>CM038669.1:606825604-608190881 GCA_021605145.1 Aegilops bicornis | reverse complement strand
CGCCTCGCAGGCAGCTGAAGCTGCGCCAGATGCACCACCACCCCGGACCGAGCCCTGATGGCCGCCGTTCGTCGGCCATGATCGAGCCCTGAAATATTACTATTTTCCAACATTGTTATTCTCGTGTCCAACTATATGTCAATACCATCCATACATCAACACAATCTTACAATAAAAAATAATTTCTATTGCCTCTCCTGAGTATGATTTAGCATGCTGCTTAACTTAGATCAGTTCATCTTGGTATCTTCCATTTTTCCTCAAGATTATTGATAGGCTTATTTCAATCCATACTTTTTTTTCTGGATTATTTTGTTCCTTCTCTTGAGTTACTAAAGGCTTGTGTTAATTCCTTTTTCATAAAATGTGTTTGCTCTTGCAGAAAAGGGGATTCTTTTTTTATTTTGGTGGAGAGGCATTTTGTATGGTCTGTTGATTGTTGGATTTTGTCTGCAGTGACTTTGATCAACTGCAGGCTTGCTAAGCTTTTCTCCATTTCTTGCTATATACGACTATAATATATTGTAGATCCATAGTTCTTTGTTTTGTTTTTAACACTAGACGCATATTTTTCAAACATATAAGTTTAGCTTGTACTATACATTTGTCGAGATAGCCAACTACGTGGATGACATTCCAAATACGGTTGAATTTGTGCAAAAGTAGGTGATGTCAACCTTTAGAGGGTATAGTTTTATTCTATTTTGCTCCAAGTTTTCTTTTGCTTCTTCCCATATGTAGAGAAATTATGATAGGGAAAGCATTTATGTTAGTGAATTACTTCTGACACATGCAATTCAAATTGTTTAAATTTTATATAAAAGAAATCTACTATATGGGCTTTTTCTTAACATTTTATTTCAATTTTCTTGGAGATGGACGAGCGTAGCAAACACGCGCCTTAATTGCCTAGTTTACCACATTAGTCGACATGTGTCGACCAAATGCACACCCGCTCAGGGCGTACAAGCCAATATCGGCCGGCCATTTACCGGTTATTCTATTCTTTTTACCACCGGTTTTGAAAAGGTTCTAGAACCATCCCTTATTCTTTGTTTCCTTTTTCTCTGTGTGTTTCTTTTGGTTTTATTCTGTTTTTATTTTATTTTATATTTTTTCATATTTTATTTTCTGTATACTTTTCGAAACCATGAACATTCTTTTAGTTAATGAATATTTTTAATTCAGAAATATTTTCTCGGTTTCTTGCATACTTTTTGAATTCATGAATGTTTTTTAATCCATAATCTTTTTTTTTAGATTCTGTCATTTTGAAATATGTTAACATTGTTTGAAATTCGTGTTTTTTAATTCAATACATTTTTTAACATCTAATTTTTTGTTTGAATTCACAAACAATTTTACAATTTAGTGAATTTTTTTAATCCACAAATCATTTTTTTATTCAGAATTTTTTTAATCCGTTTACATTTTTGGAATTTGTGTTTTTTAAATTTAGTACATTTTCAAAATCTTAAGGCATTTTTTGAATTCATGAACATTTTTAGAATTTAGTAAGTATTTTTTGAATCTGCGAGCAGTGTTCAAAACATGCTTTAAAAATTTAAAACACCCTAAAGGATCAGCACACTAGAACAAAAATTGTCGCTGGCGAAAAGAAGTGTAAATCAAAAGTATCCAACTTGTAGAAATACCAATGAAGACGAACGAAAGCTGGATCCCAAGTTGATCCGTCAAAGAGAAATACTGCTGAATCATGTGGGATATGTGGGCTACACACCTCCACACGCCCTCTGATGATGCTAGACGCACGCCGGAACGAGGACTAGGCAGGGGAGAATCTTATTCCATCATCAGGGAGTCGTCGTCGCCTCGTCTTTCTAAGCAAAACACAAACCCTACAAAGACACCTATAAACTAAGCAGGAGCCCTACCGCCAAAGGCCGAGATCCACCGCATCTCCATGGCATAAGGCTGCAGGAGATGAGGTAGACCTGCACCGGGTCTGTAGGAGCGGAGCCGAAATATTCACCTGTTTCGCGAGAGTACAGAGCGAAGGGGGACGCACCCGCCCTCGATGACGAGGTCAACTTAGAAGATGGTGACTCGCAAAAAAAAACTTAGAAGATGATGAATGGCCGGCGCATGACAAGGCTGTGGAGGGTCTGTTGCTACGCCCTCACATGAAGTACTGTCGATGCCCGCGCATGACATACATGGAATGAGGCCTGTTTCCGCCAGACTCTGGCCTCCAACGCCACATTCCAAGTTAGCCTCCCGCAACTCAAAGGGCCTATCTAGCATCCTGCGTCTGGAATTAGTTGTCGCTCAAATGTGTGTAGATCAGTAGATGCCTGTTTGAGCGAAAACTAATTTTGGATCGAGGGAGTTGTCAGTCTACTACTCGTAGTAGTTTTTTTTTTTTTTTTTTTGAGAACACACATGGCACCACACTCGGCTGGGCCACAAACCGGCACCAGCGAGCGAGACACGGCCCACGCTGGCCTGGCCTGGGCGTATCTCCTTGGTCCGCCCGCAGCCCAGCCGAGCCCGAGAGCAATTCCCCTCCTCACTCTCGGAGCCGGCCACCACCGGAATCCCCCCGCCGGCGGTGTCGGGCGGCTGGGGCACCAAGGCGTAGCAGCACGAGTGGCACCTCATGGAGCACGTACCTCCTCCCGCCTCTCCTCTACGACCCACGTCTCCACCTCCACGACGGGCTGCCTTGAGTGTGAGGCGGCGGCAGGCATGCCAGAGTTGTCATCCAACTTGTGCGCGTCAGGTCAGATTTTCCACACCCACCCTGAAATCATCTCCCCTGTTTTGATTTTTTAGACTTGCACAGAATGATGGCTACAACCTTCATTCAGTTCACAGGGGTGGAGTCCACTGAATGAATGAATGAATGAAATGCCTATTTATTTAGAATATTATTACTCCCTCCTTCCCATAATATAAGAGCGTTTTTTACACTAGCTCTTATTTATGGGACGGAGCAAGTAATTATTAAGCCTGCCTTGGGTTCCTATGTCTGTTTGACTAGTGTACATCTACTCTGATAAATCAAGCTACTTTGGCTTTCTAGGAATTGACTTGTTTCCCACAAGTTCACATTACAAGCAATTGAGCCAGCTTTTTGCTAGACAGTAAGTAGAATCGACCAGCTTAGCTCTGGCAGTGGCAGGTCACTCCCCCAAATAAAACACTTCTGGAAACGGAGTTGGAAACTAGTTTCCATAAACACCATTTCAATTTATCTTATCCGAGATGCCAATTGCTTGTCTCAGTGGTTGCTTACATCTTCGGCACATTCTCAACACAACCATATATTGCGTGTTCATTTCATCTATGCTCTTTTCTCTTATTTGTTCGCAGCTTAAGGCTTGCTTTCAGCACAACAACCTGACCGTGGGACTGTCCGAGACTGGCATGTTCATTTCAGCCAAGCTGCCCACATCTTCCCGTGTAAATGTACGAAAACTCAAGCCCGCACACCCCTCTATCTCCTTTTGGTGTCACATCTTTGTGTTTTCTGCCCTTCTTTTAAAGCATGGCAAAAAAAAAAAAACAATAGTAAACCATGTCGCTCGGGAACGCATCGCACACCATGTTGCCTGCACCACGTACAAGCGGCAAAACACAGGATAATCTAGATCCATGTGTTGGTTGTAGGCAACAAAACTCGTAGGCAGAGACAACGCCACAAGGTAGAAGCTGACACATTTTTAGGCAACAAAGCTCATAAATTCAGCTAAGGCAACGGATCCCTGTTTTGTCACTATCATTACAAGCAAATCATCATAAGATTTGAGGTAAACAGGACACGCTGCAGCCAAGTTAGGTTGTAGAACCAAGCAACCTCATCCATGCCTGTTTCTTACTTTTACTTACTGATGAACTGTTTTTGTTTGTATACTGGATGCAACAAGTGATCAATTACAGCAGATCCCTGTAAGCAATTACTACAAATCCAGTAAGTAGCGAACTATGTTGCCTACACAAACACCTATGCAGCACTTGTTATGTACAATTGTACATGACCTGATTTTACACAACAAAGTTCATATGCACACATCCTAAGTCCCAGGCAGCAATACCCCAAGGCCATTAGCCCCGGCCTTTGCCCACGACCTCCCTTCCTCTTTGACCCTGGATAGATGAAGGTCAGCTGTCCAGCACCGGGTACATTGCTGGATACATAAACATACCCAGCACGCCTCGCTGGTCAGCGATGTGCCTGCGGAGTCTTCCAAAGCCCCCCTCGCCCCAACCCTCACCGGCGGTGTTCTTGAATCGCCAAAACTTGATGCCATTGGAGTCCATGTCATAGCCAACTATCAGGACATAGTGCACGAACATGCCTTCGCTTTTGGGTGCAGCTGGTGGCGAGTCAATAATACCTCCTTTATACTCTTGGAAGCTCTGCGAGCACTGCAATCGAATGATAACGGGCTGTTGCGCCACTGCGGCCTCCAAGGACTCTTCAGTAGGATTGATGATGGTTTTGAAACCTGTGATTGACGCTGCTGGTGCCTTATTTTTCTTGCAACCTAGTATACGTTCCCGGCCCATGTAGCCATAGTCTGATTCTCTGGACAGACCATTTTTCTGTACGTACTCAAGCGCATTTTCAGTGTAGCCACCCGCACATCCAAAGCTTTTTGTGTCACAGTCGATTAACTCTTGAACTGATAGCACAAGTAACTCCTTCGTTTTGATGTAGTGTAGAGCCTCAATAGCTGCTACAACCACCATAGCCCAGCAAGAATCTGCCACAAGGAGTTCAAAAAATGAATAGAAATAAACATAAACATGTTCTATTTAATTGCATGTTATCAATAGCCGCTACTTCAGCCCAGTGCACTTTTACTGTCAATTCTCCTTTAGTTGTGCAATACAAATAATTTCACATATATTAACAGAAGAGTGTCATAATTACATTTATCTTTGTATGCATTGGTGCAACATGTGTTAGATTAATTAAATTTCCTAATTAAATAATGAAGACTGATATACTTACGACAGCTCTTTTGATGCCTCACTGCACGGGAGACGGCACCAGCCTCAACCCAGTCCACTCTTGGTGATCTATGTTCCGGCTGAGCGATGCAAGGCGGGGCATACAGGCCATTGCATGAAGAACTGATGATCTGTTTAGTCATCATATGCCACAACTGTAGTCCAAGGGCTCCGATTGAAGCAACAGCTATTGCAATATTGGGACTGCGATACCTACAAAAGGATAATTTGTGAGCAATATAAATGCAAGCCAACACAAGCATGAAATGGTAATTCAGAGTAACTATATGTTCAGACTCCACAGCAAAAAGGATTTCATTATAGTGATGGACTCGAAAGAGTGATCTTGTTATCCTCTCAAGTAGAGGAAGAATAATCCCTAGTTCAAAGCTTTTGGTGTTACACGTAACACATGATCCCCAGTTGATATGACCCTAGAGCTCCTGGGCGAACGCGAAGGTATGTCGATTTTCAGTGGTACAAACTCCAGAAATTAGTGACTATAATCTGAACTGATGAGTGTGCATATGGTATTCTTGGTGTGAGGATACTGAATGAATGACAACTTGCACTTATTGAAGATAATTAAGAAGTATTCACATATGCGGATGACCATGATTTCTGGACAGTACTACTAAATGTTGACAGGCATTTTCATGTTGAAGATTCAGCGATTTCGTAATCAGAATGAGATGTGGCTGCACCAAGCAAAAGTGGTTTCCCTGAGATGAAGGCGTGATACACAAAACTGAAGGCATTGTTGTGTACGTTTGTCATTTAGCAAAAAGGTGTGGCATTCAGAGCAGTTACAGGACCTTCATATTTAGGAGTGATTGTGCGGTAACGACTAGTATCATTTAGCAAACGCGAGCATGTGCTGGATTCATCGTGTGCCCCTGTGATGGTTTGTGCACTGCATGCAGAGGAGAAGTGTGCCGAGAAGGCCACCAGAAGTGTAAGTTTCCTTAATCAAGATGTAAAATGCATTGCCATTCTTGTTGGCATGGCAAATAAAATTGTTTCTGTCTGACATTTGTTCTGATTTGCAAGGGAGACCGCCCATGAGAGCTAACTTAGACATTGAGCGACATGCCAGCGGAATAGGCACATGAGCAATGTTCGAGCAGTTCGGCCTTATCCTGTATGAGTACAGTGCATACTAGGTGGAGGAGATAGATAAGGGGAAGGCGTATATATTGCGATACACACAGAAGGAGAGGCGGTGTGTAGTGTCGTACAAAGTGAGCATGGTAGATGGAGGTGAGGAGTTGGATTGTGAGTGTGGTCAATTTGCTCACATGGGTCTACTGTGCTGGAGGTACTTTGTGTGCAGAATTTAGTGTATTGTGATTAGTTACTAATGACTTGTTTTTTTTTATGTTCAGATGTTTGATTTCATCTGGGTTAAGCAAATCTCGCAGAGGCACATAGTAAATCCCGCAGAGGGACGTCCTTGCTCCTCACCTTACCCAATATTACCAATAAAAAACCATTCAGTTTCAGCCATTTCAACATTTATACATGAAGGCAATGGAGCTTGTCTGTCTTGACAACACTAGTGTTATGCTTATGACCGTCTTCTGATGCTGCTCAGTAATTGCATGGCTTACGAGCATGTTACCATTGCAGTTTTCAAATTATGATTGCATTGCTTATATAGATCAGTCTACGAATGATGTGACTTGTGCTTCTGCTTTGTTCTGAATTTGGGTACATACTAATATCCTGACGACAAATCTGAAGAGATGGAGCAAGATCAGGCTTGGGTGCAAGGACAAATAGAGTGCATTGCGCCATCGGAGGTCAGTACCGCCTCCTCCATGGTTATGGGGCCTGAAGCGGACTCAGCTATCGACGGTGGATTAGCAGTTGTAAGCACAGACCATTAGCTCGTTTCCTCTGTGTGTGTGTGTTTTGTTTTCTCTGTTTTTGATTTATACTATGCAACCTGAAGGTACGGTGCTGGTGCGGGAGTCGCCATTGGAACAGAATCTGTACTATAACGGCCCCTATCGTCATCACACTTCCGAGCCAGCCATGGCTTAACGGACGGTGTCACTTGTCTGATGTGGGCCACAGGCTCTGAAAAGTGACGAGATACAACAGCCTATACCTGTTGAGTTGGCGATCTGGGAGCGAATAAAGGGGGGAGGACAATGAGCACGTCTGTGCTTGAGCTCAGAACAATACTTTTGGCATGATAGATATCCTGCATGGATGTTTTTCTTTTGCTGTCTTCCTTTAGAGATGTCTGAATGTTGGTGCTTGGTTTGGCAGGAAAGTGAGGGCTGTCACGAATAAGGAAGGCATTGAACTTGGCAGGGAATATGGGCGTTTGTTTGCGGCGCAAAATCCAAAGTGGATGTGGAGCACCGGCTTGATGGATCGTAGCAAGTTTGTGCAACGCTGATGGATTACCAAGGGGCCGGGCTAAGCTACTGTATTGAGAGAGTATTTCCTCATGGAAGAAATTAAAAGGGATGTCATCCATCATCAGCTTGGGTAAAAGATGGAAGAAAGATCTCAAGGGAAGGGTCATGGGTGAATCCATTAATTCCAGGGCTTGAATTTTGTACTACATGTTACTCTACTGCTTAATTACTTTTGAATGCCTTAATTGCTTGTTGCTTTCCATGAGAGCAACAAACTTATCTTCCTTCCATTGATGTAAAGCAGGATGGCACCCTTTGAGATGCTTCTGTTTATATTGTATTGTATATATATGATGTGCAACCATTTTTGACCTGTGTGTGACAGCAATTTGATCTTAATTACTGTGATTATTTCTCTACCGAAAGCCTCCCAAGATCGATGTACCTAATAATGTATTACTATGTTGTTTCCTTTCTTTCTCTTTATTATACATAAAGTACATTATACTACCTCTGTGACTACCAAAACGTCATATATTTTGGGACGGAGGTGGTAGCTGGGAATTGATTCTCGCGGCGGAAATAACGCAAGAAAGAAACTACTAGCTCGCAGCTGAGCTGTTCATTATCGCTAATTGATGGAACTAAGCTATAGCTAGTAGTTCAATGTGGGTAATTTTAATGAAGCTCGACTAATTCTAATGACCCAACAAGCCAGGCAAGATGTAATTAATTTCGGCTGCAAGAAATGGAAAGAAACTACTCCAAGAGCGATCAAATATAATTGGTTTGCTTGCTGCTGTGCTATGTATATGTTGGTAGCTGATTAATTAAGCTCTAGCTAGCAAGAAGGTTGATTATGCAATGCATGCTACCAACCTCGTCAAGAAGTGGAATCGGTGGCATGAACTGGGTCTGGGGATCGCAGCGACGCCCCGCATCCCCATCTGCAACTGCTGCTGCGGGCAAGAAAAGAATGGCGATCGAGGTCATCGATAGGGTTTAGAGAGAGAGAGAGAGAGCGAGGGAGGGAGAGACGCGTACGTGCAGTAGCCTCCAGCCGGCCGGCGTCCACGGCGATCGCGACCGCGCCGCCATTGCCCGGCCGCAGAACCGGGACGAGAGAAGCCTCCACGCCCGTCGTCCGTGAAGAGGCCTTGCGCCGTCCTCCGGCTCTGCCGCGATTGCCCCACCGCCGTGGAACCGGCGCGTGACAAACGTCCACGCCCGCCCGTGTAGGTGTAGATGCCCGCCGCCGCCCTCCGCCACCGCCGCCCTTGCCCCGCGGCCGTGGAACCGGCGCGTGAGAAGCGACCACGCCCGCCCGTGTAGGGGCCCCTCCGCCACCGCCGCCATAGCCCCGCCGCCGCGGAACCGGCTCGTGAGAAGCGCCCACGCCCGTCGTCCCTGTAGAGGCCTTGCTCCGCCCTCCGCCGACGCCGCCATAGCCCCGCCGCCGCGGAACCGGCTCGTGAATGCTCGCGCGTGCAGAGGCCTCCGCGCCGCCACCACCAGGGCCTGGCGGAAGATCCGGCGCGAGAGGGCCTTGAAGCTTGCCGGAAGCGGCGGCTTCATGTCGTCGATCTTGTTCTTGCTTCAGGCCGAGTTTCTTGATGTTGATCTTGATTCGGGACCTTTTTCTTGCCCAGGGTGGGTTCGTTTTCCTTGCCGTCGGTCGAGTCTCCTCCTATCGCAGCCGGGAGGGGACGCGCCTAGAGTTTTCAATGCCGCCCGGCCCGGATGCCGTCTTTCAAAGCTCCTCCTCCTCCAGTCCTCCTAGCCGTAGCCGTAGCGCAAGGTAGGGCGGCCAATGCAACCTTGAAACCACGCCCTATTACACAAAAATCCATCTCTATTACACAAATGCATTAGAAATACAAATCACCTCGAATATAATAAAAATTACATCGAGGTCTCATGACCACTAGTACGGCACTACCGCTGCCAGAACGCGTTTTCGACAAGTCGTTGTCGCCGCTCCCCTACCGGAGCCGGCTTGACATTGTTGACGACAGTCGACAAGTTTTCGCGCACATGCCCGAAAGGAGTAGAGTCAATTTCGTCGTCGTTGAGCCCTTGAATAGATTTAAAAGAACTAACACCGTTTACCGTCGCGCACGCACCACGAAAAACCCTAACCTCACCGCTCAAGGAGACGATAGGAATCTACGCCGGAGCTCCGTTGACTACGTGCAGATGGACAAACTCGAGGAGGATCGGGATCCAAAAGATAAACTCAAAGAAGAAGAAGCATTGCCATATGCCCGAGTGCCACACCCGCGAAAGACTAAAAAACCCTAACCTAAACTACTAGCGAGAGCAAAGGCAACGGGATTCCCCTCCCCGCCACCGGCCGTCAGAGCAGCATGTAGAGAAGGGGGGGGGGAGCTAATACACTGGCTCGTCGGTGAATTCTGGACGGGAGAGTTTGCCCTAGCCGCCAATAGGAGGGGGAAAATGGAGATCACGTAGGACAGCCCAATCAAAACAAATACTCAAAACTATGCATACCAAACCATAGCCTCATACCGCCAAAGCTTTCCTACACGCCACCGCCTCAGTCCTCCTCTTCTTCCCAGTCATGTGGCCTCGTCGGTAGCAAGAGGAGTGAGGACCCATCCGGCTCATTTTCTTTTTCTTTGGTTTTTGTTTCCCTAGCAACATCAATGAGGTGGTGGTGGCAATGACGTGTTGAAATAAGGTCTCTTCCTACCTCAACGACGTCAGATCTGACATTGATGGATGGAGTTTTGTGTCCGCAAACATGTTGGCTCCCTTCACATCGTAGCAGTTTTGGTGTGTCTTTTAAGGAGAGCTTTTGGCTAGCTATTGGTGCGGTGATTCGGCATCTTCTTTCGCATTGTTCTGCGGCATGGTCTGGTTTCTCTAACCCATTACTAGAAAAGTGCTTATAGGCGGGACCTTGCCAGTGGCGGGCAACTGTTAGCGCCAGCAACTGGTAGTCTGGAAAAATACCAGTGGCAGATGATTTTTTTGGCCCACCACTAATATACACCCGCCACTGGTGATCTGGTCTCAGGTTACACGTGGGCCAAACTTATCAATTACACGTTGGCCAAACTTACCAATGGCGGTCACTGAAAGCTGGCCACCACTGGTATCTGTAGCAGCAGTTGTGGGCACTTCATCGGCCACCCCTGGTAATGTCGGCCCGGTTTGGCCTAGGGTAAATCGTGGGGCAAGCCTTATCAGTGGCGGGCGGCTGACTAGGCCCGCCACTTCTATAATATTTAGGCATTTTGTATATTTTTTGTGTATTATTTGTTTTAGAGTTTTATTTATTGGGCGGCTGACTAGGCCCGCCACCTCTATAATATTTAGATATTTTGTATTTTTTGTGTATTATTTGTTTTAATGTTTTATTTTTTATGTCATCGTATGAAAAACTGTTTGAACTTTGATGGTTTTCATTATTTCCTATAATGTATACATTTTATGAATAAATTTGTACTTCATCAAATACGGGGTCTTCTGTTCCATGGGGCCTGGAGGAACCAGCCACCTTAGTAGGCACAAAAATGCACACCTCAAGAGGGGGGGGGGGGGGGGGGGGGCGAGTAGTCTTTGTACTTTTTTTTCCTTTTGTATTTTGATCTTGCTTTTGTAATCTAGAGTGTGGCATTGCACTATTTTACCTTTATAAGAGGTGAAAGGCAGGAGTTCCTATTGGACGCTCTCTGCGGCAAACAACTGCAGTTTCGCATAAGCAGGTCTCTGTCTGGGCCGGCCCATGAAGGAAACAAATCGGTAGCGAGCATCTCTGTCTCGGCCGGCCCATGAAGGAAAAAAAATCGGTAGCGAGCACGTACTGCGGGATCGAACACAGGATCTCGCACAAGAGATCAAGCGCTCCTTCTGGTTGAGCTACCGAAGCTTAGAGCATCTCCAGCCGCGCTCCTAGGATGGTCTTCTCAGGCGTTTCTTTCGCGCCGACGCTGAAAAAACGGCCTAGTCGTGTCTCAGGAGCTTGATTTTCGCCGGCCTGGGTCGAAATCAGCGCCAGCGGATTCAGACCGAACTCGGCGCGCTGGGGAGCGCCCGGGGGCGTCGGGGCGAGTGGTTTTGGCGCGAAAAAACCGCGGGCCAGCCGCGTCAGCGACACCGTGCCTCGTCTTCCCCAAACGCCTCGGTTCCCGCGGGGAATCGAATCAATGGCAAGGTTGACCGCCGGATTCAGACCGAACCCGGCGCGCTGGGGAGCGCCCGGGGGCGTCGGGGCGAGTGGTTTTGGCGCGAAAAAACCGCGGGCCAGCCGCGTCAGCGACACCGTGCCTCGTCTTCCCCAAACGCCTCGGTTCGCGGGAATCGAATCAATAGCAAGGCTGCCGCCGCCGGTCGTGCCTGCCATTGATTCCTCACGCAGTGGCGGCGTCACGGACGACGCCAGCGCCTCCCCTTCCTCGGCAGCGTACACGCAGGCGCTGACAGCTATATAAACCGATGGCCTCGCCGCTTTGTAGCCACCATGACCCCTCGCCATCGAGCTATACCTCTCCCGGCGCCGTCGAGCCTTCCTCTCCCTCTCCCGAGCACCTTGACCCTCCCTCTCCCTCCCTCACGATGGCCGGCGTTACCCGGAGACGAGGCGGCGGCCAACGGCTTCGGCCGTCGCACGCTCCGCGAACAGGAGTCCTGGCTCCTGTTCCAGGCGAACATCCCGGCGCCGCCGGACATGCGCGTCGGGCCGACGCACTACAGGAAACCTGTTAATACATGACGGATTTCTGGTGACGTTCTAAGAAATCGTCACGGACAATGACGGTTTTCTCTTATCCGTCACGGAGAGCGTCATGGATCAGCAAGATGTGACTGCCCTCCGAAAAAGGTAGCCCATTTATGATGGACATCGATGGACCGTCACGAAAACCGTCACACAACAACATGTTGGTCTAGTCTATTTCATTTTTATGCATCATCCGGACCGTCATCGATGGTTCCCACTGATGTGTGGTGTATGGTTGGCTTGGTTGGCCCATATGTCGATTGAATGTGTAGCCAAAAATAAAAGAAGCTCAAAATAAAAGGGGGACACGCCAGAAATTTTGAGAGCGCGCGTGGGCATCGAAATTTGAAGAGGCCGACGCGGCCCGTGGCAAAATTTTAGAGACAGCCTATTTAAGTCACAGTCCATGCCCTTCTAACCCTAATCCCCATTCTCTCCTCCGTTCCCTCGGCCATACAACTGCCCCCACTCCGGATTCCGGCGATTCCGGCGGCTATCGCCGGCGCGGTGCACACCGCAGAGCTCTCCTCGGTCGGCTCCATCCTCCCCTCCGGCAAGATTTTGCCATCCCGACCTCTACCGTTGTCCCAAAACCCACACCCGTACTAGGGTTTCGGCCTCCGGCATGGCCTTCATCGTCGGCGCATCTCCGGCGACTCTTCTCGGTCGTCTGGCGCCCCACGGGCTCACTATCTTCGATGGTCCACGTCCAGCCAGGCGGCGCGAGGAGCTACTCCGCGAGATCCACAGGCGCGCGCACCCTGCAGACGCCGGTCCCGGGCTAGGGTGGGCACGGCGGCCTTGTCCTTCTCGTCGGCGGTGGCGGTGAACGCCGGTGCTCTCTCTCCTCCTCGACCTCCAAGGAGGAGCGCAGATAGCACAAGCACGCCCAGCCCCTGAATCCCCCTTCTTCGCCCATCCAGCGGCGTACATGACGTGCTCCTCCTCGATGCGGCCGTCCCCAACAAGCTCTCTTCGCCGGAAGAGCTGGACCAGCAAGTCCAGCGTCCCCTTGGCCTCCTGTCCTGCAGCGCTTGGGCGAGCTCACCGGCTGCGTTACGCCCTCCCGGCGTGGTGAGCTTCTCCCATCTCCCCTTCGCCCAAATCTGAAAGATACTTGCAATGTGAATACGGATCATATTTTTGTTCAGTTTAGAGGTGAATTAAATTGCTGAGATGAACATGTGAGCTTGATTAGTTCTTGATTGTTTTGTGGATCTGTTGCACTTTTACACATAATTTAATCAGGCAAACTAATGCTAATCCATATAGTATGATATAGCTAATTTTTTTCTAATTTCTTATTGCTTTGGTAAATATCTTTTGGGACTTAATTCGGAAACTTGAGTCTGTTAGATATAAATTCAGCCGTGACTCTGTCTTGCCAGAACGCACTTGTTTTGCAGATGTGTGTATGCAGTACTTGAGAAAAAACTTAATTATTAACTGAGGACTAGTTTGGCAGCACAGTTTTTCTAAAACTGTGGTAATTCAAAACCTCAGTTTTTCAAGGCATGGCCAATGAATACTATGGTTTCTCAAAACTGCAGTTTTTCTTGGTTTTGCCAAAACCAGCAGTTCGTTTGGTAAATGTAGTTTTACTGTAGTTTTGACCTGACTACACCTAACTGAGCTACACTCAAGGAACTGATCTGCCTGCAAAAACGACCGCTCAATGCATGCAGCCATGCCTTGCACACAAGTCCGTTCAGCCTCTCGAGGATGCTAGGTGCTGTAGCAGTCTACAGAGTACAACTACCTCTTGTATTGACAAGCAACCATGCCATACCATATAATAATGTAAACTGAAATGCCTAGTAATCAGTTAGACTTACGACAACGGCTGGAAGAACATAGACTCACAAACCAGCAAATGCAAGCTAATCACCCAACCTTAAATGCCTAGTAATCAGATTAATAATCAGGAGAGAGTTTGCACCTCGTTTAATAGATAATAAACAGAGGAGTGGGAGTCCTTCGATTTCTCTCGACTCAGTTAAGAAAAAAGTGGCCGGGACCTCTTTTTTAGATACTACAAAAATACAACAGTATAAGAGATACCATGGTATCTTAAAGTGAAGTATTTCTTTCATCCAAACACCCCAAAGTTTTTGACACCAAGGTTATTTCAGAAACCACAGTATTTTGTAAAAACTGCAAAAATACTTTGTATCCAAACACACCCTGAAACACTTTCTGATTATTAACTGGGAATAACTATAAATTTGAACGTCATAAAAAATGAGTAAATATCAAGAAACCTCACACTTTGTCAGAATGTGCAAGCCGTTTATCTGGATTATGTATCATTCTAAGTAATTGTATATACATACCACAATATCCATGTATTAGTCTGTTTGATTTCATAGATATACACATATGAAAAGGAAAATAATATATCTGGATTTCAACTTAGTTTCGACATGTTTAACTTGCATGGATTTAAAAATTGCAGTTAACCGTGTTTAACTTATGAAATTGGAATTAACCTTCTCTGACATGATGCCCAAAAACCTCCTTTTAATGCTACAGGAATAGCTCCAGAGTTGTCTTACAAATATATGTAGGTCACTGTAATAGTATTTTCTTATTGAAAAGGGAGAAAAAGTACTATGTGATAAGTAGGCAGAACTAAAAAAATTGCGGTTATTGTGTATTGCATATATCTTTTGTTTGGATGCCAAAATTTATCTTCTTTGTGGCTCAATTAACTTCCCTTTTTTCTGTTCAAGTCATTTTGAACTTGATTACTACCAATGATAGATAGTAGTATGGAATGGGAAACAATGATTTACTGTACTTACATTGTCTTCACTTAGAGTTATCTTTTAATGTCACCAGCAACTGTTTCTATGTTACCTTGCATATTCACTCAATAGAAGACACTTGAAATATTGTAGGTTAGATTGTCTTACAAATATATGTAGACCACTGTAATAGTATTTTCTTATTGAAAAGGGAGAAAAAGTATTACGTGATAAGTAGGCCAGAACTAAAACATTGCCAGTCATTGTGTATTGCATATATCTTTTTGTTTGGATGCCAAAATTATCTTCTTTGTGGCTTGATTAACTTGCCTTTTTTATGTTCAAGCCATTTTGAATGAGATTACTACCAATGACAGATCGTATGGAAGGGGAAACAACGATTTACTATAATTACATTGTCTTCACTTAGAGTTGTCTTTTAATGTCACTAGCAACTATTTCTATGTTGCCTCGCAGATTCACTCAATATAAGACACTTGAAATATTGTGCAAATACTTAGCTAGCATTGTGAAATATGTGCGTTATTTAGTTGAGATATGACATATCAATGCTAATATATTAGGCCATCCTAATTGTATAGTTCCTAGAAATCATGTGTCACTGTATTGAATCCCTAGATGATCTCCTTAGACTAACATACCAAAGTTAATCTTAGATATGGTGAACTATAAATTTATAATGATCAAAACTGTTTGTATTGATGATAACTAACGAGTGTACTTTCCTCAAAAAAAAAACTAACGAGTGTACCAAGCATTTGATTGTTTGGGAGTGAAGTATAAATATTGAATGCTATACAGTCAGAATGTGTATGCTAACTTTTTAGGTTATTTTAAGGTAAATATGTAAAGGCAAGTAATTCTCATAACGTATTGAAGTGGTATACTACACAATATTTGTTGTATCTATAGTCAGACTATTTTTGTGTGCAATAATACATACAAAAACTAACTTGTACTTGATCCGATCCTTTATTAGAAGTAGTATCGCACAAATGTCTTTTCAGCTAGGTTAATTGTAAGCCACAAATGCCAAATCTTTTTCCTGTGCCATATCATTTCAGATAGGACACATATTCCAGTTAGACATAATCAGCATGGAATTGGTACATTTCTATTTTACCTGTTGAGAAACAATGCCTAGAAATTTTCATTAATGTGCAATATTCAGACAGGCTACATTTCTTATCGAGTTTAGTGTAGTGATAGTATAAAATAAGCACAATGGAGTTTACTACCAACTCTATTGATCTATGTATGCTCATCAGTCCTTTCTGTGCTAGTTGTTTCTTTTCACACTTTTGTTAATTTATTGCACTACTTTGCATTCTGGGAGTGAAACAATATAGAACTTTATAATGTGTAGTAAGCTACTTGTAGTGTAACGTACTGACTGAAAATAATGTGACATATTTTTCATCATGTGGCAGATGTTGGTTATGGGAGCATTTTCAACAACAAAGACACGTGTTTTGACAACATTGGCGTGGACGGGTGGATTTGCTGCTATAAATGCTGGATGACCCCTGGTTGGTGTGTAGCGTCCTGATAAGAGGTGCCTTGCTTCATGGTGGCAGCGTTGGCTGTAGAGTAGCATGGTGTTCTCTGAGACATGCTTGTAAAATTAATGTTTTTTGAGTCTTCTCTTTTCGCTTGTGTATAGGTGTATTTTTGGATATGTTGTAATTTTGTTTTTGTAATGACATGAGCATATATGTATTGTCAAATTCTTATTGGCTTAAAATTTTCATGAAAAATGAGTGATGCGTGAACCCTCTTGGCCTGAAATTGGTGGCCTTTGAAATTAATGGGCTTCAATTATAGTTGGGTTGATATTAAATGGGCTGCCACTTTTGGACCAGTCTAAAATTTAGTGGGCCAGAACTTAGATGGGCTGGTTACTACATGGGCTGCCACGTCAGATCCATGTCATATGATGATGTGGCACAGAAGTTAACGCCGTTATGAGCACTGTAGTTAGGTGTCATCCATGACGGTCAAGATCCGTCATGATCGGTGACGGTTTTCGATGATCCGTCAAGGAGTGTACAGTGGTCAAATTATGACGCGATATACATGACGGAATTTATTTCCGTCACACATAGTCTTGCATGACAGTTTTGCATAGGTGCATGTGATTTGAAACTGTCATGTATTAACAGGATTCTTGTAGTGACGGGTCGAGGCTTTCAAAGAACGGGAGTGCCCATCCCCGCCGCTCGACGCTGCGGGCTAAACCCGCTTACTGGCCGAGGAGGTCGACGCCGTGCGCGCTCCTCACCGACGCCTAACGCTCCCTCCCCGACGCCGCCGACAACCATGCGGCAGGCGGCGTACTTCCATTGTCGGCGGCGGCGGATGGCGTCCACCAATGGCGCGGCGGTGGTCGGCGGCTCGAAGAACAGCGAGGGGCGCCACCTGTGGTGGGGCGTCCCCGGCCGCACACTCGAGGGCGTGCTGACGCACCTCGAGGGCGGCAACGAACCGCCGTTGGCGTACCCCACGGCGAGGGCGGCCGCCCCTGCACACCACCGGCGCGACGGGCCATGGGCACCAAGGAGGTTCGGCTCCTTCTCTTCTTCCTCCTCCTCGCACTCCTCCTCGCACTCCTCCGGCACTCCGGCGCTGCTCGGCGTCAAGGCCGAGCCCACGGCGGAGTCGCCGCTCGGCAGGCGCACTCACAGCACCGGCATCGTCATCAACGAGGGCGGCCGGCATGCCTCCTCGTCGGCTCCTCCTCCGCGCTTCGTCAAGCCAAAGACGGAGCCGGGGCTCGCGCCGGTGAAGGCAGAGCCGGGGCTCGCTGCCGTGAAGACGGAACACAGCGAGGTCGAGCACCACGACGACACGGCCCTTGAATGGGCACGTCAGGACTCCCTCAAGATGGCGATGGAGCGCCAGTGCGCCGCCCTGCAACGCTTCGCGGAGCGCCGCCGGGGCCGGGGCGAAGGAGGAGTCGTCGTCATCGACGACCGCGACGACGACGACGCGCCGCCGCCGCCACCGGTCCGTCATGGCGACGCCGGGTCCAGCAGGGGCACCCGCGTCAAGGAGGAGAAGGCCGACGACGAGGATGGCAGCGACGACAGCGACTACTCGGTGTTCAGCCAGTTTCTTTTAGATTAGTTTATTATTTTTGCTATGTAATGAATATCGATGAACTTTGTCGAAATATATGCCAAGTTGGCTGAATGTTTTAGCCGAACTTCGCCGAACTATGCCAAAATTTGGTATACATTTCTATTTTTTAAACGCGCCTGGGGGCGGCTCTAGAACTGGCGGCTGGGGACCAACTCGCCCTTAGGTCCATTTTTTGCGCCGGCTCATCTCAGGCGGCGATTTTAGGTGCCCCTGGGGCCAACGGTTGGAGATGCTCTTATTGAACATGAAGCAGCGTAAATATTTAAGAACCAACATCCAGCACAGATCCAACATATATTTAGAAATTCGGACGCAATTGTTTTCTGAAAAAAACCTGAGTTGTTTATTGAACACAAAGAGTTTTCAACTTTGTAAACAATTTTTTCCATCCGCAAAAAAAAACACATTTTTTTCCACCGGGCTCCTGCTTGCTCTGCCAAGATCCCCGGCGTCCGCCTGCCGACGACTTCCACACCAAGATGGCACCCCCGAGAAGCAATCGCTGCCGCGCCATGTAGCCAAAGAAGCTCCCCGTTCTTTCCATCGGCCGGGAACAGGGAGCAGGGAAGAAGCCACCTGCTGCAACGTGCACGACGAGGTGGCGCACTGCAGGGTGGACGCGGACGCCGGCTCGGTGTGCCGCCTGCCATCAGGATCGGGGAGCGCGTGCGTGCCTTGCCTCGTGCTGGGTTCGAGCTGGCGAGGTCTGTCTGCACGCCTCTCTATGGGCTAGTGCACGTCCCGCCGTCCGCGCATGGCTGATGACCTCCTCATCCAATCCCTCATCCGAACATCAGACATGCCATGGTCGCCACTGCTTGACCACCTCGCGCAAGAAGACGACACCATCGTGGCCAGACAGATGCTCGTGCTCCAGGCCGCACGGTTCATGTGCGGAGGCATCGCGCTTCACCTCGTCCCCCATGCCACCGGGGCGCCAGGGCGTGCTGCGTCGTGGCGCTCGTCGGAACCGACTTGTGCGATGATCTCGGGCTCGACTTAGCACGGCCGCACCTTCCATCTGCAGCCGGCGAAGAAGCAAGGCAGGGAGAGCCAGGTCGTGCGTTGTCGCCCAGGCCGGCAGCTGCTCGATGAAATGTAGCTCTCCCATTACAAAGCACCCCTCCCATTGGTCGTTGCACGAAAAATCAATCTAGTTAGCCAAATCAAATCAATAAATCAGACAGAAATACAAAGCTATATAAATCATGCATAAAAGAGTTCAGAAAAGACTCAATTAATATTATAGATAATCTGATCATAAACCCACAATTCATTGGATCTCAACAAACACACCGTAAAAGAAGATTACGTTGAATAGATCTCCAAGAACATCGAGGAGAACATTGTATTGAAGATCAAAGAGAGCGAGAAGAAGCCATCTAGCTACTAGCTATGGACCCGTAGATATGTGCTAAACTACTCACACATCATCGGAAAGGCAGCAAAGTTGATGTACAAGTCCTCCGTGATCGAATCCCCCTCCGGCAGAGTACCGGAAAGGTCCCCAGATGGGATCTCATGAAGACAAAAACTTGTGGCGGCGTAAAAGTATTTTTGGGGTGCCCTCTAGTCTTCGAGGAATATTTGGAAATTTATAAACGAAGAATTAGGGTTAGGGGAGCTACGGGGGACCCACAAGCTTGGGGGCGCCCTGAGCTTGTCGCCGCACCGTGGCCCTTCTGGCCTCCTCCCGAAGCTTCCATGGTGTCTTGTGGTCCAAGAAAAATCGTCAAAAAGTTTCGTTTCATTTGGACTCCGTTTGATATTGATTCTTTGTAAAGACAAAAACATGAGGAAAACAGCAACTGGCACTGGGGACTAGGTTAATAGGTTATTCCTAAAAAATGATATAAGCATAATAATGCATATAAAACATCCAAGATTGATAATATAATAGCATGGAACAATCAAAAATTATAGATACGTTGGAGACGTATCATTCATCAGGCTTGTGCGGGTTTTAGCGGCGAGGTGTTGGGCGGCCAGTGCAGCAACGTGGTTCCTGGCAGCAGCGCGACAATGCCGCTGCGTGACCGTGCAGCAAAAATGGTGAGTGAGACCCTTCACAACATTCATGAAGGCTATTAAACCAAACATTAAACTGAGAATCTCATATCCTTATTATCGTTTCATCTCCTATACATACCAACGTTCATCTATATCCTCGACGGCTAAGGGGTCTGCTCGCACATGCGGATGACAAACATCATACGAATAATTAAACATCGATGGAACAAATGGGTAATACACTTAGGGAGCCATAAGGGATTCGGTATTAGAACAAATGAAGATGGATGGCGGTGGAGATGATGGTTTGATGCAGACGTCCCCTTGCACGAGGTGGTGGTTATGGTTATCTCCTCCTTGTCAAATCCCCCTCTGGATGCCTTTGGGAGGCTAGGGTTCTCTATTCTACACAAGTTTTTAGAGTCTTTGAACGCCTGATTCTCGATCTGATCATAGGGGGGTGAAGTAGCTGGCCGAGGAGTGGCGGTAACGTGCGGTACGAGTGCGCGCACTCGTACCATGCGCCATCATGCACTTTGTTGCCTCCTCGCAACTCCTTTCTTCTCCCATATTCTTTTATGGTATCCGAAGGGGGAATTGTCAAGGAGGAGATAACCATAACCACCAATGTTCCTGACCATATTGATTGACGTGATTTCATCATCATTTATTGATGTTCCTTAAACTCCCATACACATCCAAAAACAACATCCTAGAGAAAACATGCAAAAAGAAGTGCGCTAATGCAGTAAAATCTAACAAAGCCTACTGTGTAGCCACAAAATAAAGGGTAAAAACATCGCGTAAATTGGACTCCAGCTCCCCCATGCTTGAAAAGTTGAGCAAGTACCGTAGTTTATAAGAATAAGGTCAGCTAGTTTTATAAGGTGCGGGTACGTCACAAGTAACTGAAACTAACATAAAAATGATCAGGATGGACATTAGTGCATTTCCACCATTAGGATGTTCATGAAGGCTTCCACACCTGGATTTCGTCTTGGAGAAGGTGCAGCTGCCTTCTTCGAAGGAGAAGCAATCTACAACCATACTCTCTCAAGGGCAAGAACAAGTACAGCAAGGCTCCACCCTCAAATCTGACTTGGCTATTTCAGGTACCAAAATATATTCAGATGCTTCTTGGCATAAGAAGAATGTGCCTGGGTATGGTGGTAATCCGGCTACTGGTATTGGTGTTCACATCCTCTTCCTCAAAGAGGGTTCTGATTCAAGAATAATGATTCAAGCCTCTACCCATGATGTTTGTTCACCTCTTATTGCTGAAGTTTATGCACTTCTATTTGCTGCTAAAATCTCTTGCAGGCTTCAACTTCAGCAAGGTTCTTTTTTCACTGACAATCTTTCATTAGCAAAGATGGCTGCTTCAAGAGATATCAATAACACCAACATCAACTAGAGGTGCAGACAACCAATTAGCGAGCTCTTTCAAATCTCCCATTCTCTTAATGTTGTTTATCACATCTCTAGGAATACCAATGGAATTGCTCACAATTGTGCTCATCGGGTTCTCAACTCGAGAGTAGAACCTGTCTTTAGTTGTTCACGTTCTTCTCATGCCAATGTACCTTGCCCTTTTCTGCAGTCCCTTCTCAATTTTCAAGTTCAGGGCTATGTAATTCATGTTGTACATTGTCTATGAGTTGAATGAAATTGTGGCGCTTGATGGCGCCTTCCTTGTGTTCAAAAAAAAAGAATAAAAATCATCATGAACGTGCAAATGAAAATTAGTAATGATAACCCTCTTCTTGGTTACGTGGTTTCTACCGGGAGATCGAGTCAATCGACCCACCAACAAATCATAATCATTCCTAGTAGTGATTACAGTTTCATCTACCGAAAGCCTCACAAGATATGTAAACCCAGAAGCAAAATTTACATAAATTCAGTACACAATATCAGAAACTGGGCAAAAATAGTTGTTCGATCGTCATGTGACAGTTCAGCACTCATGCTCATGGAAACTACTAGGGATACACCCAGTCCCAGTGGCTGTAGACAAATGGGACTCACAAGTCACCAATTACAAACAGATTGACTAGGGAATGCCAATGCATATTCAGCCAACTTGAGCGCGGTGCGGCAACAATTAGGGTGCCAACTTATTGCTTCCCCAAGAGTGCGGTGAGGCAACAAACAATTAGGGCCTTGACCAGTAGAAGGATAGATATATCGACACGGGCTGCGAGGGCCTTATGCTGAATGGAGCCTCGGTCGGTCCAATTGTCCTTGTACACGCCCTGCATAACAAAAATAAGCAACTCAATACCTACAAAAATACAAGTTGCTAAACACAGACAGGGCTAGTCTATCCTCGCCTCTACTACTAGAACATCCTCGTACGTGACGAATGCAGCTATGGAATGCACCAGCTGAAAGGGCCAAGAGCAACGCAGGGGTGAATTAGAGAAGAGCGATACTGAGATGCCCTGGAAGCTTTATAGACATCTGCATTGTTCATTAGAAACATTACCTTCACTGAGTTGGGCACAAGACCCTTGAACAGAGAACCAAATCCTTCGTGGCCAACAGTTTCCTGAATGCATCAGTCATACCATTGTACTGGAGTGCCTCTTTGCCTTCTCCAGTAACAACAGAAGCAGTGTGATTCCAGCCGACCATCTGCATTCTTCCTGAATGCCTCTTTGCCTTCTCCATTAACAACAGAAGCAGCGTGATTCCAGCCGACCATCTGCATTCTTCCTGAATGCCTCTTTGCCTCCTCCAGTGAACAACAGAAGCAGCGTGATTCCAGGTTCCAGCCAACCATCTGCATTCTTCTCCTGACAGCATCAAAGAGGGTACGCCAGTCTTCCCTATGGTTACAGCCACAGCTCCAAATCCAAGCCTTGTTACAATCTGAAACTCGTTGTACTTTGCAAGACCAAATGCATTTGTCCAGAGGAGCCAGTTCTTCAGAGAATCGTATACAGCAAAGTTAAGTCCAACATAAGGGACCTACAAAAAGAAGGAAACAGAGTATAAAGTGGTAAGAACCCATCAACAAGACACATCACACAAATAGTATAGCTGATTACTACTCCCTCCGTTCCGAATTACTTGTCTTGGATTTGTCTAGATACGGATGTATCTAGACTCATTTTAGTACTAGATGCATCCGTATCTAGACAAATCTAAGACAAGTAATTTGGAACGGAGGGAGTACTAGTCAAGAGGAACCTACAGCTCCAATCAATGACAGAAGCCTCCCTCTGTATAAAGCACTGAAAGCCTTCTTCACAGTACACTGTGTCCAATGCATGAAACATACCACGGGGAGACTTCTCTGTCTGCAGATGTGATATTATTCTCCATTAAAATAGCATATGGAATGAAATTTAAGCACGTAATAACCAACGATTGACGTTTACAGTATCATGATGACAGAAAGCAACGAAATCTAAACGGTACCTGAACAGTAATCCTACCCCTAACCATATCCATGGGATAAGCAGCAGACATGGCGATGATGCCAGCTGTGGCTCCAGCTCCAAGGCGCAAGAGTGGACTAGGCTGAGCATTCTCTGTTCAACATATTAACATGTGACCATTGAAACGAGAGACTTCCATTAACTTGTATCTATATGTATTGACAACAGTTCCTCAAACAAAAAATGTATGACAAGACAATAAAACATGAGTTCTTTAAGTAAATGTGGAGCAGAGCAAATCCAGTCTGATATTGAACAACGCAGGTCTTCAACTATATGTAACCGCTCACACAACGGTGTTCAGCCTGGGGCTTTTCATTCCCACTGACTTATGGATTATGAAAAGAAGGCATTTTCATGTTCAATTTGGTGAGCAACAACATTTATAATGTTTATGCCTCAGGCAACGACAGAAGTTGGATTTAAAGTAACATTTGACTAAGGTGTAAAATGCCATATAGGTCAAGAAATGAATGTTACGCATATGATCAAACAAATACAACTACGGCACCCAATTCATGCACGAATGATACTTCCATTTCCTACATCGCAATTCATATTTTTTTTCCGCAACAAAGACAATACAGTGGTTGGCTTCAGATTCAATCAAGTTCATGTAAGATTAGATTAAAAAAAAAGAATAGGAACATAAACAGTTTCATAACTTCTGGTTGTTGATGGACAGGCCATTAATGCTATGAGGTGAAAATTCTGAGTTCACAAATTAAAAACGTTTTTTATTTATTTCCACAAAATGGCAAAGCAAGTAGAGCTTCCATGTAGACATGACTGAAAAATAGAATCATGTGTGGTATAGCATGATGGCATGTTTTTCACTTATAAAGAAACAAAGATAAAGAAAAAATACAGGTAGTACGGATAAAGGAAAAAACCTACAATCCCCAGTCTGCTACCGGTAAAGAAACAAAATACCCCTGTAAAAATGGTACAGATGAAAATAACACGTCAAATATAGCTTACATGAAAATGAAACATGTCAATATATGGGTAATAAAGAAATGCTCCTAACCAATTTCAGGTCAAAACTGTCTCATCATACAACAGAGGCAAGTTCTGCAAAGTGCAAACTACAAATAACTAGGTGGTGGGACGCAAGCAGTTACGTAAGGCAAGAGTAATTGCAATCAAGAACACACCTTGATGCTTGCTCATAGCTGAAGAATTTCACAGCGGAATTTGGGACGATCCTTGCACAGTTTATTCCATTGCCCTTAAACAGTCTATGAAGGCCTTCGGTTCTCCATATATACTTAAGCCCTTGAATTGTACCACTGTACTTGATACTGTGAGGATTTTGAACCTGCAAGGAAGTTAATATAAGAAAAGGTCCAGCACAATAATTTAAACAAACATTGCCATTTCAATTTTAGTAACAGAAGAATTGGGTCCAGTAACAAGCTTTAGCATTATTATTTTCACGATCATTCAGTACTGGAAACAGGAGCAATGAATGCGCACTAAAAGAGGTTTGATTTAAGCGGGCACTACAAATTAGACATGGTTCTATGATTGCAAGAAATGTTAATAACTAGCTATAAGATAAGACTTGGCTTGAACTGATGATAGACAGGCTATATGCCTATATCAAACACACTGATATAGTGATATGGTGGATGTATATATTGCATTATTGCATCACATCCATGTTAGCTGATGGCAAATAATAGAAGAAACAGTTGAAATAGCCAAGCATTATATAATGCCGTTAATTTAGTCATGGCGATGTCTTACTACATGGTAAACAGAACAACTTAGGCAAAGACAAATCCATCAATCCGTCATTCAATCAGCATGAATAATAACATGCCATAAGATAAACGAAAAATCAAAATATTCAACTGAAGCATGAACTGATAGAAGAGCCACAATGTTCAATTGAATTGAATTCTTGCTACATCGAATGAAAAACAACAAATTTGTAAAACTAGATAAAATCACCCAAAGAAATATGTATCGTGTAAAAAATATCCTACTTATAGTTATGCAGCACTGATGTTAAACTGAATTACCTTTCCTTCTGTAGGGATCGCAGACTCGTCATTGTGATGGCTTCATTTGCCGCTATCGGAATTTCAGTTCGTTGTATGACCAGCCGTGTCACCAGCTCTTCACCCAGTGCTCTTGACGCCTCATCGCCTTGCATTGATAAGCTACAATTACGACCGTCGAGAGTTGACTGGGTTGAGGCTGGCGTCGTCTCCCGTACAGTGAGGACACAAGTCCATTGTGGTAAACATCTCGATCTTGATTATTTATTTATTACTAGTTTGTCATTATTGTGCTAAGCGTCTCAATTGATTTTGAACTCCTTGTGGCAGATTGTTGTTGGGCAATGGCGGTTGTAGCTGCTGTTGAGGCTCTGCATTATATGAAGAGAAATGAGAAACTTATGCTGTCGGTACAAGAGTTGATTGATTGCGACACACAGAACTTCGGGTGCAGGGGTGGCTACAGCGAGACTGCTCTGGAGTATGTACAGAAGCACACGGACTGTCGAGCGAATCAACGTACCCGTACATGGATCGAGAACGCATTCTAGGCTGCAAGAAGAACAAGGAAGTAGCGGCCAAGATATCAGGCTTTGTCAAAATCATGAGCCCGACAGAAGAATCTCTGGAGGAGGCAGTGGCACGTCAGCCGGTCATTGTCCGTCTACAGTGCCCCAAAGAGCTTCAACGACTACAAGGGAGGCATCATTGATTCTACCTGGCGAAGAGCTGTTTTTGCATTACGTGCTGCCTGATTGTGAGTTATGACACGGACTCCAACGGTGTCAAGTTCTGGCGCTTCAAAAACTCAGCTGGAGAGAATTGGGGTGAGGGGGGGTTCGGGAGGCTCCGTAGGCATGTCGCTGACAAGCGAGGTGTGTTGGGCATCTTCATGTACCCGGCAATGTACCCAGTTCTTGATAGTTGACTCTACTCCACCTCCTTCCTTGGCGCGTCCTGCTCTGCCTCTTGGAAGCTTGGCGCCACCACGGACTGTTGCAACTGCCGAGAGAGTGGCTCTTCAGGCTTCTTTGTTGCACGATCAGTGTCAGGAGACTATGCAACACCAGTTAGTTGACTGTCCCTTGGCACGCACAACAGATTTGGTTTGAGGTGCTTTCGTAGTTGAGGGCCGCTTTGTGCATGCTATCATGGCAGGGTCAAAGAGGAAGTGGGCAAAGGCCAGGGCTAATGGCCTTAGGGTGTTGCTGCCTGGGACTTGGTATGTCCCATGCATATGTGTTGTTTAGTTATTCTTCCCATGATTGCCTTAGGTTGTACAGAAGTGATGAAAGCTTATAATAACTGTGAATTCAGGTTCACCGACAAAAGTGGTGCTAAACATACATGGCAAAAAAATTGATGGCCTACTCTGATAAATCGGAAGTTGTCACTGTAAGACTGCAGCTCATTCCCACGTATAGCCACAGATTCAGAAGAAGAAAATAAGCATGGTCCAAAAGCTTTGGCAACTCAGACAGTTAACAAATTGAATTCAGAGGGGGGCTGGCTGAGCTAGCAGGATCGAACTGAGACCTCACTGGAATAAGTAGTAGTGACAGTTGATATATAAAACAGCTCCTAAATCACCTTGTTGATTGAAGTTATTAACTGCCTAACATGGTGTGTGCAGTGCACAGGTCACATGGTATACAACTAAAGATAAACGCCACAGAAATGAATCGTTGATGTACTAGCAACAAAACTGCGTCCTTTCGACCTACTCCAGTCCGGGACTATGTGATTTGCAGGGGAAATGGCTGAGTGTGTCGTACCTCGCGTCCGCATTGTGTGTTGTGAAGACTGACGGCCTCCTCACATCGCCTCGCCTCGCCTCCCCTCCGCCATGGCCCCCCTGTAATTAAGAAGCACTCCACCATGTCTGTTGATTCATTCACAGAAACACTTGATCATTCATTCAGCAGCAGGGATCGATGGTGGAATCGGCCAGGATGGGATGGGGAGCTCGTCCGCGAGCAGTATGGTTGCGTCCGGGCCGGCTAGCTGGTTGAGGGTCGCCCACGGCCTCCTCGCTGTACACCGCACCCCAACGGAGAAGGCCGCCGGCAGGAATACACGCACTGACGCACGCAGCTTGATTCGAGCAGAAAACGGCGCCATGGCCACCGGCATGGGGATCTGGGATGGGAGGGAGAGCAAGAAAGAGTCAAGTCTGGTAGGAGACAGGAGAGAGAGTGAGGCTGCTCACCGGAATGGGGACCTGAGAGAGAGCAGCAGCAGCAGCAGCAGTAGTCCGAGCTCCGTTCTCGCCGCGGGAGAGCGAGAAGGGACAGACAGGTGAGGCGGCTGGGCATGGGAGAGAGTGTGAGGCGGCTGGGGATAGGGATAGACTGGCAGATCAAGGCCGATCCGACGGGCAGGAGCGCGTCGTGCGTCCAACTCCAACAGGAACGTTCGTTCCATACCATTTCCGACCATTTCTTCTTCTTTTTCGACAAGACTGCTCAATTTGTTTTCTTGGAAAAACTGTTCAACCTCTTCTTTTTTTGCGGGAGAAAGTTCCAATATATTCCCCATCTGTCATGACATTACACATACTACCAGAAATAAGAAAAGATTGCAACCAAAGTTTGTGAACCATACCGACGACTACCAGCACAGCACTGGAGCAAGCCGAATGCGTGTCGTCGTCATCCCCCCTTTCCTCGTCGACGTCCGGCAGACGTTGTCATAGTAGACACTCGAGAAGTCATCGTGCTAAGACACCACGGAACCGGCGCACAAGAACAACATCCCTCGTTGATGAAGGGAAGCGTAGATCGAAAGGATCAAAATTTGTACACACACATAACCAAAGACTGGATACAAACAGATCCACCAAAGAACAACACCAATCGAATCCCACGAGATCCGACAGAGAGACACCACCACACGCCCTCCGATGATGCTAAATGCATATTATTGGGTCGGGGATCGAACGTTGGAGACATTATTCCTACCAGGGCACATCATCGCTACCACGCAGCTCCAACCAAGACCCTAAACCAAACAAGAAACAAGAGCGAAAACCCTCTCGCCGGCGAGGGGTTGTGGTCCGACACACCTCCACGGCCCAACGGCCATGAGAGGTGAGGCGGACCAGCGGCGACGCCGATGGGAGGAGGAGAAGCCCTAGTTACCTCAGAGTAGTTTCGTGTGGAAGGGAGAAAGGGAGAGACCGCTTTTTGACCCTTTAAACTTCTCAAACTCTTTGAGGCAATCCAGAAACCACACCCTCTTTTATTATTGGAAATACATGATCGAAAGAGATGAAAGAACGTGAGAAAGGGTTCTAAAATAAAAGGCTATAAAGTACTACACAACATACTGTAACAGTTAAAATCAGAGATTGACTTTGCACCTTGCCTGCTCATCTTTATAGGCGAGCCAGGTAGCAAAGTGACTTAGTGATAAGAGATCATTGATACGTACATAGCGTTCATTCTACTCCCTCTTCTGTCCGAAAATACTTGTCATCAAAATGAATAAAAAAGAATGTATCTAGAACTAAAATACGTCTAAGATATATCCCTTTTTGTTCATTTTGATGACAAGTATTTCCGGACGGAGGAAGTACTACACAACACAAAGTCACTTTGCTCGACGTTAGAATAGTAATCTGGCAGATCTCGTATTACACTTAGTGCCCCATATTACCCCGTTATGTTCCACATGGGCTTTGTAGTCTAGGGTTCCACTGGGTTTTTCCTCCGGATAATCTGGTAACTTTATTCGTCTTAAATCGACGAAAGTGACACATACCTAGTTGTCAATAGTATTGGGCATTCATTCAAAAAAAAGTATTGGGCATTTTCCTGCTTTTTTTTTGCAGTGGAGATGTTTTCACATTGTTACCAAAGTTGAAAGCATTGCTTGAATATGCTCGGTCTGGTTTTTCAAGGTGAAAATCTAGAATCTGGCCACGAGTGGTTGGATCCGGTGATGACAGAGCATGTGCGTCGCGCCTTTTTTGGAGGCATTGTTGTTGCAGAACCTCATCGTCTGTGTGATGTCATGGGATTGTTGGTGCAAATATGGTCATTTATCGTAGGTTGTTGATCGCAGATCTGGTCATTTAGGTTATTTTTTCTCGCCTACGCATAGCCTGAGTCTTATATGACTTTGCTATTTGCTGACTTTTTTTATGTGTGTGCATTGTTGTTGGTTGTGTGCATTCTAATTACATTATTTTTAGTACATGTAAGAATAGGAATTGGTTTTTTTTCAGGTACATGAGAGAGACCAAAAAATGGAAAGTATAATCACACACACAATCAGCAAATTCAGGTGGAGGCACATGGAATCAATCTAGCGACAGTCCTTATCAAAGCAGCAGCAGCAACAAGATCTCCTAATTCTCAGCCTGGACATTGGCAAATAAGAGGTGGGGTTTTGGTTTGAGGCAAAATGGCTGAAGGAAGAAGGGTGCCGAGATGTTATCAAGGAGGCATGGGAGGAAAGTGGAACCTGGAGGGAGGTGGAGTAGCACAAACTTTACAGGCGGTTGCTGGAAGACTTACAAAGTGGAATAGGGAGGTTGTAGGTGAGCTGGAAGGTCGGTTAAAAAAAGCACGGCGAGACTTGGAGAGATGTCGACGTGAACCCGTATCGGCAGAGAAAGTTACTGAGGAAGCTAATTTGCGCCAAGCTGTTCATGATCTGGAGGAGCAGTGACATATACATTACAAGCAACGTGCCCATATGTGGTGGCTGCATGATGGAAACAGAAACACGGGGTACTTGAAGGCAATGGAAACCGCAAGGAAGAAAACTAATAGGACCAAAGAGCTTAGAAAGGAGAATGGGGAAGTATGTCACGTCTGACGAGGCGACCCCACAGTCACCGCAAGGCACTGACGAGCTGGGGCCACATGACAGGGAGATTGGAGCTGGTCAAGAAGTTGAAGCTCTTACAGGCGGGCCCGAAGAGGCAGAGTAGTAGGTCGTGGGTTGGCTGCGACCGTGCTGTATTAAAGCCTCCAGGCTGGGTGTGAGTGGGTATCGATGAATACGCAACTAAACAGCTGGAGAAGCTGCCCTTCTCTTATCGGCCTCCTTCCTCTTCCTCCCAGATCCCCTCTCCCTGTCGATCCCTCTCTCCCATCTGCCCTCTAGATCGGTGCCGTTACAAGTGGTATCAGAGGTCCAGTCGACCTGGAGACTGCATACCCCAAGCCGCGCTACCAGACCAAGCAGGCGAAGCAAGCGGCGGCGATGGAGCAGCAACTCGCGGATCTGATCAGATCCGCCAACAAGGGGCGCGCGGCGAACGACGCTCGCCTGGAGGCGATCCAGGCGTCCCTCGAGCTCTGGAGGCCGGCGGTCTCCAACCTACAACGCGAGCTCGACGAGCTCCGCACCCAGGTGGGACAGATCGCTCTCCATCCAGCACTCGCGACGCAGGGCGAGGCGGTGGAAGAGGTGGTGGTGCCCCCGGCACCGTCTCCTCCTCCGACGGGCCCCAAGCACCACGGGCCAAGTGGCCACGGCGAGATCTTCAACTCCGGGGGTGGGGCTCATGGGGTAGTCACTACCCTGCAGCCGCCTCCGGTCAAGGGTACGTACCAATCCCCACCAGAGAATTACGCATCTGTAAGAGTTGGGTCGAGTCGCATGATTAGTGGGGAGTCACCACACGCGCATCACTGGGCCTTGCCGAAATAGGATTTCCCCCAATTCGACGGCGAAAATCCACAGTTCTGGAAGTCCAGATGCGAAAAATACTTCGATGTCTACGGCATTCAATCCGATATCTGGGTGCGTGTAGCCACCTTACACTTCACGGGCACCGTAGCTCGCTGGCTACAGTTGCACGAAACGGCGAGTTGTCTGTCCACTTGGGAGGGTCTGTGTGCAGCCCTGAAGGAGAAGTTTGGACGGGACCAGTACCAAATGCATCTTCGTTAGTTTAACATGCTGAAACAAACTGGGTCGGTAGAGGAGTATATGGGGCAATTTGAGGAGTTAATGCATCATATACTCGCTCATAACTCTGGGTTCGACCCAATTTACTTTACAACTCAATTCCTAGATGGGTTGAAAGCTGAAATTCGTGCTGGTGTAGTTTTGCACCGACCCCAAAACTTGGACTCTGCGTTTTCCTTGGCCCTGTTGCAGGAAGAGCTGGTGGAGGCGATGCCACAGCGGGAATACAGGCGGTATGATCCAGCGCCACCAAGACATCCAGCGCGGCCAGCACCAGCGGTGGCTATGCCAGCAGCGCCACCGCGCGTACCGTTGCCTGCTCCACAAGTTGCAGCGGAAGATCGCCGACGCGCGTGCAGCGGATCGTCGCCCTGAGCCAGGCGAGGTGAAGACCGTGTAGCTGCACTGCGCAACTACCGCAGAGCAAGAGGGCTGTGATTCAAATGCGGCGAACGCTGGGGCCAGGGCCATCAATGCGCGGCCACTGTCCAATTACATGTAGTGGAGGAACTTCTCGAGCTGTTGCAAGCAGAAGAGCAAGACAGGCACGAAGCAGACTCTGATTCTGAAGAAGAGGTGCTCATGTCCATCTCGAAGTTAGCCACAACAGGGCAAACCACTCCACGCACAGTACGGCCGCTGGGGTAGATTGGTGAACGTGAAGTGTTGATACTGGTGGATTCAGGCAGCTCCCACAGCTATGTCAGTGAAGAAGTGGCGACAAGGGTAGCAAGTCAAGTGCAAGCAATGGCACCTGTGCCAGTGAAGATAGCAGATGGAGGATTACAGTTGTGCAACGGGTACATACCGGCGTGCACGTGGACGACGCAGGGGCACCAATTTACCACAGATTTGCGAGTACTATCTTTGGGCTGCTATGACATGGTGCTGGGAATGGACTGGCTAGAACATTGTGGACTGATGCTAGTGGATTGGGGAGCTAAAACACTTCGGTTTCAGCATGAAGGAAAGAGCATTCTGCTTCAAGGCCTGACAAACGCTTCACCAATAGTGATGGCAATATCAATGACAGAGTTACAGGAGTTAGAGAACAGTAATTCCATTGCTCACGTGGTGCTGTTGAGTATGAGTGAAGGGCAAGTTGAAGTTACACTGGTACCAGCCACTATCCAGCAAGTCCTAGACGAGTACCAGGACCTGTTTCAGGAGCCGACGGAGTTGCCACCGCACAGAGAGTGGGACCATGCCATCCCCTTACTGCCAGGAGCAAAACCAGTAAATCTTAGACCATACAGGTACACACCAGAACAGAAAGACGAGATCGAGGCTCAAGTTAAAGAAATGTTGGCTAAAGGGCTTATTACTACCAGCATCAGTCCGTTCGCGTCCCCAGTTCTGCTGGTGAAAAAGAAGGATCAAACATGCTGTGTGTGGATTTCAGGCATCTGAACGCAATCACCCTTAAGGCCACGTATCCAATGCCGATAATTGAGGAACTCCTGGACGAACTAGCAGGGGCCTGCTAGTTTTCCAAGATGGACCTGCGGGCCGGGTACCACCAGATCAGGTTGGTGCCAGAGGATGAATTCAAAACCGCATTCAAGACGCATATGGGTCACTTCCAATTCAAGGTTATGCCGTACGGTCTTGCTTATGCCCCAGTCACATTCATGGGGAATATGAACATTGTATTGGCCCCAGTCAACCGCAAAGGAGTTGTGGTTTTCATGGACGACATCTTAGTCTTCACAAAAACGTTGGAGTAACACAAAGTCCTCCTTGTACAGGTGTTGCAACTGTTGAGGAAGCATCAGTTTTACGTTAAACTATCCAAGTGTTCGTTCGCACAGCAAACAATCAACTACCTGGGGCACTACGTGAGCAAAGATGGAGTGTAAACAGATAAAAGCAAGGTTCAGACAGTGCAGGAGTGGCCAGTACCTGACTCAGTTAAACAACTCAGAGGATTCCTTGGGTTAGCGGGCTACTACAGGAAGTTTGTCAAACACTTCGGGATCATCTCCAAACCATTGACAGATCTTCTCAAGAAGAATACACCATTTGTGTGGACTCCAACCATAGATGCAGCCTTTCGGGCACTCAAGCAAGCATTGATCGAAGCCCCGGTGTTGGCCCTGCTAGACTTTACCGAGCAGTTCGTGGTCGAAACTGACGCGAGTGGCACAGGCATTGGAGCAGTCCTCATGCAGAACTCGCACCCCATCGCGTACCTGAGCAAAGCATTGTCGCCACGCAATTTGGGGCTCTCAGCTTACGAGAAGGAGTGCCTAGCATTACTGTTGGTAGTAGACAGATGGAGGCCATATCTCCAACACGCAGAATTTGTGGTGAGAACAGATCAGAAAAGCTTGCTGCACCTAACTGACCAGAGGTTACACACTCCGATTCAGCAACGTGCGTTCACTAAACTAGTAGGGTTGCAGTTTGCCATCCAATACAAAGCCGGGTTGACTAATCGCGCCGCGGATGCTCTGTCTCGTCGAGATCATGGCGAGGGGGTGAACTGGTGGCGATCTCAGTCTGCAAGCCGGCCTGGCTGGAAGCAATCAAAAACAGTTATCAAAACGACCCCCATGCTACAAAGAAGCTCGCCAGCTTAGCTGTAGACCCGGCCAGCGAATCAGAATTTTCAGTGCAGGACGGAGTCCTCCGGTTTCAAGGCAGAATCTGGATTGGAGAGGATGCACAAATACAACGCCATCTGATCAACTCGCTACATTCGAGCGCGGCCGGGGGTCACTCTGGATTTCATGCCACTTACAATCGCATCAAACGATTGTTCTCCTGGAAAGGACTGAAAAACATGTCAAAGATACGGTCAAGAACTGTATGGTGTGCCAGCAAGCAAAAACAGAAAGGATATCACCAGCAGGCCTGCTCCAGCCATTACCAATACCGAAGAAGCCATGGGCAGTTGTGTCGCTTGATTTCATCGAAGGCCTACCCAAGTCATGTGGGTATGACGTGATCTTGGTGGTAGTAGACAAGTTCTCGAAATATGCCCACTTCGTGCCAATGACACACCCTTACACAACTCTCCAAGTGGCCAAGCTATTCATGCAAGAGATATTTCGTCTCCACGAGCTACAACTGGCTCTCATATCAGACCGAGACCGAGTGTTTACAAGCAATGTGTGGCAGGAATTGTTCAAGTTGTGCCGCACTGAACTGCGAATGAGCTCATCTTATCATCCGCAGACGGATGGGCGGACAGAAAGGGTGAACCAGTGCCTGGAGACCTATCTCAGATGTGCCGTCCATGCATGCCCGTCCAACTGGGCGAAATGGTTAGCGCTTGTCGAGTTTTGGTACAATACTTCATTCCATTCCTCGCTAGGCAGAACTCCTTTCGAAGTCATATATGGCCACATGCCTCGCGAGTTCGAGGTGTCGCAGATCGACAACTGTTCTGTTCCAGACCTGACAGCATGGCTACAGGAGAGAGGGATCATGTTGGAGCACTTACAACAACAGCTGAAGAGGGTGCAGGATCGCATGAAGGCGCAAGCTGACCGGCACCGAACTGAGCGTTCGTTTGAGGTCGGGGATTTAGTATTGCTCAAACTACAACCATTTATTCAGACATCTATCGCCCAATGGCCATTCCAGAAACTTGCATTCACGTATTACGGCCCTTACAAGATCATTTCCAAGGTGGGGGCAGTGGCATACAAGCTGGACCTGCCACCCACAAGCAAAATCCATCTAGTGGTGCACGTCTCGTTGTTGAAGAAGGCAGAAGGCGCCGAGGTGCAGGTAAACCCTGACTTGGGAAGACCCAGTTCGACTTCAACATCAGTTTCCCACCACACCGCCTTGGGGTCAAGGCGGCACTCAAGGAGGGGCGAATGTCACGTCTGACGAGGCGACCCCACGGTCACCGCAAGGCACTGACGAGTTGGGGCCACAGGATAGGGAGATTGGAGCTGGTCAAGAAGCTGAAGCTCTTACAGGCGGGCCCAAAGAGGCAGAGTAGGAGGCGTGCGTGGGTTGGCTGCGTCTGTGCTGTATTAAAGCCTCCAGGCTGGGTGTGAGTGGGTATCGATGAATACGCAACTAAACAGATCGAGAAGCTGCCCTTCTCTTATCGGCCTCCTTCCTCTTCCTCCTAGATCCCCTCTCCCTGCCGATCCCTCTCTCCCATCTGCCCTCTAGATCGCTGCCGTTACAAAGTAGTGAAGGAAGAAGGAGAACTAACCAATTATGTGCGCTCATTTTTTCAGGAACTCTTCACTTCCCAGCGTGGCGATCGCATACCCGAGCTTATTGCAAAAGTAAAACCCCGGGTTACGGAGGCCATGAATGCAGTTCTGGAGGCCGAATTCACCCTAGAAGAAGTCAAGGCTGCTCTCGACCACATCGGTGATCTCAAAGCCCCGGGGCCGGATGGAATGCCCTCGATTGTTTTCAAGCGCCATTGGGATTTCATGGGTGACCAAGTGGTGCAGGAGGTGCTTGCGGTCTTGAATGGCGGAGACATTCCAGAAGGATGGAACGACACCTCAGTGGTGCTTATTCCGAAGGTGAACAACCCACAGCGGATCAAGGATCTCCGGCCAATAAGCTTATGCAATGTTCTCTATAAGCTAATCTCCAAAGTTCTTGCCAATCGGTTAAAAATAGTGCTCCCTGAGATCATATCCGACAATCAAAGTGCGTTTGTCCCCGGGGTACTGATAACTGACAATGTTCTGATCGCATATGAGGTCTCGCACTACCTAATGAGCAAGAGGAAGGGGAAAGATGGATATGCGGCAGTCAAAGCAGATATGAGCAAAGCGTATGATAGAGTTGAGTGGGACTTTCTCGAAGCGATGATGATCAAGCTTGGATTTTGCCGGCCATGGGTGAATATAATCATGAAGTGTGTCTCAACACTCCGATATCAGATTGAAGTTAATGGATCACTCACAGAACAGTTCAGTCCTTCGAGGGGACTCCGACAAGGAGATCCTCTCTCGCCGTACCTCTTTGTTATTTGTGCGGAAGGGCTTTCCGCTCTGTTGCATGAGGCGGAGGAAAACGGCACCATCCATGGTATTAAAGTCTGGACAGCAGCCCCACGGGTGTCACATCTGCTCTTCGCGGATGATTCTATGCTTTTGCTCAAGGCAAGGCAGGAGGAAGCCACATCCCTACATGAGGTGCTAGCGCTATATGAAAATTGCTCTGGACAATGCATAAACTTAGAGAAGTCTGCTATCATGTTCAGCCCCAATACGCCGGAGGAAGAAAAAGATGCAGTTAAGGAGGCACTCGAGATTCATAGCGAGGACTGGAACGAGAGATATCTAGGCCTTCCAGTTCATGTTGGCAGATCCAGGAGGAAGACTTTTGCATACATCAAGGGCAGTATCTGCGGTAGACTGTATGGCTGGAAGGAGAAGTTGCTGGCTAAGGAAAGCAAGGAGGGGCTGGTGAAAGGAGTTGCACAGGCCATCCCAACCTATGCCATGTCCTGCTTCGATCTCACCAAACCGCTGTGTTTAGAGATTGATAGCCTACTTGGCAAGTTCTGGTGGAATCAGCAGGATAAAACTAACTCGATGCACTGGATAAGTTGGGATAAGCTGACACAGCCAAAGGCACGAGGTGGACTAGGGTTCAGAGACATGCACGCGTTCAATATTGCCGTGCTATCCACGCAGGGATGGCGGCTGATCCAGGAGCCAGACAGCCTTTGTGCGAGAGTACTAAAAGCACGATACTATCCCCACGGTCATGTGCTTGAGGTAGAACCAAAGGAGGGGATTTCTTACTCGTGGAGGAGCATACTTCAGGGCCTGGAGCTGATCAAACATGGCTATATTTGGCGGATTGGCGATGGAACAGGAGTCAAGATTTGAACAGACCCATGGATTCCCCGAGCTTGGTCTCGGACAGTAATCACGCCGAGAGGAGCAAACTTGTTGACACATGTCAATGAACTCATCTGCCCGGTCACCGGACGGTGGGATGAGCAACTGGTTACAGACACATTCTGCTCTGAGGATGCTAGACAAATTTTACAAATCCCGTTGCGGGATGGGGTGGAGGATTTTATTCGCATGGCACTACGACAGCAAGGGGATACACTCGGTCAGGAGCGCTTATAGAGTGCAAACGAAGCTCAAGAAACAGGCACGAGATGGGGCTCCAAACAGCAGCTCTGACAGAGCTGGCCAGCTTGAGGGAGGCGGGGATGATAGGTGGAAACGGGTATGGAAATTACCATGCCCAAAGAAACTGCAGATGTTCATGTGGCGCCTTAAGCATGAATCCTTGCCACTGTGCACGAATCTGGAGAAGAGAGGAATGAAGTTGGAGAGCAACAAATGCTTCTATTGCAGCCGAGCAGCAGAGGACGGGGGACATCTGTTCATCAAGTGCAAAGAAGTGAAGGAAGTTTGGCGATCTCTGAACCTCGAAGCTGAGCGGGAAGAACTAGAGAAGATAACCAACGTGCATGCCATGATGGACTATCTCTGGCTATTGGACGAACAGAAATGGTTGCTGATTGTTACGTTCTGGTGGCTATGGTGGAATAACAGAAATAAACTAAGGGAGGGAGAACTGGTTGTGGCTGCTACAGAGATTGTGCGGCGCGCACAGAGTCGTGTTATGGAATATCTTCAGTACTTCACTACTAAGGGCAAGCAACCAACTAGAACAAAGTGGCAGCCACCGGAGGAAGATGTTCTAAAGGTCAATATAGATGGTTCATTCTTACCGGGGGAATCCTACGGAGGCTGGGGCGTCGTGGTACGAGACACCACTGGAGATGTTATAGCCGCGCATGCAGGACGAGGGGAAAACATTTTAGATGCCTTCGCTGCGGAGGTCAGCGCCATGGCAGCAGCGATCGATGTAGCAACAGGCCTTGGAGCCATCAGAGTCTTTTTTGAAACAGATTGTCAGCTGCTGGCGGAAGCGCTTGATCCCTGGAAGGTGGACTCATCTCCATACGTCGTCGTCATTGAAGATCTCAAGCTGCAGTTCAAGCTGTGGTTCTCTAGTCTAAGAGTGTATCATTGTAGACGTGAGGCCAATTCAGTAGCTCATGAGCTAGCTTCGATAGGCCATTTATGTTCTCCAAACACCAGTTTTAGCTGGAACACTGACGTACCGTCCCAAGTGGCTGTTTGTGTCTCTGCTGACAGGTCGGGGCACCATTACTCTATAAAGCTCTGCTTTACTCTAAAAAAAGACAGGTTTAGGTGTTTCATATTCCTAGAGCTCATAATTGTGAGGCTCACGTAGCGGACAAGTTAGCATGCAGGGTATCAGGATTTATTTCCCGAACAATGTTATAGGATTAGCTATTGTAATGTTCAGCATAAAAAAAACAGCGTTGTCCCCTGATTCAGATCATTGCAGACATTACTCATCAGGGATATGTCATTACCCATGTAAACTACATATAAATGAATGATTGTTAGGCGCCTTGTGCGCTTTTGCCTTGTTTTTTTTAAAGATCCACATCACCGTGAAAGCAGGCGCCACGTTCAAATCATTCGGGTCTTGCCACCTTGATTGATTCACTTAGAGCTTTCGACATGCCATAGTCAGGATGGGTCCATGGTTTCTGTTGTCTTCTTTTATTCTGTTTTTTACCCCCAACTTTCATGGTTGTGGCAGATTTTAGCTGATTTAGCAAAAATCTTTTAAAAAAATTGAAACGAGGCAAAATATTTGCCATTTTCATTGATTAAGAGATAAATTTTAGAGGTTTAAGGCCCATGGTCTAATTACTATCGCGGCATTACATTACTCAAGTGCTTTGCCCCTGTAATGCTAAAAAACGAGGTCTCATCTTTAATCCTAGCGATGATGACACCCACTGGTACGACATTGTTACGGAAGATTCGTGCATTCCTCTCTTTCCACAACTTCCAGGAGATGAGCAACATCAAGGAAGCAAGTGGCCTTCACGATTGGTTCTTTTTGTTAGCATTGTGGCTCCACCACTCTTTTATAGAAGTCGCACCACTCCAATCAGAAGGATGCGCATGATGGAGGCCAAGCCAATCTTTGACCATTCGCCAAACTCTGATAGTGTATCGGCATTGGAATAGAAGGTGGGCCGCCGACTCCTATGTTGGGTTCTACGGTAGGGTGCGTCGACTGCAAATTAAAATTTTCCTACGCGCAGAACATCCAGGAACATGCTACGGGAGATGGATCACGATTCGTTACCACTAGACGCCAGCGATGCCGTGCGGTGAAGAAGAAGAGTTGGGGCAAGGCGTCTGCGTGGATCGTCTCCTCCTCGTCCGATCTCCCTCGAACAGCCGGTCGTCCGATCCCACGCACGAGTTCGTCGGAGCGCGCAAGTGCACCGCCTCTAACGGTATCCGCTGCAGGCAGGAGGAACACTGCGGCGGCGGATCGCTAGGTCCGATCACGATCGGCGGCGAGTGGAGGTGGCTATTCGCAACACATGCAAATCCTAGTCGCAGCCGAAGCGATCAATCACATGAGTGTGCCGCACCTCCACTTTATATAGGCGTCCGTCGCAGGCTCAACACCTGGGCCTTGCACGAAGCCTAAAGCCCAAAGTCTACTCGGTCACGTTCCTAATCCAGTTCGGATCACATCCGACTAGTGTCCTACGAACCGACCTCGTAGGTTCCTTCCCTTAAGCGCGCGACCCCTTAGGTTCAAGTCGGCTTGGTCACAGCTCGGATCATCTCCGACCTGCACGGTTGGTAGCGGCTTTTAGCAAGGCGTGCCGACCACCAAGCAGACTATGAAGCTGGTTAGACGAACACAGCATAACGTGTCACACTTCGCTCCTTTGCCACACGATATATGTTGTCAGGCTCAAGGCAAGACTGTCATCCTTGTGCTAGCCCGACCTCTTTCTTGTTCCAGTGATACCGACCACTATCCGGATCATCTCATAATCCTTGTCGCATGGCCATGCTTATCCTGGTCGGATCACACGAGGGGCCCAGAGTATATCTCTCCTGATCGGAGGGGGTGAGGGAGTCCCGGACTAGGGGGTGTCCGGATAGCCGGACTATCGTCACGGTCGGACTCCAAGACTATGAAGATACAAGATTGAAGACTTCGTCCCGTGTCCGGATGAGACTTTCCTTGGCGTGGAAGGCAAGCTTGGCGATACGGATATGTAGATCTCCTACCATTGTAACCGACTGTGTAACCCTAACCTATCCGGGTGTCTATATAAACCGGAGGGTTTTAGTCCGTGGGACGAACAACAATCATACCATAGGCTAGCTTCTAGGGTTTAGCCTCCTTGATCTCGTGGTAGATCTACTCTTGTACTACCCATATCATCAATATTAATCAAGCAGGAGTAGGGTATTACCTCCATCGAGAGGGCCCGAACCTGGGTAAAAACATCGTGTCCCTTGTCTCCTGTTACCATCCGCCTAGACGCACAGTTCGGGACCCCCTACCCAAGATCCGCCGGTTTTGACACCGACAGGGGGCAAATCCCATCTTGCTCGACCATGTCTCGCAGCATGGGACTGGACAAATCCGAAACCTACCTTTGTAACTACCCAGTCACGGAGTAGCGTTTGGTCGGCCCAAAGCAAGTTTGTCACCATCCCGAGTACATGCGCCACCGTGTCTTAGGACATAGAACATATGTTGTACTAGAGACTCACAGATGACATATCGCTCGTCTCATAGTTGGGTCCGTCTCGACTCAGACCTTATCTCGACTCGGATCCGACCACGCCGAATCCGACTGCACCTTTCCAAGTCCATATTATCCGTTAGCATCCAATGCTCCATGGCTAGTGAGACCGAGCCATCGACCGTGTCATATGCTAGTCTAGTCGGACAAAGGCCCACAGCCTTTCGACTAGGGACCTTTTAGGACAGTCATCATGCAATGCATAGTCTCACAAACAAGTCACATACTTGCTGATACACATCATTGATAATGTCCAATGACTATCTTTATTCATAAACACATAGGAAATATCATCATACATGATTGCCTCTAGGGCATATCTCCAACATCCTAGACCTGTTTGCATAGTGGACAAGATTGCAGTTTGGCCACCCACAACGTTGAAGCATGTCCGTTGCCCAGATCCTATTTGTTGATTGCCAGCCATGCAAAGAACTTACATTTAGGTGGCGATCAGATCTTCCAAATGGCCGAGATCATGGTTGTGTTCGTGTGGCCCAAGAATTGCGCCTTGTGGGTTGACGCCGCCGAGTAGAGACCGTCAATAGTGAACTTTCACGTTATGGTGCCCGGTGTGTCGAAGTCGAGGTTGACGTGGGATGCCCTCTCCCAAAGGATGACAAACTCGGCGAGGTGTTCGACGGTGATGCCCTGGAGAATGTCCACCTGGGAAGTCCAGAAGTTGTCATGCAAAGCCAATTGAATAGAGCAATTCTTCTTCTTAGACAAGTCAAAGATTTTAGGAGCCAGGTCTTTGGGCCTAATCCCATCGAGCCAAGAAGACACCCGGAACTTGGCCAGCCTGCCATCCCAACCTGGCCCTTGGTAGCTGTAGCAAAAATATTTCGGTCATTGTCATCACATGAGGTTCCCAATCCAACCCATGGCTTGTCCGGGTGAAGCCACTCGGCCCACAACTACCCAAGGCGAAGAGCAATGGCAAACTTGTCGAGATTCAGGATTCCAAGACCTCCATGCAACTTTGACATGTGCACCTATTCCCAATTTATCTTGCATTTTCCACCCGTGACCTTATTGCAACCTGCCCAAAGGAAAGCACATCTGAGGGCATCGATCTTCTTTTTGACCTTGGCCGGTAACTTTAACACCGTCATGTAGTAGATAGCAATCGACGTGAGGACCGACTTGACCAAGACCGCACGACCCGCCGAGGCAATATGCCTTCCCACCCAAGGAGTGAGCTGACACGCCACCTTGTCCTCGAGGGGTTGGTAGTGAATTCGCTTCAGTCTCTTGACGGATACAGGCAACCCAAGGTATTTCATCGGAAAGGAGCCAAGCGTTCGACCGCGCATCAGCAAAGGAGGGCAGGGCACGCCGACGGCTCTGGCCACCGGCGTGTTCTTCACAGGTGCAATGCATGGTCATGGACCAAAGGGCAGAGTCGGCCCTCGTGGAGATCGTGGCTGGCCGATGTCGAGCTCGAGCACACGACACGGGCACGCTCCAGTTGAAAATGATCGCCACCGGCCTACTTCTGCCGTCCATGGCACACGACACAGGTCGTCCATGAAAACAAGGCTTGGCAGCAGCAACCACGCGGGCATTCAAAAAGATGATTACTTCAAGTTTGTGCGAAAACCCCGTCATAGAAAAACTTATCAAACTCCCCGTTTTCTCAAAAAAGAAAAAACATGTCTGACTCCCTCTCCCTTGTGCGGTCGGCGATGACCGTCGCTTCTCTTCTCGCCGGAGATTCAAACCCCGAAGGAAATCTCCACCTCCACCCCTCCCGGGGATTCCACGCAACGCACGCACGCACGCACGGCACCACCCGCGACCTCCGTGATGGCGACATGGGCTCTCAATCTCAAGCAGTACGTACGTACAGCAAAGACTTCCATTCATGTGTGATGTGGGCTGTGCCATGCCATGCCATGCATGTTGGAAATGATGGAGCTGGTACGTACGTATTCCCTTCGTTCGGAAATATTTGTCAAAAGAATGGATATATCTAGACGTATTTTAGTTCTAGATACATCTATTTTTATGCATTCCTTTGACAGGTATTTTCAGACAGAGGGAGTACGTATTGGAGAGGAGGAGAGGAACAGGGCTGCTGGCGTATGTACGTATGGTGCGGATGGCGTGACAGAACCAACGGAAACTCAGCACACTATACGCCTGTTGTGTAGTGTCACGCCACGGCAGTGATTTGTTTGGTAGGCGGCGCTAACACAACTGATCGCTTGTCTGTCACTGTCACTGATCGTTTGTTTGCGTTTGATGAGGATCCTCTCACTTTTGATGATGCCACTAAGTATCGCAGTATTGTTGGTGGGCTTGACATCTCCTATGCAGTCAAGCGTGTGTGTCAGTATCTTTGTGCTCCTCGAACTTCTCGCTACATCTGTCTTACTACCTCATACGTTTTGCTTCTTCAGCCTACACCGCTGTCCAATCGCTTCACCGCTGTCCAAATTTGATAGACCGGGGGTCCTAATTTGACCGATTGGAATGCTCGCAAACAAGCTATCGTGTCTCGCAGTAGCGCTGAAGCTGAGTACAAGGCGGTTGCTAATGCCGCAACTGAGATCATATGGATACAATCCTTATTGAGAAAGTTGGGAGTCTCTCAAACTCAGTTGCCGGTCCTTTGGTGTGATAACATCGGTGCTACATACCTGTCATCCAATCCAGTATTTCATGCTCGAACGAAGCACATCGAAGTTGACTATCACTTTATGAGGGAACGCGTTGCACAAAAGCTACTTCACATCAAGTTCATCTCCTCTAAAGATCAACTTGCTGACATCTTCATGAAGCCTCTACCACAACCATTGTTTGTAGGTTGTAGGCGCAATCTTAACTGGCTTTGTACCTTAGGACATAATTAAGATTGAAGGAGGGTGTTAGACTGTATTTATACGTAGCTTCTGTACATGACCGTATCTTGTATTGTACACATGGTGTACACCTATATATATGAGATAGCCACACTCGTATTAGGGTGTCGTGCAGTTTTCCAAACCCTAAGTCTTACACTCGTTCTTTGCACGCTTCTTGCGCACGGGACGGGGCGGACAGCCACGCTGTCGACCGTGGCGGTGGGGACAACAGCGGCGGAGGGGTTTGGCACGTCCCCCATGGCGAGTCGGTAGGAGGGCTAGAGGGCGGGAGGTCTTTTGGGACAGGGGGAATGCGGATGGATGTCCCACTGATGGGCAGGCCAGGGGGAAGGACAAGGGTGGGCACCGCCCGCGTCCGCACGGCACAAGCCCGGCCTAAATTTAGACCGGAAATGGGCCGCGGCAGACGAAAAACGGATGGCCGCCTGTTTGTGTCGACGTATTGGGCCAATGTTTCTAACCCTTTCGATCCAAATAGATGCGCAAACGAAATGTGTCGGCGCATTGGAATTGACCGCTACTCCTCCCTCACGAAGTCCACTTCACTACAGGGATAACCTTGACCTTGGTATGCTCATTCGTCCCTCCTCCACTCAGTGAGCCCTAGAAAAAACACCTTTGTCATTAAAGTTTTTTCATGAATACGCAAAGCTTGCGTATCATTTCATTGATAGATAGAAAGAAACAGCAATGGCATACATAAGAGAATGGAGGCACATCACACTAGATGTGGGAGGAGCATAGACGGACACGACACAAACTCTCTAAGCTCGAACTCTAGCAGTGAAGGCAAAGAGACGAGATACATGACATAGACCACGCCGCGACCAGCAGTAGGCATTTACTTTGCACAGCCATGGCACCAAGACTGACAAGATCAATGTACCTCCCACCTCAAACGCCTAGAGATATGCAAGTGGGATGCGGGACCTGGCCGGACCGGAGAGGGAGTGTCACGGATGTCGTACATTGCGCCCGCGAGTAACCAAGACAACACCTTCATGAAGGGTACGACATCGAGAGGCCGCCATCGGTCGGTCCGACGAAGCAGACCTAGGGTTTCCCCCGATATTCGAGAAGGGGCGCAGAGAAGAGGTCACGACAATGCCTTCAAGACCGCAGCCAACACCGGCAAGCCGATCAAGGCTTTTGCCCTGGCCAAAGTTCGAACAATCCCAAACGCCGCAGGGTGAGATGTCGTGATGTTATGTCTTTTTGATATCAACGACATTGTCTGCGAGACATCTCTTCATAAAAGGTCTCGAAAGGCCCAAAAGACCATCGAGACAAGTTTCAAATTCAAAAACCCATTTAGACAAACCTCTTGCATGTGTGTCACGTATGTTTGGAGTTTGTAGGGGACATTTATTTTATTCATTGAGAGAATAGAGTTTGTACAGGGTTTTTTTAACTGTTAGAGTTTGTTGGTGTAGGTGTTTTAGTTGTTTACTGATAGAGTTTTTTTTTTAAATTACTGATAGAGTTTGTTGGTGTAGATTACCTGACGTTGATTTGTAGTAATAACGTGCAAGCTACAAGTAGCACTCCACATGAGGCGATCGGCCAATTAGGCGCGAGCACACGGATCGTGTGCTTCGTGGAGCGAGTTGCGAGCCGTGGGATTGGAGCGTTGACGAATCGAACGGCTGCGCCTGCATGCGCTTGTCCTCACGCACTCACGGCATGCGAACGTCACACCTTTTCGGGCCCTTGCCCGTTCGGGAGTAGCGGATCCACCCCGTACTATACTATTCGGGGTAACCTACCAGGTCAGGTCAGATTGTTGCTGTTTTTACCGCGCGGTGATTCTCAAAACAAAAATAATAATAATCGCGCGGCAGGTTAATGCGAGTGCTTAAATACTAACAAAATACAGTATAAGACGACGTTTTCTTCAACGTCGGAGTGGAGCCCGGGAGGTCGTCCAGGAGTACGCGCGACTGCTGTTTGCGCATGTCACAGCTGGAAGATGGTGTATCCTGTGCTGGTTTTGTGGTTGGAGGTAGCGATTCTGGTTTCTTCCTCCGACGTTGTAGTCGTGCGGGGATGTCGATTACGGAGCTTGATGGCGTGTCGGGGACATGTTGTCACAGTGCGATTCGTTCAACGATAATGGTTTTGCTTCTGGCAAACGACTTTGGAGGTCCGTAAAGCTGTTGATCAGCGATGGAGCCGCGTCGAGCTCCGTGTAGAGGTGATCTGTCTTCCGTCCCTTTGGTGGTCGCTTCGGTGGTGTCGAAGGAGGGAGATAGGCGCTGGTTTTTTGCATAGGTTTATCCTATCTTTTCAGGTCTGTAAGATCGGTGTGTACGTGCCTTGTAACTTGATTTCATCTTATAAATGAGACATGTATTACCATGCAAAAAAATATATGTAGGGTCTACACAGTAGTACAAATGAAAAACGGAACTATATAAGTAGAACATGTTATCATGTTACTTTGGCACACAATCAAAACATTTCACAAAGACAGAATAATGATAGGTAAGAGGGCATTACTTCCAAATATCTTTCTCGAATGATGACATTTCTACATAACAGAAGCTTATATCCAAGATTTATTGTAAAGGTAGAAAAGTTTAGAGCATCTTCAATAGATGGTTTAAAATTTGGCGGTCCAAAATTGGAGATGTAAAATTTGGACCGCCAAAAATGCGTTTTGAAGCTCCGAAAAAAACTCAACTTCAACAGATGGTCCAAAATGATGGTCCAAATTTGCAACTCCAATAGATAGTCCAAAATGAAGATGAAAACGGCCGCGCGACTGCTACCAGCCACTGTTCAGCCGCGGTTTTGCATTGAAATAGCAACTAAAACATGAAAATAAAGTGCATCACCATCATAGTTTCAATCAAAAGTGCATCACCATCATAGTATCAAATTCATCTACCAAAAGAGCATCCTCTCAATCAAAGTTTTTCGCCCTAGATATTAAAATGCACATGAATATCACTCACTCGGGTCATCAACACCATCGCTATTTTTTGCCAGTAGCTAGCACTGTATTTTATTTCTCTGTGGCTTTGGCGAGGATTTTTCTGCCGGCTCTTTTTCTTGTACCAAATTAACTCCTTTGACTCTGATCCTATTAAGCTTGTTATAATAAATGTTGAGAGGATATTTCACTTAAAATGTTGAAAGCAGGCTAGCATTGCTTTTGCAAACAAGAACGAGAAAGGGGCCCCTCTCACCTGGCACCGCCCCAACTTTCACTCAGGCGGCGCCACCGGGTGGCGCTCCAACCACTAGTGCACTAGCAAAACGTTCAATCTGAACGCACCATACAGAAGCTCGATGTTACACTGGTAAAGAGAGTCTGGTGATCTAGGAGATGACTTCATCAGGGAAAAACGGAAGCAGCGGCAGGAGGGAAAGTAGGAGGATGCCATGAAGGACAGTGTACTACTAGCCATTTTCCTCTCCTTTGTCGTTCTTTGATTTGTCCATGGTCACAGACCAAGACGACGGCCAGCAGTGAGTCAGTGACCGGTTGGTTTGGAGATGACACTCGTTCTTTTCGTGTTCTCTTTTTTGAAAAAGAGGTCGGAGGTTATTTTTTATATGCAGAGAAAATATCATGGTTTTGAAAAAACTGCAATATTAATGATATACTTAGTTTTTTGTGGTTGTCAAACAGGACACAGTAATTAAAACCATGGCATTCCTAAAAATTGTAGTATATATAAAATACATAGAAAATATTGAGCTACCAAACAGGGCCTTAGTGACACAGAGGAGAAGAAATATATACATCTCGCTCTTTCACGTATAATCAAAACAGAAACAGCATTGATGACCTGCAGTAGGATCCCTTCAATTAATGGTACCATCTCTCAAAAGCGAGCTTCCAAATTATCCACGAGAGCCTCTGTAGGAGATTGCAAGAAAACCACATATTTGATCTCAAAACACTCTTGCTCAGGAAGTTCATTCATCTGCTCCCATGAAAAAAAAGGTTCATTCATTTGCTGATAATAGTAGGTCATGTAGTTGAGGTAAGGCCAACTCTAACCGATATGTATAGTTGGTCACTTGGCGGATATGCATAGTTTTGTAGCCGGATATCCATGCATAGTTGTGTAGCGGATATTCATTGTTGATAATGTTTTAGTTTTTAGCCTTCTCGTGCGTGTACGGTGTTCAAGAAGTTGGAGAAGAAAATCTTCACCATCATACATTGTTGGTTGAAGTTGAATGGGCGACTGAAGTGGAACCTACACATAGCCAAGACCACCTCCCAAGCCATCGAGGAAGAAACCAGTGACCCAATGCATCATTCGGATGCAGAGGCCAGGGGATGTCCTCCTTTTCCGAAAAAAAAACCCGACCCAACAAAGAACCGCCAAAGAAGGTTAGAAGAGGGTTCCAGGGAAATAAGTGGGAGGAGGAGAGGGGGAAGCGAGAAGGTGCGGCAGTCAAGATGATGGAGAGGTTGGCGGGCATCATGTCGAAGAAAGGAGGAGGCATAAATCAAGCGCTCCGGCACCAAGGAGGGAAAAAAGGCGGAGAGATTCAAATTGTTGATGGAGGCGACAAAGAAGAAGGCCATGCTCGAAGATAAGAAGGTGAAGCTCGGAGAAAAGAAGGTGCACATCCACAAAAAAAACAAGAAGGTGTAGATCGCAGCCAATGTGAAGTACACCAAGATATTGGCATTGAGGTGTGTTTGGTTTGTGCCCAAGGTTGCCCCACCAAAGCATTGGCTAGCCAAAATTTTAGTTGAGGTTTTGATTGCTCATGATTTGGCCAACATTGGTAAGAAAATGAACTAGAGTTGGCTAGAGTTCATTGGCATGCCAAAAAATTGGCAATCATCCAAACAAAGACCAATCTTTGGGTCATGACTAAAATTTTGGTAAGGTGCACTTTGACCACAATCCAAACACACCCTGAATTTGAAGGCTTTGGATGCCAACGTAAGAATAATTATGCAAGACGTCTGCTACAAGATATTGCAAGGGCAGAAAGAGAGTTGGAGGTGGCAGGTAAGGAGGAGAAGGAGGCGGAGGCTGCGTACGTGACGATGACGACACCTTGAGTGTGGAGGCTAGGATTGTCGGTCCGTCAGGACAGAAAATCTATTTTTTTTTTGCATGGATTACCAGATAGATATTATTTTTTGTGACCGGACATATAAGAAGTAAGCATCTTTGTTTTTTTTAAGGAAAGTAAGCATCTTTGTTTGGTCACTTAGTAGCTGAAATTATGTCCCTTGTGGTTGATAGGGTGTTTATTCCGTAGAAACTTCATAGGTCTCAAAACGGTGTTTTTTTAAACATCAGTATAGACACAAGCACTCATATACACGTGCATATGCTCGCCCTTATGAGCGCACCTCCGAAAGACTGAGCCGACATATCATCGTCTCCTCCCACTGAATGCGCATCATCGAAAATCCTGAAATAAATTCAGGAATAAATGCGAGCACCAGGATTTGAACTCTGATGGACTGAGGATACCACAGACCCTTTAACCATCCAACCACAGGTTGGTTCGCGTCTCAAAACAGTGTTGCAGATTGCCTGACAAGGTATAGTCGCTTTGAGCGAGCTACGGCTGTATGGCTCGGCAGAGGACCCCAATGTATTGAGGATCTCTTGCCAAGAGATTGTAGCCCTACCATAATGGATTAAAACCCTGTTGATCTCGCAAAAAAAAAGTAAGCATACTTGCCTTTTGTTTGTTGTGATCGTGCATGTGATCCGGCGTGCAGTATGGACGGGGCTTTATTTAAATTTTAAATTGTTATTTACTGATGAACATATAAACAAATAACTTTAGACGTCCGGTTACCGCATCAATGTCAACGGATTGGTGCTCCCACCCTCAAGAAAAAAAAGAAAAGAAAAATGCCCTTACTCCCACTCCCACTATGACTATCTTTAGTGAAAATAACACCACTCACGGTGGGGATGCATGCAGCAGCGTCATAACTTTGGGCGGCAGAGGTGGAGCGTCACGCCTTTGCATTGCACCTCACCGCCGGTGCGCTTGCCCCGAATAGGGAAACGTCCGAGGATGGATTCATGGCGGAGAGGAGATTTTTTACCGGACCAGGGAGGGAAATGATTGGTTGATTATGCGCGCGGTTTTACCGGACCAGGAAATTGTACCGACGCGTTAATTACTCGCGTAATAATAAAAAATAGTAATTTTCTTTTCGGTCGCAGTTAATCAGGGGCAAATCCTTTTAATTCCATATACTAAAAAAAGATTTCCTTCTTTTTTTCCCCAAAAAACCGCAACCAGAAACCGCGTGGGCCCCTCGACGTGGACAGCCCATCTGACTGACACGGTCCTTGTGTCGCTGGCGCGTGGGCCAGGGAGTGGGAGTGAGGGCTGCTACTGATTCAGCTTCAGCCGGGGGAGGCTGAGCTGAATTATCGCCTCGCATCGCAGCTGCCATATATAACTTGGGCCTCTTTCCCCTCCCTCCCTGCCTCTCTCCCAACCCAACCCAACCCTAGCCGCCCCAATCTTCTTCTTCTTCTTCCTCCTCCTCTTCTCTCCTTGATTGAAACACAGCCAAGCAACGGATGGATGGATGGATGGAGGCCTCTCCTTGCTCTTGCCTTTCTTCATCACAACAAGGCAAAAGGATGATTCATGGATGGACAGAGGCCTCTCCGTGGAGCCTTTCGTCATCACAACAAGGCAAAAGCAGGATTCATGGATGGATGGATGGAGGCCTCTCTTGTCTTCAAGACAAGGATTAGGCAGAAGCAGTATTCATGGATGGATGGACGGCCACCATGACACGGTAGGTAGGTCAAAGACATCTTTCTCAACTAGCTACCTACATGAGTTGTTTGTATGTATTGTATGAAGATGAAATCCATCCATTGGTACTCACCCATGGATGGATTTTGCAGATCCGGCCATCTCCTCCTTGGATCTACAATTTTTCTTCTTCTTTTGGAGCAAAAGTCCGGCGACCTCCTCCTTGGATCTGCAAGTTTTTGGGGGCAAAGTCCGTCGACCATGCCCGTCAGGATCCGCCAAAGCCTCCTCCTGGTAGCCATGGTATGATAAGATCATTGCTACGTATCATAGATGCGTTCGTTTGTGTAATTAATTCTATCTTGTTGCAAATTTCTTGCCTGACTGACGTTTTTTTTCCCCTGCAGCCGAGACGAACTCAGTTTCCTCTTTTCTTTCTTTCTTTCCAAGAGGAAGAGGAAGGAAACTGGCCATAGCCCAGCACAATCTCGCCCGCCGACCAAGGCCCAGCACAATCTCGCCCGCCGACCAAGGCCCAGCACAATCTCGCCCGCCGACCAAGGCCCAGCACCATTTCGCGCGCCGACCAAGGCCCAGGCGTCGCCCACCGACCAAGGGAAGGCCGGGCACGACTACCCAGTCCCACGGCGCCGCCCACCCGACCCGACTCATTTCGCCACTTCCCCTCCCCCATCCCCATCCAGAACCCTAGCTCCGCCTCCGCCTCCACCTCCGCCGCCGCACCTCCAACCGCCGTCGCCGCGACACCGCCGGCCGGACTCCGATGGCCAGCCGGAGGTAACGTCCCCCGATCTGACCTCCCCCTTCTTCTCCGACCTCTCTTCTCCTCAATCCCCCTCACCACCCTCGTCGTTTTTTCAGGGGAGGCCATGTTGGAGACGAGGGAGACCAGTCGGACCAGGGAGAGCAGGCGGACCAGGGAGGACAGGGAGAGCAGGCGGACCCCCATGGCTACCAGGAGGAGACCTTCGCAGATCGTGAGGACTGGGACAGGTGACCATCTCATTTCCCCATCTATCTTCTGGACACGTCCAGATTCTTCCTATGGGACGGTTTGATCCGCGTTGTGCTGTGTAGCCTCGAGCTGGTGCGGTTTGGTGAGGCGTGTGATGCGATTCCCCTGTGTTGTGGTCGATTTCGTGGTTTAATTAGGCGTTCTGAGCAGTGGACTATTGTACGATGTGCTGCTGGCGTCATTTGGCTGACATCTAGGGCTTTGTGTTGTGTGTGAACTGATAACTGTCGGTGTTGGTGGTGAAATTGTCGATATCATGCTATAACAAGTGCTTAGGAACTGTTCCCCATCTAGGAGTTGTATCATTTTAGCGAGATCTATGCCTTGCCCCAACATTGCTGCTGTTATTGTGCTTAAGCTGGTTTGGTGCTCCTATAACTTCCTTAAGGAAATTCGCGATCTAGTATTTTGGTTTTCTTTGCATATTGTGTGCTAGAGTGGCACTACCTATTTGTTTGCACCAGGTGCTTGCATTTTGACAAAATCAGATTGGAAAAAAAAGAGCACCATTTTGATGTGATGCTGTAGTGTGTATGTATTTGCCCCACGACACGATGCGTGGCTAACAAGATGTTTCCCTTTGACTGGTCTATCATCACAACATGTATAGCGTTGTATTTGTGTGTTCTGAGGAAATATGATGATGGTTGCAGAACAGACAGTATGGTTCTGTTGTGTGGCAGTAGATTTCCTTGATTGGTTAGGTAGTTGGATCACTGTATTTGAACTGCTGATGTTATCTGATTGATTGCTGCATCATGTGACATGAATTCTGATTCTTCTCTGGAACGTTTTGTTTGAAGGTATCGCGTGGATGAGGATGTTCTGCCAGGAAACGCGCCGTTGAACTCTTTCCTTGCGAGGATTGCACGAGGGTTGGCCGCCAAAGCGCGCCAAGGAAGGCAGTAAGTTTCTGCATGTTGCTGTGCTGCTCACCCCCTTTAGATCTTACTCTCAGTTGCGTTTTTTGATTTACTCCCCTGCCCCTGCAAATGAGCAGGATTGGACAGAACGTATTGAACTACTTCAAAGCTGTGGACAAGGACAGCACCAACATCTCAAGGTAAAATTATATTGCCGTGAGCTGTTGCTGTATAATCTAGATCCTGAATGAGTAGCTTATCCGTGGAGAGAATGCCACTGAATACCAAACATAGTTTTTTGTTGCTGTATGTTTTATGGTAGACTCATTTGATTTCTGGTCCTGGTATGAAAGCAGGTCTGCATGATTTGTTTCCTTCATTTAATTTTTGTATGAACTGAGTTGATTCTTGTTTGCTCGTGCTTGCTGTTGTAGTGATTTCCTGACCATATGTTCAGTTGGTTAATGAACACTTGCTAAGATTCACTCTCCTTTCTTCTTAATTCTTTTTTGCTTGTGCTTGCTGTTGTAGTGATATCTCAACTATATGTTCAGTTGGTTGATGAACACTTGCTAAGATTCACTCTCCTGTCTTTTCTTGTTACCTTGCATTTGCTACTGGTTATGTAGTTGAACAGTTGTTACCTAAACTTTGACCTGTCCAATTGTTGATGTGCAATCATGTTTTGGCCTTATGCAAGCTTGGTTAATTTTTTGTGTTCTTGTACATTTATTGGAATTTTATTGTATAGTTGCCAGCTGCTTATCTAATCTAACTTTAGAAGAAAAATGCTCTGTCATCTTTATTTGTTTGGCTGATTAGCTGATTCATAGTTGTTATTGTTCTTTCCTGATGCGGATCTTGCAATTTTTGCAGAGAAGAATTTCTTGATTTCAAGACTTCACTCGAGCACAGCTTGAAAGAAGTCAAGGCTGCTGTTCAGAAATCTGCCAAAGACCAGAAAATGTTTATGGAGGCCAGCACTACAGCAAACTCTGAGTTGATGCAAAGGGCCCTGCACCGCCTAGAGGTACTCTCGCAAGATATCAAGGCTGTTGTTGATGCTGGCGTCAAGTCCCAGGAAGCAAGCACTGATACTGCTGAGAAAATTTTCAACCTCATGAATGAGATGGCGGCCACACTAAAAGAGGCCCCCCCCCCTCAAAGGCCGGTGATCTTCTTGGCAGGCTGGAGAAGCTTGCTTTCTGGCCAAAGAAGGTTAACAACATGTGTGAGCTTGTCTCTGATTATGCAACAGTAATTGTGGGCATTTGTTTGATTACTGGTAAGCTCTTTCGCCTCTAGTTTTGTTGGTGTTAGTTTCTCCTTATCTGCTGATGATGTTTGTGTGTTTGCAGGACTCGCTGATCAAAAACATGGGCTTCTCGAACCAGGAGTAGAGGAAGCTCTTATTGAGAGGTTCTTTCCCAACAATAACCCTGGCTTGTTTGAAGAGATCGGGCGTCGGACAAGAGAAGTTATGTTCAAGGATTTTGAGCCTGTGATAGGCGTATTTGTTGAGCCCCAGCGTGCTGATGGACCCGTGAGTGCATGAGAATCTTTCATGTTTGAAATGGCTGAAACCGGCTTTATTGTTTTGATTGATTAACCTGCCGTTTCCTTTTGCAGCTCTTGTCCTCGTTCATGAAGAGGTCTCCGATGCAGATAATTGTTGGGCATCAGCTGAAGCTTCGCCAAGGAGCAATTGGTCTCGACGTGAAAGTAGACTCTGCGAAACATGTAAGGAACCAACAGCTGCTGATGATTCTTTTGGCTTTTAGTCCAACTTGTACCTGCTCTTGAGTCCCAATGGTTAATGATGCAGGTGAGCTCGCTTTTCTCCTTCCCTGGTGTGTTTGGTGCCGATTATGATCCAAAAGTCCGATTGTGCTATCCATTCCGCGACTCTTCTATCGTAAGCCCAACCAGAGCTTTGAACTTTTGTATTCGCGCTGTTATAACTTGCTGAGAATGCGGTTGAGCTCATCTTGATGTTTCTGCTTACAATAGACCCTTGATGCCTTCTATGAGAACGCTGCTGTGCGAGCCAATCTCAGCATGCATCCTATCCATGGAGACGCCTTGCTATCCTTGTCCGGTCTTTTTGGAACCAAAGCCTTTAACCTAGGCGGGCGAATGGAGGTTGACGCAGGGAATGTTATCCGCAACAGCTATGCAGTTGGAGGGTCCATTAGCAGCAGTGCCTTCACCGCCGGACTGCAGTAGTAAGTATTGAAACCCACATGCTTGTATGTTTTGCAATTGGGCACACTTTTTCATTGGGCTTGGTTCCGTTAATGCTCTTAGCTGAATAAGATCATGATTCTGCTTTCCTGCTGTGGTGCTAATTTATGGTTTGTTATTGTTCTTGTTGTTGTGTACAGTAATAACCGCGACCAGCTGTTGCTGATGGTGTCCCACAAGCTTCAGGTGAAATCGCATGTCAAGGAGCTGATGCACCGCTCATCCATTGGCAAGGACCTCTACGCCCTCTTTTGTCCCCCCGCGACCTCTCAGACGACGATCGCGGCCCAGCTGATCCACTGCAGCACAGCCCAGAGCACTGTTGCTGCAGTTGGAATCGAGTTTGCGGACCCTGACTCTGTCCTGAAGCTCCGCCTCGCAAGCTCAGGTGTGGTATCTACCTCGTGGAAGAACAGATTTGGACTGGCCACTGTGGGGTTAAAGGCCCAGTTTGATGTCACTGACCTGGGTGCCCGTCCCCGGGTTGGCTTCTCAGTGTCTGTCAGTCCCCGGTTCTGAGTGTTGTTTGGTATCGACGAATGAACCCCTGGGTCCTGAGTAGGTTTGGTTCCTGGGAACAAGTTTTGTCTCTGTAGCTTAGATTTTGGTCGCTTGGCTTGTGAATGGTGCTCGATGGAACGGGATTATTACATGTAACAGAAGAATGAAGTCTGGGTCCTTAGTTGGTTGGCACCCTTCGAAGATGTTTTGGTCGCTTTGGTTAAACTGACGAATATCGTGTTTTGGTTGGACTAAAAGCAAAGCCTTTGTATTTTTAAAGTTTTACCTTCGTTGTTACGTGAGATTTGTGTGTTTGTGATCCGCGTGTATCAAAATACAAGACGTCTATTTTGGTACAGAGGTTATGGAAGACTTTCTTTCTTGCAAGCGTGCAAGAAAGTCTTGCATTATGGGATTCATTTCTTGTGTAGTCAGTATGACGTTTGTGTTGGCTCTCAAATCGAAGATGTATCCTTTTCTTTTGTGATGTATTGAAATGGCACAACCCAACCCAGTTGTCCTAAAGAATGATGCAATCCTACGTCCCAGAGATGAATGGTGTATGCATATTCTTTGGCCCTTGATAATATTGAAGCGGAGTCGGATTCTCTTAAAGTTATCAACTTCTGAACTGGCCAATCGCAACGGCGGGATTCAGCGGAACATTGTAATAAGGTAGTTGGGTCCAAACTACTTATTAGGATTAGCGAACGATGTAATCATTGACATGCATCCTGTTCACATTATCAATGGGGCACGGCAGCATTTTTCATCAAAGCACGTCCTCTCCCAGAAAGAAATAAAAGAGAATAATCTTGTTAAAATTAATTCTGTAATTAGGGGAAAATCTCCCCTTGCCTAAACCGTCGTTGCGGTTTGTCTCACAACCGACGCCTCCCTTCGATCTCCTGGAACCGACGCCTCCTCGAAGGATCGTCGTGTCTCTTCGGGACATATAAAAGGGGGCATGTAACCATCGATCAATCAATTCGATCATTCTGATTCAAAACACGTTATCACGCACGTAACGTAGAACAGCCAGCGAGAGCGAAAGGCAACAGAGAAAGGAGAAGAGAGGAAGCACTCGCCGCCGGTGAGATGACAGGCCTCGTCTCCTTCTTCCTCCGTTTGATCCGCGAGGACGGTCGCCGCTACCGCCTCATTGCCCTTCGCCGCCATGGAGTTGGTGGCCACCGCCGTTTAAAATCCGTCGGATGCAAGCCATCCGTCGATCGATCGGCCTTGGGCGTGGCGCTCACGGCATGCCGTCTTGCATTGGGCCGCGCCCCGCGGATGCTTCCCTACGCATACAGGCCGCGCATACGATGGTGCTCCCTGCGCCCGCTGACGGCGCCCATGAGGGTTCGACCCACAGCTGATGGCGGCCCGGCGCCTCCATGGTGCACATGGCTGCAGTCGCGCCTGCACCGCCCCCTGGATCTCCGCCTCCACCACCTCCTTCGCCGGCCGCGTGGCTCGCGCCGTCGACGCCAACGCCCGCTGCCGAGGCCCAAAAGCTTCGCCGGACATCGCCTGCGTGTCCGCGCGGCGTCGCGAACGAGGAGGCGCTTCGCCTCGTCTCCGCGCCCGGCCGGTGCCTTCGAGTCGCCCGCCTTGGAAGCGAGCATGGAGGGCGGTGCCGCCACCGCCACGCCTCAGGGAGAGGCCGGGCTCGGCGGCCTTGGCGGCGCTTGGCCGCCTATTTGGGCGCGCCATCGTAGCCCTCGACCGCCGTCCCGGCCGCCGCGCCGGCTCATGGGCTCCGGCGAGCCTCGGCCTCGCCAGCTGCGCCTCGAGGAGTTCGCTGGACCCGTCGTCGTTGCTTCTTCTTGGACGAGGAGAGCTCGGCGGAGCTGCGCCGGTAACCAATGGAGAAGAAGGGATGCGGCGGCGGCCACTCCTCCCCGCGGCGGCACTGTGACCAGAGGTGGGGATCGAACAGTGGTGTGGGGGGTCGGAGTATCCGACCCATATCCGTAACCGCTCTCCCCCTCTGCTTTAAGCGGTGCGGCAGCGGATGGGCTGGCCAAAGGCCGTGCAAGCCTAGGCCCAGGCACATATGGGTCCTCGTGGTGGCTACGATTTGTTTCTCTGTTTCATTGATCATTAGTACTAATTATTGTATTAGTGCAGCTTTAGACTATGTTTAGTACTGTTTAGTACCTAGTTTGACTGCTACTTACATTCTAGTCCTGTTCTAGATTACATCTGACTAGGACTTGTGTTATCAGTGTGTTTATATTATGTAATGGATTGATAATATAAATAAAGTACCGGATTTCATCTGGGAAGTATGACATGTTCCATGTGTTTACCACATATCAAGTTCTCTTGAACATGTTTTAGCGATCGAGATCATCTTCTCTCGCACACCAAACTTGCAAATTTTTGAATATTTCTCCCTCATTATATTTGGAATCACAAGGTAATGAGTTGGGATCTACTGCTCATTTGCAGATTATTCCCTCTTACTGTGAGGTCTACGCTTTGTCATTCTCGACAAGCGATTACCTCCAACATGTATTCCTTATATCTGAATTGTAGCATACACAAGGTAATGGCGATATAGCCTATTACTGTGAGATCTAAATGATCTTCAAAGTGTTATGTTCACACAATTGAGGTTGAAATTTTTTCAAGTTTACACTTGAGTATCAAATTTTTGCATTCTTATTACAGAACTATGATGGTTTTTAATTTACCACCTGTAAATTAATTATCTCTGGTTTTCCCATGTAGGCAAAGATGAATGCCAAAGAGTTTGAGGAGCTTGCCCTCAATGGCCACAATTAACCTACATGGGCTATGGACATCAAGATCAGTCTTGCGTCCCGTGGGATAGCGCGTGCAATACAACCCCCGGAGACTCCTCTCCCGGATGGGGCCACGCCGCTGACAGAACAACAGAACTATGCTGCCTTATTCATCATAAGGCACCATATTCATCCAGATCTCAAATCTGAGTATTTACAGGAGGAATCTCCTAGTACTCTGTTTCTGGCCCTCAAAACGAGGTATGAACAGCAGAAGGCAGTAGTCTTGCCAGAAGCACTCCATGATTGGACTCATCTCCGTCTTCAGGATTTCAAGTCCATTGGTGAGTACAATCATGCTGTTCATAAGATATGTTCCAAATTACGCTTTTGTGAGAAGGAACCTCTGAGGGGAGAAGATAGAGAAAACTTTGTCTACTATGCTCCCTTCAGATAGAATCCTCCAACAACAATACCGTGCTCGAAACTACACTGCCTATTCCGAGCTTATTCACATGTTACTTCAGGCTGAGAAGCATGATGAGCTACTCGCTAAGAATGGCTCTCAGCGCCCAGTTGGGGCACAACCTTTACCCGAAGTCCATCTGAATGTTGCAAATAGACAAAAGTTTAATGGTACCCCTCGGGGTAAACAATCCAATTTCGATCATAAGCGAAAGCGCAATGGGAATAGGAGATCTAGACACCCAGGCAAGGGAAAAGGCACTTCAAAGCCCAGGTTTGATAAATCTGAGCTTTGCAACAAGAGTGGATGCTCCACGCATTCTACTGAAAAGTGCACAATGCCCAAGCATCTGGTTATGCTGTACCAGCAATCTCAGGGACGCAAAGCACCTCAGGGGAAAAGGTTTGAAGCCAACTTCAACCTTCATCCGGATAGAGCAAAAGGAGCTGGTGGTTCGCACGATGTTCCTCCTGGGCCGAGCAATGCCGTGGTTCCTTATCTGCCTGAGGCTACTGCTGAAATGGAGAACACGTTGATTGAGTACACTACAAACAACGTGTTTGGCGACTTTGACTAGTCCCTCAATCTCCTTAGTGATCTACTTAATTATGTCCATTTGTGACGATTGTAATAAGAACATAAGTTTATTGTTGTCTTTATATTGTATTGTATCAGCACATTTGATATAATAAAGATTGTATTCTATATATTACTATGAGGTTTTCTTATTGAAAATTCTTTGTTTTATATAGTTTTCTACGGGGACAATCCGATGGAAGAGGAATTATGCCTTGTGGACAGTGGTACCACAAACTCCATCTTGAGGAGATGAAATATTTCCAAACTCTGAAAAAGACAAATGGAGATATTCTAACTATCGCTGGACGCGACATCGTGATTGTTGGTACTGACGTGCCATATTCACCCTCCCAAGTGGTACATATGTGACAATTGAGGATGCTTTACTGTATCCCGATTCTGCACGCATTCTCGATCAGTTATCGAGATATCCATAAAAATGGTTTTCGTATTGAAACCCATGAAGACAACAAAGAGGAGTATCTACTCTTTACTAAAGATGACGGATATGGCAAAAAGGTACATGAGAAAATTCCTTCTCTATCGTCTGGTTTGTACTATACGTACATCAAACCCGTGGAACATGTTGCATACAAAGTAATTTTTCAGAATGTTAACGCATTTCAAACATGGCATGATCGCCTAGGCCATCCTGGAATAGGGATGATGAGAAAAATTACTAACAATTCCATTGGTCATAATTTGCTTGAGTCAAAATTTCCTCAATCTTCTGATTTTGTGTGCACATCTTGTGCCACGGGAAAGCTAAATTTGAGGCCCTCACACCTTAAAATACAAGCTGAACCACTTCAGTTCCTTGAACGTATTCAAGGAGACATTTGTGGTCCCATTCAGCCATTATCTGGACCTTTCCGGTATTTCATGGTTCTGATTGACGCATCTACACGATGGTCACGTGTGTGTCTTCTATCCACACGAAACCATGCATTTGCCAAGATAATGAGGCAAGTCATTAAGTTGCAATCCCATTATCCTGAAAGTCGAATTAAGTCAATTCGAATGGACAATGCTGCAGAATTCTCCTCACGTGCTTTCAATGATTATTGCATGGCTTTGGGGATTGAAGTTCAGCACTGCTCCATATGTCCATACACAAAATGGTTTGGCTGAAGCATTGATTAAGAGGATCAAACTCATTGCAAGACCTTTGTTGACGAATTGCAATTTGCCAACCTCTTGTTGGGGTCATGCTGTTTTACACGCTGCTGACTTGATACAATTGAGGCCAACTACATATCACAGTTCTTCCCCTCTGGAATTGGTATGTGGAAATCCTCCAAGCATTTCCCATCCGCGTAAGTTCGGATGTGCTGCGTACATCCCGATCTCACCACCACAACGGACATCTATGGGCCCACACAGGAAGTTGGGGATCTATGTGGGGTACAAATCGCCGTCGATTATTAAGTACCTGGAACCCCTGACTGGGGATCTGTTCACAGCCCGTCACGCTGATTGCATATTTAATGAGGAACATTTTCCGACATTAGGGGGAGATTTCAAGTACCAGAAAGAATGCCCGGAAATTGATTGGAATGCTCATTCCATTTCATCCTCTGTTCCACGCACCCATGAGACCGAACTTCAAGTTCGGAAGATCATTAATTTGCAACATCTTGCAAATAATCTGCCAGATTCATTTACTGATTTGAAAGGTGTTACAAAATCCTTAAACCCGGCCAGAAACGCGCCAGAAAGAGTGGAGGTACCAATAAAAACCACTCCACTCCCTATTACTAAAAAGAGGGGGAGTAGTACGACCTCTGACCTAGAACATGCTTCTAGCAAGCAACAAAGGAAATCGGGGAGAAAAACCTCGGAGTCAGTAAATGCAGGTCAACTCAACGTTGACAAACACCTGATGGGTAGTATACACCCAGTGGAAGGACAACCTCCACAACCCAGTTCCAGTATGCACAAACTGACTGGGACATCGGAACACCTAGACTCGATCGTATTGGGAAATCATGAAGAGTCACTAGGGGGTGCAGGAAATTTCCATCAACTATGTTGATTCTGGAGAATCATTTGACCGTAAGACTACGACTGTCGACATATATTTTGCTGAAAAGATTGCAGATACCCTTCTCACTGATCATGATCCAAGGTCTATGTTGAGTGCCAAAAGCGCTCCGACTGGCCTAAATGGAAGGATGCAATCCAAGCAGAAATTGCCTCGCTTAACAAAAGAAAGGTATTCACTGAAGCAATACCTACACCTCCCAGTGTTTTCCCTGTGGGATTCAAATGGGTTTTTCTCCGAAAACGGAATGAGAACAATGAGGTGGTGAGATATAAAGCAAGGCTCGTAGCACAAGGTTTCACGCAGAAACCTGGCATTGATTTCACTGAAACATATTCTCCAGTAATGAGCGCAACCACTTTCTGATATCTTATATCTTTGGCAGTGCAAAATCGTCTATCTATGCAGTTGATGGACGTCATGACCGCATATCTTTGTGGGTCACTAGATTCAGACATATATATGAAGGTTCCTGATGGAATCTCTGTCCCGAATAAAAATGCAAAACGCAACACGTATTGTGTAAAGCTGAATAAGTCATTATATGGCTTAAGGCAGTCGGGACGGATGTGGTACAACCGACTCAAGAAGTTCCTTCTTCAGAAAGGTTACTCCAATAGTGCTGATTGCCCATGTGTTTTCATCAAGAAGTCCTCTACAGGATTCTGCATCATTTCTGTGTATGTTGATGATCTCAACATCATCGGCAGCACACCCGACATTGATGAAGCACGCAATCACCTAAAGATGGAATTTGAGATGAAGGATTTGGGTAAAACCAAATTTTGCTTAGGTATTCAACTTGAGCATCTTCCCTCAGGAATCATGGTACACCAATCTGCCTATATCCGTAAAAATATTGGAGAAATTCAATATGGACAAATCCTATCCATCCAAAACTCCTATGGTGGTTCGATCTCTAGACGTGGAGAAAGATCCGTTCAGACCAAGGGATGATGGAGAAGAGGTGTTGGGACCTGAAGTTCCATACCCCAGTGCCGTTGGAGCGCTTATGTATCTTGCAAATTGCACAAGACCTGATATTGCATTTACAGTGAATCTACTTGCTAGACATAGCGCAGCTCCCACCAAACGTCATTGGTCTGGAGTGAAGAATATCTTTCGATATCTCCAAGGCACAAAGGATCTTGGCCTATTTTTCCAGTTCGGAAAAATCAGGACTACGATGTGATTGGGTATGCAGATGTCGGCTATTTGTCTGATCCCCATAATGCCAGATCTCAGACCGGCTTCATGTTCCTACATGGTGGCACTGCTATATCATGGAAGTCTTCGAAACATACTCTGATGGCAACATCTACCAATAATTCTGAAATAATTTTATTATTTGAAGCAACATACGAATATGTATGGCTTCGCAGAATGATAAACCACATACAACAGTCATGTGGAATGGGTTCGATAAAATCACCTACCATTATCTATGAAGATAATGCGGCCTGTGTTGCGCAGATGCAAACAGGATACATCAAGATTAATATCACCAAGCATATTTCTCCTAAATGGTTTTTCCCCATAATCTTCAGAAAAGCGGGGAAATAAGCATTCTGCAAGTCAAATCATGCAACAACCTTGCTGATTTATTTACCAAGTCTCTACCAAATTCTACATTCCAGAACTGTGTTCCTGGAATTGGTATGCGAATACTTAGGGACTTGCAGGTGTCAGGGGGAGTCTCTTCTTGAGATATCCTCATTTTAATGACATCACATTATGCTATCTTTCTTTGTGAGTATATGTTTCAGGATCTCATCAAAGATTTTATAAAGAACTTTTGAAGGAGAATCTTTTGAGATGATAGAGCTTCCCGGACAATCATGAAGATGATCTACATGGTCAAGCGTAGATTAGGGGGAGTGTTAAAATTAATTCTGTAATTAGGGGAAAATCTCCCCTTGCCCAAACCGTCGTTGCGGTTTGTCCCGCAACCGACGCCTCCCTTCGATCTCCTGGAACCGACGCCTCCTCGAGGGATCGTCGTGTCTCTTCGGGACATATAAAAGGGGGCCTGTAACCATCGATCAATCAATTCGATCATTCTGATTCAAAACAAATCTCTTTCCCTTGAACCGACCAAAGAATTAGTATTACTGAATCTCTCTGCATCCTGTTTCTTCTCTACTCCCTCCAATCTCACCCCTTCTCTCAATCTACATTCCGTTCCTCCTGTTTCGCTAGGACACACAAATCTTTTAGCCAGCGCCTTTTTTTTGCCTACTCAACGTATTTGGTCTGCAGGTCATCTCTCTCCCCCTCTCTCTGTTAATAGTTATTTGTGTGCCATGTCTTCCATGTAGAGCTGTTTATGTGCTGCAAATTAGATGGGAATTTCACTACCTTGGAATATGCAGGAAACTTTCCCTCTAGATTTGTTAACAGTTCATTTGTGTGTGGTGTTTTCCATGTAGCTGTTTATGTGCCACAAATTAAATATTATTTGCAGGTAAATAGTTGTTAGGTTAATTGCGCCATCCTGCCATGGATGTAGTTTGGCGTCTACAAATATTGGTTTCATTTTATCTACTCAATTGCCATGGACCCCTCTTGATCTTCTTCCTTTGTAGCAAAATCCCTTCTTCATTTTCTCCACTACTTTGCAAAAGAAATGAATAAATTTCCTTGTCCTTTTTCTCCACTACACCATGGCAATTTTGCTGAAAACAGCGTTAGTCCAACTTAGTTCCATTCAAATCATGCAAATTAGAGTCCAAAACAAGGGCAAACGAGTTTGGAAAAGTGGATACGATGGAGACGTATCAACTCCCCCCAATCTTAATCCATTGCTTGTCCTCAAGCAATTCAGTTGACAAACTGAAAGTGAAAAAAAAACTTTTACAAACTCTGTTTGATCTTGTTGTTGTAAATATGTCTAACTCATGTTCGGGTTTTTAGCCAACATTATGAACTAACCAGATTCACAATAACATTTAGGTCTCACATTTACTCATATCAATGGCATAATCAACTAGCGATCGATACTAATAAATCTTGGATGACAACACTTTTTTTAAAACAATCATGATATAATATGGCAAAATGGTATCTTGCTAGCCCTTTCTGAGACCGCAAAATATAAATGCAGAGCACCCCCGAAGATTAAGGACTGACTAGACATTATAATTGATGGCAAAAGAGATCCAGTCACTAGTACGCGTCGGTGCTATACAAACGATTTTTAACCCCTTTCCGCGACATCATCTGGAACCGTCGCCAAGCGAGTGTGGGCGATAGGGGGGGGGTCCTTCCCACACGACCTAGAAATCATCAGGGATAGGCCCTCCTAGGACACAGGCTGGGGCCGTGTGCGACCGGGCGAGGCATCGGAACCCAATCATTTCCGTAGGTATGTACATTTCACACGGTGAATCCCAGAAAAACATTTCCGTAGGTATGTACATCCCACACGGTGAATCCCAGAAAAACATTTTCATAGGTATGTACATCCCACACGGTGAATCCCAGAAAAATGTTTCCATAGGTATGTACATCCCACACGGTGAATCTCAGAAAAATATTTTCGTAGGTATGTATATCACACACAGTCAATCCAAGGAATACGTTTCCGTTCTTATGTACATCTCACACAGTCAATCCAGGGAAAACGTTTCCGTTCGTACGTACATCCCACACAGTTTTATGTGTAGGCTCGTGTGTGAAAGGTGTAACTATCACACACGCTCTGCCTTGGTTAACTGTTTGCTTTTATCAACTACAATCACACACGATTTGATGAAGAAAACTGTGTGGCATTGGGCTATCAATCACAAGCGCTTTTACTGCTAGAACCGTTTGCAAAGTTCCATGACACATTTAGCAGGCTTATTAGTTTACAATTAATAATTCTAGTATTACGCAAATTCACATTTCATATCGAACAGCTGTTTGCCAATTTCATATCAGGCACATAAATATATTATAACATCACAATACGATATCTACATGAAAACAACACAGTACAACATATAGCTAGTTCAACTTCATAAGAACAATATTAGAACAATATATTCATTTCCCTAATTGAGATCATCCAGGCTCGTATTATCCACCTCTGTTTTCAGTTCAGTAAGAACCTATTTTGCATGGCCAACTGAGAAAGTGCCTCCTCCTTCGCCAACACCATGTTAGCAAAGTCTGATTTTAAAAATCTGAGCTCATTCTCCACCTTCAACTTTTTATCCCGCATCTTTAAATATTCTTCAGCATTGACAACAGTTTCTCTAGGCCTACGTCTGTTCTCTTCCTCATACATACTTTAGAGCTTCGCTAGGCACATCTTCAAAGAATGTGGCCACTCTTGATCAACCCACTCCAAGTAAGAACACTTCCGTTCATCCTATAACATTTAAAACTAGATAGTAAGAATTGTAGGGGAAATGGGTTTATAGCAACAAAGAAAATCACCAATGCTTATTTTGAAAAGCTGAAGAAACATGTTAATTATGACATGTCTTCTCAAAAAGATCAATGTGCAAATGAATTAATTGCTACTGAGACAACAACCAAATTCTGGAACATCAGAAGCTATAATTAACTACAACAACGCTACAAGTTCTTACTCATGTACAATAAATAACAAATTGAACATTTTATGAGGAAGGTAAATATAACTGCAACAGCATAGCGACAGTGTTTGGATGACAGCAAATTGATACTAACAGGTGTGTACATGCACAAATTTAGTAACATAGAACTAATAGCACTAAGGCCGTCCACTATGTATGCCAAAACTGGGGTAAAGATAACTGTTGCTACATCTCGCACCGGTGCCTTGCGACGCGGACTCCGGAGCACGTAGTTGCTCCGATGCCTAGTTCCTTCGTGCCATAAAGATTTAGTATTTTACTGCTTGGCTCCTCGGATGTGTGGGCCAAAGTTGGCACAAATTGCTAAAGCGGTGCCAAATAATTTTCTAATGGCACCGCTGATGAGATGGCAACAATTTAAGATACTAGGTACAAACCGTGACACTGTCTTAGGATGCATTTGGTTGAAGGTGTGGTATGAATGGGTTGGGACCGTGACAGTGTCTGAATCACATCTAACAAATGATTTGTAACAACGAAAGAGGGTCTAACCTTCTCTGCACATGCCAGAAACTTCCTCCCACTGTCCACAGATTCAAACGCAACTAGCTTCACGCATGGAGATTGATGGTGACAATGAGCAGATAGATCTTCAGCCACCCCGCTCCATTCGTTGCCACTGATGGTCCTAGGGAGCTACAAGAGGAAGAAATGACTCAAATCGACCGCCAGATAAAAATCCTTCATTCCAAGTCATAGCCCGAAAGAGAGAAGAGAGGCATACCCAGGTGGTGAAGGAGTCGTCGTTGTAGGAGGAACCGCTGGAGAGGTCTTTGAAAAAGACCATGGCAACCCCAACGGTAGGATGCGAGACGGCGAGAGCGAGGAAGCAGCTATAGCTTAGGAAGGAAGGGAGGAAGGAGTAAACAGGGAAAATGTGACTTGTGGTCGGGGAGAAAAGGGGGTGGGGAAGGGGGGAGGGGACGGGGTAGATATTTTGGCGGTAGGCCAAAATTTTGGAAATGTGGAGAGAAACTTTGCGCGCGGTGCCGCCGGATCATTCACTTTGAACGATTGTGTGCATCGCAAACGATTCTTCTGCTTTACGCGCATGGGATGAGTTTGATAATTTAAATTTTGGTGGAAATTTCCTCGGGTACGTCATTGCATAATTTAACATCGCTTGGTAATTTGGGGACACAAAAGAGCATACAACAGACAAACCACACTAACTGAATCGAGGAATTTTAGTAATTAAACAGAGCCAGTTGACCTAAACATTGCTCTAACAAAAGACCAACATTAAAAACAAAGCCTAAATACACATAATTTTAACAAATCCGCCGCCACGCCGGCCTATGCATTGCCGGTGTGAGATGAGACGTTGATGACTTGTCCTGGCGACATGCCGCCGTTGGTGGACTCCGCGTCCCCCCCTGCTGAAGTCGACCGCGTCGTCGTCCTCGTCCTCGGCGCCGCCCACAAGATTGTAGTACTTGTAGTAGTGGCTGCGCCAGAGCTCGCGTTGGTACTCCACCGCCGATTCCTCGACGGACAGATTTTTCTCTACCTCGACCTCGGCCACGCGCAACTCCTCCTCCCGGCACTTCTCGATTTCCGCCGCCTCCAGCATATCCAGCTCCCGCTCCGCGACCTCATGAGGAAGCAGGTGCCCTGATGTGACCATAAACCGCGCTATTCTATGTACACTGCAGATTGGAGGTTTCTGTATCAAGGTGTCGTCGACACAACCAAAAAAGCAAGAGATCAAACCAACCTTCAGAACACCATGCAGTTTCGTGGAGTACCAGGACGTGAAGGCCGAAGCCCCAAGGCAACATAAAGGAGTCTAAACCATGTTGATTTAGCTTTAACATACAGTACATTCCTTGAGTACTAGTCGGTTTTGGATTTATGTGATTAGCATTGCCGGGTACTTAATTAATTAAATCATGATTAGTTAGAATAAGAAAGAGATAAGAGTCCATATCTTTTTAGCTTGTTTGTTAGGTCGGTTGGTTCAGGTTTAGTTTTGCCTATAAAACAGGCAGGCCTCTGCCTTGTATGGGGCGGAACTTTTTTTGAGTGGAAAATTATGAAGAAAAGCATCAGGTTGGATGCGCCAAATATCTATGTTATTTGCTGATCCTTGAGGGATTTTGGAGCTGCTATATGTATAGGATTTGATCCGATCTAATTCTTGCTCAAGTTTTTGTTCTTTGGTCTTCTCGCGTTTTTGCTTGATCCGAAGAGCCACTCTACTACTTCGACCCACGCTGTTGTTGCGACGATCGTTCGTCGATGTTCTTGCTATTTCGTTGAGTACCGTGAAAGATTGGGCCAACAAACAACTCGTCATCTAGTCGGGTCTCATCAGGTGGTATTCAGAGCAAGGTTGATCACGGTACAAACTTTTTTCTCTCTGGTTCTTCAGTTGATCTACTTGAGTTGCTACAATGGTGAATTCACAGAAATCAAATTCAAGTGTGCATGGTGCATATGAAGGAGATGTGGAAGACGAGCTGCCCTTGCCCACCTATGATCCGAGTGTTGCGCCGGCTATCGTGCTAGGATTGGAGGCAACTCGTGAGTATGTGCTGAATCTAGTGGGGAGGCGCATTGACAAGGTTGAGGAAAGTCTAGGAATTTTTTTTGCTGATTTGACCGAGGCCGTTCATCGATTGAGACCACGTTCACCACCTAGTGATGGGTCTGCTGCACCGCGTCGTCATCGGCAATTATCCGGACTGCGGGTAGCTTGAAGACCATCAGTCTGAGGGGGCTGGTAGCTATTATGAGCCTGTGCGGCGTGCTTATAACCATCATGGAGGTGGCCTACACCATGGGAGAGGACATGAACGTCCGCGGCGCGCCTACGAAGATGATGGTATTGGATGAATAAAAATTTCCATACCGTCGTTTAGCGGCAAAGATAACCCGGATGATTATTTGGAGTGGGAGATGCACGTGGATCATATTTTTGATGGACAACGATACACCGAGGAGAAAAATGTTCGTGCTGCATCTATTGAGTTCACGGGCTATGCTTTAATATAGTGGAACCAACTATGTCGCGCGGGAGGACGTCCGGAGTCTTGGAATCAGATGAAGAGTATCATGAAGAGACGTTTTGTTCCAGAGCACTTCACTAGGACCTTGTACACACGCTTGCAACAGCTTCGACAAGGTAACTCTAGTGTTGAGGAGTATTATAAGGAGATGGAAATATTATTGATTCGTACAGGGGTAGAGGAACCTGAAGAAGCTACAATGGCATGGTTCATGCATGGTCTGAAATCAGAGATACGAGACCGTGTCGATATGGTAGAATACAATGGATTACAGGGATTATTACGCCATGCCATTCGAGCGGAGCAGCAAGTCAAGCATCGTGTCGGTCATGATAATTTATCGAACTCGGTGCGGCGTAATTTTCAAAGAGAGGGTGGTCGTAATAGCGGTTTCAAGTCAGATTCTAAGTCGGTTACCAAGGAAGTATCTCAATCCAAGGTTGAATCGTCTCGTGCTTCTAGCACCTGTACCAATGATATTGTGTGCTTCAGGTGTGATGGCAGGGGGCATAAGAAGTTTGCGTGTCCTAATGAGAGGAGGGTTCTCCTCACAGAAGGATAAATGTCTGCGAGTGATGAAGAGAAAAATGTTGACACGTCTAGTGAGAAATTTGAAGAAGATGAAAAAGTTACTGCGAGTTTTGAAGCCGCAGAAGCATATCCATCATTAATGGTGCAGCGGGTGCAAGAAGATCGTGTTGGGGATAAGGGGCAGTGATGGAATATTTTTTGGTCTGAGTGTAAGATCAACAACACCAATTGCAAGCTGATAATAGATGGTGGAAGCTACACCAATGCAGTCAGCAAAGGGTTGGTTGAAGCTTTGGGGTTGCCTGTATGGAAGCACCCGCAACCCCACTGTGTCGAGTGGATGTATCATACAGGGAAGTTAAAGGTTACTCATAAGGTGCATGTCAAATTTTCTATTGGTGATTATACCGATATGGTGATATGTGATGTCATACCTATGGATGCATGTCACTTGTTATTGGGGAGACCATGGCAATATGATCACAACGCTACACATGAAGGTCAGACCAATATATATTCATTTTGGGATTCTGGGAAGCGACTCGTGCTGCGGCCGATGTTTGAGAATGCAATCAAGGTGGATGGGCATGTCACATTGAAGAAGGTTGCAAAGACTGCCTCGAAACCAAGGACGGTTTCTTTTGAAGGGGAAGGGAATGATGTGACCATAGACCGCGCTATTCCATGTACGCGGTAGATTGGATGTTTCTGTATTGAGGTGTCGTTGACATAACCAAAAAAGCAAGAGATCAAACCAACCTTCAGAACACCATGCAGTTTCTTTTGTATTGGTCGTGGAGTACCAGGACTTGAAGGCCGAAGCCCCAAGGCAACATAATAAAGGAGTCTAAACCATGTTGATTTAGCTTTAACATACGTACGTTCCTTGAGTACTAGTCGGTTTTGGATTTTTATGATCAGCGTTGCCGGATACTTTTTTTCCCTAATAATAAAACACGGATTGTCTCCGTGGGTTCATCGTCACAATACGCTTTCGCCCAGTCGTAATACACTTTTACAATTATGTTTTGAAATTAACCGATGTGGTACTAACGGAACAACTCGTTTTTGCCTCCGTGGTAGCACAATGGCAGACTTGGGCCTGCTTTAGCCCAGCCCATACACATACAACTTTCCTCCGAGGTAGGCCTCCTCTAATTTTCTTTTAAAAACCAATGGAGGAGCAACAAAGAAATATAGGCCCATGGGGGACTCGAAACAATACGCTTTCGCCCAGTCGTAATACACTTTTACGATTATGTTTTGGAATTAACCGATGTGGTACTAACGGAACAACTCGTTTTTGCGTCCGTGGTAGCACAATGGCAGACTTGGGCCTGCTTTAGCCCAGCCCATACACATACAACTTTCCTCCGAGGTAGGCCTCCTCTAATTTTTTTAAAAATCAATGGAGGAGCAACAAAAAAATATAGGCCCATGGGGGACACCTCGCTGTCACGTATAGATCATGGGAGCCAATTCAACTATGTTATGGTATGTGATAAGAAACAGGTCGTTTCGCTATAAATAGTCCCACCTCGCTCCTTTTGATCAAATTCCACCAACTTTTATATGTTTCCGAGTTGAAACCGATAAGCCACCTAATAAAGAATCAAAAGGAGGAGGAGCGCGAGGAAAGGAAGATCACGGAGGAAAGGAATTAAAGGAATGGAGAGAGAAGGCCATGCACTAGAAAAATAGGGAATTAAAAGATGGGAGAGATCTTGCATATGGCATGAATAAGCCGGGAAGGAAAGTAAATATATGGAATGAATAATCCAAGGAAAGGAATTCTATTATGGCCATTGATGGGGGTGTGAGAGAATAAATTAAGAAGGCCAGGAATGGAATGGAATTATAGCCATCAGATATATTTGTGCTCGGTATTACAGAATGCAAGAGGCACATAAGTTCTCAAATGATTTCATGTCATCCTAAGTTCTGCGTTTTCTACAACTGTCTTTGCTTGGATGAAGGAGGGAATTTTTAATGTATAAGGCATACAAACTTGACCTAAATAAGTGATGTTGTATTTCTAGAAAAGTTCCAGATAAATTAAATCACGTGTATGGCCAGATTATTCTATGGCTGAGATATTATAACTTAAAAAACATGATAAATTCAATCACATGTATGGCCAAATTATTGCTTCAGGTACTGTACAAAAGTTTCCTAAAAGAAGGTACTGTACAAAGTGAACTTCACGTGTGTGTACACAAGGATCGATCTGGACAACACTTGATATTACAGAACCTTACAACACAACCACTGACATTATCATAGTTCTCAATGCACGCCTGAGGTTACATAACTAACAAAGGAGCTACAGATATAATTTACCAAATAGCTGACAGCCAAGTTCACTAACCGGACATACATAGCACTTACGTTAACATAACAAGGACATGCCCAAGTTTAGAACTCGCCAGTGCCATCAATCATGCCCAGAGCAGGGGTGAATGTGAGCCTACATGTAATTAAGTCCTCAATAACATGGCTGCGCTTCTCCGTGCTTTTGCTCCTGCTCATGGTGAAGGAAGAGAGGAAGAAGGTGGTGGCCTCGATATGATCCAATCTGGATCGAGACAGGGCCGGTCCTGAGATTTTGGGGGCCCGGGACGAGACTAAAACTTGGGACCCTTAACATAGACATCCTAACAGTAACAATGACTATATATAGTATAATATATTACGAATAGCACTCCAATGCATTCAAAACCAGTATGCATATAAAATAATTCATACATATTACCTTAAAAGTTTCTTATAACATTTCTCGATGCAAGTCCCTTATGATGTGGTTTCAATCTCATTTAGGAATTTCTTGTCAATGCATAAAGTTGCCGGTCCATCAAAACTTTCTAAAGTCATTGTTGACCTCAGATAATTCTTCAATAATTTCAACTGTGGAAAAGTTATGAAGATAATGTCAGAAGTATAAACAGGTTGTTCCTCAACAATAGCCGAATGCGTGTGTGCATCCGATGAATTACCTACATTTTTGGAGCCACTTACATTGTTATAGTCAATGTTGGGTTATTGACATTTTCTTCTTGCTGATCAGATACAAAATTCCTTTTAGTTGGTTGTTCTTCATATCTGGCCACTATCTCCAACTCATCATCTGAGTTCATTGTAGCGGTAGAAGCACCCAGTATGACTACTGAAAAATTTCTGAATATCTTCAATTTGTGATTGCACCAGTTGTCAACATTTTTTTCCTTTGCCTTTCATCGCTATCTGATGCATACTTTCTAGACAAATGATAACACGAAATGCTTGAAAAAATGCATCAATGTTGAACGGCATCCAATGAACAGAAATATGATATACCTCGGTGCCTCGAGAGTCGACTCTGAGGATGGTCAGACGGAGAACACGCAAAGCGCGGCTTGTTGATCAGACGATGGAGGCCCCAGGAATTGAAATCGGCGGTGGCGGCGGTGAACTGGATAGGAAGGAAATTAGCAGGCAGTACGGCGGCGGCGAACTGGATTAGGACGGAAATTAGGAGGAGGCGACAGCACGACGACCGCGGTCTAAGGGCTGCGAATCGGTGCGTGGAAACATGGAATAGGAAGGGGTCGTCAGGTTGGAAATCGATTGCTCTCTTTCCTGTTCTTTCGTGAATCAAGGAATCGCTGCGTGCGGCTGCTTGTTTCTCAGCCTGAAGCCCAGCCCTTTGACTTGTTTCTCACCAACGACAGAAGGGCCCATAAGCAAATACCCCTCTGGTGGGGGCCCCCTGGACTTTGGGGGCCCGGGGCGGCCGCCCCCCTGCCCCCCCTCAGGGCCGGCCCTGGATCGAGAGCCTACAGGGGAGGCCTTGTAGTGAAATAGTGGCGACCGTTGAGAGGGGGACTGGGAGTGCTTCTCATGGTGGTACTTCCCTGCTGGACAAGGAGAAGGAATCAAGAGTGTGGGAAGAGCAATGGGGGAGAGACGAGGATGAGGGCCGCTAAGAAGATATCTGGACGACACTCGTTGCCCCCTCCTCCCCCCAGCGCGAGAGGGCTCGTGGAATCATTGTAGCTAGATGTAATGGGCACCCGAGCGGGCTGGACACGAGAGTGAATGAACTAGACATATGCAAGTCGGTGATTGGATTGCTAAAATCGTAAACCATGTGTGATATTTTTTTCCGTTGCAATGCACAGGCCCTTTTGCTATTAATTAATTAAATCATGATTAGTTAGAATAGGAAAGAGATAAGATTCCATATCTTTTTAGCTTGTTTGTTAGGTCGGTTGGTTCAGGTTTACTTTTGCCTACAAAACAGGCAGGCCTCTGCCTTGTACGGGGCGGAATTTTTTTGAGTGGAAAATTATAGAGAAAAGCATCAGGTTGGATGCGCCAAATATCTATGTTGTTTGCTGAATCCTTGAGGGATTTTGGAGCTGCTATATGTATAGGATTTGATCCGATCAAATTCTTGCTCAAGTTTTTGTTCTTTGGTCTTCTCGCGTTTTTGCTTGATCCGAAGAGCCACTCTACTACTTCGACCCACACTGCTGTTGCGACGATCGTTTGTCGACGTTCTTGCTATTTCGTTGAGTACCGTGAAAGATTAGGCCAACAAACGACTCGTCATCTAGTCGGGTCTCATTATGCTCCATGGCTACCACCGCCTTTTCGGACGTGGGTTGCATGCTGGAGTCCGAGGTGGCCTAGAATATCTTGGCGTGTGCATCCTCGATCTTGGCATGAATGGCCTCTTCCCGGGCAAGGGCGACATCAGCGGCACAGACGACAAATCGAGCGCTCTCGGCGTTTGCAGCCACCGTCGCGGCTGCGGCCGTCTCGCTGCGGCCTACTGCCGGCTTGAGCGCCCTCTCGGCGGAAGTTGTCGCGCTCAATGCGGATGCGGCGGCACTCTCGACATAGGCGGCCGCACTCTTGGCGCAGGCGGCGACGCTCGGGGGAGGGGGGGGGGGGATGCGACCATCGTACGAGCCTTCATGAAGCGTTTCCACGGCGTCATCTTTGCAAGAAAGGGGTGCGGGAAAGGGGATCAATATTCATGGATTTGGGGGTTGCCGGCACTGGAGCAGACGAGCCAGCGAATCTTAAGGAGGGAGACTTAAATAGACCCACATATTTTCATCGCAAACGGTTCCTAGAAAACAACTGTGTGTGATGTTGTAGATGTTGGGGAACGTAGTAATTTCAAAATTTTTCCTACGCACACGCAAGATCATGGTGATGCATAGCAACGAGAGGGGAGAGTGTTGTCCACGTACCCTCGTAGACCGAAAGCGGAAGCGTTAGCACAACGCGGTTGATGTAGTCGTACGTCTTCACGATCCGACCGATCAAGTACCGAACGTACGGCACCTCCGAGTTCAGCACACGTTCAGCTCGATGACGTCCCACGAACTCCGATCCAGCAGAGCTTTGCGGGAGAGTTCCGTCAGCACGACGGCGTGATGACGCTGTTGATGATGCTACGGACGCAGGGCTTCGCCTAAGCACCGCTACGATATTACCGAGGTGGAATATGGTGGAGGGGGGCACCGCACATGGCTAAGAGATCAATGATCAATTGTTGTGTCTAGAGGTGCTCCCCTGCCCCCGTATATAAAGGAGCAAGGGGGAGGTGGCCGACCTAGGAGGAGGGCGCGCCAAGGGGGGAGTCCTACTCCCACCAGGAGTAGGACTCCTCCTTTCCTTGTACTAGTAGGAGAAGGGGAAAGGGAGAGAGAGAGAGAGAGAGAGAGGAAGGAAAGGGGGGCGCCGCCCCCTCCTTGTCCAATTCGGACTAGAGGGGAAGGGGGCGCGCGGCCTGCCCTGGTCGCCCCTCCTCTTCTCCACTAGGGCCCATGAGGCCCAATAAACCCCCCCCGGGGGGGGGGGGTGATGACCCACAAGTATAGGGGATCTATCGTAGTCCTTTCGATAAGTAAGAGTGTCGAACCCAACGAGGAGCAGAAGGAAATGACAAGCGGTTTTCAGTAAGGTATTCTCTGCAAGCACTGAAATTGTAGGTAACAGATAGTGTTGTGTTAAGATAATTTGTAATGGGTAACAAGCAATGAAAGTAAATAAGGTGCAGCAAGGTGGCCCAATCCTTTTTGTAGCAAAGGACAAGCCTGAACAATTTCTTATAATGAGAAAAGCGCTCCCGAGGACACATGGGAATTATCGTCAAGCTAGTTTTCATCACGCTCATATGATTCGTGTCCGGTACTTTGATAATTTGATATGTGGGTGGACTGGTGCTTGGGTACTGCCCTTTCTTTGACAAGAATCCCACTTATGATTAACCCCTATTGCAAGCATCCTCAACTACAAAAGAAGTATTAAGGTAAACCTAACCATAGCATGAAACTAGTGGATTCAAATCAGCCCCTTACGAAGCAATGCATAAACTAGGGTTTAAGCTTCTGTCACTCTAGCAACCCATCATCTACTTATTACTTCCCAATGCCTTCCTCTAGGCCCAAATAATGGTGAAGTGTCATGTAGTCGACGTTCACATAACACCACTAGAGGAGAGACAACATACATCTCATCAAAATATCGAACGAATACCAAATTCACATGACTACTAATAGCAAGACTTCACCCATGTCCTCAGGAACAAACGTAACTACTCACAAAGCATATTCATGTTCACGAGCAGAGGAGTATTAATATGCATTAAGGATCTGAACATATGATCTTCCACCAAGTAAACCAATTAGCATCAACTACAAGGAGTAATCAACACTACTAGCAACCCACATGTACCAATTTGTGGTTTTGATACAAGATAGGATACAAGAGATGTACTAGGGTTTTGAGAGGAGATGGTGTTGGTGAAGATGTTGATGGATATTGACCCCCTCCCGATGAGAGGATCGTTGGTGATGACGATGGTGATGATTTCCCCCTCCCGGAGGGAAGTTTCCCAGAACAGCTCATGGGAGCCCTAGATTGGTTCCGCCAAGGTTCCGCCTCATGGCGTGAGTTTAAATCCGTAAGCTTGCTTATAATTTTTTCAAGGGTAAAAGCCTTCATATAGCAGAAGATGGGCACCGGAGGGCCACCAGGGGCCCAGGAGACAGGGGGCGCACCTAGTAGGGGGGGGGGCGCCCCCCACCCTCCTGGCCAGGGTGTGGGCCCCCTCTGGTACTTTCTTCTCTCAATAATTCTTATTAATTCCAAAAATGAATTTCGTGGAGTTTTAGGACTTTTGGAGCTGTGCAGAATAGGTTTCCAATATTTGCTCCTTTTCCTGCCAGAATCCCAGCTGCCGACATTCTCCCTCTTCACGATAAACCTTGTAAAACAAGAGAGAATAGCCATAAGTATTGAGACATAACGTGTAATAACTGCCCATAATGCAATAAATATTGATATAAAAGCATGATGCAAAATGGACGTATCAACTCCCCCAAGCTTAAACCTCGCTTGTCCTCAAGTGGAAGCCGATATCGAAAAATATGTCCACATGTTTAGAGATAGAGGTGCCGATAAAATAAAATACGGACATGAGGGCATCATGATCATTCTTATAACAGCAACATATATAGTTTTTTGTCATATGATTTCTTATGCTCAAGTAACAATCTATTCACAATGTCAAGTATGGATCATAAACTTCATTGAGAACTAACAAACTATAATCTCAGTCATTGAAGCAATTGCAATTTATCATAACATCAGAAAGAGTCAAGAATAGAGCTTTTCAGCAAGTCCACATACTCAACTATCATATAGTCTTCTATAATTGCTAACACTCACACAATACTTATGGTTATGGAGTTTTAATCGGACACTGAGAAAGATAGGGGCTTATAATTTCGCCTCCCAACTTATTCACCTTTGGGCGATGTCAACAATAATAGCTCATGCTAACTTACATCCAATTGGATATATATATATATATATATATATATATATATATATATATATATATATATATATATATATATATATCAGGATCTTTCCAACACGAGGTGCTTGACAAAGGATAAATGAAAAAGGGAAAGGTGAGCATCACCTTGACTCTTGCATAATGTAAAGACATAAAGTAAAAGATAGGCCCTTCGCAAAGGGGAGCAGAGGTTGTCATGTGCTTTTAGGGTTGGATGCACAAAATCTTAATGCAAAAGAACGTCACTTTATATTGCCACTTGTGATATGAACCTTTATTATGCAGTCCGTCGCTTTTATTACTTCCATATCACACGATCGTATAAAACTTATTTTCTCCGCACTAATAAGTCATACATATTTAGAGAGCAATTTTATTGCTTGCAACATGACAACTTACTTGAAGGATCTTACTCAATCCATAGGTAGGTTTGGTGGACTCTCATGGCAAAACTGGGTTTAAGGATGTTTGGAAGCACAAGTAGTATATCTACTTGGTGTAAGGAATTTGGCTAGCATGAGGTGGAAAGGCAAGCTCAACATGTTAGAATGATCCATGACAATATACTTTAACTGAGATGTGAGAAAACATAACCCATTACGTTGTCTTCCTTGTCCAACATAAACTCTTTAGCATGTCGTACTTAATGAGTGCTCACAATCATAAAAGATGTCCAAGATAGTATATTTATATGTGAGAACCTCTCTTTCTTTATTACTTCCTATTAATTGCAACGATGACCAAAACTATGTTTGTCAACTCTCAACAACTTTTATGCCTCATACTCTTTATATGTGAAATCATTACTATCTATAAGATCAATATGAACTCTTTTATTTCTTTTTATTCTTTCTATTTTCTTAAGATCATAGCAAGATAGCAAAGCCCTTGACTCAACACTAATCTTTATTATATAGCTCACGGACTCGATTACATAGAGAGATCACAAAGCAAAACTCAAAACTAAATCAAACCAAAACCTTATTCTACTAGATCAAGATATTACTAAAAGGATCGGACTAAGTAAAACGGTAAAGATAGAATTGTGATGGTGATACAATATCGGGGCATCTCCCCCAAGCTTTGCAGTTGCCAAGGGGAGTGCCCATACCCATGTGATTATGTCCTCGGAGGTGGTGAAGGAGTTGTTGATGATGTAGGCTTGTCGTCCATCTTCCAAGGCATAGGCTCACCATCATAGAAGGATAATCGACTCTCCGGGATCCTCAAATCTACAGCCAAACTCATCCTCTTGAATCTATATTCATACTCACAGTTTTGGTTTTGCAGGTCATAGATCTGGGCTTGGAGATGCTCGATTTTCTCATGAAGCTTGAAGATGGTATCCCCAATGTTCTTGGCGTCTAGCTTGTGGTTGTTGGTGAATTCTGCGATCATTATCTGGTTGGCGTTAAGTCCATGCTCCACCATCCCTTGGCACTTGAAAACTTATTGCTCCATAGCTTCAAGCTTTGTCTCCACGCTTCCGGTACGCCTTTGTCCCTCCACATCGCGGATGTGCAGCACCTCCTCACGCATCTCAATGGTTTGAGGGTGTTGCAGCACCTCCGCAAGATAGGGGTTGATAACCCTCTCGAAAAACTTGTCCTTGGGAGCGCTTGGAGATGTCATGGTGCTCTAAATCTGTCACAGAAACAACTCGAAACGAAAACAGAAGATTTTTGCGTGATACGATGGTCAAAACCTTCGGGAGATTATATAATGATTTTTTACCAACCAAAAGAAGTAACATTCAAGAAAACAGAGTCCAGGAGGCACACGAGGTGCCCACGAGACAGGGGGGCGCGCCCAGTAAGGGTGGGCGCGCCCTCCACCCTCGTGGAGGCCTCGTGTCCTTCCTGGATTACTTCTTGCTTCCCAAAATTCTTAAATACTCCAAAACGGAGAAAAATTGCCATTAGAATTGTTTTGGAGTCGGTTTACTTACCGTACCACATACCTATTCCTTTTCGGAGTCTAAAACGTTCTGGAAAGTGTCCCTTATGTATTCCTCCGGGGTTACGGTCTCAATAATATTAGTTCCAACATTTATAGGATTACCTGAGATATAATGTTTGATTCTTTGACCGTTCACCACCCTCGGACTTGTGCCTTCGAAGTTGTTGATTTTTATGGCACCGGAATGATAGACCTCCTCGACAACGTAAGGACCTTCCCACTAGAGAGAAGTTTTCCTGCAAAAAATCTTAAACGAGAGTTGAATAGCAACACATAATCACCTACGTTAAATTCTCGCTTTTGTATTCTTTTGTCATGCCATCTTTTAACTTTTTTTGAACAACTTGGCATTCTGATATGCTTGGGTTCTCCATTCATCAAGTGAGCTAATGTCAAATAACCTCTTCTCACCGGCAAGTTTGAAGTCATAGTTGAGCTCTTTAATAGCCCAATATGCTTTATGTTCATGTTCAAGAGGTAAGTGACATGCTTTTCCATAAACCATCTTATACGGAGACATACCCATAGGATTTTTATATGCAGTTCTATAGGCCCATAATGCATCATTAAGTTTCTAGATCTATTGACAGTCTTTTGCAAAATTAATTTGAGCTCTCTATTACTCAACTCTACTTGACCACTAGACTGTGGGTGATAAGGAGATGCAATTCTATGATTAACATCATACTTAGCAAGCATCTTACGGAAAGCACCATGAATAAAATGTGAACCACCATCAGTCATGAGATATCTAGGGACTCCAAACCTCGGAAAAATAACTTCTTTAAGCATCTTAATAGAGGTGTTATGATCAGCACTACTAATTGGAATAGCCTCTACCCACTTAGTAACGTAATCAACAACAACTAAAATATGTGTATATCCATTAGAGGCAGGAAAAGGTCCCATATAATCAAATCCCCAAACATCAAATGGTTCAATAACAAGAGAATAATTCATAGGCATTTCTTGACGTCTACTAATATTACCAATTCTTTGACATTCATCACAAGACAAGACAAACTTACGAGCATCTTTGAAGGGAGTAGGCCAATAAAAACCAGATTGCAATACCTTATGTGCAGTTCTATCTCCAGCGTGGTGTCCTCCATATGGTTTGGAGTGACACTTGCGTAGGATCTGTTCCTGTTCATGCTCAGGTACACAACATCTAATAACACCATCTACTCCTTCTTTATAAAGACGTGGGTCATCCCAGAAGTAATGTCTTAAATCATAAAAGAACTTTTTCTTTTGCTGGTATGTGAAACTAGGTGGTATAAATTTAGCAACAATGTAATTAGCATAATCAGCATACCATGGAGTAGTACGAGAAGCATTAATGACTGCTAATTGTTCTTCAGGAAAGCTATCATCAATAGGTAGTGGGTCATCAAGAACATTCTCTAACCTAGACAAGTTATGCGCAGCAGGGTTTTCAGCTCCCTTTCTATCAATAATATGCAAATCAAATTCTTGGAGCAAGAGAACCCATCTAATAAGTCTAGGCTTAGCATCTTTCTTTTCCATAAGATATTTAATAGCAGCATGATCGGTGTGAATAGTAACTTTAGAATAAAAAATATAAGGCCTGAACTTATCACAAGCAAATACAACTGCTAAGAACTCTTTTTCAGTAGTAGCATAATTTCTCTGGGCAAGATATCAAGAGTTTTACTAGCATCTTTGGATAACATTAAATTTCTTATCAACTCTTTGCCCTAGAACAACACCTACAACATAATCACTAGCATCACACATAATTTCAAAGGGTAAATCCCAATCAGGTGGCTGAACAATAGGTGCAGTGATCAAAGCTTTCTTAAGTATTTCAAATGCTTCTACACAGTCATCATCAAAGACAAACGGAATATCTTTTTGCAATAAATTAGTCAGAGGCCTAGAGATTTTAGAAAAGTCCTTAATGTACCTCCTATAAAAACCAGCATGGCCAAGGAAACTTCTTATACCTTTAATGTCCTTGGGACATGGCATCTTTTCAATAGCATCAACTTTAGCTTTATCAACTTCAATACCTCTTTCAGAAATTTTATGCCCCAAGACAATGCCTTCATTAACCATAAAGTGGACTTTTCCCAATTCAAGACGAGACTAGTGTCTTCACATCTCTGCAAAACTCGATCAAGGTTTCTCAAGCAATCATCAAAACAGGATCCATAAACGGAGAAATCATCCATGAATACCTCACAGATCTTTTCACAAAAGTCAGAGAATATAGCCATCATGCATCTTTGAAAGGTAGCAGGTGCATTACATAAACCAAAAGGCATACGTCTATAAGCAAAAGTACCGAAAGGGCAAGTAAAAGTAGTTTTTGATTGATCCTCCGCGGACATAGGTATTTGAGAAAAGCCAGAATAACCATCTAGAAAGCAGAAATGTGTGTGTTTGGATAGTCTTTCTAGCATTTGATCAATAAAAGGTAAAGGGTAATGATCTTTCTTAGTAGCTTTATTTAATTTACGGAAATCAATTACCATCCTATAACCTGTAATAATTCTCTGCGGGACCAATTCATCTTTATCATTACGAACGATAGTAATACCTCCCTTCTTAGGGACGCAATGGACAAGACTTACCCAATCACTATAAGCAACGGGACAAATTATACCTGCCTCAAGGAGCTTTAGTATCTCCTTTCTTACCACTTCTTTCATCTTAGGATTTAACCGTCGTTGAGGATCTCTAACTGGTTTGGCATCTTTCTCCAATTTTATTTTGTGTTGGCATAAAGTGGGACTAATGCCCTTAAGATCATCCAGAGTATATCCAATAGCAACGCGGTGCTTCTTCAGAGTTTTCAATAATCTTTCCTCTTCTTGCTTTGAAAGGTTAGCACTAATAATAACAGGATATATCTTATTTTCATCCAGGTAAGCATATTTAAGATTATCAGGTAATGGTTTGAGCTCAAACACGGGATCACCCTTGGGTGGAGGGGGATCCCCTAGGATTTCAACAAGTAAGTTGTGTTTTAGAATAGGACCCTGTTGAAGGAATACTTCATCTATTTCCCTTCTTTCATCCATAAACATATCATTTTCATGGTCTAGCAAATATTGTTCTAACGGATCAGTAGGAGGCACGACAATAGAAGCATGACCAATAATTTCATCCTTACTAGGCAATTCTTTATCACGGGGTTGTCTACGAAATTTAGCAAAATTAAACTCATGTTTCATATCCCCCAAGCCAATTGTAACAACATCCTTTTCACAATTAATCTTAGCATTGACATTATTCAAGAAGGGTCTACCAAAAATAATGGGGCAAAAGCTATCTTGTGGGGAACCAAGAGCAAATCAGCACGGTATTTAACTTTCCCACACAAGACTTCAACATCTCTAACAATCCCAAATGGCTTAATAGTATCTCTATTGGCAAGCTTAATTGTAACATCAATATCTTCTAACTCAGCGGGTGCGATATCATGCATAATTTCATTATATAGGGAAATAGGTATTGCACTAGCACTGGCACCCATATCACATAAGCCATGATAACAATGATCTCCTATTTTAATAGAAATAACAGGCATGCCTACAACAGGTCTATGTATCTTAGCATCTGGTTTAGCAATATTAGCAGTTTCACCACAGAAGTAAATAACATGCCCATCTATATTATCATCCAAGAAATCTTTAACCATAGCAATACTAGGTTCAACTTTAATTTGCTCAGGGGGTGTATATGTTCTAGTATTACTCTTACGAACAACAGTTGAAGCTTTAGCATGATCCTTTATCCTAACAGGAAAAGGTGGTTTCTCAACATAAGTAGTAGGAACAATTGGATCATTATAAGTAATAGTCTTTTCTTCAACTGTAACAGGTGCAACTACTTTTACTTCAATGGGAGGATATATTTAAACCACTTCTCCTTAGGGAGATCAACGTGAGTAGCAAAAGATTCACAGAAAGAAGCTACTATCTCAGAGTCAAGTCCATATTTAGCGCCAAATCCACGAAAAGCATCAGTATCCATAAAAGATTTAACACAATCAAACTTAGGTGTCATACCTGACTCCTTACCATCGTCGGAACCCCAATATTCAGAGTTGCGTTTAATTCTTTCCAATAAATCCCACTTGAATTCAGTAGTCTTCAGCATATAAGAACCAACACTGGAAGTATCAAGCATGGTGCGATCATTGAGAGAAAGCCGAGCATAAATTTTTTGAATAATCATTTCTCTTGAGAGCTCATGATTGGGGCATGAATATAACATTTACTTAAGCCTCCCCCAAGCTTGAGCGATGCTTTCTCCTTCGCAAGGCCAGAAATTATATATGTAATTACGATCACGATGAACAAGATGTATATGATAGAACTTCTGGTGAAATTCCAATTTCAATCGTTTATAGTTCCAAGATCCCGTATCATCACATAGCCTATACCATGTCAATGCATCTCCCTTCAAAGATAAAGGGAAGACCTTCCTCTTAACAACATCATCGGGAATACCTGCAAGCTTAAATAATCCACAAACTTCATCCACAAAGATAAGGTGTAAATCGGGATGCAATGTTCAATCTCCTGTAAAGGGATTAGCTAGCAGTTTCTCTATCATACCTGAAGGAATTTCAAAGTAAACATTTTCAGTAGGTTCAGTAGGTTGAGGAGAAACTCTTTGCTCTACTGGTCGGGGCGAGGATACCACGAACAAGCCCCTCAAAGGATTAGTTTCCATAGTAATAACAAGTGACAGAAAATTTCAGCACACTATACAAATGTTTCCTTACCAAGTTCCACTCACCAAAGGTGCTTCACTCCTCGACAACGTCTCCAGAAAAGAGTCTTGATGACCCACAAGGATAGGGGATCTATCATAGTCCTTTCGATAAGTAAGAGTGTCGAACCCAACGAGGAGCAGAAGGAAACGGCAAGCGGTTTTCAGTAAGGTATTCTCCGCAAGCACTGAAATTGTAGGTAACAGATAGTTTTGTGATAAGATAATTTGTAACGGGTAACAAGCAATGAAAGTAAATAAGGTGCAGCAAGGTGGCCCAATCCTTTTTGTAGCAAAGGACAAGCCTGGACAATTTCTTATAATGAGAAAAGCTCTCCCGAGGACACATGGGAATTATCGTCAAGCTAGTTTTCATCACGCTCATATGATTCGCGTTCGGTACTTTGATAATTTGATATGTGGGTGGACCGGTGCTTGTTGCCCTTTCTTGGACAAGCATCCCACTTATGATTAACCCCTATTGCAAGAATCCGCAACTAAAAAAAATATATTAAGGTAAACCTAACCATAACATGAAACTAGTGGATCCAAATCAGCCCCTTACGAAGCAACGCATAAACTAGGGTTTAAGCTTCTGTCACTCTAGAAACCCATCATCTACTTATTACTTCCCAATGCCTTCCTCTAGGTCCAAATAATGGTGAAGTGTCATGTAGTCGACGTTCACATAACACCACTAGAGGAGAGACAACATACATCTCATCATATCGAACGAATACCAAATTCACATGACTACTAATAGCAAGACTTCACCCATGTCCTCAGGAACAAACGTAACTACTCACAAAGCATATTCATGTTCATGATCAGAGGAGTATTAATATGCATTCAGGATCTGAACATATGATCTTCCACCAAGTAAACCAATTAGCATCAACCACAAGGAGTAATCAACACTACTAGCAACCCACAGGTACCAATTTGTGGTTTTGATACAAGATTGGATACAAGAGATGATCTAGGGTTTTGAGAGGAGATGGTGCTGGTGAAGATGTTGATGGAGATTGACCCCCTCCCGATGAGAGGATCGTTGGTGATGACGATGGTGATGATTTCCCCCTCCCGGAGGGAAGTTTCCCCGGTAGAACAGCTCCGCCGGAGCCTTAGATTGGTTCCGACAAGGTTCCGCCTTGTGGCGGCGGAGTTTCGTCCCATAAGCTTGATTATGATTTTTTCCAGGGTAAAAGCCTTCATATAGCAGAAGATGGGCACCGAAGGGCCATCAGGGCCCGAGAGGCAGTAGCGCCAAGTAGGGGCGCCCCACCCTCATGGCCAGGGTGTGGGCCCCCTCTGGTACTTTCTTCGCTCAATAATTCTTATTAATTCCAAAAATGACTTTCATGGAGTTTCAGGACTTTTGGAGCTGTGCAGAATATGTTTCCAATATTTGCTCCTTTTCCAGCCAAAATCCCAGCTGCCGGCATTCTCCCTCTCCATGATAAACCTTGTAAAACCAGAGAGAATAGCCATAAGTATTGAGACATAACGTGTAATAACAGCCCATAATGCAATAAATATTGATATAAAAGCATGATGCAAAATGGACGTATCAGGGGGTTCTGGTAACCCCCCGGTACTCCGATATATGTCCGAAACCTCCCGAAACCATTCCGGTGTCCGAACATAGTCATCCAATATATTGATCTTTACGTCTCGACCATTTCGAGACTCCTCGTCATGTCCGTGATCATATTCGGGACTCCGAACTGCCTTCGGTACATCAAAACACAAAAACTCATAATACTGATCGTCACCAAACTTTAAGCGTGCGGACTCTACGAGTTCGAGAACTATGTAGACATGACCGAGACTCGTTTCCGGTCAATAACCAATAGCAGAACCTGGATGCTCATATTGGTTCCCACATATTCTACGAAGATCTTATCGGTCAAACCGCATAACTACATATGTTGTTCCCTTTGTCATCGGTATGTTACTTGCCCAAGATTCGATCGTCGGTATCTCAATACCTAGTTCAATCTCGTTACCGGCAAGTCTCTTTACTCATTATGTAATGCATCATCCCACAACTAACTCATTAGTCACATTGCTTGCAAGGCAATAGTGATGTGCATTACCGAGAGGGCCCAGAGATACCTCTCCGACAATCAGAGTGACAAATCCTAATCTCGAAATACGCCAACTCAACAAGTACCTTTGGAGACACCTGTAGAGCTCCTTTATAATCACCCAGTTACGTTGGGATGTTTGGTAGCACACAAAGTGTTCCTCCGGTAAACGGGAGTTGCATAATCTCATAGTCATAGGAACATGTATAAGTCATGAAGAAAGCAATAGCAACATACTAAACTATCAAGTGCTAAGCTAACGGAATGGGTCAAGTCAATCACATCATTCTCCTAATGATGTGATCCCGTTAATCAAATGACAACTCATGTCTATGGCTAGGAAACTCAACCATCTTTGATCAACGAGCTAGTCAAGTAGAGGCATACTAGTGACACTATGTTTGTCTATGTATTACGCATTATGTATTATGTTTCCGATTAATACAATTCTAGCATGAATAATAAACATTTATCATGATATGAGGAAATAAATAATAACTTTATTATTGCCTCTAGGGCATATTTCCTTGATCTCCCACTTGCACTAGAGTCAATAATCTAGATTACACGGTAATGATTCTAACACCCATGGAGTCTTGGTGCCGATCATGTTTTGCTCGTGGAAGAGGCTTAGTCAACGGGTGCGCAACATCGAGATCCGTATGTATCTTGCAAATCTCTATGTCTCCCACTGGACTTGGTCCGGATGGAATTGAAGCGTCTTTTGATGTGCTTGGTCCTCTTGTGAAATCTGGATTCCTTTGCGGGCAATTGCACCAGTATTGTCACAAAAGATTTTCATTGGACCCGATGCACTAGGTATGACACCTAGATCGGATATGAACTCCTTCATCCAGACTCCTTCATTTGCTGCTTCCGAAGCAGCTATGCACTCCGCTTCACACGTAGACCCCGCCACGACGCTTTGTTTAGAACTGCACCAACTGACAGCTCCACCATTCAATATAAACACGTATCCGGTTTGCGATTTAGAATCGTCCGGATCAGTGTCAAAGCTTGCATTGACGTAACCATTTACAACTAGCTCTTTGTCACCTCCATAAACAAGAAACATATCCTTAGTCCTTTTCAGGTATTTCAGGATATTCTTGATCATTGTCGATGATCCACTCTTTGGGTTACTTTCGTACCTCCCTGCTAAACTAATAGTAAGGCACACATCAGGTCTGGTACACAACATTGCATACATGATAGAGCCTATGGCTGAAGCATAGGGAACATCTTTCATTTTCTCTCTATCTTCTGCAGTGGTTGGGCATTGAGTCTGACTCAACTTCACACCTTGTAATACAGGCAAGAACCCTTTCTTTGCTTGATCCATTTTGAAATTTTTCAAAACTTTATCAAGGTATTTGCTTTGTGAAAGTCCAATTTAGCGTCTTGATCTATCTCTATAGATCTTGATGCCCAATATATAAGCATCTTCACCGAGGTCTTTCATTGAAAAACTTTTATTCAAGTATCCTTTTATGCTATCATGAAATTCTATATCATTTCCAATCAACAATATGTCGTCTACATATAATATCAGAAATGCTACAGAGCTCCCACTCACTTTCTTGTAAATATAGGCTTCTCCAAAAGTCTGTACAAAACCATATGCTTTGATTACACTATCAAAACATTTATTCCAACTCCGAGAGGCTTGCACTAGTCCATAAATGGATCGCATGAGCTTGCACACTTTGTTAGCACCTTTCGGATCGACAAAACCTTATGGTTGCATCATATACAACTCTTCTTCCAGAAATCCATTCAGGAATGCATTTGACATCCATTTGCCAAATTTCATAATCATAAAATGCGGTAATTGCTAACATGATTCGGACAGACTTAATCATCGCTACGGGTGAGAAAGTCTCATCGTAGTCAACCCCTTGAACTTGTCGAAAACCTTTCGCAACAAGTCGAGCTTTGTAGACAGTAACATTACCATCAGCGTCGGTCTTCTTCTTGAAGATCCATTTATTTTTGATGGCTTGCCGATCATCGGGCAAGTCAACCAAAGTCCATACTTTGTTCTCATACATGGATGCCATCTCAGATTTCATGGCCTCAAGCCATTTTGCGGAATCTGGGCTCATCATCGCTTCCTCATAGTTCGTAGGTTCGCCATGGTCAAGTAACATGACCTCTAGAATAGGATTACCGTACCACTCTGGTGCGGATCTTACTCTGGTTGACCTACGACGTTCGGTAGTAACTTGATCTGAAGTTTCATGATCAATATCATTAGCTTCCTCACTAATTGGTGTAGGCGTCACAGGAACCGGTTTCTGTGATGAACTACTTTCCAATAAGGGAGCAGGTACAATTACCTCATCAAGTTCCACTTTTCTCCCACTCACTTCTTTCGAGAGAAACTCCTTCTCTAGAAAGGATCCAAATTTAGCAAAAAAAGTCTTGCCTTCGGATCCGTGATAGAAGGTGTACCCAATAGTCTCCTTTGGGTATCCATGAAGACACATTTCTTCGATTTGGGTTCGAGCTTATCAGGTTGAAGTTTTTTCACATAAGCATTGCAGCTCCAAACTTTAAGAAACGACAACTTCAGTTTCTTGCCAAACCATAGTTCATAAGGCGTCGCAATTCAAATTTAAGTGATTTTCTAGCTATTTAATGACCGTAATTCAAATTTGAACTACATCTACATGCAACGGCTAACCATAATGGTTTGAAAAATCATATTTGTGTACTTGTGTGCGAGTTAATTCCATGTGCAATAAATTAGAAGGAATTTTTAAACATATTTGTCTCACGACATGGACACATGCATATGTATGCATGGAGTGACATGACATTTTAATTCCAAAAAATTAAAAAAATATCAGAAACACATGATGTTGGAAATATGCCCTAGAGGCAATAATAAATTGGTTATCATTATATTTCCTTGTTCATGATAATTGTCTATTGTTCATGCTATAATTGTATTAACCGGAAATCGTAATACATGTGTGAATACATAGATCGTAATATGTCCCTAGTAAGCCTCTAGTTGACTAGCTCATCAATCAATAGATGGTCGTGGTTTCCTGACCATGGACATTGGATGTCGTTAATAACGGGATCACATCATTGGGAGAATGATGTTTTGGACAAGACCGAATCCTAAGAGTAGCACAAGATCATGTAGTTCATTTGCTAAAGCTTTTTCTAATGTCAAGTATCATTTCCTTAGACCATGAGATTATGCAACTCCCGGATACCGTAGGGATGCTTTGGGTGTACCAAACGCACAACGTAACTGGGTGGCTATAAAGGTGCACTACAGGTATCTCCGAAAGTGTCTGTTGGGTTGGCACGAATCGAGAGTGGGATTTTTCACTCCATATGACGGAGAGGTATCTCTGGGCCCACTCGGTAATGCATCATCATAACGAGCTCAATGTGAGTAAGGAGTTAGCCACGGGATCATGCATTACGGAACAAGTAAAGAGACTTGCCGGTAACGAGATTGAACGAGGTATAGAGATACCGACGATTGAATCTCGGGCAAGTAACATACTGATGGACAAAGGGAATTGTACACGGGATTGATTGAATCCTTGACATCGTGGATTATCCGATGAGATCATCGTGGAACATCTGGGAGCCAACATGGGTATCCAGATCCCGCTGTTGGTTTTTGGCCGGAGACATGTCTCAGTCATGTCTGCATGGTTCCCGAACCCGTAGGGTCTACACACTTAAGGTTCGGTGATGCTAGAGTTGTTATGGGAAATAGTATGTGGTTACCGAAGGTTGTTCGAAGTCCCGGATGAGTCCCGGATGTAACGAGGAGTTCCAGAATGGTCCGGAGGTGAAGAATTATATATGGGAAGTCCAGTTTCAGTCGCCGGAATAATTTTGGGGGTTATCGGTATTGTACCGGGACCACCGAAAGGTGTCCGGGGGTCCACCGGGTGGGGCCACCTGCCCCGGTGGGCCAAGTCGGTTGAACATGGGTGGGAACCAGCCCCCTAGTGGGCTGGTGCGCCCCTAAGGGCCCAAGGCGCCTAGGGTTGAATACCCTAGGGGGTGGGGGCGCCTCCCACCTAACTTGGGGGGCAAGTCCCCCCATTGCACTACAAAAAAAATACACTTCCGTGATGATACGTGTTTGTCACAGTAGGTCGCGTTTTTTTTCATGCATGTACATCCATGACGATTTTATGACAGAATCAAGATAGTCATACATGTCTTTGTTGTAGAAGTGTTCCATGACATTACCAAAATTATCATCACGGAAGTGTCCACTTCCATGACGATAAATCGCGCGTCATAGAAGTGATTTCGTCAAGGGTGACCGACACGTGGCATCCACCATAACGGGACACCGTTAACCTATCGGGTCTGTTTTTTGGATTCGATAACCCGCTAACAACCACGACCAATGCCTATTTCCACGTGTAAAATTCTCATTGGCTGACGGATCCACGCGTCAGCTCCGCGTTGGCACATGTGTCACTCGTCCAACGGTCGAGATGGGCCTATGATATGTTGACACGTGGACCGGCCCAATAGTGGCCCATAAAGTTTAAATGGGCCGGCCCAACCGAAGGCCCATAAGATTTAGCGGACCATAATGGGCCGGCCCAGCTAAAGGCCCACAAGATTTTGCAGACCATAATGGGCCGACCCAGCTAAAGGCCCACAAAATTTAGCGGACCATAATGGGCCGGCCTAGCTAAAGGCCCACACGATTTTGCAGACCATAATGGGCCGGCCCAGCTAAAGGCCCACAAGAGTGTGCGGACCACAATGGGCGGCCCAGCTAAAACCCACAAGATTCTGCAGACCATAATGGGTCGGCCCAGCTAAAGGCCCAACATTCTGTGTCAAATCGGCCCGTCAACGGCCTGTCCTAAACTTGTCATCAACGCGGCCCATGGTCACTTCTGGCCTGTTAACCGTCCGCTAAGTAATTGGGCCGAATTACGACCCAGTGTATTTCCGGCCTGTTAAAGGTCCTGCTTCATTTGGGCCCATTTACAGGCCATCAAAACTTTCGGCCCATAAACGACCGTGAAGGATTTGGGTCATATTCGACCATGTCTGACATTTGGCCTGTTAGAGGCCCACTATCGATTTGGGCCACTTTCGGCCTGTTGTCATTTCGGCCTGCTAATGCCGGACGAAAACCATGGGCCATATGTGGCCCAACGTCATATCGGGCCCATTAACGGCCCATATAAAAATTACGATAATCTAGCCCGACCGAAGTTCCGGCCTGTTAAAGGCGTATTAGGTCGGCGCATTTACGGCCCGTTCAAATTTCGGCCTGTCAAAGATCCGCATCGTAAATGGGCCACCATTTCGGCCTGCTAAGACGAGTGGGTTATTTGGCACAATCAGGGCCCAATCTCACTTTCGGTCTATTAAAGGCCCATGTTTTTTATGGGTTCGAGATATTTACAGCTGTAAACGGCCTATTTTTACTGAGGGCCCAAATTATGTTTAGGCCTGTTAAAGGCCCACTATGGGCACAGGCCTACCAGAAAATATGAAAGCTTATGCTGATTTAGGCCTAGATATTTTTAGTGGGCTACATGTCAATTCGGCCCGTAATCATTTTTAGCCCAATTGGAATGGGCCCGACGAATGTTGGCATGTTGGGCTCCTACGAAGCTTTCGGCCGAATAGATTACTAAGATAAACCTACACTATACAAAAATAGCATCGTAATTACTGCAGCCTGTGGCAGCATCATAAATGTTGTATCACAACAAAATAAATTCGAACCATACAACAAAAGGCCTGTTGGCATAAAGTTTACAATCCTTCCAGATAAAAGCACCATCAGATGTATAGAAGCACAGATCATTTGACCTGAGTGCTAATGTTTCAGGCTGTAGAATCTGATGGAGCAGCACGATCTCTACCTTTTTTTCTTCCATTGCTCTTGAACAACGAAGCGAATGTTTGATAGTCTGGTTTCAAAACCATTCATATCTTGACGACATTTGTCAACCACTATTCTTGTTTCCGAAACGACGTCCATTAGGGATTGGACTTGTGTCTGGAGCACAGATATATCACTCTGTCTAGCAGGAAGATTTTGTTCAGTAGGCGATTTGGACGAGGTTACATTGACAACCAACCCAGAATTACGCAGGAAGGTGCTTTTTGCACTGTTAGTGGAGAGATACTGACGCACTGCAACAAGAGGTGATATTGTGCCTGTGGTAGCCTCTTCACCTTCAGGTGGTTGTGGCTGTTCAATCATTTGTTACATAGCTTCCTGAAAGTTTGAACTTGTAGATTAGTGTACCAGATAAGTTACTAATGAGACAAAAACAAACAAAGTAGGTTAAACATATATACATAACTTATTTTGGTGAACTACTATAATACGTTAGCATGTATTGTAGTGCCAACTACATAATAAAATCACTTTTGGAACATATGTCCATGTAGCATGCCTACTGTATTGTCTATTTCCTCACATTCGTTGACATCTAAGGATAAAGAGACATGGTATAAAGTAGGATGAACATAGTATGACATGATTCATATCATGGGCAAACAGATATAAAACAAACATGGTATTTTATCATTGTGTATGCGTGAACATAACAACTAGATTACAGATCAAGACCAAAAGAATATCCTTCATCTCTTTTAAACCATGTAAGGTCAAATGATACGTTAAGACAACTGTGTATAAAAGTGAATAGAGTAACTAACATTGGCTGCAAACCAAGTAGTTAAATGAACACATCACAGTACCAATCAGTTCAATGCAGGAGGAGTAAGGACTTACAACAGCGGCTTTCACTGTTGTGCTCATGCCCTTCATCTTGCTGGTGTGGCAATCCTTGAAGGTTTGCACTGCATTCGGTTCAGGTTTTTTTTTGGTCCGCACGGGCTTTCCTCCGTATTTGGAACAAGTCAATATAGATACGATAATATGGCACAAAAAGAAGAAGGAAGTAGCAGCTATTTACAAGAGCCTCGCGATGTGCAATATAGCTACGAGATCCTGTTATGCATTGGAATTTCACTTTAGAACGGTTGGTTTTGTTCTTCAAACAGTTAGCCTAGAAGAAGATACACTTGTAAGGCACATACATAAATACAAGTTCAATATGTGGTCCGATCAAATACATGTAGCCTACGATACTTTGGATCGCACCGGTGTTTAACGAGGGCTGTCCGATCTTCATCTGTAATATAGTCCACTGGTGATGTTTGGGCGATTTCATTGTTAGCCTTGCCTTCAAAGTGAGATTTTATAAGGTGGTACTGATACTGTCGTAGAGCAGACTGAAAAACATGAGTGCATGCTTGTTTAGTTGCATCATCTTTCGGATCGAACTTGAACCTCATCTGTTGAAAAAAGAATGTGAGTCTTATTAGGAGGAAGCTAGAAAGTATGGGACAGAGCAAGACAATATTACTAATTGCGATGAATAACATTACTTATGGATAAATGGTCGAGGAAGGTGTTAAACCGGGTATTGTCTTACTCATTCCTGTACTGGATCCACGTTGGGAGGATACATGCATGACACCTAACGGCAACGGCCGCCTCTGATACTAACTTGGCTGACTCTATAGCATCACGTGGCCTTTTTAAACCTGCCTAAAAATGGATCTCCATCCTTCCTCCTTTAGATTTTGTTAATCTGTCAAGCATTATCCCTGATGTCTTTTTCCGCTTGCGCCGTGGTGCTAGTTCAACAACGAATATGGAAAGTGTTAGTGTACATCAAACTGTGAGAGTACATATAAAGGAGCATGCAAGCGCAACTTGACTCGGTCAGTACCGTCTTGGTGTTGATGCTCATGAGGTTCGTCTGATCTTGCCAAGTCTGTTGTGTCGCCAGTGCTTCGGAAGTAGTGTTAGGTGTGAAGGCAGCTTGGGAACTGGCCATTTCCGAGCAAGCGAACGAGTAACTCGTTGAGATCTTTGGTACGATTGAAGCGGATGCTGCTTTGGTGGAGCAGGTGATACTGTGTTTGTAGATTTAGCTGGTGGACTTGGACCTTCTACTGCACTATAAGTACCAGCAGAATCTCGATGGCAGATCCTTTTCCGTTTCACCCGACGAGTAACAACACTCCTTACTATATTATTTTCCTTGCTCTTTTTTGACTTTGCCATGTCAAGCTGTAGCCACTACACAAAATAATAAAATCACTCTTCAGAACTCATTGATGCATGATACATACAAGCAATACATTGATGTAAGACAACCGTATGAGGATGGAATATGTAAGAAAAACAGGACGGCATGACATATTCACAGCTACGATGTGCAAACTAAGCGAAGGATTTTCAAGAAAATAGAAGTAATGCAAGCTAGACACCATATGAAAGATGCAACCAATATTACTCGCCAAGTTAAAAGTGTCTTGTCATAAGTGGCAATTCAAAAATTAGAAGCAAGACAACATAGAAATCAATGCAAGATGCAACCACTATCAAACTGCCATGTTAAAAGCGTCCAATCATGAGTGACTGATGCGGGATACACAACAGCAAAGATACTTTGATGGAAGAACATGGTATGATAGATAGATGAAGTGTATTCTAGACACAGAAAGCCATGTCATATGCACATGTATAACGTATAAACTCAGCAGGTGCAATTTAATCAAAATATAAGAAATACAGGCTAGACAACATATGCAACATGAAACCAATTATCACACTGTCAACTTAGAGCAAGCACCTGCGATGGTGGAGTACGGGAGATGAACTCATAATGTAGACTTGGGACTTCAACTTTATTAGCAGTGGCAAATCTAGAGAGTCTCTGTTTGCATCGGTGCGGAGGACCACCAACATCCCCTAACTTACTCTTTTCCTTCCTATTTTCTGATATTGCCTTATGAAGTCAAAACGACAATAAGATGAATAAAATTAGCTCTGCATAACTGGTTGATGCATGATCTGAGACGAACACTACTTTGATGTAAGGCAAGCGCATGATAGGAGGATGGAATATATACAAAAAAAGACAGCGTTTCATATTCACACATACAATAGGAGGATGGAATATGTATGAAAAAACAGTAAGCGTAAGGCATTTCAACAAAATTAGAAGAAATGAAAGCTAGGCACCATATGAACATGCAACCAATATCATTTTATCAGGTAAAAAGTGTCTCATCGTAAGTGCCATTTCAAGAAATTAGAAGCAATACAAGCTAGAAGACATTGCAAGATGCAACCTACATCACAATACCAAGTTAAATGTGTCTTATGGGTAAGTGATCGTTGCAGGTATAAGTTGTAAGCTACACAGATGCAATTCAACATAATCAGAATCAATACAAACTAGACATCATACGAAAAACGCAACCACATATAACAGTTCCAAGTAAGAGCAAGCACCTGTGATGGTGGAGTAGGGGAGATGTGCTCATCATGTACACGTATGTTCTAGAAACAGGAACACGTGTCATATTCACATGCAATATGTGTAAAGTAATCAGATGCAATTCATGTTAGAAGCAATACAAGCTAGACATCATACGCAACATGCAACCACATATAATAGTGCCAAGTTAGAGCAAGCACCTGTGATGGTGGAGTAGGGGAGATGTGCTCATCATCTACACAACTATGTTGACTGTCCAGCCTTGTGTTGTCTTGCGAATCTTGTTGGGAGGATGGCGGAGTAGAATCTGTAGAGATCCCCTATTTGAGTTGCTCCGAAGGACCACCATCATCCACTGCCGGACTAATTTCCTTCATTGTAATGATTTTGCCTTTGTGAAGTCAAACCGATAAGAAAAAGGAATAAAATTCGCTCTTCAGAACTCATTCAAGCATGATACTGATGAACACTACTTGGATGAAAGGCAAACACATGATGTGAGGATGGAATATGTATGAGAAACAGGATGGCGTGACATATTCACACCTATGATGTGGTAACTAAGCAGAAGGCATTTCAACAAATTAGAAGCACTGCAAGCTAGACACTGATAACCCACAAGTGTAGGGGATTGCAACAGCTTTCGAGGGTAAAGTATTCAACCCAAATTTATTGATTCGACACAAGGGGAGCCAAAGAATATTCTTGAGTATTAGCAGTTGAGTTGTCAATTCAACAACACCTGGATAACTTAGTATCTACAGCAAAGTATTTAGTAGCAAAGTAGTATGATAATAAAGGTAACGGTAGCAAAAGTAATGTTTTTGGATTTTGTAGTGATTGTAACAATAGCAACAGAAAAGTAAATAAGTGAAGAACAATATGTAAAAAACTCGCAGGCAATGGATCAGTGATGGATAATTATGTCGGATGCGATTCCTCATGTAATAGCTATAACATAGGGTGACACAGAACTAGCTCCAATTCATCAATGTAATGTAGGCATGTATTCCGTAAATAGTCATACGTGCTTAAGGAAAAGAACTTGCATGACATCTTTTGTCCTACCCTCCCGTGGCAGCTGGTCCTAGCGGAAACTAAGGGATATTAAGGCCTCCTTTTAATAGAGAACCGGAACAAAGAATTAGCACATAGTGAATACATGAACTCCTCAAACTATGGTCATCACCGAAGTATCCCGATTATTGTCACTTGGGGTTGTCGGATCATAACACATAATAGGTGACTATAGACTTGCAAGATAGGATCAAGAACACACATATATTCATGAAAACATAATAGGTTCAGATATGAAATCATGGCACTCGGGCCCTAGTGAGAAGCATTAAGCATAGCAAAGTCATAGCAACATCAATCTCGGAACATAGTGGATACTAGGGATCAAACCCTAACAAAACTAACTTGATTACATGGTAAATCTCATCCAACCCATCACCGTCCAGCAAGCCTACGATGGAATTACTCACGCACGGTGGTGAGCATCATGAAATTGGTGATGGAGGATGGTTGATGATGACGACGATGACGAATCCCCCTCTCCGGAGACCGAACGGACTCAAGATCAGCCCTCCAAAGAGAGATTAGGGCTTGGCGTCGGCTCCGTATCGTAAAACGCGATGAAACTTTCTCTCTGTTTTTTCTCTCCATGAGACGGAATATATGGAGTTGGAGTTGAGGTCGGCGGAGCCTCAGGGGGCCCACGAGACAGGGGGCGCGCCCAGTGGGCAGGGCGTGCCCCCACCCTCATGGACAGGGTGTGGGCCCCCTGGTCTTGATTCTTTTGCCAGTATTTTTTATATTTTCCAAAAAGTGCCTCCGTGGATTTTCAGGACATTCCGAGAACTTTTGTTTTCTACACATAAAACAACATCATGGCGATTCTGCTTTGAAAACAGCGTCGGTCCGGGTTAGTTTCATTCAAATCATGCAAGTTAGTGTCCAAAACAAGGGCAAAAGTGTTTGGAAAAGTAGATACATTGGAGACGTATGAGACACCATATGAAAGATGCAACCAATATCACTCTGCCAAGTTCAAACTGTATGGCGTTTCAACAAATTAGAAGCAGTACATGCTAGAAACCATATGCAAGACATAACCAATATCACAGTGGCGACTTAAAGGTGCCTTATCATAAGTGACTGATGCGGGATATGCAAGAAAAGTAGTCTGATGTAGAAACAGGAACACATGTCATATTCACATGCATTATGTGTAAAGTAAGCAGATGCAATTCAACAAAGTTAGAAGCAATACGAGCTAGACATCATACGCAACATGCAACCACATATAATAGTGCCAAGTTAGAGCAAGCACTGTGATGGTGGAGTAGGGGAGATGTGCTCATCATCTACACAGCTACGTTGACTGTCTAGCCTTGCGTTGTCTTGCGAATCTTGTTGGGAGGATGGCGGAGTAGAATCAGAGAGAACCTCCATTTCGGTTGCTCGGAAGGACCACTATCATCCAAAGGCCTTGCCAATTTCCTTCAGCTTTATTGATTTTGCATTGTGAGGTCATACCGACAAGAAAAAGGAATATAATTCGCTCTTCGTAACTCATTCATGCATGATCTTGTGAACACTACACTGATGAAAGGCAAAGTCATGATACGAGGATGGAATATGTATGAAAAAATGGACGGCTTGACATATTCACACCTACGATGTGGTAACTAAGCAGAAGGCACTTTAACAAATTAGAAACACTGCAAGACACCATATGGAAGGTGCAATCAATATCACTCTGCCAAGTTAAAACTGTCTCATCATAGGTGGCGTTCATCAAACTAGAAGCAATACATGCTAGAAATCATATTCAAGACGCAAAACCAATATCACACCGCCAACTTAAAGGGGTCCCATCATAAGTGGTGATGCAGGATACACAAGAAGAGTAGTTTCATGTAAGAACATGGTGTGATAGACAGATATAGTATGTACCAAAAACAGGAAAGCATGTCATATTCACATGTATCATGTGTAACCTAAGCAGATGCAGTTTACACTAATATGAGCAATTCGAGCTAGACACCATATGCAACATGCAACCAGATATCACACTACCAAGTTAGAGCAAGCACCTTGGATGGTGGAGTAGGGGAGCGGAGACTTGGACCTTGTAATGCACTATCAGTACAAGGAGAATCGGTACAGATGCTCGTTTACGTTCTTTGCAGAGGACCACCATCATCGCCTTCCTTACTCTTTTCCTTCCTCTTTCTTGATTTTGCCTTGTCAAGTCAAACCCACAAGAAAAAGGAATAAAATTTTCTCTTGAGAACTCATTGATGCATGATATCTTGTGAACACTACTTTCATGTAAGGCAGCCGCATGATAGGAGGATGGAATATGTATGAAAAACAGGACGGCGTGACATATTGACATGTATGATGTATAAAGTGTAAACTAAGCACAAGGTGATTGAACTTGTTAGAATCAATGCAAGCTAGAAACCATATGAAAGATGAAACCAATATCACTCTGCCAAATTAAAAGGGTGCCCTAACAAATGTATTTGACCAAAGTAGAAGCAATACATGGCAACATGCTAGAAATAATATGCAATATGCAACGAATAAAGGTGACTCATCGTAAGTGATTGATGCAGGATACAGAAGAGAGGTAGTTTCGTGTAAGAACAAGGTTAACACAGAGATGTAGTGTGTACCAAAAATAGGAAGGCATGTCATATTCACAGGTATAGCGTGTAAATTAAGCAGATGCAATTTACCCTAATTAGAAGCATTACAAGCTAGACACCGTATGCAACATGCAACCACATATCACACTGCGAAGTTAGAGCAAGCTGTGATGGTGGTGTAGGGGAAGTGCGGTCTTCAAGTACAGTGCTTCGTTCAATATCTTCATTTAGGCTTGCTGTTTCTTGAGAATCATGTGGAGAGGATGAAATTGCATTCTTTATAAGAGTATTGCGTCTCATATTAACCCACGCTTTGTTGTCTCATCATAAGCGATAGATGCAGGATACACAAGAACAATAGTTTGATGTAAGAACATGGTGTGATAGGCAGATGTAGTATGTACCAAAAACAGGAAGGCGTGTCATATTCACATGTATAATGTGTAAGCTAAGGAGATGCAATTTAACAAATTAGGAGCAATACAAGCTAGGCACCATATGCAACATGCAACAAGATATCACCCTGCCATGTTAGAGCAAGCACCTTGGGTTGTGGAGTAGGGGAGATGAGATTTGGAACTAGCACTGCAGTACGAGTAGCAGGAGAATCTGCAGAGATCATCTGTTTCGGTTGCTCCAGAGGACCACCATCATTCCGTGCCTTCGTCCTTTCAGATTTTGCCTTGTCAAGTAAACACACAAGAAAAAGGAATGAAATTCACACTTCCAAATTCGTTGATGCATGATACTGACGAACACAACTTTTATGTATGTCAGCCACATTGTAGGAGGATGGAATATGTATGAAAAACGCTAAGCAGAAGGCATTTCAACAAATTGGAAGCAATGCAATCTAGACACCATATGAAATATCCAACCAAAATCACTCTACCAAGTTAGATCTATCTCATTATAAGTGGCACTTCAACAAATTAGAGGCAATACATGTTTGAAATGATATGCAAGATGCAACCAATATTACATCATTAACTTGAAGGTGTATCATCAGAAGTGATTGATGAGGGATACACAAGAAAAGTAGTTTGATATAAGAACATGGTTAATAGAAAGACGTAGTATGTACCAAAAACAAGAAGGCATGTCAGCATGTCATATTCACATGTATAATGTGTTAACTAAGCAGATGCAATTTACCCTAATTAGAAGCATTACAAGGTAGACACCATATGCAACATGCAACCATATACCACACTGCCAAGTAAGAGCAAGCACCTGCGATGGTGGTGTGGGGGAATTGAGGTGATCAACTAGAGAGCTATGTTGACTATCTTCATTTAGCCTTGCTGTTTCTTGAGAATCATGTGGGGGAGGATGACACTGCACTCTTTAAACGAGTAGGGCGTCTCACAGTAACCCACTCGGGTGACTGTCTCATCATAAGTGATTGACGAGGGATACAAAAGAGCATTAGTTTAATAGACATATGTAGTATGTATCAAAAACAGGAAGGCATGTCATTATCAAAGGTATAATGTGTAAAGTAAGCAAATGCAATTTAACCAAATTGGAAGCAATACAAGCTAGACACCATATGCAACATGTAGCCACATTTGACAACGCAAAGTTAAAGCAAGCACCTGGGATGGTTGTGTGTGGCAATTGAGATCATCAACTGCAGAGCTACGTTTACTGTCTCCAACTGCTGTGCTTATCTTCAAATTACACTAGAGCGACTTCTGTCTTTTCTTTTCTGCATTCATCAACACCGCGTCAAAGTATGAAATACCCATGCATAAAAAACAATAGTGTGAGTATGGGTGAAGTGTGTGCACAATTAGTACAGTGTAAAGGTAGCAGATAGCAGGTCGGTGAGAAATAAATGACGGGAGACATATGATAGCTCTACACACTGAATTACTATAGGATTCTATGAAAATAACAGTCGACTGAAAGAAAATAGGTCAGTCCATTTTTTCTGCACCGTCCGATGTACAAAGACCGTGCAGATCGCCTTCATCTACCTCCAGCCAACCAATGTTGACGATCTTCCTCCAAACGCCAGCGACCACCGGCCCAGTATTCCTCCCCTGCTTGCGCCCTCCCCTCGACCTCACCGCACCGCCGTGCTTGGCACCGCCCCCGGCCATCCATTCAAGCCCCGCCGACCTCCAGATCGGGCGCAAGCAGCTCCTGCGCCCCACACCCCTATGATAGACACCGATGCGCCGCTTCCCCGGGGAACATGCGGACTAGGTGCTCCGCGCGCCTAAGCGGGTGCTGCTTCTTTTAATTGCGGTTCGACTGACCCTGAATTGAAATCCAGGCGGGCTACTGACCTCTAGCAAAGGTGAAATAGTAAAGGGAGGAAACCTTGTGCATTTAGTATCACGAAGAAGATGCAGTAAGAAGCGCTCAACTAGTTCCTTTCGTGGGATGAATACGGTGTGAGCAGAGACGTAAGATTTGCACGAATAAGGGAAGAGGAGTACCTCTTTCCGATGGCAGTGTTGTCTCCTCCTTCTGTTTTTCCAATGATATTCTTGTGGTTCGTTGGAAACGAGAAGTTGTGGAGGACGGTGGAGCCTTGGACGAACCCATGGCCAAGTTGTTGAGTGTGGTGCAGTGGCCGTCTGTCGGCGGCGGGGAACCAGATCCAAGGCGGCGAACGACGGCATAGCGGGAACAACTCTGGTGCGGTGGACGGTTGCGACAGTGGAGCGGCAGTAGTGAGGCGTAGGACGGCGTGGTCGGAGTGGTTCTGGTACGACGCATGTCGGTGTCGGCGTCGTGGAGGCAGCTCTGCCTCGGCTTCAGCTGCTAAGTCCTTGAGGGCGTTGCGGTTGCGTTTGCGTTGGACGATGACGTCGGGGTACCGGCTCCGGCGTGACGGAGGAGGGCGGCGGTGGATTGGCCGCTATGGGGTGGAGGACGGAGGAGGCTGGGGTTTCGCGGCTGGTGGAGAGGGCGTTTTGGGGGCCACGGAGTATGAATGGGGAAACGGAGGGAAGCGGGGAACTAAGGGGGAACAATGTTTCGGTTTGACGCGCTTGTTTGAAATTTGGGGGAAGTTACCAACTTTGCCCCCATCTAAAATTTCGGACATATTGCGGGTTGGGGGTAGGACAGTGATCTCAGGTGTCCCAAATGTGGGCGGGATAGATTTCGGCCGAGCGCATGGGTGTTTAGGCGCCCACGACGTATGAATGCTTCTCGGAGGTGGTTGAGACTCGCGTCTTGGTGAAGTTACAAACCTACCCCGGTTTAGACCTTTGGACATCGGGCCGATAGGCTACACGGGCCAGAGTCAGGACAGTAATTTCCTACCACCAAACAATAGTCTCGCGCGGTTTCGGGTGACCACAGGCCTATTTGGCACTTCGTTCAATATTTGGGAGCAGAAGCATTAATGTTTTCGGTTCTCTTGAATTGAACTTTCAGGATTTGTCAAACTTCACAAATCTTTACTCTTGAAAATCCTAAAGCTACGATTGTTTTGGAATGGAGGGTGTACATTTGAATATACATTGTACACGAGTATATATTAAAAAAATGCAACTTACCTCAGTTCATGCATGGTTCGAGATATAGTCTCCTTGGTTGCAAAAAAGTTAGATATGCATATGAATATATATAGCATGTTCAAACTCACAACAAAGATTGATGCCCCTTTACATCTGATTTACAAATGCCATTATCTCGGGTTCAAATAGATGAATGCACTTCCTATGAATTTGAATCTTGAAACCCCTTTATGTTGAATTCGACATGTATTCTATTTTGTAGCTAGCAATTTGGAATGTATCCATGCAAGTGACAAATGTATAAAGTGCTTCACACTAACAACATGGAGTGCACTAATTAATGTTTATATATGAATTGCAAAAGCATCCATTGCCTGAATTTAAAACCGCTCTCACTCTATGGATCGATATTATGAAATAAACACATGCACATGCTAGAATTCAATAGAGTATGGGTGTCTGATAGACCGATTTTCATCCATACGCAATTTGCAAAATTCATGATCTCATCCAAAAATAATAATGCCATTTATATTTTAATTTAATGCCTAGAACCACCTTTTACACGTAGATGCACTATGCCTCGGCCCGTTCTCACAAACGCTTATATATCTCTCTATCTAACGCATAAGTGCACACACTTTATATGCATCGGCATTTCTCTTTCACACATGCTCACAATCTCTCTCAGGGTATCGTGGTGTCTCACGCACATGCTCTCTCTGTTTCTCTTTCTCTCTCTTTCTGACTACTATGTACCACTCTTTTCACTAATCTCAGTTGGAAAACACTATTTCTCTCACATGCATATATACACACGCATGGTCTGTACTAGCCCTCTATACGCACATATATGTGCCTATGTGTCTCCCGCACGCACATTATCTTTAGGCCTCTCTCGCACACATTGCCCCCACAGACACACCTCTCTCTTAGTAGTTGGCAGATATGATTTCATCATATCATTCGGTAGGATATCCCTGGCAGTTAGGCTGGATGGTAATACGAGGAAAAGTTTTACCCTAGTTCGAACCCTTGCAGTTGAAGAAAGAGCCTACTCCTGGTACTTAGTGATAGGGATGTCTACAAAGTACACGTGAATACTAGGCATTGTGCGTGTGTGTATACTATCGACGAACTAGCCCCCAAGGTTCTGTAACATACTGGGGGCCTAGGGTTACAAATAATATATAGTCGGCTTATCACCAGTGGGGATAGAGTCCTCCACGACTCTAGTAGCTTCGTGTTGTACGCCGATTCCTCCACATGGGTCTTTGTATAACGCGTCTCGGTCCAACCTATATGTGGCGCAGGATGGAACCGACCCATGAGTCTTCATGTTGACCCACCACAACTAGAAATGATGTGCCCACCACACCACACACACAATCGGCCACTAAGAGAATAAGCATATACAATAGTACAACGGTATCTAGCTCACGATACGTCTCCATATTTTGTTGATGACACTCACGGACTTTGCATTTGACGCGTGCTCCGTATTTTGTTGGCGACACTTACAGTCCTTGTACTTGAAGCGAAAGCACGATATGGTCACTGGACTTTAGAATAAGCTCATCACGGTCACCACATACATTTTGTCATGCCTAACCAACATGTGGTTGGATGGTTAGGAGAACAATGGTTTCTCTAGCCCGCCAAGGTTAAAGTCCCGGTGCTCGCATTTATCTTGTGTTAATTTCAGTATTTTCCGGTGATGTGCGTTCAGTGGGAGGAGACATTCCACTCGACTACGAGGCACCTATGGTGACTTCGTAAAATCTCAAGATCATATATGCTGGACCACTCTCTCGAAGGTGCTCATAGGGGTAGGGTCCGCGTGTGTGCGCTTATAGCGGTGAGTGCTTGCGCATATATATGAGCCCTTGTGTGTGTACCATGTTAAACAAATACATGTCATGATTATACGGTCACTGGCTCACCCGTACAACTCCGTATTTTGTTGATGACACAATCAATTGACCAGTCAAACGTTCCACGCGGCGCAACTAGTGTTGCACCATCGGGGTGCGTAACCATGGGGCCCACCTGTCAGCCCGTATATGAAAGAAAGAAAATGGTAGTTTGAGTCTGTACTGTGTTAATAAAATAGGAGTACATCATACGGTCACTGGCTCACCATACAGCTCCGTAATTTGTTGATAACACGATCAATTGACCAGTCAAACGGTCCACATTCAACAGCGCACATTACCATAGGGCCCACCCGTCAGCGTGTATATGAAGGACAGAAATGGTAATAAATTAGTGGTCGGTGGTTATTCGAAGTCGTGAGACCTCTGGTTGGGGGGCATTGATTGGGCGGTGGGGTGGGGATCGCCGGAGAAAAAGCTCGGTGCGGGGGGGCCTAGAGGGATGGCCGGTGCGGCAGCGGACCGGCGGTGGGGAGTGGTTTCGGGGAGGGCGGGGCGGCGTAGCGACGCGGGTCGGCCGCGGGCGGTGGGGGCCGGGTTCGGCCGGTGGTGGCTGGCGGCTCAGGGGGGTGGAGTTTGATGATAAACTGGAGGCCCTTGATTTCGTATCCAACGGTTGGAAAATCTAATGACCAGAGATTAAAGTCAGTCGACTGACGTGTAGCCTCACCCCGCACGTACACATGCACGCACGCAAGACACGCACCCATGCTGGCGTGCAACACTGACACGTACACATAACGTACACACGCACGCATGTTGGCGTGCAACACTGACACATACACATGCACTCACGAACACACGCACGTATGCACCCATGCATGCAACACTGAAACGTACACTTTCACGCACGCAACACTCGCATGCCTGCATGCACACAACACACGACGCAAGACACACGCTCAACCTATACGTGCATGCACCCTTTGTTAAGGACATGGATTGTTACGGGTATTAATCAATCTTATCTGTGATAAGCAGAACATTGATGTTTGCAGCGGTCTTTATGAATCACAACGCATCGAACGGGCTATCAACATAGTAGGCTTATCTACATGAAAAGATGACGCCACACTCAGTGAACAATCATCGGTTTATGAAATGCCCGCTTCTGACCGCCCTGGCCCACCAAAGGTTCCTCTGCTGTGCGCTGCCTGCGTTGGGTCACCGACATGCAGGCCATGTACCCAAAGAGCCCACACGTCAGTGGAAGAACGGCGCAGTGTCCTAGGTCAGAGTCGAGGGCGCCACTCGCCGCACGCCCGGCTGAACACGCCTCCTTCCCGCGTTCAAGCGCCTGCATGAAACCCGCCCGTGTGGAAGCCGAGAAACCCACTCTGGAGTCTGGACACACGTCCGTTCATGACCGGGCCGGCATTAAACGCAACGCCGGCCGAGCTCCTCCCTTCCGTCGTCTATTTAATCTCCTATTTAAACGAGGCCAAACGCCGGCCAAGAATCGCACACCTCCGCCGCTCCCCTATCTCCTCCTTCACCATTTTTCCGCTCTTACAATGGATTACGAAGAGTAGTTATTCCGCATCCAAGCCGGCTGGGTAGCCCGCCGGATACGAGCTATGCAGCTCGCTGTTCCACCTCCCTCCCCTCGCCTGACAGAGCCAGTTGCCGCCCCAAGCCGGGCGCTGTTCAAGAACTTCGCCGCTCGAGCCAGCTCGACGAGGAGCGGCGCACGGGCGTCGTTGCTGCCGTCCACGCCGTCTCCTCATACCGCGTCTCCCATTTCTGTGGCCGAGACTCCCATGGCGGCGGCCGCGCCATGCAAGCAGTGACAGAAGCCGGGTGCGTGGAGAGCGACGAGTCAGTGGCCAACGCCTCCACGTCCGCCGCCATCATCGAGGAGAAGTAGAACACGGGAGGCCACCGCCGCTTGGGTCCCATGAAGGCCACCGCGGAGGCGACGCCGGCGTACACTGCAGGTGTCTTGCCAGATCCTTTTGTTGCGAGGACCTTTGTCGACCCCGCATGGGCTCCAAGGAAGAGGGGAATGTTAGGATGAACTCAAGCCGGTGCCGGCAATGGCGAAGTAGTGGCCGGTGATGAACTCGAACCGGTGCCGACCACCATCATTTTCGGCATCAGCCAATGATATCAGTTGGGTAGTGGGAAATCGAGCCGTCCTTTGCACTGAAGCATATACCTCCGGGGCTCCCGGCAGTCCGGTGATCGTGCTGCCGGACATGAGGAACACAAATCGATCGGCGGGCGACCATTTAGGCCAGGTATTGTATACCTGTGCTGTCCAGAACTAGCACCGCATAGTTCATTTGAATGTAATGAAATCCGTCATGTTTGTATGAAAATCCGGTATTTTATATGATTTCCGTCATTGTTATATGAAATATCAGTTTGTCTACGTGTTTGCGTGAATTTCGTCTGGTTGGTTGAGTTGCTGTCATAATGTGTGCGGCTACGGTTGGTTGGCGTAATTTGTGGGTCGCCGGTCGGTCTGCGGGCGGCTCGGGCGGCGTTGTGGGACAAAAAAACACAGCTCGTGCGAGCTCGTCTCCAACCTGTGCGCTGGAGGGTGCATGAGCACCCGATCCATTCCTCGTTCATCGATGGCAAAGGCACCGGTGGAAAAAAGGGTCGCCAATATTTTGGCTACCCCGGGCAAGATCCAAACATCCCCTCCCAACAAATTCAAATCCCTCATTCGCCGTGGAATTTTGCCATGTGTTGTTTTCATGGACTAGCAAGATGCCCGTGCATTGCACGGAACATCAAGATTCATTTTTTACAAACTTCCGCATGCATGCAAGGGATAATTAATGTCCTCCTTTGCTAGTACCACGAGGCAAACACCACTGATATTGCACCGATTAGTGTTAGTGGCCTTGTATATCTGAAATTTTAATTTTGATAGTGGCCCCTTGTATATAAAAATGGAGGGAGAAAGATGAGAGATAAGGTGACGAGGAGTGGGGCGTGGTGGTAACTGGTGGTCGGACTTGGCGGAGGCATGGGGATGGACGGCGCATTATGTCTAGGTTTGTATCTCTCTCTCACACACCCACGTAGGTGGGGGACGTGAACGAAGAGAAGAGGTGCACGCACGGCGCATGTACTCCCGTCTCTTTCCCAACCACGCCCGCGCGGGTACACGGTGGAGCTCATTTCTGTACGAAAAGGCAGCCCACGTGGTAATTTGACACGTGTACTGGTTGTCCACTTGGTGGAGGGAGGATCGTCTACCACGGGTGAACAAACAAATTGCGACTTGACGTGTTATGTTAAAAAAGAGGCAAACCATGTGGGGCCTACCTTAGAGGCAAGGCTTTATACACTGGAGTACTTTTGATGTGTCCCGTCATCTCACAGAACGAGGAGAAGCTTGCTTAGTACGCCGTCTCCCCTGCCCACGGGCACGATGGCTCGCAGGATGAGGTGAAGTTTGCTTACGAGTAGTAGTAGTAGTAGTACAATACGCCTTACGCCCGCTCCCTCGCCCACGCGCGCGGTGGCTCGCAGCACGAGGAGAAAATTTTACTACTCCCTCCGTTTACTCCTCGTCCCTACTACGTACCTTGGTTAGAGAGATTATCATATTGTTTGGAATATATATGTCTTTAGTACTCCCTCCATTTACTTATACAAGGCCACTATAAAAAAATACATTTTGCATCTATACAAGGCCACAAATAGTAATCGAGACAAAAGTTACTACTCCCTCATTTCCAGTTTATGGCTCAATTTCAAAATCTCTCCAACTGTCGTGGAATTAACACGTCAGTTGTCCTCATGAAAGGACTGAGTCGTGGAGCCATCACAACGGGTTAGCTTGAAGGGGTTAAACCGGACAAGGGACACGGGAGTTTATACTAGTTCGGCCCCTTCGATGAAGGTAAAAGCCTACGTCTAGTTGTGATGGGATTGATTGGGTTCCGATGACCAGGGATCAAAATACGCTTGCCTGAGTCTCGAGTTGTCGTTTGTTGTCCCTGAACCGCCGCCGGGTCGTCCCCTTATATACATGGGTTGACGCCCGGCCGGTCTACAGAGTCCCGAGGCCGACTCATACAAGTGTTCGGCTCGGTCTCTCCTTTCCTTATCTTACAACACAAGTTACATGACTATGGCGGTTTACCACTACGGGCCCTAATCCGCCTTTGGGCTCCGGGCCTCTAAGCTTCATAGTAAAGCGCCATCTTCTGGATCTTGTGGGCTTCAATATAGTTGAGAGTGAACCGGCCCCTCCTGGGCGGTTTACACTTAGTAGCTATATCCCCAACATTAGGCCCCAGATTGATTTGAACCTGTTCATGTCAATCTTCAACACTTAGAAAAATCCTGTAGATATCTTCCTTCACTTCTCATAAAGCGCCATGATATCTTCCCTTTTATAAATCTTGTTAAACCGCCGTGACGTCATCCTCTGGACACAGCAACAGATCATCATGACGTCATCCCTGTAAAAAACGAATAAAAAGATTCCCTTCGTTTAATGTCATCCCGAAAATCGAGGCGACAGCTACGCCACTTGCCGCTTTTGTCTCCTTGATTCTCGCGCCTGTCACTTATCCTCTGCCTTATTATAAATAAGCCTGACGGGCCTTTTCATTTTTCTCCCGTTTCTTCTCATCTTCGTCCTCGCGACTCGAAGGACCTCCGCGCCGCCGCCGCCGTCGTTCTTCGGATCTGCATCGACCAAGGCCGCTGAATCAACCTGTTTGCTCCAGAGACCTTGCCGTGCTCCTCCGCCGCCGAGTGGCCCTGGTAAGTTCACGTTTCGTAACCCTAGATCTTCATTAAAGTTTTTCGAGTTCATCCATGTCCGCCGTTGTTCATCAGTTCTTTAGTGTTCCTCCTTCTAGTTCTTTGTACTAAGGGTATATAGATGTGCTTGATAGGTTTGAACTGCAGCTAGATCTATTCCGTTAGTTCAACATCTTTGTAGCATCTTATCGCTTACGAATAAACTCCTTTGGTTCGTCTCTGTTCCTCTGTAGCGCCATTGTAGGGCTCAGAAACTTTTTCTTCAGTTATCCACGGTAGATCTGAGATTACACTGTCATACTGTGAAACTTGTTTTTGCAACACTTAGTAAAAATTATGAATCTTGGCCCTTCTGCCTCTGGGCGGTTTAACTTTTGATAGCCAATCCGCCATATATCATTAGACCTCTCTTAAACCGCCAATTGAACCGTACATAGTATTTTTCTCCGGTTTAACACCGATTTGTTCACTTTAAACCGTAAATTCTTAAACCGGCACTTGTTTTTCCTTTCAGTTCCCCCTTCCGAAATGACGAAACAATTCTATGCTTGCAATTGGGTTCCGTCCCGGATCACAGAAACACAAATCAACGGTTATGTCACCACTGGTGTTTTAGCCTCAAAAAGTATTCTCCACTGGCGTGTTCCGGGATCGGAATGTCCACCTGAACCTCAAGAAGGAGAGGTGATTGTTTTTATGCAACACTTAGACCGGGGATTCAGTCCGCCCGGATCAAAATTTTTCCGGGATGTCCTCGCAAGCTTCCAACTCCATCCACAAGATATTGGTCCGAATTCTGTGTCCAATATATGCAACTTCCAAGTATTCTGCAAAGTCTATCTTCAAGAGGAGCCAACCGTGGAGCTATTTTGGGACTTCTTTCATTTGAACCACCGTACAGAATTCTCAGATGGTCCCAACACAGAGCTTGGTGGCGTTTCAATTCAGAAAAGGAAAGAAGCTGACTTCCCTCATTCAAAACATCACAGCCATCCCAAAGATTGGAATCAAACCTGGTTTTACTACCGGAACACTGCCCCTGATGGAGAAAATCCTTTGCCGGGTTATCGCCCTCACCGGCTTAGCAACGGCCACCCATTACCTTTATGCTTGACCGCCGCAGAACAGAAGAATTTTGCACCTCAACTCACCAAGCTCCGGGCTCTGATGGCCAACGGTTTAACTGGCATTGATCTTGTCTGCTGCTGGGTTTCTTGGGCCATTTTACCTTTAAGCCGCCGCCCCGGATTGATGCATGAATATACTGGTGATGTCAAAGACCCTCAACAATATCACGACATTGTAATAACCGAGCTTGAAGTTACTGAATCGGTGAAGAAGATTCTTGATGAACCGATCTCTGCATGTAGCCAAACCGAGTTGGCTCCGTTTTACGTCTCCAATAAACCGCCAACGGTAAAGTTCATCTCAATACTTTACTGATTTGCTTCCGTATTGACTGTGTACTAACCTTTCCTTGTCTTAATTTCAGGCTAACAGCTCCTTTTGGAAACGGACTAAACCGGCCCGGGCTCCTCGTGTAAAGACCAAGGCCACCAAGAAAGCTGGCAAGAAGAAAACCACCGAGTCTTCTGATCTGCCAGAAGAGGAAGAATCCGACGCTGAGGTAGAACTTGACTCACTTGGTTCCTTTTTCATCCATCCTATTGAGAATTACTATTCCCAGGATGATGCTGAGGCCAGCCGTGCAGAACATGTTGAGGTAATTCTTCTTTCTTCCGACTCAGATCTTGTACCAGTTCGAAGAATTCGCCGCACAGTCCGGAAAGTAAAACAATCTCACCCCCTTTCTCATTTGGATCCAAAATTTTCTTTGGAGACACAGCAAGTTGAAGAATGTCGCACAACCCGGCATAGCGGTCAACAAATCACATCTTCCGGTTTAGCTGATACGCCAACCCGGAAACGTCGTTTAGAGGTGACTTGTTCTCCTGAAAAGCGTTATCCTTTGAAAGGTTTCTTCCGATGCCCTCTCAATCCGTCTGACCCGAATTACCAGGCTTCTTCCAACTCGTCTGGCGGTTCATCAACCACTCAGCTGCCTCCTCTCAAACTCATCGCTGGGTAAGTATATTACTCCTTAATTTGTTTCTTTTATTTGTTGGTTTACCATGTTCTAATCTTTGATGTTGTAGTGACAAGGCTCGATTAAGTAAGAAAGCCAAGACCAGCGACCCTATTGTGGATGTTGATCCAGAGAAGACTCCAGAGCATCATGGCAAAGACCCTTAAGCTGCTACAGACAGCTCTGCTGGGAAAGAGCAAGATGCTGATGCTAACCCGCCAGAAGTTGAACCGAATGTAGAAGCTGATACTTCACATCCTCCTGCTCCTCCAAGTCCAACAGTGGGACAGCGGGGCTCAACTGCTGATCCGCCAAGCCCTGCTACCAAAGCGCCAAGCCCTGTGAAGAATGTCGATTCATCCAGTCCGGCCAAAGATGATGACGTTGTTGTTACTGGTACTGCGTATACCGCCCTGGTAACCCGGTTATTCTATCAAAGCACACTGCCAAGGATGAATTTGTTGCTATGAGCAAGGGGAAGGAGAAAACTGATTGGTCAGCTTATGTCGACCTTTCTGCTCAAGAGCTTCACTCCGGCCTCTTGAACCGGCTTTACACAAGCCCTGATTATGAAGCCGGTTTAGTAAACCTGATGAAGGAGCGCTATGAGGTAAACAATGTTGCCCTTTGACCTGTACCTTCATTGCATTGTAGCCCCAAGGGCCGGTTTGTCTTCAGAAAGTCAAACCGGGACTTTGTATATTCCATACCGTACTTTATGAGATTTCCTTTTGTATTTCTGATCAAACACACATTAGCCCCCAAGTGCCATGATTAAAACTTGTATTAATCCTTGGGACTTCAATAATCATCATAAAAATGACCCGCATTAGCCCCCAAGTGACAAGTGTATAACTGGTTAGATGCTTGGGACTTTGACAAAGATATTAACATGCTCTCTTACTGCTGCAGAGTGAGATAAACCAACAAGTCTCACAGATTGCCGACCTTCAAGAAAATCTGAAATCCCAACAAGCAGAAACCACCAAGGCCAAGGATGAATTGAAAACCGCCTTAACCACCATGGAGCAGCTCAAGGAATGGTACAAGTCTGAACATGCCAACTGGGATGCTGAAAAGGCTGGATTGCTGAAGCGGGCGGAAAACGCTGAATCAGCTCTTAAACCGGTGACGGAAGAGCTTACTGGATTAAAGCGCCAAGTCCATGCCATGACCTCTGCAATATTTGGTAAGCACTGTTTACCAAGGCTTTATGAATATTCCGCTTTGAAATTTTCTCCGGTTTAACATGAACTTCTTGAACCGCTATAGGCAAAGCATTGCTCATCCGGGTTACGGCGTATGCGGAAGAAACTCAAGGCCGCGTATACACTGATTGAACAGTTATATACCGGCGTACAACGGGTTATCTGTGCCACTTCGTATGAAAATTCGGCTCCAACACTGATCAATGACACGCTGGATCGGCTATCCATGACGCCAGCACAAATAGAAGAGTTGAAGCGATCCGCTGCCCGGGCTGGCGCTTTACTAGCACTGACTCGAGCCAAGGCATGGATAGCTGATCTTGATCCGGCTGATATAGCCAAGGGCTTCCCCAGTGCATAGGAAAACGGTGAAGTATTTGACAACGATGCCCTCAAACAGGTAACAAGGGAGATGCGTCCTCTGGCGAGTCAGTTGGCAGAAGAGGCTAACCTGACGGTTCACCGATCTTTCTACGATGCAAACAACAAACGGGTTGAAGCTGCTATTCCTGAAGTGCAGAACTTGGTTCCACCAATCCGTAAGCACACTTACGCCCCTGACGTTGATCCGACTGAGCTTGTAAATGAAGAGGCTGTCTTTCAGGCTTTAACCCGGATTGACTGGACCACCAATGACTTCCAGCCATTGGATGGGGAAGAGGAGGCTGAACCGACGCCAGATGACCCATCTACTTCACATCAACCCGGCGATGAAGCTTAATCCGTCAAGTCGGTTGATACATCAGAAACTTTCCGTTGTGAAACAATTCCATATTTTGGGCCTCTTAATGCCTTGTAATAGGATAGCAAAAACTATTTTGATCTGCTGCCATCGTGCAGAAGGAGATACTTTATGTGATTCGTCATGTCAATGCCAAGTTTGGTTCAGATATGCTGCCATCATAATATGCAACTCATGTGTGTGCATAAAAAGAAAACAGGGTCCTGGCGGTTTACCGCCGGACGGGTCACAATGCCCAAGAAAAGGGCTGATTGATAATCAAACCGTAAAAATATGAAATTATGCATAACTGTGATGCAATATCCCTGTTTAGTTGGCTGGTTAACTTTGATTGTAGTAAGGGTGAAAACCCAAATCTGAAGTTCTCTGTACAACCCCATCATGTACTAATGTTGTATAATAAGTCATACCGGGTGATGATACACACCAGATGATCAAAGCTGATGACTAGTAGTCAACGCTAGGTCGGGTTAACAAACTCCGGTTTTAAGAATAAGGTCTGTCAACGTGTAGTTGCAAACCAAGCCTGTTTAAACAATACCGGGCTAATAAAATAACTGACCAGGCCAAGAAAATCGGTTTAACATAAAATTCAGCAACACGCAAATAAAACCGTGTAGTCAAGGCTTTTTGAGGGCTGCCAGGCCCAAATTCGAGGCTTTTTGTGGGCTGCCAGGCCACTGAGTTGAACCATTTAACAAAGCCTTTTAAGATGGACCTCCAACTAACCAATCACCGTTTTAACTTTGACAAGTTCAGGGTCTCAATGAGAGTAACTGTCAAACGTTCGGAGGGTCGTGCCAGGATGACCTGGATAGGAGTGTCTTACTTGATGAAGGCAGGTTAACCCGGGGTTTTAGGTAATTATACCAGGCTTCCAAGCCGTGGGTCGATACCCAGCTACATGGGTCCATTCAAACTCCTTGGTATTTGACACAAGAAGCCCCCAAGTAACGTGATGAGCTGTGCTCATTGGGTGCCTATGTTTGAGTTGTGCATAGCATCCAGACTCTCTTTGGCCCCTTGGGTGTGAAGCTCCCAAGCTTTGTGGCTTGATAGCCGGTTTAACAGGTAGTACTCCGCTTTGTCGGCTGAAGCCCCCATGTAACTCAAAGGATATTTGAGAAAAAATAGCAGAAGCCCCGCTTAAAGCAAGGATGCTAATTTATTTATTGATCATAATATATACATTATCGAAATATATACATAAGAGGAGCCTATGGCTCAAGTGTAATAAGGCCGGAGGAGAGCTATGTTCCATGGCCGCCGGGTCTCCTCCTCAGAGTTGCGTGAGTTGTCTCGAACGTCAATGAGGTAGTATGATCCGTTGTGCAGATTCTTGCTAACCCCAAAGGGTCCTTCCCAAGGAGGGGCTAACTTGTTCATGTCGGACTGATCCCTGATGAGCCGTAGAACCATGTCACCTTCTTGAAAGGTTCTTGTCATAACCCGGCGGCTATGATAACACCATAGATCTTGTTGATAAACCGCCGATCGAGCCAGAGCCATATCCCGTTTTTCATCTAACAGGTCCAGTGCCTCTTGGCGAGCTTGCTCGTTGTCCGCTTCAACATAATTAGCCACTCGGGGCGAGTCATGACGTATATCACTTGGGAGAACCGCCTCTGCCCCGTATACCATAAAAAAGGCGTGTAACCTGTTGATCGATTGGGGGTGGTGTTGATACTCCACAACACAGAAGGTAATTCTTCCACCCAACAACCTGGCGTCCGCTGCAAGGGAATCATGAGCCGGGGTTTAAGACCCTTTAAAATTTCTTGAATAGCTCGCTCCGCTTGACCGTTGGATTGAGGGTGTGCCACAGATGCTAGGTCAAGCCGGATGTGCTCTCTCTGACCGAAATCCTCCATCTCACCTTTGGAAAGGTTGGTACCATTATCCGTGATGATACTGTGTGGAAAACCAAAACGGAAGATAATCTTTTTGAGGAATTGAACCGCCGTAGCTGCATCACACTTGCTAACAGGCTCCGCTTCAACCCACTTGGTGAATTTATCAACTGCCACCAACAGGTGGGTCTTCTTGTCCTGGGAACGTTTAAAGGGTCCCACCATATCAAGCCCCAAGTAGCAAAAGGCCAAGTAATGGGAATCATCCGTAGTTCTGCGGCGAATATGAGCTCTGCGTGAAATTTTTTGGCAAGCATCACATCGCTTTACCAGATCCTCCGCATCAGCATGAGCTGTCAACCAGTAAAACCCATGACGGAAAGCTTTTGCAACCAGGGACTTTGAACCGGCATGATGACCACAATCCCCTTCATGAATTTCCCGTAGGATCTCTTGGCCTTCTTCCGGAGAAACACAACGCTGAAATACGCCCGAAACGCTACAGCGGTGTAACTCGCCATTGTGAATAACCATTGACTTGGACCGCCGGACTATCTGTCGAGCCAGGACTTTATCATTTGGTAACTCGCCCCGGCTCATATACGCCAGATATGGAACCGTCCAATCTGGTATAACGTGTAAAGCAGCCACCAACTGAGCCTCCGGATCCGGGACAGCCAAATCTTCTTCTGTAGGCACCTTAACAGACGGGTTATGCAAGATATCTAAAAATGTGTTAGGAGGTACCGGTTTACGCTGAGATCCAAGCCGACTCAAAGCGTCTGCTGCTTCGTTTTTGCGCCGATCGATATGCTCAACCTGATACCCTTTGAAATGTCCCGCCACAATATCTACATCACGCCTGTAAGCTGCCATGAGTGGATCCTTAGAATCCCAAGTACCAGAAACTTGCTGAGCCACGGATCGTAATCTCGAAACAACGATCTCGTCTTAAGTTCATCTCTTTGCACACACTGAGTCCATGGAGTAAAGCTTGGTATTCAGCTGCATTGTTAGTACAAGGAAACATCAAGCGGAGGACATAGCAAATTTTATCCCCTCGAGGGGAAGTAAGAACAACTCCAGCCCTCGAGCCATCCAACTACCTGGATCCATCAAAATGAATGGTCCAGTACGTATTATCCGGTTTATCTTCCGGTGCTTGCAGCTCCGTCCAGTCATTGATAAAATCCACAAGAGCCTGAGACTTGATGGCTGTTCGAGGTACATACTGTAAACCGTATGGTCCAAGCTCGATTGCCCACTTTGCAACCCGTCCAGTTGCTTCCCTGTTTTGAATTATATATCCCAAAGGAGCAGAACTAACCAATCGTGGACAGATGGCCTTGAAAATATTGCTTGAGTTTTCGATCGCCATAAAACCCGTACACCAACTTCGCCAATGTCGATAGCGTTGTTTTGACTCGATCAGGACTTCGCTGATGTAGTATATGGTCGTTGAACCGGATATTCCTTCCCAGCTTCTTTACGCTCAACCACAATTGCCACACTGACCGCTCGGGCATTGGCAGCCACGTATAACAGTAAAGGCTCATGATCAACTGGGGCTGCAAGAACCGGAGGTTCAACCAACTGCCACTTTAGCTCCTCAAAGTCCGCATTGGCTGCATCACTCCAGACGAAATCATCCGTCTTTTTCAACATCTGATACAAAGGAATTGCCTTCTCTCCCAAACGACTGATAAACCGGCTAAGAGCTGCAATCCGACCTGCGAGACGTTGAACATCATTGATACACTTCGGTTTAGCCAGGGATGTGATTGCCTTAATTTTTTCTGGGTTGGCCTCAATGCCCCTGTTGGATACCAAAAACCCGAGAAGCTTGCCTGCCGGAACACCAAAAACACATTTATCCGGATTAAGCATCATCCCGTAAACCCGAAGATTTTCAAACGTCTCCTTGAGGTCATCGATCAGTGTTTCCTTCTTCCTGGATTTGACCACAATGTCATCCACATAAGCATGAACATTACGCCCGATCTGCGTATGAAGACAATTTTGCACACAACACTGATAAGTTGCCTGAGCACTCTTGAGCCCAAAGGGCATAGAAACATAGCAGAAGGCTCCAAAAGGAGTGATGAAGGTTGTCTTCTCCTGGTCCTTAACTGCCATCTTGATCTGATGATATCCTGAATAAGCATCCAAAAAACTCAGGCGCTCACAACCCGCCGTCGCATCAATGATCTGATCAATACGTGGGAGAGCAAAGGAATCAGCCGGGCAAGCCTTATTCAAGTCCGTGTAATCCACACACATACGCCAAGTGCCGTTTTTCTTAAGAACCAGCACCGGATTAGCCAACCATTCAGGATGAAACACTTCGACGATGAAACCAGCAGCCAACAGCCGGGCTACCTCTTCACGAATTGCCTTGCGTCTTTCTTAAGCGGCGAAGAAATTTCTTGACTGGTTTAAACTTCGGATCAATATTAAGAGTGTGCTCAGCGAGTTCCCTCGGTACACCTGGCATGTCAGAAGGCTTCCGTGCAAAAATGTCCCGGTTCTCATGGATGAACTCGATGAGCGCGCTTTCCTATTTTGGATCGAAATTGGTGCTGATGCCGAACTGCTTGGACGAATCGCCAGGTACAAAGTCAACAAGCTTAGTCTCGTCAGCCGGTTTGAAATGCAGGGTTGGGTCATGCTCAGTGGTGGGCTTCTTCAGAGGGGTCATATCTGCCGGATCAACATTCTCCTTATAAAACTTTAGCTCTTCCAGAGCACAAACCGCCTCAAAGATAAGCCGCATCACCCTCCTCACAATCCAACGCGATTTTTCGACTTCCATGAACCGTGATAGTCCCTTTATGACCCGACATCTTGAGCTGCAAATAGATATAACAAGGCCTTGCCATGAATTTTGCATAAGCCGGCCGCCCAAACAGCGCATGATACGGGCTCTGGATTCTTACTACCTCAAAGGTCAATGTCTCAGACCTAGAGTCATGCTCATCACCAAACACAACTTCCAAAGCGATCTTACCTACGGGATACGCCGATTTACCTGGTACCACACCATGAAAGACAGTGTTGGATGGTTTAAGATTCTTATCTGTCAACCCCATGCGACGGAATGTCTGATAATACAGAATATTGATACTGCTTCCTCCATCCATGAGTACTTTGATGAACTTGTAACTTCCACCTGAGGTGCCACCACCAGAGCTAGTTGACCCGGATTGTCAACTCGGGGCGGATGATCCTCCCTACTCCACACAATAGGCTGTTCCGACCACCGCAGATAAGTGGAACGACCGGTTCAACAACATTGACTGCCCTCTTGTGAAGCTTCTGATCACGCTTGCACAGACTAGTGGTGCACACGTGATACTGCCCACCATTCAACTGCTTTGGGTGACTCTGGTAACCCGACTGCTGCTGATTCCCTTGATTATTCTGCTGGTTATTTCCACCTTGGTTGCTCTAGTTGCCATAATTACTCTGAAACCCAGAGTTTGAGCCGCCGCCAACATGGAAACCTAGACCTGAACCGCCCGACGGACCCTGATCATACCGGAAAAGATCAGAGTTCTTGAACTCCTTCATAATATGACAATCCTTCCAGAGATGCGTTGCAGGAGCCTCCTTGGTCCCATGCTTCGGGCATGGCTAATTCAACAAACGCTCCAGATTCATCGCCCCACCGCGATGGGGCGGTTTACCTTTTCAGCGCTGCACATTAGCGTTAGCTACAAAATCTGAATCCGCTTTACGCTTACCATTATTCCCATGGCCTCCTTGGTTGTGCTGCTGTCCCTTCGCACCGCCATTCTTCTTTCCCTTCTCCGGTTTCTCATTATCGTAATCAGGATCCTTGGTATTATCGAATCGGCATACTTTACCAAGGCTGCCATGAGGGTTCCCATGTCGCTGCAGTGGCGCTTGAGCCGTCCCAACTTCATCTTCAGTGACTTAAACCGGAAATTGTGCTCCAGTGTGATAATCGCTTGACCAGCGTTAATCCGGTCGGACGAGTGTAAAACGTCTGAAACCCGGCGCACCCAATGAGTTGTGGACTCGTTCTCTCCTTGAACACAAGCATCCAGATCTACAATGGACATGGGATGCTTGCATGTGTCTTTGAAATTGGCTATAAACCGTGCTTTCAACTGATCCCATGACTCGATGGAATTAGCTGGCAGATTTTTCAACCAAGTACGGGTTGTTCCCTCCAACATCATTGTGAAGTACTTTGCACAAGCTGCTTCATCTACATCTAGCATCTCCATTGCCATCTCATAACTCTCGACCCACGCCTCAGGTGGCTGATCCGTCGTGTAGTTAGGCACTTTGCGTGGACCCTTGAAATCTTTGGGTAAACGCACATTACGGAGAGCCGGAATAAGGCACGACACTCCCCAGGAACTGAAGGCAAGACCGGTGCCTCGTTCAACTGACGCCTTGGCTGAACACAGGGCGGGTTGATAACGCCCAAAGCGGCATCCCTTCGTGCCCTGCCATGATCCACCACATCTTGAGCATTACGATGCCGCGCGCTGCTAGACACCTCTGGTTCATCCATACGCCTGCTATAACTTGGGCTCGGACGAGGGGTTGAATGAATTCTATCCCGACTATATGAATAAGCCTGCTGCTGTACCATGGCGGTTTGGAGAAGATCTCTCGCATGCCGCGTCTCAACTGCTGCTATTGAATCACCTTCCATCGGAATGGCCTCCAGGCGTGAAGCTGCGGCAATCATGTTATCCAGAGGGCTCGAGAAGTGACCCGGTGGTGTAGATGCGTATTGCGGCGGGTTATCTGTTCGTCGGGGTGGCTCCGTTATCCGTAGTTGATCCGGAACTGTCCTAGGCGCCTCCGTCCGGTTTGCAGCTACCGGATTGCTCGGCCCAGCTCCTGGCGTCTGAAAGAGATTTAACCCTTCGTACACCGGTGGCAGACGTGACCGGTACTTCCTTCGCATTACATCCTCTGATGCGGTCCGATCCAGCATGAGCTGGTAATTGCGGCTCAGTATCCGCTGTGGATTGAGCATCCAAAGCGGCCCGCTCTTGACCATCCTAACATCCTCGGCTGCCGGTCCTCCTTAGCCTTGTGCTATTTGGTCCTTCGGGCCAGAACGCCCACATTGTGCTGATCCCGCGTCTCCGGGGTGACTGTTGCGGTCAACAAGGTCACCCAGGCGTCCATTAAATCAGAGAGGACTTGCGCCGGACGGCGCACCGGGATTCTTGCCGCGGCTGCTGATCCGGTGTTCGTCGCTGCGGTGGATGAAGACTGCAACGTGGGTTGTGTTCCGGCCATGTAAACAGCAACCCAACTTGGCGGTTCAAGAAGGTCCGGAATACTGTTGCCATCGGAATATCCTTCGAACACACCGCTATGAACCTGGTACAAGGACTCAGTTTCGCCAGTGGATGACTCGCCGTCGGAGTATACGGCCGTCTCGCCTTCAGACACCGGTTCAGATCCGATCCCATGAACACATCCTACGAACGCACGCTTCATGGCGGGCTTAACCCGGGCTGGACTCGCACGCTGAGCCGTCTCGACGAGGTCGGTGCAGATGTCCGCTCAGGTCTTGTTCGCCGATCTTGCCGACGAAGACATGAATTCCGCCAAGGGGACTCGGTACCGTACTTTCGATCGAGCCGGCCTCGGGGCCCCATCCTTCGTCGTCGATGTAGAGCTTGCCGTGACGACTTTTGGTCATTCGGCCGATCACGTACCCCTTAAGTCCTTCAGAGCAGCCCTTCAAGAACTCGACACCATCGTGTGATAGCCCCATGGTGGGCGCCAACTGTCATGGAATTAACACGTCAGATGCCCTCATGAAAGGACTTAGTCGTGGACCCATCGCAACGGGTTAGCTTGAAGGGGTTAAACCGGACAAGGGACACAGGAGTTTATACTAGTTCGGCCCCTTCGATGAAGGTAAAAGCCTACGTCTAGTTGTGATGGGATTGATTGGGTTTCGATGACCAGGGAGCAAAAATACGCTTGCCTGAGTCTCGAGTTGTTGTTTGTTGTCCCTGAACCGCCGCCGGGTCGTCCCCTTATATACATGGGTTGACGCCCGGCCGGTCTACAGAGTCCCGAGGCCGACTCATACAAGTGTTCGGCTCGGTCTCTCCTTTCCTTATCTTACAACACAAGTTACATGACTATGCAGTTTACCACTACGGGCCCTAATTCGCCTTTGGGCTCCGGGCCTCTAAGCTTCATAGTAAAGCGCCATCTTCTGGATCTTGTGGGCTTCAATATAGTTGAGGGTGAACCGGCCCCTCCTGGGCGGTTTACACTTAGTAGCTATATCCCCAACACCAACCATGGTAGACGGTGAGTGGTCGAATTAATTTCGTAGTTTGCACAAGTAATTAGTACGCTCGTTTTTCTCAAGAAGTTATGTTTACCGAGGCATTAATTAGAACGAATGCATAAATGACCACTAAATTTCCATGAACTTCTACATGCATTGGTGAGTTTCCTCTTGACACTGCTTGCATCGGGTGATCTAACGGACCTCGAAATCCAACATGTAATGGTACTACTACTAGAATTGAGACTTATCAAACGGAAAAACGAATGTTTTTTAGATGAGCCCTATAAACCCTAGTGGGTACGTACTCTGTAAAACAGGGTTTTTCCAAAACTAAGTCGCTCCCTTTCATGAATTCTTTACTTCCTGTCGCCGACATGTGGGACATATAGCAACCGGGTCGACGTGTCAAGCACCAAATAATAGTGCAGAATAGCAGGGGGGCGCACACCACTCATACCAGCCCAGTAGTAGTAATGAGCAATGAGACGTCAAATCACAATGCCGCACCTTCCCAGACGAACGAAGCAATCATTATTTCACACTTCGGTTCGCCATCATCTCAAACCACGTAGTATTGCTTTTGCCTCAAGAGGGACACGCGCATCACCTTGGTACATCATGACACGTGGGACCGCATGACAGGCCATGCTCCCCCGCCGGTCGCTTGGTAAAATCACCTCATTTTTACTATACTTCCTCCGTATCGGTTTACTACATGGCATGCACGTCGTTCTAGGTTGAGAATTTAACTGGCTATATATGTGATGAACAATACTCTAGCCTTTTAAAAATGTATACTTTTGTACATTAGTAGTATCGATGGATTGCGCCATGGAGAAAAAATTGAAATTAAAAAAAGGTGGTACATATAGAGAGCGCTCGTCGCCAAATTATGCATATAGTACTATTAAAAAGCTAGTACGTGCTTAATTGGGGTGCTAAATTCTATTAAAGAAATACTAGTAGTATGTACATACTGAAGAGTTAAAGTAACGAGAAGAAACATAACATAGTTCTGCTGGGGGCTCAGCACAACACACCCCTCAAGTTAAACTAAGCACGCCTGAAATTAAACTATGCAACTAATCCGGTAGACACTGCATTAGAACCACCATGAGCAACGATACTGACACCTTACTCACTCGGAGTCCTCATCCACGTCCTCGACTTCGTCCTTGTCCCTCTTCCTCTTGGCTGATACTTCTTTGCTTGAACCACACACTTGGCTCTTTCTCTTCATCCAACCCTTGTAGATATTGAAACAAAGGTAGCCATCCATTGCAGTGTAGTGGATGTGGTCTATATCTAGTACATTCCACTGCCATGCATGACGATGAAACGTGTAATGAGGTTTCTCTAGTTTACGGTACGAAGAACCATGACTCCTGCCAGGGTTAGCATTGAAGGCTGATGAGAGGACACCAGCCGATTCTTCTGGAGGTCGAAGGGGTTGCCTACAACGAGGCCTATCCGACCCAGGACTTCTTTGTCGTTCCTAAAGTCTACAGTAACGAATTTGACTAGGTTACTCTCGAGGAAGTTCTTAAAATCCAGGCATTCAACATCGGCATGGCATATGTGGTAGACCAAGCATAAGTCATGCACGCAAACCTGGATCACGGCGGGCTTCTTCCTATCTTCGTCCTTTAGATCCTTCTCTCGTCCCAGGACTATGGTGTACTCAACATCTAGCCCAGCGGCCCACTCATCATCTGAGTTTTCGAGCATGCGTCTGAAGCGAGAAAGGCATCCTTTCACCGTCGCGGAAAAACGGGTGTAGATGACGTCGAACTCATCACCGATGATGGTTCTAACCTTGTACTCACCGCCGATCATGGAGATTTGGGACGCCAGGGATTTGGGGGGAGGGTTAGGATTAGTGGAACTGCCGTAATGTGAAAAGGACAGGACGACTAGGAGCGAACCGCCGTAGTATTAAAGGACATGCGGGGACAAGTAGGAGCGAACTGCCAGCGTGTGAACGGCAGGGTAGTGGCTTTCCATTCTCCCATGATACAGGCTTCCGAGGGCCCTTGGATCTGAGATCGAACGGTTGCATGGCGTGATTCTAGACCTATGAGTGAATATCCTATCCTGGAGGGTTATTCTGCAAATTTTCAGCAACTTAGCATGCGACCGTTTGATCTCAGATCTAAGGGCTGCCAGCAGCCCGTATCATGGTCACGCCTACCACGACCATCATGTCGCACACGCGGTCGCGCCCTTGGAGATTTAACACGGTGCGCTAGGCTATCTGATGTTGGCATGTCATACATAGTCATCACTTAGTCACTCATACTACAACAAGGTTAGCTATAAGGTTGGCTATAAGTGTATTTATTTTTTTACTTCTCTCTATCTCTTTCTTCGTACTCCCTCCGTCCCATAATATAAGAACGTTTTTGACACTAGTGTAGTGCCAAAAACGTTCTTATATTATGGGACACAGGGAGTACTAGTATTTATTGCATTTGCCAAGGAGTGACCTCTTCCAATGAAATGGTGTGCTTAGTAGTTTTTTGTTGCTAAGTTTGCTCCATTTAATTATCTATAGACTCAAAATTGTCTTTTCACCTAGGTACACGCGCTTGATAACCCACAAGTATAGGGGATCACAACAGTTTTTGATAAGTAAGAGTGTCGAACCCAACGAGGAGCTAAAGGTAGAACAAATATTCCCTCAAGTTCTATCGACCACTGATACAACTCTATGTACGCTTGACGTCCGCTTTACCTAGAACAAGTATGAAACTAGAAGTACTTTGTAGGTGTTTTCGGAAAGGCTAGCAAGAAAATAAAGAGAGCGTAAACATAAACTAGGGGCTGTTTAAATAAAGATGCAAGAAAGTAAATATAGCAAGTGTGGAAAAGTGGTGCTAGGAGTTGTGAAATTGTCCCTAAGCAACTGACTACGTTACTAGACCGGTAATCACTATTGCAATTCTATTTGAGGTAGAGGCATAAGCTAACATATCATCCCTTACTTGGAATTCTATGCACTTATGATTGGAACTCTAGAAAGCATCCGCAACTACTAAAGATTCATTAAGGTAAAACCCAACCATAGCATTAAAGTATCAAGTCCCCTTTTATCCCATACGCAAACAACCTACTTACTCGGGTTTGTGTTTCAGTCACTCATGCAACCCACCATAAGCAAATCATAAACATATTGCAAACCCTACGGCGGGAATCCCTCACGCTTGCGTGACACGGAGGGCACAATAGGACAACACCAATAATAAAACATGCAACTCAAACCAATCATAGCAATTCATCAATCACCGATAGGACAATAGAAATCTACTCAGACATCATAGGATGGCAACACATCATTGGAAAATAATATGAAGCATAAAGCACCATGTTCAAGTAGAGGGTACAGCAGGTTGCGGGAGAGTGGACCGCTGAATATAGAAGGGGGAAGGTGATGCAGATGTTGGTGAAGATGACGGCGGTGTTGGTGAAGATCGCGGTGATGATGATGGCCCCCGACAGCGCTCCGGCGCCACCGAAAGCAAGGGGGAGAGAGGCCCCCTTCTTCTTGTTCTTCCTTGAACCTCCTCCCTAGATGGGAGAAGGGTTTCCCCTCTGGTCCTTGGCTCCCATGGCTTGGGAGGGGCGAGATCCCCTCCGAGATTGGATCTATCTCTCTGTTTCTGCGTTCTCCCCCGGCTCTGTTTCACCGTTTCGTGTATATATGGAGATCCGTAACTCCGATTGGCCTGAAACCTTCGCCGTGATTTTTTTCCGAAAATTAGCTTTCTTGCGGCAAAAGAAGAGCGTCAACTGCCTTACGGGTGGCCCACGAGATAGGGGGGCGCGCCCCCCTAGAGGGGTGGCGTGGGCCACTCTCATGGCCACCTCGGGCACCGTTTCGCGTTGATTCTTCCTCCCAAAAATCACAAATATTCCAAAATAATTCTCCGTCCGTTTTTATCCCGTTTGGACTCCGTTTGATATTGGTTTCCTGCGAAACATAAAACATGCAACAGACAGGAACTGGCACTGGGCACTGGATCAATATGTTAGTCCCAAATATAGTATAAAAAGTTGCCAAAAGTATATAAAAGTTGTAGAATATTGGCATGGAACAATAAAAAATTATAGATACGATGGAGACGTATCAACATCCCCAAGCTTAATTCCTGCTCGTCCTCGAGTAGGTAAATGATAAAAAAGATAATGTTTGATGTGGAATGCTACCTAGCATAATCTTGATCATATGTCTAATCGTGCCATGAATATTAAGACACGAGTAATTCAAAGCAATAGTCTATCGTTTGACATAAAAACAATAATACTTCATGCATACCAACCAAGCAATTATGTCTTATTGAAATAACATAGCCAAAGAAATCTCATCCATACAAAATCATATAGTCTGGCTATGCTCCATCTTCACCACACAAAATATTCACATCATGCACAACCCCGATGACAAGCCAAGCAATTGTTTCATACTTTTGACGTTTCTCAAACCTTTTCAACTTTCACGCAATACATGAGCGCGAGCCATGGACATAGCACTATAGGTGGAATAGAATATGATGATGGGGGTTATGTGGAGAAGACAAAAAAGGAGAAAGTCTCACATCGACGCGGCTAATCAATGGGCTATGGAGATGCCCATCAATTGATGTCAATGTGAGGAGTAGGGATTGCCATGCAACGGATGCACTAGAGCTATAAGTATACGAAAGCTCAAACTGAAACTAAGTGGGTGTGCATCCAACTTGCTTGCTCATTAAGACCTAGGGCATTTGTGGAAGCCCATCGTTGGAATATACAAGCCAAGTTCTATAATGAAAATTCCCACTAGTATATGAAAGTGATAACTCAAGAGACTCTCTATATGAAGAACATGGTGCTACTTTGAAGCACAAGTGTGGTAAAAGGATAGTAACATTGCCCCTTCTCTCCTTTTCTCTCATTTTTTTTGTTTTCTTTTTTTCCTTTTTTTGGGCCTTCTCTTTTTTTGGCCTTTCTCTTTTTTTATATATTTTTATTTTTATTATTTTTTTTTATTTTTTTTCGTCTGGAGTCTTATCCCGACTTGTGGGGGAATCACTGTCTCCATCATCCTTTCCTCACTGGGGCAATGCTCTAATAATGATGATCATCACACTTTTATTTACTTACAACTCAATGTTACAACTCGATATCTAGAACAAAGATATGACTCTATATGAATGCCTCCGGTGGTGTACCGGGATGTGCAATGATCTAGCATAGCAATGACATAAAAAAAACGGACAAGCCATGAAAACATCATGATAGCTATCTTACGATCATGCAAAGCAATATGACGATAAATGCTCAAGTCATGTATATGATGATGATGGAAGTTGCATGGCAATATATCTCGGAATGGCTATGGAAATGCCATAATAGGTAGGTATGGTGGCTGTTTTGAGGAAGATATAATGAGGCTTATGTGTGATAGAGCGTATCGTATCACGGGGTTTGGATGCACCGGTGAAGTTTGCACCAACTCTCGAGGTGAGAAAGGGCAATGCACGGTACCGAAGAGGCTAGCAATGATGGAAAGGTAAAAGTGCGTATAATCCATGGACTCAACATTAGTCATAAAGAACTCACATACTTATTGCAAAAATCTATTAGTCATCGAAACAAAGTACTACGCGCATGCTCCTAGGGGGATAGATTGGTAGGAAAAGACCATCGCTCGTCCCCGACCGCCACTCATAAGGAAGGCAATCAATAAACACCTCATGCTCCGACTTTGTTACATAACGGTTCACCATACGTGCATGCTACATGACTTGCAAACCTCAACACAAGTATTTTTCAATTTCATAATTACTCGACTAGCACGACTCTAATATCACCACCTTTATATCGCAAAACTATTGCAAGGAATAAAACATATCATATTCAACGATCTACAAGTTTATGTAGGATTTTATAACTAACCATGTGAATGACTAGTTCCTGTCATCTCTCTAAATAGATATAAGTGAAGCAAGAGAGTTTTAATTCTTTCTAGAAAAGATATGCCCACGCTCTAACAAATATAAGTGAAGCAAAAGAGCATTCTACAAATGGCGGTTGTCTATGTAAAGAGAAACATGCAATCCAACTTCAAATGATATAAGTGAAGCACATGAAGCATTCTATAAAGTCATACTCAAAAGATATAAGTGAAGTGCAAAGAGCATTCTATAAATAAACCAAGGACTATATCATACCAGCATGGTGCATAAAATAAAAGTGAAAACTAAATGCAAAAGACGCTCCAAGACTTGCACATAATGCATGAACGAAACGAATTCAAAAACATACCGATACTTGTTGAAGAAAGAGGGGATGCCTTCTGGGGCATCCCCAAGCTTAGACGCTTGAGTCTCCTTGAATATTTACTTGGGGTGCCTCGGGCATCCCCAAGCTTGAGCTCTTGCCTCTCTTCCTTTTCCTCATATCGAGACATCCTCGATTAGACACTACATCCACACAAAACTTCAACGGAAAACTCGGTAAGATCCGTTAGTATAATAAAGCAAATCACCACTCTAAGTACTGTTGAAAACCAATTCATATCTTGTTTTTGCATTGTGTCTACTGTAATATAGTTTTTTCATGGCTTAATCCACTAATATAAATTGATAGTTTCATCAAAACAAGCAAACTATGCATCAAAAACAGAATCTGTCAAAAACAGAACAGTCTGTAGCAATCTGAACATCCACCATACTTCTGGTACCTCAAAAATTCTACCAAAATTAGGAAACATAAACAAGTTGTACGGAAAGACAGTGCAAAAAGAATCAGAATCATTTGACGTTCCAGTAAAAAATTAAAATTCGTGCACTACAGCCAAAGTTTGTGTCCTGCACCGTACAAACCAACAAGCATTGTAAACATCCTAAAGGCAAACCTTGGCACATTATTTTTATAGTACAATGGAATTGTACAAGGGGATAATTATTTTTGTTTAAAAGTTTCTGTAATCAAGATTCACAAAGTTGCCGTGAGCATGAACAAAGTTCAAGGAGCTCTCCCACTTCAACAATGCTTGTCTTTCTCACTTTCGCTTCTCTTTTTTTGAAAAAGTTTTGGGTTCCCCTCTTTATTTTTGTTGTTTTTAAACTATATGAAAGCACTCAACAGAAATAAATGACTCTCTAAAACTTCCGGGTTGTCTCCCTGGCAACGCTTTCTTTAAAGCCATTAAGCTAGGCATTTAGTGCTCAAGTAATGAATCCACCCGGATCCCAAGGTATATCAAAGCCAATTTTAATTAACAATAATTTGTAATTTAGTAGTGAGCACAAAGTAACATATACCATGCAACAACGAAGTCTAACTCTCTTTCTATGCATCGGCATGTCATAAAAGAACAATTCATGCACACATAGTAAAGGCCAATGCATAGTATAAACAATTTCTTGCAATTTCATAGTATGGGAAACGTAGAAAGGTGGAGATATAGTTCCTCTCTCATAATAATTGCAAGTAGGAGCAGCAAGCACATGCATATCACATTCATCAAAATTATCATGTGCAATGATAAAAGGCAACCCATCAATGTAATCCTTAATAAGCACAAACTTCTCCGATAAAGTGTGGTAGGGAGAATTCAAAAAGATAATAGGACTATCATACGTGGGTGCAATAGCAACAATTTCATGTTTAACATAAGGAAATATAGCAAGTTCATCTCCATAAGCATAATTCATATTGGCATCTTGGCCACAAGCATAGCAAGCATAATCGAAAAGGGATATTTCAGACAAAATTCAACGGATCATAGCAATCATCCTTCGGTAAGCACGAAGGGGAAATAAACAATGTATGAGTTGGAGGGTTACTCTCATTAGAAGGTGGGCACGGGTAGCTAATCCGCTCTTCGTCCTTTTGTTCTTCGCTCTCCTCATCATCTTTTTCATCCAATGAGCTCACAGTTTCATCAATTTCTTCTTCCATAGCTTCCTGCAAAATATTAGTCTCTTCTTGGACAACGGAGAATTTCTCAATATATGGTTTAACATTGGCATTAGAAGCATAATTATCATAACAATATTCAAGTATGGAAAAACTTTCAGATTTGTAAAGCATAGCATCATACTTTTCAATCAAAGAAGCAATTTCAAAAGCACCCTTAAAAGCAACAAATTCTTCAATTTGTTGAACATCATAGTAATTATAAACACCCTTGGCATACGAAGGTACGATTCCATTATCAATAAACTCACATTGGTAGGGAAGGTGTTTCTTAGGGTTTTTAGAACAACAAGTAACATCATAAATTTCACATAAATTCCAAGCATAGCATTGCAAACGTTGAATTTGATCCCATAATAGTTTCCCTTTTTGAGATATACGGTGTCACACATAACAAGAATGCTCATCTAAAGATTTGCCATCAACTAAGCTAGGTGGGGTTTCTGCACGAGCACAAAGGGATCGAAGATGATCCAAGTAAAAAGCTTCAGTAGTGTGATAGATTTTGAGTGGTTCTTCAACCATTGGAGCAGTAGGTACAACTAAATTTTTTGGTATTTTGCGTTTCCTACCCATACCTAAAGATAGAAAAAACTAAGAACAGCAAATAAAAATTACTTAGTGATAAAGCAAACAAGCACACACGAGAATATTCACCCCACGCTATGACTCCCCGGCAACGGCGCCAGAAAAAGGTCTTGATAACCCACAAGTATAGGGGATCGCAACAGTTTTTGATAAGTAAGAGTGTCGAATCCAACGAGGAGCTAAAGGTAGAACAAATATTCCCTCAAGTTCTATCAACCATCGATACAACTCTACGATAAACGGCGTTCGCTTTACCTAGAACAAGTATGAAACTAGAAGTACTTTGTAGGTGTTTTCGGAAAGGCTAGCAAGAAAATAAAGAGAGCGTAAACATCAACAAGGGGCTGTTTAAATAAATATGCAAGAAAGTAAATATAGCGAGTGTGGAAAAGTGGTGTTAGGAGTTGTGAAATTGTCCCTAAGCAACTGACTACGTTACTAGACCAGTAATCACTATTGCAATTCTATTTGAGGGAGAGGCATAAGCTAACATATCATCCCTTACTTGGAATTCTATGCACTTATGATTGGAACTCTAGCAAGCATCCACAACTACTAAAGATTCATTAAGGTAAAACCCAACCTTAGCATTAAAGTATCAAGTCCCCTTTTATCCCATACGCAAACAACCTACTTACTCGGGTTTGTGTTTCAGTCACTCACGCAACCCACCATAAGCAAATCATAAACATATTGCAAACCCTACAGCGGGAATCCCTCACGCTTGCGCGACACGGAGGGCACAATAGGACAGCACCAATAATAAAACATGCAACTCAAACCAATCATAGCAATTCATCAATCACCGATAGGACAATAGAAATCTACTCAGACATCATAGGATGGCAACACATCATTGGAAAATAATATGAAGCATAAAGCACCATGTTCAAGTAGAGGGTACAGCAGGTTGCGGGAGAGTGGACCGCTGAATATAGAAGGGGAAGGTGATGGAGATGTTGGTGAAGATGACGGCGGTGTTGGTGAAGATCGCGGTGATGATGATGGCCCCCGGTAGCGCTCCGGCGCCACCGGAAGCAAGGGGGAGAGAGGCCCCCTTCTTCTTGTTCTTCCTTGACATCCTCCCTAGATGGGAGAAGGGTTTCCCCTCTGGTCCTTGCCTCCCATGGATTGGGAGGGGCGAGAGCCCCTCCGAGATTGGATCTATCTCTCTGTTTCTGCGTTCTCCCCCGGCTCTATTTCACCGTTTCGTGTATATATGGAGATCCGTAACTCCGATTGGCCTGAAACCTTCGCCGTGATTTTTTCTGACAATTAGCTTTCTTGCGGCAAAAGAAGAGCGTCAACCGCCTTACGGGTGGCCCACGAGATAGGGGGGCGCGTCCCCCTGGAGGGGTGGCATGGGCCACTCTCGTGGCCACCTCGGGCACCTTTTCGCGTTGATTCTTCCTCCCAAAAATCACAAATATTCCAAAATAATTCTCCGTCCGTTTTTATCCCGTTTGGACTCCGTTTGATATTGGTTTTTTGCGAAACATAAAACATGCAACAGACAGGAACTGGCATTGGGCACTGGATCAATATGTTAGTCCCAAAAATAATATAAAAAGTTGCCAAAAGTATATAGAAGTTGTAGAATATTGGCATGGAAAAATCAAAAGTTATAGATACGACAGAGACGTATCAGCGCTTAGCACCGTTTCTTCCTTGGGTCACCAAACTAGTCTCTCTCTTCTTGATTAACTTGCCACATCAGACTTTATGCCTATGTGGCAAGCTTAGCACCTGTAGGAGCAAGTAAGTACAATAGTGCGATTTACATGGCATTTTTGCATATGTGAAGGAAAGAGAGGCAAGGAAAAAGTGGAGAAGTGGGCTCTCATGCAAGAGCCAGCCTCTACTACACGGTGGAGCATTGGGAGAGGCACCTGTATGGAGGTGATTAGGAATCAGGAGACTCACGCCGGTCGTAGCGCCGTAGTTAAAATGATAATGGCAAGTCAAATCACGGGGCCCCACCTGTCCAGCAGTAACTCGCTGTCAAATCACACAGCCCTACATTTGCAGCAGTCTACTCCCTCGTCTTCTTGCGTCTCTGTCAAACCGACTAGGCAGAACTGCCCGCCTACCGCGCAGGAAAAGCCCCGCCCTCGACTTTTAAATACAACTACATCCGCTTAAGAATCCAATGATATACTTTTTGTGACATCGTAACTCATATTTAGTTAGTCAAATGGATGACCTAGAACTACGTGCAGGCCCTATAAACTGAGATGCCTAAAAATAAAAAAACCGAGACGGAGAGGGTAGTTCAGCACGTATCTTTTTAGATCAATATAGTCGGGATTCACCAAGGAGCAAAACCAAGTGGTAGGCTGCTCCTGTCGTGTTGGCGTAGCAACTCAAGCAGGGTCAGTCCGCATATGAAATGGCGACACACTTAATAGGACCCCTTTGGCTGACATGTGGCTCATCCACCGTCTTGTTCCACGTGCGATGCACTAAATTACAGTTCAGAGCAGCGGTTGGAATTGGAGGCACCCCGGTCGTAACGCCGCAGTACTAGAAAATAAGCGATGAGAGGTCAAATCACAAAGCCCCACCTTTCCCGCATTAAGCTGGACGGATGAAGCAACCATCATTTCACTCTAGGGCGCAAGAGCATAAAGAAAAGAGAAAACAATGATCCGTGCGGCAGCAACATATGGCACCCTAGGGTAGGGGTCTCCACTACAGATCCTTTTTTTTAAAGCGCCTCCACTAGAAATCGGCTTCTCGCTCGTCCTCTTGAAGAAAACCGACGATGAGTGCGGTGGTAGGGTTTGTAGGAGTACTACGGCGTGCGGGGCCATGTCGTAGTAAACGGGTTCGAGTCAACGCCTTAAATATGTGTGGGCTGCTTGGTTTTACGGGAACGAGGCATCATTTTGGGTTCGGGGACCAGTGGAGATATAGTATACGTACAAAAAATTGTGAACGTAGGTTCGACCGAAAGGCAATGATGCATGGGCCCTGCATTTTGATATACCCGGGGCCGCGTGAAATTTGCTATTCTACTCAAAACTAGTAAGGTACACATGCATTGAACGCATGGGATTTCGAAACCAAATTATGAATAAATACACACTATAGCATGTAAAGCTTTGAGTCATAGATGCATGATGTAGATGTTCGTTTAGTTCTTATAGTTCATCTCATTCAAAATCAATTAGTTTTATAAAAATGTTAAGATTCATGGGGTTGTGCATTGTAAAGCATAAAGTAAAAAAACAAATAATGACAATTCATTTAGAAAAAAATCAATTATGATACAGAAGATTCTAGAACAAAGGAGAAGTGCTTGTTGTTAACGCCTGATTTTGGCAAGATACATAGTGAAAGGGTTTTCAGCATGAAAAGTTTTACATCACCGAGTGGAACAACTTTGATGTTTAGGTTACCAATCGTCCGACTCCATCTTAGGGGCCGAAATTGTATTCCGAGTGGCAGAATTCAATATTCCGAGTGGTTTTCGGCCGATCATGCCTTCAAGACGACCTCGGATGAAGGAGTACTCTTCGTCTCATCGAGGCAATCAATTTTGATATATAAATCATCTCAATCCGAGTTCATATGCAAAAGTTAGAGGCGATACACTGCATACCGAAGCTGAATGGAAATATGGTGCGAAGTACCAGACACCCTGTCTGATGGGTCGCGCGAGCAATTGGCCCTTAAGAGGTCCTTGAATCGGAAAAACATCAACACGAGAAAGTTTCGCCTCGTCGAGCCGATCGATTTTCATATATCATTTGTCTCAATCCGAGGTCGTATGGGACCTGAGGCGACAAATCAAGATCAGCCTATGTTTTCGGTCGAGTGAAAAGCTTGCCGTCCGAGTGAAAACTTATCGGTCGAGTGAAAGCTTAACTTTCGAGTAAAAACTTACCGATCGATAAAAAGCTTATCATCCGAGTGAAAATTTACCGTCGAGTGAAATTACCGGTCGAGTGGAAGTTCTTTGACGGATGAACTTATTATTATTCGAATAAAAATATAGTCATCCGGTGAAAGATTGTTTTACGAGTGAAAAGTCGGTCGGATGGTCCGAGTGAAAGTCTCTAATATCCGAGTGGATGAGCTCGAATCCGAAAGTGGCCCGAACATGTGCCCGAAAGTTTATCAAGATGACCTCGGATGAAGAAGTGTTCACTACAGAAGTTATGCATATCATCAAGACGGTAAACTTTGGTTTTGGAGTCATCATCATCATATATAGTATATGGCCTACAAGTTCACTACGAGACTCGGATAATCCAGTCTACTTCAAGATTGAGTCCGACTTGAAGGTAAAGATGACTTCGAGGAGTATTCAGGATGGCCTTATTTGAAAAAGTAATCAACATGAGAGTTGTTCGTATCATCGAGGCGCACAAGTGTGATATTTGGGCTGTCTTGATCGGAGATCATATGCAAGCTCGGCGGCCCGCGCAAGAAGGAAGACAAAGTTTGGGCCAGATTCAGACTGAATCCGAGTTGGAATAGAACGAGGACTCTAGGACGCGAATTGATGTAATTTTTCTTGTAAGGAAAGCCTAGATGAATCCTTTACTTGTCTGGAAGTCCAGCCGCCTCTTATATATGTTGGGGGTGATGGCCGATTGGACAACACACAATCGAACAAATCAATATACTACTTTTTCCTGTCTACGTTTTATCTCTCCACCGTTTTTCTCTCTCGTTCTTCGCCGTTCTTCGTGTTTGAGTGCTGCGAATCCCGAGGCTCTAGGGGTGAGCGAATCGACCTAGGGCAGCCCATAGCCGCCGCACTCCCTGACGGGGTCTGTCGGTGTTAAAACCGGCGGATCTCGGATAGGGGGTCCCGAACTGTGCGTCTAGGCGGATGGTAACAAGAGACAAGGGACACGATGTTTTTACCCAGGTTCGGGCTCTCTCGATGGAGGTAATACCCTAATCTTGCTTGATTAATATTGATGATATGGGTAGTTCAAGAGTAGATCTACCACGAGATCAGAGAGGCTAAACCCTAGAAGCTAGCTTATGGTATGATTGTTGTTCGTCCTACGGACTAAAACCCTTCGGTTTATATAGACACCGAATAGGGTTAGGGTTACAGTAGTCGGTTGCAATGGTAGGAAATCTACATATCCGTATCGCCAAGCTTGCCTTCCACGCCAAGGAAAGTCCTATCCGGACAAGGGACGAAGTCTTCAATCTTGTATCTTCATAGTCTAGGAGTCCGGCCAAAGATGATAGTTCGGCTATCCGGACACCCCCTAGTCCAGGACTCCCTCAGTAGCCCCTGAACCAGGCTTCAATGACGACGAGTCCGTCACGCATATTGTCTTCGACATTGCAAGGCGGGTTCCTCCTCCGAATACTTAGAAGGTTTTGAACACAAGGATAGTGTCCGGCTCTGCAAAACAAGTTCCACATACCGCCGTAGAGAGAATAATTTTTGCACAGATCTGCTGACGCATTCCACAGCGTGACATCACACCACGACCAAGCCTTTATTCGAATCGTTTTTTACTGTCCCACCTTAGCGCGTTTAGCGAGGCGGTTTCCTTGGCACGTCTTATCAAAGCGTAGATCGTGCCCCCTTATTCCGGGATTCTCATCAATACGGATGTGGGTAACCCAACCGTGCCTGTTGGCACGCCTCCTCTATCGAAGGCGAGTCCCAATCGACCACGGGGAGGGCTCTTGGTATTCAACCTCTTTATAATGAGACCAAGGCCCTCTTCTTTTTTCCACCCTCCATCGAATTCGCCTCGCGCTTCGAGTTCTAACACCCAAAGCCTCAGATTTAGGCGCTTCGGACCTTCGACGATGTCCGGATCCGACTAGCTCGGCCGATGGATGTCTTCTTCCGTCACAGAAGAAGATGTGCTAAAGCTGCGAGATGCAAGGTATCTAACCGGCGAGATTTCGCATAGGCTGCCTGCTCCAGGGCAGGTCATTCCCACTCCCGAGCCAGCGAGCATGGTGTTCGTGTCTCACTTCCTTCGGGTTTAGGCTTCCCGACGGATCCCTTTGTGCGGGGGCTCATGTTTTATTATGGGCTGGATTTCCATGACTTGAATCTGGAGTCCATCCTCCATATGTCGTCATTCATTGTCGTATGTGAAGCCTTCCTCCATATTACCCCTCGCTTTGGATTGTGGCTCAAGACCTTCAAGGTGGAGCCGAAGATGATCGAGGGGCAACAAGCAGAGTCTTGGAGGGGCGGTCATAAGCAAGTGTCTTGATGCTCCGTGGCCCGAGGGCTCTTTTCAAGATAAGCTTGGTTTGTGGCAACGGGAGTGGTTTTATATCACCGCTCCCGGGGGCACCAAATGGGTGGCGCCACCCGCCTTCGCTCAGTCCACCACAATGGTGGCATCATGGGTCAACCGGGGCTCGACTGGGGCCGTCCAAGGGCGTTCCTGCATTGCGGGGCCGTATTCAAGATCTCCAAGAAAGAGAGATCAATCTGGTCGTGGCGGCGCAGGTTATGCTGATTCGGGCATATACGCCTGCAAACGCCGCCTCCGTCTGTGGGAGTTTAATCCGGAGGGACCACGAGCTCTCCAACATTTTATGGGCGCGACGCCCAAGGAGATGTACAAATTGTTTTTTGGATCACAAGAGAAGTGTCCGGACTTGACCGAGGACGCAGGTCTAAGCTGCAATCACCCAGATACTCAAGTAAGTAACCACAGTAACGGATAGGCTGTTCATTCATTTATCATATATATGAACTTTAAGGGAGCCGTTTATTTAACAGGAGTGTATAACCAATGCAAATTTGATAAGGTGTCCGGCTCCCCTCCCAGAGACCACGCCGGATACCATGCTGACCAAGATGTTGAAGGCCGCCTTTTAAAGAAGGCGAAGGGGGAGCAGGGAAGCAAGCGCCTCATGAAGGAGGCTTTCAAGGAAGAGGGGATCAGGGATCCTCCCCTCCAAGGGGAGAAGAGGACCGCTTCCGAAGACCCGGAAGCCAAGGCCTAAAAACGGGGAAAGAAGTCTTCATCAGAAAGTCCGGCGCCGGGAAGTACCCCAGCCGCACTATTTCCCCAAGGGGATCAGCCCTTCAGCGAGCTGTAAGTAAAAAGAAGGGGTCCTGTGAATAAAGAACATCCCTGTGTTTATTTCTGAAGATAACCAAAATTGTACCTTGTAGTTCGGATCTCAGCCCTTCTCAGCAGAGCTCGTCTTTGGGGGATCTTCGTCGGGAGATGATAGAGAGTGAAACGCCTCCACCTATCGCGCCTTCGTGCGAGGCGACGAAGTGTAAATCACGGAGAGTTTCCCGAGTCCGGCGGGGCCGAGCAGTCCGGCGCCAATCTGGGCGTCTTGATCGGAGGAGCTGAAGGACCTGCTCGGGTGAGCGTATATCTCAGAAGATCACCGTGCGCTAATGGCTACGGTAATTGAAAGAATATCATCCGCTGAGAGCAGATTGCATGAAGCCGCCAGAAGTTTACTGACGGGGTTTGAGGTACGAAAAAAATGATGTACCTTCTGACAGTTATGCATATAGAATGCGCCTATATAGATAGTAGCCCTCGAGACTCGATGCACGCTGTCTGGCGACAACGTGCCGAGGATCATAATCTCAGTACTAACATGTCGCCGTTCCAATGTAGGTGGCGGGGCGTCCGATGCTTAGCCGGACTGATGCATTTGCCGAACTAAAGCGACAACTTGACGAGGCGGATGCGGACATCGCGCTGGTTAATAAACGGTTTGACGAGTCACAAGGTATGCGACTTCTCCACGGACACCTGGTAAGGGAGCTTGACGCCCATGCCTTACTACTTGCATGCTTTGATGCAGACGGTGCCGCTGCTGTGGAGAGGCTGCGGGCGGAACTTGCCCGAGCTAAAGAGCAAGCCCGAAAGAGTAATGTGGCCGCTTTAAAGGCGACCGAAGAGCTGAAAGCCGAACGGGCTGCTCACTGCCGAAGCAAAGAGGAAATGGCCGATTTGGCCCTGAAACTGAAGAATACTACCGACCGCTGCGAGGTTCTTGAAAAAGAACGTCAAGCGGAACAAGAGGACCTGAAAAAGGCCACCGCCGAATCGAAGGATGCACGTTCCGCTATGAGAGCTGCCAAGGAGGAGCTGAGTCAGGCCGGGGATATTGCGGCTGGAAAACAGTTTCTGCTGCGGAGGAAATATACGGTTCCAAAGTATGCTCAGTTGGACAAGCTGTGGAGTTCGGAGGATGCTTATCTGGACTTAGAGGCGAGCGCTGCGGACCCGATTGAGCACTTCCGAGGCCAGAAGGGGCACAGAAGGGAAGAGCTATTTTGGTCGCAATTCCATAGTCCGGAGCGACCACTTCCCTTTACCGATCGGTTGTCCGAAAGTGCCGAGCTGAATCGATAATCCGAACTTGCCATGAAGCATGTCATGACTCATTTGTGGCCAGGCGGACCCCAGACGTAGAGTTATTTTGGCTTAGTGCAGCAGTTCCTTGGTGCGGTGCCGCCAGACGACGCAATGAAGCGATCGGCGTGTATTGAGGGGCGCGGATGGCTCTTGCCCGTGTCAAGGCATACTGGGCTGAGATGAAGGCCACCGATATTGCGTCCCCAGATTCGGACGGCAGCCGAGTACCAGTCGAGCGCTATTTTGAGGAAGTTCTTCCGGGCGCTCGTTTAATAGAGACGCAATGCTCGAAGGATGTTATGTTTGAATGACATGTATAATTTTATGAAACAACGTTTCAATTTAATGTAAGAGCTTTTTATACTTGTGCCTTGAAGTAGCAAACTACCTCCTGTGTGGCCGTTGATGTATATATGTATATAACCTGAAAGATGGCAGTCTTCTGCTTCAGCCCCCACGCACATAGTGCGGGGGTGTTTGCAAAAAAGTCGCGCTTTCACACTTAATCCAACGTCTTGGTCCTATAAAGGAGGTGGTAGCGTAGCAAACTAGGCAACCGGACTATAATGCTTTATCACTTTCACTTAGCCATAGGAGTTCGATGGTGGGGCTACTATATAGCCCTCGGGCACCGCACTCTCCCGAATTAAAGTGCGTATGTGCTGACCGAAAACGGTCCTTCGTTAATGCGGAGGAATTCTAAACATTCGGTGAGTCATCGAGTGGTTGACCAGTCTCTCGCTATATCATGACGGTCAGTTTCCGGCTTTCTCTCTTTGAGGTGCTCGCCCGGCGAACCGGGCACAATCGCGATAGTTCTCCTGTGCCGCATTAGCCGATAGAAGCGGAACGTAAGGCAGCAAAACACAGGAGCCGAGCAAACCCAACATTTGACCAAAGACATGATTCGGAGCTGATGCATATAAGGCCTAACTCGAGATGCCGAACACTCCCTAAGGTATTCGGTCTTTTATAAAGCGGGCCGAACAATGCCCTTGGTAACAAGCCCCTGGTGTCCAGGTACGTGCAAACTTCTGACGCGGCCGATGCCAAAACGCCAGCCTCCTCCTCGGTTATAATAAGAGACCGGGTGATGAGTAACAACAAGAGACAGTGAAAAAGGTTTACGCAGGGTCTTAATCTGAAAAGAATCCTTGCAACGGGTCCCTGCTGCACGTCTGCGCCTGTATCTCCGTTGTGCTATATCCTGGACGGCTATAGCACGGCGTTCATCTATAAAAGAGAGGAACTTAGTTTGAAAAAGATCGCGCTTAAAATGTAATTGGAAATAAAATAGAGTATGATTCAAAAATGAGTAAAACTGAGCTTTATTGTCTCTTGTTGTACATGCGTGGAGCCCCTTGTAAGAAGTCTGTGACTAGTAAGCATCATGTTTATTTATGCGGACTTCGCCTAACCGTGTCCGGGATCTGAACGACCTGCTTTAGACGCTTTTGGCCAGCAAGGCCGTATTAGTGTGAGGCTGTTAAGGCAGTCTCACATTCTTTCCTTGAGGGACACACACAACTTCCCTTTAATGAAATGATGCCTCATGGACCGGGCATTTTAAGTTTAAGAGATGCATAATGCGGTATTATGAAGCGGCGAAAGCTTCAAGGCCCCAAAGAGTGCTTGATGGCTACTTTTAAATGGGGCGATGTGGAAGACCAACTTTTCTCGACGGAAGTTGTCGGGTGAGCCGAACATAACTTCCAATAGTAGGGAGCCCGTACAATGGGCATATGTGCCTGGCATTATTCCTTGGAAGGAAGTGTTGCTATGGCTAATCTTGTTTGGGTTTATCCCCTTGTTGCGGATTGTGTCCTGACATAGCAGGTTTAAATCACTGCCGCTGTCCATTAGGACTTGCGTGAATTGAAGACCGTCAATTATAGGTTCTAGTATCAAGGCAGTCCATCCTGCATTCCGGATACTTTTGGAGTAGTCCTGATGGTCGAAGGTAATTGGTTTTGACAACCAGTGTTGGGACTCATTGGGTAGATTGTGCGCGCGTAATTCAATGGGTGCCGCTCTGTTTTCCCCTTTGTTACTTGAAGTAAGTTTACTGTTTTGACCTCTTGTGGGAAATTCTTTTGTTTTCGGGGCTCGCTTGTGGTGCTCGTCATCATCCTCACTTGGTGTGTCGAGCCCCTTGTGTTCGGCGTTGAATCTGCGGACCGCTTGAAGACCCAACAATCTCTATGGGTATGGTTTGCGGGCTTCCGGGAGTACTGTGGATTTGGCATATCTTGTCCAAGATTTTGTTTAAGTTGGATAGCTCATCGCTATTGTCCTTAAGGGCAGTTTTTATTGTTCTGCCGTGAGCTTTTGAATCCGGCATTGATCGCCGCGCTCTTTGGACCGTTCCCTTAATCGGTATTTGGTCCTTGCTGCGTCGTGGTTTCCCATTCCCATCCCTGACTTCGGATGTACTTGGGTCGCTGGTACTGCATCTTGCTAGCCAGCAATCCTCTCCCGCGCAAAAGCGGGTCATGAGGCTTGTGAGTGCGGCCATTGTTCTTGGCTTTTCCTGGCCGAGGTGTCTGGCGAGCCATTCATCTCGGACGTTGTGTTTAAAAGCTGCTAAGGCTTCGGCGTCCGGACAGTCGACTATTTGGTTCTTTTTGGTGAGGAATCTGTTCTAGAATTTTCGAGCTGACTCTCCGGGCTGTTGGGTTATGTGACTTAGATCGTCTGCGTCCGGAGGTCGGACATAGGTTCCCTAGTAATTGGCCCGGAAAGCATCCTCAAGCTCTTCCCAACTACCAATGGTGTTTTCGGGGAGGCTTTTAAGCCAATGCCGGGCTGGCCCTTTGAGCTTGAGGGGTAGGTATTTTCTGGCGTGGAGATCATCTCCTCTGGCCATGTGTATGTGGAGGATATAATCCTCAATTCAGACTCCAGGGTCTGTCGTTCCGTCGTATGCCTCTATGTTTACGGGCTTGAATCCCACTGGAAATTCATGATCCAGCACCTCATCGGTGAAACATAGAGGGTGCACGGTGCCCCTGTATTTGGGTGTGCCCTGATGTTCGGATATTTGAAGTGTTGTATTGCTCGCAGAACTTGTTTCCTTGGCCCGTAGATAGATCTAACTGGGCCATCCTTTTGGTGTGAATCCTTATGCGGATCGCGGCGTCGGCCAGAGCGGCGCCGCTTGCCGCTCGTTTGCCATGTGGTCGTCTATCCGACCCGGCGACCTCTTTGTTTTTTGATCGTGGGGGCTCTATGGCCTCCTCATCGAATTCGGGCAGTAGTTTGCGCTTTGGGTAGCTCTTTGCTTGGCGGCTGTCGCCATATTTGTCTGCAGTGTTGAGTAATCTACTCCATCTCATTCGGAGTGCGTCTTCCGCTATTCCGAGCCTCTGTTTCTGCTTTTCCAAGCTACGCGCAGTAGCGAGGAGCTCTTTGTGGAGGTTCTTCTGATCCAATGACGTGTCCGTCGTGAGATCGTCCGGACTGTTGTCCTTGCCGGGGACGGGTTGTTTGTCCAAGTTGGCCTGTTCAGATGGTTGCTCAATGGCATGTTCGTCGTCGGCCGGCTCACCCTGCTCTATGGCTGGGTCTGTGTGGGCGCTATCTTTGTCGAGGTGGGGTTTTGAGGGGCGATTACGCCTCCGCTTTGGCCCGCTTCGAGGGAATTTTCTTTCGCAGCATCTCGTCGTTCCTCGTTATCGCTTCCCTTAGGTGTGTCCACCATATATATATATATCGTAAGTTGAGGTGGCCATCCAGTGCCCTGTGGGCGCTGGTTCTTGGTCGTCTCCGGCGTCGTCGTCCATATCGTCGATGTCCTCGGAGTCGAAGTCAGGCATGTCTGTTAAGTCATTGTGATGGCTACAAAGTGGGTGGTGGGTGGGCGTTGAATTTCTTCGTTGTCCGAATCCCAACCTTCGACCGTAGTTTGGCTAGGGCTCCCGACAAAGAGAGAGACTTTAATGAGTTCAGGATATCGCCAAAGGGCGAGTCCGAAAGATGTCATGGCGGTGAACTCCATAATCGACACCCGGTCGGATTCGACCGCGTGGGTGCGGGAGGTTCGAGTCCGGAAAGGAGTCCGGCACACAGGAGTCACGAAGCTTTGCAAAGGACAGGGATGGTGTTCGGCTCAATCGCCAGAGATTTCAGCCCCGAGGCGGTGTCCAACCAACCGTCCTCGATCGGTAAACCGGCTCCGGATTAAGGGTCGGAGCGGGCACCGGTGTGGCCTCTGTGGCACCGCTCGGCGGCAGAGAGCTAGATCGTACCCATCGAGACAAAGGCGGCACGCTCGGCCGTGGCTCGAATCTGTCGAAGATCAAGTCTCCGCGGACATCCGCCGTATAGTTCAAGCTTTCCAAATCTGACACGATGGCGGGGGCGTAGCTTCGATCTGCTCCGGATGGCCTAGCGAATTGGCCCGCATGATGCAAAGCCGCCGAATCTGAAGATCTGTCCGGGGAGAAAAGTCTCACCCTGGACTGCATCATTGCTGATGATTGAAGGAGCCATCGGGCCTATAGGTGACGACACAGAGGAACTCTCAATGAAAGCACCAATGTCGGTGTCAAAACCGGCGGATCTCGGGTAGGGGGTCCCGAACTATGCGTCTAGGCGGATGGTAACAAGAGACAAGGGACACGATGTTTTTACCCAGGTCCGGGCCCTCTCGATGGAGGTAATACCCTACTCACCTTGATTAATATTGATGATATGGGTAGTACAAGAGTAGATCTACCACGAGATCGAGAGGCTAAACCCTAGAAGCTAGCCTATGGTATGATTGTTGTTCGTCCTACGGACTAAAACCCTTCGGTTTATATAGACACCGAATAGGGTTAGGGTTACACAGAGTCGGTTACAATGGTAGTAAATCTACATATCCGTATCGCCAAGCATGCCTTCCACGCCAAGGGAAGTCCTATCCGGACAAGGGACGAAGTCTTCAATCTTGTATCTTCATAGTCTAGGAGTCCGTCCAAAGATGATAGTTCGGCTATCCGGACACCCCCTAGTCCAGGACTCCCTCAGGGTCCCTCCCGGGGGTGTGGGGGTTTTCGGGTCTGCAAAAGCGCCCGTCGACTGTCTTGCGTATCACGCTGTCGGTCGGGTCTGCTTTGACGTGAGCTGCGGTGCATCACCCCCGGCGTCGAGGGTACACGTGACGTGTTCGTGTGTCAACACACTTTTTGGCAACTCCGCTGGGGACACGAAGATCAATCATCATCATCCACCATGTCTGATATTCCCAAGCCATCTGAGGTAGACGCCGATAACATCATCAAGCCCAGCCTTCATGAGATATCAGCCGATCATCGCCAAGTCTATGAGGAGTACAAGAAGGCGCGCGAGGAGAAGGACTTGCAGGAGTTCCTCGCAAAGTTCAAGAAGGATCGCCAAGGCAACATCACTCCGATTGAAGAAATCAAGTTCCCTCCTCTTCAAGCCGAGCAGGTTAAACCCTCTGTAAATACGCCTTTTCTCTGAAAGCGGTGGGCTGAGATTGAAAGTCGTATTGCTGATGGTAACAATCTAGTCTATCAAACTTTCATAGAAAAGACTAATGCTCAGAAGAATACATCTCAATCGTCTAGTGGTAATGATGGTGTAGCTGCTAGTGTGCAAAACCCTAATCTGGCTTTACCTATTGCATCGGCGCCTCCCGTGCCGATGGCTTATTATCCTACCCAAACAAATCAGATTGTGACTGCACCCATCAACCCTATTATGAGCATGCCAGGTTCGGTGGCAACGCCGAACCAAACCCTACCTACAGCTACAACCACTCGACCACTACCAAATTATGGGTCGACATACATGCCACAATTCCTAACCACATCTAGTAACCCTACTCCTCCTATGCCATTGCCACAAGCTTCATCGTCCACTATGGATGATGGTTTAGCTAATCTTCGAGAGGAGATGGCTAAGATGCTTCGAGAGAATTTTGGAGTCGAGTTACCTCGGAATCGGATTTACCAAAAGCCGTACCCCGAGTACTTTGATGCCATCCAGTGCCCTCCGGGATATAAGATTCCAAATTTTGTTAAGTTCAATGGAGAGGGCACAAAAACCACATGGGAGCATGTTAGTCAGTATTTAGCACAATTGGGTGAGGCAGGATCATTGAATGAGTTGAAAGTGCGTTTATTTCCTTTGTCATTAACTGGTACCACATTTTCATGGTTTTCTTCTTTACCACATGGTTCCATTCGGGTTTGGTCACAGATAGAGCAGAAATTTCATGATCACTTTTATAGCGGTGATAATGAACTCAAGTTGTCACATCTAACATCGATTAAACAGAAGCATGATGAATCGGTCTCCGATTACGTCAAGAGATTTAGAGAAACAAAAAACCGGTGCTTTAGTTTGGTGATAACCGAGAGTGATTTGGCAGACCTAGTTCTAAGTGGTTTGAGAACTCCCATTAGAGAAAAGCTAGAAGGCTACGAGTTCTTAAATATTAACCAAGTCTTAAAAAGGGCTTTGGCTCAGGAAAGCCGAAGCAAAGATCTCAAAGAAGTGCATAGATAGAAAGCCGATCGTCCAAAGATGAATATGGTGGAATATGATAGTGATCACTCGGACGATGAGGGTGATGTTTTTGCTACTGAATTTGTTTGGCCATCTAAGGCCAAACCCTTTACTTGCATTGATCTGAAACCGATTCATAAGAATCGTGATGAAGAGATGAAGTTTGCTTTTAACATTGCTAAGTGTGATAGAATATTTGATGCTTTCCTACAGGCTAAGATTATTAGAATATCTTATAGTTTACCGCCGTTTGAAGAGCTGAAACGACGTGCTTATTGCAGGTACCATAATTCTTTTTCTCATGCTACTAACGATTGCAATGTTTTTCGACGACAGATACAATCGGCCATTAATGACGGATGATTGAACTTTTCTGAGATGCAAGTTGATAAACAGCCCTTTCTAATGAACACCATGGATTTAGAAGGGAAGAAGCTGCTCATTCGGCCGGAGGTAGCCGAATCTGCTAATAAAGCTAATGTCATTGTTGGTGAGCCCAGGAAAGACAAGGAGGGCGACAAGGCCTTGGGGAGACATGTTGAGCTTGATAAGCAACCCGATGGCAAGGAAGTGATCAAGATCACCATCAAGAATCCTACACTCGGGGGGCAAACACAGGTGCAGCAGGACACTTGAGTTAAATTTGTCAAGCCCAAGAGTCCAGAAGTTGGCAAATGGAAGAGGAATGAAGCTAAAGTGCTACGCATGCGGATCAAGCCAACTTTTGATATGTTGCTGTCCAAATATGCTAATCAGTCGGCTGGTTCCAGCTCTAACCGCCCATCATACTTGAAACGACCAAGGTCACTATCAGATGATATAGTCAACAAGATGTGAAACCGAGTGGACCAGAGCGCAGTTTTCGGAAGAGCAGAGGCAATCTGTGGAATCGACTTGATTACTCATATAATGGCCGGTGAACATCGGTGACTATCAGTCGGCTGGTCAAAATATGCGACCGAGTGGAAAATATCCTAGTGTAAGAATGCACCCAGGTGGAAGCTATCCAAGTGAAAAAATGTGGCCAAGTAGATTCCATCTGACTGGATTCCATCCAAGTGGATTCCATCCGAATGACATCCATCCGAGTGGATTCCATCAGAGTAAAAAGGTGCACCCGAGTGGAAATTTCATGCATCTGGAAAGTCGAAAAGAATGGCGTGTTAAATCACCAGATGCTGCAGTAGTTGAGTCGGGAAAAGGCAAGGGGAAAATGGATGGCGACTCACTTGTCTTGGGCGCCGAAACATTCCCCATAGAGCAGTCGACTGTGCATAACCGCTCGACTGAGCCGATACTTATTATCGCGCCAAAACACTCGGCTAATGACCATGAAGCAAGCACCAACCAAGTAAAGGTGAGAGATGCTAAATACACTCAGCCAAAGTGGTGTCCTCCAGGGCTAACAAAGACACAGAAGAGGAAACTACAGAGGTTAAGGAGTCAAGCGATAGCAGAGCAGGAGGCTGAGAAGCAAAGGGATAAGTTGTTCAATGACACTCGGCCCATGGTTCCAGCAAAACAAGTGTGGAGGCCTAAACAAATTCAAGATACATCAGCTTCTACATCTATCACAGAAGTGCCTACACCACCCAAGGAGGACGATGCGACAGCTATTACATCGTCTGCAACACTTCTTACTTCTCCTTCAATCGGCCAGATTTCAGAATCGGTCGATCCACTTGAAGAAGAGGCTGATATATTGGACTATGAGTATACACCGGTTCATGAAGGTATGGATATCAATATGGTATATTACTTACCTGCTGAGTTTCGTGCTGTAGATGAGGAAGGGGAAGTGGCTCAGCTGGATTTTGGCCCTAAAAACGCAATATTCGAGAAGCCAAAAGAACCAGTAACATATTTGAAACCGTTGTATCTCAGAGGTCATATCAATGGATCGCCACTCAGTCGGATGCTTGTTGATGGTGGTGCTGTGGTAAATCTTATGCCCTATTCGGTCTTCAAAAAATTGGGTTTGCCCGATGAAGAACTGATGAAGACGAATATGGTGCTCAACGGATTTGAAGGCAAAGAGAAAACTGAAGCCAAAGGTGTGATGTATGTGGAGCTTACAGTCGGAAGCAAAACTTTGGCTACTGCATTCTTTGTCGCTGAGGTGCAAGGTAACTACAACGTCATACTAGGCCGTGATTGGGTTCATGCAAACCAATGCGTGCCATCCACTATGCACCAGCTTTATGATCCAATGGGTTGATGATGAAGTGGAAGTCATTCATGCAGATAATTCGGCCTGTGTTGCTTTGGCCGATGCATCGGTGGATTGGCAACATCCCAATGCTACTTGCTTGATGGGACGTGATTTGTCAGAGTTTGATTTTCTCAGCGCGACCAAGAATGGTTTTGTGCCCGTGTCTTTAAAGCGACTGAATGCAATCGGCTCCAAGGTATGATATGTTTAAATGGATCCTAATTCCGAGTGGTTGCAAAAACGTCTTGTAAAATATCGGTCTAGTGAGGACGATATGTATGAGTCTATAGAGGAGTTGGATGACATGGATAAACTTGGACAAGGTTTTACATCAGCTGATCCATTAGAAGAGATAGATATTGGAGATGGTTCAGTCACTCGACCGACGTTTATAAACAAAAATTTGAAAGCCGATTGTAAGGCTAAATTAATCGAGCTATTGAAAGAATATGTTTGTTGCTTTGCATGGGAATAGCATGAGATGCCAGGGTTGAGCCGAGAGCTAGTAGAGCATCGATTGCCTATAAAGGCCGGTTTTAGACCTTATAAACGATCGGCGGAAAGTTTAATCCGAAAACATATGGCCGGATCAAGGAAGAGATCGGTCGACTGCTTGAAGCTAATTTGATTCGACCTTGCAGGTATGCCGAGTGGATTTCTAACATTGTCCCAGTGGAGAAAAAGGGATCCGGCATGTTGAGGGTGTGCATTGACTTCAGAGATTTGAATAGGGCTACAACCAAAGATGAGTATCCCATGCCAATAGCCGACATGCTTATTAATGATGCTTCTGGACATAAGGTTATTAGCTTTCTAGATGGTAATGTCGGATACAATCAAATTTTTATGGCCGAAGAGGACATGTACAAAACAGCTTTCTGATGTCCTGGTTTCCTTGGTTTATTCGAGTGGACAGTGATGACATTTGGATTAAAAAATGCTGGAGCCACATATCAAAGGGCTATGAATTTGATTTTTCATGATTTACTGGGTATCATACTTGAAGTTTATATTGATGATATTGTTGTCAAATTGGATGCTTTTGAATTTCACTTGGCCGATTTGCGTTTAGCTTTTGAAAGAATGAAAAAGTATGGACTAAAGATGAATCCTTTGAAGTGTGCATTCAGCGTGTCAGCTAGCAAATTTTTGGGTTTCATTATTCATGAAGATGGCATCGAAATTGATCCCAAAAAGACAGAGGCCATACAGAAAGTGGAGGCTCCAACATGCAAGAGAGATATGCAAAAGTTCCTTGGCAAGGTCAATTATTTGAGAAGGTTCATAGCTAATCTGTCAGGGAAAGTTGATGCATTTACTCCTATCCTTCGGTTAAAGAATGATGTTGATTTCACTTGGGGGGAAAAACAGTAAGAAGCCTTTGATATGATCAAGAGTTATTTGTGCACTCCTCCGGTGATGAAAGCACCCAAGCATAGAGAGCCTTTTAAGCTTTATATTGCAGCAGAGGAAGGTGTTATTGGTGCTGTTTTGACTCAAGATACCGAAGGAAAAGAGCATGCCATTACATATTTGAGCAGATGCTTATTGGACGCCTTGAGACAAGGTATACATTTATTGAAAAACTATGTCTATGCTTATATTATGCTTGCACAAAATTGAGACATTACCTAGTGCCGAGTGCTTGTGTAGTAGCTTGTCAAACCGATGTCATTAAGTACATGTTGCCTAGGCCAATTCTTAGTGGTAGAATTGGCAAGTGGGCTTATGCTTTGATTGAATATGATTTGGCTTATGAATCTCTAAAATCCATGAAAGGCCAAATTGTTGCCAATTTCATTGTTGAACATCGGATTAATGACAAGCATGATGTTGATATGAACCTTGTTTCATTAGTGCCATGGAGATTATACTTTGATGGTTCAGTTTGTAGCAATGGCCAAGGTGTTGGTATTGTTTATATATCTCCTCATGGTGCTGTTTTTGAAGCCTCATGCCGCTTAGAATATATGAAGCATTGTTATTCGGCCTAGAGATGTTGCTTGCTATAGGTGTTACACATATTGAGGCTTATGGTGATTCGTTACTAGTGGTGCAGCAAGTATCCAAAGTCTTTCAGTGTTTGGACGAATCACTTAACGTTTATCTTGATAAATGTCTAGATATAATTTCTACTTTGGATTGTTTTAGCATTGCACATATATCTAGACATGACAACTGGAAAGCAAATGAGTTGGCACAGCAAGCATCTGGATATCATGTTGATCATGGCATGTTTCATATCTCTCAAAGACCGATGTCTTGTCTTGCAAATATGGGAGAGGCCGAACCTGAACCCACTGATTCGCCATTAACAAAAATCTAGTGCAGGTGATAATTCCATTGGAGAAAGCCCATTGTTGATTACTTGTGCAATCCGAGTGAAAGGGTGGACAAGGCTGTTCGGCGTATGGCTTTCAAGTATACAATGAGAGATGATGGTCTTTATCGCCGAACAGTCGATGATGTTCTTCTAAAGTGTTTGGATGAGGACCAGGCAAGAGTTGCTATAGGAAAAGTACATGAAGGTATTTGTGGCACTCACCAGTCAGCTCCCAAGATGAAATGGTTATTGCGACGTGCTGGGTTTTATTGGCCGACTATGATTAATGATTGCATCAGATATTATAATGGGTGTGAAGCTTGTCAAAAGTTTGGTGATATTCAATTGGCTCCTGCTGCTATGTTACATCCTATTATCAAACCATGGCCTTTCAGAGGTTGGGGTTTAGATTTCATTGGACAAATTCACCCGTCTTCCTCAAAAGGGCATCGGTTCGTATTGGTGGCAACTGATTATTTCACTAAATGGTGCAAGCGGTACCTCTCAAGAACATGACACATACGGAGGTAATTCAATTCATAACCGAACACATTATCCATAGATTCGGTATTCCTCAAACGTTAACTACAGATCAAGGTTCATATTTTATGTCACACCAAGTCAGAGAGTTTGCCGAATCTTATAATATAAAGTTGCTCAATTCCTCTCCGTATTATGCCCAAGCTAATGGACAAGCCGAGTCTAGCAATTAAATTTTAATCAAGCTCATCAAGAAGAAGATTGAGGATAATCCGAGGAGATGGCATGAGTTGTTGTCCGAAGCTTTATGGGCACATAGAATTTCAAGGCATGGTACTACGAGGGTAACTCCATATGAGCTAGTATATGGTCAAGAGGCCGTTTTACCAGTGGAAATTAATTTGAATGCTTTGAGAATAGCCAAACAAAATGATTTATCGACAGTAGACTTTTATAACTTGATGATGGACAATATTGATGAAGTTGCCGATAAACGTTTGGTTGCTTTGAAGTCCATAGAGAGAGACAAGTTGAGGGTTGCAAGAGCTTACAATAAGAAAGTTAAGTTGAAGAATTTTCAAGTTTGTGATCTCGTCTGGAAAGTGGTTCTGCCGATTGGTTCAAGAGATAGAAAATTCGGGAAGTGGTCTCCAAGTTGGGAAGGTCCTTTTAGGATTACGAGAGTTGTTCCTGGAAATTCATATTTGGTGGAATCAGTACAAGGGGCATTGTTACCCCGAGCTCTCAACGGAAAATATTTGAAGAAGTACCACCCGAGTGTTTGGCAGGAAGCCTGAGTAGGCAATGGACGATATACGCTTATCGCCCTTAGCACAAACATGGCCCATACATAATTATCGCCCTGAGGAAAATAAATGGCCGATGTTGTGTTGACATCGTCCTTAGAACGAACACTATGCATATTATTTTTCGGCGTGCAAGCTTTGCCGAAAAACAGGGGGGCATGTGTTAACGCCTGATTTTGGCAAGATACAGAGTGAAAGGGTTTTTAGCATGAAAAGTTTCACATCACCGAGTGGAACAACTTTGATGTTTAGGTTATCAATCGTACGACTCCATAGGGGCCGAAATTGTATTCCGAGTGGCAGAATTCAATATTCCGAGTGGTTTTCGGCCGATCATGCCTTCAGGACGACCTCGGATGAAGGAGTACTCTAAAAGAATTGTCTTCGTCTCGTCGAGGCAATCAATTCTGATATATAACTCATCTCAATCCGAGTTTATATGCAAAAGTTAGAGGCGATACACTGCAGACCGAAGATGAATGGAAATATGGCGCGAAGTACCAGACACCCTGTCTGATGGGTCGTGCGAGCAATTAGGCCCTTAAGAAGTCCTTGAATCGGAAAAACTTCAACACAAGAAAGTTTCTTCTCGTCGAGCCGATCGATTTTCATATATCATTTGTCTCAATCCGAGGTCGTATGGGACCTGAGGAGACAAATCAAGATCAGCCTATGTTTTCGGTCGAGTGAAAAGCTTGCCGTCCGAGTGAAAACTTATCGGTCGAGTGAAAGCTTAACTTTCGAGTAAAAACTTACCGACCGATAAAAAGCTTATCATCCGAGTGAAAATTTACCGATCGAGTGAAATTACCGGTCGAGTGGAAGTTTGCTGACCGGATGAACTTATTATTATCTGAATAAAAATATAGTCATCCGAGTGAAAGATTGTTTTCCGAGTGAAAAAGTCCAGTCGGATGGTCCGAGTGAAAGTCTCTAATATCCGAGTGGATGATCTCGAATCCGAGTGAAACTGAACATGTGCCCGAAAGTTTATTAAGATGACCTCGGATGAAGAAGTGTTCAATACAGAAGTTATGCATATCATCAAGACGGTAAACTTTGGTTTTGGAGTCATCATCATCAGAGATAGTATATGGCCTACAAGTTCACTACGAGACTCGGATAATCCAGTCTACTGCAAGATCGAGTCCGACTGGAAGGTAAAGATGGCTTCGAGGAGTATTCAGGATGGCCTTATTTGAAAAAGTAATCAACATGAGAGTTGTTCGTATCGTCGAGGCGTACAAGTTTGATATTTGGGCCGTCTCGATCGGAGATCATATGCAAGCTCGGCGGCCCGCGCAAGAAGGAAGACAAAGTTTGGGCCAGATTCAGACTGAATCCGAGTTGGAATAGAACTAGGACTCTAGGACGCGAATTGATGTAATTTTTCTTGTAAGGAAAGCCTAGATGAATCCTTTACTTGTACGGGAAGTCCAGCCGCCTCTTATATATGTTGGGGGTGACGGCCGATTGGACAACAGACAATCGAACAAATCAATATACTACTTTTTCCTGTCTACGTTTTATCTCTCCATCGTTTTTCTCTCTCGTTCTTCGCTGCATGTTTGAGAGCTGCGAATCCCGAGGCTCTAGGGGCGAGCGAATCGACCTAGGGCAGCCCATAGCCGCCAGACCTCGACGGGGGTCCCTCCCGGGGTGTGGGGTTTCGGTCTGCAAAAGCGCCCGTCATCGTCTTGCGTGTCGCTTGTCGGTCGGGTCTCCTTCGACGTGAGCTGCGGTGCATCACCCCCGGCATCGAGGGTACACGTGACGTGTTCGTGTGTCAACACTCAACACTTGTGTTTTCAGGTTTGTGCATTATGCTTAAGTTCAACCATGGAGTCTTCTAAATTGTACATGTGGCAGATCTGGTGGAGTGTTGATGATATCCAATGGCCAGTAGTGCTCGGATTTGCCATCTCTGCACTGTCGGATTAGCTTCATCCAGCGGCCATCTTTCAAAGTTATTGGCACACTATATAGTTCTTGTGCCATAGTTGCATGTTTTGGAAAAAATCTACTAGTGGGTTGTACTATCTATTTAGGAATATAAGATGTATACATGGAAGTTGTAGGGAAAGAGATGACATGGAGCATCTCAATTCCTATGAGTAGGGATTGGAAAAGAGGTGTCATTTGGTTCACATCATAGGAACTTTTCTATTGAATCTAGAGATGACATGTATCTCAATTCCTATGAGGAGGGATTAGAAAAGAGATGTAATTTGGTTCATATCATAGGAACTTTTCTATTGAATATACGCTAATGTTTATTTTCCTTTGAAATTAAGGGAGTATAGGAATCCATTCATATGAACCAAGTGGCTCTAAAGCTATAGAAATGATATCATGTTTATTTCCTTTGAAATGTGGAGTATATGAATCTATTCCTATGAACCAATTGGCTCTAAAGGAAAAATCCTATAAAAATCATATCATATAGAGTTCCTATGATATTCCTCGACACTAAAGGATGGTTGAAATTGCTGCAGGTGATACGATGGTCTTTCTTTGTAGACTCCTCACCCATCTTTATAGTTACCTCTCGAAGATGAATGAAATGATATATACAGAGTATTCTACATGTGCAATTTGGTACACGAAAACTCGGTAAAAGTTTGCGAGGTTCGAATTTTCAATAAAGCTATATGCACTGCATTTCGGAACAGAGGGAGCATACGGCAGTTGCTAACACTCACGTGGAAGATTTGTGTGTAGGAGGAGTGGCTGTTCTGTTAAATGACATGGCAAAACTGACACTGTCGGAAGCCGATCTAACGGTTCTTACGGCGTTCGTCAGGAAAAGGCTTGTGGCGAACGTTTGTCGGATAATGTCGGATAATGATTTACGGACACATGCATTGCATTGATATGTGCCCCCCTCTCTCTCTCACGTACACGCACCCTCACGGGTCACGACTCTCCCGAGTCCTCTCGCAGACTCGCACGTCGCACACACCGTCTATCTGTAGGTAGAAATCACGCACATATGTGCTCTTCACACCCAACCCTCAGAACCTCTAAAAAACAAAAGATGTCGCGCACATTTTATTTTAGCTCACACATCACACACTTATACTATTACTCTTGCGGCGAACGTTCTTTGGGAATAGTATATTGTACTCTCACGAAGAGAAGCGGTGCACGCACGCACTAGTTCTCTCACACCCACTTTCATGGTACACGTAGGAGCGCATTTTTTGAAGCTGGTACAACAAAATCACTCCACTATATATATAAGCAGGAGCCTTAGCGCTTGCTTTACTAGGGTTCCTCTCGTTCACTCTCTCATGCTCTCCAAATCTAAGCAATTCATAGGTGGCCACACTCTCTATCAGCTCACGACTGGTCACAAATCCGGCCGGACAACCTCGACCGGGGCAGGGTGTAGGTGCATCGTTCACGCTATCGTCGGCGGCGAGGAAGGAGATCAACGGCTGCCCGCGTGTCCCGATCGGTGGCCGTGCCATTCTCTCCAAGAGAGCGCCGGCTCGGGAGGGCCTCCGACCCCTTCTTCCTCCCTGTGGTATTGTGGCCAAGATGCGGCCTCCCGACGCCGTCTTTGCCACATGCCGTCGACCCTCAGGTATATATTCCTTCGAAACCTGCCTTGCTCTACTACCCCAGCTCCCTTCGTGTGGATCTTTTCTACTTCTGTCCGCTGTTCCAAAGCCACCTAGACTTTTACTATTATTAGAGGTAAAGCTAGTTCATACAGTCGACTCTAAGAGTTGGTTCAAACAGGGAAGAAAGTGGGAAAGCTGTAGCATGAATCTAGGACTTGGTTCTAAGAGGAAACGGGGGAAAGTAGTAGATACTCGCTAGCCAACCGGTCTCTTGGTTGAAAACACGAAGAAAGCATGGTGGATGGCGAAGGGTGGGGGGAAGTGGACCTATCTCTTGGTTGAAAAAGGAAAGAAAGTGACGGGTGTTGGGGGACAACGCAAATGAGAATGAGCAGGTCTAGATTTCCTGTGCTCACATAGGAAAATGTCGTCGAGGAGATAAAAAACGGGACAAATGCAGACATGCTGCCTGAATGTTTGCCGCTCTCGGCAGCCACATCTGCCTCACCACTTTATGCCCCAGCTGTCCCTACGCCCATATCGCTACTGTTAATGTAAAATCACATGAAGCATTAAGCAATGCCACCTAATGTCACTATAAGTAATGGTCTAGTGTCGTCGATAAATTGAAGCAATGCCACCACCATTTTATGAAATGCTTCCGTCTTGCTTTATTTCCCATGAATTGTGTTTTTGCAGTTGCACTTAAATCTCACACCGCTAACATTGCTTCATCCCAGTGGAACTGCACAAATTTGATTGCACATTTACTGACCATGTGCTACTCGATGTGATAATACTAATGCTATTGTTCTGCATGTTAATCTAGTGGCATTGTTGATGTGATGTGATGCTACTTACTTAAGGACTCTTCATACTGTCAATCTAGTGCCAATTATAACACAATAGATGCTGCTATTAATCATATGCCACTGCAAATATCTGTCACTGTTTAAATAACCGTATTTGATATTTGCGCAAACAGGGATGTCTGTCTCCATATCGTTTCAGGATGTCTGTCTCTGTATCGTTTCTATCCGCGCAATCAAAAGCACACAAGTACAACTGTTCAAAATGAGATGGCTATCCCTCGTTGCCGTCGTCTAACCTCCCGTCTTCAAGGTATTCCTACATTGGTAGTAACTAAGGTAGAATGACCAACGCAATCTAAAAGAAGCTGATTCAGACGCTTTTACTTCCGATTGCGGTAAAGGTGTGGACGAGCGAAAACAACTGCATCCTAGTCCGGAATGCACTTTCTACCAGTTCATCCATGGACCGATGACTAGTTGGCATGGCTGCACGACGGTTTTTTGGACAGGTGCGTGGACAAGAGGCATTGTGGTCTGCTTATTTATGCAAATAGTGGTGCTTAAATTTAGTGGAATGCACAAGAATTTCACCTGGTCAGTACACTGCATGGTTCAGTTCAGCATTCCAGCTGAGACCAGAATTATAACTGGTTATTCTGGAGTGAGAGAACCTAACCCTGGATGGTGGCAACAAGAAAAAACCAGAGTGAACTCTAGGAAATTTAAGCCTGCCGGGAGGCCCTTTGCTCAGAGAAGCCTTGCTTGTTTTTTCCTGATTTGTGAGCCTTCTCACAACTTTGTCTTTTGCTGTGAACTAGTATATGTTTGTTATGTTCTATGAATCATTGAGATGTATAAAATTGCTTAACTTATGCTTTTCAAGTTTTTTATGAAGACGAGTTTAATGTGAGTGTTCCACATGAGCGCTGGACTAGCGTGTGAACGTTTGGAATTTATTACATTGTGGCCTCAGTTAACTGCATGAACCACTGTAACAAGATACATAGTTGCTTATATGTCAGACATCAAATTGTTGATTAGCTGGTCGATAGCCTAGTGTTGAAGCGAGCTGAGCCAATGTGGCGTGTTTTGCACAACTGCTTACAAGTGGGGTAGCACCAACAGTGTTTACATGTACTTATGTGTATGTCGGCGCACAGCTTCTAACGAGCAGTGCTCTATTTCATCAAAACACACACTGCCGTATGATAAACCATGACAACTTATGTCTTACCATGCCATATTCATGAAAAAACTAGCGAGGACGCATCTGTTTCGGCAACAATTACGATGGTTCTCACATGATTCACGGGCACACAAAAGTAGCAGCAGTTCCTATAGACGGATTCAAACATAGTACTAGCCCCAGAGGGGTCGATAATAGGCAAGGTTCGGATAATTAGACACAATCCAAACTACTATTAAACACTAGCTGGGGCAACTATTTCATTCCTCGATCTAATTTGGGCTGGACACAAGACGGACCTTGCCACGAACATCATCGAGGACGTCCCGCAGCAGCTCAATCCTGTGAACCTTCATGAAGACAACCTTGTGGCCTTGCCACTAATAAACTTGTTTGTGGAGGCATGCCACGTCATCTTCCTGCGTAAGCTTGACAAGAACAGTATGCCTCACAAATGAAGGAGTAGCTTTGAACTTCTTATGCTTCAGTACACCCTGGACAACACACCTGACAATAGTGAGGCTGGAATACAACTCTTCATTGGTATAACCGCAAATGGCTTCCAGGATCCAACAGCCTAAGAACTCTGTTTTTCCAGTGCGTATATTCAGGTCATCCGCCTCATAGCGAGTGACATGTACAACCACACAATCCTTGTCTGCGCATCGAGGATCTAATTGAAATGTAAACAAATTCTGAATTATTTTTCAAAGATAAGAAACACAAGTTATTTAAACCACTATGTATAGCATGGCATCGAAGCTAATAAAATTTTGCATTATTAATCACCACATACTTAGATGAAAAACCACAATCGAGATCGGCAAAGTAGAAAATCACCTTCGGTAGCTCAGCGGAGGGCGGGGGCACATCCTCGAAGGGGAAAACTGCTCCTGCAGTGCCACGGGGGCTATAACCTCAAACGGGGCATTGACCATCTCAGTAGTGGCCGTGAGCGTATATGGGGTCGGCTTGGTGGCTGCCTCCATCTTCTTGGAGCTCTCTGTCTCATGGGATTAGCCTCCCGCCTCTGCTCCAATATCGGCAGATCTTTGCCTGGTTCTCCTTGGTCCATCATGAAACTGACGAATAGTAGGAGACCACTGAAAGGAAAACACAATCGCAATGACAATGAAACAAAAAAGAGTGAGGATCGGTTACTGCTTTGCAAAAGTTCTTTTTTTCTGAATGAAAATATACCACATCACGGATCTGCTTACCTTCCCTTCGTTGGGAGAGAAGAACAGTGGCAGATGCGAGTGTTTCCTTTCTTGAAGACGTTGAGGGAGAAGGGGATTCAGCGAAGAATGAAATGATGGTTGCTTCGTTCGTCAAACTTAGACTGCGGGGAGGCGGAGTTTTGTGATACGACGGCTCGTTACTGCCGCGCTACAACCGGGGTGACTCTCCGCCTGCATACTACCTTCTAATTTGGTGGATGGCATTTGGGCCCGCGCGCTACATGGCCCGCATGTCGGTGGACAAAAGTATAATGGCATTCCGTAGAGGGAGACGTTTCAGTGACCTAGTAGTAATTGTTTTTCTGGGTAGCTGTAGAGTGTATCCACTGTACTAGTAGTAATTGTTTCTCTGGGCCCAAGACAAAACAGCCCATCCACACTAGTAAATAGTAAAATCAATTCAAAGGCCCATATATTTACAGAATGAGAGGCGCTACCCACACCCAGCACACCGCCCCCTAAAAAAACCTGGGTGCTCTTCTGGAGACCTTGGGTGTAATACATGATCTCTGTGCTCATTTCAATATGGTGTTTGGCTCCACAGTTCTTCAGGTACTTTATATTATCATCTACACTTGTAACCATAAGTTGCATTTTATATTTCTGCGCATAAGTTATATATCATCTTGGAGTACACATTTTGTACTAATATTATGTTCTATGCTCAATGAAGAGTCTCTCCATGGATGGCCTATCAATGGTGTTGGATTCTGTCAAGATCTTATATATCCAAATAATAGTTTTGATCTGAACAAGATTATTGGCTTGCTGCAATGCTTTCCATGTCTAGAGAAGTTTTATATAAAGGTGATAATTTCACGCACATTGGAAGCCCGCATATAGTGTACTAGAATTAACCGTTCATTTGTTGCTCTTTCGACACTCTTCTTTAGACCTTAACTGTTTTCAATCTTCATGTCTATTTAGGCAACAGGACGGGTAAGAAAGTTATAACCAATCGGTGGATTCGTAAGCATCGGGATTTTCTCACTTCTCATGAGATTCGATTGAAGACAATAACGCTAGAACGATATGTAGCCAACCGTGCAAACACTAGTTTGTCACATTCTTCTATTTGAATGCGAGGTTACTATTGTCCATCAGGCTTAAGTTTATCAGCAGCATGGTTTTGACGGATGGGTATGACGAAGAGCAAAAAAAGGAGTTTCAGGTGGGCAAAAGAGCTTCTGAACGTGACGGGCTTCTATTTACAACATATTGTGGTCATAATCTAGTAAATTTTACGACCCAGGATGTTCATTCTATGGACCTGACCGATCCATTTGACCGTGGATCGCCAAAAACAGTGCTGGAGTTAGATGTTATTGCCCTTTTCAACCTGGGTTTTTTTGTAAACCTGATGAACAATTAACCCTCGTCCTTTTGTACAGTTTGTAAGCTGGAGTTAGATGTTCCTGCCCTTTTCAACTCGGCTGTGACTATCATATTTTCTTTGAAACAAGGCAAATGGCTTGCCATTCGTTTAATTTAGAGTGAAATATTGTAACAAATCCCAACCAGGGGAAATAACATCACTCTACTTGGCTGCTTGAGCTCACTTTGTGCATTCTGAAGCCAAATGATTAGCCCCACCAGCACCCACAAACTTATTTCGAACTAGCACATCAAATGGGCTGTAAATTTTCATAGGAAAGGCTGCATGACCGTGACAGATTTGGATTCTGACATTTGGGACCCGCGAGGAAATAGCCTATCCAAGGTGGTGTCGACTTACTAGCCAATCAACAAACGATTCTGCCTACCAGCCGTTGGATTGACATCCAACATCTGTCGTGTATCTTCTATCTCTTGTCTTCTTCTTCCTCCAGCCACCCAAACCAAACCACCCCGTCGGCTTCGCCTGCTCCCGCCTCCCATGGCTGGCTGCGCCTTCGCTGCCCTACCATACGTACCCTCCAATGTTGGCCAGTCCCTCCCTCTATTCCCCCACACGTCCTGTTATTCTCCAGCGATGTCAGCCCCAACACGCACTTTTGAACCAGATCCAACCCTCATACTCCCTCCGCATTTGGTGGCGCATCTTCCACGGCTCCTGTTTGTTCCATCCGAGGCCTCGCCATCGTCCTCCGCCTTGCGGCCTTGGTTCGCTCACCGTGAGCGGTGCGCCTCCCTCTTGCGTTACAACCGAGAGGAACAAGGAAATGACTGTACATGGAGAGGATGACAGTAGGGACCCACCAGTGTCATGGCAGTACGCAAGCAAGTGCCTCTATATTACAAGCCCAAAAATATGGTTCCTCCGAATGGTTGGACATCTGGGGCTCACGCCATTGTCAACATCGTCAATAAATGAGAGAATTACACTACGAGCAGGTGACACCAGGGACCCAGCAGGTCGCGCAGTTCTTTTTGAGGAACAAGCAGTTTTTATTTATACTAGTTTTAGCGACGGATCAGGGTAACAACGGGGATGTGCGGGGGTTGTGGCCCGTCTAGCCAGGGTTTTATTTATGTTTACCACATCATGAGCCCAGTTGTGTTTTTTTCTTGCTGAAAATGGCTAGCCCAGTTCTATTTTTTTAAAGAAATACCCAAACAAGGCTTACTTTCTTTATCGGCCTTGCTGGGCTGCAAATCTTTCAAGACGAGGAGATTTTCATTCGGTTTGCCAGAAATGGGCTGTACATTTTTAAAACACATCAAACCGGGAATTAGTTTCAACTTTTTTTTATTACAAGATTTTCAATGCATTGATTTTTATGCATGGACAATTATTTGGATTTTATATTTATATAAATTATTTTTCAAAATAGTTTGAATGTGAATCGATATTTCTGGATTAATAACAGTTGACCGCACCGAAATATGCAAAATTTCGTATACTTTTTGACCATGGCCACAATATGGGGTGTAATGCTAACAAAAAGAAGATGGGCTCCAAAAATATTCTTAAGAATTAGAAAATGGGTTGTACATTATTAGAAATAATGGCAGATGGGTTGTATGCTGTTTTCCATAGATTTGAGGCTGACTTGTGCGCCCACTACAGGTTGACGTGTATGTTTTCACAAAAAAAAGGTTGACGCACATGCAACGCCCTGTCAACTTAGTCAACACACGAGAGCAAAGGATCGTTGGATGTCCATCCAATGGCTGTCGTGCTTCTTCAATCTCTGCTCTTCACGCTCCGGCCGCTCAAACAAGCGCTTGGACTGCTCGCTTCCTCCTCGCTGGCCGGCTATGCTGCCGCGCAGGCCTCACGGCCCCATCGTACTCCATCGCTGGCCTAGCCATCCCTCTACTCACCCACACCTGTTGTTATTCTCCGGGGATGGCAGACGAACCAGTAAACCCTCGTACTCCTCCGCATGGGAAACAACTGCCGAGTATTCCCTGGCTCCGTGTTGTTTGCTTCCTAGGCCTCGCCGTCGTTCACCGCCTTGGTGCTCTCGATGCAGCCTGGTCAACGTGGTACTGTACGTGGAGAGGCTGACAGCTGGGTCCACGGCCGTACACAAGGAAATGCCTCCTTATTACGCGTAAAATACTGATCCCTCCACCTGACAGCTAGGACCCATAGGAAGGGCCTCTGTATTTCACGAAAAAACGTTCCCCCCGCTGACAGGTCCGACCCACTAGCTATATCTTCTCACGCAAGGAAGTGCCTCCTTATTAGCCCAAAAAAATGAATACCCCCTACTAGCTGGGACCCACCATATTGTTGGGCTGACTTGTGGGCCTACTAAGTTGACGGGGACGGAGGGCTTTGTCAACTTAGTCAATACTCCAGTGACCGTATGATGTCCATCCAACGGCCATAGTGCTTCTTCAACCTCTGGTCTTCTTGCTCCAGCCGCCCAAAGCAGTGCCGGTCATGCCGCCTGCTCCTGCCTCCCGTGGCTGGCTGTGCTACCGCGGAGGCCTCACCGCCCCCATACTACTCCCACCACTGGCCAGGCCATCCCTCCACTCACCCACACCCCCTGTTATTCTTCGGCGATGGCAGCCTCACACCGCAGCCGAACCAGCGAACCCTCGTACTCCACTCCGCGTGGGCATCCACTGCCGCGTCTTCCCCGGCTCCGTGTCGTCCCCTTCCTAGGCCTCGCTGTCGTCCACCGCCGTGGTGCTCTCGGCGCGGCGTGGTCAATGTGGTCAATGACAGACTTCCATCGGAAGAGTACTGTACATGGAGAGGCTGACAGTTGGGTCCACGGCAGCCACAAGGAAGTGCCTCCTTATTACGCGGAAAATAATTATTCCTCCACCTGACAGCAGGGACCCACCGGACGGTCGACCAGTATTTCACGAAAAAAATGTTTACCCCTGACTGCTGGGACCCAGCGGACGGGCCACCGTATTTTGCAAAAAAAAAAAACGTTCCCCCCGCTGTCAGCTCGGACCCACCGGAAGTGCCTCCTTATTACGCACAAAAAAAAATGAATACTTCCCCTGCTAGCTAGGACCCACCTTGGTGGGAGGCTGACTTGTGGGCCTACTAAGTTGACTGGGACGGAGGACTTTGTCAACTTAGTCAATATGAATGATTTTAGCTCCAGTGACTGTACAATGTCCATTCAACGACCATAGTGCTTTTTCAAACTCTGGTCTTCTTGCTCCAGCCGCCCAAAGCAGCGCCGGTCGTGCCGCATGCTCTTGCCTCCCGTGGCCGGCTGTGCTGCCGCGGAGGCCTCACCACCCCCTACTATTCCCACCGCTGGCCAAGCCCTGCGGCGACGACAGCTGATGAAGCTATGTACCTAGGGTAGGGTCATGGACCTGTCCTAGATACCCTCCCCATGGACATCTCTAGAAGAAACCACCTTTCTATCAACTCAGAAGTGTTCCACTCGAGAGACTCGAGGACACTCGACCATGAAGCAACCACTCGACAGTCAGGATTTCTAAAGTCACTCCGCACGCTAACGGTCGGTCATTAAGTAGCCTTTATGGTCATCATAGCACTTTATTTGAGGCGTTACCAGTAACGCCCGACCTTAATGTACCTTAAACCTTGCATAACTGAGGGCGGGAGGGTGCGCGAACTCTATATAAGCCACCCCTCCTCAGTGTCAAGGGTTCGCACCCCTGTAATTCATACACACATAATCCAGTCGACCGCCTCCGGGCTCCGAGACATAGGGCTATTACTTCCTCCGAGAAGGGCCTGAACTCGTAAAACTCATGTGTATACAACTATTCCATAGCTAGGATCTTGCCTCTCCATCCCTACCCCCCTACATTACCGTCAGACTTAGAACCACGACAGTTGGCGCCCACCGTGGGGCGGGTGTCTTAGCGACTTATTGGAGAAGTTGCAATTTTTCCGATCTCCTTCATCATGGTTTCAGGCGAAGTTTTGGTTGAGGGCCGCGAGATCCGTCTCGGCGCGCTCACATTCATCGCCGACGACTCTGCTTGGCTTCAGGAGGCTTCACTCGACATCGGTGCGCTCCCTGTTCGCGGGGCGACGCACTTCGCTCAGGCGTCTGCATGGCGTCCTCCTGCGGCAACCGTCGACCCAAGATCGGTCGACCGTGTCGCCCCTCCCTCCTGTTTCCTCACGGGCGCAAGCGCTCCGGTCGGTCGAGACTTCAGCGGTGGGTGAGGCACGCGGTGGCTCGCCAATCGGCCACCCCCCAAGTCGCGACGATCGAGCCCGACGAATCTCTCTATGTCCTGTTCGACCGGGCTCACGGAGATCGTGCATCCGAAAAGCGATAACAGTGATCCAGGGCGGAGGTTCTGATGGTCGATGGACCATGCAGTCCTCCCGGCTTGCCCCGCACCGACGGAGGCGACGGCGGAGGCGATCCGTCGCATGCCCATGAAGAGTATCTCCCCGAGCGCCTCACCTCGCTGCAGAGAGAAGAACTTCGCTGCCGGAACGTGGATGTGCTGCACACTCCTATCGTTGGAGAAACCCTCGAGGCACGTGCTTTGGAGGATGCGCGCTTGGCCAACTTGGCTGAGCGCACTCGGCTGGAGAACCTCCAGCGAGTACTCGACGAGCGTGCGCGACAACGGGTTCCAGAATCCAGTCGACGTCAACTCTTTCCGCCATCGACTCAGGTATATCGAACTCCGATTCAAAATTTAGCAGCTGCGGCCCGTATAGCAGAGTCGATTCAGCCTTCGGTCGAGGCTGGCGGAGGCTTGTTGCGGATCGAGCATTACTCCGGGCAGCAGGAGACCAGAATTCAGATGTATCACGATCGCGAAACAGGATCCACAAAGAAACCCGTTGTTGCAGATCTGATTCGATCGGCTCACAGCCCAAGATCGCCTCGAGGCGTGAGGGACGTGAAGACTGGCGAGATCAGTATAGGAACCGTGAGCAGTATGATCACCGATTCGATCGCGACGATCGACGTCGAGTGCCCACCCCTCCCCCAAGGAGTGGGTCGCACGTGCCTCGACAACATGATGGCAGATGCCCTCACAGTGCTGGGCGAAGGATTCCAGTCGACCCCAGAGAACCAGGCTTTGATGCGAGATCCATTCTCGTTCAGAGTTTGGTCGACAAAAACAGAGCTTACCGAGGAGGTCATGACAGAGATGCACCCACCAGCAGCAGAGTGCACGTCTCAGGACCAGAGTGCTTCAGCAGAGCCATCAGGGCCGCGATGATTCCTCCCAACTTCAGGTTGGCGATCGAGTCGATAAGTTCACTGGTGAGTCCAAACCTGATACTTGGCTTGAGGACTACCGAGTGGCTGTTCAGATTGGCGGCGGCAATGATGAAGTGGCCATGAAACACCTGCCTCTTATGTTGGAGGGCTCGGCCAGAGCATGGCTGAAGCAGTTAGCACCCAGTAGTATTTACACTTGGGAAGATCTTTCCCGAGTGTTTGTCAGAACATTTGAAGGGACCTGCAAGCGACCAGTAGGGTTGACAGAATTTCAATCGTGCGTGCAAAAACAAATGAAACTTTGAGGGATTACATCCAGAGATGGATCACATTGCATCACACGATAGAGAATGTATCTGATCACCAGGCAGTCTATGCCTTCAAGGAAGGCGTTAAGTACAGAGAGCTAAACTTGAAATTCGGTCGAACCGGAGACATGTCTCTAAGTGGAATGATGGAGATTGCCACGAAGTATGCCAATGGTGAAGAAGAGGATCGGCTCCGGAGTGGCAAGCACAAGTCAGTCGCCCACGAAACCGGAGGAGGGAACTCCAGTCGGAAGCAGAAGCAAAAAGCCGAGCCAGCTGCTCCTGGAGAAGCCTTGGCCATGACTCAAGGAAAGTTTAAAGGGAAGCCCAAAGGACCTTGGAACCCTAAGAAGGTGAAAGACCAAGACGGAAATGATGTGTTGGATTTGCCATGCCACATTCACACGAAGAAAGATGAAGAGGGTAAACTCATTTACCCGAAACATACCACTCAACAGTGTCGGCTCTTGACCTAGCAATTCCAGGGAGAACATCCCAAAGATAAGGAAAAGGAGTCGGACAAAGTTGAGGGCAAGGACGATAGTGATGATGGATACCCCCAGGTCAATTCCACCCTGATGATTTTTGCTGACGTCGAAAGCAAAAGTCGATTGAAAGTTATCAACCGAGAGGTGAATATGGTCGCTCTGACGACACCCAGTTATTTGAAATGGTCTCAGATTGCCATCACATTCGACCAGTCTGACCACCCGACGCACATAGCCACCCCTGGGAGGCAAGCTTTGGTGGTTGACCCAGTCGTAGAAGGCACTCGACTGACTAAAGTTTTGATGGATGGTGGCAGTGGTCTGAATATACTGTATGCAGAGACGTTGAAAGGGATGGGCATTCCGATGTCCAAGCTCAGTACCAGCAACATGAGTTTCCATGGAGTCATTCCTGGAAAGAAGGCCGAGTCACTCGGTCAGATTTCTCTTGATGTGGCTTTCGGAGACTCCAAGAATTTCCGCAAAGAAATATTGACGTTTGAAGTTGTGGATTTCCAGAGTGCTTATCACGCTATTCTGGGAAGGCCGGCGTATGCACGTTTCATGGCTCGACCATGTTATGTATACCTTAAACTGAAGATGTCAGGCCCCAAAGGTGTGATCACTGTCACCGGCAATCGGAAGAAAGCGGAAGAGTGTTTCCAGAAAGGCTCGAAGATCGCCGATGCTCACATGGCAGTGGTAGAGCTGCAGGAATATCAGAAAACTGCAGACCCGAGTGATTTGTTGCGAGCCAAGAAGCCCGCTACGGAATCAGCGTTTCAGTCATCCGGTGAGACAAAGCCGATTCACATTCACCCGATCGACCCCAATGTTGCTCCGACCCATATCTCTACAACACTCGACTCCAAATAGGAAGAAGCGCTCATCCAGTTCCTCCGTGAGAACTGGGACATCTTTGCATGGAAGCCTGCTGACATGCCAGGTGTTCCCAGGGGGCTGGCTGAGCACCATCCACGAGTCGACCCAAAAGTGAAACCTGTCAAAGAACATCTTCGACGGTCCGCCGTCCAGAAGAGAAAGGCCATTGGCGAGGAAGTGGCTCGACTCCTTGCAGCGGAGTTTATCCGAGAGATTTACCACTCCGAGTGGCTCGCCAATGTCATCATGGTCCCCAAGAAGGACAAGTCACTTCGCATGTGCATTGACTTCAAACATATCAATCCGGCCTGCCCGAAAGATCATTTTCCTCTCCCCCGCATCGACCAAATAGTCGACTCGACCGCGGGATGTGAGCGACTGTCTTTTTTAGATGCCTATTACGTTGACCATCAGATCCATTTGTATGGACCCGACGAGATCAAAACAGCTTTCATCACTCCATTCGGGTGCTTCTGTTATGTCACCATGCCATTCGGCCTCAAGAATGCCGGAGCCACGTTCATGAGGATGATTCAAAAGTGTTTGCTCACTCAAATCAGTCAGAATGTGGAAGCATACATGGATGATATTGTGGTCAAGTCATGGAAGGGTCCCGACCTCCTGACTGACCTTGCTAAGACATTTGCCAACCTCAGGAGTTATGATATCAAGCTTAATCCATCAAAGTGCACATTCGGAGTTCCTGGTGGTAAGTTACTCAGTTTCCTCGTTTCCGAACGAGGAATCGACGCCAATCTAGAAAAAGTTGGTACTATACTCCGAATGAAACGTCCTGTGCGTGTGCACGATGTCCAGAAGCTTACTGGTTGCTTGGCCGCTTTAAGTCGATTCATCTCTCGACTCGGTGAAAAGGCATTGCCTCTTTACTGACTGATGAAGAAGTCAGACAAATTCGAGTGGACTCCTGAAGTTGATGCAGCATTTGTAGAGCTAAAAGCCTTGCTCTCCACCCAGCCGGTGCTTGCTGCCCCAATCAGCAGAGAGCCTTTGCTGCTTTACATTGCAGCCACGGGACAAGTTGTCAGTACAATACTTACGGTCGAGCGGGAAGAAGAAGGCAAAGCCTTTAAAGTTCAGTGCCCAGTTTATTATGTTTCTGAAGTTTTAACCCCGCCAAGCAAAGATATCCTCACTATCAGAAACTTGTATATGGGATTTATATGACCATGAAGAAGGTTGCACATTACTTCTCTGACCATTCCATTACAGTCGTCAGCGACACTCCATTGTCAGAGATTCTACACAACAGAGATGCAACTGGTCGAGTGGCAAAATGGGCGATTGAACTCCTTCCCCTAGATATCAAGTTTGAGGCAAAGAAAGCCATCAAGTCCCAAGCAATAGCAGATTTCGTCGCCGAGTGGATTGAACAACAGCTGCCGACTCAAGTTCACTCGAACCTTTGGACCATGTTCTTTGATGGTTCTAAGATGCTGAATGGTGCCGGTGCTGGGGTAGTGTTGGTTTCCCCCCGAGGAGATAAGCTCAGATATGTGCTCCAGATCCACTTTGATTCCTCCAATAACGAAATAGAATATGAAGCACTTTTGTATGGGTTGCGTATGGCCATTTCACTCGGCGTCCGTCGCCTCATGGTCTATGGCGACTCAGATTTGGTGGTTAATCAAGTGATGAAGGAGTGGGACGTCAGAAGTCTGGCCATGACTGGTTACTATAATGCAGTGAGAAAGCTAGAGAAGAAATTCGAGGGGTTAGAGCTTCATCATATACCCCGACTAAAAAATCAAGCAGCTGATGATTTGGCAAAAATAGGTTCCAAGAGAGAAGCCATTCCCAGCAATGTGTTTTTGGAACATATCCACGCACCATCAGTTCAAGTGGATCCTTTCACCGAAGAAGCCCCGCAACCAAAAAGTGCCACAGATCCGACTGAGGTTGAGGTTCCAGCGGTGGTCGACCTAATCATGGAAGTTTTGGTCATCACTCCCGACTGGACAGTGTCGTACATCGCGTATATCCTAAGAAAAGAGCTCCCAGAGAATGAAGAAGAGGCTCGACAGATTGTCCATTGATCCAAGGCCTTTACTGTGATAAATGGACAGTTGTTTAGGTAAGCATAGCGAGTCGATCGAAATGTATAACACCAGAAGACGGTCAGATAATTCTTGACGATATCCACTCGGGGACCTGTGGTCACCATGCGTCCTCTCGGACCATTTTGGCTAAAGCATACCGAGTGGGATTTTACTGGCCAAGAGCAAATGAAATGGCGAAAGAGATAGTCGACAAGTGTGAAGGATGTCAGTTCTATTTCCAATATGTCACACAAACCCGCCTCAGCCTTGAAGACCATTCCACTCATCTGGCCCTTCGCTGTTTGGGGATTAGATATGGTTGGACCACTGAGAACTGGCAGGAGCGGCTACACTCACGTTGTCGGTGTCAAAACCGGCGGATCTCGGGTAGGGGGTCCCGAACTGTGCGTCTAGGTGGATGGTAACAGGAGACAAGGGACACAATGTTTTTACCCAGGTTCGGGCCCTCTCGATGGAGGTAAAATCCTACTCCTGCTTGATTAATATTGATGATATGGGTAGTACAAGAGTGGATCTAAAACGAGATCAGAGAGGCTAAACCCTAGAAGCTAGCCTATGGTATGATTGTTGTTCATCCTACGGACTAAAACCCTCCGGTTTATATAGACACCGGATAGGGTTAGGGTTACACAGAGTCGGTTACAATGGTAGGATATCTACATATCCGTATCGCCAAGCTTGCCTTGCATGCCAAGGAAAGTCCCATCCGGACACGGGACGAAGTCTTCAATCTTGTATCTTCATAGTCCAGGAGTCCGGCCAATGGTGATAGTTCGGCTATCCAGACACCCCCTAATCCAGGACTCCCTCAGTAGCCCCTGAACCAGGCTTCAATGACGACGAGTCCGACGCGCATATTGTCTTCGACATTGCAAGGCGGGTTCCTCCTCCGAATACTTCATAGAAGATTTTGAACAGAAGGATAGTGTCCGGCTCTGCAAAACAAGTTCCACATACCACCGTAGAGAGAATAACCTTTGCACAGATCTGCTGACGTATTCCGCGGCGTGACATCACACCACGGCCAGGCCTCTATACGAATTGTTTTACTGTTCCATTTCGGTGCGTTTAGCGAGGCGGTTTCCTTGGCACGTCTTATCAGAGCGGAGATCGTGCCCCCTTATTCCGGGATTCTCATCAATACGGGCGTGGGTAACCCGATCGTGCCGTTAGCTGGCACGCCTCCATCGGCGAGTCCCGAACGGTCACGGGAGGGCTCTTGGTATTCAACCTCTTTATAACGAGACCAAGGCCCGCTCCTTTCCTTCAATCTCAATCGAATCCGCCCCTCGCCTCGAGTTCCAACACCCAAAGCTCCAGATTTAGGCGCCGGACCTTCAACGATGTCCGACTCCGACACCTGCGGCGGTGGATGTCTTCCTCCATCACGGAAGAAGATGTGCTAAAGCTGAGAGACGCCAGGTATCTAACCGGCGAAATTTCGCATAGGCTGCCTGCCCAAGGGAAGGTTATTCCCACTCCCGAGCCTGGTGAGAGCTTGGTATTCGTGTCTCACTTCCTTCGGGGTTTAGGCTTCCCGACGGACCCCTTTGTGAGGGGGCTCATGTTTTATTATGGGCTGGAATTCCATGACTTGGATCCGAGTCCATCCTCCACATCTCGTCGTTCATTGTCAGATGTGAAGCCTTTCTCCGCATTACCCCTCACTTCGGATTGTGGCTCAAGACCTTCAAAGTGGAGCCAAGATGATCAAGGGGCATCGTGCAGAAAAGTGGATGGGCTGTTATAAGCAAGAATGCGGACGCTCCATGGCCCGAGGGCTCTTTTCAAGAGGAGCTCAATTTATGGCAACATGAGTGGTTTTATATCACCGCCCTGTGGGCACCAAATGGGCGGCGCCACCTGCCTTCCGCTCGGGTCCTCCATTGCGCAAGGCGTCATGGGTCAATAAAGGGCTCGACTGGGACCGGCCCAAGGACGTACCTCTGTTGCAGGGCCGTATTCGAGACCTCCGAGAGAGACAGATCAATCTGGTCTTAGTAGCGCAGGTCATGTTGATTCGTCGCACCTTGCCCTGCAAACGTCGCCCCCTCCGCTTGTGGGAGTTTAATCCGGAGGGACCACGAGCTCTCCAACATTTTATGGGCGTAACGCCCGTGGAGATGTATCAACTGTTTTTGGATCACAAGCAATGTGTCCGGACTTAACCGAGGACGCAGGTCTGAGCTGCAATCGCCCGGATACTCAAGTAAGTAGTCCTGTACCCGGACATGCTATCCGCATATTTATCATAAACTTGCCCTTAAAAGAGCTATCCCTTAAACAGGAGTGGATAGCAAAAGAAAAACTGATCAGGTGTCCGGCCCCCCTCCCTGAGACCACGCCGGATCCTGTATTAACCAAGATGCTAGAGGCTGTGCCTTTTGAAGAAGGTGAAGGGGGGAACAAGGGAACTACTACCTCCGTGAAGGAGGCTATCAAGAAAGGGGGGATCGAGAATCCCTCCCTCCAAGGGGAGAAGAGGACTGCTTCTGGAGATCCGGAGACCAAAGCCTCAAAGCGGGGGACGAAATCTTCACGGAGGGTCTGCGGCGGAGATGCCCGGCCGCACTATTTCCCCAAGGAGATCAGCCCTCCAACGAGCCGTAAGTAAAGGGGGCGTTTTTTTAAAGACATCCCCATTTTATTTCTGAAGGTAACCGAAAGTTTACCTTGTAGTTCGGATCTCAGCCCTTCACAGCAGAGCTCGTCTTCAGGGGATCTTGATCCGGAGATGATGGAGAGCGAAACGCCTCCGCCTGTCGTACCGTTATGCGAGGTGGACGACCCTGAGGTGTCATCGCGGAGGGCTTCTCCGAATCCGGCGGGGCCAGAAGGCAGCCGTATGTCCCCTCAAAGCCCTTCGTGTCCGGCCTTCGAAAAAGGCCACCGGACGAGTCCGGCACCAACGGGTGTACGGTCGGAGGAGCTGAAGGATCTGCTCGGGCGAGCGTCTATCTCGGAAGATCACCATACGTTAATGGGTATAGTGATTGAAAGGATTTCATCCGCTGAGAGCGGATTGCATGAGCCGTCGTAAGTTTACTGGAGGGTTTTGAGGTAGGCAAAATGATGTACCTTCTGACAGTTTTGCATATAAAATGCGCCATGTATAGATAGTAGCCCCTGAGACTTGGTGCAGTGTCAAAAATGACGGCGCGCCGAGGATCATAACCCCAGGTATAATATGCGCTCTTCCTATGTAGGTGGCGAAGCATCCGTTGGCTAGCCGGTTGATGAATTTGCCGAATCAAGCGGCAACTTGACGTGGCGGATGCGGACATCACGCTTGTTAATAAGCGGCTTGACGAGTCACAAGGTATGCAACTTCTCCGCGGACACCTGGTAAGGAAGCTTGACGCCCATGCCTTACAACATGTATGCTTAATGCAGATGGTGCCGCTGCTATGGAGAACCTTCGGGCGGAGCTCGCCCGAGCCAAGGAGCAAGCCAGAAAAAGTGATGCGGCTGCCTTAAAGGCGGCTGCAGAGCTAAAAGCCGATCAGGCTGCTCACTGCCGAAGCAAGAAAGAAATGGCCGAGATGGCCGTGAAATTGAAGAATGCTACTGACCGTTGAGAGCTTCTTGAAAAATAAGATCGAGCGAAACAAGAGGACCTGAAAAAGGCCGCCACCGAGGCTAAGGATACTCGCTCTGCGATGAGAGCTATGAAGGAGGAGCTACGTCAGGCCGGAGATATTGCGGCTGGAAAGCCCTTTCTGATGCGGAGGAAATTCACGAATCCTAAGTATGCTCAATTGGACCGGCTGTGGGGTGCGTAGGATGCTTATCTGGACTTGGCGGCGAGTGCCGCAGACGCGACCGAACACTTCCGAGGTCAAAAGGATCACGGAATGGAAGAGCGTTTTTAGTCGCAGTTCCATAGTCCGGAGCGTCCACTTTCATTAACCGATCATTTGGCCGAATGGGCTGAGCTGAATTGGTTGTCCGGACTTGCCATGAAGGCTGTCGTGACTCATTTGTGGCCGAAAAGGCCCGAGCCGAAGAGTTATTTTGGCTTGGTGCAACAGTTCCTTGGTGCGGTGCCGCATATCGATGCAATGAAGTGGTCAGCATGCATAGAGGGTGCGCGGATGGCTCTTGCCCGTGTCAAGACATACTGGGCGGAGATGAAGGCCACCGACGTTGCATCCCAAGATTCGGACAGAAGCCGAGTACCTGCCGAGCACTATTTTGAGGAAGTCTGCGCAGGCGCTCGTTTAATAGAGACGCAATGCTCGAAGGATATTATGTTTTAATGACATGTATGATTTGTGAAAACAATGTTTCAATATAATATAAGAGCTTTTTATAATTGTGCGTTCAAGTATTAAAACACCTCCTGTGCGGCCGTTGATGTATATGTGTATATAACCTGAAAGATGGCAGTCTTTGGCTTCAGCCCCCACGCACATAGTGCGGGGGTGTTTGCAAAAAGGCTCATTTTCACACTTAATCCAACGTCTTGGTCCTGTAAAGGAGGTGATAGCGTAGCAAACTAGGTGAGGGAGTCCTGGATTAGGGGGTGTCCGGATAGCCGGATTACCATCATCAGCTGGACTATCATTTGCCGGACTATCATCATCGACCGGACTCCAAGACTATGAAGATACAAGATTGAAGACTTCTCCCCGTGTCCGGATGGGACTTTCCTTGGCGTGGAAGGCAAGCTTGGCGTATGATATGTAGATCTCCTACCATTGTAACCGACTCTATGTAACCCTAACCCTCTCCGGTGTCTATATAAACCGGATGGCTCTAGTCCGTAGGACATCATCAGAACATCAACAACCCTTACAATCATACCATAGGCTAGCTTCTAGGGTTTAGCCTCCTTGATCTCGTGGTAGATCCACTCTTGTAAACATCCACAATATCAATATCAATCAAGCAGGACGTAGGGTTTTACCTCCATCAAGAGGGCCTGAACCTGGGTAAACATCATGTCCCTTGTCTCTTGTTACCATCCGCCTAGACGCCTGATTCGGGACCCCCTACCCGAGATCCGCCGGTTTTGACACCGACATTGGTGCTTTTATTGAGAGTTCCTACGTATGCGTCACCGATAGGCTTGATGGCCTCTTCAATCAACGACGACGCAGTCTGGGTGAGACTTTTCTCCCGGACAGATCTTCATATTCGGGCGGCCAGATCGCTGGGCCAACTCGCTTGGCCATCTGGAGCAAATCGAAAGCTATGCCCCTGGCCGTCAGGTCAGGTTTGGAAGCCTAAACTTCACGGCCGATATCCGCGGGGACTTGATCTTCGATGGATCCGAGCCACAGCCGAGCGTGCCGTGCTGTCACGATAGGCATGACCTAACTCTGCCGCCGAACAACACCTTGGAGGCCGCACACGAATCCGCTCCGACCCATAGTCCGGAGCCGATCGCTCGGATCGAGGATGGATGGTTGGACACCGCCTCGAGAGCGACAACCTCTACGGCGATGGAGCCGAACACTTACCTTGCCCGCGCATAAAGCTCATGACTCGAGGTGCGGACTCTGCCGGACTCGAACCTCCGGCGCCCGCGGTCGAATCCGATTGGCGCCCGATGATGGAATTCACCGCTGCGGACATCTTTTTCAGCACTTCGCCCTTGGCGATATCATAAATTGAAGCATCTCTCGCTATCCGGAGAGCCTGGCGAACTACGGCCAGGACGGTTGGGACGCGGACGACGAAGAAATTCAGAGCCCACCCACCACCCACTTCGTAGCCACCGTCGACGATTTAACCGACATACTCGACTACGACTCCGAAGACATCGACGATATGGACGACGATGCCGGAGACTACCAAGAACCAGTGCCTACAGGACACTGGAAGACCACCTCGTCATACGACATATACATGGTGGACAGCACAAAGGGAAGCGATAAGAAGGAACAACGGGACGCGGCAGAGGATAATCCCGCCGATAAACAAACAACACGGCGACGTAAACGCCGCCCTAAGTCCCGCCTCGATCAAAGCAGCCTTCCTAACGACCCAGCGATAGAGCAGGGCAAACCAGCGGACGACGAACAGGACGAGCCGGATAATCAACCCCTTCACGGAGCAATCAACAGTCCGGACACAACACTGGAGCATACGAGCATACACAAAAGACTCGTCGCCACTGCAAGAAGTTTGAAGAAGGAAAAACGAAAGCTCAAAAAAGCAGAAGACACGCTCAGAATGAAGTGGAGCAAAGTATTCAAGACTGCAGACAAAAACGGCAATGGCCATCAAACAAAGAGCTACCCGAAGCGCAAGTTGCTGCCAGAATTTGACGAGGAAGCCATAGAGCCCTCATAGTCAAAGAATAAAGAGGCCGCCTGGCCGGATAGACGGCCAGATGACAGGCCCAAAGCGACAAGCGGGGCTGCACACAAGCCGAATTATAATCCTGGGAAAATGGACGGCCCAACTAGGTCCATCTACGGGCCAAAAAAGAGGGCCCCCGGAAGTAACACAACACAACAAGTGTTCAAAGACAGCGGCACACCCAAATACAGGGGCGCCGCACACCCGCTATGTTTTACCGATGAGGTGCTGGATCATGAATTTCCAGCAGGGTTTAAACCTATGAACATAGAGGCACACGACGCACAATGCACCTTTGAGTCTGGATAGAAGATTACATACTACACATACACATGGCTAGAGGAGATGATCTCCACGCCATAAAATAGCTACCCCTCAAGCTCAAAGGGCCAGCTCGGCCTTGGCTCAAAGGCCTCGAGAAAACACTCTTGTTGGAAGTTGGGAAGAGCTTGAGGACGATTTAGAAACAAATTTTAAGGGACTTATGTCCGCCCTCCGGATCTGAGCGATCTGAGTCATATAACCCAATAGCAGGAGAGTCGGTAGCAAGAATTTCGGAACAGGTTCCTTACCAAAAAGAACCAAATAGTCGACTCTCCGGACACGGAAGCCTTAGCAGCTTTTAAACACAACGTCTGAGACGAATGGCTCGCCAGACACCTCGGCCAAGAGAAGCCAAGAACAATGGACGCGCTAACAAGCCTCATGGCGCGCTTTTGCGCAGGAGAAGACAGCTGGCTAGCAAGATGCAGCACCAGCGACCCGAGTACATCCGAGATCAGCGATGGAAACGGAAAGTCACGGCGCAGGAAAGATCAGCGCCGGAATAAAGAAAAAAGCCCATAGGGCACGGCTGTCAACACCGGATTCAAAAGCTCGCGGCCAAACAATAAAACACGGCCTCTTAAGGACAACAGAGATGAGCTATCAAATTTCAACAAAATCTTAGATCGGATATGTCAAATCCACAGTACCTCCGGAAGGCCTGCAAACCATACCAACCGAAATTGTTGGGTCTTTAAACAGTCCGGCAGACTCAACGCCGGACACAAGGGGCTCGATGCGCCAAGCGAGGACGATGACGAACCCCACCAGCAGAGCACCGGAAGTCAAAAGAGTTTCCCACAAGAAGTCAAAACAGTAAACTTGCTTCACGTGATAGCACGGAAAGCCAACACGGCACTCGCCAAGACAAGTGTCGGACGATCCACCCCAGTGGACCGAGATTGGATGTCAAAACCAATCACTTTCGACCATCAGGATTAGTCCAGAAGTATCCGGAACGCAGGATAGACTGCCCTGATATTGGATCCCATAATAGACGGACTGCAATTGACGCAGGTTTCGATGGACGGCGGCAGTGACTTGAACCTGCTATATCCGGACACAATCCGCAAGTTGGGATAGACCCTACTACAATTCTGCATAGCCGCACTTCCTTCAAAGGAGTGGCGCCAGGCCCTTACGCCAGGTGCATAGTTTCATTATTAGTAGAAGTTGTGTCAGGGTCACCTGACAACTTCCGACGATAAAAGCTAAACCTTTCATATCGCCCCATTTAAAAGTAGCTATCAAGCATCACTGGGACGGGAAGCTTTCGTCCGCTACAATGCAATACCACATTACGCGTCTCTTACGCTTAAAATGTCCGGTCCACGTGGCATCATTTCATTAAAAGGTCGCTTGAGACCCCGGACACGGCTGGACGAGTCCGGAATAAATAAGCTAGGGGCTACCTAGCCGCACATCCCTTCACAAGGGTTTGCACATATAAGCCATAATGAGCTAGCATAGGCTCAGCTTTCTTAATCTATATTTCAATTTTTTATGCACTTTCTCGCACGATTTCCTTTCCAACCAAGTTCTTCTTTTTTTTACAGATGAACAACGTGCACACCCGTCCAGGATACGGCTGCGCGGAGACACAAAGCAGGCGTGCAGTAGGGACCCGTTGCAAGGACTCTTTTCAGACTAAGACCCTACGTAAACCTTTCTTACTGTCTCTTGTTGCTATAATCCCCTGGTTTATCATTATAACCACAGTGGAGACTGGCGTTTTGGCATCGGCCGCGCCAGAAGAACCCGCCCGTACCTGGACACAAGGGGCTTAGGGCTTTGTTTTGCCCGCGATTATAAAGACCGAACACCTTCCGGAGTGTTCGGCGTCTCGAGTTAGGCCTTATATGCATCAGCTCCGAATCATGTCCTTGGTCAAATGTTGGGTTTGCCCGGCTCCTGTGTTTTGCTGCCTTACGTTCCGTATCATCGGCTAACGGCTCCGGAGAACTCTGCGATTGTGCCCCGGTTAAATTTGGCGAGCACCTCAAGAGAGAAAGCCAAAACTGACTGTCATGATACAGCGAGAGACTGGTCAACCACTCGATCAACTATGGGAATGTTTAGGATTCCTCCGCTTTGTGAAGGTCGTTTCGGCCAGGCACATCCGCGCCCCAAATTCGGAGAGCGCGGTGCCCCCAGGGGCTATGTCGTAGCCCCACCCTCGAACTCCATGGCTAAGTGAAAGCGATAAAGCATTATAGTCCGGTTGCCTCGTTTGCTACGCTACCACCTCCTTTACAAGACCGAGACATCGGATTAAGTGTGAAAACGCGCTATTTTTTGCGAACACCCCCGCACCTTGTGCATGGGGGCTGAAGCCGACGACTGCCATCTTTCAGGTTATACAAACGTATACATGAACGACCGCATAGGAGATATTCTATTACTTGAACGCACAAGTATAAAAGGCGCTTACATCATAAATATCGTTTTACATCATATAAACGTTCATTCGAACGTAACATTTTTTGAGCACTGCGACTCTATTACACGAGCACCACGCAGCACTTCGCCAAAATAGTGCTCGGCGGGTAACCGGTTATCATCCGAACCCGAGGTCGCAACAGCGGTGGCATCCATCTCTGTCCAATGTGTCTTCACAGGCGGCGCCATCCGCGCACCCTCTATGCAGGCCGACCGCTTCATCACCTTGATATGCGGCACCGCCCAAGAAATTGCTGCAATAAGCCAAAGTAACTCTTCGGCCGGGGCCTATCCGGCCGGATATGGGTCACTATATCCGTCATAGCAAGCCCGGACAACCTATTTAGCTCAGCCCACTCTGCCAAACGGTCGGCCAACGAAGTGAACTCCCCGGACTATGGAATTGAGACCAAAACAGCTCTTCCGTCTTGTGATCCTTCTGGCCTCGAAAATGCACAACGGCATCCGCTGCACTCGCTGCTAAGTCCATATAAGGGTCCTCTGAACCCCACAGTTAACCCAGTGAGCATATTTTGGATCCTTAAACCTTGGCGCAGCGAAAAAGGCTTGCCAGCTACAATATCTCCGGACTGGCGCAACTCTTCCTTTATAGCCCGCATTGCGGGCGGGCATCCTTAACCGGCGGTGGCCTTCCGCAGGTCTTCTTGCCCCGCTAGGCGCTCCTTCCCAAGAACCTCATTGCGGTCGGTAGCATCTTTTAACTTCAGGGCCATTGCGGCCATCTCTTCCCTGCTCCGGCAGTGTGCGGTCCTTTCGGCCGCTAACTCCTCGGCCGCCCTCGAGGCCGCCGCATTAATCCTTCTGGTCTGCTCCTTGGCTTGAGCAAGTTCGGCCCGAAGGCTCTCCACAGCAGAGGCACTATCTGCATTTCACGCACATATTGTAAGGAATTGGCTTTGTCTCCCTTACCAAGTGACCGCGCAGTAACACTTACCTTGCGACTCATCAAGTCGCCTGTTGATCAGCGTGATGTCCGCATCCGCAACATCGAGTTGCCGCTTTAGTTCAGCAACTCCATCAGTCTGGCTGGCCGCCGGACGACCCGCCACCTGCATCGGCACGACGGGAATTTAAACTTGCGATTTTGATCCTCGGCACGCTGTCGATTTCGACAACCTACCGAGTCTCAGGGGCTACTATCTATACATGGCGCATTCTATATGCAAAACTGTTAAAAGGTGTGTCATTTTCACGTACCTCAAACCCCGCTTGACAAACTCCCCGACGGCATCGTGCAACGCCTTGGCGGACGAAATCCTTTCAATCACCAAGCTCATCAATGCGTGCGATCTTCCGAGATAGACGCCTTCTCAAGCAGATCCTTCACCGCATACCGATTGGCACCGAACTATCCGGCTTTGCCAAACCCGGGGGCTCCCTCCGTGACGACACTTCAGGCTCGTCCGCCCTATCCAACGGCGCCCCGGACGGGGGCGTCTCACTCTCTATCATCTCCGAACGAAGGTCCCCCGAAGACGAGCTCATCTGCGAAGGACGGAGATCCGAACTACAAGGTAAAAACTTTAGTTATCCTCAGAAGCACAAATAGGGATGTCCCTTATTATAAAACTCCTTTCTTTCTACTTACGGCTCATTGGAGGGCTGACTCATTAAGGGAGATTGTGCGGCCGGGGCCTCCCCGGACGTAGGACCCTCTGGCGAAGATTTCTTCCCCCGTTTAGGGGCTTTTGCCCCCGGGTCCTCGGAGGCAGTCCTCTTCTCCCCTTGGGGGGAGGGATTCTCGATCCCCCCTCTTTCAAGAGCCTCCTTAGGCAAGGTAGTAGCTTCCTTGTTTTCCCCTTCGTCTTCCTCTGAAGGCGTAACCTCAAGCATCCGGACCAGCACGGGATCCGGTGCGGTCTCGGGGAGGGGGGCTGGACACCGTATCAATTTTGCTTCCGCTATCCACTCCTGTGTAGAAGGAAATTGGTCATAAGGCGAATCATCGAAAGGCAAACAAACGGTATGTCCGGACTTGGAACTACTTACCTGAGTATCTGGGCGATTGCAGCTTAGTCCAGCATCCTCGGTCAATTCCGGACGCACCTCTTGCGATCCGAAGAATAACTTATACATCTCCAGGGGTGTCATACCCATGAAGTGTTGAAGAATCCGTGGGCCCTCCGGATTGAACTCCCATAGCCGGAGAGGACGGATTTGCGAGGCAGAGACGCCTAATCAGCATAACCTGCATCACCACCACCATATTGATCTCCCTCGTTAGGAGATCTCGAATCAACCCTCAGTAGGGGCACGTCCTTTGACGGCCCAGTTGAGCGCTGGTTGACCCACGACATCAACCGTCGTGGAGGTCCCAGGCGGAATAGGGCGGCGGCTTTTGTCTCCGGCCCCTCGGAACGGTGATATAGAACCACTCTTGCTGCCACAGGCCGAGCTCCTCTTGGAAGGAGCCCGGGCCTGAGGCGTCGGCCCTCTTACTTATGGCCGCCCCGCCACACTCCGCTTGACGCCCCCCGATCATCTTCGGCGCCACATTAAAGGTCTTCAGCCACAGGCCGAAGTGAGGGGTGACGCGGAGGAAGGCTTCGCAGACAACAATAAATGCGGAAATATGGAGGATGGACTCCGGAGCCAAATCGTGGAATTCTAACCCATAATAAAACATGAGCCCTCTCAGAAAAGGATCCATCGGGAAGCCTAAACCCCGACGGAGGTGGGATACGAAAACGACATACTCGCCGGGCTCAGGGGTGGGGATGGCCTGCCCTTCGGCAGGCAACCTTTGTGAAATCTCGTAAGACAGGTACTTGGCCTCCCGCAGCTTTAGCACGTCCTCCTCCGTGACGGAGGAGGGCATCCACCGGCCCTGGAGGTCGGAACCGGACATCGTTGAAAGTCCGAAGTGCTCGAATCTGGAGCTCTAGGTGCTGGAACATGGAGCGGGGAGAGGATTCGATGGAGGATTGAAGAAAAGGAACGAGCCTTGGTCCCGTTATAAAGAGGAAGAATACCAAGAGCCGTCTCCGTGACCGTTTAGGGACTACGCCCGATAGAGGGGCATAGCAAGCAGGCGCGGTTGGGTTACTACGCCCGTATTGATGAGAATCCTAGATTAAGGGGAAACACGATCTACTGCCCGACAAGGCGTGCCAAGGAAACCGCTTCGCTAAATGCGCTGAGGTGGTAAAGTAAAAACAATTCGAGTAATGGCTTGGTAGTGGTGTGACGTCATGCCACAAAAAGCGTCGCAGATTGAACTTGTGTATATATTATTATTCTCTCTACGGTGGAATGTGGAATTTATTTTGCGAGCGGACACTAACCCGGTGTTCACAATCTTCTATCAATTGGAGGAGGAACCCGCCTTGCAATGCCAAGCAATATCTGGCGCGGACTTATCGTCATTGAAGCTTGGTTGAGACTCTTGAGGAGTCTGGATTAGGGGTGTCCGGATAGCGGATTACCATCATCACCGAACTATCATTTGCTTGGGACTATCATCATCGACCCGGACTCCAAGACTATGAAGATACAAGATTGAAGACTTCTCCCGTGTCCGGATGGGACTTTCCTTGGCGTGGAAGGCAAGCTTGGCGATACGGATATGTAGATCTCCTACCATTGTAACCGACTCTATGTAACCCTAGCCCTCTCCGGTGTCTATATAAACCGGATGGCTCTAGTCCGTAGGACATCATCAGAACATCAACAACCCTTACAATCATACCATAGGCTAGCTTCTAGGGTTTAGCCTCCTTGATCTCGTGGTAGATCCACTCTTGTAAACATCCACAATATCAATATCAATCAAGCAGGGCGTGAGGGTTTTACCTCCATCAAGAGGGCCCGAACCTGGGTAAACATCGTGTCCCTTGTCTCCTGTTACCATCCGCCTAGACGCACAGTTTGGGACCCCTTACCCGAGATCCGCCGGTTTTGACACCGACACTAGGCAACCGGACTATAATGCTTTATCACTTTCACTCAGCCATAGGAGTTCGATGGTGGGGCTACTATATAGCCCCTAGGGGCACCGCGCTCTCCCGAACTCGGGGCGCGTATTGTTGGGGAACGTTGCATAAAATTAAAAAAATTCCTACGTGCACCAAGATCCATCTATGAGTTCATCTAGCAACGAGTGAGAGAGATGCATCTACATACCCTTTGTAGATCGCGTGCGGAAGCGTTCAAGAGAACGGGGTTGAGGGAGTCGTTCTCGTCGTGATCCAAATCACCGGAGATCCTAGCACCAAACGGACGGCACCTCCGCGTTCAACACACGTACGGTCACTATGACATCTCATCCGTCTTGATCCAGCAAGGGGGAAGGAGAGATTGATGAAGATCCAACAGCACGACGGTGTGGTGGTGGATGCAGCAGTACTCCGGAAGGGCTTCGCCAAGCAACTGGGGAGGAGGAAGAGGTGTAGCAGGGGGAGGGAGGCGCCAAGTGCAAGGGTGCGGCTGCCCTCCCTCCCCCCCTCTATATATAGGGTCCCAGGCGCCGGCCCCTAGGAGATGGGATCTCCTAGGCGGCGGCCAAGGGGTGGAGTGCCCCAAGGCAGAGTGGGCGCCCCTCCCTAGGGTTACCAACCCTAGGCGCAGAGGGGGGCCCAGGGGGGGGGGGGGCGCACCAGCCCACCAGGGGCTGGTTCCCCTCCCACTTCAGCCCATGGGACCCTTCCGGTGGTCCCGGTACAATACCGGGTGACCCCGAAACTTTCCCGATGGCCGATACAACACTTCCTATATATAATTCTTTACCTCCGGACCATTCCAGAACTCCTCGTGACGTCCGGGATGTCATCCGGGACTCCGAACAACTTTCGGTTTGCTGCATACTCATATTCATACAGCCCTAGCGTCACCGAACCTTAAGTGTGTAGACCCTACAGGTTCGGGAGACATGCAGACATGACCGAGACGGCTCTCCGGTCAATAACCATGTTGGCTCCCACATACTCCTCGATGATCTCATCGGATGAACCACGATGTCGAGGATTCAAGCAACCCTGTATACTATTCCCTTTGTCAGACGGTATGTTACTTGCCGGAGATTCGATCGTCGGTATCCCAATACCTCGTTCAATCTCGTTACCGGCAAGTCACTTTACTCGTACCGTAAGGCATGATCCCATGACCAAACACTTGGTCACTTTGAGCTCATTATGATGATGCACTATCGAGTGGGCCCAGTGATACCTCTCTGTAATACGGAGTGACAAATCCCAGTCTCGATCCATGTCAACCCAACAAACACTTTCGGAGATACCTGTAGTGCACCTTTATAGTCACCCAGTTACGTTGTGACGTCTGGTACACACAAAGCACTCCTACGGTATCCGGGAGTTACACGATCTCATGGTCTAAGGAAAAGATACTTGACATTGGAAAAGCTCTAGCAAAACAAACTACACGATCTTGTGCTATGCTTAGGATTGGGTCTTTGTCCATCACATCATTCTCCTAATGATGTGATCCCGTTATCAATGACATCCGGTGTCCATAGTCGAAACCATGACTATCTATTGATCAACGAGCTAGTCAACTAGAGGCTCACTAGGGACATGTTGTGGTCTATCTATTCACACGTGTAATACGATTTCCGGATAATACAATTATAGCATGAATAAAAGACAATTATCACGAACAAGGAAATATAATAATAATCCTTTTATTATTGCCTCTAGGGCATATTTCCAACACGTATGTGCCTGACCGGGAAACGTTCCTTCGTTAATGCGGGGGAATTATAAACATTCCGGTGGGTCATCGAGTGGTTGACCAGTCTCACGCTATATCATGACAGTCAGTTTTCGGCTTTCTCTACTGAGGTGCTCACCTGGCCGAACCGGGGCACAATTGCAGTAGTTCTCCTGGTGCCGCGTTAGCCGATAGAACGCAACGTAAGGCAGCAAAACACAGGAGCCAGGCAAACCCAACATTTGACCAAAGACATGATTCAGAGCTGATGCATATAAGGCCTAACTTTCGAGACAATCGAACACTCCCTAAGGTATTCGGTCTTTATGAAAACGGGCAGAATAATGCCCTAAGCCCCTGGTGTCCAGGTACGCGCAAAAATTCTGGTGTGGCCGATGCCAAAACGCCAGCCTCCTCCTTGGTTATAGCAAGAAACCGGGGGATGTGTATCAACAAGAGACAGTAAAAAAGGTTTACGCAGGGTCTTAATCTGAAAAGAATCCTTGCAACGGGTCCCTACTGCACGTCTGCGCCTGTGTCTCCGTTGTGCCGTATCCTGGACGGGTGTAACACGGTGTTCATCTGTAAAAGAGAAGAACTTAGTTGAAAATAAAAAAAATCATGCGAAAAAAGTACTTTATATTAAATAAACAGAGTACGGTTCGAAAAGTGAATAAAATTGAGCTTTATTGTCTCTTGTTGTACATGCGTGCAGCCCTTATGCGGGGTATGCCGCTAGTAGGCGTTGAGATGTTTGCGCCGGACTCGTCTAGCCATGTGGGTCCGAATGACCTATTCAGGTGCTTTGATTAGCGGAGCGGATTAGTGTGGGGCTGTCAAGGCAGTCTCACGTTCTTCCGTCTTTCGAGTAACACTTGATACTCCCTTTTAATGAGATGATGCTGCGTGGACCGGGCATTTTAAGTGTAAGAGATGCATAATGCGGTATTGCGTTAAAGCGGTAAAGCTTCACGTCCCAGAGGTGCTTGATAGCTACTTCGAATGGGGCGATATGGAAGGTTAAATTTTGGCGAAGTTGTCGGGTGAGCGAACACAACTTCTAGCGATGAGGAGCCCGTACAATGGGCATATAGGCTGGCATTACCCTTTGAAGGAGGTGTTGCTATGGCGAATTTTGGTTGGGTTTATCGCCATTTTGCGGATTGTGTCCTGATATAGCAGGTTTAGATCGCTACCTCCGTCCATTAGGACTTGTGTAAATTGGAGTCCGTCGATTATATGATCTAATATCAAGGCAGTCCATCCTGCGTTCCGGATACTTCCGGAATAGTCCTGATGATCGAAGGTGATTGGTTTTGACAACTGAGGGAGTCCCGGACTAGGGGGTGTCCGGATAGCCGGACTATCGTCACGGCCGGACTCCAAGACTATGAAGATACAAGATTGAAGACTTCGTCCCGTGTCCGGATGGGACTTTCCTTGGCGTGGAAGGCAAGCTTGGCGTCTGGATATGTAGATCTCCTACCATTGTAACCGACTATGTGTAACCCTAACCTATCCGGTGTCTATATAAGCCGGAGTGTTTTAGTCCGTAGGACGAACAACAATCATACCATAGGCTAGCTTCTAGGGCTTAGCCTCCTTGATCTCGTGGTAGATCTACTCTTGTACTACCCATATCATCAATATTAATCAAGCAGGAGTAGGGTATTACCTCCATCGAGAGGGCCCGAACCTGGGTAAAAACATCATGTCCCTTGTCTCCTGTTACCATCCGCCTAGACGCGATTCGGGACCCCCTACCGAGATCCGCCGGTTTTGACACCGACATTGGTGCTTTCATTGAGAGTTCCTACGTGTCGCCACCGATAGGCGGATGGTTCCTTCGATCATCAACAACGGCGGTCTAGGGTGAGACTTTTCTCCCGGACAGATCTTCAGATTCGGCGACTTTACCTTTGCGGGCCAATTCGCAGCCATCCGGAGCAAATCGAAAGCTACGCCCAGCCATCGTGTCAGATTTGGAAGTTTGAACTATACTGGCTGATATCCGCGGAGACTTGATCTTCGACGGATTCGAGCCGCAATAGCGATGCCGCCTTTGTCTTGATGGGCATGATCTAGCTCAGCCGAGCGATTGCCCTGGAGGCCGCACCATCATCCGCTCCGACCCTTAATCCGGAGCCGGATTCCCTGATCGAGGACGAGTGGTTGGACACCGCCTCGGGGGCTACGATCTCTATGGCGATTGAGTCGAACTCCATCCCTATCCTTTGCGAAGGCTTCGACTCCAGGGTGCCGGACTCCTCTCCGGACTCCGAACCCTCTGTGCCCTAGCCAATCGAATCCGATTGGGCGCCGGTCATGGAGTTCACTGCCGCGGACATCTTTCAGCGCTCGCCCTTTGGCGACATCCTGAATTCACTAAAGTCTCTCTCTTTATCGGAGAGCCCTGGCGGACTACGGTCGGGAAGGTTGGGATGCGGACGGCGAAGAAATTCAACGCCCACCCACCACCCACTTTCAGATCCACTGCCGAAAGCTTACACGGCGTGCTCGATTTCGACTCAAGACATCGACGGTATGGACGGCGATGTAGGAGACAACCATGAACCAGCACCTATAGGATCTTGGACAACCACCTCATCCCATGATGTATACATGGTGGATACACCTAAAGGAAATGAAGAAGAGGAACAACGGGGCCTTCTGAAGGATAAATCCTCGAAAAGCAGTCAAACGGCAGCGTAAACGCCCAACAAAGTCCCGCCTCAACAGAGAACCAGCCATAGAGCAGACGAACCGGTGGACGCATTTAACACACTATCGGGCAATCGTCCGAACAAGACAACTTGGATAAACAACCCGTCCCCGGCGAACACATCAGTCCGGACGATCTCACGCCGGACAAATTGTTGGAGCAAAATAACCTCCAGAAAAGGCTCGTCGCCACTGCGCGTAGCCTGAAAAAGCAGAAGCGAAAGCTCAAAACAGTGGAAGATGCACTCAGAATCAGATGGAGTAGAGTATTCAACACCGCAGACAAGTACGGCGACAGTCGCCGAACAAATAGCTACCCAAAGAGAAAGCTACTGCCCGAATTTGATGAGGAGGCCATAGAGCCCCCACAATCAAAAACTAAGAAGGCCACCTGGTCGGCCGCACGGCAAAAAGAGAGCGGCAACTGGCGCTGCACACAAACCGATGTGCGATCCGCGCAAGGATTCACATCAAAAGGATGGCCCAGTTAGGTACATCTACGGGCCAAGAAAGCAACCTCTTCAAAGCAATGCAACACGCGAAATATCCGAACATCACGGCACACCTAAATACAGGGGCGCCGCACACCCCCTATGTTTCACCGATGAGGTGCTGGATCATGAATTCCCAGCGGGATTCAAACCCGTAAACATAGAGGCATACGATAGAACAACAGACCCTGGAGTCTGGATTGAGGATTACATTTTCCACATACACATGGCTAGAGGAGATGATCTCCACGCCATAAAATACTTACCCCTTAAACTCAAAGGGCCAGCTCCGCATTGGCTTAAAAGCCTCCCCGAAAATACCATTGGAAGCTGGGAAGAGCTCGACGACGTGTTTCGGGCAAATTTTCAGGGGACCTATGTCCGCCCTCCGGATGCAGACGATCTAAGTCACATAAGTCAACAGCCCAGAGAGTCAGCCCGGAAATTCTGGAACAGGTTCCTTACTAAAAAGAACCAAATAGTCGACTGTCCGGACGCCGAAGCCTTAGCAGCCTTCAAACACAACGTCCAGGACGAATGGCTCGCCAGACACCTCGGCCAAGAAAAGCCAAGAACAATGGCCGCATTAACAAGCCTCATGACCCGCTTTTGTGCGGGAGAGGATAGCTGGCTAACAAGATGCAGCACCAGCGACCCAAGTACATCCGAAGTCAGAGATGGAAACGGGAAACCACGGCGCAACAAGGACCAGCGCCGGATTAAAAGGAACGGTCCAAAGAGCGCGGCAGTCAACGCCGGATTCAAATGCTCACGGCAGAACAATAAAAAACTGCCCCTTAAGGACAATAGCGATGAGCTATCCAACTTAAACAAAATCTTGGACAAGATATGGCAAATCCACAGTACTCCCGGGACGCCTGCAAACCACACCCACAAAGATTGTTGGGTCTTCAAACAGTCCGGCAGACTCAACGCCGAACACAAGGGGCTCGACACACCAAGTGAAGATGACGACGAGCACCACAAGCGAGCCGGAAAACAAAAGAATTTCCCACAAGAGGTTAAAACCGTGAACTCACTTCACGTGATCAAAGGGAAAAAACAGGCGGCCCCCACTAAAATGCGCTACCGCATAATCGGTTGTCAAAACCAATCACCTTCGACCATCGTGACTATTCGAAAGTATCCGAGCGCAGGATGGACTGCCTTGGTATTGGATCCTATAATCGACGGATTCCAATTTACACAAGTCCTCATGGATGGCGGCAGTGACATAAACCTGATATATCAGGACACAATCCGCAGGATGGGGATAGACCCAACCAAAATTCGCCATAGCAATACCTCCTTTAAAGGGGTAATGCTAGGCCCATATGCCCGTTGTACGGGCTCCCTATTGTTAGAAGTTGTGTTCGGTTCATCCAACAACTTCCGTCGTGAAAAGTTAGTCTTCCATGTTGCCCCATTTAAGAGTAGCCATCAAGCACTATTGGGACGCGAAGCTTTCGCCCGCTTTAACGCAATACCGCATTATGCATCTCTAACACTTAAAATGCCCGGTCCACGCGGCATCATCTCATTAAAAGGGAGTATTAAGTGTTACTCGAGCATGGAAGAACGTGAGATTGTCTTGACAGTCCCACACCTATCCGGCTCCGCTAGTCAAAGAAACTCAGTAGGTCATTCAAACCCCGGATACGGCTAGACGAGTCTGGCGCCTACTAGCGGCATACCCTCATACAAGGGGCTGCATGCATGTACAACAAGAGACAATAAAGCTCAATTTTCTTCACTTCTTCAAATCGTACTCCGTTTATTTAATGTAAATTACATCTTCCATGACGATCCTTTTTCTTTCAAACTAAGTTCCTCTCTTTTACAGATGAACAACGTGCTACACCCGTCCGAGGATACGGCTGACAACGGAGACACGGTAGCGCAGACGTGCGGTGAGGGACCCGTCACAAGGATTCTTTTCAGATTAAGACCTGTGTAAACCTTTTTTACTGTCTCTTGTTGATATACATCCCGGTTCCTTACTATAACCGAGGAGGAGGTGGCGTTTTGGCATTGGCCGCACTGAGAATTTTTAGCGTGCACTGGACACTAGGGGCTTAGGGCATTATTCTGCCCGTCTTCATAAAGACCGAATACGTTAGGGAGTATTCGGCGTCTCGAGTTAGGCCTTATATGCATCAGCTCCGAATCATGTCTTTGGTCAAATGTTGGGTTGCCCGGCTCCTCTGTTTTGCTGCCTTACGCCTGCTTTTATCGGCTTAACGCGGCACTGGAGAACTACTGCGATTGTGCCCGGTTCGGCCGCAAGCACCTCAAAGAGAGAAAGTCAAAACTGACGTCATGATATAGCGGGAGACTGGTCAACCACTCGATGACTCACTGGAATGTTTAGGATTCCTCCGCATTAACGAAGGACGGTTTTCGGTCAGGCACATACGCACCCGAATTCGGGAGAGTGCGGTGCCCCGAGGCTATATAGTAGCCCCACCCTCGAACTCCTATGGCTAAGTGAAAGTGATAAAGCATTATAGTCCGGTTGCCTAGTTTGCTACACTACCACCTCCTTAACAGGACCAAGACATTGGATTAAGTGTGAAAAAGCGCTTTCTTTGCAAACACCCCCGCACTATGTGCGTGGGGGCTGAAGCCAAGGACTGCCATCTTTCAGGTTATATATACAAATACATAAACGGCCGCACAGGGAGTAGTTTACTACTTGAACGCACAAGTATAAAAAGCACTTATATTATATCGAAACATTGTTTTTACAAATCATACATGTCATTTAAACATAATATCCTTCGAGCACTGCGTCTCTATTAAACGAGCGCCCTGCAGGACTTCTTCAAAGTAGTGCTCGGCAGGTACCCAGCTTCTGTCCGAGGTGCTTCATTGCGTCGATACACGGTACCGCACCAAGGAACTGCTGCACTAAACCAAAAATAACTCTTCGGCTGGGGTCCGCCCGGCCACAAATGAGTCAAGATATGCTTCATGGCAAATCCGGATAATCGATTCAGCTCGGCCCATTCGGCCAACCGATCGGTCAACGGAAGAGGACGCTCCGGACTATGAAATTGCGACCAATATAGCTCTTCCCTTCTGTGCCCCTTCTGGCCCCGGAAGTGCTCAACCGCGTCCGCAGCACTCGCCGCCAAGTCCAGATAAGCATCATCCGAACTCCACAACTTGTCCAATTGAGCATACTTTGGATCCATATATTTCCTCCGCAGCAGAAACGGTTTTCCAGCCACAGTTGCCCCGGCCTGACTCAGCTCCTCCTTGTCAGCTCTCTAGGCCGAATGGGCACTCTTGGATTCGGCGGCGACCTTTTTCAGGCCCTCTTGCTCCGCTTGACGTTCTTCTTCAATAACCTCGCAGCGATCGGTAGTATTCTTCAACTTTCTGGCCATTTCGGTCATTTCCTCCTTGCTTCGGCAGTGAGCAGCCCGTTCGGCTTTTAGCTCTTCGGCCGCCCTTAAATCAGCCGCATTACTATTTCTGGTTTGCTCTTTCGCTCAGGCGAGTTCCGCCCGTAGCTCTTCCACAGCAGCGGCACCATCTGCATTTAGCATACAAATAGTAAGACATGGGCGTCAAGCTCCCTTACTAGGTGTCGCGTAGAGAAGTCGCATACCTTGTGACTCGTCAAACCGTTTATTGACCAGCGCGATGTCCGCATCCGCCTCGTCAAGTTGCCGCTTTAGTTCGGCATATTCATCAGTCCGGCTGGCCACCGGACGCGCCGCCACCTGTTTAGGAGCGCGATATGTTATAACTGAGATTTTGATCCTCGACACACTGTCAATTTTGACAACATACCGAGTCTCAGGGGCTACTATCTATCTGAGGCGCATTCTATATGCATAAGCTGTCCAAAAGGTGCATCATTTTGCGTACCTCGAACCCCGCCAAGAAGCTTCGATGGTTTCATGCAATCCGCTCTCCGCGGATGCAATTCTTTCAATCACCGTACCCATTAGAGCACGGTGATCTTACGAGATAGCCGCCGCCCAAGCAGATCCTTGACTCCTCCGACCGCACACCACTTGGCACGGACCTTCCGCCCCGCCGGACTTGGGGAACCCTCCACGACGACACCTCCGGTCGTCCGCTTACATGAGGGTGCGACGGTGGAGGCGTTTCGCTCTCCATCATCTCCGGAAGAAGATCCCTCGAAGACGAGCTCTGCTGAGAAGGGCTGAGGTCCGAACTACAAGGTACAATTTCGGTTATCTTCATAAATAAATGCAGGGATGTTCCTTATTTACAAGACCCCTTCTTTTTACTTACGGCTCGCTGGAGGGCTGATCCCCTTGGGGAAATAGTGCGGCTGGGTTACTTCCCAGCGTTGGACTCTCTGACGAAGATTCCTTTCCCCTCTTTGAGGCCTTGACCTCCGGATCTTCCGAAGCGGTCCTCTTTTCTCCTCGAGAGATGGGACTTTTAGTCCCTCCTTCTTGGATCGCCTCCTTTGTAGAGGCAGTTTCTTCCCCGCTCCCTCCTTCGCCTTCTTCAAAAGGCGCGACCTTCAACATCTTGGTCAGCATGGGATCTGGCGTGGTCTCTGGGAGGGGAGCCGGACACCTTATTAACTTTGCCTTGGTTATCCACTCCTGTTCAAAGAAACGGCTCCTTTAAAGGGCATATACATAAGATAAATGAATGAACAGCTTGTCCGGTTACAGGACTACTTACTTGAGTATCTGGGCGATTGCAGCTTAGTCATGCGTCCTCAGTCAGGTCCGGACACTTCTCTTGTGATCCGAAAAACAGTTTATACATCTCCACGGGCGTCGTGCCCATAAAATTTTGGAGAGCTCGTGGTCCCTCCAGATTGAATTCCCACAGGCGGAGGGGCGACGTTTGCAGGGCTGAAGGCGCCGAATCAACATAACCCGTGCCACTGCAATCAGATTGATCTCCCTCTCTTGGAGGTCTCAAATACGGCCCTGCAGCAAAGGAACGTCCTTGGACGGCCCCCAATCGAGCCCCTCGTTGACCCATGATGCCAGCCGTTGTGGTGGACCTAAGCGGAAGGCGGGAAGCGCCGCCCATTTGGTGCCCCGGGGAGCGGTGATATAAAACCACTCCCGTTGCCACAAACCAAGCTCCTCTTGAAAAGAGCCCTCGGGCCATGGAGCATCAACACATTTGCTTATGACCGCCCCTCCGCACTCTGCTTGTTGCCCCCCGATCATCCTTGGCTCCACCTTGAAGGTCTTGAGCCACAATCCAAAGTGGGGGGTAATATGGAGGAAGGCCTCACATACGACAATGAATGACGAGATATGGAGGATGGACTCCGGATTCAAGTCATGGAAATTCAGCCCATAATAAAACATGAACCCCCGCATGAAGGGATCCATCGGGAAGCCTAAACCCCGAAGGAAGTGAGACACGAACACCACGTTCTCGCCGGGCTCGGGAGTGGGAATGACCTGCCCTGGGGCAGGTAGCCTATGCGAGATCTCGCCGGTTAGATACCTGGCGTCTCACAGCTTTAGCACATCTTCTTCGTGGACGGAGGAAGACATCCATCGGCCGTCTTGGTCGGAGCCGGACATCGTCGAAGGTCCGAAGCGCCTAAATCTGAAGCTTTGGGTGTTGGAACTCGGCGCGAGGCGAACTTCGATGGAGGTGTAAAAAGAAGAGGGCCTTGGTCTCATTATAAAGAGGTCGAATACCAAGATCCCACCCCGTGGTCGATTAGGACTCGCCTTTGATAGAGGCGTGCCAGCGAACGCACGGTTGGGTTACCCACGTCCGTATTGATGGGAATCCCGGAATAAGGGGGCACGATCTATGCTTTGATAAGGCGTGCCAGGGAAACCGCCTCGCTAAACGCGCTAAGGTGAAATGGTAAAAAAACGATTCATATAAAGGCTGGCCGTGGTGTGATCTCACGCATGAGTACGTCGGCCAGATACGTGCAAAAGTTATTCTCTCTACGGTGGTATGTGGAACTTGGTTTGCGAGCGGACACTATCTGGTGTTCAAAACCTTCTATGAAGTATTCGGAGGAGGAACCCGCCTTGCAATGCCGAAGACAATATGCGCGCGCCGGAACTGCGTCATTGAAGCCTGGTTCGGGGCTATCGAGGAGTCCGGACTAGGGGCTGTCCGGATAGCCGGAATATCGTCACGGCGGACTCCAAGACTATGAAGATACAAGATTGAAGACTTCGTCCGTGTCCGGATGGGACTTTCCTTGGCGTGGAAGGCAAGCTTGGCGTCTGGATATGTAGATCTCCTACCATTGTAACCGACTGTGTAACCCTAACCTATCCGGTGTCTATATAAGCGGAGGGTTTTAGTCCGTGGGGACGAACAACAATCATACCATAGGCTAGCTTCTAGGGTTTAGCCTCCTTGATCTCGTGGTAGATCTACTCTTGTACTACCCATTTCATCAATATTAATCAAGAAGGAGTAGGGTATTACCTCCATCGAGAGGGCCCGAACCTGGGTAAAAACATCGTGTCCCTTGTCTCCTGTTACCATCCGCCTAGACGCACAGTTCGGGACCCCCTACCCGAGATCCGCCGGTTTTGACACCGACAACAACCATCGTTGGGACTCTGCTGGGATAGACCGTGCGGCGCGTGTTTCCATGGGCGCCGCTCTATTTTTCCCTTTTGTCACTTGAAGTGAGTTCACTGTTTTGACTTTTTGTGGGAAATTCTTTTGTTTTCCGGTGCTCTGCTTGTGGGGTTGGTCATCATCCTCGCTAGGTGTGTCGAGCCCCTTGTGTTCGGCATTGAGCTTGCCGGACTGCTTGAAGACCCAACAATCTCTGTGGGTATGGTTTGCAGGCTTCCCAGGAGTACTGTGGATTTCGCATATTTTGTCCAAGATTTTGTTTAGGTTGGATAGCTCGTCGCTGTTGTCCTTGAGGGGCAGTTTTTTATGATTCTGTCGGGAGCTTCTTAATCCGACGTTGACCGTCGTGCTCTTCGGGCTGTTTCCCTTTGTCCGGCACTGGTCCTTGCTGCGTCGTGGTTTTCCATTTCCATCCTTGACTTCGGATGTACTTGGGTCGCTGGTACTGCATCTTGCCAGCCAACTATCCTCTCACGTGCAAAAGCGGTTCATGAGGCTTGTTAATGCAGCCATTGTTCTCGGCTTCTCCTGGCCGAGGTGTCTGGCGATCCATTCGTCTCGGACGTTGTGTTAGAAAGCTGCTAAGGCTTCGGCGTCCGGACAGTCGACTATTTGGTTCTTTTTGGTAAGGAACCTGTTCCAGAATTTGCGGGCTGATTCTCGAGGTTGTTGAGTTATGTGACTTAAATCGTCTGCATCCGGAGGGCGGACATAAGTCCCTTGAAAATTTGCCCGAAAAGCATCCTCGAGCTCTTCCCAACTTCCAATGGTATTTTCAGGGAAGCTTTTGAGCCAATCCGGGCTGGCCCTTTGAGCTTGAGGGGTAAATATTTTATGGCGTGGAGATCCTCTAGCCATGTGTATGTGGAGGATGTAATCCTCGATCCGAACTCGAGTGCATTGTTCCGTCTTATGCCTCTATGTTTACGGGTTTGAATCGGCTGGGAATTCGTGATCCGGCACCTCATCGGTGAAACACGAGGGTGTGCGGCACCCCTATATTTGGGTGTGCCGTGATGTTCGGATATTTGGCGTGTTGCATTGCTTGGAAGAGCTTGCTTTCTCGGCCCATCGATGGACCTAACTGGGCCATCCTTTTGAAGCGAATCCTTATGCGGATCGCGTGCCGGCTTGTGTGCGGCGCCGCTTGCCGCTCCATGTTTGCCATGTGGTCGTCTATCCGACCGGGCGACCTCTTTGTTCTTTGATTGTGGGGGCTCTATGGCCTCCTCATTGAATTCGGGCAGTAATTTGCGCTTCGGGTAGCTCTTTGTTTGGCGATTGTCGCCGTATTTCTTTGCGGTGTTGAGTACTTTTCTCCATCTAATTCTGAGTGCATCTTCCGCTGTTCTGAGCTTCTGCTTTTTCAGGCTACGCGCAGTGGCGACAAGCCTTTTGTGGAGGTTCTTCTTCTCCAACAATTTGTCCGGCGTGAGATCGTTCGGACTGTTATCTTCGCCGGGGACGGGTTGTTTATCCAAGTTGTCCTGTTTGGACGGTTGCTCGATAGCATGTTCGTCGTCCACCGGTTCGCCCTGCTCTATGGCTGGCTCTGTGTGGCTACCATCTTTGTCGAGGCGGGACTTGGTGCGGCGTTTACGTTGCCGTTTTGACTGCTTTTCGAGGGATTTATCCTTCATAGTGTCCCGTTGTTCCTCGTCGTCACTTCCTTTGGGTGTATCTACCATGTATACATCATGGGATGAGGTGGATGTCCAGTATCCTATGGGTGCTAGTTCATGGTTGTCTCCTACATCGTCGTCCATACCGTCGATGTCTTCGGAGTCGAAATCGAGCACGTCGTTTAAGCTTTTCGACGATGGCTACAAAGTGGGTGGTGGGTGGGCGTTGAATTTCTTCGTCGTCAGCATCCCAACCTTCCTGACCGTAGTCCGGCCAGGGCTCTCCTGATAAAGAAAGAGACTTTAGTGAATTCAGGATGTCGCCAAAGGGCGAGTGCTGAAAGATGTCCTCGGCAGTGAACTCCATAACCGGCGCCCAATTGGATTCGATTCTCAGGGGCGCGGAGGGTTCGGAGTCCGGCACCTTGGAGTCACGGTCTTCGCAAAGGACAAGGATGGAGTTTGGCTCAATCGCCATGGAGATCGTACCCCCGAGGCGGTGTCCAGCCACCCGTCCTCGATCGGCGGAGTCGGCTCCGAGCTAAGGGTCGGAGCGGACGCTGGTGCGGCCTCCAGGGCACTGTTCGGCGGCAGAGCTAGATCGTGCCCATCGAGACAGTGCGGCGTGCTTGGCTGTGGCTCGAATCCGTCGAAGATCAAGTCTCCGCGGATGTCGGCCGTGTAGTTCAAACTCCCAAATCTGACCTGATGGCCAGGGGCGTAGCTTTCGATCTGCTCCAGATGGCCAAGTGAATTGGCCCACAGTGCAAAGCCGCCGAATACGAAGATCTGTCCGGGGAAAAAAGTCTCACCCTAGACCGCGTCGTTCTTGATGATCGAAGGAGCCATCGAGCCTAAGGATGACGACACCAAGGAACTCTCAACGAAAGCACCAATGTCGGTGTCAAAACCGACGGATCTCGGGTAAGGGGTCCTGAACTGTGCGTCTAGGTGGATGGTAACAGGAGACAAGGGACACAATGTTTTTACCCAGGTTCGGGCCCTCTCGATGGAGGTAAAACCCTACCCCTGCTTGATTAATATTGATGATATGGGTAGTACAAGAGTGGATCTACCACGAGATCAGAGAGGCTAAACCCTAGAAGCTAGCCTATGGTATGATTGTTGTTCGTCCCTCTGGACTAAAACCCTCCGGTTTATATAGACACCGAATAGGGTTAGGGTTACACAGAGTCGGTTACAATGGTAGGAGATCTACATATCCATATCGCCAAGCTTGCCATCGACTCCAAGGAAAGTCCCATCCGTACACGGGACGAAGTCTTAAATCTTGTATCTTCATAGTCCAGGAGTCCGGCCAACGGTGATAGTTCGGCTATCCGGACACCCCCTAATCCAGGACTCCCTCACACGTGCTGATAGCAGTCGACAAGTTTACTAAATGGATTGAAGCTAAGCCTATCAAGAACCTCGATGCTTGCACTGCTATCAGTTTCGTCAGAGAGTTGATATTCAGATATGGAGTTCCGCATAGCATCATCACTGATAATGGGTCAAACTTCGATTTCGACAAGTTCAAAGCCTTTTGCGCCTCTCAAGGCACACGAGTCGACTATGCTTCAGTCGCTCACCCCCAGTCGAATGGACAACGGAAAGAGCAAACGGTCTAATTCTCAAAGGACTGAAACCCCGACTGATGCGCGATCTTAAGCACGCAGCAGGCGCATGGGTCGACGAACTTCCATCAGTTCTTTGGGGATTGAGGACTACCCCTAATCGGTCAACCGGATGAACTCCATTCTTTCTGGTCTATGGAGCTGAAGCAGTTCTGCCGAGCGACTTGCTTCACAATGCGCCCCGAGTCGAGCTCTACTCACGAAGATGAAGCGAGAACAAACTGGCGAGGATGCAATCGACCTCCTAGAAGAGGAAAGAGAGATGGCCCTGATCCGCTCGACTATCTATCAGCAAGACTTGCGTCGATTCCATGCCAGAAATGTGAAGAGTCGAGCCTCCCAAGAAGGAGACTTGGTCCTCCGAGTAGATCAACAGAAACCACACAAGCTCGCTCACACTTGGGAAGGCCCCTTCATCGTCACTAGAGTTCTCCACAATGGGGCGTACCATCTTTACAACGTCGACCGCCAGATTGATGAGCCTCGAGCTTGGAATGCGGAACTGCTCCACCCCTTTTATACTTAAGTACTCACTCAGATGAGATGTAATAAGAAATACCTCTGTAGTTTATTTATCGAAGACAAGAGTATTATAATTTTCCTAGTGATTGTTGTTGCTTTTGTTTTCGTAAGAAACCCCCCCCCCCCCCCAGTGGGTAGCTTAGCTGCGAATCCGTTTCGCCTAAGTTTGTAAACAATCCTACCGAGTGACGAGCAAGCCTCTCACTCGGAGGCTTAGCTGCGAATCCGTTTTGCCTAAGTACTTGAAAATCCTACCGAGTGGTGAGCCAGCCTCCCACTCGGGGGCTTAGTTGCAGTCCAGTACTCGCCTAAGTTAAAAAAATCCTACCGAGTGGTGAGCCAGCCTCCCACTCGGAGGCTTAGCTGTAGTCCAAGTACTCGCCTAAGTTTGAAAAAATCCTACCGAGTGGTGAGCCAGCCTCCCACTCGGAGGCTTAGCTGCAGTCCAAGTACTCGCCTAAGTTTCAAAAAATCCTACCGAATGGTGAGCCAGCCTCCCACTCGGAGGCTTAGCTGCAGTCCAAGTACTCGCCTAAGTTTCAAAAAAATCCTACTGAGTGGTGAGCCAGCCTCCCACTCGGAGGCTTAGCTGCAGTCCAAGTACTCGCCTAAGTTTCAAAAAATCCTACCGGTGAGCCAGCCTCTCACTCGGAGGCTTAGCTGCAGTCCAAGTACTCGCCTAAGTTTAAAAAATCCTCCCACTCGGAGGCTTAGCTGCAGTCCAAGTACTCGCCTAAATTTGAGAAATCCTACCGAGTGAAGAGCAATCCTCTCACTCGGGGGCTTAGCTGCAGTCCAAGACTACGCCTAAGTTTGAGAAATCCCACCGAGTGAAGAGCAATCCTCTCACTCAGGGGCTTAGCTGCAGATCCAAGATGCTAGCCTAAGTTTGAAAAATCCTACCGAATGAAGAGCAATCCTCTCACTCGGAGGCTTAGCTGCAGTCCAAGTACTCGCCTAAGTTTGAGAAATCCTACCGAGAGAAGAGCAATCCTCTCTCTCGGGGGCTTAGTTGCAGTCCAAGTACTCGCCTAAGTTTGAGAAATCCTACCGAGTGACGAGCAATCCTCTCACTCGGAGGCTTAGCTGCAGTCCAGTACTCGCCTAAGTTCGAAAACATCCCGATCCACAAGGACGATGAGGTGCAGGTCGACTGCTACCTTCTCCTTCGGAGCTGCGCCACAAGTACAATGTGCGCTCCATCCCGATCCGCAAGGACGACGAGGTGCAGGTCGACTGCTACCTTCTCCTTCAAAGCTGCGCCACAAGTACAACGTGCGCTCCATCTCGATCCGCAAGGACGACGACGTGCAGGTCGACTGCTACCTTCTCCTTCAGAGCCGCGCCGCAAGTACAACGTGCGCTCCATCCCGATCCGCAAGGACGACGAGGTGCAGGTCAACTGCTACCTTCTCCTTCGGGGCTACAGATACAACGTACGCACTCCATCTCTTCCTGCAAGGATAATGGTGCGCAGGACGACCAAATCTTCCATCTCAGAGCTGCATCTCAAACAACAAAGACTATTCCGAGTGAAGCACAGTCCACTCAAAGGCAAATGCAAGCATATTCAGAAGTAAAACCAGTTCAAATAAATCCTAAAGGGTCCAAACCGCGGATCAAAGTACTCGGGCTTTCAGCCCGAAGGAGTTTAGCGGTTACAAAATCCACTCAGCATTCTGAGGCAAATTTAAGGTGAGGCATAAAAGTTTGTTTACTCCACGGGAGGAGGACTGGCAGGCTCGACGAACTCATCCAGGTCGGCACCATCAGCGATCCGAGTGGCAGCAGCAATGAAAGTCTCCATAAAAGATCGGAAATCGTGCTTCTTGGTGTTAGCGCCTTGATTGCCGCCAGCTTATCTTCTCGCGCCTCTTTACAGTGGACACAAACCAAAGACAGAACCACATCAGCACCGCACCGAGCAGAAGACTTCTTCCACTCCTGCACTCGACCAGGGATCTCGTTAAGTCGAGTCATCAGGGACTCAAGGTCATTACGAGTGTTGCCCCGGCCAAAGTGCTTGTGTCGATCCATGACGTGGCGACTTTCAGTCGAGCCAAGTAGTCAACAACGCCGTCGACGCAAGATTCCAGTCGGAGCAAGTTCATAGCAGTTTCGTCCTTCACGGGAGAATTGATAGGGTCCAAATTTGGTTCGATACGCCCAGTCTCCTCCTCGAAGTCTCGACAAAGCTCTGCACGCGCAGTCAAAAGACAAGTTAGTATTCGTATGCCGAGTCGACAAAGATGAAGCAGTCGGAACGGGGTATGTACCTTCAAGCTTGATGAACAACTTCTTGGAGAGGCTCCTTAGATAGCTCTCCAGATCATCCCTCCTGCGAGCAATGCTTTCCATCTTCTCGTTCAAGTTAACCTTGTCCTTCTTCAAGCGGGTGACCTCCTTGTTGGCTCCATCCAGAGCAGATTTCATCTTCGCGTTTTCCTCCTCCAGTTTGCCGACTGAAGCCAGCTTCTGTTCAGCCAGAGCAGTTTGGTTGCCAGCCTTCTTTTGTGCAGCAGCCAGATCGTGATCCTTCTTTAACAGAGCCTAGTTCAGTTTTTCTGAAAAGAAATAATGCTCAGTTTAGAAAGAGCAGAGTGAAATCCGGGTCTACGACAAAACAGTCGACGAAGCTTCCTTACCATTGGCGTCATCTTTGGCCTTCTGCAGCTCCGACTTGGCCAACTCCAGGTCAATAAGTTGAATCTGCTGCTTTTCCAAGTCGGCAAAGCGAGCTCCAAGGTCACAAGATTTCTGCAATCAGAGAGGATGGGTTATTTTACAGTGAAAAACGACAAAGACAATGAATACTAAGACTACAGTCGACTGCCCGCGGTCCACTATAGTCTCGGGGACTACACCAAGTGGGTGCACTTAGCGTGCCCCCACTGGTTCAGTTAACACTCGACGAGACCTTTTCGGCACGAGTGTATATATAAAAAGAAGTTCTTCAGACCATAGTTGACTGCCATCGGTCGACCACGGTCTCGGGGACTACACCCAGTGGGTGCACTTAGCGTGCTCCCACTGGTTCAGATTACACTCGAAATGGCCAGACCAGACCGAGTGAAGAAATTAAAACGTCAAGACTACAGTCGACTATCCGCAGTCCACCATAGTCCCGGGGACTACACCCAGTGGGTGCAATCAGCGTGCCCCCACTAGTCCAAAACTTCAATAACAAAAATTATGGATTGGTTCAGTGACAAGTCGAAACACCCAGTGGGTGTGCAGATGCAAAGATCCTTGGAAAGAGAGTTTTCAGGTAGCATATCCTAACAGAGCAAGCCAAGAAAAACAGTCGATGTGCTGCTAACCTGAACATTGCTTTGGAGAGCCGAGCTGGCATCATAGGCGGCTGATCGACATCCGCACCATCTTCATCTTCTCCATCATAATACCTGCTTGGCGTATGGCTTACTTGGCAGCATTCACTTCGTCCTCTGGTACGTGATGGGTAACAAAAACTGAATGTGGATCAGCAGGAGCTTGAGCAGTCGATGAAGAAGGCAGAGCACTTTCGGCGATTAATGCAGCGAAGGTAACGAAGCCCGATTGGCATCACCGGCGTCTGAACGATCGCTCGGCTATTTATCGTCGTCGATTGGGCCACCTTGTCTGCAGGAGTTCTCCTATTTTTCCTCGTCAACGGCCTCTCGGGCTCGTCATCGTCATCGTCGGGGAGTCAATAATGTTGGGACATGTTCAAAGACCGGTCACCAAAATTGCATCACCCAATGGTATATATTACAGTTGAGTCGACCTAATAAAGACAAAACGGCAGAAATCTTACCCAGATTGGAGGTGACAGCATCCTCCACTGCCTCATCCTCATCCCTGTAAGCTGAAGTCCCAGAGGTAGCAGCGCTGCCAGTTCCAAAGGTATCTGGTCAAATCAAGGAAAAAATAAACAACACAGAGCGTCGAGTGGATCAAAGCGAGACACTCATGCAGAAGCGACGGGGATGTCAATCTTAATCTTCGGCAACGCCTTCCGAGGCCTCGGCACTACAACTTTAGGCTGCTTTGACGCTTTTTCAGTCGGAGCCGGTGAGGACGTCCGAGGGCGCTTTGAAGACGGGCCAGTCTGAGCAACCGCTTTTTCACAAGCGCTCGGCCGGTCTTGGTCGAGCTTGGATCGCCTCTCCCTGCGAGGAGGTGACACGACTTCTTCTTCGTCACTTGAGTCATCATATTCCTTGGTCTCCTCTTCGTCAGAATACCATTCACCACTGTCGCCGCCGCTCGCCTCCCCTTCCGGGTCTTGCTCTTGCTCCCCGTTGGGCATTGAGTACATTTTGATAAGAGCCTGGCAGAAAAACAAGCAGAACAAAAGTCAATCGACGGAGCATCAATAGTCGCATGGTTAAAATTACAGTCGGAAATTCGGAGTTAAACCTTATCCGGTACGTGGGATTGGTCGAGTGGAAGAATTCTCCTGGCTCCCCTAGGGTTGTCCCTATTCCCAGTGATGCTTGTCAACCACCCCTCCAGCGTGGCATCCTCGACCTCCTCTGGGTGGATCCGAGTGGTGTCATCAGTGCCCGAATACATCCACATCGGATGGTCTCGAGCTTGAAGTGGCTGGATGCGTCGCTGAAGGAAGACTTCCAAAAGATCCATACCAGTCACCCCATCACGGATAAGCTGGACAACACGATCGACCAGTATCTTAACCTGCGCTTTCTCTTCTGGGATCACCTTCAAAGAGGAGGGCTTCCTCACTCGGTCCATGGAAAAAGGAGGGAGTCCGGTCGACTGCCCTGGCGTCGGCTGGTCTTTGCAGTAAAACCAGGTCGACTGCCATCCACGGACTGAATCGGGAAGGATCATGGCTGGAAAAGAACTTTTCCCCCTCAACTAATCCCCAAGACCCCCACACATTTGAATCACTTGTGTTCTCTCGTCATTCGGATTGGCCTTTTTCACCGTTCTGGGAGCGACAGGTGAAAATGTGCTTGAAAAGGCCCCAATGAGGCCGGCAACCCAAGAAATTCTTGCACAAAGACACGAAAGCAGCGAGGTACACAATTGTGTTGGGTGTAAAGTAGTGGAGTTGCGCCCCAAAGAAGTTCAGAAACCCCCGAAAGAAAGGGTGAGGAGGCAAAGAAAATCCGCGGTCGACATGGGTGGCCAAGAGAACGCACTCACCCTCCCGAGGCTGAGGCTGAGACTCCTTCCCCGGGAGACGCGCCGATCCTTGGGGGATCAGTCCTCCGGCGACTAGGTCGTCGAGGTCTTCTTGACGAATCGTTGAGCTGATACAGTCGCCTTGGATCCAGCCCTGCGGCAATCCGGCCCTCGACGAGGATCCGCCCCGACTGGTCGCCTTTCCCTTCACCTTCGCCGTCGCTTTCTTCGCCCGCTCCAGGGCCGCCGTCTTCTCTTTCACCATCGTCGCCGGCAAGATGCGCAGAGGGCAGCGGCTATGGGACGGAAGCGAGCGCGCCGGATAAGTCTGAGGAACAGAGGAGGAAATGAGAACGCACTGTTCAAAAAACCCCGTCCGGCGTCTTATATGAGGTTGCTTCCGAGTGACTGACTTGTAGGCCCAGGCGATCCTGTCAAATCTCGCGATCGCTGCGTGATACGTGGCGAAAAAGGTGGCACGGAGATCGAGGTGTCCCTGCCTTATCCCATCCGATTACTGCGGCCTCCTCCGCCGCGCGCGCTTCCCGAAATTCGCATCCCGCGAAATCCGCGAGCTGCAGAACAACTCGTCAGATGGAAGATCTCCTCCGCTCTGTCGCTCGAAACTCTCCAAGTAAAGAAACTCACTCGACGGATACAAAGAATGGATCAAGGAGACTGAAAAAGAAGTTGGCACCGTCACCTAAGTTCATTGATCCAGTGCAAGACATACTCATAGCACGAAAATGGGTCGGAAGTGTGTTCAACTCCTTCCCCACTCAAACCTCGATCCGTTCGGGGGCTAATGATGAAGCTATGTACCTAGGGTAGGGTCATGGACCTGTCCTAGATACCCTCCCCATGGACATCTCTAGAAGAAACCACCTTTCAATCGACTCAGAAGTGTTCCACTCGACAGACTCGAAGACACTTTCGACCATGAAGCCAACCACTTTCGGCCGGAGATCTAAAGTCACTCCGCACGCTAACGGTCGGTCATTAAGTAGCCTTTATGGTCATCATAGCACTTTATTTGAGGCGTTACGATGCGCCCGACCTTAATGTACCTTAAACCTGATAATCGAGGGCGGGAGGGAGTGCAGCGAACTCTATATAAGCCACCCCTCCTCGGTGTCAAGGGTTCGCACCCCTGTAATTCATACACACATAATCCAGTCGACCGCCTCCGGGCTCTGAGACGTAGGGCTATTACTTCCTCCGAGAAGGGCCTAAACTCGTAAAACTTGTGTGTATACAACTACTCCATACCTAGGATCTTGCCTCGCCATCCCTACCCCCCTACATTACTGTCAGACTTAGAACCACGACAGCAGCCTCACACCGCAGCCGAACCAGTGAACCCTCGTACTCCTCTCCGCGCGGGCTTCCACTGCCGCGTCTTCCCCGGCTCCCCGTCGTTCCCTTCCTAGGCCTCGCCGTCGTCCACCGCCCTGGTGCTCTCGGCGCAGCGTGGTCAACATGGTCAAGGAATGACTTCCATCGACATGGAATTTGTCGTGGAGAGGGCGACAATTTGGGTCCACGGCCGCAACAAGGAAGTGCCTCCTTATTACGCGGAAAATAATGATTCCTCCACTGACAAAGAGGACCCATCGGACGGGCCACCGTATTTCATGAAAAAAACGTTTCCCCCTGACTGCTGGGACCCACCAGCTACACCTTCGCATGCAAGGAAGTTCGTTCGGGCAAAAAAAACGATTCGCCCCCTGACTGCTGGGACTCACCAGCTACATCTTTGAACGCAAGGAAGTGCGTCCGGGCAAAAAAATATGATCCGCCCCCCTGACTGTTGGGACCCACCAGCTACATCTTCGCACGCAAGGAAGTGCCTGACAGTCGAGACCCACCTGGTCGGAGCGTACGTAACGTTGTCATTCTAGTCGCGAACGTGTACATACATATATACTGGTCGATGTAGAGGCGCGTACGTGTCGTAGTAGAGGCGCGCACGTAGCATGTACACGTACGTACAACGGACAGTTTGCAAGAAAGAAATACGGCCACGTATGTGTAGATATGGGGGGGTCTCGAACGCCTACTCGCGCATACGTACGGCCAGGGCTCGTGTACATGGTTGGGTCGGTACAGAGAAACAACGTCATCGTCGTGTTCATGGGGAGCCAACCGGCTGGGTCGGGACGGAATGCGTCGTCGTGTTCATCGGGAGGGCTTGGACGGAACAGGTGATGGAAACGAGGCCTGGTGTACCGCAGAACGGAGGAAACGGCCTTGTGTTCGACCGCCACGTCAAAGCGGGATCTGTTCATCGGGAGGGTGCAGGCGTCTGCGCGAAATGGAGGAAACGGACACCCTACGATCGAAACAGGGGTCCTGTTGATCGAGAGGGGTGTGGCATACCGCAAAACGGACGAAACGGACTTGTTTTGGAGCGCTACGGTCGAAACGGGGGTCCTGTTCATCAGGAGGGGTGTGGCGTACCGCAAAACGGGACTGTCGGTGTCAAAACCGGCGGATCTCGGGTAGGTGGTCCCGAACTGTCCGTCTAGGCGGATGGTAACAGGAGACAAGGGACACGATGTTTACCCAGGTTCGGGCCCTCTTGATGGAGGTAAAACCCTACGTCCTGCTTGATTGATATTGATATTGTGGATGTTTACAAGAGTGGATCTACCACGAGATCAAGGAGGCTAAACCCTAGAAGCTAGCCTATGGTATGATTGTAAGGGTTGTTGTGATTGTAGTCCTACGGACTAAAGCCATCCAGTTTATATAGACACCGGAGAGGGCTAGGGTTACATAGAGTCAGTTACAATGGTAGGAGATCTACATATCCGTATCGCCAAGCTTGCATTCCACGCCAAGGAAAGTCCCATCCGGACACGGGGTGAAGTCTTCAATCTTGTATCTTCATAGTCTTGGAGTCCGGTTGATGATGATAGTCCGGCCGATGATAGTCCGGCCGATGATGGTAGTCCGCAATCCGGACACCCCTAATCCGGGACTCCTCGGTAGCCCCGAACCAGGCTTCAATGACGATAAGTCTAGCATGCGTGTAGTCTTGGCGTTGCAAGGCGGGTTCTCCTTTAAGTTCCATGTACCTGCGAACAACATCCGGCTTCCTCATCAATGTTGCGCGTCTTGGCTTCCACGCCCAATAATGGCCTTCTTCCGCAGCGTCGATGCGAATGTGAAAAGCCAGGTGCCTTTTGTTTTACCCCTAGTTGTGCGAACAATCTGCCTATAAGGGAGGCAAGAATCCAGATCCAAATCACCATCTTCCTCTCGCAAATACTCATCGGAGCGCTTTCGACCAAGAATCCATTCCATCATGGACCGTCAACGCGGCTCCTCTTCTCGCGCTCCCGGCCCTTTGCCAGGAGATTGGAGGAGATGCTCTGTTCCGCACAACGAGCTGGTGAAGCTCCAAATGGGGGGATATCTCCCTCCGGCCTTCATGGTTCCGGTTCGAGCCGGGCTAGCCACCTACAAAGGTGGGAAGCAAGCGGAGGTTACCCCTAATCCCAACAAAGGGGAGCGGGTATGCTTCGTCCCCTATCCGATAAGGGGGCTCGGATTTCCTGTACATCCATTCCTCCGCGGGCTCCCGGAGTTCTACATACTCAGCCTTCATCACCTCACGCCCGCCTCAATCCTGCATATTGCGGGTTACGTAGCTCTTTGCAAGCTTTTTCACAGGCGTCGAGCCCCACTTCCGACCTTGTGGAAGAGGTTGTTTTGCCTTGTACCCCGCTCTCACGAGGGGTCCATATATCAAGTGGGCGGCGCGAAATATGGCGCATTGCGGGACCGGATATCCATCCGGAACCCCTAAGAAGGCGCTCAAGACCGGCCTTCGGAATGGTTTTATATAGAAGACGCTCCGATGCCGGACCCTGTTCGGAACGGCCTCCCGGAGTTCAGCAATGCTCCTCTGAAGAAACGCCTTAGTTGGCGTCCGCGGAGCCCCCGACTGGAGGAAGACAAGAGCCCCCATTATCTGATGGGCCGAATAAGGTTACTGGCCCATGCCTGGTTGACCATGATTGGAGTCATGGCAACATGCATTACGCGGGGGGTGCAGCCACTACAATACAGGGGCCACCCCATGTGGGATTTCAACGGGAGGACGATGCCACCCGTCATGGCGCAAAGGGCGGATTCGGCCGAAGATCTGGTGATGATCTTGTCCGGCCTGTATAAGGGGAGAAGGAGGATTTCCTTGACGAACCCGTTAAATGGGTTTTCCATGAACAATCCCGGCCTTGGGTAGCGAACACTCAGCGTGTCCGACCCGTGCCTTCGAAACTTAAGTTTCTTACATTGTGTTCTTTTTCGACGAGGAACTGCGCCGATTGGAGGGAATCTTTGAGTCCAGCTCCGCAGCACGAGGATCCAGAGAGATCCCGGGATCCGGCCTCCGAAGAGGATCCGGACATAAAGGTGGAGCTAATCGACGGGGTGTTCCACCAGCTCAGCATGGACAATGCTTTAGTCGCCATCACGGCCGACTATCCCGGACTATATCGGGCTTCCCAGGTGATTGCAGCCGAAGCCCTGACACCGTCATTCCTTCCTTGCTTATTTCTGACCACCGTATATGATGGCACTGTGCAGGAGGTGCCCCTAGGGCAAGAAGCCGAGCCCGCGGTGGCTGACCAACAAGGGCCAGTTCGGACCAGTGGGCAGAAGAGGAGCGCGGCGTGGACTGAAACGTCGCCGCAAAGGTGTAGCTCACAATTCAGAATTTAGAGCAACGTTCCTAGGAAGCGTTTGAGTGCTCATGACTTTTATAGGGAAAAAGCGTCCGCCGGACTGCGGGCGTGGAAGTTGTCAATCCAGCCTCTACCAGCCGGGCTCCCGCACCTGGTCAAGAGGGGGAGGCGGCGCAAAGCGCGAGCCGGACGTTCCTCCGACGGAGGATGCCGAAATACTGTCCGCCACCAAGTGCGAGGTGGAGAGTGCCTGAATCACAAAGCGCCACGGACAAGATTTCGTGACGCGTGCTTCTCCCCCGAGGCGTTGAATGCCTTTAACACGGGGGACGCGCACCTTCGTGCTGCTCAAGATAGTTTTACCAGAGCCACGGAGCAGTATGTAAAAGACATACGGGTAATAGAATTTAATAATTATATATGCCAATAGCCCCCGAGACTTAAAGTAGTTATATTAACTGATTTAAGGATCATATGAAACATAGGATCTTACCGAGAAGAATACCCGACTGTCTCAGGAGCTGCAAGAGTGCAAGGCCCAACTTGAGGCCGCATTTTCTGGCGCAGGAGGAAACGCAAGGACCTCTCCTGGTAACGCATTATGTTAGAAAGATAAGTAGCGTTTGGCCTTTGCGCAAGTCTAAAAAATGACATTGCAGGTGCTGCCGGACAAGATCCGGACAGGCAAGAACTTCTGCGCCAACTAAAGGCCGGCGAGAGGGTGCTGCATGAGGTGCAGCATGAAAGGAACAAGCTCCAGGATGCCCATGCCCAGCTTGGAGAAGAGCTGAAAGGCGTTTGGGCCGAGTTGTCTGGCTCCGTTAAGGAGAATCAGCGGCTTCATCGCGGCATATATAGTAAGTGCTTGAGCGAACTCCTTTGAAAAGAAGAGTTCGGCGAGGAAGTCAATTGACGAGAATATGTACGTAGGTATGCTCACAGTCGCCTGAGGAGATGCCGTAATAACGGGTGATCAACTTCAATTGTTGCAACCGATCGAACGAAGTTCGGGCAGGCTATGAGCAGCGTCATCCGAGCGTTATGGCCAGCCTTCTCCATACCCGAGGGTCTTGGGGAGCTTGCGGAGAAGCTGCAGGAGGGCGGCAACGCTTCCATTTATGGAAGATTTGACTGTCGCCAAGGTGCAGGGAGGCACAGGCCATGGTAAAGACGCAGTACAAGAAGGCGGATCCCAACCACATGGCGAAGTCGGACCTGTGGGGCCCGATGGGAAGGAGATCCTGTGAGTTTAGTATCTGACCAAGTGGAGTTGGCAGCGAAATTTTCCCAACAGACTGTAGAATTAGACAACTTTGTTAGACGGGATTGAGGAAGAATACAATCGGTCGATTTGACAATGTATTTATAAAATGACATACAAAATGCCTTCTAGCCGGATTGTAGATCGTTTGTCTTTGCCGACCTTTTCGCCCGACCTCGGGACCCTAGAGTCCGGAGTGTGTCCGAATACCTTCTCGGTTATGAAACAACCGGGTATGCATGGAGACCAGGCGTAGGGGTCATCGGTGCTTTATCGGACAAGTGCCCAACTAGTTATGTTATATTACATGGGTAGTAAGAAACATCTTCGGGGAGAATAGTTCCGTTAAGGGTTCCTTTCCTCTGGGGTGGCATGCCCTAAAGTGCATGTCGGACTGCGAAAAAAGCAGAAAAACATCTGGGGGCAGATAAATAAGTGGATAAAAATCATCTTTTAAGTCACCGACCGAATATTCCCTTAAGAACGCTTAGCTTCGGCTTCACCCGATCGAGGTACACATCCGGTGACCAGCGATAACAATCGCAGAGGTGCTCCCTTTACCTCCTAGCCGAACAATCGGGAACGTAGGGGTAAGTACAGGAGCCAGGCAACCCAGCTTGTCCAAAACTTAAGTCATATCGATGCATATAACGGTGAATAAAAGGTACATGTGGAGGCTTGACACATGTGCTGGGCATGAAGCCCGTATAATTAAGCTTCTGGTAAAGAACCCCCAGGTATAATGAGTGCGGATAGCACATCAATTGCGCGCGAACGTTGCGGCAGTAGGCCCTTTAAGGTTTGGATGAATAGGGTTGAGAAGAAAAAGAGAAACGAAAGGCAGCTGAAGTAAAAAAAAATTTGGACGGGGGGAAAGGGACGAACTCTTAGTCCGGCGCTAGGCATAGAATCGTCGAAGGCGGGCTGCGTTCCATGGGTTCGTCTCGAGTTGGTTATCCGATGCATTTCAGTAGGCAGTGCGCTCCGCGGTCGGGACTTGATCGATGATGAAGGGCCTTCCCATTTGGGCTTGAGCTTGTCCTTTTCTTGTCCGTGGCGTAGAACCAGTTCGCCAATGTTGTAAGTCTTGGCCCGTGCTTCTACGCTTTGATATCTTCGAGCCTGCTGTTGATAGAATGTGGAACGAGCCTTGGCGACGTCGCGCTCCTCCTCCAATGTGTCCAAGCTGTCCTGCCGATCCAACTCGGCTTCTCTTTCTTCGTACATGCACACTCGAGGTGAGTCATGAATGATGTCACAGGGCAAAACTGCTTCTGCGCCGTATACCATAAAAATGGTGTGAATCTGGTAGTACGGTTAGGCGTTGTCCGCAGCCCCCAGAGTACGGAGTCGAGCTCCTCTACCCAGTGCGTGTCAGATTTCGTAAGGGACCGCACTAGTCTGGGGTTGATGCCGCTCATTATTAGACCATTTGCTCGTTCCACTTGACCGTTGGTTTGAGGATGATAGACTGAAGCGTAATCGAGCTTGATGCCCATATTTTTGCACCATGATTAACCTCATCGGCCGTAAAGTTCGTGTCGTTATCGGTGATGATGCTGTGGGGGACACCATAACGGTGTACTACCCCGGATATAAATTCTATCACTGGTCCAGACTCTGCCGTTTTAACTGGCTTGGCCTCTATCCATTTGGTGAATTTATCCACCATGACCAATAGGTAACTTTGCTTGTGGGTTCCCCCTTTAAGTGGTCCAACCATGTCAAGCCCCGCATCATGACGGCCGGGTAATGGATATAGTTTTGAGGGCGGTGGGTGGCATATGGCTCTGATTAGCAAAGAGCTGACAACCGACGCATCTTTGGACTAGGTCCTGTGCATCTGCTTGGGCCGACGGCCAGTAAAATTTTGTACGGAATGCCTTTCCTACAAGGGCCCGAGCTGCGGCGTGGTGTCCGCCTAGTTCGGCATGAATTTCAGCCACGAGGTTCCGCCCTTCCTCTTTGGAGATACACCTTTGAAGGACTCCGGTTGTGCTTTTCTTATAAAGTTCTCCTCATAGACCTTGTAGGCTTTAGATCACGGACAATGCAGCGGGCCTCATTTTGGTCTTCGGAAGCTCCTGCCTAAGCAAGTAGGCGAGGAATGGTTCTGTCCACAGGGCAATTACTGCCATTATGTCGTGAGCGGAAGGTGTTATGTCATCGGCTGAATCGCGGTTGGTGCGGCTTGTTCCGGTTTGTTAGTTCGGACTCCTCTTCCCATAGTACGGATGGCTTGAAGAGCCATTCCAGGAAAGATATTAGGAGGGACAGCGTCGGCGTTTACGCCAATGCGTGCCAGTACGTCGGCCGCTTGGTTATTATCCCGGGTGACGTGATGGAATTCAAGTCCTTCGAACCGGGCTGACATTGAGGACAGCGTTGCAATATGCTGCCATTTTTGGATCTTTGGCGTCAAAGTCTCCGTTTATTTGGGATATTGCGAGGTTTGAATCCCCGCGCACCTCTAGGCGTTGAATGCCCATGGAGATTGCCATCCGGAGACCATGTAAAAGGGCCTCGTATTCGGCGGCGTTGTTGGAGTCCGTGTACATTATCTCGGCACGATTGGACTGTGTCCCGGTCGGGGCGTCAATACGACGCTAGCCCCAATCCGGCTAACATTTTGGAGCCGTCGAAGTGCATAATCCAATTGTAGTATGCGCCGTATTCTTTAGGGAGTTCCCGGTCCATTCAGCGACAAAGTCAGCCAATACTTGTGACTTTATAGCTCGCCAAGGTTTGTAAGATATATCAAATGGTAAGAGCTCAATGGCCCATTTTGCAATCTTGCCGCCGCATCAGCGATTGTTTATAATGTCGTTAAGTGGTACTTGAGGCCCTTTGTTATCGAACACTCTTGAAAGTAGTGTCGGAGCTTCCGGGATGCCATGAACACCGCGTATGCTATCTTCTGATAGTGCGGGTAACGGGACTTGCAGGGGGTTAACGCAGTAGATACGTAGTATACCGGTTTTTGAAGAGGGAATTTATGCCTTTCTTTTTCTCGTTCGACGACGAGTACCGCGCTTACAACATGATGTGTAGCTGCGATGTATAACAACATTGGTTCGCCCAGGTTGGGCGCAGCTAGGACCGGATTCGTTGCCAATATGGCCTTTATTTCTTCGAGTCCGGCGGTGGCAGCATCCGTCCACTCGAAGTGTTCGGTGCGCCTAAGGAGCCGATAGAGGGGTAATGCCTTTTCTCCTAGACGGGAGATGAAGCGGCTTAGAGCATACGCATCGATTAATTTTGTATTTGCTTGAGGTCTTTTGGGATATCTAGCTGTGATAGAGCTCGGATCTTGGCTGGGTTTGCTTCAATTCCTCTACGGATACGATGAAGCCCAGCAGCTTTTCCTGGGTACGCCCGAAAAACACATTTTGCGGATTCAGCTTGATGTCATATGCTCGAGGTTGTCGAATGTGAGCCTCAAGTCGTCTACTAGAGTTTCGGCGTGTTTAGTTTTGGCGACTACGTCGCTCACGTATGCCTCTATTGTTTTGCCGATCTGGGTAGCCGGACATGTATGCGAATCATGCGCCGATATGTTGCGCCGGGCGTTTTTAAGTCCGAAGGGCATCGTGTTGAAGCGAGAATGGTCCATATGGAGTAATGAATGCCGTTGCGGCTTGATCCGCTTCGCCATCTTGATTTGATGATAGCCGGAGTATGCGTCCGGGAAGCACAATGAATCGTGCCTGCGATGGCGGCGATGATTTGGTCGATCTTGAGGGGGAAGGGATCCTTTGGGCAGGCTTTATTTAGGTCTTTGAAATCGACACATAGGCGCCAGGATTTGTCCTTCTTTGGTACCATTACCAGATTTGCTAGCCAATCCGGATGTTTGATGTCTCTGATGAATCCGGCTTCCAATAGTTTGGCTAGCTCCTCTCCCATTACATCTTTTGGGTTCGGAAAATCGTCGAAGAGCCTGTTTGGTGGCTTGAATCCTTTTAGGATATTTAGGCTGTGCTCGGCGGTGGCGTGGGATTCTGGCATGTCTGAAGGGTGCCAGCAAAGATGTCCCAGTTTTCTTGTAGAAATTCTTGTAGTCTGGCGTCTACATCAGGGTTTAATTGTGCCCCGATGGAGGCCGTCTTTGCGAATCCGTTGGGTGGACTTGGAATTTGACTATTTCATCCGCTGGTTTAAAAGAGGTGGACTTGGATCTTTTATCAAGTATCACATCGTCCCTGTTCACCGTGGAGCGCATCGCGGTGAGTTCCTTGGCCGCTAGGGCTCGGATAGTGCCTCGAGGGCTAGTGCGGCTGTCTTACTTTTCGGTAGCGGAGTGCTATGTTGAATCACTAGCGAGAGTGATGATTCCATTGGGACCGGCATTTTAAGCTTCATGTACCCATAATGGGGTATAGCTTGAAAAATTGTGAATGCCTCTCGTCCTAATAAAGCATGATATCCTTCGCTGAACGGAGCCACTTGAAATGTGACCTCCTCGGACTGCAATTGTCCGTGAGCGAACACTAAATCCAGCGTGATTTTTCTGGGCAAAGATGCTTCCGGCTGAGGATTATTCCTCTAAAGGTTGTGTTGCTTCGCTCAATGCGGTTCCAGTCTATTTCCATTTTAGGAGGGTTTCCTCATAGATGAGGTTTAGTCATTGCCGCCATCCATGAGTACCTTAGTAAGGCGAAAGCCGTCTACTATCGGGCTGAGGACCAATGCGGCTGGTGCCCGGGCAGTTCGGAATTTAGGTTCGTCACTGGCATTGAAGGTAATAGTCGTGTCACTCCATGGATTTATTGTTGCTACTTGGTAGACTTCGGCAAGGTTGTGGAGTTGTCGTTTTCGCATGTTATTTGATGCGAAAGTCTCGAAGACTGTTAACACCGTACTGGTGTTGCTGGGCTGGGATTCTGAAGCTAGAAGCTCTTCGCCACTTTTGGCCACCTGCCGTAGTATCCAACATGCTCAAAGGCTATGAGTTGGAGTGGCGCCCTCTGTGCTATGAATTTTGCAGGGTCCGTTTAGCCAGCCCTCCAGTACGGTTCCGTACCCTTTAGGGGGTTTTGGTTTTTTGGTATTCAACCCAGGTGCTTGATAATGATGCACCCTTTGGTTCCGGACTAGGGATGTATTCGGGGCCGGATTATCCCAAAATTTACTTTCGGTTTTCCAGGCGCTCTCCATCGCACAGTACTTTTGTACGATGGTCACCAAGTCAGCAAAGCGTGTAATTTCGCGACGACTTATGGCGTTTAGGATTCCCTTGTCCGTGCAATTATTGCAGAAGACTGAGATTGCGTTTTCCTCTCGGCAGTCCTTTATCCTGTCCATAACGGGAGGAATCGCCCGATGGTGATGTCTTGTCTCGGCGGGCTCTTGCCGAATTAGGGTTAGATCGCATATGTCCGGGCGGGTGGGTGGAACTAAGTCCGGAACCCTACCCATCTCAAGGCTCAAGGCGAGAAGTTTCCAATTTGAGCTTGGATTTACGGGCGTTGTCCAACGAGTGCAGTCGATGCGACTTTACGTTCAGTGTTTGATCGAAGCCCGTCCCTCCGCGGGGATCCGGCATGGAGGGTTCGGGGATCCGGACATGACTAGTTTTCAATACAGGAGGAGCGTCGCCGCATTGTTCCTCTACCACTGTAACGTGGTGCGTGACCTGGGGAGAGTTAATCTTTCTCAGATCGGTTTTAAGCCCAATCTGATCGTAGTCCGTAGCGACTCCCAGGATGGTGATGCGATCCAAGAGCTCGTTTACGGACGAGAGCTCTATTGGATCCAGCCGCTCGGCGAATTCCGAGCTGACGTGAAAATTGCTTTTGACGACTTGATAGGTCGTTGTCGAAGCGATGGCCGGACAGGCGGTCATAAGAAAACCACCTAGCCGGATAGTTTGGCCGGCGGCCAAGGCTCCTTTGGCAAAAATACCGTCCTTGAAGACGGGAGGAGGCATCCTTCCTATCGGTGACAGAACAGAGGAACTCTCAATGAAAGCACCAATCTCGGTGTCAAAACCGGCGGATCTCGGGTAGGGGGTCCCGAACTGTGCGTCTAGGCGGATGGTAACAGGAGACATGGGACACGATGTTTACCCAGGTTCGGGCCCTCTTGATGGAGGTAAAACCCTACGTCTGCTTGGTGATATTGATATTGTGGATGTTTACAAGAGTGGATCTACCACGAGATCAAGGAGGCTAAACCCTAGAAGCTAGCCTATGGTATGATTGTAAGGGTTGTTGTGATTGTAGTCCTCTGGACTAAAGCCATCCGGTTTATATAGACACCGGAGAGGGCTAGGGTTACATAGAGTCGGTTACAATGCTAGGAGATCTACATATCCGTGTCGCCAAGCTTGCCTTCCACGCCAAGGAAAGTCCCATCCGGACACGGGGTGAAGTCTTCAATCTTGTATCTTCATAGTCTTGGAGTCCGGTTGATGATGATAGTCCGGCCGATGATAGTCCGGCCGATGATGGTAGTCCGGAAATCCGGACACCCCCTAATCTGGGACTCCCTCAGGGACTCCACGGGATATTGTTCATCTCCACCGTCGACCTCCTCCAGCCTCCACGGGCTACCGTCGACCTCCTCCAGCCTCTACGGGCTCATGTTCTTCCAACCTCCACCGCGCGCTACTCCACCGGCTACGGTTCAACCACCCTTCCACGGGCACCCCTCCACCATCTACTATTCATCCAGCCCTTCACGGGGTCGTCCTGTTCATCCAGCCCTCCATTCCACGGGGTCCTGTTCATCCAGCCCCAACCGGCTCGATCGATCGGGGTCCTGTTCATCCAGAGGCAACGCCACCGCTCACTGTTCATCCAACCCCCGCCCCGCCCACCGCAACACTCCCGCTCATCCCAGAGGCAGCATCGATCGGCTTGATTAGCAGCGATAGCGAAGCGAATCGCTTCGATCGGGTTGATTAACAGCCATCGATCGATTGCTCGGGTTCACTAACACGTAGCCTGCGGTCTGTCGCCGGGTTCGATTAGAGCCCAACGCCTCGCCGGGTTTAGTTAGAATAACGCCTACGCACACACTGCAGCGTCGTGTACAAGAGAAACGCGCATTGCTCGGCCCCCGACCACCCATCGTAACCGGGAACTCCCCGAAACTTTCCTCGCCCTCGCTTCTACCACGGTTTTTTCTGTCATGGACGGCCCAAAGAATGTCATGCAGCTTGTTGGAAATATGCCCTAGAGGCAATAATAAATTAGTTATTATTATATTATCTTGTTCACGATAATCGTTTATTATCCATGCTATAATTGTATTGATAGGAAACTCAGATACATGTGTGGGTACATAGACAACACCATGTCCCTAGTAAGCCTCTAGTTGACTAGCTCGTTGATCAATAGATGGTTACGGTTTCACGACCATGGACATTGGATGTCATTGATAACGGGATCACATCATTAGGAGAATGATGTGATGGACAAGACCCAATCCTAAGCCTAGCACAAAGATCGTAGTTCGTATGCTAAAGCTTTTCTAATGTCAAGTATCATTTCCTTAGACCATGAGATTGTGCAACTCCCGGATACCATAGGAATGCTTTGGGAGTACCAAACGTCACAACGTAACTGGGTGACTATAAAGGTGCACTACAGGTATCTCCAAAAGTGTACATTGGGTTGTACGAATCGAGACTGGGATTTGTCACTCCGTGTAAACGGAGAGGTATCTCTGGGCCCACTCGGTAGGACATCATCATAATGTGCACAATGTGACCAAGGGGTTGATCACGGTATGATGTGTTACGGAACGAGTAAAGAGACTTGCCGGTAACGAGATTGAACAAGGTATCGGGATACCGACGATCGAATCTCGGGCAAGTACAATACCGCTAGACAAAGGGAATTGTATACGGGATCGATTGAGTCCTTGACATCGTGGTTCATCCGATGAGATCATCGTGGAACATGTGGGAGCCAACATGGGTATCCAGATCCTGCTGTTGGTTATTGACCGGAGAACGTCTCGGTCATGTCTACATGTCTCCCGAACCCGTAGGGTCTACACACTTAAGGTTCGATGACGCTAGGCTTATAAAGGAAGTTTGTATGTGGTTACCGAATGTTGTTTGGAGTCCCGTATGAGATCCCGGACGTCACGAGGAGTTCGGAATGGTCGGAGGTAAAGATTTATATATGGGAAGTCCTGTTTTGGTCACCGAAAAAGTTTGGGTTTTATCGATAACGTCTGGGACCAGGGAGGGTCCCGGGGTCCACCAAGTGGGGCCACCATCCCCGGAGGGCTGCATGGGCTAAGTGTGGGAGGGACCAGCCCGGGTGGGCTGGTGCGCCCCACATGGCCCAAGGCGCAGCTAGGTGGGGAGAGGGAAACCCTAGGCGCAGATGGGCCTAAAGGCCCACCCTAGGCGCCCCTCTCTCCCCTCTTGGCCGCCCCAAGTCCCATCTAGGGCTGCCGCACCCCTTGGGTGGGAACCCTAGATGGGGCGCAGCCACCTCCCCTCCTCCTATAAATAGTGGGGGTTTTGGGGCTGCCCAACACACGAGAACTTCTCCCTCTTGGCGCAGCCCTACCTCTCTCCCTTCTCCTCTCCCGCGGTGCTTGGCGAAGCCCTGCAGGATTGCCACGCTCCTCCACCACCACCACGCCGTTGTGCTGCTGCTGGATGGAGTCTTCCTCAACCTCTCCCTCTCTCCTTGCTGGATCAAGGCATGGGAGACGTCACCGAGCTGCATGTGTGTTGAACGCGGAGGTGCCGTCCATTCGGCACTAGGATCTCCGGTGATTTGGATCACGACGAGTACGACTCCTTCAACCCCGTTCTCTTGAACGCTTCCGCTTAGCGATCTACAAGGGTATGTAGGTGCACTCTCCTTCCGCTCGTTGCTGGTTTCTCCATGGATAGATCTTGGTGACACGTAGGAAAATTTTGAATTTTTGCTACGTTCCCCCAATGATGGCATCATGAGCTAGGTCTATTGCGTAGATTCTTTGCACGAGTAGAACACAAAGTAGTTGTGGGCGTTGATTTTGTTCAATATGCTTACCGTTACTAGTCCAATCTTGTTTCGACGGTATTGTGGGATGAAGCGGCCCGGACCGACCTTACACGTACTCTTACGTGAGACAGGTTCCACCGACTGACATGCACTTGGTGCATAAGGTGGCTAGCGGGTGCTAGTCTCTCCCACTTTAGTCGGAATGGATTTGATGAAAAGGGTCCTTATGAAGGGTAAATAGCAATTGGCATATCACGTTGTGGTTTTGCGTAGGTAAGAAACGTTCTTGCTAGAAACCCATAGCAGCCATGTAAAACATGCAACAACAATTAGAGGACGTCTAACTTGTTTTTGCAGGGTATGCTATGTGATGTGATATGGCCAAGTAGAATGTGATGAATGATATGTGATGTATGAGATTGATCATGTTCTTGTAATAGGATTCACGACTTGCATGTCGATGAGTATGACAACCGGCAGGAGCCATAGGAGTTGTCTTTATTTATTGTATGACCTGCGTGTCATTAAACAACGCCATGTAATTACTTTACTTTATTGCTAACCGGTAGCCATAGTAGTAGAAGTAATAGTTGGCGAGACAACTTCATGAAGACACGATGATGGAGATCATGATGATGGAGATCATGGTGTCATGCCGATGATGATGATGATCATGGAGCCCCGAAGATGGAGATCAATGGAGCTATATGATATTGGCCATATCATGTCACTACTATATATAATTGCATGTGATGTTTATTATGTTTATGCATCTTGTTTACTTAGAACGACGGTAGTAAATAAGATGATCCCTTACAACAATTTCAAGAAGTGTTCTCCCTAAGCGTGCACCGTTGCTAAAGTTCGTCAGCTTCTAAGCACCACGTGATGATCGGGTGTGATTGATTCTTACGTTCACATACAACGGGTGTAAGACAGATTTACACACGCGAAACACTTAGGGTTAACTTGACGACCCTAGCATGTACAGACATGGCCTCGGAACATAGAGACCGAAAGGTCGAGCATGATTCGTATAGTAGATACGATCAACATGAAGATGTTCACCGACGATGACTAGTCCGTCTCACGTGATGATCGGACACGGCCTAGTTGACTCGGATCATGTAATCACTTAGATGACTAGAGGGATGTCTATTCGAGTGGGAGTTCATAAGATGAACTTAATTATCACGAACATAGTCAACAGACCTTTTGCAAATTATGTAAAGCTCGCGCTTTAGTTCCTTTGTTTAGATATGTTCCTAGAGAAAATATAGTTGAAATATGGCGATGGCGATTATGCGGACAAGAGAAAGCTTATGTCCCTAATGTACCGCTTAGTGAGCTGAACCCCAATCGTAAATGCGTGGATGTTGCGAACATCGGACATACACGCTTTTGATAACTACGTGATAGTTCGGTTAAGCGGTTTAGAGTTGAGGCACCAAAGACGTTTTTCGAAACGTCGCGGAACATATGAGATGTTTCGAGGGCTGAAATTGGGATTTCAGGCTCGTGCCCACGTCAAGAGGTATAAGACCTCCGATGATTTTCTTAGCCTGCAAACTAAGGGAGAAAATCTCAATCGTTGAGCTTGTGCTCAGATTGTGCGAGTGCAACAATCACTTGAATCGAGTGGGAGTTGATCTTCCAGAGATAGTGATGTTTCTCCAAAGTCATTGCCACCAAGATGCTAGAGCTTCATGATGAACTATAACAAATCAGGGATAAATATGATGATCCTTGAGATATTCGCAATGTTTGACACCGAAAGTAGGAATCAAGAAGGAGCATCAATTGTTGATGGTTGGTGAAACCACTAGTTTCAAGAAGGGCACGGCAAGAAGGGATACTTCATGAAACGGCAAATCGATTGCTTTGCTCTAGTGAAGAAACCCAAGGTTGGACCCAAACCGAGACTAAGTGCTTACGTAATAAGGGGAACAGCCATTGGAGCAGCATTACCCTAGATACTTGGTAGATGAGAAGGCTGGCAAGGTCGATAGAAGTATATTGGATATACATTATGTTAATGTGTACTTTACTAGTACTCCTAGTAGCACCAGGGTATTAAGATACCGGTTCGGTTGCTAAGTGTTAGTAACTCGAAATAAAAGAGCTACGGAATAAGCGGAGACTAGCTAAAGGTGAAATTTGACGATATGTGTTGGAAGTGTTTCCAAGTTTGATGTGATCAAACATTGCACGCTCCCTCTACCATAAAGATTAGTATTAAACCTGAATAATTGTCATTTGGTGTTTGCGTTGAGCATAGACATGATTGGATTATGTCTATCGCAATACGGTTATTCATTTAAGGAGAATAATGGTTACTCTATTTATTTGAATAACACCTTCAATGGTCTTGCACCTAAAGGAATGGTTTATTGAATCTCGATCGTAGTGATACACATTTTCATGCCAAAAGATATAAGATAGTAATGATAGTACCACTTACTTGTGGCACTTTGCCATGTAAGTCATATTGGTATAAAAGCATGAAGAAGCTCCATGTTGATGGATCTTTGGACTCACTTTCGTTTTGAAAAGTTTGTGACATGCGAACCATGTCTATTGGTGCATACGCATGAAGAAACTCCATGCGAGATGGATCGTTTAGACTCACTTGATTTTGAATCACTTGAGATATGCAAATCATACCACATGGACAAGATGACTGAAAAGCCTCGGTTTCAGTAAGATGGAACTAGATAGCAACTTGTTGGAAGTAACACATTTTCATGTGTGCAGTCTAATGAGTGTTGAGGCATGCAGTGAATATCGTTATGTTCTTACTTCACAGATGATTCGAGTAGATGTTGAGTATATTTACTTGATGAAACACAAGTCTGAATTATTGAATGGTTCAAGTAATTTCAGAGTGAAGTTTAAGATCTTCGTGACAAGAGGATAGAATGTCTATGATATGATCATAGAGATGAATATCTGAGTTCTGAGTTTTGGCACACAATTAAGACATTGTGCAAATTGTTTCACAATTAATACCGCTTTGGAACACCATAGTGTGATGGTGTGTCCGAACATCATAGTTGCACTCTATTGGATATGGTGTGTACCATGATATCTCTTATCGAATTACCACTATCGTTCATGGGTTAGGCATTAGAGACAACCGCACTCACTTTAATGGGGCACCACGTAATTCCGTTGAGGCGACACCGTTTGGAGAAACCTAAGTTGTCGTTTCTTGAAAGTTTGGGGCTGCGGCGCTTATGTGAAAAAGTTTCAGGTTGATAAGCTCGAACCCAAAGCGGATAAAATGCATCTTCATAGGACACCCAAAACAGTTGGGTATACCTCCTAATTCAGATCCGAAAGCAATAGGGATTGTTTCTTGAATCGGGTCCTTTCTCGAGGAAAAGTTTGTCTCGGAAAGTTGAGTGGGAGGATGGTGGAGACTTGATGAGGTTATTGAACCGTCACTTCAACAAGTGTGTAGCAAGGGCACAGGAAGTTGTTCTGTGGCACCTACACCAATTGAAGTCGAAGCTTATGATAGTGATCATGAAGTTTTGGATCAAGTCACTACCGTACCTCGTGGGGTGACAAGGATGTGTCTTGCTTGAGTGAATGCGGTGATCCTGTCTTGAAGGTCATGTTGCTAGACAACAATGAACCTACGAGCTATGGAGAAGCGATGGTGGGCCCAAATTACGACAAATGGTTAGAAGCCATAAAATCCGAGATAGGATCCATGTATCATAACAAAGCATGGACTTTGGTGGACTTGCCCGATGATCGGCAAGCCATTGAAATAAATGGATCTTTAAGAAAAAGACGGACGTGGACGGTAATGTCACCGTCTGTGAAGCTCGACTTGTGGCGAAGAGTTTTTCACAAGTTCAAGGAGTTGACTACGATGAGATTTTCTCATCCGTAGCGATGCTTAAGTCGTCGGAATCATGTTAGCATTAGCTGCATTTATGAAATCTGGCAGATGGATGTCAAGGCGAGTTTCCTTACGGTTTACGTAAGGAAAGGTTGTATGTGATACAATCGAAAAGTTTTGTCGATCCTAAGGATGCTAAAAGGTATGCTAGCTCCAGCGATCCTTCTAAGGACCGGGGTAAGCATCTCGGAGTTGGAATATGCACTTTGATAGGATGATCAAAGATTTTGGGTTTATACAAAGTTTATGAGAAACTTGTATTTCCAAAGAAGTGAGTGGGAGCACTATAGAATTTCTGATGAGTATATGTTGTTGACATATTGATGATCATAAATGATGTGGAATTTCTGGAAAGCGTATAGGGTTATTTGAAAGATGATTTTCAATAGAAAACCTGGATTAGGCTACTTGAACAATAAGCATCAAGATCTATAAGATAGATCAAAATGCTTAATAATACTTTCAAATGAGCACATACCTTGACATGATCTTGAAGGTGTTCAAGATGGATCACCAAAGAAGGAGTTCTTGCACGAGTTGTAAGGTATGAAGTTAAGAGTTAAAAGCTCTACCACGGCAGAAGAGAGACAAAGGGCGAAGGCCGTCCCCTCACGCTTCAGACGTAGGCTCTATAGTATGCTATCTGTGTACCGCTGGAAGTGTGCCTTGCCATGAGTCGATCAAGGGATACAAGAATGATCGAGAGCGGATCATCGGACAAATGATCAAAATTATCCTTAGAAGAATAAGGAAATATTTCTCGATTATGGAGGTGATAAAGAGTTCGGCATAAAGGGTTACGTCGATGCAAGCTTTAACACCTATCCGAATGACTCTGAGTAGCAAACCGGATACGTATAGTGGAGCAACCATTTGGAATAGCTTCAAGTGGAACGTGAAAGCAGCATTTACAATATGACATAGAGAATTGCGAAGTACATACGGATCTGAATACTGCAGACCCGTTGACTAAAACTTCTCTTACAAGCAAAACATGATCAAACCCTAGAACTCATTGAGACTTAATCACATGGTGATGTGAACTAGTTTAAGACACTAGTAGACTCTTTGGATGTTGGTCACATGGCGATGTGACCTATCGATGTTGATCACATGGCGATGTGAACTAGATTATTGACTCTAGTGCAAGTGGGAGGCTGTTGGAAATATGCCCTAGAGGCAATAATAAATTAGTTATTATTATATTTCCTTGTTCACGATAATCGTTTATTATCCATGCTATAATTGTATTGATAGGAAACTCGGATACATGTGTGGGTACATAGACAACACCATGTCCCTAGTAAGCCTCTAGTTGACTAGCTCGTTGATCAATAGATGGTTACGGTTTCTGACCATGGACATTGGATGTCATTGATAACGGGATCACATCATTAGGAGAATGATGTGATGGACAAGACCCAATCCTAAGCCTAGCACAAAGATCGTAGTTCGTATGCTAAAGCTTTTCTAATGTCAAGTATCATTTCCTTAGACCATGAGATTGTGCAACTCCGGATACCGTAGGAATGCTTTGGGTGTACCAAGCGTCCTGGCAATCTGGGTGGCTATAAAGGTGCACTACAGGTATCTCCGGAAGTGTCTGTTGGGTTGGCACGGATCGAGACTGGGATTTGTCACTCCGTGTAAACGGAGAGGTATCTCTGGGCCCACTCGGTAGGACATCATCATAATGTGCACAATGCGACCAAGGGGTTGATCACGGGATGATGTGTTACGGAACGAGTAAAGAGACTTGCCGGTGACAAGATTGAACAAGGTATCGGGATACCGACGATCGAATCTCGGGCAAGTACAATACCGCTAGACAAAGGGAATTGTATACGGGATCGATTGAGTCCTTGACATCGTGGTTCATCCGATGAGATTATCGTGGAACATGTGGGAGCCAACATGGGTATCCAGATCCCGCTGTTGGTTATTGACCGGAGAACGTCTCGGTCATGTCTACATGTCTCCCGAACCCGTAGGGTCTACACACTTAAGGTTCGATGACGCTAGGCTTATAAAGGAAGTTTGTATGTGGTTACTGAAAGTTGTTCGAAGTCTGGATGAGATCCGGACATCACGAGGAGTTAGGAATGGTCCGGAGGTAAAGATTTATATATGGGAAGTCTGTTTTGGTCACCGGAAAAGTTTGGGTTTTATCGGTAACGTCTGGGACCACGGGAGGGTCCCGGGGTCCACCAAGTGGGGCCACCATCCCCGGAGGGCTGCATGGGCTAAGTGTGGGAGGGACCAGCCCGGGTGGGCTGGTGCGCCCCACATGGCCCAAGGTGCAGCTAGGTGGGGAGAGGGAAACCCTAGGCGCAGATGGGCCTAAAGGACCACCCTAGGGGCGCCTCTCCCCTCTTGGCGCCCCCCCAAGACCCATCTAGGGCTGCCGCACCTTGGGTGGGAACCCTAGATGGGGGCGCAGCCACCTCCCTCCTCCTATAAATAGTGGGGGTTTTGGGGCTGCCCAACACACGAGAACTTCTCCCTCTTGGCGCAGCCCTACCTCTCTCCCTTCTCCTCTCCCGCGGTGCTTGGCGGAGCCCTGCAGGATTGCCACGCTCCTCCACCACCACCACGCCGTTGTGCTGCTGATGGATGGAGCCTTCCTCAACCTCTCCCTCTCTCCTTGCTGGATCAAGGCATGGGAGACGTCACCGGGATGCATGTGTGTTGAACGCGGAGGTGTCGTCCGTTCGGCACTAGGATCTCCGGTGATTTGGATCACGACGAGTACGACTCCTTCAACCCCGTTCTCTTGAACGCATCCGCTTAGCGATCTACAAGGGTATGTAGGTGCACTCTCCTTCCCCTCGTTGCTGGTTTCTCCATAGATAGTTCTTGGTGACACGTAGGAAAATTTTGAATTTTTGCTACGTTCCCCAACACAGCTGCGTCTCCGGCCCGTCGAGGACGAAAAGGCCATTTTTTGTCATGATTTCTGTCATAGAAGTAGGAGCCCACCACATCTATGATGATATCGGGTTTTGTCACAATTATCATCATAGAAGTGTCATATGTATGACAGAAAAAAATTCGTTCGGCCCAAAATGTCACGGATGTGTCTTTTTTTGTAGTGTTGGCCGCCGGCCCCCCTCTCGATGCATCTAGGGGGGCCGGCCCCCGTCTCCCTTCGCCCTATAAAGAGAGGGGGGAGGGGGTGGGAGGGTAACCGCACCCCTTCCCTAGCGCAGCCCTCCCCTCTCCAACACCTCCTCCTCCTCCGTAGTGCTTGGTGAAGCCCTGCCGGAGAACTGCAAGCTCCACCACCACGCCGTCGTGTTGCTGGAGCTCTCCCTCAACTTCTCCTCTCCCCTTGCTGGATCAAGAAGGAGGAGACGTTCCTGGGCTGTACGTGTGTTGTACGCGGAGGCGCCGTCCGTTCGGCGCTTGATCGGATCTTCCGCAATTTGAATCGCCGCGAGTACGACTCCATCAACCGCGTTCTTGTAACACTTCCGCTTAGCGATCTTCAAGGGTATGAAGATGCACTCCCTCTCTCTCTCTCATTGCTAGCATCTCCTAGATTTATCTTGGTGACACATAGGAAAATTTTGAATTATTACTACGTTCTCCAACAGTGGCATCATGAGCTAGGTCTATGCGTAGATTCTATGCACGAGTAGAACACAAAGTAGCTGTGGGCGATGATTTGTTCAATTTGCTTACTGTTACTAGTCTTATCTTGATTCGGTGGCATTGTGGGATGAAGCGGCCGGGACCGACCTTACACGTACGCTTACGTGGGACTGGTTCCACCGATTGACATGCACTTGATGCATAATGTGGCTAGCGGGTGTTTGTCTCTCCAACTTTAGTCGGATCGGATTCGATGAAAAGGGTCCTTATGAAGGGTCAATAGCAATTGGCATATCACCGTTGTGGCTTTTGCATAGGTGAAATGTTCTTGCTAGAAACCCATAGCAGCCACGTAAAACATGCAACAACAATTTGAGGATGTCTAACTTGTTTTTGCAGGGTATGCTAACTATGTGATGTGATATGGCCAAAAGGATGTGATGAATGATATATGTGATGTATGAGATTGATCATGTTCTTGTAGTTGGAATCACGACTTGCATGTCGATGAGTATGACAACCAGCAGGATCCATAGGAGTTGTCTTAATTTATTGTATGACATGTGTGTCAATGAAAACGTCATGTAATTACTTTACTTTATTGCTAACCGTTAGCCATAGTAGTAGAAATAATAGTTGGCGAGAAATGATGGAGATCATGGTGTCATGCCGGTGACAAAGGTGATCATGCCGCGCCCCGAAGATGGAGACCAAAGGCGCAAGATGATATTGGCCATATCATGTCACTTTATGATTTGCATGTGATGTTTGTCATGTTTACATCTTATTTGCTTATAATGACGGTAGCATAAATAAGATGATCCCTCGCTAAAATTTCAAGAAAAGTGTTCCTCCTAACTGTGCACCGTTGCGAAGGTTCGTCGTTTCGAAGCGCCACGTGATGATTGGGTGTGATAGATTCTAACGTTCGCATACAACGGGAGTAAGCCAGATTTACACATGCGAAACACTTAGGCTGACTTGACGAGCCTAGCATGTACAGACATGGCCTCGGAACACCAGAGACCGAAAGGTCAAACATGAGTCGTATAGTAGATATGTTCAACATGGAGATGTTCACTGTTGATGACTAGTCCGTCTCACGTGATGATCGGACATGGCCTAGTCGATAAAGATCATGTATCACTCAGATGACTACAGGGATGTCTATCTGAGTGGGAGTTCATTAAATAATTTGATTAGATGAACTTAATTATCATGAAATTAGTCTAAAATTGTCTTTACAATTTGTCCTGTAGATCCAATGGCCCACTCTAATGTTGCCCTCAACTTCAACGCGTTCCTAGAGAAAACCAAGGTGAAAGACGATGGTGGAGTGAGTATGATGGTCTCTATATCGAGCGCGTCTCTATGCGCGCGTTCGTGCCTCCTCATGGATGTGTGAGTCGCGTGGATCATGTTCACTGTTTTAACCTCTGGCGGGAATTGCTTACATCCCCCAGGTGTTAATTTGGCGAGGTTCATCATCGTCTTCACTTGGTATTTCCCTTCCCTTGTGTTTGGCATTTAATTTGCCGGCCTGCTTGAAGACCTAGCACTCTCTGTGTGTGTGGTTTGCAGGTTTGTCAGGGGTGCCATGAATTTGGCACAGTCTATCTAGGACTCTATTCAGACCGGACGGTCCCTCTTTACTGCCTTTAGATGGCTTCTTTTGCTGATCAGGTCGAGAGCCCCTGAATCTGGCATTAACCGTTGTGTTATCCAGGCTATCTTCCTTGTTTGGGCGTTTGTTTTTATTACGCCGTGGCTTCTCGTTGCCGTCCCTTATTTCGGATGTGCTGGGGCCGTTGGTGCCTTCTGGGCTAGCCACCTATCTTCACCCGCATAAAAGCGGGTCATAAAACTTGTTAGGGCTGCCATTGTCCTTGGCTTTTATTGGCGAGGTATCTGGCGGAAACCACTAAATCGTCATGGAATCTTTGTGTTTGAATGCCGCTAAGGCTTCGGCGTCCGTACAATCGACAATTTGATTCTTCTTAGTCAGGAATCTGTTCCAAAGCTTGCGGGCGGACTCTCCGGGCTGTTGGATTATGTGACTTAAATCGTCAGCATCCGGAGGCCAGACATAGGTCCCTTGAAAATTGGCCCTGAAAGCATCCTCGAGTTCCTCCCAACTCAAAATTGAATTTTCGGGGAGGCTTTTTCAACCAGTGTCGGGCTGGTCCCTTCAGTTTGAGGGGAAGGTATTTGATGGCGTGGAGGTCATCCCCACGAGCCATATGTATATGCAGGATAAAATCCTCAATCCGGACACACAGGTGCATCGTTCCATCGTATGCCTCTATATTCACAGGTTTAAAGCCCTGTGGAAATTCATGGTCCAGTACTTCTTCGGTAAAGCACAGGGGGTGAGCAGCCCCTCTATATCTGGACGTGTTGTGGCATGTCGTCGGTTTGTGTCCGGTGTTTATTCTGAACTGGTATTCGATTGACATAATCGTTGTGGTGACCATTGTCCCTCGCCAGGGTATGTCCTTTAGATCCATAAATGGACCTGGCCGTGCCGGATTTCCTATCCAGGTGCTCACGTAGATCGTGCGCGGCGTCGGTAGCCGCTTTGTTGCGGTTATGAAGTGGCACGGCTTCGTCGTCGAATTCTGGCAGTAGCTTGCATTTTGGACAGCTCTTTGTATGGCGATCATCGCCGTATCTTTCTTCAGTGTCTAGCACTTTATTCCATCTATGGTTGAGCGTTTCCTGTGCGGCTTTGAGCTGCTGCTTCTGCTTCTTTAGACTTCTTGCGTTGGCCATAAGATTTATGTGGAGGTTATCTTGTTCCACGCGTTTTTCCGGGATGATGAATGCATCGTCGTCCGGACTGTATTCTTCTACTGGTTTGGTTTGATGACCTCGTCCGTCGGGATCATTATCCTCGGGCGTCTGCTCTGAACTGTGTTCAGGGTGGCCTGGTTCGCCCTGCTCCATTGATGGGACCGTATGGTCGTTGTTGCCTTCGGAGTTGACTGTAGTATCAATCCCTCTGGCGCTCTTGTCGCTATTTTTACTATTGCTGGACTTAGAACGGCGTCTACGCCATCGCTTTGGCTTTTGCCCGGGGGTTTTATCTTCCGGATTGTCGCCTTTGTCCTCTTTGGGCGTATCCACCATGTATATGTCGTGTGACGAGGCAGAAGTCCAGCGCCCCATAGATTCCGAATCTTCTCATGCATCGTCGTCCATACCGTCGATGCCTTCGGAGTCGAAGTCAGGCACGTCGGTTAAATCATCGACCGTGGCTATGAAGTGGGTGGTGGGTGGGCAACAAATTTCTTCGTCGCCTGCTTCCCACTCGAGCCGGACATAGTTTGGCCCAGAATTTTCTGTCAAAGAGAGAGTTTTCAACGAGTTCAACATGTCGCCAAAGGGCGAGTGCTGAAAGATGTCCGCAGCAGTGAACTCCATTACCGGAGCCCAACCTGGCTCGACTGGCTCGGGAGTGCGCGGAACGGAACCAACATCCGGATACGAATCCGGGGGTCCGGAGTCACAGGCCACCATAGAGGTAAGGCCCGTGTTCGGCTCCACCGCCGATAAGTGTGCGACCTGTGGGGCGGGGTCCAGCCCGCCGTCCTTAAACAACGGCCTGCTCCGGATTTAGGTCGGGGCTACTGCGGGGTGATACCCGAGCTTTGTCGACGGCGAGGTCTAAGCCGTGCTCGTCGTGTCTGTCCAGTGCTCCTGGCATAGGCACGAATCCGTCGGTGATCCAGTCTCCGCGGATATCCACCGTGTAATTCAGGTTTCTGATCCTGATCTGGTGGCCAGGGGCGTAGCTATTGATCTGCTCCAGATGGCCAAGCGAATTGGCCCGCAGGACGAAGCCGCCAAACACGAAGATCTGTCTGGGGAGAGAGGTCTCACCCAGGACCGTCTTGTTGACGATGGTTGAAGGAGCCATCGAGCCCCGTAGCAACGACACAGAGGAACTCTCAATGAAAGACCAATGTCGGTGTCAATACCGGCGGATCTCGGGTAGGGGGTCCCGATCTGTGCGTCTTAGGCTGGTGGTAACAGGAAGCAAGGGACACAGATGTTTACCCAGGTTCGGGCCCTCTCGATGGAGGTAAAACCCTACTTCCTGCTTGATTAATATTGAAGATATGGGTAGTACAAGAGTAGATCTATGTCACAGCCCCAGATCAACCCTAGAGCTTGCTTGTAACTAGTAGCATTGCATCCCTGCATCATGTTTAATTTCCATGAAAATTGAAATGGGGAAGGCAGGAAACCCCAGAACACCCCCTTAAAACAACTAGGGTTTACTAAAATTTATTTCAATGAACCTGAAATGCCCTTCAAAATGTTCATCCTCTTTACTTTGGTTCAGAACCCATGTCAAAGGAGATGTACCATTTTCTAGGTCATCTAAGGGTTCTAGAATTAATCCACAAGTTTTTGAAATGAGCATTTTAAAGTATATAAAATATTTTAAATGTTCAAAAATTACCAAACCAAAATGTTTCATGTTAGGAATATTCTAACAAGTGACAAGGAGCATTTTGGTGATTTTTAAAATAGTTTTGGTATTTTTAAAACCCCACAAAGTTGCAGGAAATTGGAAAAGAGAGAGAGAGACAACCTTACAGTGCAGCCCACCCGGCACAAAACTACCTGGCGCCCAGCCGCCCAACCTCCTTCTCCCCCGCTGGCCGGCCCGGTTGGCCCAGCCCACCACCGCCTCCTCCTGTCGCCTTCCTCCTCTGCCGGGGAGGGGCCAGGCGCGTTGCACGCGACGCCCATGCCACGCAGCAGCTGCCTGCCCCCTCCCGACGCTCCGGACGCCCTCGCGACGCCACGGAGACAGCCACGTGACCCCGGCTCTCTCTCACTCTCTCCGACCCCTCCCTTCCTCTGCTCTCTCTCCCCACGTGACCGAGAGCCGTCGTGCCGCCACCGCTCGCTGTAGCCACGGCCACAGGCCTTCCCTTGCCTCGCTTGGCGTGCCCAAGGGCTCCGCCTCGTCGCCCGGACCTCTCCGCTGGCCCACGCGACTCCAAGCGCCTCCGGCGCCCGACCTCGCCTCGTCTTCAACCTCGGGCACCCGAGCCGCCTGTCGATTCGGCGCCGCCAGAACCTCCCGAGCTCCGCCTCCCTCTCCGACCCATTGTGAGCTCCTGCCCCTTCTCCCCTTCTCCGTTGCCTTATTGCGCACCACAACGACCACACCGAGCTCGGCCGCACCCGCCGCCGCCACTGCACGTCGCCGTCGTGGCCACAGTCACGATGGCTCGATTCCGAGCACGCCATCGTCTTCACCGTACTCGTAGGAGTCCGTAGCACCCACCCTTCGGCCTGCTGTGCCCCTAAGCGCCAACCCGACCTCGCCCGAGCTCCGGCAGCCGCCAAGGTCGTCGCCGCGACGTTCCGGCGACCGAAGCCAATCACCACCACCACTCGATGCGGCTCACTTCCGCATCACGTGAGCGTCTTTCGCTTCGCCAAACCGTGCTCTGTAGGCCAATTCCGCGCCGCTGGCGTCGGGCTCCGGCTGACTAAACGCCGGCGCCCGTGACCCGCTGACCGGCGTGGGTTGACCCACCGCCGGTTTGACCTCCTCTCCTCAGCGACATGCGGGCCCCGCTTGGCTAACTACTACGGTTAGGTTTAAACTAACTTAACTAACCCGAGTTAGTGCTAATTAACTAGGTTAGTTTAGTTAGTCAGCGACGGTGGCCCCACACGTCGGGTTTGACCCGGGCGCCCAGTTGACCGCTGACGTCACTGCGACGTCGGTCGACTTGATAATACCCTTTTATAGATTTAATTTAAATCGGTAAATTTGAAAATTCTCTAAACTTCTAAAAATCATATAAATTCAACCGTAACTCGGATGGAAATAATTTATATATGAAAATGATCAGAAAAATATGCAGAATCTGTTTATGCCATGATCATGCATGTTTGAACAAGTTAACATCACTGAATAGGATGAATCATGATTAGGGTAATCTAGGAAATAGCATTTTGAGTTGGAATTCAACCTTGTTTGAATTCCACTCCAACTAACTTGGATTATTATTGCATTAGGTGAATTCAGTACCTTAACATGATCATGCATCATATATGTGCATTGCATTGATTGTGTTCTCTCTTGTTTGCCGGTAATTGTCCCTCCCGGTGAGCGATGTCTGCAAGCGATGATTATTCGATGACACCGATGAAGAACTATTATCTTCGAAGTGCCGGGCAAGCAAAACCCCTTGTTCATTCCGATACAATCCCATTCTCTCGCTCCTGCTCTATTTTACTGCATTAGGACAACAACGACTCATGTTTTTACTTGCTGCATGTAGCTGAACCCCTTGATCCTTTGCATGACTGTCATTCCACAAGAATTAGATGAAACCCACTAGCATGAGTAGGAATTGTTTGAGCCATGTTGTGCCTACTCATTTATGCTTGTTTGTCATGCACTGCTACTGCTTAGAGTTGAGTCAGTCCGATTCATCGGGAATGAATTGGAATGGTTGTGTGAACATGTCCTATTGTGTGTGAGCTAAGTATATGAACACGATTTGGTAAAGGTAGCGGTGAGAGGCCATGTAGGAGTACATGGTGGGTTGTCTCATTGAAACCGTCCTCGTGAACTGAGATCTGTGTTTGTGATCCATGAAACAGTTACTACCACGCATTGGGCCCAAACCAATGGACCCTCTCGGCTTCTTAACCACCCTTGTTCTGGTCCGGGAGTTGCAAGTAGTTTCGGTGTTTGTAGTATCTTTGGGGCCGCACGCAACGCTGACCTCGGGGTGGGTTGTGTTGCGGTAGGCACCGTGGCCCGTGTACCGAAAGTGCCCGTTTGGTATCTCGGAACCCCGCACACATCGTTCGGGGCTGTATGGGAAACCTCGGCGGACTCCTGCGGATGGAACCCGAATAGGCGATAAACCCGGACTAGGGACTTGAGTGTTTAGGTAGGTCGTGGCCGACACCCACGTTGGGCTTCCGCTTGAAGGTTGCCGAGTACATGTCGTGTAAACGGCGGTAAGTGGTGAGAGCGAGTGTGAAGAAGTACACCCCTGCAGGGTTTAATTTGATCTATTCGAATAGCCTTGTCCACGGAAAAGGACTAATGGGTTGACTATATCAGTTCATAGACAAGTGAAAGTGGATACTCTAAAATGCGCAAGATAAGCGTGAGTGCTATGGATGGCGTTCTCGTAGGGAGACGGGAGGCGGGTCCATAGTGGTGTATTGATGTGGTGAATATGTGGACTCGTAGCGCCACCTCAAAAGAGTTACTTGCAATCGTAGTTCAGGATAGCCACCGAGTCAAAGCTGGCTTGCTGCGGTCAAACTCCACCACCCCTTTTGATAATGATGCATATGTAGTTAGTTACGATGTAAGTCTTCTTGAGTACAATTGTACTCACGTTTGCTTATTTTATGTTTTGCAGAGAGACGTCGGTCTCGCTAGTAGTTCCGCTTGGACTTGACGTTTAGCTTGTTACCTCAGCTACGATCTTGTGCCTCAAAGAGGATCTCGTAGATAGTCGAGCTTCTTAGCCTTTTTCGTTTATAGTTATGCGTACTTTCGACATGATTAGCTTCCGCTTGTGCTTTGACTTGTATGCTTCCGAGTGTTGGGTCATGAGACCCATGTTTGTAATATCTCGCTCTTGAGCCTAACGGATAATATTTGAGTCGTGAGAGTTATGTTGTGATGCCATGTTGTATCTACGCATATTGAGCATAATGTGTGTATGTTTGAAATGCTTGGTATGTGTGGGATCCAGGCAAACTAGTTGTTTATCCTTGGCAGCCTCTCATATGGGGAAATGTAGTCTCGTGCTTACGGCGATAGTAGTCCGCTTCTGCCCGGTTCACCGGAGTCCTGCTAGCCCAGCACTACTGCTTGGACACTTGACTGGCCGGCATGTGTTTCACCGTTCCTATATACGTCCCTTCGGGAAATGTCACGCGGTGTTATTCGAGTCTGCCCTAGCCTGCTACAGCCCGGGATACCGGAGTCCTGTTAGCCCGATGCTACAGCCCGAATACATACGTTGATGACCGACATGCTCGATGTGATTCATGTATGCCTGTCCCCATAGGTTAAGCGCCGCTTTGGGTTCACGACTAGCCATGTCGGCCCGGTTCTTTGTCATATGGATGCTAGCGACACTATCATATACGTGAGCCAAAAGACGCAAAAGCGGTCCGGGACATGGTAAGGCGACACCGTGGGGATACCGTGCGTGAGGCCGCAAAGTGATATGATGTGTTACATGCTAGGTCGGCGTGACTTAGGATCGTGGTCATGACAGCGTTGTTATCAGAGCCTTACTGACTGTAGGATTACCAAGCCAAACTGGTCGAAGTTGTGTCTATAAATGCTTTAGTTATGTAAGGGAATTGATTGTGGAAGGAACGTAAGGCTCTTTTTACTCCTTATACCTCATGGCCTTACGATCTGAGTCATCCTCTTTTCTTCTACGGGTTTAAGAACTAGGCTTCTCATCTATCCATTAGGATGACGTGTTACTAATCCATAGACCTTTAAGATTGTTGGTTTTAATCCCCAGTTCAGTTCTTACTACTCCTGTATGATAACTGTTGATTTAAGAATATTGTTATAATGTTGTTGAGTTATTATGCCAACAATTTTTGAAGTATGTATCAAATCATTTTGAGCATTTACAGCATTATCTTTATTCGAGTCATCCCAGGTCTCTAAATAGTCCGATGCGTTTGCAAATCCCTCCCTCCATTTCTAATGTTCATCGGGCCAGATTAATCACACAAATTGGTGTGTTGAGGTACTCCGCTGCCTCAACATATATGTTGGAATTATTATTATGACCCTAGTTGTTTAGGAAGTCATCTAGCAATTTAGCAATGCTTTTGTATCCCTAGTGTGATGATTACGCCATCATTTCAAAGCATCCCGTGATGCCATTTAGTAGTAAGTATTCTACTCCTGAGTTTTACGAATCCGAGATTCATCCTACTTCATGTTGTTAGTATTTGCTAGTGCCTCTAGGATATTAGTAACTTTGCATTAGTCCTCGAGGTCCGTGGTATATCCTTCTTCCAAATACCATGAACCACTTATGGCGAAGTTTGTTGAACCAAAAGATCACAACTAGAGTGCTCTTGAGGAGTTCTCCATTCATAATTGTGACTCTGCCGGTTCTACTTTCTGCATGGGTTATCCGGAAGAAATGTTGAGCTTCCTCGACATACTAATCCATGCATCCACAACTCGAGGAAGTTATATGTTCCTCTGAGTTGCTCTCCTCAGTTGCATTCCGACCTTCGTCTATCAATTGATAGCCAAGGGTATGTGTGCATTTGTGTTCATCGATGCATTTTATTCTTGTGGTCCGTCAAGCCATTCTATTCCGGAATGACTAGGAGAACCAAACTCGATACCTCATCCATTTCCGTGATTGGGTCAAAGCAATTGTATTCATGCAGATCAAAATGTCAATCCAGCTTTGATTCTGCTCTACCTTGGAGTGTTACCATCTTTATGTCGGGGAACATCATGAGAATTGCACCTTCTCTTATGAATTCTTGATGCATTGATACTCTCGCTATCATTATTCATTCCTCGGTCCCGTTGTTGTAACGGAATGCCGACAAATGAGTTGTGATGTGTGAAATCAATACTCCGAGCCACTCGTTGCTTGGTGGTAAATGGACAATATTCTCATTCTTAGCGTGTTGGTTATTAAACCATCATTCTAGGATTGATCGTGCTACCTAGTCCTTACTTCTGGTGCACCCCTCGATTGATGAGTTAGGATTGTGTCAAGTCCTCACTCGCTTGATCATATCGTCTTGCCCTCAAAAGCAAGATTGTTCTCGAGCTTAGTAACATACCGGTGGTTCGTGATTTTCCAAATATCTTCTTGGAAGTGTTACCGGGTTGTTTCCTGACTGTTGTGTTGAGCTCGTGATCAAGTTGGTTTCTTATGAACCACCCCTTCTCCAAGAATCTGTGTTGAATATCCCGGAGGTAGTTGGTTAAGCTAGACAATAACTTGGAGAGGTGGGAGATAAAAGCTTGGCGATTTTAGGTCATTCAAAGGGGATATTCTTGTGTAGTGTGTGTTGAAGAAAGATGATATCTTCATCAATTGGTTCCTGTGATCGGTTGTTGGATCTATCGTCTCGCCAATCCTTTGATTTGAGTATGGGCTATCGTCAAATCAAATCAGTACCAACGGTGCTCGTAATGTTGTCTTACTCGTGGTTGATCCCTCGAGCATACACCATTATATTTTTGGTCCGACCAATGCTAACACTGTGTTCACATGATGGTGGAAGTCCGTGATATGGAAATTCCGATGAGTTCTTTGTTGAGCCCATCGGTAGCATTTTGTCTCCCCCATGAGTCATGTTGAGCATCAACCTAGTATTGGAAACTTGTGTAAACATTTCTTCGTGTTTCGTTCATGAAGCATATGTTTGGATGAAAGTAGTGACTTCCTCTAGTTCATGTGCATCTGATGTAAGTTGCCGCCATGAATTTGAGAAAGGTTTGTTTTGCTTTCTCTGGAATCATTCCAAGTCAGGTCATGCATGTGCTAAGTATTCTATGGTTTGATAGACTGATCATCTTCATTCCGTATGTATTCCTAGCACCCCCAAGCCAATCGACTGATTTGTTCAAGGAGAAGAAGTTCCTTCATGAGAGCTAATCCGGACTTATGAAGTGATTTCAATATCCTCGATTATGGTTCCCCACCGAACTTCGGTAGTGTTTTATTATAAGACTACCATGTGGTCATGTTTGTCTAGGACAATGTGTTCACAGGTTTGTAGCGTAACCAGCTCATGTTTTGGAGCTTGCTATCGTAGTTCATATCCCGAGAATCTCGCAACGCCATTTCGTCAAATTGTGTTGCAACCTTTCCTTTTTCAGACGTGCTGAGTCTGAAATATCCTAACACCAACCAGATCTGAATCTCAGGCAGATATGATGGTTGGAACATTCCAACAGTTGCATTTCGTTCCCAGCTTGCACCATCCTTGTGCTACCTCGCTATAGATTGTCTTCTTAGCAGTTCTTGTCCAGGTTTATCTTCAAAGTGGACTTGCCATGGGTCTCCTCCACCCTCGATGATAAGCAAATCATCCATTGCGTTGTCTTCAACAAGGTAGTCCACATCATCCATTTTAGTCCGGGTGTACCATTCCTTGCATTCTACCAAATGATCGCTTGTGATTGCCTTCGGCTGGTATAAAGAGTTCCAATGATCTATGGATCAAAAGTAATTCTTTTGCCACTTAAGGAATAGTTCTTTGCGTCACCTTTTTCGAGGTGCCCGTTCACGGGATTATAGTAAATATTTTCTCACCATCTTGACACCATCCACCATCTTTCTAAGCGTGGAATTGTTGCCACCAATCAAACCCCATCGGTTGTTCCTCCATCCCTCTCGATGTATTTTGTGTCTCAACTCGAGATGTGTCACCGTCTCAGTCCGTGAGTTGATCATGTTACCTGATCTTCATGAAGATCGAATCATGTAGGGTTTCCCTTTCCTTCTATTGTCGTGTCGAGTGAAGACCTCGAAAGCAAGGACGTCAAGACCAAGATGATGGAGTAAATCAACATCTTCGAGAAGGGCAAACAGATCATGAAGATTGTGATAGTTTGCGACTCCTTTTCCTCTTGCCTCACGTCTTGAATCTCGGTAGATTCTTGTTTAGTGGGGTGAGTTGTCACAGTTCTGCATCAACCCTAGAGCTTGCTTGTAACTAGTAGCATTGCATCCTGCATCATGTTTAATTTCCATGAAAATTGAAATGGGGAAGGCAGGAAACCCCAGAACACCCCCCTTAAAACAACTAGGGTTTACTAAAATTTATTTCAATGAACCTGAAATGCCCTTCAAAATGTTCATCCTCTTTACTTTGGTTCGGAACCCATGTCAAAGGAGATGTACCATTTTCTAGGTCATCTAAGGGTTCTAGAATTAATCCACAAGTTTTTGAAATGAGCATTTTAAAGTATATAAAATATTTTAAATGTTCAAAAATTACCAAACCAAAATGTTTCATGTTAGGAATATTCTAAAAACAGACAAAGATCAATTTTGTGAATTTTAAAATATATTTGGTATTTTTAAAAACCCCACAAAGTTGCAGGAAATTGGAAAAGAGAGAGAGAGGAACCTTACTGCAGCAGCCCACCCGCCCAAACCTACAGGCGCCCAGCCGCCCAACCTCCTTCTCCCCCTGCTGGCCGGCCCGGTTGGCCCAGCCCACCACCGCCTCCTCCTGTCGCCTTCCTCCTCTGCCAGAGGAGGGCCAGGCGACAAGACGCTGCCACACGCCGCCCGCAGCTTGCCTGCCCCCCTCCCGACGCCCGGACGCCCTCGCGACGCCACGGAGACAGCCACGCTGACCCTCGGCTCTCTCACTCTCTCCCGGCCCCTCCCCTTCCTCTCGCTCTCTCTCCCCACGCACCGAGAGCCGCTGCCGCCACCGCTCGCCGTAGCCACGGCCACAGGCCTTCCTTGCCTCGCCCGGCGTGCCCAAGGGCTCCGCCTCGTCGCCCGGACCTCTCCGCTGGCCCACGCGACTCAAACGCCTCGAAGCGCCGACCTCGCCCTCGTCTTCAACCTCGGGCACCCGAGCCGCCTCCGATCGATTCGGCGCCGCCAGAACCTCCCCGAGCTCATCGCCTCCTCTCCGACCCATTGTGAGCTCCTGCCTTCTCCCTTCTCCGTTGCCTTATTGCGCACCACAACGACCACCGAGCTCGGCCGCACTCCGCCGCCGCCATCGCGACGTCGCCGTCGTGGCCCACGATCCACGATGGCTCGATTCAGCACGCCATCGTCTTCACCGTGCATTTCGTAGGAGTCCGTAGCACCCACCCTTTCGCCTCTTGTGCCCCCTAGCGCCAACCCCGACCTCGCCCGAAGCTCCGGCAGCCGCCAAGGTCGTCGCCGGCGACGTTTCCGGCGACCCCGAAGCCAATCACCACCACCACTCGATGCGGCTCACGTCCCGCATCACGTAGACGTGCTCCGCTCGCCAAACCGTGCTCTGTAGGCCAATTCCGCAGCGCACCGCCGCGTCGGGCTCGCCGGCGGCTAAACGCCGGCGCCCGCTGACCCGCTGACCGGCGTGGGTTGACCCACTGCCCGGTTTGACCTCCCCCTCTCCTCACTGACATGCGGGCCCCGCCTGGCTAACTACTGGTTAGGTTTAAACTAACTTAACTAACCCAAAGTTAGTGCTAATTAACTAGGTTAGTTTAGTTAGTCATCGACGCGGTGGCCCCACACGTCAGGTTTGACCCGGGCGCCCAGTTGACTGCTGACGTCACACTCGACGTCGGTCGACGCATAATACCCTTTTATAGATTTAATTTAAATCAGTAAATTTCAGAAAATTCTCTAAACTTCTAAAAATCATATAAATTCAACCGTAACTCGGATGGAAATAATTTATATATGAAAATGATCAGAAAAATATGAAGAATCTTATTATGCAATGATCAAGCATGTTTGAACAAGTAAACATCACTGAATAGTATGAATCATGATTATGGTAATCTAGGAAATAGCATTTTGAGATGGAATTCAACCTTGTTTTAATTCCTCCAACTAACTTGGATTATTATTGCATTAGGTGAATTCAGTACCTTAACATGATCATGCATCATATATGTGCATTGCATTGATTGTGTTCTCTCTTGTTTGCCGGTAATTGTCCCTCCGGTAGACGATGTCACAAGCGATGATTATTCGATGACACCGATGAAGAACTATTATCTTGAAGTGCCAGTGCAAGCAAAACCCCTTGTTCATTCCGATACAATCCCATTCTCTCGCTCCTGCTCTATTTTACTGCATTAGGACAACAACGACTCATGTTTTACTTGCTGCGGTAGCTGAACCCCTTGATCCTTTGCATGACCTGTCATTCCACAAAGAATTAGATGAAACCCACTAGCATGAGTAGGAATTGTTTGAGCCATGTTGTGCCTACTCATTTATGCTTGTTTGTCATGCCCGCCATCGCTTAGAGTTGAGTCAGTCCGATTCATCGGGAATGAATTGGAATGGTTGTGTGAACATGTCCTATTGTGTGTGAGCTAAGTATATGAACACGATTTGGTAAAGGTAGCGGTGAGAGGCCATGTAGGAGTACATGGTGGGTTGTCTCATTGAAACCGTCCTCGTGAACCGAGATCTGTGTTTGTGATCCATGAAGTGCTTACTACCACGCATTGGGCCCGAAACCAATGGACCCTCTCGGCTTCTTAACCACCCTTGTTCCTGGTCCGGAGTTGCAAGTAGTTTCTGGTGTTTGTAGTATGCTGGGGGCCGCACGCAACGCTGACCTCAGGGGTGGGTTGTGTTGCGGTAGGCACCGTGGCCCGGTGTACCGAGTGCCCGTTTGGTATCTCGGGAACCCTGCACACATCGTTCGGGGCTGTATGGGAAACCTCGGCGGACTCCTCGGATGGAACCCGAATAGGCGATAAACCTGGACTAGGGACTTGAGTGTTTAGGTAGGTCGTGGCCGACACCCACGTTGGGCTTCCGCTTGAAGGTTGCCGAGTACATGTCGTGGTAAACGGCTGTAAGTGGTGAGAGCGTGTGTGAAGAAGTACACCCCTGCAGGGTTTAATTTGATCTATTCGAATAGCCGTGTCCACGGAAAAGGACTTCTGGGTTGCCTATATCAGTTCATAGACAAGTGAAAGTGGATACTCTAAAATGCGCAAGATAAGCGTGAGTGCTATGGATGGCGTTCGTGAGGGAGACGGGAGCGGGTCCATAGTGGTGTATTGATGTGGTGAATATGTGGACTCGTGTGCCACCTCAAAAGAGTTACTTGCGATCGTAGTTCAGGATAGCCACCGAGTCAAAGGCGGCTTGCTGCGGTCAAACTCCACCACCCCTTTTGATAATGATGCATATGTAGTTAGTTACGATGTAAGTCTTGCTGAGTACAATTGTACTCACGTTTGCTTATTTTATGTTTTGCGAGAGACGCCGGTCTCGCTAGTAGTTCCGCTTGGACTTGACGTTTAGCTTGTTACCTCAGCTACGATCTTGTGCCTCGGCAGGATCTCGGTAGATAGTCGCTTCTTAGCCTTTTTCGTTTATAGTTATGCGTACTAGACATGATTAGCTTCCGCTTGTGCTTTGACTTGTATGTTTCGAGTGTTGGGTCATGAGACCCATGTTTGTAATATCTCGCTCTTCGGAGCCTAACGGATAATATTTGAGTCGTAGAGTTATGTTGTGATGCCATGTTGTATCTACGCATATTGAGCATAATGTGTGTATGTTTGAAATGCTTGGTATGTGTGGGATCCGACAAACTAGTTGTTTATCCTTGGCAGCCTCTCATATGGGGAAATGTAGTCTCGTGCTTACGGCGATAGTAGTCCGCTTCTGACCCGGTTCACCGAGTCCTCGCTAGCCCAAAGACTACCGCTTGGACACTTGACTGGCCGGCATGTGTTTCACTTGCCTTATGTCTGTTCTTCGGGAAATGTCACGCGGTGTTATTCGAGTCTGCTTAGCCTGCTACAGCCCGGGATACCGGAGTCCTGTTAGCCAGTGCTACAGCCCGAATACATACGTTGATGACCGACATGCTCGATGTGATTCATGTATGCCTGTCCCCATAGGTTAAGCGCCGCTTTGGGTTCACGACTAGCCATGTCGGCCCGGGTTCTTTGTCATATGGATGCTAGCGACACTATCATATCGTGAGCCAAAAGACGCAAACGGTCCCGGGACATGGTAAGGCGACACCCGTGGGGATACCGTGCGTGAGGCCGCAAAGTGATATGATGTGTTACATGCTAGGTCGGCGTGACTTAGGATCGGGGTCCTGACAATCTACCACGAGATCGTAGAGGCTAAACCCTAGAAGCTAGCCTATGATGGTATGATTGTAATTGTGATCGGCCTTCTAAGGACCAACCTCTCCGGTTTATATAGACACCGGAGAGGGCTAGGGTTTACATGGAGTCGGTTACAAGGAAGGAAATATAATATCCAGATTGCCAAGCTTGCCTTCCACGCCAAGGAAAGTCCCATCCGGACACGGGTCGAAGTCTTGAGTCTTGTATCTTCACGCTTCCATAGTCCGGACGATGTATATAGTCCGGCTGTCCGGATACCCCCTAATCCAGGACTCCCTCAGCTACCGCCGGCTGAGAAAGCCAGGCAACTGGCGTTCAAGAAGGAGATGGCGGAGGAGGAAGACAGGTACCAGGTAGCCTGTGAAGCCCGTGATGCCACCTGGAAAAAGGAGGCGGCGGAGCTTTGGGGGCAGGCGCGTCGTCGTGCCGAGGAGGTGTACGAAGACGGGTACTTCGCGAGGAAGGTCATAGGCGTTGGGCGCCTCGTCGCTGCGTGGAGGTGGGCTGATAAGCTCCAGCGTGCCACCGACGAGGACCTCTAGTGGGTGCCCAACGAAATGGCAAGATCGTTCGCGCGCGTCCGGCAGCAAGAGGCAGATCGGTACGTCAAGCGCTGCGAGGCGGAGGAGGCGGAGTACTGCCTCCGCACTGGGAAGACGTCGCGCACTAGGGAGCTGCTAGCGAGGGGCTGCCGGAATACTGGCCCCAGGAGGGATTATTAGTTTTAGTATTGTTCGTTTTCAATTTTATGCATTGTACCTAGTAGTTAAGTATCATCACGTATATGTGATGATACTATATATATATTCTGTGATGAACTAATGAACAATTAATGTATATATATATTATGAATTCCATTTTCTACCTGTTTTTGTATACTAATTTGAATCTGGCTGTTATCATCCACATATAGAGAATGGAAATCGTATATACACACTGAAACAGAACATATAAGAACGGAAAACAAAGTACACACATTGAAACAAAGGAATAAACGGAGCAATACTATGATTGTTGTGAATACATAGCTATCCACGTCAGAATGACTCAACGAAATAAAATGCGTCCATGAGACCCAGACCAAGAACCCTTGCCTTCGGTAGCTCTTGGCTCTGCCTGAACTCATGCAGGCGTTCGTCCAAGCGGTCGACATGCTCGCGGTACATCTGGAGCGCGATCTCGATCTCCAAGTTGGATATTTCATCGGAGATCACCAGCTCGAGGATGCGACGGCCATGTTCCTCTACTGCGCCCAGGTGGACACCAGTGCCAAGGAGGCGGTCAAGCCTACAGACCAGCGCGTTGGCATCCAAAGGACCGCGGACAAGGCGAACAGCGCCACCCATGCGAACGGCGCGGCGGGCGTCCGGTGCAATCTGGCTGGCGGCGTCCGGTGCAAATGCGGCTGCGGCCGGCCTCACAGTGCAAAATCTGGTCTTTGAGGCCTCTGCCCACTCTTGGCAATGTATGGGGGTACTGACGGGACGTGTACCTAGCTGTGACGCCGTGTCGACAGCAGGCAAGCACCGATGGATCCGCTCTTGCTGTGAGGCGCGCTGTGCCTCTCACTTTGCGGCGCTCCAACAGTCTCGGTGTGCGGCGAGCTGCATCCTATCGGCACGGACGCGCCTAGCTTGCTCTGTGGCGTGCCATCGATCATGTTGTGCGGCGAGCTGCAGCCTGTCGGCGCTGACATGCCTATCTTGATCCGCAGTGCTCAAGCACCATGCGCCAATGGTCTGCTCAACCCTGGCGATGACGTGCATCATGGCGTCGTCCATCACGTTGCCGGGGAGCGCCTCGGCCTCGACGGTCCGTGGCGCTTCTCGTTATCCTTGTCGACGACGTTGATGGCAGAGGCGGCGCTTTGGTGGGTTGGCATGCTTGGAAAAGGTGGATGTGATATAGGCTATGCTTGTCGCCTCCGTGCGTCGCGCGCCGCCTAGGTTTATGCGCAATATCGCTGGGTGGCGGGAAACAGGTGAGGAAATGGCGGGAAACGGTGGCATGTTCAAAAAACACCATCAATTAATGGAAACTTAGCATAGAAGGAACATCGAGCTAGCACAATGTAACACCTGAAGACCAACGCTCCAGGCGCCTTCCATGTTTTGCATAATCGTCGTGTGTTTTATGTTGTTGTTGTTGCATTTCATCATGTCATCATACGCATTGCATCCACATGTTTTTCTTAAAACTCGTAGTCGTTCGTAGTTGCCGCGTCCCCCTGCCTTCGTTGACCATTTCGAGACCAACCACACTTGCAACCTTGCTCTTCCTTTCTCTCTTTTCTTCTCCGGGGCCTTTTGTCAGACACTTTGTCTTTGTTGACCCCTCTCAGACCACCCCTCGCGCGCGTCCGAAAGTTGTCCCGAACCCGACCCGGGTTGTTGTTACCGATGGGTCCGGATCATCCCCTAACATCCCTAAATCATCATCGATTTCTCGTTGGACTCTCCTAAGCTATTTATTCTCGACCATCCGATTACGATCGGAGGGACGATATACCCCTAAGTTAAACCCACCTACTAGATATATCTAGACAAACCACCTACTCCCTCCGTCTAGGTGTGTAAGTCATCTTACAAAAACCAAATAATCCCAAAACACTTAGGCGCGGTATATTAACTCTCATCTCGTTTCTTGTTTCATGACATATCAACCAATAAGAGATGTGGTTCATGCATGCTTTAAATGATTTGGGACTACCAAACACGACATGCATTGGTTAGTTTGTTGCATGCATTGTTATTAATTAGCAAAAACACATCAAGTTCTCTCGTTTTCCCCTCCACCTTGGTCACGGTGCGCAACGTAAGATGACTTACACACCTAGACAGATGGAGTAATTTCTAGGGATCCTACCCTAGCGCCGCCGCCACTCTCTCTCGGGATCCCCCTAGATCCGATCCATCCAATCCCACCAACCAGCGCAACCATCGCCCTCCTCGTTCATCCACGACCTCGAGCCACTTCTCCCGCCGGCAACCGAAGCAACCGACCAGGATCCCCTCGTCCTCCGGAAGCAACCAGGAGCTCAAGCTCCCTCTCTCGATCCATGGCACCCTCGCCCCGAGCACGCAGGACCGCGCCCTTCCTCCCTGCTCTTCCTTCCCTTTCTCTATTTCTTCTCTTTTCCCCGCTCATCTCTCTCTGTTGCCTCCACAGGACACCATGACCAGCCTTTTCCTTCGATCCGTCGCCGCGCCTTCGTCTCCTTCAAGCAGCAGCAGCGCCCTCATGCCAATCGCGGCCTCATCGACTCCGCAGCCGGCGACCAGAACCAGCAGGACAGCCGCGTCCCTCCTCTGTTTCCTTCTCGTCCTTCTCCTTTCCCTGTTCCCTCTCTGAATCTGTCTCTCCCTCCTTTCTTCAGGTAACAGCAGTTGCCACTGCCCTCGTGGAGCTCGCACACAGGACCTCGCCGTCGTTCCGCGCCAGATCCGGCCGGGGACCGCTGGATCTCGCCGCCTCCGCCATGAACCCGTCCATCCCCGACCTCCTGTGCGCGCCGCCGCTTCCCTGGATCGCCAGAAGCCGCCCCGTGTCTTGCCTCCTCTGTGTGTTTTCCTCTGCATCGAGCGGCAGCTCGGGAACGAGCATCCCGCCCCGCGTTGACCGTGCCTTCACCAAGCCGCCAAGTCCCAGCGCGCCTCCAGCCCAGCGCCATGGCCCAGCACGCCTCCACACCCTGGCGGCCTCGCCATCTCCAAAAACCGGGCCTTGGCCCATGGTGAGAACCCCAGCCCAGCACCCAGCAGTTTCAGCCTCGTGTTGTTTTTTCCCATGTGCGAATTTGTCTAATTTTCCAGAGATGACAGTTTTGAAAAAAAAAACCTCATGTTCATGCATTTAATATCTCACAAACCATAAATCAGATTAAAAACAACTTATATATGCAAAATGCTTAGTTTTTTCATCTAGTTTCATAATCTGCTACTTTCATCTATGTTAAAAATGTTTAACTTGTTGTTTGTTTAATTTGCTTAAATGCCATGCTAAAATGTTTTATTTCATAACTAAATAACCGTAGCTCCGTTTTAACTAAACTTTATATGTAAATGGGTTGGGAAAATGCCTAGTTTAACATGGTGGACTTTATTTTCCTGTTTAACAACAATAAAATATGTTTTAGGGCAGAACAGTACCAAATTCTAAATATGCATATGGGGATTTTCCGGAATTGTTGTTTGTTGTTCCGCCCTCATTTAAACTTGCCTAGATAGGTAGTTTAATTATGCTTCACCCCTTGCCATGTTTAATAACATTTAACATTGTTGGGTACAAAACCGAGAGAGAACTAAATAATTGATGTGCTGTTTCGTCAATATGCAACTCGTTGCATATTGAGCTCCACTTAACTTGTAGTATTGTTTGTTGCACTTTGCCATGCCATGCCTCTTTAAACCGGACATGCATCATACTTGATTGTGCATCATGCCATGTTTATGCTTGTGCATTTACCATGTTGTTTGCTTCTTTCCGGGTCGCTTCTCTCGTTAGCTTCGGTTTCGTTCCGGAGTTGTGACGATTCGTTCGACCACGTCCGCTTGTCTTCTTCATGGACTCGTTCTTTTTCCTAGCGGGATTTCATGCAAGATGACCATCACCTTGGATCTCATTACTATCATTGCTATGCTAGTTGCTTCATTCTATCGCTATGCTGCGTTACCTACCATTTGCTTTTCAAGCCTCCCAAATTGCCATCAACCCCTAACCTTTGTCACCCTTCCTAGCAAACCGTTGTTTGGCTATGTTACCGCTTTTGCTTAGCCCCTCGTATAGTGTTGCTAGTTGCAGGTGAAGATGAAGATTGCTCCATGTTGGATTATGTTTATGTTGGGATATCACAATACCTCTTATATTATTAATGCATCTATATACTTGGTAAAGGGTGGAAGGCTCGGCCGTACGCCTGGTGTTTTGTTCCACTCTTGCCACCCTAGTTTCCGTCATATCGGTATTATGTTCCCGGATTTTGCGTCCCTAACGCGGTTGGGTGATTTATGGGACACCCTTGATAGTTCTCTTTGAATAAAACTCTTCCAGCAAGGCCCATCATTGGTTTTACCATTTGCCTCACCTATGCCCTTTTTCCCTTAGGTTTCCGGAGCCCGAGGGTCATCTTTATTTTAGCCCCCACAGGCGGTTCTCCTCTCGAGTGCTGGTCCGAACCGGCGATGTCCGACGCCTGGGCAATCGGGGTCTATGCCAACCCGACGTCTTGCTCATCCGGTGTGCCACGAGAGCGAGATATGTGCAGCTCCTATCGGGATTTGTCGGCACATCCGGGCGGCTTTGCTGGTCTTGTTTTACCATTGTCGAGATGTCTTGTAACCGGGATTCCGAGACTGATCGGGTCTTCCCGGGAGAAGGAATATCCTTCGTTGATCGCGAGAGCTTATCATGGGCTAAGTTGGGACACCCCTGCAGGGTTTGAACGTTTGAAAGCCGTGCCCATGGTTATGTGGCAGATGGGAATTTGTTAATATCCGGTTGTAGTAAACTTGAAGTAAACTCTTCTAAAATACACTAACCGTGTGCCTAACCGTGAGTGTCTCTTTTCGGGGTTGATTGAGAGGAGAACACGGTTTTTGGGTTATGTTTGACATAAGTAGGAGTTCAGGATCACTTCTTGATCATTACTAGTTGACAACCGCTTGCTTTGCTTCTCTTCTCGCTCTTATTTGCGTAAGTTAGCCACCATACATTGCTTAGTCGCTGCTGCAACCTCACCACTTTACCCCTTCCTTTCCTATTAAGCTTTGCTAGTCTTGATACCCATGGTAATGGGATTGCTGAGTCCTCGTGGCTCCTGATTACTACAACAACAGTTGCAGGTACAGGTTATCACGATGATCATGATGCAAGAGTGATGTTTGCTTGTTTTGGAGTTCTCCTTACGCTTCTTCTTCGATCGGGGCTAGGTTCGGTCGTGATGCAGGCTAGCAGGGTGGATATTGTTTGAGTTTCTGTTTCTGTGTCATCCGTAGTCGGATGGTGATCTTATGTATGGTGTATCGTTGTATTCATGTGACATTGTATATTTTGGTTGTATCCCCATCTATTATTGTCATGCCCAATATACGACCCTATCCAAAAGGAACTCGAAGGTCCCACCAAGGATAGACCCGCATATTGAAACGCTTTTGCAAGGTGGATATCATTACATCAACATTACATAATAGATGGGGATACATACATAAGGCACAAATGCCACAAGAATACATCAACATCATATACAAGAGATCAACGTCCCACTACGGACGGAACATAAACAGTAAACTCAAACAATATCCACTCGCTAGCCTGTCAGTGACTGAACCTATCCCCGATCGAAGAAGCGAAGAAGAACTCAACGCAAGCAAGCATCGCTCGCGTCATGATCATTGCAAACATGTACCAAGAACTGGTGGTGTAGTAATCAGGAGCCACGAGGACTCAGCAATCCCATTACCATGGGTATCAAGACTAGCAAAGCTTAAAGGGAAAGGAAGAGGTAAAATGGTAAGGTTGCAGCAGCGACTAAGCAATGTATGGTGGCTAACATACGCAAATGAGAGCGAGAAGAGAAACAAAGGAACGTTCTTCCACTAGTAATGATCAAGAAGTGATCCTGAACTCCTACTTACGTCAGACATAACCCAGAAACCGTGTTCTCCTCTCGATCAACCCCGAAAAGAGACACTCACGGATACGCACACGGTTGGTGTATTTTAGAAGAGTTTACTTCAAGTTTACTACAACCGGATATTAACAAATTCCCATCTCGCCACATAACCGGGCACGGCTCTCGAAAGTTTATACCTGCAGGGTGTCCCAACTTAGCCCATGATAAGCTCTCGCGATCAACGAAGGATATTCCTTCTCCCGGAAGACCCGATCAGTCTCGGAATCCTGCCACAAGACATTTCGACGGCAATAAAACAAGACCAGCAAAGCCGCCCGATGTGCCGACGAATCCCGATATGAGTCGACGTACCTCGCTCTCGTGGCACACCGGATAGGTCGACCACGAGTAAAACCAGCCCTCGAGTTGCCCGTGGTGGCCTGCAGTCTGCCTGCTTCGGACCAACACTCGAAGGAGCACTGCCCGGGGGCTAAAATAAAGATGACCCTTGGGCTCGAAACCCAAGGAAAAAGGGCATAGGTGAGGCAAATGGTAAAACCAATGTTGGGCCTTTGCCGGAGGAGTATTATTCAAAGCGAATCACAAGGGGTCCCATAAATCACCCGACCGCGTTAGGGACGCAAAATCCTGGAACATAATACTGATATGACGGAAACTAGGGCGGCAAGAGTGGAACAAAACACCAGGCATAAGACCGAGCCTTCCACCCTTTACCAAGTATATAGATGCATTAATTAAATAAGATATATTGTGATATCCCAACAAGTAAACATGTTCCAACAAGGAACAGCATCTCCATGTTCCAACAAGGAACAAACTTCATCTTCACCTGCAACTAACAACGCTATAAGAGGGGCTGAGCAAAGCGGTAACATAGCCAAACAACGGTTTGCTAGGAAGGGTGCAAAAGGTTAGAGGTTCATGGCAATTTGGGAGGCTTGAGGAACAAGTGATAGGTAGCGCAGCATAGCGATAGAACGAAGCAACTAGCATAGCAATGATAGTAGTGAGATCCAGGGTAGCGGTCATCTTGCCTGAAATCCCGCAAGGAAGAAGAACGAGTCCATGAAGAAGACAAACGGATAAAGCCGAACCAAGCGTAGACGAACGAATCCTCACGATCGCAACGAAACAGGAACTAACAAGAAGAAGCACACAACAAAGTAAACACACCACACATGAACAAGGCATGATGCACAATAATCATGATGCATGTCAAAACTACATGAAGCTACTCATGGCAAGAGATGATGCAAACAAGAACAACACATCAAATCAAGTTTAAATGAGGCCGGAAACAACATATAACAATTCCGGTAAGTCCTCATATGCATATTTCGAAATTGGTCCAGATCTGAATAAACCTTATGTTCAAGTTGTTAAACAGCAAGTTAATATGCACCACGATGATCTACACGAAATTCTAGTCAAGTTACATATAAAGTTCATTAGATTCGGAGCTACGGCCTAGAAGATATGAGCAAAACAAGTTAAACATGGCATTGATGCAAAATGCATACAAACATCAAGCAAACACATTCAAGACATGGATGCAACATGGTAATATGAAACTACATGCAAAAACAAGCAAGTTTCATATAGGGCACACTCAAAACGGAGCAACGATTCAACACATACACACCAAACAAGTTTAAAGGACAAGCTGTCCAAAACAGCAACTAGGCATATTGCAAGCACCAAAACACTATGCTACAGCATCTCAACATAATAAAAAAAGGCATGGGCATGATGTACAGGTAAAGCATGACAAAACATGAATACTGAGCTATCTCCATAAATCACTAGAACATGCTTAGAATGACATGGCAAAATTGCAAATAATAACAGTTTCAGACTTTGCAGAAATAACATCAGGTTGCAATGTTTAGAGCTATCAAACAGCATGTTACAGGAACTTATAATAGAAAAACAAGGCATGGCATGAATCTAATCAAAGCATAGAACAAAAGTCCCTTACTGACCATGAGCCAAAAAGGATCAAAAGATATGATGGCACCCATGTAAACATAGCAAGTTATATTACTGATTCATACATGGCAGGAACAACAATAAGTAGGCATGTTGGTGAGCCTGAACCACTCACCACAGAGCAACACATGGCATGGCAAGGCAACTCACAGTAAGAAGATATGGCATAGAAGCTATACATGGCAAGAACAACATCATAGCATACACGGATCAACTACAACAACCTTGGCAAAATTGAATAACATGTAAACAACCTGCCAGGAAACATTTTATAGCAAAAGTAGAGCTCGATTGACTTAAGCTATGGCACTCCATAATCACAAACAAGGGCATGGATGGATATATAATAACCATATGTTCAAAACATCCTTACTGAAGTATCTCAAAATAAGCATGGATCTCTCGGTAGCATCAAGTTTACATGGCATAAAAATATCAGCAGTGAGCAGGGCTGAAATCAGCAACATCATGAAGCCTAGTTTGCATGCTTGTGCTAGTCACCACAGAGACCACAAAAATACATGGCATACACCCCTGTAAATATGGCATGGCATATTACAAAACACATGTAGAACTCAAGATCATAGGGTGCACACATCAATCATGGCAAAAATGACAAGTGCATGTACTGATAAGAATCTGAAACTAACATCACATAGCCCTCTTCTAACAGCATTTCGGGCATCAAGATGAGCTCAAATGCAAATGATGCAATGAGATGAAATGAATTACTCGTCGAGACGAACAATTTGAAATATTACACGCACAAAATGGAGCTACGGATGCAGAGTTATGGCATGATGAAAATGCATGAAAATTACTGCAGAAATCGGGGACTGAGAAATTTCGGGGAGGGGAAAGTCAACCTTCGCACGCAAAACGAGGTTCGACGGAGCTGCTCGCCGGAGATGAGGACGGGGTTGCCGGAGGAGGCCGGGAGGACGGATCCAGCCGGCCTCGCGGATCCGCACCGGGCGGAGGCCGGGCGGGCGCGAGGCCGGGCGAGGGAGGCGGACGGCGGCGGGCACTCGGCCACGCCAGGCGGGCGCGGCCAGAGGAGAGGCGGGCGGCGGAGGCGAGGCCCCGCGACGGAGGGAGGGCGCGCCGGGGGCTGGCGCGGCGCAGGCTGGCGGGCGGCTCGGCACGGGCGGGCAGCGGCGGCGGCGCTGGGCCCGTGGGCGGATCTGGCCAAGGGTTCTGGCGGCGGAGACGGCGGCGGCGGCGGGGATCGCCACGTGGCGGGTTCGGATTGGACGGGGGAGCGGGGCGGACGTGTCTGGCTGCGGCCGGACGTGTCCGTCGGCGGAGAGAGGAGGAGGACTAGGGTTAGACCGGGATTTGGACGGGGGAGGCATATTTATAGGTAGAAGGAGCTAGGAGAGTCCAAATGAGGAGCGGTTTTCGCCCACACGATCGTGATCGAACGACCGAGAGCATCGAGGGGAGTTAGGTGGGTTTTGGGCCACTTTGAAGGGGTGTTGGGCTGCAAGACAAAGAGGGGGGTTTGCGGTTACCCGGTTAACCGTTGGAGTACCAAACGACCTCCAAATGGCACGAAACTTGATAGCCGGTCTACCAGTGCTATACCAAGGCCGCTTGGCAAACCTCGGTCCATCCCGAGAACGTTTAACACCCGCACATGAAAAGAGGTAAAAGGGGGCGCCGGGAGATATAGGAGTGCCGGATTGCAAAACGGACAACGGGGAAAATGCTCGGATGCATGAGACGAACACGTATGCAAATGCGATGCACATGATGACATGATATGAAATGCATATGATGACATGGCAAAGTGCAACACGCAAGCACATGACATGGCAAAGAGGGCGAATAACTGACGGACACCTGGCTCATCGAATCCGGGGCGTTACAATTATGTAATGTTGATGTAATGATATCCACCTTGCAAAAGCGTCTTCAAGATGCGCTTCTATCCTTGGTGGGACCTTCGGGTTCCTTTAGGATAGGGTCGCATCTTGGGCGTGACAAGTTGGTATCAGAGCCTCGACCGACCATAGGAGCCCCCTTGATTGTTGGTTGTTGTTGAGTCTAGAAGAAAACTATTTTGAGTCTTAGGATTATATATATATATATATATATATCGGAGAGTAGGATTCTTTTTACTCCTCATCCCCCTTCGTCGCTCTGGTGAGGACTCTCGACGTAGATGTTTTGTCTTTCCTCTCCTCAATTTTTCACAAATTGTTTTAGGATCACGCGGGTATCTTGGAATCTTTCCGATGGTTTTGTGACGAGAACATTGTTCTTGGTGCCTCGACATTTAGGGGTTGTGGCGGTGTCCCGGGAGTTGAGCTCCGAGGTGTTGTCGTCACAATTTTATCGTTGCAGTTCTGGAATACCTCGGTTTACGACATCGAAAATCTCTTTTATGCAGTTGTTGGTGAGATAACCTCGACGCCACCCAAGATCTTTGGGGAGTTCGGGAGTATTGCCATAGCTCGTATAACGGATGCTTTTAGAAGGTTGAGGTACACGATTTCCGGAGTTTTCTTGGTTATGTGTTGAGGGATGGATACAGCTGGATCTAGGTATTGTTAGTTTGGGTGAGATATATTGCGTCCCCTGTATCCTCAACACCATATTGCATAACCAGAAAGTTTCGGGAGTTTATAGGTGGGAATTCAAGTAGCTTCTAGAATATCTTTCCGACAGATGCATGATAAGGGATTGGGTAAATCTCTACCATATGTATTTGTTCCGGCTTATTCTGCAAGCCAAATCCTTTATTTTATTTTATTTGTGGTATTCGAGTTGCTTCAAAGTCAAGTGTTGATCCATACCTTTCCTAAACGGTGTTCTCATATTGCTATGTGAATACTAATCCTTCTTGATCATCGAGGTCGTCATGTTAATTCTTTTCCCAACCGGCGTGCTTCTCTTCAAGTTGATACGATCATTTCAACATTTGATATATCAATTATAAGTTTTATCAAAGGTGTTTGTTTCATCCGTCCCAAGTTGTCTTTGTTTTCCGCCCTCCCACCCTTTTCTGCAAGGACTTATGTATTTTAATCAAGTATCCATTTATTCATGTGAAGTCTCTTCACTCTTTTCAATCAATGTTCTGATCCAGTGATCCCTCATGAAGATGCTCAATAGCTCCAAGTTCATCATTCTTCATTCTTGTATTCTTTTCCGGTGGATTTAACTCAAGCTTTCAGTGTTGATCATATTCCTTTCCTTGTTGCAAATGATTTCTCTTGCCGATGCACCTCTTAATCATTCACTTCTCACTATTCATTTGTTCTGGAGTGTTGAAGATATCTCAGAAGGCTCGTCTTTTCATTCCAGATCCGTTCAAGTTATTTTGAGGTTGTTATCTCATTCAAGCCATTTAATTCTACCGATGCAATCTTTATTTCAAGCAATCCTTCAATGATGTTTCTTTCGAGTGGGCCCTAATCCACGGGTCTTTTCCCAGGATCTTACCTGATTATTCTAATTTTCTTGGAACTATTCTCAAATTCATTTCAAAGTTTGACGTAAGAATGAATTTTCATCAGTCACATGCCTTCTCCAAGGTCGCTTTCAAACTCTTTTCATCTTTGGCTAAACCTTTCCTCTTTTAATCCTTCCGGAGTTTCTCAACAATTTGGTGGTGTTTCTCCTCGTCATTCTCAGCATGTGAAGACCGAAGAAGAGTTCCTCTTAAATCCTTACCCGTTCTTCCAAAGATGTGTAGTTCAAGTTTGATGCCATCCTCTCATAATTGTTTTCGATTGTGGGAATTCTTTTCACCCATCCGGAGCATTTCATGAGTTGTTTCCATTTCTTTCCTCCATAGGCCATCATGTCATAATTCCTCATTCTCAGCTTTCAGCTCTTGTTCCCCAAATCTTACCGGTGCATCATTCAAGTATTCTCTAATCAGCTCGTGATCTATTCGTTCATTTGTATCTAAATTCCCTCAAGTATCAACGTCGTTTTCTAATTCCTCCCGGTGATTCGTTCTCTTTTTTTCTTTCATTTTCAATTCTTACGATGGTCCGTTCAAGAGTTCTCTTCCTTCGTTATCATATAGATTCATTCGTTCTTTCCAATCCTATCAGTGGTTCGTTGAAGACCTTCCGAAGTTTGCGCCATATCTATCATAATCCTTTCTACGAGAATAAGTAGTATGCCAAATCCATTGCTTCCATCAATTTAATTGGTGAAGGATGAGCATAATGTAGTTCTTATTCTTGTTTCATTGAGTAAATTCAATTCCTTATTCTTGAGTTCTTCATGATATCATTTCTCGGTTCTAAGTTGTTCATCTTTTCTTTTCCGGAGTTCCAAGTTTTTCTGCTTTATCTCGTCACAAAGCTCCATCTAAATCATCGCAAGGCTTCACTTTGTGTTTCCAACTTATCTTTCTTTTTATCATCCTTTCATTATCGGAGTTCTTCATGGAGGCTCTAGACGGTGGTTCGTCAAGGATTCTTTTCATTCTTCAATTGTTCTTCAAGATTTCTCTCGAAGTTATGATCCGTCAAGCCATACTTCAAAAATAAACATGGTGCTCAACACATGTTTTGTTTTGAGGAGTTTAAGTAATCTTCATCTTGCAATGCAAAGTGCAATTCTTCCTACCTTATCTTTTGAGGTGGTGTTATGTCACTCTTGACAATTTCCTTCATGTTTCAGATTCTTATTGTTGTCAAGAATGAGGTATTTTAAATCCATGAATCCTTTTGTTGGAGTTATCTTGGGTTATATTTCACCTAAATCTTTCCCTAAGGATTGTTGCTATTTATGGTGCTTATAAATGACCCAAGTTCTTCATTTGTCCTCCCGGTAAAATAAGTTTCTCGCCTCCTTGTTGATATCAATCCAATCATTTGTTTCCGTTGGTGGCAGAAGCTCACCTCATAATTTTGAGGTCTTTTCCATAAGCCCACTACAAGCTTATCCTTTCGTTGTTGGTTTTCCAACAACTCCGTTCTAACCTTCTTGGAAGGGTGCTTTCCAAGCTCATTTGTGGCAAAAGTTGACATTTTCTTCTCCATTCTATTATTCCAATGATCTATCTTCTATTATTTCTTTCGGAGGCATTGTGATGTTGCTCTCTTCACCCATCACCTCGTTTTGTCAAGATCATGTTATTTTCTTGCTTATCCATTTAATCGGAGTGTGGTGTCATCTCTTCAAGTTCTTTTCTTCTTATCAAGTTTTGCCTCTCTTTTCAACCTGAGTGCTGTCTGAAATCCTTCTTACCCCTTGTGCCATTCTTTCAATTCTGGAGGCAGTGTGTTGTTGATTTCATCAATTATCCTCTCATCTTGTCAAGTTCATGTTCTATTCCTTCCATGTTCAACCGGAGTGCTGCCCGAATTCTTTCTCTCTCATCTTGTTTTAACCGGAGTGGTTTCGAATTCTATCTTGTCCATTAAACTCTTGATTCATGTCTTTGCAACCTTCAAGTTCTCTTAATGTTCCTTGTTCCTCTTTTCTAAGGATTGTTTGCAATCTCGTTCATCTCTGTTGTGCTCTTTCTTTTAAATTGTTTAACCTCTCAAGGTTCGTGGTTTCACTCGTTTGTCGTAGAAGCAACTTAGTTTTACCTCTTCTCTTCCTCTTCTGTTTCTCTCCGGTGCCATCCCTAGATCTCGGGACGAGATCCTCTTGTAGTGGTGGAGTGTTGTAACGCCCCAAGACCGACGCTCCAGGCGCCTTCAATGTTTTGCGTAACCGTCGTGTGTTTTATGTTGTTGTTGTTGCATTTCATCATGTCATCATACGCATTGCATCCGCATGTTTTTCTTAAAACTCGTAGTCGTTCGTAGTTGTCGCGTCCCCCTGCCTTTGTTGACCATTTCGAGACCAACCACACTTGCAACCTTGCTCTTCGTTTCTCTCTTGTCTTCTCCGGGGCCTTTTGTCAGACACTTTGTCTTTGTCAACCCCTCTCAGACCACCCCTCGCGCGCGTCCGAAAGTTGTCCCGAACCCGACCCGGGTTGTTGTTACCGATGGGTCCGGATCATCCCCTAACATCCCTAAATCATCATCGATTTCTCGTTGGACTCTCCTAAGCTATTTATTCTCGACCATCCGATTACGATTGGAGGGACGATATACCCCTAAGTTAAACCCACCTACTACATATATCTCTGACAAACCACCTACTCCCTCCGTCTAGGTGTGTAAGTCATCTTACGAAAACCAAATAATCCCAAAACACTTAGGCGCGGTATATTAACTCTCATCTCGTTTCTTGTTTCATGACATATCAACCAATAAGAGATGTGGTTCATGCATGCTTTAAATGATTTGAGACTACCAAACACGACATGCATTGGTTAGTTTGTTGCATGCATTGTTATTAATTAGCAAAAACACATCAAGATCTCTCGTTTTCCCCTCCACCTTGGTCACGGTGCGCAACGTAAGATGACTTACACACCTAGACGGAGGGAGTAATTTCTAGGGATCCTACCCTAGCGCCGCCGCCACTCTCTCTCGGGATCCCCCCAGATCCGATCCATCCAATCCCACCAACCAGCGCAATCATCGCCCTCCTCGATCGTCGACGACCCCGAGCCACTTCTCCCACCGGCAACCGAAGCAACCGACCAGGATCCCCTCGTCCTCTGGCAGCAACCAGGAGCTCAAGCTTCCTCTCTCGATCCATGGCGCCCTCGGCCCGAGCACGCAGGACCGCGCCCTTCCTCCCTGCTCTTCCTTCCCTTTCTCTATTTCTTCTCTTTTCCCCGCTCATCTCTCTCTGTTGCCTCCATAGGACACCATGGCCAGCCTTTTCCTTTGATCCGTCACCGCGCCTTCGTCTCCTGCAAGCAGCAGCAGTGCCCTCATTCCAATCGCGGCCTCATCGGCTCCGTAGTCGGCGACCAGAACCAGCAGGACAGCCGCGTCTCTCCTCTGTTTCCTTCTCGTGCTTCTCCTTTCCCAGTTCCCTCTCTGAATCTTTCTCTCCCTCCTTTCTTCAGGTAACAGCAGTTGCCACTGCCCTCGTGGAGCTCCCACGCAGGACCTCGCCGTCGTTCCGCGCCAGATCCGGCCGGGGACCGCTGGATCTCGCTGCCTCCGCCATGAACCCGTCCATCCCCGACCTCCTGTGCGCGCCGCCGCTTCCCTGCATCGCCTGAAGCCACCCCGTGTCTCACCTCCTCTGTGTGTTTTCCTCTGCATCGAGCGGCAGCTCGGGAACGAGCACCCCGCCCCGCGTTGACCGTGCCTTCGCCAAGCCGCCAAGTCCCAGCGCGCCTCCAGCCCAGCGCCATGGCTCAACAAGGCCTCACCTCAAGCGGCCTCGCCATCTCCAGAACTGGCCTTGGCCCATGGTGAGAACCCCAGCCCAGCACCCAAAGAAGTTTCAAATTTAGTGTTGTTTTTTCCCATGTGCGAATTTGTCTAATTTTCCAGAGATGACAGATTTGCAGAAAAACCCTCATGTTCATGCATTTAATATCTCACAAACCATGCATCATATTAAAACAACTTATATATGCAAAATGCTTAGTTTTTTCATCTAGTTTCATAATCTGCTACTTTCATCTATGTTAAAAAATGTTTAACTTGCTGTTTGTTTAATTTTCTTAAATGCCATGCTAAAATGTTTTAGTTCATAACTAAATAACCGTAGCTCCGTTTTAAAGAAACTTTATATGTAAATGGGTTGGGAAAATGCCTAGTTTAACATGGTGGACTTTATTTTCCTGTTTAACAACAATAAAATATGTTTTAGGGCAGAACAGTACCAAATTATAAATATGCATATGGGGATTTTCCGGAATTGTTGTTTGTTGTTCCGTCCTCATTTAAACTTGCCTAGATAGGTAGTTTAATTATGCTTCACCCCTTGCCATGTTTAATAACATTTAACATTGTTGGGTACAAAACCGAGAGAGAACTAAATAATTGATGTGCTGTTTCATCAATATGCAACTCGTTGCATATTGAGCTCCACTTAACTTGTAGTATTGTTTGTTGCACTTTGCCATGCCATGCCTCTTTAAACCGGACATGCATCATACTTGATTGTGCATCATGCCATGTTTATGCTTGTGCATTTACCATGTTGTTTGCTTCTTTCCGGGTCGCTTCTCTCGTTAGCTTCGGTTTCGTTCGGAGTTGTGACGATTCGTTCGACCACGTCCGCTTGTCTTCTTCATGGACTCGTTCTTCTTCCTAGCGGGATTTCAGGCAAGATGACCGTCACCTTGGATCTCATTACTATCATTGCTATGCTAGTTGCTTCGTTCTATCGCTATGCTGCGTTACCTACCATTTGCTTTTCAAGCCTCCCAAATTGCCATGAACCCCTAACCTTTGTCACCCTTCCTAGCAAACCGTTGTTTAGCTATGTTACCGCTTTTGCTCAGCCCCTCGTATAGCGTTGCTAGTTGCAGGTGAAGATGAAGATTGCTCCATGTTGGATTATGTTTATGTTGGGATATAACAATACCTCTTATGTTATTAATGCATCTATATACTTGGTAAAGGGTGGAAGGCTCGGCCTTACGCCCGGTGTTTTGTTCCACTCTTGCCACCCTAGTTTCCGTCATATCTGTATTATGTTCCCGGATTTTGCGTCCCTAACGCGGTTGGGTGATTTATGGGACCCCCTTGACAGTTCGCTTTGAATAAAACTCTTCCAGCAAGGCCCTACATTGGTTTTACCATTTGCCTCACCTATGCCCTTTTTCCCTTAGGTTTCCGGAGCCCGAGGGTCATCTTTATTTTAGCCCCCCTGGGCCAGTTCTCCTCTGAGTGCTGGTCCAAACCGAGTGATGTCCGGCGCCCCCTGGGCAATCAGGGTCTATGCCAACCCGACGTCTTGCTCATCCGGTGTGCCCTGAGAACGAGATATGTGCAGCTCCTATCGGGATTTGTCGGCACATCCGGGTGGCTTTGCTGGTCTTGTTTTACCATTGTCGAGATGTCTTGTAACCGGGATTCCGAGAGTGATCGGGTCTTCCCCGGAGAAGGAATATCCTTCGTTGATCGCAATAGCTTATCATGGGCTAAGTTGGGACACCCCTGCAGGGTTTGAACTTTTGAAAGTCGTGCCCGCGGTTATGTGGCAGATGGGAATTTGTTAATATCCGGTTGTAGTAAACTTGAAGTAAACTCTTCTAAAATACACTAACCGTGTGCGTAACCGTGAGTGTCTCTTTTCGGGATTGATCGAGAGGGGAACATGGTTTTTGGGTTATGTTTGACGTAAGTAGGAGTTCAAGATCACTTCTTGATCATTACTAGTTGACGACCGCTTGCTTTGCTTCTCTTCTCGCTCTTATTTGCGTAAGTTAGCCACCATACATTGCTTAGTCGCTACTGCAACCTCACCACTTTACCCCTTCCATTCCCTTTAAGCTTTGCTAGTCTTGATACCCATGGTAATGGGATTGCTGAGTCCTCGTGGCTCACAGATTACTACAACAACAGTTGTAGGTACAGGTTATGCGATGATCATGATGTGAGAGCGATGTTTGCTTGTTTTCGAGTTCTCCTTCTGCTTCTTCTTCGATCAGGGCTAGGTTCCAGGTCGGCAGCCTGGGCTAGCAGGGTGGATATTGTTTGAGTTTCTGTTTCTGTATCATCCGTAGTCGGATGTTGATCTTATGTATGGTGTATCATTGTATTCATGTGACATTGTATGTTTTGGTTGTATCCCCATCTATTATGTAATGTTGATGTAATGATATCCACCTTGCAAAAGCGTCTTCAAGATGCGCTTCTATCCTTGGTGGGACCTTCGAGTTCCTTTAGGATAGGGTCGCATCTTGGGCGTGACAAGTTGGTATCAGAGCCTCGACCAACCATAGGATCCCCCCATATTGTTGGCCGTTGTTGAGTCTAGAAGAAAACTATTTTGAGTCTTAGGATTATATATATCGAAGAGTAGGATTCTTTTTACTCCTCATCCCCCTTCGTCGCTCTGGTGAGGACTCTCGACGTAGATGTTTTGTCTTTCCTCTCCTCAATTTTTCACAAATTGTTTTAGGATCACGCGGGTATCTTGGAATCTTTCCGATGGTTTTGTGACGAGAACATTGTTCTTGGTGCCTCCTGACATTTAGGGGTTGTGGCAGTGTCCCGGGGAGTTGAGCTCCGAGGTGTTGTCGTCACAATTTTATCGTTGCAGATCTGGAATACACGAGTTTCGCCGACATCGAAAATCTCTTTTATGCAGTTGTTGGTGAGATAACCTCGACGCCACCCAAGATCTTGGGGAGTTCGGAAGTATTTCCATAGCTCGTATAACGGATGCTTTTCAAGGTTGAGGTACCACGATTTCGGAGTTTTCTTGGTTATGTGTTGAGGGATGGATACAATTTGGATCTAGGTATTGTTAGTTTGGGTGAGATATATTGCGTCCCCTGTATCCTCAACACCATATTGCATAACCAGAAAGTTTTGGGAGTTTATAGGTGGGAATTCAAGTAGCTTCTAGAATATCTTTCTGACAGATGCATGATATGAGATTGGGTAAATCTCTATCATATGTATTTGTTCCGCCTTATTCTGCAAGCCAAATCCTTTATTTTATTTTATTTGTGGTATTCGAGTTGCTTCAAAGTCAAGTGTTGATCCATATCTTTCCTAAACGGTGTTCTCATATTGCTATGTGAATACTAATCCTTCTTGATCAACGAGGTCGTTGAAAGGACATGCGGTGCCCCCATGTGTGGTTTTGGTAATTGATGACATTCTCTATGGACTAATGGTTGCATTGAGTTACATTTGAAGGATTTGTCCATAGGCTTTTCTCGAAGTCCATGTGTTGGTTTCAAGGAGTTTATGTGTTGACCGAGGTGCTATTAAGGAATTATCCAAAGATTGGTCATGTGAGTGTTGAGCTTATTGCAAACATGTCTTCAAGAAGAAGATTGTTTGATCATTCATGTTTACCTTCAAGACATCATCCATATGAAGAGAGTTGGAAAGAATCAAGGTTGATCAAGACTAAGTCAAGAGTGAATCAAGTTGATCAACACACAAAGCGCATAAGATGTACAGAGGGGATCAAGTGATCCCATGGTATGGTAAGCATTGTCCATTACGCTTTGTGTACTAACCCATGGTCTTCGTGAGAGTTCTTTGTGGGGTTAGGTTGCGGTGTGCAAATTCAAGTGAAGCATCACGAAGAGATCAAATGCTTGAAGCTTGCCGTCCATTGTGGTGACAATGGACTTGTGAAGATGTGCGGAAGAGTGGCTCACCCATAGTGGAGTATGGGGAGCAATCAACTAGTCTTCTTCGAGCCAACGCGAATCAAGAAAGGTGGTCCAACTTGAGGGAGTCAAGATCGTCATTGTCTAGCTCAAGTGGACCATGTGCAAGGCAAAGGTTTGCCCTTGATAGGTTTTCTATTTTACCGGTCTCATGATGGTAGTTGGGAGACCGGGTTATAGGATCGATTGACGTACTATCAAGGGGGCTCTCGATGAGTAGCTTGATCGTATCATTCAGAGAGAGCTCAAACCATTGCATCCTTGCATCATCTTTATTGGTTCTTGTTTGGTTCTTCTCCTTGCGAGTTTTGGAGCTTATGGTCATTTTTATGACAAGCTCGAGTTCATCGAAAACGGAGTTCACATGCGTCTTCTATGATGTTTTCGATGTTGGGGGGTATGTCGGTTCTTCTCTATTGGAGTTTCACTCTTTCGCTGTTTCGACGCTACTCGTTGTCTTGTTTCCAACAAGCTTGAGTTTGCTCAATTCGAATCTCATTTGTAGAAGTTATGGCAGTTCTAGTTTTATTGTTTCCCTCTGTTGTCTTCTCTGCAAAATGAAGGACTCCTAGTGTTGCTGATCTGGGGCATGCGGTAGTACTGCTCTCCGGAGCGGTAGTACCACAGGCCCTTGCGGTAGTACTGCAGCCCACTGCGGTAGTACTGCAGGTGCTCACGGTAGTACCGCTCTATGGGAGCGGTAGTACCGTGGCCTCAGGCCAGGCGCAGCTTCTCGAGCGGTAGTAGGGGCGGATGTAATTTTTTACATCCGTGCCCTACGCGGTAGTACCGTGCCGCGGGCGCGGTAGTACCGTGCCGCGGGCGCGGTAGTACCGTGGGCTCTGGCCAGGCTTAGCAGCATGAGCGGAAGTAGGGGCGGATGTAATTTTTACATCCGCGCCCTACGCGGTAGTACCGCTCTTCGTGTGCGGTAGTACCGCGTGCGGATTTTTGCGCAGTCCTCCTCGGCGGAAGTAGGTACGGAAGTAATTTTTACTTCCGTGCTTTCTCGCGGGCTAGTGCTGCCTGCCTTACGGTAGTACCGTAAGGCGCGGTAGTACCGCCCGGCGGTTCTACTGCTTCGTTGCTCGCAATGTGCCTTCATCGGCGATGCTGCACTTGCGGTAGTACCGCAACCTGCAGCGGTAGTACCGCGGCCGACCGCGGTAGTACCGCAGCTCCGTGCGGTAGTACCGCATCGTGCGGGCTGAGTGAGGGGATAACGGTTGGTTTTTCTCCCCACCTATAAAAAGGGGGTCTTCTTCCCCCTTGAGACCTAACCTTTTGAGCTCATGTTCTTCCCCATTGTTGACCTTCTTCGAGCTTGCTATCTCTCAATCCCTCCAATGATTCTTGCTAGTTCTTGAGGGAAAGAGAGAGGAGATCTAGATCCACGTTTCCACCAATCACTTTCTCCTCTTAGTGAGGGGAACCCCTTGGATCTAGATCTTGGAGTTCTTCGTGTTCTTCTTTTGTTCTTCCTCTCATTTTCCTCCCTAGCATTAGTTGCTTTGGTGGGATTTGGGAGAGAATGACTTGGGCACTCCGTGTGCCCTTGCCATTGCATTTGGTGCATCGGTTTGAGTTCTCCACGGTGATTCGTGGAAGTTACAAGTTGAGAAGCTTATTACTCTTGGGTGCTTGGTGCCCTTGAGCTTGTTCCTCTTGGGTGCTTGGGCGCCCTAGACGGTTGGTGGTGTTCGGAGCTCAATCATTGTGGTGCAAAGCTCGCAAGCGCCGGGTCTCCAATTAGGTTGTGGAGATCGCCTGAGCAATTTGTACGGGTTCCGTGACCGCCCCAAGGGTTGCCAAAGTGTACGGGTTCGGTGACCGCCCCCAAGGGTTTCCATTTGTACGGGTTTGGTGACCGCCCTCAAGGGTCCCTTAGTGGAATCACGGCATCTTGCATTGTGCGAGGGCGTGAGGAGATTACGGTGGCCCTAGTGGCTTCTTGGGGAGCATTGTGCCTCCACACCACTCCAAACGGAGATTAGCATCCGCAAGGGTGTGAACTTAGGGATACATCGCTGCCTCCGCGTGCCTCGGTTATCTCTTACCCGAGCTCTTTACTTATGCACTTTACTTTGTGATAGCCATATTGTTTCTTGTCATATATCTTGCTACCACTTAGTTGTTTATCTTGCTTAGCATAAGTTGTTGGTGCACATAGGTGAGCCTAGTTGTTGTAGGTTTTGTGCTTGACAAATTAACCGCTAGGTTTATTCCGCATTTGTTCAAGCCTCAACCGTAATTATTTTAAAGCGCCTATTCACCCCCCCTTCTAGGCGACATCCACGATCTTTCAGTCGTCATGTTAATTCTTTTCCCAACCGGCGTGCTTCTCTTCAAGTGGATCCGATCATTTCAACATTTGCGAGATCAATTCTAAGTTTTCTCAACGGTGTTTGTTTCATCCGTCCCAAGTTGTCTTTGTTTTCCTGCCCTCCCACCCTTTTCTGCAAGGACTTATGTATTTTAATCAAGTATCCATTTATTCATGTGAAGTCTCTTCACTCTTTTCAATCAATGTTCTGATCCAGTGATCCCTCATGAAGATGCTCAACAGCTCCAAGTTCATCATTCTTCATTATCGTATTCTTTTCCGGTGGATTTAACTCAAGCTTTCAGTGTTGATCATATTCCTTTCCTTGTTGCAAATGATTTCTCTTGCCGATGCACCTCTTAATCATTCACTTCTCGCTATTCATTTGTCTTTGGAGTGTTGAAGATATCTCGGAAGGCCTGCCTTTTTCATTCCAGATCCGTTCAAGTTATTTTGAGGTTGTTATCTCATTCCAGCCATTTAATTCTACCGGTGCAATCTTTATTTCAAGCAATCCTTCAACGATGTTTCTTTCGAGTGGGCCCTAACCCAAAGGACTTTTCCCAGGATCTTACCTGACTATTCTAATTTTCCTGGAACTATTCTCAAATTAATTTCAAAGTTTGACGTAAGAATGAATTTTCATCAGTCACATGCCTTCTCCAAGGTCGCTTTCAAACTCTTTTCATCTTTGGCTCAACCTTTCCTCTTTTAATCCTTCCGGAGTTTCTCAACAATTTGGTGGTGTTTCTCCTCGTCATTCTCAGCATGTGAAGACCGAAGAAGAGTTCCTCTTAAATCCTTACCCGTTCTTCCAAAGATGTGTAGTTCAAGTTTGATGCCATCCTCTCATAATTGTTTTCGATTGTGGGAATTCTTTTCACCCATCCGGAGCATTTCATGAGTTGTTTCCATTTCTTTCCTCCGTAGGCCATCATGTCATAATTCCTCATTCTCAGCTTTCAGCTCTCGTTCCCCAAATCTTACCGGTGCATCATTCAAGTATTCTCTAATCAGCTCGTGATCTATTCGTTCATTTGTATATAAATTCCCTCAAGTATCAACGCTGCTTTTCTAATTCTTCCCGGTGATTCGTTCTCTTTTCTTCATTCATTTTCAATTCTTACGGTGGTTCGTTCAAGAGTTCTCTTCCTTCGTTATCATATAGATTCATTCGTTCTTTCCAATCCTACCGGTGGTTCGTTGAAGACCTTCCCAAGTTTGCGCCATATCTATCTTAATCCTTTCTACGAGAATAAGTAGTATGCCAAATCCATTGCTTTCATCAATTTAATTGGTGAAGGATGAGCATAATGTAGTTCTTATTCTTGTTTCATTTCTTAAATTCAATTCCTTATTCCGGAGTTGTTCATGATATCATTTCTCGGTTCTAAGTTGTTCATCTTTTCTTTTTCGGAGTTCCAAGTTTTTCTGCTTTATCTCGTCACAAAGCTCCATCTACATCATCGCAAGGCTTCACTTTGTGTTTTCAACTTATCTTTCTTTTTATCATCCTTTCATTACCGGAGTTCTTCATGGAGGCTCTACATGGCGGTTCGTCAAGGATTCTTTTCATTCTTCAATTGTTCTTAAAGATTTCTCTCGAAGTTATGATCCGTCAAGCCATACTTCAAAAATAAACATGGTGCTCAACACATGTTTTGTTTTGAGGAGTTCAAGTAATCTTCATCTTGCATTCCAAAGTGCAATTCTTCCTACCTTATCTTTTGAGGTGGCGTTATGTCACTCTTGACAATTTCCTTCATGTTTCATGATTCATATTGTTGTCAAGAATGAGGTATTTTAAATCCATGAATCCTTTTGTTGGAGTTATCTTGGGTTATATTTCACCTAAAGCTTTCCCTAATGATTGTTGCTATTTATGGTGCTTATAAATGACCCAAGTTATTCATTTGTCCTCCCGGTGAAATAAGTTTCTCGTCTCCTTGTTGATATCAATCCAATCATTTGTTTTGGTTGGTGGCAGAAGCTCACCTCATAATTTTGAGGTCTTTTCCATAAGCCCACTACAAGCTTATCGTTTCGTTGTTGGTTTTCCCACAACTCCGTTCTAACCTTCTTGGAAGGGTGCTTTCCAAGCTCATTTGTGGCAAAAGTTGGCATTTTCTTCTCCATTCTATTATTCCAATGATCTATCTTCTATTATTTCTTCCGGAAGCATTGTGATGTTGCTCTCTTCACCCATCACCTCGTTTTGTCAAGATCATGTTATTTTCTTGCTTATCCATTTGATCGGAGTGTCGTGTCATCTCTTCAAGTTCTTTTCTTCTTATCAAGTTTGCCTCTCTTTTCAACCTGAGTGCTGTTTGAAATCCTTCTTAGCCCTTGTGCCATTCTTTCGATTCCGGAGGCAGTGTGTTGTTCGTTTCATCAAGTATCCTCTCATCTTGTCAAGTTCATGTTCTATTCCTTCCATGTTCAACCGGAGTGCTGCCCGAATTCTTTCTCTCTCATCTTGTTTTAACCGGAGTGGTTTCGAATTCTATCTTGTCCATTAAACTCTTGATTCATGTCTTTGCAACCTTCAAGTTCTCGTAATGTTCCTTGTTCCTCTTTTCTAAGGATTGTTTGCAATCTGGTTCATCTCTGTTGTACTCTTTCTTTTAAATTGTTTAACCTCTGAAGGTTCGTGGTTTCACTCGTTTGTCGTAGAAGCAACTTAGTTTTACCTCTTCTCTTCCTATTCCGTTTCTCTCCGGTGTCATCCCTAGATCTCGGGACGAGATCCTCTTGTAGTGGTGGAGTGTTGTAATGCCCCAAGACCGACGCTCCAGGCGCCTTCCATGTTTTGCGTAACCGTCGTGTGTTTTATGTTGTTGTTGTTGCATTTCATCATGTCATCATACGCATTGCATCCGCATGTTTTTCTTAAAACTCGTAGTCGTTCGTAGTTGCCGCGTCCCCCTGCCTTCGTTGACCATTTCGAGACCAACCACACTTGCAACCTTGCTCTTCGTTTCTCTCTTGTCTTCTCCGGGGCCTTTTGTCAGACACTTTGTCTTTGTCAACCCCTCTCAGACCACCCCTCGCGCGCCTCCGAAAGTTGTCCCGAAGCCGACCCGGGTTGTTGTTACCGATGGGTCCGGATCATCCCCTAACATCCCTAAATCATCACCGATTTCTCGTTGGAATATCCTAAGCTATTTATTCTCGACCATCCGATTACGATCGGAGGGACGATATACCCCTAAGTTAAACCCACCTACTACATATGTCTCTGACAAACCACCTACTCCCTCCGTCTAGGTGTGTAAGTCATCTTACGAAAACCAAATAATCCCAAAACACTTAGGCGCGGTATATTAACTCTCATCTCGTTTCTTGTTTCATGACATATCAACCAATAAGAGATGTGGTTCATGCATGCTTTAAATGATTTGAGACTACCAAACACGACATGCATTGGTTAGTTTGTTGCATGCATTGTTATTAATTAGCAAAAACACATCAAGTTCTCTCGTTTTCCCCTCCACCTTGGTCATGGTGCGCAACGTAAGATGACTTACACACCTAGACGGAGGAAGTAATTTCTAGGGATCCTACCCTAGCGCCGCCGCCACTCTCTCTCGGGATCCCCCCCAGATCCGATCCATCCAATCCCACCAACCAGCGCAACCATCGCCCTCCTCGATCGTCCACGGCCCCGAGCCACATCTCCCGCCGGCAACCGGAGCAACCGACCAGGATACCCTCGTCCTCCGGCAGCAACCAGGAGCTCAAGCTCCCTCTATCGATCCATGGCGCCCTCGCCCCGAGCACGCAGGACCGCGCCCTTCCTCCCTGCTCTTCCTTCCCTTTCTCTATTTCTTCTCTTTTCCCCGCTCATCTCTCTCTGTTGCCTCCACAGGACACAATAGCCAGCCTTTTCCTTCGATCCGTCACCGCGCCTTCGTCTCCTTCAAGCAGCAGCAGCGCCCTCATGCCGATCGCGGCCTCATCGGCTCCGTAGCCGGCGACCAGAACCAGCAGGACAGCCGCGTCCCTCCTCTGTTTCCTTCTCGTCCTTCTCCTTTCCCTGTTCCCTCTCTGAATCTCTCTCTCGCTCCATTCTTCATGTAATAGCAGTTGCCACTGCCCTCATGGAGCTCCCACGCAGGACCTCGCCGTTGTTCCGCGCCAGATCCGACCGGGGACCGCTGGATCTCGCCGCGTCCGCCATGAACCCGTCCATCCCCGACCTCCTGTGCGCGCCGCCGCTTCCCTGGATCGCCTGAGGCCGCCCCGTGTCTCGCCTCCTCAGGCGTTTTCCTTCAGATCGAGTGGCAGCTCGAACGAGCACCCCGCCCCGCGTTGACCGTGCCTTCGCCAAGCCGCCAAGTCCCAGCGCGCCTCCAGCCCAGCGCCATGGCCCAGCGCGCCTCCTCACCCTGGCGGCCTCGCCATCTCCACAAATCGGGCCTTGGCCCATGGTGAGAACCCCAGCCCAGCAGCCAGCAGTTTCAGCCTAGTGTTGTTTTTTTTTCATGTGCAAATTTGTCTAATTTTCTAGAGATGACAGATTTGCAGAAAAACCCTCATGTTCATGCATTTAATATCTCACAAACCATGCATTAGATTAAAACAACTTATATATGCAAAATGCTTAGTTTTTTCATCTAGTTTCATAATCTGCTACTTTCATCTATGTTAAAAATGTTTAACTTGTTGTTTGTTTAATTTGCTTAAATGCCATGCTAAAATGCTTTATTTCATAACTAAATAACCATAGCTCCGTTTTAAATAAACTTTATATGTAAATGGGTTGGAAAAATGCTTAGTTTAACATGGTGGACTTTATTTTCCTGTTTAACAACAATAAAATATGTTTTAGGGCAGAACAGTACCAAATTCTAAATATTCATATGGGGATTTTCCGGAATTGTTGTTTGTTGTTCCGTCCTCATTTAAACTTGCCTAGAAAGGTAGTTTAATTATGCTTCACCCCTTGCAATGTTTAATAACATTTAATATTGTTGGGTACAAAACGGAGAGAGAACTAAATAATTGATGTGAGAGCCATTAATATGCAACTCGTTGCATATTGAGCTCCACTTAACTTGTAGTATTGTTTGTTGCACTTTGCCATGCCATGCCTCTTTAAACCGGACATGCATCATACTTGATTGTGCATCATGCCATGTTTATGCTTGTGCATTTACCATGTTGTTTGCTTCTTTCCGGGTCGCTTCTCTCGTTAGCTTCGGTTTCGCTCGGAGTTGTGACGATTCGTTCGACCACGTCCTCTTGTCTTCTTCATGGACTCGTTCTTCTTCCTAGCGGGATTTCAGGCAAGATGACCGTCACCTTGGATCTCATTACTATCATTGCTATGCTAGTTGCTTCGTTCTATCGTTATGCTGCGTTACCTACCATTTGCTTTTCAAGCCTCCCAAATTGCCATGAACCCCTAACCTTTGTCACCCTTCCTAGCAAACCGTTGTTTGGCTATGTTACCGCTTTTGCTCAGCCCCTCGTATAGCGTTGCTAGTTGCAGGTGAAGATGAAGATTGCTCCATGTTGGATTATGTTTATGTTGGGATATAACAATACCTCTTATGTTATTAATGCATCTATATACTTGGTAAAGGGTGGAAGGCTCGGCCTTACGCCCGGTGTTTTGTTCCACTCTTGCCACCCTAGTTTCCGTCATATCGGTATTATCTTCCCGGATTTTGCGTCCCTAATGCGGTTGGGTGATTTATGGGACCCCCTTGACAGTTCGCTTTGAATAAAACTCTTCCAGCAAGGCCTAACATTGGTTTTACCATTTGCCTCACCTATGCCCTTTTTACCTTAGGTTTCCGGAGCCCGAGGGTCATCTTTATTTTAGCCCCCCTGGGCCAGTTCTCCTCTGAGTGCTGGTCCAAACCGAGTGATGTCCGGCGCCCCCTAGGCAATCAGGGTCTATGCCAACCCAACGTCTTGCTCATCCGGTGTGCCCTGAGAACGAGATATGTGCAGCTCCTATCGGGATTTGTCGGCACATCCGGGTGGCTTTGCTGGTCTTGTTTTACCATTGTCGAGATGTCTTGTAACCGGGATTCCGAGAGTGATCGGGTCTTCCTCGGAGAAGGAATATCCTTCGTTGATCGCGAGAGCTTATCATGGGCTAAGTTGGGACACCCCTGCAGGGTTTGAACTTTCGAAAGTCGTGCCCGCGGTTATGTGGCAGATGGGAATTTGTTAATATCCGGTTGTAGTAAACTTGAAGTAAACTCTTCTAAAATACACTAACTGGTAAAGCGTGAATCGCGGAGTGTCTCTTTTCGGGGTTGATCGAGAGGAGAACACGGTTTTTGGGTTATGTTTGACGTAAGTAGGAGTTCAGGATCACTTTTTGATCATTACTAGTTGACGACCGCTTGCTTTGCTTCTCTTCTCGCTCTTATTTGCGTAAGTTAGCCACCATACATTGCTTAGTCGCTGCTGCAACCTCACCACTTTACCCCTTCCTTTCCCTTTAAGCTTTGCTAGTCTTGATACCCATGGTAATGGGATTGCTGAGTCCTCGTGGCTCACAGATTACTACAGCAATAGTTGCAGGTACAGGGCGATGTTTGCTTGTTTTGGAGTTCTCCTTCTGCTTCCTCTTTGATCAGGGCTAGGTTCCAGGTCGGCAGCCTGGGCTAGCAGGGTGGATATTGTTTGAGTTTCTGTTTCTGTGTCATCCGTAGTCGGATGTTGATCTTATGTATGGTGTATCGTTGTATTCATGTGACATTGTATGTTTTGGTTGTATCCCCATCTATTATGTAATGTTGATGTAATGATATCCACCTTGCAAAAGCGTCTTCAAGATGCGCTTCTATCCTTGGTGGGACCTTCGAGTTCCTTTAGGATAGGGTCGCATCTTGGGCGTGACACACAAGAAGTAGATGATGATCAGACGAACACGGACCACTCTAGGGAACCCGTCGGTGATGAATTCATCAATCGCAAATGGTTGAATACTAGGAAGCATTTGCCCACAACACACACGGCTTATTCCATCACAAACAAGTCGGATGGATCAATTGTATGCCACGTATCGCTTATTGTCAAAAAGTAATGCGGTAGACATTCTTTAACATGTGTTAAAAAATAAAAAAAATAAACAAGGACCTCGAGGTTAAATCGAGAGATGTTGTGTAGACAGAGCATATCACATATCCGGGTGACCGCCCGCCCCCCAATGGCCAATAGATGTTGTGTAGACAGAGCATATCACATAAGTCTTATTAGAAGCAATCGTCTGTGTTATTATCGGTCTTCGCACAAATTTCTGATTACAAACCTGTTTGTCGTGTATCACACACATCTTGATATATTGAACCGTTTATGTTTTCTTGTCTCAACACAAACAGTTCATCCGAGTGAACCGCATGTCGTATATCGCACACACCTTGATCTGGCTGACCGTTTCTTTTGTGTTGCCTAATCACAAACAGTTCATCCGAGTGAACCGTATGATGTATATCGCACACACCTTCATCTGGCTGCCCATTTCTTTAGTTCCTCCTCATCGCAAACAGTTAATTGAACTGAACCGTATGCCCTGCATCGCACACGCAACTAAAATCTAAACCGTGTTTAATGCATCCTCCATCGCAAACATCTTTCACCTTTTTGACGGGTTTTTTACACCACCGTTTGCGATTATTGCATTGCACACAGTTTCATCGAAGGGTCTCTAATCGTAGTGTCCCGTTAGCAGCATCCTGTAGTAGTGAGTCACACTCATACTCAATATCAATTAATAACAAAGCATACAAATGACAGTGGTGCTCTCCAGCTGGTGCTTTTTATAAGAGGATGATGACTCGGCAATAAAAGTAAATAGATAGGCCCTTCACAGAGGGAAGAAGGGATTTGCAGAGGTGCGAGAGCTCGAAGCTTTTAAAACAGAGAGCGGTATGCTTTCATTGTCAACATAATAACCAAGAGACCTCACTATCTTCCATGCTAGATACATTATAGGCGGTTCCCAAACAAAACGATAAAGTTTTTACTCCCCCTCCACCAACAATCACACTCCATAGCTAGCCGAATCCACGGGTACCATCCATACCAACAACAATCCTGGGGGAGTTTTTTTTATGATTATATTTTGATTTGATTTCGAGCATGGAACTGGGCATCCCGATTACCATCCACTTTCTCGTGAATGACAAGTGAATAAACACTCATCGTGAGAATAACCCACCTAGCATGGAAGATACTGACAGCCCCCAGTCACTACATGAGCGATTCGGGCATACAAAATAGATTATTATTCGGAGGTTTAGAGTTTGTCACATGCAAATTTACTTGGAACGGCAGGTAAATACTGCATATAGGTAGGTATGGTGGACTCATATGGAACAACTTTGGGTTTTAAGGAAGTGGATGCACAAGCAGTATTCCCGCTTAGTACAAGTGAAGGCTAGCAAAAGATTGAGGTGCAACCAACTAGAGAGCGACAACGGTCATAAACATGGATTGAGGTTAACCAGCATTGAGTGCAGGCATGAGTAGGAGGTAAATCACCATGAACCTAAATATCGTGGAGGCTATGTTGTTTTTGATTCAAGTACATGTGTGAGCATGTGCGAAGTCAAGCCACTTATATCATTCAAAGGAGGATACCATCCTATCATACTACATCATAACCATTTTAAATTGCATGTCGGTACATAAAAAAAACCATTGTCCACTCCTATCTAATTAAGCATGGCATGAGTAACTATAATCTCTAATTTTCATTGCAAACATGCTTCATTCATAATGGGCTAAATCAAGAACGATGAGCTAATCATATTTACAAAAACGAAATAGGTCGAGTTCGTACTAGCTTTTCTCCATCCCAATCATTTCATCATATATCGTCATTATTGCCTTTCATTTGCACGACCAAACGGTGTCAATAATAATAAGAGTGCACATGCATTGGACTAAGCTGGAATCTGCAAACATTTAGTCAAAGGAGAAGACAAGGTAATATGGGCTCTTTTTTTAGATCAAGAATAATGCATATGAGAGCCACTCAACATTTCCATCGTGGTCTTCTCCTTATGACCCAAAGAAAAGAAAAAGAATTTTAAAGAAACACACTAAAATATTTTTTGGAGTTTTTGTTTTCCTGAAGAAAGTAAAACAAAAATGAGAAAAACTATTTACACGGGAAAGCTCCCAACAAACAAAACAAGAACGAGAATTTTTTTGAGTTTTATTTTAATATCTTATATTCAATAATTGGAGGCACCTTTCATGATCTCTCATTAATCCACATCATCAAAATTAATTAAACCTTTAGATTATAAAAGGAAAGCCCCCACACGTTGCCATAAATTAAGAAGGAAAGCCTCTCTCATGATTGAAGAAGGAAAGCCCCCGTTAAAATCTCTAATGATATAATGTCAAAATAAATGATAAAAGGGAAAAATAATCCATGATCAGGCTGATTGCCCATGAAATTAAAATATATGGAGACTCCACGTTACTTTCCAAAAAAAATACATAAACTAAATCTTTATATAATTTAAATCTACGGTTCAGATTAACAAGTGAACGTGATTACAGTCATAAGCATATATACAATGTGTAGATCAAACATAGACGTGCTGTCAAAAAAGGAAAGAAAATGTTAGAGTGTAAAATTTGTGACCGAGAGAGAAGGAAAGCTTCCATAACATAGATGATACAGTCCTATAAAAAGTGCACGTGACACGCCCAACATTAATGTAAAAAAGGGAAATTCTCACATAAGCAAACAGACAAGGAAAGTCTCTACCTGATCTCAAAAAGTAAAAGGCCCCGTCCCCGTTAAAATCTCCAACAATAAAATGTCTAAAAAATTCCCTACGATAAAAAGGAAAAAGAATCAACGATGAGGTTTTTTAACTTAGAATCCACGATCAGGCTATTTGCTGAAACACGTAAAAAAAGAGGATGATTGCTGAAATAAAAATGCCAACGAGTTCAAAAAAAGTCAACGGAGTATCCATGTTAATTATTAGAAAAAACATAAATTAATCTTTATATATTAAATACACGGTTCAGATCACTAAGTGAACATGATTAGAGTTGTAACAATATATGGTGTGTATATCTTTCCGCAAAAAATATGGTGTGTATATCAAGCAAAAAAAATCAAAGACATCCTGTCAAATCAAAAGCTAAGAAACATAAGTTATAGACAGACCGATCTGCACCTCATAAACTTAGATCGTCCTCCTGCCCTACCGGACCTCCTCTTCCTCCTCGGTCTCGCCCCCTGCGGTCGCAGTGTCGATGGAAACGACACCTATGGGATCATGGGGAATCCCTTCTACGGTCGGCGGGCGCGGGGCTGTGAAAAGAGCGGGTTTAAGAGGCCAATACAGGAAATTTATCCAGGTTCGGTCCGCGGAGATGCGTAATACCCTAGTCCTTCTTTAGTGTATATCTGGGTGATCTTGATTTCTTGAACTAGCTACGATGCGTGTGTAGTCCAAAAAATCCAAATCCTCTCTCAATATGCCGCGGGCCTCCTTTTATAGTCGAAGGGGCTGCCACAGTGGCACACAGGAGGTGGAAAGTTGTACAGTAGTTGAGTCTATCTCCTGGCATCATAGGAAAAACGCATTTAATGCGCTGCCGACGTGCCCTTCTTTCTTATCGAGGACAGCAAGGAAGCTCGTCCCACCTGTCGACGCCTCGCCTTGCTTCGACACGCCTCCGAGCTGACGAGGCATGTAGTGCCATGCTGGCTGGCTGGCTGCTGAGTTGGTGCGGTGGCAGAGTCTTCACGAAGATCTGCATGCCACCACGCAAGTGCTTGCTGAGTTGGCCTGGAAACCACATGCTGCCACGCAAGTGCCTGCCTAGTTGGTGGGCTGGCAGCTGCGTGGGAACAGCGGTGGAGTCTTGGCAGGTGCGGGCTAGGCTGCGGCCCCGCGGATGTCTTTGGCAAGAGTCTTGCCGGGGCTCCGGCAAGGGTCTTGCCGTGGCGTCGTGGGCGTCCCCGACAAGGGTCTTGCCGGGGGTCTCGTGGGTACCCACGGCAAGGATCTTACCGAGGATCTTCGTCTCCTGATTCTCATCTAGTCTTGTATGTTTTTGGTCTTCACAAAGATCTGCATGCCACCATGCAGGCGCCTCCCGAGCCTTGGTTCCAATGTGGTTGATGGTGTCGAAACTCTTAGGTTCAAGGGTGGCAGCTCTGCTGGTGTCGGGCAAGTTGCCCCGGCAAGGTTCTTGTCAGGGCTGTGGGGGCCGCCCTGGCAAGGGCCTTGCCGGGGGAGTTCTCCTCGCCCTTCTGCTCTTCATGCTTTTGTCTTGGTGTTGCTCTAGTCGTATTGTACTTTGCTTCCTTCCTCTACCCCGCTAAGTGTGGCCGTAGGTGCGGCTCTAACTGCCTGCGCACAAGTAAAGGGGTACCAAAAGGACCCCTACTTTTGTACACCGACAGGAGCCACCGGGCATGGGCCACACATAAGCGCAGAGCATTGTTGGGCCAGGCCTAGAACAGTGCGCGGGCACGCGTGGCAGAGTTTTACCGCAGTAACCGCCCTCGCCAGTTGCGCTTCCCCACAACCCGTGTTGAATGCGTGACGTGGGGGTCGCGTCATCCCGTGGTGAATAGTAAAGAGGCGGCTTGCGTGTCCTTTTAAAACTGTAGGGCCGCTGCTCATTTACTCTCTCTGCCTCAGAACCAACGTTCCACGTTTCCCACTACGCCTGCCCCTTGCGCCACGTATGCTGCATGCACGGCGTGGGGTAGGTGACAGATGCATGGTATACGTGAAGGCGCGTGGTGGACGATACTCTCGTGCCTTTGATTGGGCGGGGAGGGCGGCCGATGGCCTTGCTCGTTGCCACTTAACGAGTCGGACCTGAACTGGCTCTTCAGAGGCATAGAGCTAGTCTTTTATCCTTCCCCGTTCAGCTATATAAAAAGGGAACTCAGGGGGAGGAGGAGGAGCATCTCCCCATGTCTCCCCTTTGTCTCCATTCTTCATCCACCGTCATGGCGAGAGGGTGCGGCCGCGGCCGTTCTTCCGCGGAGGCGACCAGGTCGTCCTCCCGCCAGAGAGCCGCGGCGGTCAAGGAAGAGCCAGACGCCCAAGGTGAAGGCCATGCTCAAGGCGGGGGTGCCGGACAGGGCCGCGGTTGGCGAGGTGGCCGAGGCAGAGGTGGTCGAGGCAGAGGATAGCGTGGAAGCGGGACGCCTGCGTCGTCTTCATCTCCGTCGCCATCTCCTCCACCATCTCCTCCTGCTTCGTCGAGCGATCATGTCGGGGACATGACGCTGGAGTTCATTCTGGAGCTGCGTGGGCTGCGGCGCAGCCACCTTCGCCTTCCCGAGGCGTTCGCGAGGGTGATGGGGATCGACCGGCCACCGAGGCTGAGGCTTCACATGAAGGGGTGTTGCCACGGCGACATGTGGGTGAACACAAGGTTCCCTGCCCCTCATGTGATGCTCCTTCGTCGGGGCTGGAAAACCTTCGCATGTGCCCATTGCTTGATGGATGGGCACATCCTCTACTTCAGGCTAGCGGAGAGCAACCTGCTCTCCGTCAAGGTCTTCGGGCGCTCGGGACACAGGCTAGGGTGTTGTGCGGAGAGCTCGACCGAAGATGAGAGCTCCTTCTCGGGCGAGAGTGACTAGGAGGACAGCGACAACGACGATGAGGGTAGCGGGCGGGAGGATGACGGGTTCGACTATGCGTCGGACACACCGTCCCTGGGCGACGCAGGTAGCACCACCATCGGCACCGCCAGCTCCTTGAACTTCTCGGGTCGCCTCCTTGGGCGGCTGACGTGGGGAGGCCAAAGAAGACGAAGAAGGCGGGTGGCGGGCCGTCAACTCGGAGTACGATGGCACCGACGCCTTCATCGCGTATTGCCGGCCTACTGCCTCATCTTGCGGCTTCTTCCCCGTCACCGTCATCACCGGCCCTCTTCTAGATGGCCACCGGGATGTTCTCTTGGTGTCTTTTGCTGCTCGTACTTTGCCTAGGCACTTCTTTTGCCCTTCTGCCATCTTGTTTCGTTTCCTGAGTAGAGGGACAAGAAAGGGATTATGGGCAACTTATCTTTTTTTTTAGTTTCTAAGCATGCGGGCATTCGTCAGATTTAAACCTTGTAATCCCCTTGATCAAACTCCCATTCCGTATGAATTGTACTTGTTAACAACATATTAATGAAGAAAAGGGGTGTTTGCGGGGTTCTTTTGTGCGCGAGCGAGGCCCACACCAAGGAGCGAATCCTTATTATCTTAAAAATAAACATCATCACCCGGCAATCGACCTTGCCGTCCTCCCACCCCATGGCTCGACTATACTCACGCCTTTTGGCGGAGGTAGGGGAAAAGTAGGGTTAGGCCCTTCGTTTGCTCCCTTCCTATCGTGCTACAACCAAGTTCCGACCCAAAGAAAAGGTTCTTGGGCACAGGAAAGAGGGAGCATAGTGGTATAAGAGTAAGCAAAGCTCTGTACGTTCAAGTTCCATACGAAAAATGTAGAGTGGGGGATGAAAGACTTATCTGATTTTGTAGCCCCCCGGCAACCCGGGGCTTGCCGTGGTCGGATCTCCCCGGCAACCTTGGCTTGCCGGGGTTTGGGCGTCGGCCTGTTTCCTTTCCCCCCAGACAGCTCAGCAGAAACGCCCGCGCATCCTATGAACCAAAAGAAAGGACGGGAAGGGACATAGGGACGCGCACTCAACCTCTATGCTAGGGGTTAGTTGCTGCTAAGCACTATCGACCCTAACACAAAGAGAGAGAGTTAACCTAGCATGCATGCTAAAACTTAGGGCGCCAACGCTTCATTTATTTATGCTCAGAGTCTGCGCCTGGCTTTGTACATAGGGTTACATGCCTTGCCGGCAAGGCTAGTACAAAATGGGGGTTGCCGGGGCTCCGGCAAGAAGCATATAGGGTAAAACTTGCGAAGATGTTTGATATTCCAGGAATTGCTTACCGGAATGCCATCTTCGGTCTCCAGGCGGACTGCGCCGGGCCTGGTGACTCGTATTACCCGATAAGGGCCTTCCCACTTTGGCGTCAATTTGTTTGAATTCTTGGCGGATTGAACTCGCCGAAGAACAAGGTCGCCTTCCTCAAGGCTTCGGGCGTGAACCTTGCGGCTATGATAGCAGCGCAAGGCTTGCTGGTAGCGAGCGGCTCACACAGCAGCCCGAAGACGATCTTCCTCAAGGAGCATCACATCCTCTTGGTGCAACTGCTCTTGCTCAAGATCATCATAAGAGAGCACTCGAGGTGACCCGTATATGAGTTCCGTGTGGAGAACTGCTTCTGCCCCGTATACCAGGGCAAAGGGTGTCTGGCCAGTGGCTCGATTTGGCGTCGTTCTGATCGACCAAAGAACCGTTGGCAATTCATCAATCTAGCGCCTTCCGCACTTGTGCAGCTTGTCAAAAGTTCTGGTCTTGAGGCCCCGCAACACTTCTGCATTCGCCCTCTCAGCCTGGCCGTTACTTCTGGGATGAGCAACAGAAACAAAACAAACCTTGCCACCGAGATGCTGAATGTACTGCATGAAGGTTCGGCTTGTGAACTGTGTGCCGTTGTCGATGATGACCCTGTTGGGCACACCAAAACGGCAGACTAGCCCCTTGAAGAACTTGACGGCTGACTGTGCTGTCACCTTTCTCACTGGTTCCACTTCCGGCCACTTTGTGAACTTGTCGATCGCGACGTACAAGTACTCAAAGCCCCCGACAGCGCGGGGAAAGGGGCCTAGTATGTCGAGCACCCAGACCAAAAATGGCCAGGAAAGAGGGGTTGTCTGAAGGGCTTGGGCTGGTTGATGAAGCTTCTTTGAATGGAACTGGCATGCTTCACACTTGGTTACTAGTGCCGTCGCATCCTGGAGAGTGGTGGGCCAGAAGAAACCTTGCCGGAATGCCTTGCCGGTAAGGGCCCTCGACCCTATGTTGAAGCCACACATGCCTCCATGTATCTCTGCCAACAACCTCAGGCCGTCTTCTCGAGGAATGCACTTCAACTTCACGCCGTTCGGTCTCCTTCTGTATAGGGCATCATCCATGAACTGGTACATGCTGGACCGACGGGCTACCCTCTCTGCTTCTTCTTGTTCCTCAGGGAGCTCCCCTGTTTGGAGGAAATGGACAGTGGGTTGCGCCCATGCCGGAGACTGGGGCTCGACGGCAAGAACTAAAGGCACATCTTCGGCCGTAAGTGCAACTGCTTCTACGGCCAGGGCTTGGGGCCCTGCCGGGGGCCGCTGCTCTCCGGCAAGCTTGGGACACCCGACAACATCCTTGTCGGCGGCTCCTGGGAGCTTAGCGGGAAAGTACTTGTCGGGGCCTGCCTTCCTTCGTTTGCTTTGTCCTGCTGATGGTTCGACGGATGGCTGAGTTAATCGGAGCACAAAGGTACCTGGTTCCATAGGCAACTTGAGGGCAGCGCGTTTTGATAGGTCGTCAGCAATGTCGTTCTCTGCTCGGGGAACATGCTCTGCTTGCAACCCGTCAAAGCACTCTTCCAACTTCCTCACTTCATCCACATAGGTTTCCATCAACGGGCTCTGATAATCCTTGTTCTTCGAGCGCATCCTCGACGCCCTGGATCAGCTCCACTCCAACCGGGCAACTTATCTGGCCAACGAGTCCCAGAGGCTCTGCCGGGGCGCCTTGACCAAGGTGCTCACCAAGGTGGCGTTCTAGAACCCCACCGTCAACTTCGCCGACGCGTTCGATAGCTTGCTGGAGGAGGCAGACCTCACGGCGCTCAAGAAGCGTATCAAGCCCATCACCGACTGCGTCGATGAAGTCCAGAGGGTGCAGGGCCAGTGCCGGGACTAGGCACCCCGTTTCTCATCGCCGATGTGGGTTCATGGCCAAGACAATTTTATCTTAAGTTAGAACCGCAGCGATGTAACATAACTTTACCGTACTGAGTTGTACAGTGGCACAGTGGCACACAGGAGGTGGAAAGTTGTACAGAAGTCGAGTCTATCTCCTGGCACTGTAGGACAAATGCATTTAATGCACTACCGACGTGCCCTTATTGCTTTATCGAGGACGGCAAGGAAGCTCGTCCCACCTGTCGCCGCCTCGCCTTGCTTCGACACGCGTCCGAGCTAACGATGCGTGTAGTGCCACGCTGGCTGGCTGGCTGCTGAGTTAGTGCGGTGGCAGAGTCTTCACGAAGATCTGCATGCCACCACACGGGTGCTTGTTGAGTTGGCCTGGAAGCCGCATGCTGCCAGGCAGGTGCCTGCCTAGTTGGTGGGCTGGCAGCTGCGTGGGAACAGCGGTGGAGTCTTGGTAGGTGCGGGTCGGGCTGCGGCCTCGCGGATGTCTTCGGCAAGAATCTTGTCGGTGCTCCGGCAAGGGTCTTGTCGCGGCGTCATGGGCGTCGTCGGCAAGGGTCTTGCCGAGGGTCTCATGCGTATCCTCGGCAAGGATCTTACCGAGGATCTTCATCTCCTGATTCTCATCTAGTCTTGTATGTTCTTGGTCTTCACAAAGATCTGCATGCCACCATGCAGGTGCCTCCCCAGCCTTGGTTCCAATGTGGTTGCTGGTGTCGGGAAATTTTCCACGGCAAGGGCCTTCCCAGGGTTGTGGGGGAGTTCACCTCGCCCTTCTGCTCTTCATGCTTCTGTCTTGGTGTTGCTCTGGTCGTCTTGTACTTTGCTTCCTTCCTCTGCCCTGCTAAGTATGGCCGTAGGTGCGGCTCAAACTGCCCGCGCACAAGTAAAGGGGTACCAAAAGGACCCCTACTTTTGTACACCGACATGCAGCGCTTGCCGTCGGAGGTAGATCAACTTTGCTGTCCGGGTGTACTCTTTCTTTCCTTTGCAAACCGACATTGTGCAACCCTAGGCCCCTCTGATGTGTATATAAACCGGAGGGATTAGTCCGTAGAGACCATCAGAATAATCGTAGGCTAGACAGCTAGGGTTTAGCCATTATAATCTCTAGGTAGATCAACTCTTGTAACACATATATTCATCGAATACAATCAAGCAGGACGTAGGGTTTTACCTCCTTTGAGAGGGCCCGAACCCGGGTAAACATTGTGTCCCTATTGTCCATTGTTACCATTGATCCTTAGACACACACCTTGGGACCCCTTCCTCGAGATCTCCGGTTTTGACACCGACATTGGTGCTTTCACTGAGAGTTCCATTGTGTTGTCGCCAGAAGATCGATGGCTCGCCTTGGAGTCAACAACGACGCTGTTTCCGGGGAGACCTTTCTCCCTAGTCAACTATTTGTATTTGGCAGCTTCGTGCTACGTGCCAACTCGACCGGTCACCTCGAGTAGGTCGACAGCTACGCTCCTAGTCATCAGATTAGGTTTGGAAGCTTGAACTACATCACCGATATCCCAGGAGATCTGATCTCCGAGGGGTTCACGGCCTCGGCCACCGCTCCCCACCCATATGAAGAAGACCCTTCGGATCCACTATCATATCCCATCCAGGGTTGACTCTCATGCTCGCCCTGGCCTTAGATCCGGGGAGGCCCACTTCGTCCGAAGATGGGAGGATAAACCCCGCAGGACTGTCTCCCATTACGGTGGTTCCAGCCGAAGACTCAGATACGACCATGCCGTCGGTGGACCCGGAGTCAAACGGGACTCTCCCCGTCATCGGGAAGCCGGACTCGCCTCTGGACCTCAACTCTGAACTCTTGAGGTCTGTGTCCATTAGGCTCGGTCCAGTGGTTATTACCGAACCTATTGCCACAGAACCTCATACGCCTATCCAGCTTTCGCTCTTAAACGAAACACTAGACCTAATGCGATCTCTCACCATCATGGAAGTATCACCGCCGAAATACGCCCAGCTTGAACTAGGGGCTGAGAGCAGGGAATTTTATGTCCCACCCTCCACCCACTTAATAGCCACTGTGGACGACCTAACTGACATGCTAGACTACGCCTTTGAAGACATCGATGGTATGGACGACGATGCTAGAGCTGAAGCAGGTCAAAAGCCGCCTATCACTGGGCGTTGGACGACCACTTCTACTTACGACGTATACATGGTGGACACGCCTGAGAAGAAGGACGACGAAGGCACTCAAGACCCAGATGAGGATAAGCTCGTCGATGAACCACCAAAATGCCAACATCAGCGGCGCCGCTCTCGATCGCGTCGAGCGAGGGAAAGCAATATCGACATCAGAGATAATGACACTCCGGATAACGCCAAAGACTCCGAGTACCCCGTCGAGCATGCGTTCGAGCATGTTAAGAGGGAAGAGGGTCAAGTCAACCCCGACGAGCTCACCGATCACGGGGATTCAGAAGATAGTAACTACTTACCTGTCTCTGAAGAGGATGTTAGCCTCGGTAACAAAGATTTCATCGTCCCTGAGGAACCCCTCGGACAAGAACGCTTCAAGCAATGACTCATCACTACTGCACGGAGCCTCAAAAAGAGACAACAGTAGATACAAGCTGAACAGGATACGCACAATGACAGATGGACCAAGGTGCTAGCCGCCGAAGAAGGATACGGCCTTGAGTGCCAAACTAAAAGTTATCCCAAGCGCAGGCTACTGCCACAATTCGACGAGGAGGCCTTCGATCCCATACCTGTTGGGGAACGCAACATTTAATTTCAAAAAATTTCTACGATCACGCAAGATCTATCTAGGTGAGATGCATAGCAATGAGAGAGGGAGAGTGTGTCCACGTACCCTCATAGACCGAAAGCGGAAGCGTTAGGTTAACGCGGTTGATGTAGTCGAACGTCTTCGCGATCCAACCGATCAAGCACCGAACATACGGCACCTCCGATTTCAGCACAAGTTTAGCTCGATGACGTCCCTCGAACTCTTGATCCAGCAGAGGGTCAAGGGAGAGTTTCGTCAGCACGACGGCGTGGTGACGGTGATGGTGATGTGATCCGCACAAGGCTTCGCCTAAGCACTAAAACGCTATGACCGGAGGAGTAAACTGTGGAGGGGGGCACCGCACACGGCTAAGAGAACAATTGATGAGCTTTGGGATGCCCCCTGCCCCCGTATATAAAGGAGGGGAGGAGGAGGTCGGCCACCAAGGGGGCGCTCCAAGGGGTGGAGTCCTACTAGGACTCCACTCCTAGTAGGATTCGGCCCCCCTCTTTTTCCTTTCTCATCGGAGGGGAAAAGGGAAGGAGAGGGAGAGGGAGAGGGAGAGGGAAAGAGGAAAGGGGGTTGCGCCCCTTCCCTTGTCCAATTCGGACTCCCTTGGGGGGGTGCACCGCCCTGTGGGCTCCCCTCTCTTTCACCCCTATGGCCCATGAAGGCCCATTACTTCCCCAGGGGGTTCCGGTAACCCCTCGGTACTTCGATAAATATCCGAAACGTCCTGAAACCATTCCGGTGTCCAAATAATATCGTCCAGTATATCCATCTTTACCTCTCGAGCATTTCGAGACTCCTCGTCATGTCCGTGATCTCATCGGGACTCCGAACAAACTTCGGTCACCAAAACACATAACTCATAATACAAATCGTCATTGAACGTTAAGCGTGCGGACCCTACGGGTTCGAGACCTATGTAGACATGACCGAGACACATCTCCGGTCAATAACCAATAGCGGAACCTAGATGCTCATATTGGTTCCTACATATTCTATGAAGATCTTTATCGGTCAAATCGCAATAACAACATAAGTTATTCCCTGTGTCATCGGTATGTTACTTGCCCGAGATTCGTTCGTCGGTATCCTTATACCTAGTTCAATCTCTTTACCGGCAATTCTCTTTACTCGTTTCGTAATGCATCATCCCGCAACGAACTCATTAGTCACATTGCTTGCAAGGCTTATAGTGATGTGTATTACCGAGAGGGCCCAGAGATACCTCTCCGATACTCGGAGTGACAAATCCTAATCTTGATCTATGCCAACCCATCAAACACCTTCAGAGACACCTGTAGAGCATCTTTATAATCACCCAGTTACGTTGTGACATTTGATAGCACACAAGATGTTCCTGCGGTATTCGGGAGTTGCATAATTTCAAGGTCAGAGGAATATGTATAAGTCATGAAGAAAGAAATAGCAATAAAACTTAATGATCATTATGCTAAGCTAATGGATGGGTCTTGTCCATCACATCATTCTCCTAATGAAGTGATCCCGTTCATCAAATGACAACACATGTCTATGGTTAGGAAACTTAACCATCTTTGATTAACGAGCTAGTCAAGTAGAGGCATACTAGGGACACTTTGTTTTGTCCATGTATTCACACATATATCAAGTTTCTGGTTAATACAATTCTAGCATGAATAATATACATCTATCATGATAAAGGAAATATAAATAACAACTTTATTATTGTATCTAGGGCATATTTCCTTTAGCCTTCCACTTGCACTAGAGTCAATAATCTAGATTACATAGTAATGATTCTAACACCCATGGAGTCTTGGTGCTGATCATGTTTTGCTCGTGGAAGAGGCTTAGTCAACGGGTCTGCAACATTCAGATCCGTATGTATTTTGCAAATCTGTATGTCTCCCTCCTTGACTTGATCGTGGATGGAGTTGAAGCATCTCGTGATGTGTTTGGTTTTCTTGTGAAATTTGGATTCCTTTGCTAAGGCAATTGCTCCAGTATTGTCACAAAAGATTTTCATTAGACCCGATGCACTAGGTATTACACCTAGATCGGATATGAACTCCTTCATCCAGACTCCTTCATTTGCTGCTTCTGAAGCAGCTATGTACTCCGCTTCACACATAGATCCTACCACGACGCTTTGCTTGGAACTGCACCAACTAATAGCTCCACCATTCAATGTAAATATGTATTCGGTTTGTGACTTAGAGTCATCCGGGTCAGTGTCAAAGCTTGCATCGACATAACCATTTATGACACGCTCTTTGTCACCTCCATAGACTAGAAACATATCCTTAGTCCTTTTCGTGTATTTTAGGATGTTCTTGACTGTTGTCTAGTGATCCACTCTTGGATTACTTTGGTACCTCCCTGCTAAACTTATAGCAAGGCACACATCAGGTCTGGTACACAACATTGCATACATGATAGAACCTATGGCTGAGGCATAGGGAATGACTTCCATTTTCGCTCTATCTTCTGCAGTGGTCGGGCATTGAGTCTGACTCAACTTCACACCTTGTAACACAGGCAAGAACCCTTTCTTTGACCGATCCATTGTGAACTTCTTCAAAACTTTATCAAGGTATGTGCTTTGTGAAAGTACAATTAAGTGTCTTGATCTATCACTATAGATCTTGATGCCCAATATATAAGCAGCTTCACCGAGGTCTTTCATTAAAAAATTCTTATTCAAATATCCTTTTATGCTCTCCAGAAATTCTGTATTATTTCCAATCAGCAATATGTCATCCACATATAATATTAGAAATGCTACATAGCTCCTACTCACTTTCTTGTAAATACGGGCTTCTCCAAAAGTCTGTATAAAACCATATGCTTTGATCACACTATCAAAGCATATATTTCAACTCCGAGATGCTTGCACCATTCCATAAATGGATTGTTGGAGCTTGCACACTTTGTTAGCACCTTTAGGATTGACAATACCTTCTGGTTGTATCATATACAACTCTTCTTTAAGAAATCCATTAAGGAATGCAGTTTTGACATCCATTTGCCAAATTTCATAATCATAAAATGCGGCAATTGCTAACATGATTCGGATAGACTTAAGCATCGCTACGGGTGAGAAGGTCTCATCGTAGTCAACTCCTTGAACTTGTCAAAAACCTTTTGCAACAAGTCGAGCTTTGTTGACAGTAACATTACCGTCAGCATCAGTCTTCTTCTTGAAGATCCATTTATTCTCTATGGCTTGCCGATCATCGGGCAAGTCAACCAAAGTCCACGCTTTGTTCTCATACATGGATCCCATCTCAATCATGGCCTCAAGCCATTTCACGGAATCTGGGCTCATCATCGCTTCCTCATAGTTCGTAGGTTCGTCATGGTCTAGTAACATGACTTCCAGAACAGGATTACCGTACCGCTCTGGTGTGGAACGTACTCTGGTTGACCTACGAGGTTCGATAGTAACTTGATATGAAGTTTCATGATCATCATCATTAACTTCCTCATTAATTGGTGTAGGCATCACTGGAACTAATTTCTGTGATGAACTACTTTCCAATTCGAGAGAAGGTACAACTACCTCATCAAGTTCTACTTTCCTCCCACTCACTTCTTTTGAGAGAAACTCCTTCTCTGGAAAGGATCCTTTTTTAGCATCGAATACCTTGCCTTTGGATCTGTGATAGAAGGTGTAACCAATAGTTTCTTTTGGGTATCCTATGAAGACACATTTCTCTGATTTGGATTCGAGCTTATCAGGTTGAAGCTTTTTCACATAAGCATCGCAACCCCAAACTTTAAGAAACGACAGCTTAGGTTTCTTGCCAAACCACATTTCATATGGCGTCGTCTCAACGGATTTAGATGGTGCCCTATTTAACGTGAATGCAGCCGTCTCTAAAGCATAACCCCAAAATGATAGTGGTAACGGTAAGAGACATCTTAGGTCGCACCATATCTAATAAATTATGGTTGCGACTTTCGAACACACCATTACGCTGTGGTGTTCCAGGTGGCGCGAGTTGTGAAACTATTCCACATTGTTTCAAATCAAGACCAAACTCGTAACTCAAATATTCACCTCCATGATCAAATCGTAGAAACTTAATTTTCTTGTTACGATGATTTTCTACTTCACTTTAAAATTCCTTAAACTTTTCAAATGTTTCAGACCTATGTTTCATTAAGTAGATATACCCATATCTGCTCAAATCATCTGTGAAGGTCAGAAAATAACGATACCCTCCGCGGGCCTCAACACTCATTGGACCGCATACATCAGTATGTATTATTTCCAATAAGTCAGTGGCTCGCTCCATTGTTCCGGAGAACGGAGTCTTAGTCGTCTTGCCCATGAGGCATGGTTCGCAAGCATCAAGTGATTCATAATCTAGTGATTCCAAAAGCCCATCAACATGGAGTTTATTCATGCGCTTTAGACCAATATGACCTAAACAGTAGTGCCGCAAATAAGTTGCACTATCATTATTAACTTTGCATATTTTGGCTTCAATATTATGAATATGTGTATCACTACGATCAAGATTCAACAAAAATAGACCACTCAACAAGGGTGCATGACCATAAAATATATTACTTATATAAATAGAACAACCATTATTCTCTGATTTAAATGAATAACCGTCTCGCATCAAACAAGATCCATATATAATGTTCATGCTCAACGTTGGCACCAAATAACAATTATTCAGGTCTAAAACTAATCCCGAAGCTAGATGTAGAGGTAGTGTGCCGACAGCGATCACAGCAACCTTGGAACCATTTCCGACGTGCATCGTCACCTCGTCCTTAGCGAATCTTTGTTTAATCTGTAGCCCCTGTTTCGAGTTGCAAATATGAGCAACAGAACCAGTATCAAATACCCAAGCGCTACTACGAGCATTAGCAAGGTACACATCAATAACATGTATATCAAATATACCTTTCACTTTGCCATCCTTCTTATGCGCCAAATACTTGGTGCAGTTCCGCTTCCAGTGACCAGTCCATTTGTAGTAGAAGCGCTCAGTTTCAGGGTTAGGTCCAGACTTGGGCTTCTTCACGGGAGCAGCAACTTGCATGCTATTCTTTTTGAAGTTCCCCTTCTTCCCTTTGCCATTTTTCTTGAAACTAGTGGTCTTGTTAACCATCAACACTTGATGCTCCTTCTTGATTTCTACCTCCGCAACCTTTAGCATTGCGATGAGCTCGGGAATTGTCTTTTACATCCCTTGCATGTTATAGTTCATCACGAAGCCTTTATAGCTTGGTGGCAGTGATTGAAGAACTCTGTCAATGACACTATCATTAGAAAGATTAACTCCTAGCTGAGTCAAGTGGTTATGGTACCCAGACATTCTAAGTATGTGTTCATTGCCAGAGTTGTTCTCCTCCATTTTGCAGCTATAGAACTTGTTGGAGACTTCATATCTCTCAACTCGGGCATTTGCTTGAAATATTAGGTTCAACTCCTCGAACATCTCATATGCTCCATGACGTTCAAAACGTCTTTAAAGTCCCAATTCTAAGTCGTAAATCATGGCACACTGAACTATCGAGTAGTCATCAGCTTTAGTTTGCCAGACGTTCATAAAGTCCGGAGTTGCTCCTGCAGCGGGTCTTGCACCTAGCGGTGCTTCCAGGACGTAATTCTTTTGTGCAGCAATGAGGATAATCCTCAAGCTACGGACCCAGTCCATGTAGTTGCTACCATCATCTTTCAACTTAGCTTTCTCTAGGAACGCATTAAAATTCAAGGGAATGCTAGCACGGGCCATTGATCTACAACAACATAGATATGCAAAAACTACCAGGACTAAGTTCATGATAAATTAAAGTTCAATTAATCATATTACTTAAGAACTCCCACTTAGATAGACATCCCTCTAGTCATCTAAATGATCACGTGATCCATATCAACTAAACCATGTTCGATCATCACGTGAGATGGAGTAGTTTTCAATGGTGAACATCTCTATGTTGATCATATCTACTATATGATTCACGTTCGACCTTTCGGTCTCAGTGTTCCGAGGCCATATCTGCATATGCTAGGCTCGTCAAGTTTAACCTGAGTATTCTGCACGTGCAAAACTGTCTTACACCTGTTCTATGTGAACGTAGAGCTTATCACACCCGATCATCACGTGGTGTCTCGGCACGACGAACTGTAGCAATGGTGCATACTCAGGGAGAACACTCATACCTTGAAATTCAGTGAGCGATCATCCTATAATGCTACCCCCGTACTAAGCAAAATAAGATGCATAAAAGATAAACATCACTTGCAATCAAAATATGTGACATGATATGGCCATCATCATCTTGTGCCTTTGATCTCCATCTCCAAAGCACCGTCATGCATCTCCATCGTCACCGGCTTGACACCTTTGATCTCCATCGTAGCGTCGTTGTCGTCTCACCAACTATTACTTCTACAACTATCGCTACCGCATAGTGATAAAGTAAAGCAATTACATGGCGATTGCATTTCATACAATAAAGCGACAACCATAAGGCTCCTGCCAGTTGCCGATAACTTTTTACAAAACATGATCATCTCATACAATAACTTATATCACATCATGTCTTGACCATATCACATCACAACATGCCCTGGAAAAACAAGTTAGACGTCCTCTACTTTGTTGTTGCAAGTTTTACGTGGCTGCTATGGGTTTCTAGCAAGAACCGTTCTTACTTACGCATCAAAACCACAACGATTTTTTGTCAAGTGTGATGTTTTAACCTTCAACAAGGACCGGTCATAGTCAAATTTGATTCAACTAAAGTTGGAGAAACAGACACCCGCCAGCCACCTTTATGCAAAACAAGTTGCATGTCAGTCGGTGGAACCGGTCTCATGAACGTGGTCATGTAAGGTTGGTCCGGGCCTCTTCATCCAACAATACCGCCGAATCGAAATAAGACGTTGGTGGTAAGCAGTATGATTATTATCGCCATGACCAGCATGGATGTTCGAGATCTGACAAGAGCAAAAATTTACGAAGTGTGGGGACAAACAGGTTCCACAGATTGAAGCTATAAATTTGGATCTGCCGCTGTTTAGAAAAAGGAAGTAAATTTTAAATCTAAGGTGGCGGCAGCAGAAAAGTGGAGGTGCCCTAGAAGAGATCTGTCGCGATGAGGATATGCTCTAATATCAAAATCAGGTGCTAAAACTGCTACCGCACAGGACCTATGTCATTTTCAGATCAAAACTACGCGATCTAGAAAGGTGAAAGGGGAGCGGTGATGAACACCGATGAACACTGAAACCCTAATGACAGATCTATGGCGAGGAAAGGGAAGACTTACTGATGCTGATGAAACAATGGAGAGGCGTCGCGGTTTTCTGGTCTGTTCAGGGTGATGCAGCGGCCAGAGTTGATGAAGGGGACGAAGGCCCACAGCGGCGGAGCTCGTGCGGACTGGTGCGTCACAAGGAGGAAGAAGAAGGCAAGAAGGAAAAGGGGGAAATGAAAGGGGAACCCGAGGTCTTATTTATAAGGGGAGAAGGATAAGTGGCATGCACGAGAATCGAGGAGATAGAAAAATGGATAAGCGACGGCGCGGGCGCCTCGATTTTTGGAGGGTCGGTAAAGAAAGAGATTTATTAAGATTTGGGTTCTGTGAAGCATTAATCGCAGGTGACGTCACGGCGGGTTACCACATTTTCCGGAAATGACGTCATGGCGGGTTACAATATTTCACAGTAAGACGAAGAAGGATTTTCTAAGTGTTGAAGATTGACATGAACAAGTTCAAATCAACCTGGGGCCTAATGTTGGGGATATGACTATCAGATATGACCTGCCCAGGAGGGGCTGGGTCATCCCTATGGCGGCTCATCTCAATGAAGCCCAAGAGTATATTAAGATGGCAGTTCATAGACAAGCTTGTTAGAGGGCCCAAACCCGAAGGTGGCTTAAGGCCCATGAGTATAAACCGCCATGTATATGTAAACTTGTATTGTAAGGCATGTAAGATAAGTCACCGAGCCGGACACGTTGTATGAGCTGGCCGGGACTCTGTAGGCCACAGGGCATCAACCCGTGTATATAAGGGGACAACCCGGCAGCGGGCTTAGGGAAAGAAACAACAACTCGAGAGCCAGGCAAAGCATATTCGCTCCCTGGTCATCGCAACCCTAGTAATACCACCTCAAACTGGATTAGGCCTTTACCTTCACCGCAAGGGGTCGAACCAGTATAAACTCCTCGTGTCCTTTGTCCTGTTTAACCCCTTTAAGCTAACCTCGTCGCAGTGTCTCCAAAACTAAGTCCTTCCATGAGGACATCTGCCGTGACACTTCCACGACACGTAGGGTCCTCACGCTTAACGTTCAATGACGATTTCTATTATGAGTTATGTGTTTTGGTGACTGAAGCTTGTTCGGAGTCCCGGATGAGATCACAAACATGACGAGGAGTCTCGGAATGGTCAAGAGGTAAAGATTCATATATTGGAAGGTTGTATTCGGACATCAGAATGGTTCCGAGTGATTCGGGTATTTTTCCGAGATGCAGGGGTTACCGGAACCCCGGGGGGAATATTGGGCCTACATGGGCCATAGGGGAGAGGGGAGGCAGCCCACAATGGGTGGTCGCGCCCCCTCCCTATAGGGAGTCCGAATTGGACTAGGGAGGGGGCGCGTCCCCCCTTTCCTTCTCCACTTCCTCTCCCTTCCCTCTTTCCCCCTCTCCGGAAAAGGAAAGGGAGTCCAACTAGGATTGGGAGTCCTACTTGGACTCCCCCCTTTGGCGCGCCCCCTAGGTCGGCCGCCTCCTCCCCTCCTCCTTTATATATGGGGGCAGGGGGGCACCCCAAAGGCACGTCAATTGTTCCTCAGTCGTGTGCGGTGCCTAGTTTACCACTTCGGTCATATTGTTGTAGTGCTTAGGCGAAGCCCTGCGCGGATCACATCACCAACACCGTCGCCACGCCGTCGTGCTGACGAAACTCTCCCTCGACCCTCTATTGGATCAAGAGCTCGAGGGACATCATCGTGCTGAACGTGTGCTGAACACGAAGGTGCCGTACGTTCGGTACTTGGATCGGTTGGATCATGAAGACGTTTGACTACATCAACCGCGTTACATAACGCTTCTGCTTTCGGTCTACGAGGGTACGTGGACACACTCTCCTGTCTCGTTGTTATGCTTCTCCTAAATAGATCTCGCGTGACCGTAGGAATTTTTTTAAATTACTACGTTCCCCAACAGCATGGAGAAAGAGAGGTCACTTCTCTCTATTAGCTAGCTAACACAATATGAAACCCCTAAACCCTCCAAAACCCCTACCCCCCCCCCCCCTCCCCCCTTAAAAAAATCTCCAACGCCTGCGAGCTGCTGACGCGTGGCTGCCTTTTGGTCCCGGTTGGTGTTACCAACTGAGTATAAAGGTCCTCCTGTTTGGGCGCCCCACAACGACCACGTGGAGCTCCTTTGGTCCCGAAGCCAACCGGGACTAAAGGTTTTGGGTATTAGTCCCATTTGTTTTGTCCCGGTTTCAAAACCGGGACTAAAGGCCATCTGGAACCGGGACCATAGCCATGTTTTCCACTAGTGTCATCAATCACCCTAGCACCGGTCCACCCACATAACTATTTATCAAAGTAGTGAACGGGAGTCGATGAATCATGATGAATGTGACTAGATGAAATTCACATGTGTCCTTGAGAACGCTTTGCTTACTATAAGAAGTACTTTTGGCTTGTCCTTTGCAATAAAATGATTAGTCCACCTTGCTGCACCTTGTTACTTTGGTTACGTGTTATTACCTGCTATGAATTATCTTGCTACCAAACTATTTGTTACTACTATTTTGTAGCACTTGCAGAGAAAGCCTTGTTGAAAACGTTTATCAATTCCTCGTTTGGGTGCGACACTCTTATTTATCGAAAGGACTACGATTGATCCCCGTACTTGTGGGTCATCAAGGCGGCGCAACTAGCCTCTTGTGTAGGGTCATGTGCCCAACCAGATCTTCCTCCACGTCCACGTCCACGTCCTCCTCCTCTGCCACCTCTTGGACGACAACCAACCCCCTTAAACCAAGACGCCCGGCGTTCTTTGAACACAAGCGCTAAAGGAGGGTGTACTCCATTACCACATTTTCTTTGAAAACATGGCGGAGATATCCACACACAGCACACAAGTCCGGAAGACACACATAACATGACAGTGTTGACACGGAAAGTCCAAGGCCCCTTTTCCATCACTCTCTCCCAATCCTAAAGGCAAGAGAACTGCGACGCGTACAAGTTGTCCGCCGAATCTTCACCTCCTTGCCAGGCCCCAGGCTACCCTCATGTTCTTAAAGAACCAAAACTGGCAATAGTTTTTTTTTATATGAACTCGGGCTATGGCCATCCACTGCGTCGTCCTTTCCGTGATCGCCTCCTCATCGTCAACCACCACGCCGTCGAGATCCTCCTCCGAGATCCCCTAACTCTTTTGGCATCTCCTCCACCTCCCACGGGTTCATCCTCGAATCACCTTTTCTTTTTTCCTTTTGATGAGGGCAGGACTGAAAACGGCCAAAGTGGACCGTGTGCGTGGGCTGGGCCTTGTGCTGGAGTATATACCTGGGGCGAGCGAGCAAGGGAAAAAGAGCTTCGTGTTCGTGTAGACTAGACTAAAAAAAAGGTTGTCTAAAAAAAACTAAAAAAAGGAAAAGGAAAAAGAGCTCCCCTAATCCATCTCCAGATTGAGATCCCCTTCTTGCTTTCGTGTTGGAGACGGAAACGAAGGCGCCTCCCTCTGATCTGATATATAAGTACTGGCCGGAGTAGAATCGATCGAGAGGATCATCAGGCATCAAGTGAAGAAGTCGATGGCGGCGGCGATGAGATTCGGCGGTGGCGCTCTGCTCCGGCGAGCGCCCGTGGCGGCGGCAAGGGTGCGGCTCGCCCACACCAAGCCCTGCAGCCCGGAGGAGATGAGGGACGCGGCGGCCCGCGTGGCGGAGATCGAGGAGGCCAAAGAGGAGCTGTTCGACAAGGTGCATGGCCTGGTTACCACCTACGATGTTCCGCGCAGGATGAGTCGCGAGTACATGCTTCTCATGCAGCGCCTCTCCTCGCAAATCAACCCTAGACCCCAAGACCCAGTCTGGTAACCATCTTGTCTCATTTTATTGTTATTTAGCATATTATTTGCTAGCGATCTATTTGGATTGTACTCCCTTTTCTTTATGGGGCGAGTATATTGACTTTGTTTCCACATGCTAACTATCTATTAGGATTGTACTAAGACTAATAAGCTGCAAAAACGTCTTTCATCAAGTTACAAATTAACCCAATTCATCAAGGTTGTATATTCCATCTCATCCGTATATATATTGTTTTGGTATTGTATTGTTTTGCAGGCGTTTCTGTCGACGCCATGAAAGACGCAATACTTACTACAAGTTTCTGGGGGCATCTACGAATGGCCTTTTGACTGGAGTTTGCATCGGCTTGCTCGTGTTTGCTCCACCAAAAAAGTCTGTTGCGGACTGGTGGAACAAAGTTACTAGTTGAATCCACTTCTCCCACACACCATACTAGTTGACACTACACTAATGTCAAAAGCATTCTTATATTAATGTTTTTATATTATGGAACGAAGAGAGTGACTTATATTAAGACTAGCTTGTCATGAGGATTGTACTAGTCATCATATATATAGCTTAGCTACTAGTTCTATCTTTGGATCTTACATCGGCTTGTAAGCCTATGTTTCTTGTTTGACTATAATCTACTCGTATGGCCTTTGCCCGCTACATAAGCTCTTTCAACACATATTGATGCTGGCCGGCCGGCATGATCATCATCTTTCCTCCCTACCCATTATTTCCAATGCTTGCTTCACTATTTTTATTTTTATTTTGTTGCTGTTGTTGAGCACGGTCGATGGTGCTCTAATCATACGGCTACGGAACCGCATCTATCGGATGCTAAATCTAGCACCCAGAATTCCCTCATATATATTTTTTAGCCGTAGGAATGTTGTTTCCTGCTATGCTAGCTAGCTAGGTGTGCAACTCCCTTACTGCTGACAAAATGCTGCCTCTCTTGCAATGCCCAAATATGAACGTAGCAGCAAAGATATATATGTAAGTAATCATGAGTAAACAGAGACACTATCAGAACTTTCCCATATTTGCTACTCAACGGAGGTTTGCTCCGATCCTCACCGACGCCGAGGACGAAGGCCCTGCAAACATGAAGCAGCAATCAGTACCCAGGCTGAGGACTAAGGTCGATCTGGGTGCACGTTTTTCTCGCTTCAGCATCGCTCCTGCCATCTAGGCTTGCATTTCTGTCCGTGAAGCTCTCTTGGAGCACAAATGCCTAACAGGAGTATCAACACCTTCATCCTTTTTTTTGACAATGCAACACCTTCTTCCTGCTCTTGAGTCTTTGTGATGCCATTCATGAGGTGGTTCCGACTAACGGTCTCTGTCATGGATAGCCTAGCTACACTACCAGGCCGGTTTACAAGGTCCCGTATAAAATCTTTCGCAAGAGCTATACGAACAGCTTCGGCAAATTAATAATTTTCTGATTAATTTAATTCAGAAATAAATCTTGATGATATCACTAACAGTATACTAATCATATGTAAATATGGAAGTGCATACTAGCCATAGAACATGCATATCTATGAACTTACTAAGTGATCTAAATTAATAATATTTATGTTTAATTTTCTTTTTCCTTTTTCTGCTTTGATGAACTATTTTTTAATCCTAAAATTTTCCTTCAAATCGATGAATATCTTTTTCACAAAATTGATGAACTTTTTTAAGAATTGATTAACTTTTTCCAAATTTAATGATTTCAAAAATTCTATGAACTTCTTTTCAAATTCAATGAAGTTTTTCAAATCGTTTTTTTGCAAATTCAATGAACTTTTCCCAAATCATTTCTTTTGCAAATTTGTGAACTTTTTTTCCAAAATCCACGAACATTTTTTGATTCACAATCATTTTCATTTTTTGTGAGTTTTTAATTTTTTTCATAAGTCAACGGGACATGCTAAAATGCGATCGAGCGCTCGACATACATTGGCCGGCCCACGAGCGATGGCGCATGGGTGCCTGGACGGTTCCCTGGCGCTTAGTGCGCCGAATAGGAGCTCCGGTGTTTGGGGCCATGGTGGCAGGTAGTAGCAAAAGTAGCTATGTGAGAGGACCAGTTCCACGAAAGTATAAATTGTAATTTTGAATCCCATTATCTTGCAAATTTTTCGCTTGCTTTTGGGGTGGGACACCACTTATGGCCAAAGTTCCCTGTGATATTGTAATGATCCCTATGAACATTGAATAAAGGGAAGTGGGATTGTTCTAAAAAAGCTACGTGAGAGGACGTCAAGCGGAATTTGTTGTGGAAAAAAAAAGCCTCTCAAAGGACCGGTGCTTTCCATTGGAGGAAAAGATAGAAAAAGCTAATTGACCTACAACCTAGCACGTGGTGGTGGAGTTTATCTTAACGGTGAAGTGCACACGCGAACAAAAGCCATCTTCTGTCCCCGAGCTCATTGATAAACAGTAAAATCAAATAAGAAATGGAAAAAAATCAAACAAATCTGATTTTTTTATGCAAACATTGACCAAAGTTTTACGTGCTTGCAAAATGTCATCTTGAAAATATATTTGTGGAATTCGTGGCAAAAAAACAAAGTCAACACTCCAAAATGCTTTCAAAAATAACATGTTTGGAGCATCGATATTTTTTTGCCACGACTTTCAAAAACATGATTTTAAGATGAAATTTTGTGAGAACGTAAAAGTTTTGTCAATGTTTTTACAAAAACAATTCAGAATTTTATTTTATTTTTCAATTTTTTTGGATTTTACTATTCACCGAGCTCATTTAAGCTCGGGCTGAGAAACTTCATGTGCACACGGGAAGGATTATATGGTGGAGTGTGGCTTTAGTTCTTTGTTCATGGTTGTGTATGAATATGGTAGCGTGAGGGTTTGTGGTGTGTGTGACGTGATGGAGACGTGTGTACAAGGTTTCGAGGAGTCTAGAGCGCATCACGACGGGATCATGCATGCACATGGCGTCAAGGAAGACACAGAGATGTGTGGGGCGGACACGATGTGCGGTGGAGCATGTTGCAGTCAGATAATTTTGCCTGGGCCGGACTGGATAGTCTAATGGATCGATATGGATGTTGGTCAAGAAGAAGATGGCGGTGATTTTAGCAACGACAACATAGGAGCATGATACTGACGGTGGTCGACTTCTAGGCGTGGAAACACGTGGTGCGGGTCTGGGGGCTTGTGTGGCTTCGACAAGACTATGGTGCATGGTTGATTCAAGGCAGTCTACACCTGAGAGCGTGAAGTCGAGGGGCGTGGGGTGATACGTCTCCAATGTATCTATAATTTTTTATTGTTACATGCTATTATATTATCTGTTTTGGATGTTTAATGGGCTTTATTATGCACTTTATATTATTTTTGAGACTAACCTATTAACCAAATGCCCAGTGCAAATTGCTGTTTTTTGCCTATTTCAGTGTTTCGCAGAAAAGGAATATCAAACGGAATCCAAACGGAATGAAACCTTCGGGAGAGTTATTTTTAAAACAAACGCAATCCAGGAGACTTGGAGTGGACGTCAAGGAAGCAACGAGGCGACCACGAGGTAGGAGACACGCCCGGGGGGTAGGCGCGCCTCCCACCCTCATGGGCCCCTTGTGGCTCCGTCGACCTACTTCTTTCGCCTATATATACTCATATACCCTGAAAACATCCGAGAGCACCACGAAACCCTATTTCCACCGCCGCAACCTTCTGTACCCGTGAGATCCCATCTTGGGGCCTTTTCCGGTGCTCCGCCGGAGAGGGAATCGATCAGAAGGGCTTCTACATCAACACCATAGCCTCTCCGTGTTGGGAAACGTAGTAATTTCAAAAAAATTCCTACACACACGCAAGATCATGGTGATGCATAGCAACGAGAGGGGAGAGTGTTGTCCACGTATCCTCGTAGACCGAAAGCGGAAGCGTTAGAACAACGCGGTTGATGTAGTCGTACGTCTTCACGGCCCGACCGATCAAGCACCGAAACTACGGCACCTTCGAGTTCTAGCACATGTTCAGCTCGATGACGTCCCTCGAACTCCGATCCAGCCGAGTGTCGAGGGAGAGTTCCGTCGGACGACGGCAGCGTGGTGACGATCTTGATGTTCTACCGTTGCAGGGCTTTGCCTAAGCACTGCTACAATATTATCGAGGAGGACTATGGTGGAGGGGGGCACCGCACACGGCTAAGAGATCAAGAGATCAATTGTTGTGTCTAAAGGTGCCCCCTGCCCCCGTATATAAAGAAGCAAGGGGGGAGGGGGCGGCCGTCCAGGGAGGAGGCGCGCCAAGGGGAGTCCTACTCCCACCGGGAGTAGGACTCCCTCCTTCCTTGTTGGACTTGGAGAAGGGGGGAAAGAGGAGGGAGAGAGAGGAAGGAAAAGGGGGGCGCCGCCCCCTCTCCTTGTCCTATTCGGACTAGGAGGGGAGGGGCGCGCGGCCCTGCCCTGGCCTCCTCTCCTCTTCTCCACTAAGGCCCACTATGGCCCATTAAGGCCCCGGGGGGTTCCGGTAACCTCCCGGTACTCCGGTAAAATCCCGATTTCACCCGGAACACCTCCGATATCCAAATATAGGCTTCCAATATATCAATCTTCATGGCTCAACCATTTCGAGACTCCTCGTCATGTTAGTAATCACATCCGGGACTCCGAACAACCTTCGGTACATCAAAACTCATAAACTCATCATATAACTATCATCGAAACCTTAAGCGTGCGGACCCTACGGGTTCGAGAACTATGTAGACATGACCGAGACACGTTTCCGGTCAATAACCAATAGCGGAACCTGGATGCTCATATTGGCTCCTACATATTCTACGAAGATCTTTATCGGTCAAACCGCATAACAACATACGTTGTTCCCTTTGTCATCGGTATGTTACTTACCCGAGATTCGATCGTCGGTATCTCAATACCTAGTTCAATCTCGTTACAGGCAAGTCTCTTTACTCGTTATGTAATGCATCATTCCGTAACTAACTCATTAGTTACATTGCTTGCAAGGCTTATAGTGATGTGCATTACCGAGAGGGCCGAAGATACCTCTCGACAATCGGAGTGACAAAACCTAATCTCGAAATACGCCAACTCAACATGTACCTTTGGAGACACTGTAGAGCTCCTTTATAATCACCCGATTACGTTGTGGACGTTTGGTAGCACACAAAGTGTTCCTCCGTAAACGGGAGTTGCATAATCTCATAGTTGTAGGAACATGTATAAGTCACGAAGAAAGCAATAGCAACATACTAAACGATCAAGTGCTAAGCTAATGGAATGGGTCATGTCAATCACATCATTCTACTAATGATGTGATCCTGTTAATCAAAGGACAACTCATGTCTATGGTTAGGAAACATAACCATCTTTGATTAATGAGCTAGTCAAGTAGAGGCATACTAGTGACATTAAGTTTGTCTATGTATTTACACATGTATTATGTTTCCGGTTAATACAATTCTAGCATGAATAATAAACATTTATCATGATATAAGGAAATAAATAATAACTTTATTATTGCCTCTAGGGCATATTTCCTTCAGTCTCCCACTTGCACTAGAGTCAATAATCTAGATTGCACAGTAATGATTCTAACACCCATGGAGCCTTGGTGCTGATCATGTTTTGCTCGTGGAAGAGGCTTAGTCAATGGGTCTGCAACATTCAGATCCGTATGTATCTTGCAAATCACTATGTCTCCCACCTGGACTTGGTCCCGGATGGAATTGAAGCGTCTCTTGATGTGCTTGGTCCTCTTGTGAAATATGGATTCCTTTGCCAAGGCAATTGCACCAGTATTGTCACAGAAGATCTTCATTGGTCCCGATGCACTAGGTATGACACCTAGATCAAAAATAAATTCCTTCATCCGGATCCTTCATTTGCTGCTTCCGAAGCAGCTATGTACTCCGCTTTGCATGTAGATCCCGCCACGATGCTTTGTTTAGAACTGCACCAACTGACAGCTCCACCGTTCAATACAAACACGTACCCGGTTTGCGATTTAGAATCGTCCGGATCAGTGTCAAAGCTTGCATCGACGTAACCATTTACGACTAGCTCTTTGTCACCTCCATAAACGAGAAACATATCCTTAGTCCTTTTCAGGTATTTCAGGATATTCTTGACCGTTGTCGATGATCCACTCTGAATTACTTTGGTACCTTCACGCTAAACTTATTGCTAAGCATACATCGTGCGGTACACAGCATTGCGTACATGATAGAGCCTATGGCTGAAGCATAGGGAACATCTTTCATTTTCTCTCTATCTTACATTTGTGGTGCGGCATTGAGTCGACTCAACTTCACACCTTATGTCTGAGGCAAGAACCCTTTCTTTGCCGATCCATTTTGAACTTTTTCAAAACTTTATGATGGTATGTGCTTTGTGAAAGTCCAATTAAGCGTCTTGATCTATCTCTATAGATCTTGATGCCCAATATGTAAGCAGCTTCACTGAGGTCTTTCATCGAAAAACTTTTATGCAATATCCCTTTATGCTATCCAGAAATTCTATATCATTTCCAATTAACAATATGTCGTCTACATATAATATCAGAAATGCTACAGAGCTTCCACTCACTTTCTTATAAATACAGGCTTCTCCAAAAGTCTGTATAAAACCATATGCTTTGATCACACTATCAAAGCGTTTATTCCAACTCCGAGAGGCTTGCACCAGTCCATAAATGGATCGCTGGAGCTTGCACACTTTGTTAGCATCTTTTGGATCGACAAAACCTTCTGGTTGCATCATATACAACTCTTCTTCCAGAAATCCATTCAGGAATGCAGTTTTGACATCCATTTGCCATATTTCATAATTATAAAATGCGGCAATTGGTAACATGATTCAGACAGACTTAAGCATCGCTACGGGTGAGAAATTCTCATCGTAGTCAACCCCTTGAACTTGTCAAAAACCTTTCGCAACAAGTCGAGCTTTGTAGACAGTTACATTACCATCAGCGTCAGTCTTCTTCTTGAAGATCCATTTATTCTCGATGGCTTGCCGATCATCGGGCAAGTCAACCAAAGTCCATACTTTGCTCTCATACATGGATCCCGTCTCAGATTTCATGGCCTCGAGCCATTTTGCGGAATCTGGGCTCATCATCGCTTCCTCATAGTTCGTAGGTTCGCCAGGGTCAAGTAACATGACTTCCAGAATAGGATTACCATACCACTGCAGTGCGGATCTCGACTCTGGTTGACCTACGAGGTTCGGTAGTAACTTGATGCGAAGTTTCATGATCAATATCATTAGCTTCCTCAGCGATTGGTGTAGTCGTCACAGGAACCGGTTTCTGTGATGAACTATTTTCCAATAAGGGAGCAGGTATAGTTACCTCATCAAATCTACTTTCCTCCCACTCACTTCTTTCGAGAGAAACTCCTTCTCTATAAAGGATCCGAATTTAGCAACAAAAGTCTTGCCTTCAGATCTGTGATAGAAGGTGTACCCAATAGTCTCTTTTGGGTATCCTATGAAGACACATTTCTCCGATTTGGGTTCGACCTTATCTGGTTGAAGTTTCTTCACATAAGCATCGCATCCCCAAACTTTAAGAAACGACGACTTTGGTTTCTTGCCAAACCACAGTTCATAAGGCGTCGTCTCAACGGATTTTGATGGTGCCCTATTTAACGTGAATGCGTCCGTCTCTAAAGCATAACCCCAAAACGATAGCGGTAAATCAGTATGAGACATCATAGATCGCACCATATCTAGTAAAGTACGATTACGACGTTCGGACACACCATTTCGCTGTGGTGTTCCGGGTGGCATGAGTTGCGAAACTTTTCCGCATTGTTTCAAATGTAAACCAAACTCGTAACTCAAATATTCTCCTCCACGATCAGATCGTAGAAACTTTATTTTCTTGTTACGATGATTTTCCACTTCACTCTGAAATTCTTTGAACTTTTCAAATGTTTCAGACTTGTGTTTCATTAACTAGATATACCCATATCTGCTCAAATCATCTGTGAAGGTGAGAAAATAACGATACCTGCCGCGAGCCTCAATATTCATTGGACCACATACATCAGTATGTATGATTTCCAATAAATCAGTTGCTCGCTCAATAGTTCCGGAGAACGGCGTTTTAGTCATCTTGCCCATGAGGCACGGTTTGCAAGTACCAAGTGATTCATAATCAAGTGATTCAACAAGTCCATCCGTATGGAGTTTCTTCATGCGCTTTACACCAATATGACCCAAACGGCGGTGCCACAAATAAGTTGCACTATCATTATCAACTCTGCATCTTTTGGCTTCAACATTATGAATATGTGTATCACTACTATCGAGATTTAATAAAAATAGACCACTCTTCAAGGGTGCATGACCATAAAAGATATTACTCATATAAATAGAACAACCATTATTCTCTGATTTAAATGAATAACCGTCTCGCATCAAACAAGATCCAGATAGCTTAACGCTAGAACCAATTTACAATTATTCAGGTCTAAAACTAATCCGAAGGTAGATGTAGAGGTAGCGTGCCGACCGCGATCACATCGACTTTGGAACCATTTCCCACGCGCATCGTCACCTCGTCCTTAGCCAATCTTCGCTTAATCTGTAGTCCTTGTTTCGAGTTGCAAATATTAGCAATGTAACCGATTATCAAATACCGAGGTGCTACTGCGAGCATTAGTAAGGTACACATCAATAACATGTATATCACATATACCTTTGTTCACCTTGCCATCCTTCTTATCCGCCAAATACTTGAGGCAGTTTCGCTTCCAGTGACCAGTCTGTTTGCAGTAGAAGCACTCAGTCTCAGGCTTAGGTCCAAATTTTGGTTTCTTCTCTTGAGCAGCAACTTGTTTGCTGTTCTTCTTGAAGTTCCCCTTCTTCTTCCCTTTACCCTTTTTCTTGAAACTGGTGGTCTTATTAACCATCAACACTTGATGCTCCTTCTTGATTTCTACCTCCGCAGCCTTTAGCATTGCGAAGAGCTCGGGAATAGTCTTGTCCATCCCTTGCATATTATAGTTCATCACGAAGCTCTTTTAGCTTGGTGGCGATGATTGAAGAATTACATCAATGACACTATCATCGGGAAGATTAACTCCCGGTTGAATCAAGTGATTATTATACCCGGACATTTTGAGTATATGTTCACCTTTGTAACAATTCTCTTCCATCTTGCAGCTATAGAACTTATTGGAGACTTCATATCTCTCAATCCGGGCATTTGCTTGAAATATTAACTTCAACTCCTGGAACATCTCATATGCTCCATGACGTTCAAAACGTTGTTGAAGTCCCGATTCTAAGCCGTAAAGCATGGCACACTGAACTATCGAGTAGTCATCGACTTTGCTCGCCAGACGTTCTTAACGTCGTCAGTTGCATCTGCAGCAGGCCTGGCACCCAGCGGTGCTTTCAGGACGTAATTCTTATGTGCAACAATGAGGATAATCCTCAAGTTACGGACCCAGTCCGTGTAATTGCTACCATCCTCTTTCAACTTAGCTTTCTCAAGGAACGCATTAAAATTCAACGGAACAACAAAGACGAGCCATCTATCTACAACAAACATAGACAAGCAAAATACTATCAGGTACTAAGTTCATGATAAATTTAAGTTCAATTAATCATATTACTAAAGAACTCCCACTTAGAAAGACATCTCTCTAGTCATCTAAGTGATCACGTGATCCAAATCAACTAAACCATGTCCGATCATCACGTGAGATGGAGTAGTTTTCAATGGTGAACATCACTATGTTGATCATATCTACTATATGATTCATGTTCGACCTTTCGGTCTCCGTGTTCGAGGCCATATTTGTATATGCTAGGCTCGTCAAGTTTAACTCGAGTATTCAGCGTGTGCAACTGTTTTGCACCCGTTGTATTTGAACGTAGAGCCTATCACACCCGATCATCACGTGGTGTCTCAAAGACAAAGAACTTTCATAGCGGTGCATCCTCGTGGAGAACACTTCTTGATAATTAGTGAGAGATCATCTTATAATGCTACCGTCGATCAAAGCAAAATAAGATGCATAAAGGATAAACATCACATGCAATCAATATAAGTGATATGATATGGCCATCATCATCTTGTGCTTGTGATCTCCATCTCCGAAGCACCGTAGTGATCACCATCGCCACCGGCGCGAAACTCTGATCTCCATCGTAGCATCGTTGTCGTTTCGCCATCTATTGCTTCTACGACTATCGCTGCCGCTTAGTGATAAAGTAAAGCAATTACAGGGCGCTTGCATTTCATACAATAAAGCGACAACCATATGGCTCCTGCCGATTGCCGATAACTTCGGTTACAAAACATGATCATCTCATACAATAAAATATAGCATCATGTCTTGACCATATCACATCACAACATGCCCTGCAAAAACAAGTTAGACGTCCTCTACTTTGTTGTTGCAAATTTTACGTGGCTGCTACGGGCTGAGCAAGAACCGTTTTTACCTACGCATCAAAACCACAATGATAGTTCGTCAAGTTAGTGATGTTTTAACCTTCGCAAGGACCTGGCGTAGCCACACTCGGTTCAACTAAAGTTTGAGAAACTGACACCCGCCAGCCACCTGTGTGCAAAGCACGTCGGTAGAACCAGTCTCGCGTAAGCGTACGCATAATGTCGGTCCGGGCCGCTTCATACAACAATACCGCCAAACCAAAGTATGACATGCTGGTAAGCAGTATGACTTGTGTCGCCCACAACTCACTTGTGTTCTACTTGTGCATATAACATCTACGCATAAAACCTGGCTCGGATGCCCTTTGTTGGGGAACGTAGTAATTTCAAAAAAAATCCTACGCACACGCAAGATCATGGTGATGCATAGCAACGAGAGGGGAGAGTGTTGTCCATGTACCCTCGTAGACCGAAAGCGAAAGCGTTAGAACAACGCGGTTGATATAGTCGTACGTCTTCACGGCCCGACCGATCAAGCACCGAAACAACGGCACCTCCGAGTTCTAGCACACGTTCAGCTCGATGACGTCCCTCGAACTCCGATCCAGCCGAGTGTCGAGGGAGAGTTCCGTCAGCACGATGGCATGGTGATGATCTTGATGTTCTACCGTCGCAGGGCTTCGCCTAAGCACTGCTACAATATTATCGAGGAGGACTATGGTGGAGGGGGGCACCGCACACGGCTAAGAGACCAAGAGATCAATTGTTGTGTCTAGAGGTGCCCGCCTACCCCCGTATATAAAGGAGCAAGGGGGGGCAGCCAGGGAGGAGGCGCGCCAAGGGGAGTCCTACTCCCACCGGGAGTAGGACTCCCTCCTTCCTTGTTGGACTTGGAGAAGGGGGGAAAGAGGAGGGAGAGAGAGGAAGGAAAAGGGGGGCGCCGCCCCCCTCTCCTTGTCCTATTCGGACTAGGAGGGGAGGGGCGCGCGGCCCTGCCATGGCCTCCTCTCCTCTTCTCCACTAAGGCCCACTATGGCCCATTAAGGCCCCGGGGGGTTCCGATAACCTCCTGGTACTCCGGTAAAATCCCGATTTCACCCGGAACACCTCCGATATCCAAATATAGGCTTCCAATATATCAATCTTCATGGCTCGACCATTTCGAGACTCCTCGTCATGTCGGTAATCACATCCGGGACTCCGAACAACCTTCGGTACATCAAAACTCATAAACTCATAATATAACTGTCATCGAAACCTTAAGCGTGCGGACCCTACGGGTTCGAGAACTATGTAGACATGACCGAGACACGTTTCCGGTCAATAACCAATAGCGGAACCAGGATGCTCATATTGGCTCCTAGATATTCTACGAAGATCTTTATCGGTCAAACCGCATAACAACATACGTTGTTCCCTTTGTCATCGGTATGTTACTTGCCCGAGATTCGATCGTCGGTATCTCAATACCTAGTTCAATCTCGTTCTGTGCAAGTCTCTTTACTCGTTATGTAATGCATCATTCCGTAACTAACTGATTAGTTACATTGCTTGCAAGGCTTATAGTGATGTGCATTACCGAGAGGGCCCAGAGATACCTCTTTGACAATCGGAGTGACAAAACCTAATCTTGAAATACGCCAACTCAACATGTACCTTTGGAAACACCTGTAGAGCTCCTTTATAATCACCCAGTTATGTTGTGACGTTTGATAGCACACAAAGTGTTTCTCCGGTAAACGGGAGTTGCATAATCTCATAGTTGTAGGAACATGTATAAGTCACGAAGAAAGCAATAGCAACATACTAAACGATCAAGTGCTAAGCTAATGGAATGGGTCATGTCAATCACATCATTCTACTAATGATGTGATCACATTAATCAAAGGACAACTCATGTCTATGGTTAGGAAACATAACCATCTTTGATTAATGAGCTAGTCAAGTAGAGGCATACTAGTGACATTAAGTTTGTCTATGTATTTACACATGTATTATGTTTCCGGTTAATACAATTCTAGCATGAATAATAAACATTTATCATGATATAAGGAAATAAATAATAACTTTATTATTGCCTCTAGGGCATATTTCCTTGATCTCCCACTTGCACTAGAGTCAATAATCTAGATTGCACAAGAATGATTCTAACACCCATGGAGCCTTGGTGTTGATCATGTTTTGCTCGTGGAAGAGGCTTAGTCAATGGGTCTGCAACATTCAGATCCGTATGTATCTTGCAAATCACTATGTCTCCCACCTGGACTTGGTCCCGGATGGAATTCAAGCGTCTCTTGATGTGCTTGGTCCTCTTGTGAAATCTGGATTCCTTTGCCAAGGCAATTGCACCAGTATTGTCACAGAAGATCTTCATTGGTCCCGATGCACTAGGTATGACACCTAGATCAAAAATGAATTCCTTCATCCAGACTCCTTCATTTGCTGCTTCCGAAGCAGCTATGTACTCCGCTTTGCATGTAGATCCCGCCACGATGCTTTGTTTAGAACTGCACCAACTGACAGCTCCACCGTTCAATACAAACACGCATGCCGGTTTGCGATTTAGAATCGTCCGGATCGGTGTCAAAGCTTGCATCGACGTAACCATTTACGACTAGCTCTTTGTCACCTCCATAAACGAGAAACATATCCTTAGTCCTTTTCGTGTATTTCAGGATATTCTTGACCGCTGTCGATGATCCACTCTGAATTACTTTGGTACCTTCCTCGCTAAACTTATTGCTAAGCATACATCAGTGCAGTACACAGCATTGCATACATGATAGAGCCTATGGCTGAAGCATAGGGAACATCTTTCATTTTCTCTCTATCTTCGGTTGTGGTGCAGTATTGAGTCTGACTCAACTTCACACCTTGTAATACAGGCAAGAACCCTTTCTTCGCCTGATCCATTTTGAACTTTTTCAAAACTTTATCAAGGTATGTGCTTTGTGAAAGTCCAATTAAGCGTCTTGATATATCTCTATAGATCTTGATGCCCAATATGTAAGCAGCTTCACCGAGGTCTTTCATCGAAAAACTTTTATTCAATATCCCTTTATGTTATCCAGAAATTCTATATCATTTCCAGTTAACAATATGTCGTCTACATATAATATCAGAAATGCTACATAGCTCCCACTAACTTTCTTGTAAATCTGAGGCTTCTCCAAAAGTCTCAGATAAAACCATATGCTTTGATCACACTATCAAAGCGTTTATTCCAACTCCGAGAGGCTTGCACCAGTCCATAAATGGATCGTTGGAGCTTGCACACTTTGTTAGCATCTTTTGGATCGACAAAACCTTCTGGTTGCATCATATATAACTCTTCTTCCAGAAATCCATTCAAGAATGCAGTTTTGACATCCATTTGCCATATTTCATAATCATAAAATGCGGCAATTGGTAACATGATTCAGACAGACTTAAGCATCGCTACGGGTGAGAAAGTCTCATCGTAGTCAACCCCTTGTCGAAAACCTTTCGCAACAAGTCGAGCTTTGTAGAAGTTACATTACCATCAGGGTCAGTCTTCTTCTTGAAGATCCATTTATTCTCGATGTCTTGCCGATCATCGGGCAAGTCAACCAAAGTCCATACTTTGTTCTCATACATGGATCCCGTCTCAGATTTCATGGCCTCAAGCCATTTTGCGGAATCTGGGCTCATTATCGCTTCCTCATAGTTCGTAGGTTCGCCATGGTCAAGTAACATGACTTCGTAATAGGATTACCATACCACTGCAGTGCGGATCGACTACGGTTGACCTACGAGGTTCGGTAGTAACTTGATCTGAAGTTTCATGATCAATATCATTAGCTTCCTCACTGATTGGTGTAGTCGTCACAGGAACCTGTTTCTGTGATGAACTATTTTCCAATAAGGGAGCAGGTATAGTTACCTCATCAAATCTACTTTCCTCCCACTCACTTCTTTCGAGAGAAACTCCTTCTCTAGAAAGGATCCGAATTTAGCAACAAAAGTCTTGCCTTCAGATCTGTGATAGAAGGTGTACCCAATAGTCTCTTTTGGGTATCCTATGAAGACACATTTCTCGATTTGGGTTCGAGCTTATCCGGTTGAAGTTTCTTCACATAAGCATCGCAGCCCCAAACTTTAAGAAACGATTTACTTTGGTTTCTTTCCAAACCACAGTTCATAAGGCGTCGTCTCAACGGATTTTGATGGTGCCCTATTTAACGTGAATGCGTCCGTCTCTAAAGCATAACCCCAAAACGATAGCGGTAAATCAGTATGAGACATCATAGATCGCACCATATCTAGTAAAGTACGATTACGACGTTCGGACACACCATTTCGTTGTGGTGTTCCGGGTGGCATGAGTTGCGAAACTTTTCTGCATTGTTTCAAATGTAAACCAAACTCGTAACTCAAATATTCTCCTCCACGATCAGATCGTAGAAACTTTATTTTCTTGTTACGATGATTTTCCACTTCACTCTGAAATTCTTTGAACTTTTCAAATGTTTCAGACTTGTGTTTCATTAAGTAGATATACCCATATCTGCTCAAATCATCTGTGAAGGTGAGAAAATAACGATACCTGCCGCGAGCCTCAATATTCATTGGACCACATACATCAGTATGTATGATTTCCAATAAATCAGTTGCTCGCTCAATAGTTCCGGAGAACGGCGTTCTAGTCATCTTGCCCATGAGGCGTGGTTCGCAAGTACCAAGTGATTCATAATCAAGTGATTCAACAAGTCCATCAGTATGGAGTTTCTTCATGCGCTTTACACCAATATGACCCAAACGGCGGTACCAATAGGAAACATAACTATCTTTGATTAATAAGCTAGTCAAGTAGAGGCATACTAGTGACATTAAGTTTGTCTATGTATTCACACATGTATTATGTTTCCGGTTAATACAATTCTAGCATGAATAATAAACATTTATCATGATATAAGGAAATAAATAATAACTTTATTATTGCCTCTAGGGCATATTTCCTTGATCTCCCACTTGCACTAGAGTCAATAATATAGATTACACAAGAATGATTCTAACACCCATGGAGCCTTGGTGCCGATCATGTTTTGCTCGTGGAAGAGGCTTAGTCAACGGGTTACGCACCATTCAGATCTGTATGTATCTTGCAAATCTCTATGTCTCCCACGGACTTGGTCCGGATGGAATTGAAGTGTCTCTTGATGTGCTTGGTCCTCTTGTGAAATCTGGATTCCTTTGCCAAGGCATTGCATCAAGATTGTCACGAGAAGATCTTCATTGGTCACGATGCACTAGGTATGACACCTAGATCGGAAATGAACTCCTTCATCCAGACTCCTTCATTTGCTGCTTCCGAAGCAGCTATGTACTCCGCTTCACATGTAGATCCCGCCACGACGCTTTGTTTAGAACTGCACCAATTGACAGCTCCAACGTTCAATATAAATGCATACCCGGTTTGCGATTTAGAATCGTCCGGATCAGTGTCAAAGCTTGCATCGACGTAACCATTTACGACTAGCTCTTTGTCACCTCCATAAACGAGAAACATATCCTCTGTCCTTTTCAGGTATTTCAGGATATTCTTGACCGCTGTCCAGTGATCCACTCCTGAATTACTTTGGTACCTTCCTGCTAAACTTATTGCTAAGCATACATCAGGTCTGGTACACAGCATTGCATACATGATAGAGCCTATGGCTGAAGCATAGGGAACATCTTTCATTTTCTCTCTATCTTACATTGTGGTGCGGCATTGAGTCGACTCAACTTCACACCTTATGTCTGAGGCAAGAACCCTTTCTTTGCTCGATCCATTTTGAACTTTTTCAAAACTTTATCAAGGTATGTGCTTTGTGAAAGTCCAATTAAGCGTCTTGATCTATCTCTATAGATCTTGATGCCCAATATGTAAGCAGCTTCACCGAGGTCTTTCATCGAGAAACTTTTATTCAAGTATCCCTTTATGCTATCCAGAAATTCTATATCATTTCCAATTAACAATATGTCGTCTACATATAATATCAGAAATGCTACAGAGCTCTCACTCACTTTCTTGTAAATACAAGTTTCTAAAAAAGTCTGTATAAAACCATATGCTTTATCACACTATCAAAGAGTTTATTCCAACTCCGAGAGGCTTGCACCAGTAATTTGTTCGACAGTAATTTATTCACCCACCTTAAATTATGCTATCTTGAGAGAAGCCACTAGTGAAACCTATGGCCCCAGGGTCTATCTTCATCATATTATTTTCTTATCAATTTGCTATTTCTGCCGCCGTTTATTTTGCAATCTTTACTTTCCAATCTATATCATAAAATACCAAAAATATTTATCTTATTATCTCTATCAGATCTCACTTTTGCAAGTGCCCGTGAAGGGATTGACAACCCCTTTATCACGTTGGTTGCAAGGTTCTTATTTGTTTGTGCAGGTACAAGGCGACTTGCGTGTAACCTTCTACTGGATTGATACCTTGATTCTCATAAACTGAGGGAAATACTTACGCTACTTTGCTGCATCAGCCTTTCCTCTTCAAGGGAAAACCAACGCATGCTCAAGAGGTAGCATGGCGCGGCTACATAGAGTCATGTTGAAGGCCGAGCTGGAGTCTGGTGGACGAATTCACTCTATACTGATGGAGAGGCTACAACGTAAGAGCCTGGAGAGTCGAGGCCTATTTCACCGGTAAAGAGAGAGACTCGTGGTTCGGACTAGGGCCTAGTGGTCTGAAGGAAACTTGATACTCGGCATCGGTCGACGATGACTGGTTGTGGTAGGGTTTGAGTGGTGTGGGTCCATGGCCCTGGAGACTCGACCAAGACAGGAGGGGCTTTGACGCAATGATAGCGACGAGGCTTACGGTAAGCATGGGGCACAACGACAGGACAAGGCACTGTTGGCCAGACAAAGTGTGCAGAGGTTGCTGAAGCAGTGTTGACGAGTAGCCGGTTCAAGTTTGTGATTGGGTCTATCGGTGTCGGTTAATGGATGGGAGTTGACCATGGAGAATCTGAGAAAGTGGCAGAAAGTCTGAAATTATCAAAAGTTGAGAGAGTACATGGTCGTATATTCTATGGTGTTCACTCCACATGGCAAGGTGTTGATGACAAGTATAGAAGGAGGCAAAGTGTTATAGTGGTGGGACATGTCAGAGACTATCCGGGAAAAAGATGAGGCAACTGCGAATTTGACTAAGGATAACATAGGGCAACATTGAATTTTCTTCAAGTTTCATACATAAGTCAATAAAGAGCTAGGATGTTGAGTTCGGGTAACTATTATTGTGGCATTCAATATGAGTATTAATTTTTCACACAAAAAATAATCGGCATGCTCTGTCGAATATGTCCACATGGACAAACTCGAGAAGAATCGGGCCCAGGAAGACAAACTCGAAGAAGAAGCACCGCCACCCGGGCGACAACCACGCCTGCGAGGATTAAACATCCTAACTGCTATTTGTGAGCTGCGTTGGAATTTTCCCCGAAGAGGAAGGGTGAATCAATGTAGTAGCTGATAAGTATTTCCCTCAGTGAGAATCAAGATTATCGAACCAATAAGAGAATCACACCAAGCCTAGTGAACAACATCTGCACACATAAGAGCAAGTACTTGCACCCAACACGGGCAAGAGGGTTGTCAATCCCCTTGAACTCGTTACTTGTAAGGATCAAATCTGGTAGTAATAGATATATAAATTACAAAACAAAATAAAAGTAAATAAATCGCATCAAGGTATTTTTTTTGTTTTTGTAATATGATAAAGGTATACCGGTGCCATAGTTTTTACTAGAGGTTTCTCTCTTGAAGTGGGTGAACAAATTACTGTTGGACGATTGATATAAAAGCACATAGTTATGATGTTATTCATGGAAATGATGATGTATATAGGCATTACGTCCGTGACAAGTAAACCGAAATGATTTTACATCTACTATTATTACTCCACCAATCGACGCTATCTAGCATGCATCTATGATATTACGTTCATAACAAACAGAGCAATGCATGAAGCAAGATGACATAATGTGGACAGAACAAATTCAAGCAATATGAATAAACCTCATCATTTTACCCTTACCGGCAACAATACAAACTTCCTCACTACCCCCTCTGTCACGAGGCGAGGACATCGCAAGATTGAACCCATTACAAAGCACATTTCCGTTTGAAGATAAATCAATCTAGTTGGCCGAGCCAAACGGATAGATCGGAGAGAAATACAAAGCAATAACAATCATGCATAATAAAGTACAACAAATACTCAATTACTTTCAGTGAATAATCTGATCCTAAACCCACAATTCATTAGATCCCAACAAAACACACCTAAAAGAAGATTACATCGGATAGAACTCCATGAAGATCATGGAGAACTTTGTAGCGAAGATCAAAGAGAGTGGGAAGAAGGCATCTAGCTACCAAACGAGAGCAAGGAGGCCACCCTTGACAGGTCCACGCACGAGGAGGTCATAGGCACCCTCATCGGATAAAGCCGCCACCATCATATTATAAACCGTCGATCCGGCTCATCGGAGGACCGAAAATCCTACATCGACGGAAGCAGAAACATGCAGCTCAACAACAACAGTAAGGTGGTTCCGCGAGCTTGAATGTAAATCGTCTCATGAAACTACCAAAGTATAATGTGTGGCCATCGGAGAAACTAGAATTCCTTTTGGTGGCAGCATCCAGAAATAAGAGAAGGATGGATGGCTGAGCCTCCTGAGAGCTCAGTGATTCTGGACCGTTGGATGCGATTTCCGGATGCGTTCTCGTCCGTTGGATCAAGATCTGGAGGAATCTGCGCCGTCGGATCGAAAAAATCTACTGCTGGAATGAATAGTAATTTCCTACAACGCCTCCCCCCGCTCGTTTTTACTACGTTTTTACCATTCTAAGGTCGCTGGCGCGTGGGTCCGTTCGCGGGTGGGCCTCCGTTGTCAGCGACCGTGGCTTGGTTCCGGCCCGGTCGCCCCATCGCGCGCGTAAGCGGGGGAAATATCTCGTGCCACCGCACGTTATATCCTGCCCCCATCGAGGGTATTTGGGTCTTTTCGTTTCCAGGGTCGTGCGTGGCGTGCCACGGTTCGCTCGTGAGGCTATGGGCGGCCCATCCTTTCGTGCTCTCGTTCGTCCCCCTCGTTGGGTGAGAACCCTAGCCGCCTGCCTTTCTCACACGCCGTGCCGCCGCCATCCTCCGCCCCCTCCCTCCCGTCCCGCTCCCCAACTCCCCTCCCATCGCCCACCCGCCTCGCCGTTGCTCTCGCATTGCCGAACTCGCCGCTGCCGCTGCTCGTCGTCGCCATCGTCGAGAGGAGAGCGACAGTTGGACCAGGCGCCGCCATCGACGGGAGATGCGCAGGAACCGCCAGCGCTCCTCCAGCGACCAATCCTTCTCTCTCGCCCCTCGCGCCCCCGTCGAGCTCGTGCATCACATCATCGGGAGGAGGGTAAGTAGATCCGCCGCCCACTCTCTTCCTGCACCATCCTCATCGATTATTTCGTGCGGGTCATTGACGGCATGGTTTCTTCATTGCTGCTCTGGAGCTCCACTGAGGTGAGGTCACCCCTTTCTTGTTCTCACAGCCTCCGTTCCTTTCTAGGCAGAGATGATGGGAAGAAGAGGCAAGGTCGTATGGTGGTGGGTAGGGGGGCTCAGGCGTCGCCAGAGATAAATGAATGCCATAATGTTTTTTCTGCTGACTTCTCTCTTGCTGCTGCTGCAGGTTGTTGGCTCACCCACGCTGTCGGCGCTGAGGCGGATGCCGATGTTGTCGTTTCCTCTGGCCAGCTTTGCCCATGTTTCTGGGGACGTTGCACCCTCTACGGCCGGAAGCCCCTCGCCCTGGCGCCGCCACTACGTGCCGCCCCCAACGCCAACATCGTATGCCCACCACCCGTCCTTCCTCTTTCTCTTCTCACCACATTGTCTAAATGTTCAGTACCATTACAGCAGTACTAATATTCAGTAGCATTATGCATTTGTCTGAATGTTCTTGTGCCATAGCAAAATGTATCATACATGTTTGGTTCCTCAATCTTGTGGGCCGGACATCGACTGGATCTCATTAGTGATTGCTCAACCTGCAGGGTATCTCTCTACTGATCTCCTTTTTTGTGGCATATATGCCAGGAAACTGAGCCATCCATGTAAGGTGAGTAATTGGTGTCACATCTATCTGTCGAACTGCCACTGGTGCTAAAAATGGTGTTACTGTAGCGGACAGCTGCCATCGACCAATAGTCGTGCGATTTAGATGCAAGGTTCAGTAGCCTTTGATCATTGAATTTTCTTTGGAAGCTAAAATATCAGTCTTTGGTTTTGTATATGAGCCCATTAGCTTATATTGAGATAATTAGGAAATAAGTAAAATCATTTGATACTTATAGATAGTGGTAACAAAGGTGAAAAATGGACCGGGTGTATGATCTCCAAATTAATGATGGGATATCCTTATTTGGGACTTCATTGAGAAGTTGTTCTTTAAAGATTGAAATATTGAATGGCATGACGATTCCTCTCTGCTGTGGATGTATATTATCTGTATATACTTGATAATTGTCAAGATTATCTAGGCGGATGTATAATTTGTTGTTTGCTGGGAATTTTCTTTGAGGTGATTGATTGATGCACAACCTTATTCATCTCCTTATTTGTAATTCGTTCTCTCCAGGTTGCAGGCACCTATTACAACAAGGTTATTCTCATCCTTCTCCTATTAATAAGCAGCTAGATCCAAGGTACCTATGTAAAATTGCTCAATCATTTTGATATATAGTCTCTCAAGATTTCTAATTTTTCATTGTGATTGTTGGTTTCTAGATGTGTTCACACTCTTTGGCACTGCTAAAGACACTTCATGAAAGTCAGGTGTGTAAGCCGTAAAGCCGAGGGAGCTTGACCAGGTAATTCACCATCTTGTGGGACACCTCGTGTATCTTCACCTCTGTGATGTACATTCACTTTACATTCTTTCACGATGAAACTAAGTAAATATTCGGCACGCACTTATCTGTAACTGTAGATCAATCTGAATGTTGGCCATCCGATCTGGCGTCCTGGCTGACGTGTCCTGATCGCGGCCGCTCATTCGTTCCAGTTCAGACTCAGTTTCGGCCTCCAGTCGTTGACCCCTGTCATTTACATGCGGGCATGGTCGTTCCTCATCTGTGTGGATGAGCGTTTTCTTGCGAGCGTTTGGTGCGTCGGGGAGAGGCTCGGGGTGGCGGGCCGCCGCATCGACGTGCCGGTTAAGGTGGTTCTTCGCGCTGGATGTGCTCTCTTTCGAGGAGTAATTGATTTCAGATCTCGTTTGCTTGCAGGTCGCTTCTTCTTGCCGTTCAAGCGCCGGATCTGTTGATGCGGACTTGTTCGTTTTTTGCGGCTGCTGCTTCTTTTGGCCGATACCCTCGGATTTTCGTTCGATCTGTGCCAGTGTTCACGACTTCATCCAGGGAACTGCAGGTCAACCCCTCCTCTTTCTTTTCCTGGATGTATTTTGAATAATGTAGGCCTACAAAGGTACAACTTATGTTGAGGATATGAAATATCTGTATCTATTAGCTTATACTTATTTCATGATTTTTCTACCTTAGTTGCCCTTTTGAGATTAATCATTGCAATTGACTAAAGGTTTGTACTATGTGTTGTTCTTGGTTCTCTAATTTTATTTACTTTAATCTCGGCAGATAAGAAACTCATTCAGATGAAAATAATATGCAATTTCTGTATGTTATCCTTTCAAGACGCCTGGTAGCAAATATTTAGATTTTCTTTAAAGAAGTAGAAAGCACCTGTCTGTTGTCTCGAGTCTCTTCAATCTGCTTTACTCATATGGAGCTTTTTAATTTTAACTTGAAACCGTGGAATGTGAGACAAGCATCAAGAGCACTGATTAATGGGAGGAGTTTAATGCCTTTTGAGTATTGTTAGATGAGCATCAAGAAGTTCTTTTTTGTTTGGATGCACCCACTGGTGGAACGTGGAACAAAAGTGAGAAGCCAACATTATTTTTTATATAGCTTTATAGGTACCTCTTTATAGTTGCAGCATATGGTACTAATGGTCCAGAACATCTATTTCGATATTACTTTATTCTGTTTTGTTTCCTTAATTTTCTATTTGGACTCTTTTTTAACCTATCCTGTACTGTTATATAAGTCTGCTATTTGAACCCTACTTCATACAGTTGGCCGCTGATGTTATTTCAGAACACTAGATATTGCATCATGCATGAGGATATGTTTTAGCTTCAGATTTGAGATAATCTATCTAATGGTTTTAAGGACATAGTTGGCCGCTAATGACTTTATTTTTTATAGTGTTTGATAAACCGGTGGTTTATAGTACCATGGGAATTTGTCTCATACGTAGTATGTGCTTCCTTATAAAATATGCCAATCGTGTTGAAACAAGTAATTTATCTAGCTACACATGCCCTTTCTGATGCATTGCAGGTTTGCTATCAAACTCTCAAAAAGAAAGAACAACTTTATTTTGTTTTGTTGGGAAACCTTTCTGTAGTCACTACCTTGACAGAGACAACTATGTAATCGAGGATATATTTGGTGGGTTTTCAGGCAAAGCTTAGCGGATATTTTTATAGGTTCAGCGCTTGCTTTATGCTTTGATAACTTTAAATTCCTTTTGTTCTTTGGATTATCATAGCATACTCGTCTCTTCTAATCCTAGCAAGGGCGTTCTTCATGTTTACAGATAGTTTGGCGCTCTCATGGTTCTTTTCGAGAGGCTGTTCTTCCGAGCATTATTTGGTAACCATCTACTGTAGATCATCTACTGCCCTTATGGTGAGTCATTAATGATGCATGTTTTCCTGTTAGTTTCTCTGTGTGCCAATACCTGAATTTTAACCCTAACAATATACGGTACAATAGTCCCTTCTTTAGGTGATCTTCGGCTAGCTGCATGTTGTATATATCACTGCCAACTAATGTGCTCCAGGCTTTAGTGTTTTATAACATTAGGGGGAGTGACAGCTCTTGGATAGTGTAACTTTTATGATCATCCAATCACGGAGGAATATGTAGCACTACTGCTCTTTCTTGACATGCTGAACCTGAATTCATGTAATCAAGTTACAGATGAATACACATCATACTTGCTCGCCAGACACTAAAAACCACATTTCTCATGGTGGCGTGTTCTTTGCCATACTGAACCTTAATCACATTTCACTTGGTGATGTGTTCTTTGTCATACTGAACCTGAATCAGATTTGTCTTGGCATCCTGTGCTTTGGCATACTGAACCTGAATTTGAGTCTGACGGTGTTGAACATTGTGATGCATTTCAGACCTGAGCCCGCAGGAATCGATGCTGCTGCGCGACGTGGAGCCCATGCCCGACCCGACGACGGCGGTCGACCACAACCTCCCTCTCCGGTGAGTGATCCCATCTCCTACCTCTGGCTCCCTCTCTTTCTCTTGTGCTGCTCTAGGTAGGTATACCATATGCTCTGTTATGTGCTTGCCTGTAGCTTTTTTTAGTTATTGAATAAACCATTGGAATAAACGCATCAAGAATTGAATAAACCATTGGAATAAAATACCTCTTTGTTCGCTTTAAATATTGTACAGTCAACATGCATGATACCTCTCTGTATAATGTTATGATTATATTACCCGCTCTGAAACTAAACTTTGTTTGGTGGTTCAGCTAGCTAAGGTTGGGATTTTGATTTCTAACATGCATATCTTGCTTTTCCTCTATCATATTATATGGTCCGTCCTTCCAGTCCTAATTCAGAGCTTCACCGTTGGTCGAGGTGGCCGTTGTTTGTTTGCTTTTGTTTCTGTATCATCTGACATATCACAGTTGCTACTTGCAAGTGTGACTACTATCTCTGAGCTGTAAGATGCAACCCAAAACTGTATTTGTGTTGTGGCGTGATCATTGGATGGTGGATTAGCATCAGTGCCTAACTATGTCCATAGGATGTATAATTTGGATTGCATAGTTCAGTTTTGTATCTCAGTCTAAATTTGGATTGAAAATAATTCCTTGCAAAAACTGATGTGTTAGGAAACAAGCAAATGTATAAGATATGTAGATGCAAAATTCCTTGCAAAAACCTACAGAGAACTCATTAATGGATGTGTGGAGTGTTGCTGTTGATTGGGACAACTAACGCCAGTATTCCTGTGATTTAGAACATGGAGCAAATTGGGACAACTAATGGCAGTATTCGGTCAACTCAAAAATGATTTTCTCTCTATAGTTTGAGCCACATCCATGACCTGAAAAACAGTAAACTGAAACTGTCTGTAACAGTTAACTGTTTCTGGGATTTCTGTGGTCCTTTAAATTCAGGTCATGTACTGCTAGGAGTTGTCTGAATTTTTTTTTGTTAGAACCTGGGAGTCGTACATGACATGTAGAACATCTAAAGTTCTGTTAAAACATTCTGTAATTCAAGGTTTGGTCTACGGCCCTCTGTTGCAGCATGTGCCGCTCAACATGATCTGTAGAACACTGAATGGATGCACAAGAAAAGGAAAAAGGCAGCAAGGAGGGAGAGGATATTTTAGTAAGGAGTGAGTCTAAGATCTTACTGTAGTTAAGAGTTCAAAACAACAGTTGCCTGTTTTTGCAAGTTCAAATCAAAAATGAATATTGTTCCAAAAAATTATATGGAAATTACCCTTGTTAAGTTTGTCTCCCTGAATTTGCTGACCCTACTGTAATATTATCGTTAATAATGACTTGTTCACCGTTCTATTCTTCCTAGGCTGTGGTACACATGCATATTGAGCCTAGGTACATAGATGACTCATCAATCGAAGCTTGGTACAGGTGAAATTGTGAGTGTTTTCTACGCAACCAGAGAAAGCTTGCTCGTAATTCAGTCAAGAAGGGGACGATGAAGAGGAGGCCGTCAATGTGTTGATTCAGGATCCAACTGGATGATCCGCTGGTGCTCTAATCCTTATCAAGTTCACATCAGTCTGATCTACAATGATGCTGCCATGATGCTACCCAGACAATCTCACACCAATTTGTCCATATGACAACAATTTCAGGGCGGGGGCGCTGGTACCTTCAACAACAGCACATCGGGGGACAAAGAAGAAGATTGGGGCCGCCTGGACGAAGATCGGGAGCTGCACCACCACTAGCAGAAGCAGCAGAGGCGGAGGAAGATGGCAACAGCAGAAGAGGCCGGAGTGGCGGAAGGGAGCGTGCCGGGCGTCAAGCGGACGGCCCAGGCCCTGCGAGCGGCGCAGGTAGGCGGCGGTGTTCACCTCTGTGGCAGCTGCGCAGGTGGGCGGCGGTGTTGGGTACGCGAGCAGGATGACGAGGAGATGCCGCCCATCAGTTGTGGAGCCGCCGCCCGTTGAGTTGTCGCCGGAGAGGAGCAGGCGGGCGGCTGCGAAGCTCGCCTCCGTGTGCGCAGGTAAGCAAGGGAGGCGCAAGTTTGCAGCAGCGGGGCAGGTGGGCGGCGGCGCAAGTGGGACTTCGTCGCCGGCTGATCCCTACGACGGCTGGGGCACGCGGTGCCCGCCGGCGACGGGGAGAGACGGAGGCTGGGGCGCGCGGTGCCCGTGGGCGTCGGGGGAGGAAGAAGGGCAGATTAGCATGTTTAAAATGATAAGGTCTTTTTGGCAAAATTACAATTGAACTGCGTTGGTGCAACTTTTCCCGGACGGAGGGAGCAGTATCTATTTTATGTGGAAACATTGTCTTGGCTTACTTTTGGAACCAAATATATATTCCTACTTTGTCATGGACTTCCAGATTAACTGTTCTATTGAATATCTTGCTTTCCTTGCTTTTGGTATATCTGATTTTACGGTCTTTTTTATTGACTTCCTGATCAGTGAAGGGCAAGGAATTCTGACTTATTAGGCTGATATATCTTGAGCAATTATTCTTATTCTCATTTGGCAATTGTACTGCGTTACTCCATTGCCAGCAATCTTTCTAATTCCTGTTTGGCAACACTAAGTGCTTTGTTTAAACGTTTGAACAATCTGTTGAGCCAGGCACCTTGCCATTCCTGTTCGTTAGGTTCAGTTGAATCACCAGGTGCGACACAATGGCCGTCTACTATATCTCCCAAGATGCCGTTAGTTGTGTCCTTTTTGTAATCATGATATGTACCAAGCACTTGTTCTTCTATGCGTATGACTGTATGGACTATTATGTTGGTTATGTAAACTGCATGACACTTGTGCTTTCCACATGTCTTGCTTGCTTTGTAGAAGAAAAAAAAACAAACCTTTGTATGATTCTGATAGTCGTTGTTCTTTATATGTCTGACCCATCTCCCGACATGTGAAAACTGATTTGTATTCTCCTTGGCACTTGTACCCCCAAGGGCTTGGAACAAGATATCTGTAGGACAAATTTTCAACGAGAGCTGCTCGGGTGCCTTAAGCGTGTGTCTTTTATATTCTCAGGTTGCAGCGTTAAGCGAATACCGATATTTGTAGTTACATTCTATCTGACATCTATAGCTCCAGTTAATTCAGGTGTTGTTAGTCTCATTTAAACACACGATGATAATATCATGCTTTCATTGCCCTTTTCATCGTCCAAATAACAACTTGAGTTACTAATAACTTAACATTACACGTTTGACCAAAACGTTCGGAAAGGCACCCTCGCGCCAGGGCGCGTTGCCGATCTAGTGTAGGAGTAGACACATGCCCCAAACTAAAAATGGGAGGAAGGTGAAAGAGATGTGCTGCTAGTTGAGGTTTGTTGGCTTGGGAAAGGGAGTTTTTTTTTAAACAGTACAGACACAAGCACTCATAAACACACGCATACACTCACCCCTACGAACGCACACACGCACACTCTACCCCTATGATCATCTTCGAAAGACCGAGCCGACATATCATCTTGAAATTTACAAAGTAACCATAGCCACCTCGTCGTCGGCGGGTTCTCAAAATAATTTGAGGGTTCTTTCTTATTTCGGATCGGAGTAGTATAGTTGCTAGAAAATCCAATATTTCATTGTGGAATTCTAAAATAAAGTAAGTCCCTTTTTTTTGAACCTTTTAACAGTAGGAGAACCTCCTACTGTTTTTGTATTAATATAATAGTGGTAACAAATTACATGGGGATATTTACATGATGACTTTACAAATCACCCTCCCTTTGGGAGGTGGCAAAGGGGTTAAACTATAGAGGAGAGGATGTGTGGGATGAGATTTTTGTGCTTTTCCTTAACCCTATAGGTAAGGAGTGAAAAATCAGTCTTAAGCCTATCTAACCATGAAGCCCTTGAGGGTATTATCCCCCTGAAGTGTTTGTTGTTGCGTTCTTTCCAGATACTCCAATCCGCAGTCAGGAAGAGTTCCATGAAGAGGGGCCTGTTCCAGAGATTTTTGGCCGACACAACTTTTTGTAGGCGATGTTGACCCTGAATCCAAGAGAACCCCAGACTGGACCAGCATTCAACACTGAATTGACACTCAAAAAAGAGGTGTTCCAGCGATTCTTCAATGTGTTGCCCACAAAGGATACAGTCATAGTCATTTCCTATATTGTAGTGTCTCCTCTTGAGCATATTCCGCGTGTTAAGACGATCAGAAAGGAGTAACCAACCAAAAACTTTAATTTTCATGGTGGCTTTTGATTTCCGAGCCGAGAAAAAGCGTCGATGGGCCCTCACGTCTCTCAAGTAGAAGGTGTAATATCTGTGAGCAGTATAATTTTCCGTTCCCCAAGTATAGGTCCAAGTGTCGGGATCATTGGATAGAACCGCTTCCCTCGTGTCGCCTTGTAGTTGTCGCACCTCGCATATGCTCGAGCCGAAGGGGCAGGTGAAACGCCTCACTCAAAGACGTGATGGACAAGAAATCCCGCACAGATATGTCTTCATTGATTGTGTAGGATAGGGCGCGTGGGTACTTCTCATCAAAAGTTGTATCTTGCCATAGGTCTTTCCAGAAGAGCACGGTGGATCCATTATTGACATTAGCGTTTGAGATGCCCCGAAATGTTGGCATTAGTTTGGCAACATCACGCCACCAGAATGAGCCACAAGGTTCAGCAGCATGTGGAATTTGATTGACATAGTATGTGTTCCAGATGAGCTCAACCCAAGGTACGTTCCATCTATTGTAGAATTTATGTAAATATTTGAGCAAGAGTGCATCACCTTGGATCCGGAGGTCGATTACACCCAATCCACCGCTTTCTTTTGGGCGGCAAACCATTTCCCAGGAGGCGAGGGAATTGCATTTGTCCCCCTGCTCCATTTTCTTCGTCCACAAACACTTCCTTCTAATTTTGTCAAGGAGCTCAATGATTTTGGTAGGCAATGGAGCGTGCATAAGCGCAAAGATAATGAGTGAGGTAATCATCGAGTTAAGCAGGGAAAGCTTTCCACCGTATGAAATCATGTTGAGAGTAGCAGTCAATCTTCTCTCCATGGAGCATACCAGAGGCATGAGATCAAAGACAGTTGGCCGAGTGGTTCCAAGCGGGAGTCCTAAGTATGTGAAGGGTATCTTTCCAACCGCACATCCAAAGATATTAGCAATTTCTTCGATTTTTGCAGTGTCAGCATTGATTGGAATGAGGGTGGATTTGTGAAAATTTATTTTCAAACCAATGGATGTAGCATAGTCAGTCAAGATATCCTTGATAACAGCCGCTTGAGGTGCACTAGCTGGAAGAACAAGTATGGTATCATCGGCGTATTGAATAACTGGATACTCTTTTTGGTGTGGGGAAGGGAAGGGCAGGGTTATTTGACCATGTGCAAATGCGTTGTTGATGGCCGCTTGGAGAAGATCTGCCGCAAGCACAAAAATGAGTGGCGAGAGTGGGTCCCCTTGCCTGACCCCACATTTACAGAAAAATTGGCGTCCCGGAGTACCGTTTAGGAGAACCGAAGATTTGGCTGATGAGAAGATGCAGCGTGTTGGGGAACGTAGTAATTTCAAAAAAAATTCTACGCACATGCAAAATCATGGTGATGGCATAGCAATGAGAGGGGAGAGTATTGTCTACGTACCCTCGTAGACCGTAAGCGGTTGATGTAGTCGTACGTCTTCACGATCCGACCGATCCAACGACACCTCCGAGTTCAGCACACATTCAGCTCGATGACGATCCCCGGGCTCCGATCCAGCAAAGCGTCGGGGATGAGTTCCGTCAGCACGACGGCGTGGTGACGATGATTAGGGGTGGGCGTTCGGTATAAACCGAAAATTCAGTTTCTACCGTTCGGTATTTATTAAATTCCGGTTAGCAAAACTGGAAACCGAAAATGCTAGCAAAAACCAGCTAACCGAAAATTCGGCTAACCGAATATTCGGTACGGTTTTCGGTTTTCCACCGATGTACCCCGCCAAGTACTCATGCTGGGATTTTAGAAGTGGCACCCTCTTATATAGGCAGCAGATCTGAATCATCCCCTCTGTTGGGCGAGGTGGGACTAAAGCAGGTTGATGCCTGGTCGGCTTGTACGCATGTACGCACATGCGGGCCACCAAAAAAGCACACGGTGAGATGGGCCTTGCAACCTTTGCATGCACTTTGGTCAGGTAGGCCCATGTGATGTGTACGATGCATTGGTGGCCGATCGTGGGTGCGTCCTCGCGTGACTATCGGGAGACGTTGCTGCGCCTGCGCGTGCATGTGAGTCGTTTCTTCTGCTGATTCAGGTTTTTCGGTCTTTGTTCGGTTAACCGAGAAGAAAACCGAACCTACCGAATTATGTTCGGTTAGTGCACATGAAAACCGAATTTTGTTGTGACATGAGAAAAAACCAAAAATTCGGTTTATTCGGTTTCGGCATCGGTTCGGTTTTCGGTTCGTCGGTTTTTATGCCCACCCCTAACGATGATGATGCTCTACCGGCGCAGGGCTTTGCCTAAACTCTGCGACGATATGACCGAGTTGGAATATGGTGGAGGGGGGCACCACACACGGCTAAGGAACGATCCGTAGATCAACTTGTGTGTCTATGGGGTGCCCCCCTGCCCCCGTATATAAAGGAGCAAGGGGGGTGCGGCCGGCCCTAGGAGGAGGCGCGGAGGAGTCCTACTCCCACCGAGTAGGACTCCCTTCCTAGTTGGATTAGGACTTGGGGGAAGGAGGAGAGGGAAAGGAAAGGGCGCCGCCTCCTTGTCCTATTCGGACTTGGGGGAGGCGGCTGCCCTTGGCCCCTTCTCCTCTTTCTCCACTAGGCCCACTAAGGCCCATTAGGTCACCGGGGTTCAGGTAACCTCCGGTACTCTAAGAAATGCCGATTTCACCCTAACACTTCCGATGTCCAAACATAGGCTTCCAATATATCAATCTTTATGTCTCGACCATTTCGAGACTCCTCGTCATGTCCGTGATCACATCCGGACTACGAACAAACTTCGGTACATCAAAATTTATAAACTCATAATAAAAGCTGTCATCGTAATGTTAAGCGTGCGGACCCTACGGGTTCGAGAACTATGTAGACATGACCTAGAACTATTCTCATTAATAACCAATAGCGGAACACGGATGCCCATATTGGTTCCTACATATTCTACTTAAGATCTTTATCGGTCAAACCGCATAATGACATACGTTGTTCCCTTTGTCATTGGTATGTTACTTGCCCGAGATTCGATCGTCGGTATCCAATACCTAGTTCAATCTAAATTCTTGGCAAGTCTCTTTACTCGTTCAAGTAATACATCATCTTGCAACTAACTTATTAGTTGCAATGCTTGCAAGGCTTATGTGATGTGCATTACCGAGAGGGCCCAGAGATACCTCTCCGACAATCGGAGTGACAAAACCTAATCTCGAAATACGCCAACCCAACATGTACCTTTGGAGACACTGTAGTACTCCTTTATAATCACCCGCCACGTTGTGACGTTTGGTAGCACCCAAAGTGTTCCTCACAGTAAACGGGAGTTGCATAATCTCATAGTTACAGGAACATGTATAGGTCATGAAGAAAGCAATAGCAATATACTAAGCGATCAAGTGCTAGGCTAACGGAATGGGTCATGTCAATCACATCATTCTCCTAATGATGTGATCCCATTAATCAAATAACAACACATGTCTATGGTTAGGAAACATAACCATCTTTGATTAATGAGCTAGTCAAGTAGAGGCATACTAGTGACTATATGTTTGTCTATGTATTCACACATGTATTATGTTTCCGGTTAATACAATTCTAGCATGAATAATAAACATTTATCATGATATGAGGAAATAAATAATAACTTTATTATTGCCTCTAGGGCATATTTCCTTGATCTCCCACTTGCACTAGAGTCAATAATCTAGATTACACAAGAATGATTCTAACACCCATGGAGTCTTGGTCGATAATGTTTTGCTCGTGGAAGAGGCTTAGTCAATGGGTCTGCAACATTCAGATCCGTATGTATCTTGCAAATCTCTATGTCTCCCACCTGGACTTGGTCCGGGATGGAATTGAAGCGTCTCTTGATGTGCTTGGTCCTCTTGTGAAATCTGGATTCCTTTGCCAAGGCAATTGCACCAGTATTGTCACAGAAGATCTTCATTGGTCCTGATGCATTAGGTATGACACCTAGATGCGAAATGAACTCTTTCATCCAGACTCCTTCATTTGCTGCTTCCGAAGCAGCTATATACTCCGCTTCACATGTAGATCCCGCCACGACGCTTTGTTTAGAACTGCACCAACTAACAGCTCCACCGTTTAATAAAAATATGTATCCGGTTTGCGATTTAGAATCGTCCGGATCGGTGTCAAAGCTTGCATCGACGTAACCATTTACGACTAGCTCTTTGTCACCTCCATATACGAGAAACATATCCTTAGTCCTTTTCAGGTATTTCAGGATGTTCTTGACCGCTGTCCGATGATCCACTCTGGATTACTTTGGTACCTTCCCGCCAAGCTTATTGCTAAGCATACGCCGTGTCCGGTACACGACATTGCATACATGATAGGGCCTATGGCTGAAGCATAGGAACATCTTTCATTTTCTCTCTATCTTTTGTCGTGGTCGGGCATTGAGTCCGACTCAATTTCACACCTTGTAACACAGGTAAAAATCCTTTCTTTGCTCGATCCATTTTGAACTTTTCAAAACTTTATCAAGGTATGTGCTTTGTGAAAGTCCAATCAAGCGCCTTGATCTATCTCTATAGATCTTGATGCCCAATATGTAAGCAGCTTCACCGAGGTCTTTCATTGAAAAACTTTTATTCAAGTATCCTTTTATGCTATTCAGAAATTCTATATCATTTCCAATCAATAATATGTCGTCCACATATAATATCGAAATGCTCTGAGCTCCCACTCACTTTCTTGTAAATACAGGCTTCTCCAAAAGTCTCATATAAAACCATATGCTTTGATCACACTATCAAAGCGTTTATTCCAACTCCGAGAGGCTTGCGGACCATAAATTGATCATTTGGAGCTTGCACACTTTGCTAGCACCTTTTGGATCAACAAAACCTTCTGGTTGCATCATATACAACTCTTCTTCTAGAAATCCATTCAAGAATGCAGTTTTGACATCCATTTGCCAAATTACATAATCATAAAATGCAGCAATTGCTAACATGATTCGGACAGACTTAAGCATCGCTACGGGTGAGAAAGTCTCATCGTAGTCAACCCCTTGAACTTGTCGAAAACCTTTCGCAACAAGTCGAGCTTTATAGACAGTTACATTACCATCAACGTCAGTCTTCTTCTTAAAGATCCATTTATTCTCAATGGCTTGCCGATCATCGGGCAAGTCAACCAAAGTCCATACTTTGTTCTCATACATGGATCCCATCTCAGATTTCATGGCTTCCAGCCATTTTGCGGAATCTGGGCTCACCATCGCTTCTTCATAGTTTGTAGGTTCGCCATGGTCAAGTAACATGACTTCCAGAATAGGATTACCGTATCACTCTGGTGCGCATCTTACTCTGGTTGACCTACGTAGTTCAGTAGAAACTTGATCTGAAGTTTCTTGATCAATATCATTAGCTTCCTCACTAATTGGTGCAGTTGTCACAGGAACCGGTTCTTGTGATGAACTACTTTCCAATAAGGGAGCAGATCTGATTATCTCATCAAGTTCTACTTTTCTCCCAGTCACTTCTTTCGATAGAAACTCTTTTTCTAGAAAGGATCCGAATTTAGCAACGAAAATCTTGCCTTCAGATCTGTGATAGAAGGTGTACCCAATAGTCTCTTTTGGGTATCCTATGAAGACACATTTCTCTGATTTAGGTTCGAGCTTATCTGGTTGAAGTTTCTTCACATAAGCATCGTAGCCCCAAACTTTAAGATACGACAACTTTGGTTTCTTGCCAAACCATAGTTCATAAGGCGTCATTTCAACGGATTTTGATGGTGCCCTATTCAACGTGAATGCGGCCGTCTCTAAAGCATAACCCCAAAACGATAGCGGTAAATCAAGAAGAGACATCATAGATCGCACCATATCTAGTAAAGTACGACACGACGTTCAGACACACCATTTCGTTGTGGTGTTCCGGGTGGCGTGAGTTGCGAAACTATTCCGCATTGATTCAAATGTAAACCAAACTCGTAACTCAAATATTCTCCTCCACGATCAGATCGTAGAAATTTTATTTTCTTGTTACGATGATTTTCCACTTCACTCTGAAATTCTTTGAACTTCTCAAATGTTTCAGATTTGTGTTTCATTAAGTAGATATACCCATATCTGCTCAAATCATCTGTGAAGGTGAGAAAATAATGATACCCGCAGATGCCTCAACATTCATTGGACCACAAACATCAGTATGTATGATTTCCAACAAATCAGTTGCTCGCTCCATGGTTCCGGAGAACGGCGTTTTAGTCATCTTGCCCATGAGGCATGGTTCGCAAGTACCAAGTGATTCATAATCAAGTGATTCCAAAAGCCCATCAGTATGGAGTTTCTTCATGCATTTTACACCGATATGACCCAAACGGCAAAGTGCCACAAATAAGTTGCACTATCATTATCAACTCTGTATCTTTTGGTTTCTACACTATGAATATGTGTATTACTACTATCGAGATTCAATAAAATAGACCACTCTTCAAGGGTGCATGACCATAAAAGATATTATTCATATAAATAGAACAACCTTTATTCTCTCGACTTAAATGAATAACCGCTTCGCATCAAACAAGATCCAGATATAATGTTCATGCTTAACGCCGGCACCAAATAACAATTATTTAGGTCTAAAACTAATCCCGATGGTAGATGTAGAGGTAGCGTGCCGACCGCGATCACATCGACTTTGGAACCATTTCCCACGCGCATCGTCACCTCGCCCTTAGCCAATCTTCGCTAATTCGTAGTCCTGTTTCGAGTTGCAAATATTAGCAATAGAACCAGATTATCAAATACCTGTGTACTATCGCGAGCATTAGTAAGGTACACATCAATAATATGTATATCACATATACCTTTGTTCACTTTGCCATCCTTCTTATCCGCCAAATACTTGGGGCAGTTCCGCTTCCAAAGGTCCCGCTTGCAGAGAAGCACTCAGTCTCGGGCTTAGGTCTAGACTTGGGTTTCTTCTCTTGAGCAAAGACAACTTGTTTGCTGTTCTTCTTGAAGTTCCCTTCTTCTTCCCTTTGCCCTTTTTCTTGAAATCGGTGGTCTTGTTGACCATCAACACTTGATGCTCCTTTTTGATTTCTACCTCCGCTGCTTTTAGCATTGCGAAGAGCTCGGGAATAGTCTTGTCCATCCCTTGCATATTATAGTTCGTCACGAAGCTCTTGTAGCTTGGTGGCGTGATTGAAGAATTTCATCAATGACACTATCATCGTGAAGATTAACTCGCTTGAATCAAGTGATTATTATACCCAGACATTTTGAGTATGTGTTCACTGACAGAACTATTCTCCTCCATCTTGCAGCTATAGAACTTATTGGAGACTTCATATCTCTCAATCCGGGCATTTGCTTGAAATATTAACTTCAACTCCTGGACAAATCTCATATGCTCCATGACGTTCAAAACGTCGTTGAAGGCCCGGTTCTAAGCCGTAAAGCATGGCACACTGAACTATTGAGTAGTCATCAGCTTTGCTCTGCCAGACGTTCTTAACGTCGTCGGTTACATCAAGCAGTTCGCACCCAGCGGTGCTTCCAGACGTAATTCTTCCGTGGCCGCAATGAGGATAATCCTCGTGTTACGGACCCAGTCCGTGTAATTGCTACCATCATCTTTCAACTTTGCTTTCTCAAGGAACGCATTAAAATTCAACGGAACAACAAAGACGAGCCATCTATCTACAGTAAACATAGACAAGCAAAAGTACTATCAGGTACTAAGTTCATGATAAATTTAAGTTCAATTAATCATATTATTTAAGAACTCCCACTTAGACAGACATCTCTCTAGTCATCTAAGTGATTACGTGATCCAAATCAACTAGACCATGTCCGATCATCACGTGAGATGGAGTAGTTTCAATGGTGAACATCACTATGTTGATCATATCTACTATATGATTCACGTTCGACCTTTCGGTCTCCGTGTTCCGAGGCCATATCTGTATATGCTAGGCTCGTCAAGTTTAACTCGAGTATTCCGTGTGCAACTGTTTTGCACCCGTTGTATTTGAACGTAGAGCCTATCACACCCGATCATCACGTGGTGTCTCAAAGACGAAGAACTTTAGCAACGATGCATACTGATTGAGAACACTTCTTGATAATTTTTGTGAGAGATCATCTTAAAATGCTACCGTCAATCAAAGCAAGATAAGATGCATAAAGGATAAACATCACATGCAATCAATATAAGTGATATGATATGGCCATCATCATCTTGTGCTTGTGATCTCCATCTTCAAGCACCGTCGTGATCACCATCATCACCGGGCGCGACACCTTGATCTCCATCGTAGCATCGTTGTCGTTACGCCATCTATTGCTTTCACGACTATCGCTACCGCTTAGTGATAAAATAAAGCAATTACTGTATGCGTTTGCATTTCATACAATAAAGCGACAACCATATGGCTCTCGCCGATTGCCGATAACTTCGGTTACAAAACATGATCATCTCATACAATAAAATATAGCATCACGTCTTGACCATATCACATCACAACATGCCCTGCAAAAACAAGTTAGACGTCCTCTACTTTGTTGTTGCAAATTTTACGTGGCTGCTACGGGCTGAGCAAGAACCGTTCTTACCTACGCATTAAAACCACAACGATAGTTCGTCAAGTTAGTGCTGTTTTTACCTTCGCAAGGACCGGGCGAGACACACTCGGTTCAACTAAAGTGAGAGGCAGACACCCGCCGGTCACCTTTAAGCACGAGTGCTCATAACGGTGAAACCGGTCTCGCGTAAGCGTCTGGCGTAATGTCGGTCGGGCCGCTTCATCTCACAATCTTGCCGAACCAAAGTATGACATGCGGTAAGCGGTATGACTTGTATCGCCCACAACTCACTTGTGTTCTACTCGTGCATATGACATCTACGCATAAAACCAAGCTCGGATGCCCTTTGTTGGGGAACGTAGTAATTTCAAAAAAATTCCTACGCACACGCAAGATCATGGTGATGGCATAGCAACGAGAGGGGAGAGTATTGTCTACGTACCCTCATAGACCGTAAGCGGAAGCATTATGACAACGCGGTTGATGTAGTCGTACGTCTTCACGATCCGACCGATCCAAGTACCGAACGTACGGCACCTCCGAGTTCAGCACACGTTCAGCTCGATGACGATCCCCGGGCTCCGATCCAGCAAAGCGTCGGGGATGAGTTCCGTCGACCTGACGGCGTGGTGACGATGATGATGCTCTACCGGCGTAGGGCTTCGCCTAAACTCTGCGACGATATGACCGAGGTGGAATATGGTGGAGGGGGGCACCGCACACGGCTAAGGAACGATCCGTAGAGCAACTTGTGTGTCTATTGGGTGCCCCTGCCCCCGTATATAAAGGAGCAAGGGGGGGTGCGGCCGGCCCTAGGAGGAGGTGCGCCGGAGGAGTCCTACTCCCACCGGGAGTAGGACTCCCCCCTTTCCTAGTTGGATTAGGACTTGAGGGGGAAGGAGGAGAGGGGGAAAAGGAAAGGGGGGGCGCTGCCCCCCCTCCTTGCCCTAATCGGACTTGGGAGGGGGGGAGGGGCGCGCGGCTGCCCCTTGGCCCCTTCTCCTCTTTCTCCACTAGGCCCACTAAGGCCCATTAGGTCACCGGGGGGTTCCGGTAACCTCCCGGTACTCCGGTAAAATGCCGATTTCACCCGGAACACTTCCGATGTCCAAACATAGGCTTCCAATATATAAATCTTTATGTCTCGACCATTTCGAGACTCCTCGTCATGTCCATGATCACATCCGGGACTCCGAACAAACTTCAGTACATCAAAACTTATAAACTCATAATAAAACATCGCCGTAACGTTAAGCGTGCGGACCCTACGGGTTCGAGAACTATGTAGACATGACCTAGAACTATTCTCGGTCAATAACCAATAGCGGAACCTGGATGCCCATATTGGTTCCTACATATTCTCTGAAGATCTTTATCGGTCAAACCGCATAACGACATACGTTGTTCCCTTTGTCATTGGTATGTTACTTGCGAGATTCGATCGTCGGTATCCAATACCTTGTTCAATCTCATTCTTGGCAAGTCTCTTTACTCGTTCCGTAATACATCATCTCGCAACTAACTTATTAGTTGCAATGCTTGCAAGGCTTATGTGATGTGCATTACCGAGAGGGCGAGAGATACCTCTCCGGCAATCGGAGTGACAAAACCTAATCTCGAAATACGCCAACCCAACATGTACCTTTGGAGACACACAGTACTCCTTTATAATCTCCCATTTACGTTGTGACGTTTGGTAGCACCCTAAGTGTTCCTCATGTAAAGGGGAGTTGCATAATCTAATAGTTACAGGAACATGTATAGGTCATGAAGAAAGCAATAGCAATATACTAAGCGATCAAGTGCTAGGCTAACGGAATGGGTCATGTCAATCACATCATTCTCCTAATGATGTGATCCCATTAATCAAATAACAACACATGTATATGGTTAGGAAACATAACCATCTTTGATTAATGAGCTAGTCAAGTAGAGGCATACTAGTGACTATATGTTTGTCTATGTATTCACACATGTATTATGTTTCCGGTTAATACAATTCTAGCATGAATAATAAACATTTATCATGATATGAGGAAATAAATAATAACTTTATTATTGCCTCTAGGGCATATTTCCTTCACAGCGAATCCATGTAAGCCACTTATCATTGAAACCCATGTTTTTCATAATCTCAATCATTGTCATGATCAATTGTATCAAAGGCTTTTGCAAAATCAAGCTTGAGGAGCATTATTTCTTTTTTGGAAGTGTGACATTGATATATATACTCGTATGCCCATGCGAGGCAGTCCTGGATGGTCCTCCCCTTGAGAAATCCATATTGATTTCTGTGAATAATCTTCAAAATGACTTTTTACAGTCGATTGGCCAAGATCTTAGTAATGACTTTTAGGCAGCAGTTTAAGAGAGTAATCATTAATAGATTCAGGTGATCCAGTTTTCGGAATGAGAGTTATGAAGCCGTCAAATGCTTTCCAAGTTAAGATCACCATTGTGGAATTGATTACAAAGGTTGTAAAAATCCTCTTTAATGATTGGCCAACATCTCTTAAGAAAAAGACCAGTAAAACCATCCGGTCCCGGTGCCCTATCAGTCGGCTTCTCTCGAATAACTGTGTTGATTTCATTAACTGAGTTTTCAATACATTTATGTGCATAATTTAAATTTGAACTACATGCACATGCTCCAGTGCATATAAATTGGTTGAAAAATCAAATCTTTGTCCTTGGGTGCATGCTTAGGTCCCATGCAAGAAATGGGAATGAATTTCATGTTGGGGAACGTTGCAGAAAATAAAAAATTTCTATGCTTCACCAAGATCAATCTATGGAGTCATCTAGCAACGAGAGATAGGAGTGCATCTACATACCCTTGTAGATCACGCGGGAAGCGTTCAAGAGAACGGGGTTGAGGGAGTCGTACTCGTCGTGATCCAAATCACCGGAGATCCTAGCGCCGAACGGACGGCACCTCCGCATTTAAAACACGTACGGTTGGGGAAGACGTCTCCTCCTTCTTGATCCAGCAAGGGGAAGGGAGAGGTTGATGGAGATCCAGCAGCACAACGGCGTGGTGGTGGAAGTAGCGGTGATCTCGGCAGGGCTTCGCCAAGCTCAGCAAGAGGTAGAGGTGGTACGGAGGGAGAGGGAGGCGCCAGGAGCAGGGGTGCGCAGCCCTCCTCCCCCTCTTTATATAGGAGCCACAGGCGCCGCCCCTAGAGATTGGATCTCAAGGGGGCGACCAAGGGGGGGCTTGCCCCCAAGCCAAGTGGGCGCCCCACCCCTAGGGTTTCCAACCCTAGGCGCAGGGGAGGCCCAAGGGGGGCGCACCAGCCCATCAGGGGTTGGTTCCCTTCCCCACTTCAACCCATGGGGCCCTCCGGGATAGGTGGCCCCACCCGGTGGTCCCGGTACAATACCAGTGACCCCCAAAACTTTCCCGGTGGCCGAAACTGGACTTCCTATATACAATTCTTTACCTCCGGAACTCCTCGTGACGTCCGGGATCTCATCCGGGACTCCGAACAACTTTCGGGTTACCGCATACTAATATCTCTACAACCCTAGCGTCACCGAACCTTAAGTGTGTAGACCCTACGGGTTCGGGAGACACGCAGACATGACCGAGACGACTCTTCGGCCAATAACCAACAGCGGGATCTGGATACCCATGTTGGCTCCCACGTGTTCCACGATGATCTCATCGAATGAACCACGATGTCGAGGATTCAAGTAATCCCGTATACAATTCCCTTTGTCAATCGATGACGTTACTTGCGGGATTCGATCGTCGGTATCCCAATACCTCGTTCAATCTCATTACCGGCAAGTCACTTTACTCGTACCATAATGCATGATCCCGTGACCAACCACTTAGTCACTTTGAGCTCATTATGATGATGGATTACCGAGTGGGCCCAGAGATACCTCTCCGTCATACGGAGTGACAAATCCCAGTCTTGATCCGTGTCAACCCAACAGACACTTTCGGAGATACCTGTAGTATGCCTTTATAGTCACCCAGTTACGTTGTGACGTTTGGTATACCCAAAGTACTCCTACGGCATCCGGGAGTTACACGATCTCATGGTCTAAGGAAATGATACTTGACATTGGAAAAGCTCTAGCAAACGAACTACACGATCTTGTGCTATGCTTAGGATTGGGTCTTGTCCATTACATCATTCTCTCAATGATGTGATCCCGTTATCAATGACATCCAATGTCCATGGTCAGGAAACCGTGACCATCTATTGATAAACGAGCTAGTCAACTAGAGGCTCACTAGGGACATGTTGTGGTCTATGTATTCACACATGTATTACGATTTCCGGATAACACAATTATAGCATGAATAATAGACAATTATCATGAAAGGAGAAATATAATAATAACCATTTTATTATTGTCTCTAGGGCATATTTCCAACAGTCTCCCACTTGCACTAGAGTCAATAATCTAGTTACATTGTGATGAATCGAACACCCATAGAGTTCTGGTGTTGATCATGTTTTGCTCACGGAAGAGGTTTAGTCAGCGGATCTGCGACATTCAGATCCGTATGCACTTTGCAAATATCTATGTCTCCATCTTGAACATTTTCACGAATGGATTTGAAGGGACGCTTGATGTGCTGGTCTTCTTGTGAAACACAGGCTCCTTGGCAAGGGCAATAGCTCCAAAGGTTGTCACGGAAGAGGGTGATTGGGCCCGACGCATTGGGTATGACTCCTAGGTCAGTGATGAACTCCTTCATCCAGATTGCTTCATGCGCTGCCTCCCAGGCTGCCATGTACTCCGTTTCACATGTAGATCCGCCACGACGCTTTGCTTGCAACTACACCAGCTTACTGCCCCTCCATTCAAAATATACACGTATCCGGTTTGTGACTTAGAGTCATCCAGATCTGTGTCGAAGCTAAGCGTCGACGTAACCCTTCTGACGAGCTCTTTGTCACTTCCATAAGCGAAACATATCCTTAGTCCTTTTCGTGTACTTTAGGATATTCTTGACCGCTATCCCGTGTTCCATGCGGGATTACTTTGGTACATTCCTACCAAACTTATGGCAAGGTTTACATCAGTCCGGTACACAAAGATGGCATACATGATAGACCCTATGGTCGAGGCATAGGGGACGACACTCATCTTTTCTCTATCTTACGCCGTGGTGGGACATTGAGCCGAGCTCAATTTCACACCTTGCAACACAGGCAAGAACCCCTTCTTGGACTGATCCATATTGAACTTCTTCAATATCTTATCAAGGTATGTGCTTTGTGAAAGACCTATGAGGCGTCTCGATCTATCTCTATAGATCTTGATGCCTAATATGTAAGCAGCTTCTCCAAGGTCCTTTATTGAAAAACACTTATTCAAGTAGGCCTTAATGCTGTCCAAAAGTTCTATATCATTTCCCATCAAAAGTATGTCATCCATATATAATATGAGAAATGCTACAGAGCTCCCACTCACTTTCTTGTAAACGCAGGCTTCTCCATAAGTCTGCATAAACCAAAACGCTTTGATCATTTCATTAAAGCGAATGTTCCAACTCCGAGATGCTTGCACCAGCCCATAGATGGAGCGTTGGAGCTTGCATACCTTGTTAGCATTCTTAGGATCGACAAAACCTTCCGGCTACATCATATACATTTCTTCCTTAAGATAGCCGTTAAGGAATGCCGTTTTGACGTCCATTTGCCATATCTCATAATCATAGTATGCGGCAATTGCTAACATGATTCGAACGGACTTCAGCTTCGCTACGGGAGAGAAAGTCTCATCGTAGTAAACCCCTTGAACTTGTCGATAACCCTTAGCGACAAGTCGAGCTTTATAGATGGTAACATTACCATCGGCGTCCGTCTTCTTCTTAAAGATCCATTTGTTTTCTATCACTCGCCGATCATCGGCAAGTCATCAAAGTCCATACTTTGTTTTCATACATGGATCCTATCTCAGATTGCATGGCTTCAAGCCATTTGTTGGAATCTGGGCCCGCCATTGCTTCTTCATAGTTCGAAGGTTCACTGTTGTCTAACAACATGATTTCTAGGACAGGGTTGTCATACCACTCTGGTGTGGAACATGTCCTCGTGGACCTACGAAGTTCAGTAGTAACTTGATCCGAAGTACCTTGATCATCATCATTAATTTCCTCTAGTCGGTGCAGGCACCACAAGAACATCTTCCTGAGCTGCGCTACTTTCCGGTTCAAGAGGTAGTACTTCATCAAGTTCCACTTTCCTCCTACTTACTTCTTTCGAGAGAAACTCTTTCTCCAGAAAGGACCCTTTCTTGGCAACAAAGATCTTGCCTTCGGATCTGAGGTAGAAGGTATACCCAATGGTTTCCTTAGGGTATCCTATGAAGACACATTTTTCCAACTTGGGTTCGAGCTTTTCAGGTTGAAGTTTCCTGACATAAGCATCGCATCCCCAAACTTTTAGAAACGACAGCTTAGGTTTCTTCCCAAACCATAATTCATACGGTGTTGTCTCAACGGATTTAGACGGAGCCCTATTTAAAGTGAATGTAGTGTCTCTAGAGCGTATCCCCAAAATGATAGCGGTAAATCGGTGAGTGACATCATAGATCGCATCATATCCAATAGAGTGCGATTACGACGCCGGACACACCGTTCTGTTACCGAGGTGTTTCAGCGGCGTGAGTTGTGAAACGATTCCACATTTCCTTAAGTGCGTACCAAATTCATGACTTAAATATTCTCCCCACGATCGATCGTAAGAACTTTATCTTTCGGTCACGTTGATTCTCTACCTCATTCTGAAATTCCTTGAACTTTTCAAAGGTCTCAGACTTGTGTTTCATCAAGTAGACATACCCATATCTACTCAAGTCATCGGTGAGTGAGAACATAACGATAGCCTCCATGAGCCTCAACGCTCATTGGACCGCACACATCGGTATGTATGATTTCCAATAAGTTGGTTGCTCGCTCCATTGTTCCGAGAACGGAGTCTTGGTCATTTTTCCCATGAGGCATGGTTCGCATGTGTCAAATGATTCATAATCGAGAGACTCTAAAAGTCCATCGGCATGGAGCTTCTTCATGTGCTTGACACCAATGTGACCAAGGCGGCGATGCCACAAGTATGTGGGACTATCGTTATCAACCTTACATCTTTTGGTATTCACACTATGAATATGTGTAACATCACGCTCGAGATTCATCAAGAATAAACCATTAACCAATGGGCATGACCATAAAACATATCTCTCATATAAATAGAACAACCATTATTCTCGGATTTAAATGAGTAGCCATCTCGTATTAAACGAGATCCAGATACAATGTTCATGCTCAAAGCTGGCACTAAATAACAGTTATTGAGGTTTAAAACTAATCCCGTAGGTAAATGTACAGGTAGCGTGCCGACGGCGATCACATCGACCTTGGAACCATTCCCGACGCGCATCGTCACACCTCGCCCTTCGCCAGCCTCCGCTTATTCCGCAGCTCTGCTTTGAGTTACAAATATGAGCAACCGCACCGGTATCAAATACCGGGAGCTACTACGAGTAATCGGTAAGGTACACGCCAATTACATGTATATCACATATACCTTTAGTGTTGCCGGCCTTCTTGTCCGCTTTCAAGATTTGGGGCGATTCCGCTTCCAGTGTCCCTTTCCCTTGCAATAAAAGCACTCAGTCTCAGGTTTGGGTCCATTCTTTGGCTTCTTCCCGGCAACTGGTTTACCGGGCGCGGCAACTCCCTTGCCGTCCTTCTTGAAGTTCTTCTTACCCTTGCCTTTCTTGAAACTAGTGGTTTTATTGACCATCAACACTTGATGCTCCTTTTTGATTTCTACCTCCGCTGATTTCAAAGATTGAAAATACTTCAGGAATAGTTTTCACCATCCCCCGCATATTGTAGTTCATCACAAAGCTCTTGTAGCTAGGTGGGAGCGATCAAGGATTATGTCAATGACCGCCTCGTCCGGAGGTTAACGTCCAATTGGGACAAGCGGTTGTGCAACCTGCACATTTTGAGTATGTGCTCACCGACAGAACTATTTTCCTCCATCTTACAAGCTGTAGAACTTGTCGGAGACTTCATATCTCTCGACCGGGCATGAGCTTGGAAAACCATTTTCAGCTCTTGAACATCTCATATGCTCTGTGTTGCTCAAAACGCTTTTGGAGCCCCGGTTCTAAGTCAGAAAGCATGCCGCATCGAATGAGGGAGTAATCATCAAGACGTGATCGCCAAGCATTCATAACGTCTTGGTTCTCTGGGATGGGTGCTTCACCTAGCGGTCCTTCTAGGACATATGCTTTCTTGGCAGCTATGAGGATGATCCTCGGGTTAGGACCCGGTCTGAATAGTTGCTGCCATCATCTTTCAACTTGGTTTTCTCTAGGAACGCGTTGAAGTTGAGGTTGACATGAGCGTTGGCCATTTGATCTACAAGACATTTTGCAAAGGTTTTTAGACTAAGTTCATGATAATTAAGTTCATCTAATCAGATTATTTAATGAACTCCCACTCAGATTAGACATCCCTCTAGTCATCTAAGTGATACATGATCCGACTCAACTAGACCGTGTTCGATCATCACGTGAGACGGACTAGTCATCATCGGTGAACATCTCCATGTTGACCGTATCTTCCATATGACTCATGTTCGAACTTTCGGTCTCTTGTGTTCCGAGGCCATGTCTGTACATGCTAGGATCATCAAGTCAACCTAAGTGTTTTGCATGTGTAAATCTGTCTTACACCCGTTGTATGTGAACGTTAGAATCTATCACACCCGATCATCACGTGGTGCTTGAAACAACGAACTTTCATAGCGGTATGCAGTTAGGGGAACACTTTCTTGAAATTATTATAAGGGATCATCTTATTTACTACCGTCGTACTAAGCAAATAAGAAGCAAAACATGATAAACATCACATGCAATCAAATAGTGACATGATATGGCCAATATCATATTGCTCCATTGATCTCCATCTTCGGGGCGCCATGATCATCTTCGTCACCGGCATGACACCATGGTCTCCATCATCGTGTCTTCATGAAGTTGCCACGCCAACAATTACTTCTACTTCTATGGCTAACTGTTTAGCAATAAAGTAAAGTAATTTACATGGCGTTATTCAATGACACGCAGGTCATACAAAAATAAAGACAACTCCTATGGCTCCTGCAGGTTGTCATACTCATCGACATGCAAGTCGTGATTCCTATTACAAGAACATGATCAATCTCATACACCACATATATTTCATTCATCACATCCTTTTGGCCATATCACATCATAAGGCATATGCTGCAAAAACAAGTTAGACGTCCTCTAATTGTTGTTGCATGTTTTTACGTGGCTGCAATAGGGTTCTAGCAAGAACGTTTCTTACCTACGTAAAAGCCACAACGTGATTTGCCAATTTATATTTACCCTTCATAAGGACCCTTTTCATCGAATCCGATCCGACTAAAGTGGGAGAGACAGACACCCGCTAGCCACCTTATGCAACTAGTGCATGTCAGTCGGTGGAACCTGTCTCACGTAAGCATACGTGTAAGGTCGGTCTGGGCCGCTTCATCCCACGATGCCGTTGAATCAAGATAAGACTAGTAGCGGCAAGTAAATTGACATGATCTACGCCCACAACAACTTGTGTTCTACTCGTGCATAGAAACTACGCATGGACCTAGCTCTGATACCACTGTTGGGGAATGTTGTAGAAAATAAAAAAATTCTACGCTTCACCAAGATCAATCTATGGAGTCATCTAGCAACGAGAGAGAGGAGTGCATCTACATACCCTTGTAGATCGTGAGCGGAAGCGTTCAAGAGAACGGGGTTGAGGGAGTCGTACTCGTCGTGATCCAAATCACCGGAGATCCTAGCGCCGAACGGACGGCACCTCCGCATTCAACACACGTACGGTTGGGGAAGATGTCTCATCCTTCTTGATCCAGCAAGGGGAAGGGAGAGGTTGATGGAGATCCAGCGGCACAACGGCGTGGTGGTGGAAGTAGCGGTGATCTCGGCAGGGCTTCGCCAAGCTCAGCGAGAGGGAGAGGTGGTACGGAGGGAGAGGGAGGCGCCAGGAGCAGGGGTGCACAGCGCTCCCTCCCCTCCCCCCTCTTTATATAGGGGCCCTGGGGGGGCGGCGGCCAAGGGGGTGGCTTGCCCCCCAAGCCAAGTGGGGCGCCCCCCCACCCCTAGGGTTTCCAACCCTATGCACAGGGGAGGCCCAAGGGGGGTGCACCAGCCCACCAGGGGCTGGTTCCCTTCCCCACTTCAGCCCATGGGCCCCTCCGGGATAGGTGGCCCCACCCGGTGGACCCCCGGGACCCTTCCGGTGGTCCCGATACATATCTGGTGACCCAGAAACTTTCCGGTGGCAAACTGGACTTCCTATATACAATTCTTTACCTCCGGACCATTCCGGAACCCCTCGTGACGTCCGGGGTCTCATCCGGGACTCCGAACAACTTTCGGGTTACCGCATACTAATATCTCTACAACCCTAGTGTCACCAAACATTTAGTGTGTAGATCCTACTGGTTTGGGAGACACGCAGACATGACCGAGACGACTCTCCGGCCAATAACCAACAACGGGATCTGGGTACCCATGTTGGCTCCCACGTGTTCCACGATGATCTCATCGAATGAACCACGATGTCGAGGATTCAAGTAATCCCGTATACAATTACCTTTGTCAATCGGTACGTTACTTGCCCGAGATTCGATCGTCGGTATCCCAATACATCGTTCAATCTCGTTACCGACAAGTAACTTTACTTCCGTAATGCATGATCCCGTGACCAACCACTTAGTCACTTTGAGCTCGTTATGATGATGCATTACCGAGTGGGCCCAGAGATACCTCTCCGTCATACGGAGTGACAAATCCCAGTATTGATCCGTGTCAACCCAACAGACACTTTCGGAGATACCTGTAGTATGCCTTTATAGTCACCCAGTTACGTTGTGACGTTTGGTATACCCAAAGCACTCCTACGGCATCCGGGAGTTACACGATCTCATGGTCTAAGGAAATGATACTTGACATTGGAAAAGCTCTAGCAAACGAACTACATGATCTTGTGCTATGCTTAGGATTGGGTCTTGTCCATTACATCATTCTCTCAATGATGTGATCCCGTTATCAATGACATCCAATGTCCATGGTTAGGAAACCGTGACCATCTATTAATAAACGAGCTAGTCAACTAGAGGCTCACTAGGGACATGTTGTGGTCTATGTATTCACACATGTATTACGATTTCCGGATAACACAATTATAGCATGAATAATAGGCAATTATCATAAACGAGGAAATATAATAATAACCATTTTATTATTGCCTCTAGGGCATATTTCCAGCATTTCAAACATTGAGATGCCTGGTTTTTAAATTCTAGTAAATCCAAAACTCGTCTGAAATTCATGAAACTTGGCATGCTATCATGGAGCGGCATCAATATGTCGTGGTAAACTTTTTTTCCCATTTGGGGCAGGTTTGGGTATATGTTTCTCACAAACCAGAGCTTCTCACAACAAGCATGATGGTTTCGGTAGGGAACGTCCCACCTTTGGCGACGAAACGATATCCATTGCCTCTTATTGCTTTCAAAAAATTTCTCGTGTCAACACAGAACAACAAGAGTGTTGTGTCAATTTTTGTGATTTTTCGGGGTTCATTTGGACATTTTTATGCATTAACTGAGTTTTCAATGCATTTACGTGCATAATTCAATTTGAACTACATGCACATGCTCCAGTGCATATAAATTGGTTGAAAAATCAAATATGTGTCCTTGGGTGCATGCTTAGGTCCCATGCAAGAAATAGGAATGAATTTCAAACACCGGGGCACCGTTGATTGTCGGCAAAACATTGAGATGCCTGATTTTTAAATTCTAGTAAATCCAAAACTCGTCTGAAATTCATGAAACTTGGCATGCTATCATGGAGCGGCATCAACATGCCGTGGTAAAAGTTTTGTCCCATTTGGTGCAGGTTTGGGTATATGCTTCTCACAAACTAGAGCTTCTCACAACAAGCATGATGGTTTCGGTAGGGAACGTCCCACCTTTGGGGACGAAACAATATCCATTGCCTCTTAGTGCTTTCAATTTGTTTCTCGTGTCAACATAGAACAATAGGAGTGTTGCGTCAATTTTTGTGATTTTTCGTGGTTCGTTTGGACATTTTTATGCATTAACCGAGTTTTCAATGCATTTATGTGCATAATTCAAATTTGAACTACATACACATGCTACAGTGCATATAAATTGGTTGAAAAATCAAATATGTGTCCTTATGTGCATGCTTACGTCCCATGCAAGAAATGGGAATGAATTTCAAATACCTGGGCACTGTTGATTGCCGGCAAAACATTAAGATGCCTGGTTTTTAAATTCTAGTAAATCCAAAACTCGTCCGGTGCGTAGCTTCACCGGGAAGTGTGCGAGATGTTCAATGCAGGATTTGTGCATCTCTTCAACGCAAACGGTTTAGTGAAGCAGTAAAGCGGCAGAAAATAAACCAAAAAATATATGTGCTGCCACACGCCCCGTGTGCCGTGCGAGCAGGTGTGAGTTGACGGGACGCATGCGAGCAGTCTGACGCGCATGCATACCGGGAGGCGTGCGTGCAGGTGTGTGTATTGACGGGGAGGCGTGCGAGTAGCTGCGTGAAATGATGGTAGGAATGGCAGACGTCCGCCGCGCAGCCTAACCGGGAGGTGAGACAACTTTTGACCGCGGCCTGCCTCGCTCCCACTGGTCCGTATTAATTGCGTGCCTGAGCCGCCGGCCATAATAGGCGGCCGCACCCCCGGTCCACAGTGGTCACTGACGTCTGGACTCCGGAGTGTATGACGATGCCGCCGAAGCGCACCATCGGAGGGAGTGGCGACGCCGGGGCTGGTGAAGCACCCGCACAACGCGTGAAGCTGGCCACAAAGGTTTCCGTCGCCGCCGACGAGGTCTCGTGCAGGCAGCAGCACGACTTTGAATTCGTCGGCGCCGTCGTGCCCCCCAGCCGGAGCCGGAGGTCAACAGCAACTCCGGCAACAACTGCGACTCCGACGGAAAACCGGTTAGTCATCTATATACCCATTTGTGCGGCAAACATATCAAGTGTTTTCTCTGGTTAATCCCCCACCCACCCCTCCCCTCTATAATTTTTCTGGAATACAAATCATATGGTTATGTTCTCTCAGTCCATGAAATCAGAGTAATTAAGATCCGTTAGATGCACGTAGTGTATTGATTGTTTGAATGTTATCCGTATAGAGTTAGTGATTAATTGTTTGTTCTGTACAAATGATTTTTGCTAATAATCCGACTAGGGTTAGCTTGCGTGCTAATAATTCGTGGCCAGATCTTGAGAATTGATTCTGAATGTACTACATATATGTTTGTGGCTTTTTTCTTCCTGATCTTGAGAATTGATTTCGAATGTCCTACATGTTATGCCATTTTTTTATTTCAGATTGGTACGTACACAGATGAGGCTCCGACCAGCGCCGCCACCGGATGTAGATCTTGGACCCTGCTGTGCGGCCAGAAGCGCCCCCCTGGACTTGAGGAACCAGTAGAATCTCCGGCGGACCGCATCAGAGATCTCCGGACGGAATCCTTGGGGAGATCATCTCCCTTCTCCCCACCAAGGATGGCTGCCGCACACAAGTCCTCGCATCTCAGTGGCGCACTCTGTGGTGCATCGCGTCTTAATCTCGACTGTCGTCAGCTATCTGTCGATGATGATTCTGAACTCCCCGGAGCCATCATCTCCTCCCACGGGGGCTCCGTTCAACGCATCTGCATCCCGGCATGCTACCTGCTGGACATACCCTGCACGGTGGCCGCCTGGCTGACATCCCGTCAATTCGATAAACTCCAGCAGCTTGAGTTCTACCATTACAGCGATAGGTTACCACCAAGAGCTGCATCTGTGCCCTCACCACCGATGTCCATCTCATGGTTTTCCTCCTCTCTCCACATCGCCGCCTTGACCTGGTGCCATCTAGCAGACTATCTGGTACAAATGCTTCGACTGCCAGTGCTGAAAAAACTTGCGCTTGTGTTGGTTGATGCATCGGTGGCCTCACTTCACAAAGCATCATCCACTCTAGCTGCCCTGCACTGCAGCGTTTGGTGCTTGTTTTTGGAATAGGAATCCATATCCCTTTTCTCAAAATAAAGTCGTCTCACCTTGTAAGCATTGGAATTCATTTTGAAGGACAGGAGCTCATCATCGAAGACACCCCTTCACTTCAAAGGTTGCTCCTTAACTGTTGTTATAAACCTTCGCAAATAACTGTGGTCTCTGCGCCTAAACTGGAGACCTTGGGTGCAATTAGTGATCCGTTTGAATGGTTCGAGATGGTGTTTTCCTCCACACCTATTGAGGTACTGTATATTATTCATGTACACTTTTGTAATTTGCATTTTCATTTGTGCGCATAAGTTAAGTATCATCTTGGAGTACACTTTTAGTGCTAATATTATGTTCTATGCTCAATGAAGCGCTTGTCCATCCTATCAGTGGTGGTGGATTCTGTTAATACCTTATATATCACTATGTGGTGTTTTGATCTCAACATCATTATTGCCTTGCTGCAATGCTTTCCATGTCTGGAGAATTTGTATATGAAGGTGATGATTTGACGCACATTGAAAGCCCATATATAATGTACTATGATTAATCGTTCAGCTATCACTCTTTCAACATAATCTTTTTTAGACATTAACTGTTTTCAATCTTCATCTCTATTTATGCACTAACACATGGAGAAAAAGGTATAACCAATTGATGGTTCAAGAAGCACCGGGATTTTCTCAGATCTCACAACATTCGTTTGAAGACAGTAACACTGGAAGGATATGCATCCAACAATGCAAACACTAGCTTTGTCACATTCTTCATGTTGAATGCGAGGGCACTATTGTCCATGAGGATTAAGTTTTTCAACAAGAAATTTCTTACGGCTGCAGGTGTTGAACAACATAAAAAGAAGTTGCATGTGGACCTAAGGGCTTCTGATCATGCTCGGCTTCTATTTACAACAGTTTGTCATCATGGACCAGTATAATTTCTGGCCGTTGATCTTGATTTTATGGATCAGACCGATCCATTTGATTGTGACTACCGAAAACTTTGGTTGAGTTAGATGTCATTGTCCTGTTCAATCTGGATTTTTTCTAAACCTGATGAGCAATTAATCGTCGTGCTTTTGTACTGTTTGTTAGCTGGAGTTAGATATTGTTGCCTTTTTCAACTCGGCTTTGACCCATATTTTCTTTCATACTGGGCCAATGGCTTGCCATTTCTTTAATTAAGACATAAATATTTTACGCATTCACAACATAGGCAAAGAACATCACTCTCGCGGGATCCTTGAGATCTTTGTTCATTACAGAAACACAAGTTTTTAGTGCCCACCAGCACCCACAAACTTATTTTCAGCTTGCACACTAAGGGTTGTAATTCTTAATAAGAAAAGTTGCATGGTAGTCACAGATTTGGATTTATCATTTGGGACCCAACGAGGAAAAAGCCTATCCAGGGCGGTGCCGACTTGACAGTAAACATTGAGAAACCTGATTTTAAAATGACTGTAAATCCAAAATTCGCCTCAAAATCATGAAACTTGGCATGGTGTTATGTCATAGCACCAACATGTTATGGTAAAAAATTAGTCCAATTTGGGACAAGTTTTGGTACAATCTTCTTACAAACCGGAGCTTCTCTCAAAAAGGCTCATGGTTCTGAGAGGGACCTGGTCACCTATGTGTGCGAAACGACATATGATGTCTCTTCCCGCCTTGATTTATTTTACACAGGCAACATGCAACTATATATACTAGTGTCGTCCTAAAAATATGAAATTAATCACGGTTCGTTTTGCCTTTTTATACATTATTTGAGTTTCATAGGCATTTTGGAACGTACTTTCGTGTGTGCAACGGTCATGTGTGTACTAGCCACATATGTAATTCGATGTTCAATCTGTTTATGGAATCAAGTCCTTATACATGTTATTCTTCTATAGACAGAGCAAATCACACGGCTTATTAGCAGCAATGGCCTATGTTATTATTGGTCTTCACACACATTTCTGATTACGGGTCTGTTTGTCGCGTATCACACACATCTTGTTCAGTTGAACCGTTTCCATTGTGTTGCCTGATCACACACAGTTCATCCTAGTGAACCGTATGCTGTATATCGCACACACACCTTCAGCTGGCTGCCCATTTCTTTTGTTCCTCATCAACGTAAACAGTTAATTGAACTGAACCGTATGCCCTGCATCACACACGCAACTAAAATTTGAACCGTGTTTGATGCATCCTCCATCGCAAACGTTTTACCTTTTTTGACGGGTTTTTTACATCACCGTTTACGATTATTGCATCGCACACAGTTTCATCAAAGGGTCTCTGATCGTAGTGTCACGTTAGCAGTTTCCTGCAGTAGTGGTTGTTATTTCAGCAATCAAACTTCCAAATGTCATCTCCTTACTTTAGCAATAAAAACATATTTTCCATTCCTTCATGCCTACTTGTCAATTTTTTCATGGCGCGGTTTATCTTGCTGTTGACTAGATGTAAAGTATTACCTGCCAAATCATCAATTATTTGTGTTTGAGATCACATGCATGTGATTCCATCAACCATGTAATTTTGAACTTGATGGATCCTTAGTTCCTGAACTTTTAAGTTGATGGATCCTTCGTTCTTCTGTTGGATAGTAAATGAATGGACTGACAAGTCAACAAAGCTGATTCATACTTGGTATATGAAGTCTAATGCTATTACCAATATATGAGCTGAATAATATATGCATAAATCCGTTAACTGGAACTTCAATTAGTCCGGCACTCCTCCTTGCAACAATACAGTTATAATCTCCATAAAAAGCGATACTATTATAATTAACTATTTTTTGTTACCTCATCATTGAAACTTGCATGTGTTCGATCTTAAGATGCCCGACTCTACTACAAGGAAGAAAGTAATTATGCAAACCTAACTATATGAAGAAAGTAATTATGCCCGACTCTACTTGCAGAAGGTTGGACTCTACTACATCGAAAGAAGAAATATTATATGAAGTTCCAAAGTTACTTTGTTATTTGTGAAAGTCTGATGCATCTCAAACTCTGTTGCTTTGCTGCAGGATGATGAAGAGTAAAAGGGAAAGGGGAAGGAACTCAAGGAAACAAAGAGGGGTGGAACAAGGAATAAACAAGGATGGGTTGGGAGGCCTCCAAGCCAACTGCAAAGTAAGGTGTCACGCTAAATTTGTAACTCCAGTAAATAATTGGCCTTCCTTTTTTAGGTTTAGCTTGACTGAAACCAGTAAATCTATTTTACTCCATATTGTTGCAGCTTCATTAACGGTCCATATCACATCTTGAAACCAGCATTAGTTGAGACTACAAGATTTAAAACATCTTACTAGTGATAAAAAATGGAAACTCAGCTAAAAGGTAATCAGATTTTTTTAGGAGTCATCTCTTGTCTGCTTCAGAAAATAAGTTCTTGAGGGCATAGAACAAATCTTTACATCACCATTATTACTTTTATTTACTTCCAGTTATAACACTTCAGTACATGCTTGTCGAATTTGTGATGCTTGTAATGCTCTTTGTGGAAAATAACAGACACACACTTGGTTTGCATAACTAATGGTGATAGTAATATTAGTGTTCGACTTTGTACATCTGAAATTTTGTCAACAGAAACATGATGCAAGTGGTTGCCTCATTGTTAGATGCATGCTGATGTATCTTCTTTTACGTGTCTCTTCTCTATAGAAACATAAGGTCGGCTTCTATATGAAGTTTTCTGCTCACGGTGCACATAATTCCAGTTTATATGAGAAACATTTGCATGTATATTTTAGCCTAAAGTTTATAGCTCACTTTTCTCTTTGGGGTGAGTTGAGCTTAAACCTTGTGTTGGTAAGAGAGAAGGAGCATATTGAAGTTAGTTTATGGCACTCCTGGAGTGCCTCTCCCCAAGTATCAGTCTGAGACTGATTGCTCTCTTGTTGTGGTCACACAAAACTTGAAATATATGGAAAGTTATGTTGTTCTACCTATAAGTTATAGCTCGATTTTTTCATGGAAAAATATTTTATTGAAGAGACAACAATGTGTAGTTTCAGGTCGTGTCTTCCTTTGTTTCACGGTTGTTTAAACTTAGTGGTGTCGTTGCTCTTGTTGGCCTTCATAATGTTGATGTACTATTCTCTTCTTAATATATTTATATACGCGCAGTTCTCCTGTATGTTCTAGGAAAAGAAGCAAACGAGTTTTTGCTACATTCAAGCATTGCATTTTAAAGTAAAGTTTCAGCCATTATTTGTTAGCAGAAATCCAGTGATCTATATGCAAACAATCTCTCTGTTATTAGTAATCTTGTGGGACATCTTGATTTTTCTTAGCTATTTGTATGTTTCACTTGGCAGCAAGTATCATTATACTGCTTGAGAAGACCAAAGCATGGGAGATTGTGGTTTCCAAATCAGAGAATTGTGGTTTTGAAGTTGTTGGTAAAAGGTAATTCATATAGGCCAAGACGTTCTCAATATGCCGCATCGGGAACGTCTATGAAGAGATTAACCATCTGAAGACTTGGTTACCTGGTTTTATTTTAAAGGAAGTTGTGTGTGAGGGAAAGAGAGCAATAAATTTGTGCATGAACTAACAGTGTTGGTACGAATTTAGGTGGATACCTTGATCTTGTTAGTTAGCTGTTTGTAACTAACATCATACACTCTTTTAATGATGATCAATAGATTGTTGTTTCCATCGAAAGATAAAATATTCCAGGAATGACACGTTGATTATAACTTTTTGGTTCACTGAAGCGTGAGCGAGGTCGGAGGAGACGAGGGCATATTATTCCGGGTGGTGTCGGAGGATGCGGGGAGCAAACCGCCGCACCCAAGAGAGTAGAAAAAGGCCGGTTGTCCCTCAAACTCAATCCATATATGGGGAAGAAATGAGGCTGTTCGGGCAGTCTGCTACATCGGACGTGGCTCACCTCCGACCAAGTTTTTCTTTCTTTATTCTCTCTCTCCATCCCAACCAATAATATGCATGTGATCGATAATTTGAGAGACCTGGCCGCACGGATAGACAAATGAGGTTCAAAGTGGACACGTCCAGACATTGTTCGGATGTCCAGCTGAGATACAGGGGGTGGGTCATATTTTCCCAGTCCAATTATAGATGCTTTTGAGGTTAGGATAGATCAAACCATAACTTCTTAACAATTCGTGTGTTGCATGTGCATACTTACTAGTACTATATAGATACAAAACTTAACCAAAGACCTATGGGCTAATATATCTGGGCTTGGCCCATTCCATCACGTCCGTGATGGGTGTTTGCATATGGCCATATATTAAGGTTGAATTTTGTCAAAAAAAATATTAAGGCCGAATTCCCCTAAAACTGAGGCTAATTAGCGCTCAAAGCACTAGTATTGCATGTACGTATTGTTACCCCTCAAAAGAAAAAATGTACTTATTGTTGAGGGGTGCGGGGGGTCTAACCCCTGCTCGCACCCCCTGTCTCCGCCCCTAGGAGAGAAGTCGGTTGGCTCGAGCTGGCAACGCGGAGAGGAAGGAGGTGGATGTGGTTAGGTTTGGGGGACGTCTGCTAGCTTAAATAGCCAGATCTTGTTTCGGACGGTGAGCCGAAGAGGTGCCGTGCGGCGTTTACAAGTTTACAACCCCACGGAGGAGACGTTCGTCGGACCGCCAGGTTACCGGATTCAGTATGGGGCCTCATTGTGAGTCTAACGTGGTGGACGCGCTCGGTCACATCCGAACCTCATCATATCCACCTCATATTTAGGCTGGATATGAGGGGTGCCGGTCAGCCCGACCGTTTGAGACGTCCGTCTGGATCGGGTTTTCTTGACCGGTCACTGACCGGGCGTTTGAGTGGGTTTGGGGCGCGAGATGCTCTTACTCAGCACATATCTTGCACATGACGAGATGTGGATCTTGGTTGGCATCTTTGCCACTACTGCTAAGTGCTAACGCGTGGGAGCAGCGAAAATGCGCAAGCGCGGACGAGCGCGCGCTCACGGTATCGCCAGGCACTCGTTCGCATCGGGATGTGGGTCGAATGGCATATTACTCGGACGTATTGTTGCACGCAGTTAATAAAAAACTGCTAGTACGTGAGGTGGTCCCACTGAAAGAGGGGATGTCCGTTACAACCAAATACGGCGGGGCGTCCGTCAACAAAACGGCACGTTAACGTGGAACGTTTTTATGGAGCCGGAACAATTGCGGGGGCCACCAGGGAAGTGGGTCTGGCCGAATTAATGGTCTGATTTTGAGTACCTGTCGCCATATATTTGCAAATACAGTTTCATCAGTGAATTTCGCTCGTACAAGAAGCACGAATCAGTCAACAAGGCAGGATCTTTTTTTGCAACATGATCAACAAGTAAACACCGAAAGTCAGTTACACATTAGTAACTAGCCGAGAAAATTTTGTCAAACGTTGAAACGTGTCAACACATGGGTTTGCCCCACCCCTGCCGGTCGTCGCGACGTAGGATGCAAAGAAGAAGGAGGCCGCCAAGCCTCGTGGTGGAGGCGTGAAGCAGCCGGCGGCGCTGGGCAAGAACCCTGCGGGAACCAACCTCGACGCCGAAAATCTCAAAGCCGGACGTGGCTACGGCGGCGATTTGCAGCAGCCTCCAACCATGACGTCCTCCTCCGGCCGCGGAGCTCCTCATCCACCTCCTCCGCCGCCGCCGGTGGCCATGGAGGAAGATTTGTCCACGTCGACGTCAACCGTATCCAATGTGTTTGGTGATATGTCGCAAAGGTAAAAAATAGTTGTGCATTTTGTTGTTGTTTCAATTGTCGATTCCAATAGAATGTGTAGTTGATTGCGTGTACGTTCATTTGTAGTCTCGAAGATGAATCTTTCACGCGCACAACAAATATGACAAATGATGATTATTCACATGAGTATGCATCACAAGAATATGAAACTCCACAATATGGTGATGACAATCTTGACATGGATGATGAGGGGTTCTCTATGAAGGGAACATGATGAGTGGCATGAGAGGTGGCTTCGGTGGCAACATGAGCGGCATGAGATGTGGCAATGAAGGTGCTTCCGGTGGATCTCGCGGCAACGAGACTCCAACACCAGAAAATGTCGAGAAAGAAGCCATTGATGATGAAAAATAGAAAATAATGAAAAATATTTTATACCCATAAATTTCTTTGGTGTACGTAAATATTTTATATTTTTAGCACGTGTATTTTACTCAAAAGAATGAAAAGTAGAAAATAAAATGTAAGGAAAACCAGAAAAAAAAGAAATTAATAATACCAGAGTGTTCGCTCCACTAGTTTTTTTAAAGAAAGTGCGCTCCTAGTTTATATCATGACAACTTTTTAAACCATGGCAAATTAATTTTCACAACCATGTGAATTTACCTTTTCCTAGTCCATGGCAATTTTTGCATCAATTTGCAAATTCAACATCTGAGACATGGTAAATTGAAGTTCTGGACCAGGGCTAGTTTTGGGGCATGACAAAAATTCTTGTGCAATTTTAGAACCACAAAACTGAAAAAACCACATAGAGTTTGTAGCATGACAACATTTTTACCACGGCCAATTGCTTTAATTTGCTGTGAATGATTTATGTTCAGAGCTACGACAAATTTATTTTCAGAGCCATGGGAATTTACTTGTTTCTTGAACACAGCAAGTTTACCTTCAGTTTACAAATTCAAATTTTCGAGCGATGGCAAATCGCGTTTCTAGACCATGCTACTTTTACATCCAAGGAAAATATTTGTAAGCAAATTGCATAAAGTTTGTAGCATGGCAACAGTTTTTACCATGCACGTGCAGGGAGTGCACGCGTTCTGTATTAATGGCACATCATCGCTAGTTACAGCTGTTGCGGTCAAGGCATCCGTCACGGCATGGGCTAACTCCGTCAAGACGAACATGGTGGCCCACACACGTATCAGCGCCTTTCCGCTGCCATATATCAAGTATTTACACCATCCGTAATTACTGCCACCACGTGACCTTCTGCGATTGGTCCAGAATCCAGGAGCAAGCGAGCTCGTCCGCTCTATTGCCACTCTCATGGGAGCAGTTGTTATTTTCGAAAACAGATGAGGTTTGCACGTTCCGCCACTCTTCCCCGCAGATCCATTTTTCAGATCCCGGCGCGAACCACATGCTCCTATTTATTATTCAAGTATAATCCTCATCTCCAGTCCAGCCACGAGGCGATAACAAAAGCGACCTGCTTGAAGCGAGCCCACTCCCAGCCGGCACATTCCAATTGTCCACAGCTCCACATGGCTTCTCCTCCCCGGCACCTGCTCCCCCTCCTCCTCCTGCTCGCCCTCCTCGCCCCCTCCTCGTCGGCGGCGGCGCCGGGCGTCATCCGGCTGCCGCGCGCCGGGGCCTGCGCCGCGCCGGCGGACCTGGCCGTCTACGACCGCCCCGTGATCGGCATCGTCACGCACCCGGGCGACGGCGCGGCCGGGAGGATCGACAACGGCACCTCCACCTCCTACATCGGCGCCTCCTACGTCAAGTTCGTCGAGGCCGGCGGCGCCCGCGTCATCCCGCTCATCTACAACGAGCCCGACGAGCGCCTCCTCGAGGTCCGTGCCTCCAGATCCCCTCCCTCCCTCCCTCCCCCGTTCTCTTTCTGCTGCTTAAATGTGAGTGTAGTTCTATCTGACAACTCACAGCTGCCAGTTCTTTGGGAGTCAAACCAAAATTCTTGATAGTCAACTAACTATGTATGTACCAGTTCAAATCATTTTCTAACACTGTAGAAAGGGAACATTCTGTTGTTCTGATCATTTAAAGTTTCTCCAGTTTTAAAGTACAACACATGTTTATATAGGAATGACAAATCAAATAGCAAGGTTGGTGGTGACTTGATCACTCGGTGTCTAACTAGCTTATGTTACTGTTCAACTACTTCAGATCAAGATGAAACAGGTTTAAAGAAGATCTAGATGAAACAGTTACCCTATCACGTGCCTGACTGCTATAAATATTGTTTGTGTTCTGCAGTCACTTGATCTCAGGGCAATAGACCACCTGCTAGTTACTTAGTGCCCCCCTGCTTGCTCAGTACTACTTGCAACTTATCTCTTTGGTACCAATTTCTGATAGTTTTGCCTGTGCCCCTTTTACTGCAGAAACTCAGTTTGGTGAATGGTGTGCTGTTTACTGGTGGATCAGTGAAGAGGGGTCCATATTTTGAGACGATTAAGAAAGTGTTTCAGGTACCTATCTATTTGGCAGCTTCTGTTTGTTTCAGAGATCTTACTCACTTCTGCTCTGTAGTTGCTTCCATTATTAAGAACATACTACATCTCAGTATGGTAACATCATATTATTGGTCCTAACTCACACAGAATGGGACCAAACATTACTGGATAATTCTCACTTTCTTTGTTTATTCTTCTGTAGTATGTCTTGGACAAGAATGATGCAGGAGTTCCATTTCCATTGTTTGCACAGTGTCTTGGCTTTGAGCTTGTAAGCATGATTGTGAGCAAGGTAATTTCTCTTTTTTTCTATGAACAAAAATTATCGACGTCAACATGCAAATTTAGTTGCTAAAGTACAAAAATAATTTGAATTTCTTATATTATTAGTACAGTCTCAAATTGAGATATCGGCTTGAAGAAAATGATGTGTTAGAATTTAGAAGTATACATTTGCTCTTGCCTCATGTGATGCAGTGAAGAACCGGCTGGTCGGCTGCACTGTTCTGTTCCCTGAACAGGACATATAGACACTTAGTGTGTTCCATACCAAGTTTGTGTTTTGTATCTACAAACTGACAACTGGCTCTTTTCTCTATGTTGGTATTAGGACAATAATATTTTGGAGTCATTCCACGCCTCAGATCAAGCATCAACTCTTCAGTTCCCCAATTATTCTTCACTTCAGGGATCAGTATTTGAAAGGTAGGGATTCTAATATATATTTGAAAGGTGTAGGTACTGCATGGTCATCTTTTATTTGCGGGAGAAAATTGTATTGGTACTAAACTTGTGCAGCTTTCTCATTTACCTCTATCAACTGAAGTCTGCATGGGCACTTGCAACGACCATGTTTCTTGTCCCGTCCTATACAAAAAGATTATGTATGTTAGGTTTTCATTACAGAGAAAATGCAATTAAGCTTGCAGTTTACAATACACTCCATTGCAAATGAATTTCAGGTTTAGACGCCAGCTTCATCGAACTTGAAATAGCAAAAATGAATTAAATTGATGTCAACTAAGAAGTTGGTTAGATTTCAGATGTAAATATTATATCTAGAATGCCCCCTGAACCACAGGCACTACGCTTGAGGTTATCCATTTATCTAAGATATAACCTTGTCGCTCTGTATTTTTTATGGCACAAATACCGTCTTCTATTGACTCTTTGTGGCTTGGCTTCTAATATCCCTTGTATACCTGTCTAATAGAAGTGATCCATATTCGCAGATTTCATCCTGATCTCATCAAGAAACTCAGCACCAGTTGTCTTGTCATGCAAAATCACAAAGTAAGTAGAATCCTGGGTGCTCCTTTTCTCCTTGAACACGCATTAGATGCGTGTCGTTTTGTATTAGAAGAAGAATCTTGGGTACTCATCACATTTTATCTTTGACCTTCACTCAATATTAACATTGACATGATATACTTAGTTCAACCAAATCATGACTGTCAATTTAAGACAGCAACTTTTTATGGAGATTGCAGACTAACTATCTTTATCTCCTTGTTTTCCCTAACATGGTTTATTTTCTTAACTGGTCAAAGTATGGTATATCTCCAAAGAGATTGCGAGAGAATGACGCGTTATCAAGTTTCTTCAAGATTCTGACTATATCCCCTGATGAAAATGGTGAGGTACAATGTCATCTTTTTCCTAGTACTTAACTGATTTGGACTCAACCAGCCTAATTCAGAGGTAGTGCTAAATCAATGTATAAAGAAACAGCAAACTAATTTCCTTTCCTTTGGCAAATCAGGTTTACGTCTCAACCGTTGAAGCACAGAAATATCCGATCACTTGCACTCAGTGGCACCCTGAGGTATGCTGACTGTAGTGCTGCTGGTTGTTTTTGAAATTAAAGTCGGTATTCCACTAATCTGTTCGCATGCCTGTGCACATTTTTGCATCCCATTTATCCTTGTTTGGCATTTTTTAGGCCTACATATTACTAGGCTGCTATCAAAATGTTTGTCTTTAAACTATTCAGGCCGTGATATTTCTTCATCTGGCCAGATCACTTAGGCAAACGTAATATATTCAGAGGTCAGACTATAATTAGCTTGTTCACTTGCTGCAGAAAGCCATTTTCGAATGGCGTAAACCAATGATTCCACACAGCGAGGATGCAGTACAAGTGACACAAAATTTTGCCAACTACTTTATCAGGTTTGTAATACTCTGTGTATCCGTTATAAGCAACACATCATCTGCTTATTCACATCCGTGTTGACCATGCCCTCATTCTATGATGAAAACCATACTTCACGGAATGGCGGATTACCTGTTCAAAATCATTTTTTGGTGTCCTAGTTTCCCTACTAAGCAGGTATAGGCCCTGTGTACGTTTGTATGGCTCCTGTTGGGCAACTTGTTTGTGAATAAGGCTTTTTGTGCCCAGTTGCATTTCAAAGAAATGAAGCGAGTTCACAGTCTGTTGCCCATCACAACCCCCTAAAGGGGACATAGTTATTAACAAAACATCAACGCTCAAAACACACGCAGCCTGAGGGAAAAGAAAACTGGTATCTTGCACCGTTGTGTTCCTCCAATGCATGAATTCCATACTTTCCTACTGCAAAGCAACAGCTCGTGAAAAATGGGTAAGAACAGCGTGTTTATCTCACCCTTCTTCGCTCTGCCGTGAAACAGCCAAGCCCGCAAGTCGCCAAACAGGCCCCCTGCCGACAAGGTGCTGGACAACCTGATCTACAACTACATCCCCACATTTTCCGGGAAAACCTCGTAAGCCACCCCTGATGGTCCTGTATTGTAACTGCACACTTACTGCATCATATGTTTCTCCATCCACCCGCTAAGTAAATGAGCATGTGCCATGCATGCCTTGCAGGAAATCCTTCGAGTTGGTGTACCTCTTCTCCTGAGGCTGGAGACGACGCTTGTAGCCGCGGTTCTTCTCTTACTGTACTGTGCATGTACAGTGTTGTGTACCATGTGTTTGTATTATTGTACTGATGAGACCTTCGGTTCAGTGGTGTAGATCATTTGTAGACTTGATTGCCGGTAGTTCAGGAGGAGCAGCGTCAGTAGCTGTAGTGTTTTGGTTTTCAGAGTGAATAAGAACATCCTCCTCCGAGCTGTTGTTCATCTTGTAGTATTATAACAGTAGTCAGTACGTTCGCCATTGGCTGATGCTCAGTCCAGTAGTACAGATCATTTGTAAACTTGGTTGTCAGTGTCAGCGTTCAGGAGGAGCGTCGCTAGTTGTGATGTTTGCCATTTTCGGAATAAAAATAAGAGCATCCTTTTCCTAACTGTTACAGTAGTACGAGTATTTATTTTCTGAAGATGCTCACTTTGAATCTTTCTAGCAGAGTAGCACCACACAAGTGCAATCTATTCTTTCCCAGACTCTTGATGAATAGTCAGTAAAACACAACTTTTCTTTTGAGGGGAACAGTAAAAACACAAGTAGGAGACCGTACTTATCATCAGCCTTAAGAGTTGAGGTAAGCTAATGATAATTATCGTGCCAAGTTCTAATGATGATGGACGGAAAATAGATTTATGTCAATCTCCCTGCGCTGCACTTGAGAATGAAAAAAAAAATCTCCCTGCGCTGTGCTGCCTCATTCGGGCAAAACATTTATAAGCAAAAACTAATACCGAGCGAGGGTCAAGTACCATCAGCTAGGAAAAAAATAGCAAGCTATGTTTTTTGAGGCAAAAATAGCAGGCTATGTGATTTTGTGGCAGCCTCCTCTGTACGCTATAGTATAGTGGACGCTAAATCAAATAGCGATTTGCAGGGAAAAAAAAGTAGATATGCCCCACTTTTGTAGTATTTCTTTTTTTGCGGGTGACACTTTTGTAGCATTTCACCGAGGCTGTAGCTAAAATCACTGATAATTGCTATGCTACATTGGTACATCTCCAGACCACAGCATCAAGAATTGGAGAGCAACAGACTAGCACTTGCTTGTGGGTGCCGATGACCCAACTTGCAGGTCACGCAGATGGCTGCAACATCGTGCCACCTCCTAGCCGTGGTGGTTCTGAGAAGAGAGCGAGGAATGGAGTGGCGGAGTCCTCGGCGCCGATGAGCTTTCCCTCCACGAGCTCCCTCGCCAGCTCCATCGCCACTCCACAAGTCTCGGCCGCTAGCGTGCACGCTATGACGAGCACGTCTCAACACGCCATGAGTAGGGAATTGGGAGAGGTAAGGTCATTCGGGGTCTTGATTTTGGTCGTGGAAAACAATTGGGCTTGAGTTTCAACCGTCTATGAAATAGCGACGCTAAAAGCTAATGTGATTTAGCACAATTTAGTATGCTATTGTGTAATTTAGTGTGCTATATAGCGGCCATGGTGAAGAAATTGGCTATAGCGTAGCAGCGGCTCCTATCGGAGGCTATAGCGATGCTATAGCACACTATTTTTTTCAGTGATCATCAGCAATACGAACTACTATAAGTTCATGACATTATGAATTATAGATAGCAAACTAAGGTAAAAGATAGCCAGATATAAGGGTGCACATAACGCTGTCAAATTATCATTTGAATCTCATCCTTGATAGTCAGACACCTGCGCGACATTACAAGAAAAGAAAAACTAGGTTTCTTGACTAGACAATCTTTTTGTTAATCAAGCCGACAGACAAGGTGCACCAGTTGTCCTTTCGCAGGTTTAACACTAATATTCTCCATATCACAGAGAACAGAAGAGAACATGGGAGCATGAAAGATCAGCTATGCACATATGAGTCTTCTTGCAGCCAAACCATTGAAATGCAGTAACCAACCGAGGAACGAGGCTATTGTAGCTACCAGATTGTAACCCCTCTCCTTGCAGCTTCAGACTGTATAACTCCTTGCCCACCAGGAGAAACACATTTTCTTCTCTACAATGAATCATGAATCCAAGAAATTAATGATTGTGACCTGTAAGATAGTTTTTGCCCTGCTGTGGGTCATTTACCCACTGCTTCCACCGCTTTGGATCAAAGAAAATAGTTTTAGTGAGTCAAAGCATCATAGCATGCAGATTCAGTTCCAGGCTAAGATCCTTCTATCCTTGTATTACTGAACTGTATTTGTTCATCACCGATGCCTAACGAGGAGACTGATGTAGCCAGGTCATCTGTCAAGCCTGCCGTTGGGTCTGGTTCTGAAACTTCTGCTAGTGCACTCAGCATACTGACTACTTCATATGTATCGTCCAGGTAGAACTTGGCTTTGCTCGGTTTCTGCCCCACAGTACATGCAAACAGTGGTGTTTTTGGAGCAACAATGCCCTTTTTCATGGCATCCGCAATATTTTCAAACATATCCTCATCGGATCTATCATCACCAATGCATAAAACAAAATCTGCCTGTTGACCTTTCTCCTTCATTGATGCAAGTATCTTCTCAGCTATAAGACCTTTGCTAACACCCTGCAGTACAAAGAGACAACCAAACGAATTAATGGAAATTCAGCAGCAGTGCAAAGATCAGAAAAAAATAAAAACCTGAAATAATTTAGTAAAACCATTGTGGTTAATTTCCATATTTCTGATCGAATGACTTTTTTGAAAAAATTAAAGTATCTAAAGAGGGAAAGGAGTGGATGCAATATGATGCATGCACTGCGTATGACAGTACTCATGTAAACAACTAAACAAGGACAGTTTATATTGTTGAAAGCTGGTAAGTATTAAGTAGATATGGTGAAGCAACCAAGGCCGCATAAATAGAATAAATTTTGAATACAAATCACAAATTGCTTTTTCAGCAATATACTCCTTACCTAATGTAAAACTGAAAGGCATTCACAATAGGGTAAAATTGTGAAGGTAATAAATAGAGAAAAAGCATAATCACCGCCCTGTTAAATCTACAAAAAGCCTAGTGACTACTTCATCCGTTTGGGTTTAAAAGGCCCGTCGGCGCCAGTTACAGAAAAGATTTAATTCCTCGTGCAATGCTGGCCACATGCACCAATGGGATAGAGAGGAAGGAACTTTTAAATCAGGCATGCATTTGTCATTGTGTCAATTACACAAACGTAACTAATTAAATTATGCATGCAGCCTCGCCCCTCACGCTTGCATGTGACGCGGCTCCTCTGGCTAATTAATTCACCGAATCAGCGGACGTAGCACCAGCCAAACCCAGCGAAAAAGCAGGGAACTGATTACAAGCTTACTTAGAATTACGGGCATGCGATCGAGGCCCACTGGCTTTTTAAACCCAGACAGGGGGAGCACACCATAGTAATAATCACCTTAACCTGAAGTAATGTGTGATTGACACAGAAGTATTATGTGAAACTCAGGTAGGGGCACCAGCTAAATATCAGAGCAAGTCATAGGGTATCTCATACAGATACAAGTGAAGGGAAAAATCATGTGCGCATATACTCTATGGATGGCACAAAAATTGGTGAGCTCATCTAATGGAATGCAAGAAATGGTAATGGCGAACCTGAGGTTTGACTTCAACAATGAACTGGCCGCTCTTGACTGAGACTGCTTCATTTGCTAGTACACTTTCCAGGTGATCAAGCATCTCCTTTGCCTGAGAAGACGCAAAGCCTTGGTCAGCATCCCTATGGTGCCACACCAACGCAGTTTCTTTGGTTTCAATGTAGGATCCATCAGTTGCTTCTGTATAAAGATTCATCACTGGCTCGGCCATTTGCATCCATCCAATATCTGGGGACTGGGTACTGGTTTGCCATTCTTCATCTCTGGTCCACCTACATATGGAAACATAGTGTTTCATCATCTATTTAATTCTCTAGTGATTCCAAAAATCATGATCAGTCTGCAGTGATCTCCATTCTCCCCAGGTAATAAAAACACTAAACAGAAATGGGCAGCCAAGAAACATGAACAAACATCTTATGGTGTGCATGCCATGTTGAAGTAAAAGCAGAACCTGGTACATGAGTTTAATGAACATAAGGTGTATGATCCTACAAGTCCTAATTACTGACTCCACTAGTTGGTCATTACAGTGAAGTACTCCCTCCGATCGCCAAATGAGGGCGTACAATTCTGAGCGCAGCAATTAAGGAGAGAATCTCATGTAGTTTATTTTCCCAGATTTACCCTTGAAAAGCGCCGCAAAATACTCGCTCCACGTGCATCGATAACTAGCATCCGTTTAATATGGGCCTCACGCTGGCCAATCCTAGAGTGTGAATATGGAGGAGCAGAATGCGCAGCCTTAGCCAATCGTGCTATGTGCATGCAGCGACAGGTAATTAATGTGAATTGGTAAAGCAGATCTGAGGGAGGGGTATTTTGTCGAGCACTACGTTATTCTCCCACCTGACGCCCTAATTTCATGGAGGGAGTACCAAACAAACAACTGGTGCATGTAGTAGCCTGACAATGAACAAATGAAGAAGTTCCTATTGACACAAGAAAAACCAACAAAAGTAAACTAGATTGTTATTTGCTCGATAAAGCAGAAAACACTGACACCTTTGCATCTGGAGTTGACCTAGACTCCTACTCCTATTATGTCTGAACAAATTACAGACTTCACTGCTAATCTGAAGCAAAATGTAGAACAGTGGTAACAAAAAATTGTACCTTAAGAAATAACCATGCTCTGCCGCGATGCCTAGAATTGGACATGAGGAGAACATTGATCCCAAACTATTCTTGCTTCTTCCACTGACAATAAAGACAATGTTGTTCTTATCCGAGCATAGGGTATTAATGATGGTTACTAATTCTTCACTCGGTTTCTGGTAGAGAGAAGCCTGTGGCACCAATGTACCATCATAGTCAAGAAATATAGCTCTACTCTTTGATCTCCCATAAGACATTATAATTGAATCAAAACTAAGCTTTGAGAAATTTGGGTCTAGTGCCACTACCCTGAATCCAAATCCCAATCCAATGCCCCAACATGGCTTCCTGAAATGATCCTTGCAAGCCCTCTCCAGGTCCTGGATAAAGCTCCTTGACCAATATGCAACGTCATGTGTGCTTACATAAGCGGTAATGTTTTTCGTGCCTCAGCTCCTTGTCACGCTCTGACATTGATATGGCCTCATTTAGTGACTCCGCCGTTGATTCAACATTCCATGGGTTAATACGAATGGCACCACTCAGTGAAGGTGAGCACCCAATAAATTCCGAGACAACTAGCATGCTCTTGCGTGGCCCACTCACCTCAGGTGCAGACTCAGAGCTAGGTATGCCCTGTCGACAGACAATGTACTCATATGGGGTCAAATTCATCCCATCCCTCACAGCCGTCACCACGACACACTCAGCGACCGTATAATATGCAAGCTTCTCCACACTTGGGACATTCCGGTCAATGAGAACAATTGGGCTGTACTCGGACTGGCCAAACTCCCTGTTAATCCTCTCACAACTATCCTGAATCTCAGCTCGAATGGACTCAATATCCTTTCCCTTCCCACGTGCTGGGTTAGCAATCTGTACTAACACAGCCCTGCCCCGCCACTTAGGATGTGTCTTCAACATATACTCAAATGCAAGAAGCTTCAGATTGATGCCTTTAAAGATATCCGTGTCATCCACACCAAGCAACACAGTCTTGCCCTCAAATTGCTGCCGCAGCTCAGCAACCTTCTGCTGCATTTCAGGTAACCGCAGCACTGACTGCAATTGACCCATATGGATTCCCACTGGCATGATCTTGATCCCAACAGTGCGACCATAGTAATCCAGACCAATATATCCACGCTTTGACTGGTACTCTATCCCCAGCATCCTACTACAGCAAGACAGAAAGTGCCTGGCATAATCGAATGTGGAATCCAATGAGATCACAGTTGAGCATAGTCCTGAGGATCTCCTCTCTGACAGGGAGGGATCGGTATATCTCTGATGAGGGAATGGGCTGTGGAGGAAGAATCCGATGCGGAGGCGATTGAAGCGGCGGCGGAGGAAGGTGGGCAGCGCCATGAGGTGGTAATCATGGACCCAAACATAGTCGTCCTCCGGGTTGATGACCTCGACAATCTTCTCGAAGAAGTGCTTGTTGGCGAGGACGTAGGCCTCCCATGAGGCGCGCTCAAACCGACCACCGGCAGATGCACCGCTCTCATTGGGAGATTGGGCGGCGGCGAAGGGGAGCATGTAATGGAAGAGCGGCCAGAGGTAGCCCTTGCAGAAGTTCTGGTAAAATCGATCGTAGAGGTCGGCGGGGAGGAAGACGGGGGCGCAGCGGAAGCCGTCGATGAGGGTCTGCGAGACCTCTTCCTGCTCGGCGGCGGGCACGTCGGCGCGGAGGGTGCCGATGAAGAGCACCTCCATCTCGTCGGGGACGCCGTCGCGGAGGCGGAGGAGGAGCGAGTCGTCGTCCCAGGAGAAGACCCAGCCGCGGCCGTCGGGGCGGCGGCGCGCGACGACGGGGAGCTGGTTGGCGACGACGATGAGGCGCTCGCAGATGGCGGAGGAGGGCACATCGGAGGCGACGCTGCTGGTGGCGGCCCGCTCGTCGTCCTCGTCGTCCAGCTCCGACAGCGTGCCGGGCACCGTCATGACCCGCGGCATCCGCCTCGGCGCGAACGACCCCGACCGGCGCCTCCCGCCGCCGGCCGGGCCGAGCGCCGCGAAGTTCCCCGCCGCGAGGTCGAGCAGGTTGGTGTAGGACCTCGACATCATGGCTGATTCCCCCGGATCGATCCCCGCCGGATCCGCGGAATGGCGAGTGTTTTATCCAAACCCTAGGTCCGCGCCTTTGACCCGATCCGGCGTTTTGGAGTTCGGGGGAATGGGGGAGGCGAAGTGGGGCGACGAGGAAGACGAGCACACAGTATATCCCCCCTTTGCTGGACTCGGCGCACGGCGCCTGCCTCCTGGTCCACCCCTCACCGACCGATCGGCCCCACCGTTCCTGTCACCCGCCGGTGCAGTGCACCCTGCCCACGCCAACAGACCACGCGGCGGAGAAAAGAGGATAAGGTGGTGCGTGCCCCACCGGCTCCAGCTGGCGTCACGCTGCCACCTGACGACCCTGGGGCCCATCCGAACGGACGCACGGGATGGCTCCGCGCACGCGGCGGACGGACGAGATTAGCCGGGGGCAACAGTTTGTGGATAAAGAATTCCCCAGGCCCTTTGGTCCGGCGCTTTCATGAGACGTCCCGGTCCCCCTTCCCCGTTCCCGCAAGCGAGCGACAGCGATAGCCCAAACGCGGTGGCCCGTGACACGCGTCGGGCTGCCGCGACGCCGCGTCGACGCTGCGCATGTGTCCGTGACTAGGCGCGACGCTGTCCACGAATTTGATCTGCGGTGAGGTGGCCAGCGTCGCCGCTCGCGATGACCTGGCGCCACATGGGCCACCCGTGGCACGCGCGGCATGTCGGCGAGGCCGTGACTGTGACCGTCCGTGGCCACGTCGCCCTCGGATGCTCAGGCGGTCATCCATCGAGACGGACGCCACGAGGAGCATCGCGCGAAGGATATGCCTAATTAATTCGCGCGACAGACAACCAGCTAACAAACAGCTAGCGAACAGACGGGCAGTGTCTTCTAGCTCTGTCTTTCGAGGAAAAAAGGACAAGCAATCTTAGTGGCTAATTAAGCGTGAGGCAGGCGCACTGGCCACCCAACTCGTGATGATAGTCTGACCAGCATAGCATATCCCTTGATTTTTATTCGGATAACGTGCCCTTTGCCGTTGCCGCTTGGTAGGTTCAACTTCAATCCAGTGGTGCAATTTGGTTTAGGAATATCTGATGATATAGTATAGCCAGTTGGCCATGTAGCTTAAGGCAAGTTGTTGTACGTACTGGTCAAGCTTTTGACGATGGAATCTCCAGGTGAGGATCAATGGGGCTGGGGCCGTATATTGTTGGCCTTCATGGGTTGTATAATTGTTTATACAAAGTTGAGTCATTTATTTTGGTACGCGGTGTGTCGGGGATATACCCCGCGGTGTAAACCGGCCGGACTTGGCGGTTTATTTGAGACCCTTGAGACTTGGCGGTTCACGACTCATTGGTAATCCGGCAGGCGGGTGCGAGGAGCGACAAGACCTGATGGCCCAACGGGCGGTTCATGAAGGCCGGTTCATACTATGGTGGGCCGGTTTAAGAGGAAAGGCATAAGGAATATTTGTCTTACAAGGAGTTAAGACTTGGACTTGTATCCGGTTTGTATTAGAGATAGACTAGTCCTAATCCTAATAGGACTCCACATGTAAACCGCCCCTTCCACATATATAAGGAGGGGCAGGGCTCCCCAAAGAGGGACAAGCTACAGGCAAGAAGAAAGAATCTTAGGGCTAGACACAAAGAGGAGAGCCGGTTTACGGCAACTCCCTCGTGATGATAATGAGACCTAGCCTCAAAGCGGCATGTAGGGTTTTTACTGGGATGATATTTCCGGGGCAAGCTGTCTAAATCCCTGTCTTGCGTGTTGATCCGCCCTGCATCTCTCGATTCCGCTCAACCCCTCTCAAGCTACCACATAGATGCGTTGGCCTCGCGACTAAGTCCTCACACTAGGACATTTGACGTGTTAATTCCACGACAGTTGGCGCCCACCGTGGGGCATGCGCACGGTGGTGTTGAGTTCTTGAAGGGATCTCTTCTAGGGTTTCAAGAAGTCCGCAAGTTTCCGGATGAAGAAGAGTCGGTTTGGAAGGAGAAATTGACCTCAAGTCATCGATCCGATTTATAGTTTATGCAAGATTAATTCAACGGAAATTAGGGTTACATCATATGCGCGCCGCATGCAAGTTTTCGGTGCATTGATCCAAGGACAACAGATACAAGCGCAAAAGGAATATTTGAGGCGATACTGCAGCGTGGATGAAGCCAGGACTCGTCTCGGCGTCACGGTTCTAAATCGCCAAACGCTCCTCTCGGTCTCCGAGAAGCCGCCTCTCAAGACGCGGCCGCTGGGCCGCAGCCCAAGCCGGCCACGACACTGTGGCTGGTCTCGGACCCGCCTCCGTCCGGTCATTGTCGCGCCCGTCTCCCGTCGTCCGAAGTCATTGTCTCACTTTGCCTCCTGAGCCGCACTTGTCGCGTCCGGGTACATCTACATCAATCGATCAAGTTGCCAACGCTTAGCTGCTCCATTATAATATTTTTTCTACTTGGAGGCCCGAGTTGTTCATCCGCCGGATTGGCTCAGGTATGCAAACGCTCTCCTCGTGGATCCCCGAGCCGCATAAGCTGGAGCTGCCGCGCCACTACTACTGCTTCAAGAACAACAAGACGCTCCACGTGAAGAGCAAGAAAGAAAATACTGGCATGCATCTGCACTGTGTACATGTTACGTGCAGCTAAAAAAAAGGAGGCCAACTACTGCTTCGTCTTCAAGTGCTACTTCTCACGAAGAGGTCAAGAGCCACTATCAAGATAGAAAAAGAGGGAAGAAGTGCTGGTGACTCATATATCTAAGTTAATTCCTACCCTGCGTACGGATCATCTGTCGTCCAGATGAATCAGGTGATATCCGTCCGGTTTATTTCAGCACATATTAATTTTTGTGTGAACAATTACTTTGCCTTGCGATATTTTTGATGCAGGACAATTGTTCATTACTAATGAGGTATTATATTACGGGTACGGAGCACGCGATAGCAACGTTCTGCACCGGCGTTTCGTCTGTGTCATACCGCCCGGTGAATGAACATGCACAAGTCGCCACCCTTGTGGCCCGGTTTACGCTACTCGTTGGGACCATGCTCGAGATCGACTCGCCGTCCACGCGACTTCATCGCGCCACGATTGACTCACACGTCCCTGCCGGCTTACAACACCGCGCCCGGTTCATCTGTCTGCTCCCACGGCCGACTCACTCGTGAGTGATTTCAACTTAACCTAGTGATCATCAACTTCATGGCGGATTATTTCTGGCCTGGCACATCAGGTGATATCCATTTTAAATATATTTTATTGGCACATATTATTTTTGTCAAAAGCGGTTTATCTTTGCCTTGGTCTGTAATATTGTTGATGCGGGACAATTGTTCACTACATCAAACGACGCGATTAACTCGCCCGTCTGCGTGCCGGTTATTTACACCGGTGCCGATCTTCCCCGTCCGCACCGGCTTACAATGCCACGGCCGATTCATCTGTCCGAGCTGCCTCTGATGTTGCGGTCGTCCATCTCTCGCGGCCTGGTCTGCATCAACATACCGGGCCGCACCTTTTTGCATGAGCTGTTTATTGAGTATGAGCAAGTCACAGCTTAGGTAGCCCGATTTTATTTCAACAAAATGGAGGCAAATTATCATATACTATCAACCGCCGTTTGCACTGGATGGCTCAATGGGCAGACGCACAAGTCGCCGCCACTACAGTTTGGTTAACTTCAAATCGCCAGTTGGAAGGAACCATTGGCCAAGTTGCTGACACGGCTCATACGGGATCATTTATAACCAGCCGCAGTCACCTCAACCTTCTGTGGATTTACATCGTGCTATCAACACCAATGATATACAAGTTATGTCGGTTTATATCATGGTCAAATATGAAGAGTTTCAAGCCAACTCCTCGAGTCACCTTGAGACTCGGGGGCTACGATGACATGACTCAACAAATCTTGCTAGTTTCAGCAAATTTAAGAACCCCAGGACGATGGAGGGAAAGATAACCCGGTCCAGGAGGCTATCATTATTTGAAGGCCGTCGAAAATTTCCGGCTTAGAAAGTATATGACATTTACAAAATCCCGGCTTAATGAAGAAGATCGGGTCATCAGAAAGGATTCCGGTTTAAAATCCGGCTCAAGGGAAGTCAGTCTCATTGAAGCTCTCAAATATCTGGTTTACAATCCGGTTCAAGGCAAATCTGTTCTCCCACAAAGCTCAAGCGCCCAAATCCGGTTTAACAATGTCCGGTTCAAAAGGAATTAACTTCGCTAAGTTCGAGTTTAAAGACCGTCGAGAAAATTTCCGGTGAAAATGAAGATTCGGTTTAAAATCCGGGTCAAGGGAAAGATGTCTCCCACAAAGCTTTGAAGCTCTCAATATCCGGTTCAAGATCCAGTTCAAGAAGAATTTATCTCTTGCAAAAAGTTAAAATTATCAAGAGGACCTGCTGCCATGATGCGCGGTTCAAACATGGGTATCCTGCCTTATTGTCCTAACATATTATTGACCACATGGGGGCTTCTGCTTCATAAAGCGGGGTCTCTGTTCTTTTTTACATCATGCGTGGTTACACGGAGGTTCTATCTTAAAGCGGCCTCCGATTTACCTCTTGGGTTAGCTTTTCAAAGCACCATGTTATGTCACTTGGGGGCTTGGTCGTGTCCGAACCAATGCAACACCTCTTGATAGGCGAAAGCCACCAGATCACTTGGGGACATGGTCAAGTCTGAACCAGTCATGCCTCTTGATCGGCCTAAGGCCACATAGTCACTTGGGGGCTTGGTCGAACCCGAACCATTGCCACGCCACTTGATCGGCATAATGCCACGGTTTCAGTTGGGGACTTGGCTGACTTGAACCATAGCTACACCTATTGGGAGCTTGGTCGTGTCCGACCATGGTAACACCATCTGATCGGCTCAAGAAAGCCTCCTTTTTGCAAACGGTTTTATCATTGCCTTTGCTTCCATATTTTTTCATAACTGTTATTCGATTTTGTTGTGACAACGTTTTAATCCGGTTCAACTGTCAATTACAAATTGACGGAACACGGTCAAATCTTAATCCGGAGGCCATCCGCGGTTTGATTTTCTATTACCATCCTATTATGGAGTAAACCGGCGTTCATTAACCCGGCTTGACTTTCAATTACAAGTTGTCAATACAGGATCAAGTTATAATCCGAGACTATCAGCCCGGTCTGGTTTGACTACGAGTCGCCAAAGATTATATATGGTTAAACCGGTGTTTATCACAACCCGCACGGTTTATCATCAACCGCACAAAGATGAAAGGAGTTATCATTACTCAAGATTGGGGTTATCAATCTTACTACAAAAGTTGGTAAAACCAGCAATGTGATTCAATATCACAGGTATGATATATTTCATATTTGATTATTCTTAAGTGCAACCTTGGTTATAAACCCAGGTTATATGTTGGGCATTATGACCCGTCCGGCGGTAAACCGCCAGGACACTTTAAACTTGTTGTATGCAGAAACAGGTTGAATAAAGCATGATTATAAATCACTGACGTTTATTAAACCGGCCTGGCTTTCGACTATGTGTCGCCAGTATGATGATAAATTATCCGGTGTTTGTTAAACCGGCACGGCTTTAAGGCGATAAGTCGCCAAGATATGATGAAAAATTATCCGGTGTTTATTAAACCGCTTGGCTTGGGACTATAAGTCGCCAAGATATATTTGGATTGCGCCATTGGAATCATGCGCTTATAAATCATTGGGTTATATTATTTAAATAGCCAAACTTGGCTGAATTTTCATTATGATCTTGAGCGAATAAGGTTTTCATACGGATTATATTATCTTTAATAGCCAACATGGCTGGATTTTATCATGGTTATTAATAACCGGTATTATTGAGGTTTATAAAGTCGCTTTAGCACAATGGCTATCATATTATCAATAGATATGATTTTTCTACAATTGAAGGAATAGTCCCGAGTTGCTGCGGGCTTACGACCCGCACTTGGGGGCTACATTATTTAAAGTTGCGATTACATCAAATATGTAAGTCTCATGTCGCTGCAAGCAGGCACCATGACACTTGGGGGCTAATGCAAAGTAATTTTTTGCTCATATTATTGAAGACCCGACTCATCACATTATAATGAGTCGACCCTTGGGGGCTACCAATTGCTCCTGTCACAACAATTGAAGGTACAAAGCTTTTTATTCATTATATTGAAGGGTCCACTGCTCAATTGGTACAGCACAAGGCTCTTAACCTTGTGGACGTGGATTCAAGTACCATGATGGGGGTTACATCATATGATGTTATTTTCATTGAAGTATATATCAAGTCCCAGCTCAATATTATCTTACTGAGCCGGCCCTTGGGGGCTACACATCATTGCTCATCTCTACATGATTATACCTACAAAGTCCCTGCTCATTATTGCATAATGACCCGACCCTTGGGGGCTACATTGGTTGAAGTTTTTATGAGTATAAGACAATTACAAGTCCCAGGTTGCTGCAAGCATGACAACCCGGCACTTGGGGGCTACATAGTATGGAGTATTCAGTTTTTACTAGTCCTTTGGGATGAACAACATGGATTTCTTTAAAAGTGGCAGTATTTATATTGAAGCAAAGTCTTAAGCCACCACTTTGTTCTGCTCAAAGACTTGGGGGCTACAGGTATTATATTATTATCGAAGAAATATTTTCAAATTCTATGATTGAGCAAACTAGGTTGAACCGGCGTCACCAATCATTATGACCCTGTGGCTGCAACCCGACAGTCTTTGGCAATGATAAAACCGGCAAGTTCTGCATCTTCAAACCGGTTGAATATCAGATGAGTATTTCAAGACCAATATTTCTTAAACCGGCGCTTTGGAAGCCGATTCAAGTGGATTATTCTTCACAATATTTTTTCTATAAGAAGCCAACATCAGCAATTTGAGTATGACGCTAGTTATTGACCCAGATTTTCTAGAAGGAGGAAATGACAAAGGACTTAAGAACGATCAGGTGCCGGTCTACAAGAATTCTTAACCCGGAGCACAACCTGCCAAATTTGTTCGGGGGGTTATTTTGCAGCAGAAGTTTACCATGGATAAATCCAAGCTAAACTTGGGGCTAATGTCGGGATATACCCTTGGTGTAAACCGCCGGAAGTTAACCCGGCCGGACTTGGCGGTTTATTTGAGACCTCTGAGACTTGGCGGTTCACGACTCATTGGTAATCCGCAGCGGGTGCGAGGAGCGACAAGACCTGGTGGCCCAGCAGGCGGTTCATGAAGGCCAGTTCATACTATGGTGGGCCGGTTTAAGAGGAAAGGCATAAGGAATATTTGTCTTACAAGGAGTTAAGACTTGGACTTGTATCCGGTTTGTATTAGAGATAGACTAGTCCTAATCCTAATAGGACTCTACATGTAAACCGCCCCTTCCACATATATAAGGAGGGGCAGGGCTCCCCAAAGAGGGACAAGCTACAGGCAAGAAGAAAGAATCTTAGGGCTAGACACAAAGAGGAGAGCCGGTTTACGGCAACTCCCTCGTGATGATAATGAGACCTAGCCTCAAACAGCATGTAGGGTTTTTACCGGATGATATTTCCCGGGGCCCGAAGCTGTCTAAATCCCTGTCTTGCGTGTTGATCCGCCCTGCATCTCTCGATTCCGCTCAACCCCTCTCAAGCTACCACATAGATGCGTTGGCCTCGCGACTAAGTCCTCACACTAGGACATCTGACGTGTTAATTCCACGACACAGTGAGTACACTGCACTATTGTATTGATGCACTAGTGCCCCTCCGTCGCTCTGTCTCAAGTCAAACTTTGTAACATTTGATCAAGTTTATATGTATAAAAAATTAATAACACCCACAAGACCAAATCAACCATTAGAATCATCATCCGATATATTTTCATGCTGTATACTCCCTTTGTTCCTAAATATAGTATTTTTAGAGATTTTACAACAAACTACATATGGATATATATATATATATAGACAAATTTTAGAATGCACATTCACTCATTTTGCTCCGTATATAGTCCATAGTGAAATCTCTAAAAGAGACTTATATTTAGGAACAGAGGAAGTATATTTGTTATTGTGAAAGTTGAAATTGTTTTCGATAAACTTGGCCGAACTTTATGAAGTTTGACTTAGGTCAAAGCAAATATGCGGAGTAAATAAAAATGAAGGGAGTATGTTGATAACTTTTAAAAACTCTGCATTATTACATGACCAGCTTGACCTACGGTCCGTTCAAACTCTTCATAGTCGTGTGATGTCCTTTTACATAAATAAAATAAAAAAATAAGAGTGTTCTGGACGAGCTCTTCCATGAAGATATAACAGGTTGTGATGACGACACTCTAGCATGTGTGTAGAGCCACCACTGCTTTGACTACCACTCGATCTCTTCCCTCCAATTGCTAATGTCTTCTTCCCAGCAATTTTTTTTTTTGCCAATGTCTTCATCGCTCATGTGTATCTGCACGCCTGCTCAAGGCAGTAGCAGCATTTTTGAATGTTACTTGTGTTGCACGCTTAGTTGACGTTCATGATAGTCTTTAATGAGGGGATTTAAGATCTAGTAGCGACATTACAGTTAGCGACACATGGATTTGGTGAAAACCCAAGCTGTTGGGTGAAAACCCTCAAGATGTCATTAGCTAGGCTGGTAAGGCAATGGCGGCGCACGTGCATTGCCCCTTGTCCCTAGTAGTGAAAAATCTCTTGATCAAGATGTTTTTCTCCTTTTTCTTTACTCCCATGTGTCTTTGAAGAGAGGAGAAACAAGAAAATTTCTCGAAAAGTAGGTGTAACCCCCTCTCCCATGCATCAAGTGACGCACACGGTCATTTATTAATTTCCTTAGTTCATGCATCTGTTTTAGAAATTTGGTGGTATGCCTTCTCTATTAATTGGCTCAAAAAGTGAAGGGGAACTCAAAGGTTTGACTAAACAAATGGAGGTAGCGACAGTTGCTAGCGTGTTTTGCTTGGTGTTGCAAGCTCTTCTGTCTTCACACCTTCCACAACTCGGACCACCTTTGGAGAATGGTTGATGAGCGTGACAATCATTAATGAGGGAATTCAAGATTTAGTTAGGGTGGCAATCAACAACACTAGTGCGTATGGTAAACACCATAGTTGCATGGTGAAAACCCTCAAGATGACCTTAACTTGACCGGTAAGGCAATGGTTGCGCACTAACATTGCCCCTTGCTTCCAGTAGTGAAAAAACCTCTTGGCAGTGATGGTTTTCTTCCTCCCTTTACTACTCCTTTTTTGTCATCGGGGATAGCAGAAACAAGATAATTTCTCGAAAAGCAGGTGTAACCCCCCTCTCATGCATCAAGGGATGCACGAGGCCATTTATTAATTCCTTTAGTGTATCTTTTTAAGGTATATGGTAATATGTCTTCTCTATTAATTGTTTCAAAAGGCAAGGGCGGCCTCAACAGTTTGACTAAACAAGTCAAGATAACACTGGTTGCAAAGCGTGTTTTATTCTCCCCTTACACAACCCGGACCACCTTTGTAAGGATGATTGACGAGCATGATGATCTTTCATTATAGAATGCTACGACCAGCCAGACTCGTGTTGGGGAACGTAGTAAAAAAAATTCCTATGCACACACAGGATCATGGTGATGCATAGCAACGAGAGGGGAGAGTGTTTTCCACGTACCCTCGTAGACAGAAAGCGGAAGCATTAGCACAACGCGGTTGATGTAGTCGTACGTCTTCACGATCCGACTGATCAAGTACCGAACGCACGACACCTCAGAGTTCAGCACATGTTCAGCTCGATGACGTCCCTCAAACTCCGATCCAGCCGAGCTTTGAGGGAGAGTTCCGTCAGCACGACAGCGTGGTGACGATGATGATGTTCTACCGACGCAGGGCTTCGCCTAAGCACCGCTACGATATTATCGAGGTGGATTATGGTGGAGGGGCACCTGCACGGCTAAGAGATCAAGAGATCAATTGTTGTGTCTATGGGGTGCCCCCCTCCTCCGTATATAAAGGGGGAGGAGGAGAGGGCCGGCCAAGGGGGTGGCGCGCCCTAGGAGGGGGAAACCTACTCCAAGTAGGTTTGCCCCTCCCTTTCCTAGTCCAAGAAGGAGGGGGAAGGAAGGAGTGGGAGAGGGAAAGGCAAGGGGGCGCCGCCTTCCTTGTCCTATTCGGACTCAAGGGAGGCGCACCGCCTTCCTTGTCCTATTCGGACTCAAGGGAGGCGCGCCTCTTGCCCTGGCCGGCCCCTCTCTCTCTCCAGTAGGGCCCAACAAGGCCCATTAGTTCCTGGCGGGGTTCCGGTAACCCCCGGTACTCCGATAAATGTCTGAAACCTTCTGGAACCTTTCCGGTGTCCAAACATAGTCGTCCGATATATCGATCTTTACATCTCGACCATTTCGAGACTCCTCGTCATGTCCGTGATCACATCCAAGACTCCGAACAACCTTCAATACATCAAAACACATAAACTCATAATATAACCGTCATCGAACTTTAAGCGTGCAGACCCTACGGGTTCGAGAACTATGTAGACATGACCGAGACATGTCTCCGGTCAATAACCAATAGCGGAACCTGGATGCTCATATTGGATCCCACATATTCTATGAAGATCTTTATTGGTCAAACCGCATAACAACATACGTTGTTCCCTTTCTCACCGGTATGTTACTTGCCCGAGATTCGATCGTCGGTATCAAAATACCTAGTTCAATCTCGTTGCCGGCAAGTCTCTTTACTCGTTCTGTAATACATCATTCCGCAACTAACTCATTAGTTGCAATGCTTGCAAGGCTTATAGTGATGTGCATTACTGAGTGGGCCCAGAGATACCTCTCCGACAATCGGAGTGACAAATCCTAATCTCGAAATACGCCAACCCAACAAGTACCTTTGGAGACACCTGTAGAGCACCTTTATAATCACCCGGTTACGTTAGACGCTTGGTAGCACAGAAAGTGTTCCTCCCAGAAGCGGAGTTGCATAATCTCATAGTCATAGGAACATGTATAGGTCATGAATAAAGCAATAGCAGAATACTAAACGATCGTGTGCTAAGCTAACGGAATGGGTCAAGTCAATCACATCATTCGCCTAATGATGTGATCCCGTTAATCAAATGACAAATCATGTCAATGGCTAGGAAACATAACCATCTTTGATCAACGAGCTAGTCAAGTAGAGGCATACTAGTGACACTTTGCTTGTCTATGTATTCACACAAGTATTATGTTTCCGGTTAATACAATTCTAGCATGAATAATAAACATTTATCATGATATAAGGAAATAAATAATAACTTTCTTATTGCCTCTAGGGCATATTTCCTTGATCTCCCACTTGCACTAGAGTCAATAATCTAGATTACAGTAATGATTCTAACACCCATGGAGCCTTGGTGCTGATCATGTTTTGCTCGTGGAAGATGCTTAGTCAACGGGTCTGCAACATTCAGATCCATATGTATCTTGCAAATTTCTATGTCTCCCACCTGGACTAGATCCCGGATGGAGTTGAAGCGTCTCTTGATGTGCTTGGTTCTCTTCTGGAATCTGGATTCCATTGCCAAGGCAATTGCACCAGTATTGTCACAAAAGATTTTCATTGGACCCGATGCACTAGGTATGACACCTAGATCGGATATGAACTCCTTCATCCAGACTCCTTCATTTGCTGCTTCCGAAGCAGCTATGTACTCTGCTTCACACGAAGATCCCGCCACAACGCTTTGTTTAGAGCTGCACCAACTGACAGCTCCATCGTTCAATGTAAACACATATCCGGTTTGCGATTTAGAATCGTCTGGATCAGTGTCAAAGCTTGCATCGACGTAACCATTTACGACTAGCTCTTTGTCACCTCCATAAACGAGAAACATATCCTTAGTCCTTTTCAGGTATTTCGGGATGTTCTTGACCGTTGTCCAGTGATCCACTCCTGGATTACTTTGGTACCTCCCTGCTAAACTTATAGCACGACACACATCAGGTCTGGTACATAGCATTGCATACATGATAGAGCCTATGGCTGAAGCATAGGGAACATCTTTCATCTTCTCTTTATCTTCTATAGTGGTCGGGCATTGAGTCTTACTCAACTTCACACCTTATGTCTGTGCAAGAACCCTTTTGTGCTTGATCCATTTTGAACTTCTTCAAAACTTTGTCAAGGTATGTGCTTTGTGAAAGTCCAATTAAGCGTCTTGATCTATCTCTATAGATCTTGATGCCCAATATATAAGCAACTTCACCGAGGTCCTTCATTGAAAAACTCTTATTCAAGTACCCCTTTATGCTATCCAGAAATTCTATATTATTTCCAATCAGCAATATGTCATCCACATATAATATCAGAAATGCTACAGAGCTCCCACTCACTTTCTTGTAAATACAAAGCTTCTCCAAAAGTGCATATAAAACCAAATGCTTTGATCACACTATCAAAGCGTTTATTCCAACTCTGAGAGGCTTGCACCAGTCCATAAATGGATCGCTGGAGCTTGCACACTTTGTTAGCTCTCTTTGGATCGACAAAACCTTCTGGCTGCATCATATACAACTCTTCTTCCAGAAATCCATTCAGGAATGCAGTTTTGACATCCATCTGCCAAATTTCTTAATCATAAAATGCGGCAATTGCTAACATGATTCGGACAGACTTAAGCATCACTACGGGTGAGAAAGTCTCATCATAGTCAATCCCTTGAACTTGTCGAAAACCTTTCGCAACAAGTCGAGCTTTGTAGACAGTAACATTACCGTCAGCGTTAGTCTTTTTCTTGAAGATCCATTTATTCTCAATGGTTGCCGATCATCGGGCAAGTCAATCAAAGTCCACACTTTGTTTTCATACATGGATCCCATCTCAGATTTCATGGCCTCAAGCCATTTTGCGGAATCTGGGCTCACCGTCGCTTCTTCATAGTTCGTAGGTTCGTCATGGTCTAGTAACATAACCTCCAGAACAGGATTACCATACCACTCACAGTGCGCATCTTACTCTGGTTGACCTCACGAGGTTCAAGTAACAACTTGATGGAAGTTTCATGATCATCATCATTAACTTCCTCATTAATTGGTGTAGGTGTCACAGAACGGTTTACGTGATGAACTACTTTCCAATAAGAGAGCAGGTACAGTTACCTCATCAAGTTCTACTTTCCCCCCACTCACTTCTTTCGAGAGAAACTCCTTCTCTAGAAAGATTCCAAATTTAGCAACAAAAGTCTTGCCTTCGGATGTGTGATAGAAGGTGTACCCAACAGTCTCTTTTGGGTATCCTATGAAGACACATTTTTCCAATTTGGGTTCGAGCTTATCAGGTTGAAGTTTTTTCACATAAGCATCGCAGCCCCAAACTTTAAGAAACGACAACTTTGGTTTCTTGCCAAACCATAGTTCATAAGGCGTCGTCTCAACGAATTAAGATGGTGCCCTATTTAACGTGAATGCAGCTGTCTCTAGAGCATAACCCCAAAACGATAGCGGTAAATCAGTAAGAGACATCATATATCGCACCATATCTAGTAAAGTACGATTACGACGTTCGGACACACCATTTCGCTGTGGTGTTTCGGGTGGCGTGAGTTGCAAAACTATACCACATTGTTTCAAATGAAGACCAAACTCGTAACATAAATATTCTCCTCCACGATCAGATCGTAGAAACTTTATTTTCTTGTTACGATGATTTTCAACTTCACTCTGAAATTCTTTGAACTTTTCAAATGTTTCAGACTTATGTTTCATTAAGTAGATATACCCATATCTGCTTAAATCATCTGTGAAAGTGAGAAAATAACGATACCGCCATGAGTCTCAATATTCATCGGACCACATACATACGTATGTATGATTTCCAATAAATCTGTTGCTCGCTCCATAGTTACGGAGAGCGGCATTTTAGTCATCTTGCCCATGAGGCATGGTTCGCAAGTACCAAGTGATTCATAATCAAGTGGTTCCAAAAGTCCATCAGTATGGAGTTTCTTCATGCGCTTTATACCAATATGACCTAAATGGCAGTGCCACAAATAAGTTGCACTATCATTATTAACTCTGCATCTTTTGGTTTCAATATTATGAATATGTGCATCACCACTATCGAGATTCAACAAAGATAGACCACTCTTCAAGGGTGCATGACCATAAAAGATATTACTCATATACATAGAACAACCATTATTCTCTGATTTAAATGAATAACCGTATCGCATCAAATAAGATCCAGATATAATGTTCATGCTTAATGCTGGCACCAAATAACAATTATTCAGGTCTAAAACTAATCCTGAAGGTAGATGTAGAGGTAGTGTGCCGACTGCGATCACATCGACTTTGGAACCATTTCCTACGCGCATCGTCACCTCGTCCTTAGCCAATCTTCGCTTAATCCGTATTCCCTGTTTCAAGTTGCAAATATTAGCAATGAACCAAGATCAAATGCCAGTGCTCTGCGAGCATTAGTAAGGTACACATCAATAACATGTATATCACATATACCTTTGTTCACCTTGCCATCCTTCTTATCCGCCAAATACTTGGGGCAGTTCCGCTTCGGTGACTACCGCTTGCGGTAGAAGCACTCGATCTCGAGCTTAGGTCCAGACTTGGGTTTCTTCTCTGAGCGGCAACTTGTTTGTTGTTCTTTTGAAGTTCCCCTTCTTCTTCCCTTTGCCCTTTTTATTGAAACTAGTGGTCTTATTGACCATCAACACTTGATGCTCCTTCTTGATTTCTACCTCCGCAACCTTTAGCATTGCGAAGAGCTATGGAATCGTCTTATCCATCCCTTGCATGTTATAGTTCATCACGAAGCTCTTGTAGCTTGGTGGCAGTGATTGAAGAATTATGTCAATGACGTTATCATCCGGAAGATTAACTCCCAGTTGAATCAAGTGATTGTTATACCCAGACATTCTGAGTATATGCTCACTGACAGAACTATTCTCCTCCATCTTGCAGTTGTAGAACTTAGTGGAGACTTCATATCTCTCAATCCGGACATTTGCTTGAAATATTAACTTCAACTCTTGGAACATCTCATATGCTCCATGACGTTCAAAACATCGTTTGAAGTCCTGGTTCTAAGCCGTAAAGCATGACACACTGAACTATCGAGTAGTCATCAGCTTTGCTGTGCCAGACGTTCATAACATCTGGTGTTGCTCCTGCAGCAGGTTTGGCACCTAGCGGTGCTTCCAGGACGTAATTCTTCTGTGCTGCAATGAGGATAATCCTCAAGTTACGGACCCAGTCTGTGTAATTGCTACCATCATTTTCAACTTTGCTTTCTCAAGGAACGCATTAAAATTCAACGGAACAACAGCACGGGCCATCTATCTACGACAACATAGACAAGCAAGATACTATCAGGTACTAAGTTCATGATAAATTTAAGTTTAGTTAATCATATTACTTAAGAACTTCCACTTAGATAGACATCCCTCTAATCTTCTAAGTGATCACGTGATCCATATCAACTAAACCATGTCCGATCATCATGTGAGATGGAGTAGTTTCAATGGTGAACATCACTATGTTGATCATATCTACTATAGGATTCACGCTCGACCTTTCGGTCTCAGTGTTCCGAGGCCATATCTGTTATATGCTAGGCTCGTCAAGTTTAACCTGAGCATTCCGTGTGTGCAACTGTTTTGCACCCGTTGTATTTGAACGTAGAGCCTATCACACCCGATCATCACGTGGTGTCTCAAAGACGAAGAACTTTCGCAATGGTGCATACTCAGGGAGAACACTTATACCTTGATAATTTAGTGAGAGATCATCTTATAATGCTACCGTCAATCAAAGCAAGATAAGATGCATAAAAGATAAACATCGCATGCAATCAATACAAGTGATATGATATGGCCATCATCATCTTGTGCTTGTGATCTCCATCTCCGGAGCACCGTCATGGTCACCATCGTCACCGGCGCGACACCTTGATCTCCATCATAGCATCGTTGTCGTCTCGCCAACTTATGCTTCTACGACTATCGCTACCGCTTAGTGATAAAGTAAAGCATTACAGGCGTTGCATTGCATAAAATAAAGCGACAACCATATGGCTCCTGCCAGGTTGCCGATAACTTCGGTTACAAAACATGATCATCTCATACAATAAAATATAGCATCATGCCTTGACCATATCACATCACAACATGCCCTGCAAAAACAAGTTAGACGTCCTCTACTTTGTTGTTGCAAGTTTTACGTGGATGCTATGGGCTGAGCAAGAACCGTTCTTACCTATGCATCAAAACCACAACGATAGTTTGTCAAGTTGGTGCTGTTTTAACCTTCGCAAGGACCGGGCGTAGCCACACTCGGTTCAACTAAAGTTGGAGAAACTGACACCCGCTAGTCACCTGTGTGCATAGCACAGCGGTAAAACCAGTCTCGCGTAAGCGTCTGGCGTAATGTCAGTCCGGGCCGCTTCATCCAACAATACCGCCGAACCAAAGTATGACATGCTGGTAAGCAGTATGACTTGTATCGCCCACAACTCACTTGTGTTCTACTCGTGCATATAACATCTATGCATAAAACCTGGCTCGGATGCCACTATTTGGGTACGTAGTAAAAAAAATTCCTAAGCGCACACAGGATCATGGTGATGCATAGCAACGAGAGGGGAGAGTGTTGTCCACGTACCCTCGTAGACAGAAAGCGGAAGCGTTAGCACAATGCGGTTGATGTAATCGTACGTCTTCACGATCCGACCGATCAAGTACCGAACGCACGACACCTCCGAGTTCAGCACATGTTCGGCTCGATGACGTCCCTCGAACTCTGATCCAGCCGAGCTTTGAGGGAGAGTTCCGTCAGAACGACGGTGTGGTGACGATGATGATGTTCTACCGACGCAGGGCTTCGCCTAAGCACCGCTACGATATTATCAAGGTGGATTATGGTGGAGGGGGGCACCGCACACGGCTAAGAGATCAAGAGATCAATTGTTGTGTCTATGGGGTGCCCCTCCTCTCAGATATAAAGGCGGGAGGAGGAGAGGGCCGGCCAAGGTGGTGGCGCCCTAGGGAGAAACCTACTCCAAGTAGGTTTGCCTCTCCCTTTCCTAGTCCAAGAAGGAGGGGAAGGAAGGAGTGGGAGAGGGAAAGGCAAGGGTGCGCCCCCCTTCCTTGTCCTATTCGGACTCAAGGGGAGGGGGCGCGCCTCTTGCCCTGGCCGGCCCCTCTCTCTCTCCACTAGGGCCCAACAAGGCCCATTAGTTCCCCGGGGGGGGGGGGGTTCCGGTACTCCGATAAATGTCGGAAACCTTCCGGAACCTTTTCGGTGTCCAAACATAGTCGTCCAATATGTCGATCTTTACGTCTCGACCATTTTGAGACTCCTCGTCATGTCCGTGATCACATCCGGGACTCTAAATAACCTTCGGTACATCAAAACACATAAACTCATAATATAACCTCATCGAACTTTAAGCGTGCGGACCCTACGGGTTCGAGAACTATGTAGACATGACCGAGACACGTCTCCGGTCAATAACCAATAGCGGAACCTAGATGCTCATATTGGCTCCCACATATTCTACGAAGATCTTTATCGGTCAAACCACATAACAACATATGTTGTTCCATTTGTCATCGGTATGTTACTTGCCCGAGATTCGATCGTCGGCATGTCAATACCTAGTTCAATCTCGTTACCGGCAAGTCTCTTTACTCGTTCTGTAATACATCATTCCGCAACTAACTCATTAGTTGCAATGCTTGCAAGGCTTATAGTGATGTGCATTACCGAGTGGGCCCAGAGATACCTCTCCGACAATCGGAGCGACAAATCCTAATATCGAAATACGCCAACCCAACAAGTACGTTTGGAGACACCTGTAGAGAACCTTTATAATCACCCAGTTACGTTGTGACGTTTGGTAGCACACAAAGTGTTCGTCCGATAAACGGGAGTTGCATAATCTCATAGTCATTGGAACATGTATAAGTCATGAAGAAAGCAATAGCAGAATACTAAACGATCGTGTGCTAAGCTAACGGAATGGGTCAAGTCAATCTCATCATTCTCCTAATGATGTGATCCCGTTAATCAAATGACAACTCATGTCAATGGCTAGGAAACATAACCATCTTTGATCAACGAGCTAGTCAAGTAGAGGCATACTAGTGACACTTTGTTTGTCTATGTATTCACACAAGTATTATGTTTGCGGTTAATACAATTCTAGCATGAATAATAAATATTTATCATGATATAAGGAAATAAATAATAACTTTATTATTGCCTCTAGGGCATATTTCCTTCAACTCGTGCCTATGATGAACACTTGAGTTGCATCGTGAAAACCCTCAAAATGAGGTTAGCTTGACCGGTAAGGCAATGGCAGTGCACGGGCATTGCCCCTAGTGAAAATATTCTTGACTGTGATTGTTCTTTCTCCGACTACTTTACCCCTTTGTGTCTTCAGGGAGAGAATAACCATGACAATTCCTCAAAAAACAAGTGTAACCTCCTTCCTTACATCAAGTGATGCACACAACCATTTATTAGTTTTCTTGAGTTTGTGAATATGTTTTATAAAATTGGCGGTATGTCTTCTCTATTAATAGACTCAAAAAGTGACATGGAACTCAACGGTTGGTCTAAACAAGTGGAGATAACGGGTGCTGCTAGCGTGTTTTACTTGATGTTGCAAGCTTTCCTATCTACTCCCCTTCTGTGACCCCAACCACCTTTGCGGGGATGGTTGACGAGCATGAAGATCTTTAATGAGGGAATTCAAGATCCACTTAGGGTGGACGTTCAACAACACTCCTTTATATGGTGAGACACCTGAGTTGCATGATGAACATCTTGAAGATGATGTTAGCTTGACCAATAAGGCAATGGAGGCGCATGAGCATTTCCTCTTGTTCCCAGTAGTAAAAAAATCTCTAATCGTGCTGGTTTTTGCCTCCTCTTTACTTTACTCATTTGTGTATTGAGGAGAAACAAGATAATTTCCTGAAAAGCGGGTGTGTCGCCCCCTCTCCCCTGCATAAAGTGATGCACACTCCCATTTATTAATTTCCTCGAGTATGTTCATATGTTGTAGAAAAAATGGTGGTATGCCTTCTCTACTAATTGGATGAAAAAGCGAGAGGGAAGTCAACAATTTGACTAAACAAGTGGAGATAACGAATGTTGCTAGCATGTTTTACTCAATGTTGCATGCTCTTCCCTCTTCCCCCCTTCCACAACCTCGTCAGCTTCGCAAGGATGGTTGACGAATGTGATAATCTTTGAAGAGGGAATTCAAGATCTAGTTGGGGTGGACGACTAGCAACACTTATTCATACAATAAACACCTAAGATGCAAGGTGAAGACCCTCCTGATGACGTTAACTTGACTGGTAAGCCAATGGCGGCACACAGATTGCCCCTTGTTCTAGTGGTGAAAGAAATCTTGATCATAATGATTTGTCCCTCCCTTTATTGTACTTTACTTATTTATGTCTACCGGGAGAGGAGAAAAATGATAATTTCTCGAAAAACAGGTGTAACCCTCTCCCCGCATTAAGTGATGCACGCGACCATTTTTTAAATTTTTGTTTAGTTTCTGTATTTGTTTTAGATAAATGGTGGTATGTCTTCTCTATTAACTGTCTCAAAAGGAGAGGGTGAACTTGAGTTTTACAAAGCAAGAGGGCGAATGAATATCGCTAGCACACTAGACTCGGTGTTGCATGATTTTATGTCTTCTCCCCTTCCACACCACGTACCAACTTTGCAAGGATGGCTCACGAGCGTGATGATATCTAGTGAAGGAATTCAATATCTAGTTGGGGTGGACGGTCAGCTACACTCGTGTTATGGTAAACACGTGAGCTGACTAGTAAGTCAATGGCAGTGCACAAACATTGACCTTTTTTCGGTAGTGAGTTTTTTACGCCATGATGGTTTTTGTCGGAGTAAATGACCATGGGTAGCCTCATCAGCCCCCTAGTATTTCAAGACATCAGGGCCGGTTGCGCCCCTCAAGCACAAAAGACAAAGCGCCGCCTTCTTGGGGCCGGCTGGTCCAAGCGGCCGGCTACCAGAGGTTGGCGGACTCCAGAAGGCAGCCTCGAAGTGGGCCGATTCCTAGCAGGCGGCCTCCAGAGAGGCCGGCTCCCAGCAGGTGGCCCCTCGTTCCCTCAAAGTTTGCACCCGCATAAACATGACGAGACGGGGCGTGGCTACAGTAGAACCTGCCACCCCCGAATCCAGGGCGGGGCATGGCCACAGTGCGGTGTACTGGGCGGACATCCCTTGCCCGGCGCGACACTATTGTCACGCAGCCCATGGCATCACCTATGGCAGAGAAGGCCATGCACCCACGACGGACTATCGGTACGGCCTACAGGCGACAGGACTTACCTGTCCGTGAAAAGCCAGAGGGCGGCGAGCCCCGACCATTCGGCTCAGGGGGAGGCCCGCTCCCGACCAGGCGGCCCTCCCCCTCCCTTGAAGTTTGTGCGCCATTAACCAGAAGAGACGGGGAATGGCTACAGTGGACGCCCACCAGGCGGCGGGACTGTAGCCACGCCTTCCCCGACAAAGCATGCATCATCCGCAGCGCGGCTACAGTACTAAGTGCTACCTCCTGAGCACTGCGTTGGTTTTCCCTTGAAGAGGAAAGGGTGATGCAGCAAAGTAGCGTAAGTATTTCCCTCAGTTTTTGAGAACCAAGATATCAATCCAGTAGGAGGCCACGCACGAGTCCCTCGCACCTACACAAACAAATAAATCCTTGCATCCAACGCGATAAGGGGTTGCCAATCCCTACACGGTCACTTACGAGAGTGAGATCTGATAGATATGATAAGATAATATTTTTGGTATTTTTTATGATAAAGATGCAAAGTAAAATAAAAGGCAATAAAAATAACTAAGTGTTGGAAGATTAATATGATGGAAAATAGACACAGGGCCATAGGTTTCACTAGTGGCTTCTCTCAAGAGCATAAGTATTTATGGTGGGTGAACAAATTCTTGTTGAGCAATTGTGAGAATTGAGCATAGTTATGAGAATATCTAGGTATGATCATGTATATAGGCGTCACGTCCGCGACAAGTAGACCGAAACGATGCTGCATCTACTACTATTACTCCACACATCGACCGCTATCCAGCATGCATCTAGAGTATTAAGTTCATAAGAACGGAGTAACGTTTTAAGCAAGATGACATGATGTAGAGGGATAAACTCATGCAATATGATATAAACCCCATCTTGTTATCCTCGATGGCAACAATACAATACGTGCCTTGCTGCCCCTCATCCTTTGGGAAAGGACACCACAAGATTGAACCCAAAGCTAAGCACTTCTCCCATTGCAAGAAAGATCAATCTAGTAGGCCAAACCAAATTGATAATTCGAAGAGACTTGCAAAGATAACAAATCATACATAAAAGAATTCAGAGAAGATTCAAATATTGTTCATAGATAAACTTGATCATAAACCCACAATTCATCGGTCTCAACAAACACACCGCAAAAGAAGATTACATCGGATAGATCTCCACGAGAGAGGGAGAACATTGTATTGAGATCCAAAAGAGAGAAGAAGCCATCTAGCTAATAACTATGGACCGAAGGTGCGAGGTAAACTACTCACACATCATCGGAGAGGCTATGGTGTTGATGTAGAAGCCCTCCATGATCGATGCCCCCTCTGGCGGAGCTCCAGAACAGGCCCCAAGATGGGATCTCACAGGTACAGAAGGTTGCGGCGGTGGAATTAGCTTTTTGGCTCCCTATCCAGTAGTTTGAAGTGCGTAGGTATATATAGGAGGAAGGAATGCGTCGGTGGAGCAGGGGGCCCACGAGGGTGGAGGCGCCATGCAGGGGGTAGCGCCCCCTACCTCGTGCCCTCCTGGTTGATGTCTTGACGTAGGGTCCAAGTCCTCTAGATCATGTTCGTTCCGAAAATCACGTTCCCGAAGGTTTCATTCCGTTTGGACTCCGTTTGATATTCTTTTTCTGCGGAACTCTGAAATAGGCAAAAAACATCAATTCTGGGTTGGGCCTCCGGTTAATAGGTTAGTCCCAAAAATAATATAAAAGTGTATAATAAAGCTCAATAATGTCCAAAACAGAATATAATATAGCATGGAACAATAAAAAATTATAGATACGTTGAAGACGTATCACTAAGCAGCCGGCAAGACCCGCGAGCGGCGGGTGCGGCCTGTCGGCCAAGTACGAGACAGCCGGTGGGCCTCAGCAGCCGGCGGAGAAGCCGACAAACATAGACATTGACAGCCGGGTCCTACACCCGGCCAGATTACCATTGTACCCCTGGGGGGTAGGCCTATATAAACCCCCCAGGGCACCCATGCAAAGGGTTCAGCCCCTGAGATATCACACACACCACGTAGAGAGAGGAGTAGAGCTAGCCCTGCCCTTCTTCCTCCTCTAGCAAAAAGCTCAAGGAGCAACTTGTAGCGACTTGTCGAGATAGTGAGCATGCGGAGACCTCGCAGAGCAGGACTTGGGGTGTTATCTCCTAGGAGAGCCCTAAACCTGGGTAAAGTGCGTCGGCGTTCATGTTTGCGCCTTATCCCGTTTCCAGGCACCGGCGACGTCTTACTCTCCCCCACCGTGATAAGCCATCCTTTGGCTTATGTCGCACGAAACCCCCGATATTTGGCGCCCACGGTGGGGCTAGGTGCACCGTCATCCGGAGATCTGTTCTGGACGGGAACCTTGTTCCTTCCTAGCGAGCGCAGCCAGCCCGGCACGCCCGATGGCGTTTGCGCTGATGCGCTGCATGGTGCAGAAGTTGCCTGCGTGGCAGCCTGCCTCGCTGACCTTGTCGGCGAGATCCGCCTCTCCGACAAGCCCGCGCCAGGTGCAGGCGCTACCAGCTCCGAGAGCTGCCTTATCGACCTCCTTGGTAAGCTCCACATCGCCAACGAGCCCTCCTCCGACCTAGAGTCGATCGGCTCCACCGACCCGATGCTTGTCGATTCCGACACAGCATCCATCGACGCCTTCCCCACCAACGTGGTGGTCATTGACGACCCGCTCCCTCGAGCAGATAGCGACGACAACACCGTCATGGAGGTGCTCGTCATCAGCCACGACGGAGCGTCTGGCGGAGCTGCTCAAGACCCGCTGCAGGCCGCACTGCGGGACCTGTCCGCGCCCATCGCGGGCAACGCCAACGCCGAGACACTGGAGGCCTGCTGTGTCTCCCTTGTCGAAACCGCCAAGAATCTGGCTACCCTGAAACGCCTCTCCGAGGCCTTCCACCGCAAACTCGACCGCGCCGTCTACTGGCGGGCCCAGCCGCATGGGCACGGTCCGACAACGCGGCGCAGCCATCGCCAGCATGCTAGGTGCCGACCGCCCAGTCTACGCCACGCCCATGGAGAACCTACACGCTGCCCAGGCGGCAGCAGACGAGCTGGACAACTTGGAGGGTGACGAGCGCCGCTGCATGAACGAGCACGTTCAGCGGCTCATTGACGCGGTCGCAGAGCAGCAAGAAGTCGGCTGCCGCGTGGCAGAACCTGGCGCGCACGTTGAGAATCCTCCTCCCCGCCGACAGCAAGGTGTGACCTCCCAGCCGCTGACAGCAGGCGGCGCCTGTGATCGAAGAGACAAAGAGCCGGCTGCTAGCCGCAGCCGCACACGCCTCACCATCGAGCGCGACCAAGACGGCCGCCCACGAGCCATGGAGCGGCAGGACGATTGTCCGCCTCCTCCTCCTCCTCGAAGGGAGAGATATGCCTCCCCGCCGCTTGTCGAGTGATACGTCTCCAACATATCTATAGTGTTTTATTGTTCCATGCTATTATATTATCTGTTTTGGATGTTTAATGGGCTTTATCATACACTTTTATATTATTTTTGGGACTAACCTATTAACCGGAGGCCCAACCCAAATTGTTGTTTTTTTGCCTATTTCAGTGTTTCGCAGAAAAGGAATATCAAACGAAGTCCAAACAGAATGAAACCTTCGGGAACGTGATTTTCGGAACAAACATGATCCAGAGGGCTTGGAGTGGACGTCAAGAAATCAATGAGGAGGCCACGAGGCAGGGAGGCGCGCCTGCCACCCTCGTGGGCCCCTCGTAGCTCCACTGACCTACTTCTTCGTCCTATATATACCTACGTACCCCGAAAACATCCAGGAGCACCGCGAAACCCTATTTCCACTGCCGCAACCTTCTGTACCCGTGAGATCCCATCTTGGGGCCTTTTCCGGCGCTCCGCCAGAGGGGGCATTGATCATGGAGGGCTTCTACATCAACACCATAGCTCTCCGATGATGTGTGAGTAGTTTACCTCAGACCTTCGGGTCCATAGTTATTAGCTAGATGGCTTCTTCTCTCTCTTTGGATCTCAATACAAAGTTCTCCTCGATTATCTTGGAGATCTATTTGATGTAATCTTGTTTTGCGGTGTGTTTGTCGAGATCCAATGAATTGTGGGTTTATGATCAAGATTATCTACGAACAATATTTGAATCTCCTCTGATTTCTTTTATGTATGATTGGTTATCTTTGCAAGTCTCTTTGAATTATCAGTTTGGTTTGGCCTACTAGATTGATCTTTCTTGCAATGGGAGAAGCGCTTAGCTTTGGGTTCAATCTTGCGGTGCTCGATCCCAGCGACAGAAAGGGAAACGACACATATTGTATTGTTGCCATCGAGGATAAAATGATGGAGTTTATATCATATTTCTTGAGTTTATCCCTCTACATCATGTCATCTTACCTAATGCGTTACTCTGTTCTTATGAACTTAATACTCTAGATGCATGCTGGATAGCGGTCGATGTGTGGAGTAATAGTAGTTGATGCAGGCAGGAGTCGGTCTACTTGTAACGGACCTGATGCCTACATACATGATCATGCCTAGATATTTTCATAACTATGCTCAATTCTATCAATTGCTCGACAGTAATTTGTTCACCCACCGTAATACTTATGCTATCTTGAGAGAAGCCAGTAGTGAAACCTATGGACACCGGGTCTATTTTCCATCATATTAATCTTTCGTCAACTAGCTATTTCTATCGCCGTTTATTTTGCTTTCTTTACTGTTAGTCTTTATCATAAAAATACCAAAAATATTATCTTATCATCTCTATCAGATCTCACTTTTGCAAGTGGCCGTGAAGGGATTGACAACCCCTTTATCGCGTTGGTTGCAAGGTTATTGTTTGTTTGTGTAGGTGCGTGGGACTTGCGTGTTGCCTCCTACTGGATTGATACCTTGGTTCTCAAAAACTGAGGGAAATACTTACGCTACTTTGCTGCATCACCCTTTCCTCTTCAAGGGAAAACCAACGCTGTGCTCAAGAGGTAGCAAGAAGGATTTCTGGCGCCGTTGCCGGGGAGTCTACGCACAAGTCAAGATATACCAAGTACCCATCACAAACTCTTATCCCTCGCATTACATTATTTGCCATTTGCCTCTCGTTTTCCTATCCCCCACTTCACGCTTGCCGTTTTATTCGCCCTCTCTTCCGTTCGCCTCTTTTTCGCTTGCTTCTCGTGTGCTTGTGTGTTGGATTGCTTGTCTGTCATGATGGCTTAAGATAATACCAAATTGTATGACTTCTCCAATACCAACAACAATGATTTTCTTAGCACTCCGATTGATCCTCTTACCGATGCTGAATCTTGTGAAATTAATGCTGCTTTGTTGAATCTTGTCATGAAAGATCAATTCGCCGGCCTTCCTAGTGAAGATGCTGCTACCCATCTAAATAGCTTTGTTGATTTGTGTGATATTCAAAAGAAGAAAGATGTGGACAATGATATTGTTAAATTGATGCTATTTCCGTTTTCTCTTAGAGATCGCGCTAAAACTTGGTTTTCGTCTTTGCCTAAAAATAGTATTGATTCTTGGAATGAGTGCAAAGATGCTTTTATCTCTAAGTATTTTCCTTCTGCTAAGATCATCTCTCTTAGAAACGATATTATGAATTTTAAGCAACTTGATCATGAACATGTTCACAAGCTTGGGAGAGGATGAAATTAATGATACGTAATTGCCCTACTCATGGTTTGAATTTGTGGATGATTATACAAAACATTTATGCCGGATTGAATTATTCTTCTAGAAATATTTTAGATTCGGCCGCGGGAGGCACTTTTATGGAAATCACTTTAGGAGAAGATACTAAACTCCTAGATAATATTATGGTTAATTATTCTCAATGGCACACTGAAAGATCTACTAGTAAAAAGGTTCATGCGATTGAAGAAATTAATGTTTTGAGTGGAAAGATGGATGAACTTATGAAATTGTTTGCTAATAAGAGTGTTTCTTATGATCCTAATGATATGCCTTTATCTACTTTGATTGAGAATAATAATGAATCTATGGATGTGAATTTTGTTGGTAGGAATAATTTTGGTAACAACGCGTATAGAGGAAACTTTAATCCTAGGACGTTCCCTAGTAATTCCTCTAATAATTATGGTAATTCCTACAACAATTCCTATGGAAATTTTAATAAGATTCCCTCTGAATTTGAGACTAGTGTTAAAGAGTTTATGATTTCACAAAAGAATTTCAACACCTTGCTTGAAGAAAAATTGCTTAAAGTATATGAATTGGCTAGGAACATGGATATAATTTCTCTTGATGTTGATTCTTTAAAGCTTAGATCTGTTCCACCTAAGCATGATATAAATGAGTCTCTCAAAGCCATGAGAATTTCCATTGATGAGTGCAAATAAAGAACTGCTAGAATGCGTGCTAAGAAAGATTGCTTTGTAAAGGCGTGTTCCTCTAGTTTTTATGAGAATAAAGATGAAGATCTAAAAGTTATTAATGTGTCCCCTATTAAATCTTTGTTTCGCAATATGAATCTTGATAATGATGGGACTGGAGATGAGTCAACTTTAGTCAAAAGGTGTCCCAATAATTCTGAGTTTTTAGATCTTGATGCAAAAATTGGTAAAAGTGGGATTGAAGAGGTCAAAACTTTAGATAGTATCGAACCCACTGTTTTGGATCTCAAGGAATTTAATTATGATAATTGCTCTTTAATAGATTGTATTTCCTTGTTGCAATCCGTGCTAAATTCTCCTCACGCTTATAATCAAAATAAAGCCTTTACTAAACATATCGTTGATGCTTTGATGCAATCTTATGAAGAAAAACTTGAGTTGGAAGTTTCTATCGCTAGAAAACTTTATGATGAGTGGGAGCCCACAATTAAAATTAAAGTTAGAGATCATGAATGCTATGCTGTGTGCGATTTGCTAGGTTTCCGTGAATTTGATGATTGCTCTTTAAACTTGCACCTTGCGGATTCCACTATGAAGAAACCTATGGGAAGAATTAATGATGTTCTTATTGTTGCAAACAAGAATTATGTGCCCATAGATTTTATTGTTCTTGATATAGATTGCAATCCTCCATGTCCTATTATTCTTGGTAGACCTTTCCTTAGAACGATTGGTGCAATTATTGATATGAAGGAAGGGAATATTAGATTCCAATTTCCGTTAAGGAAAGGAATGGAACACTTCCCTAGAAAGAAGATTAAATTACCTTATGAATCCATTATGAGAGCCACTTATGGGTTGCCTACCAAAGATGGCAATACCTAGATCTATCCTTGTTTTTATGCCTAGCTAGGGACGTTAAACAATAGCGCTTGTTGGGACGCAACCCAATTTTATTTTAGTTCTTTGATTTTTGGTTCTGTTTAGTAATAATTTTTTATCTAGCCTCTGGTTAGATTCGTTTTTATCTTTAAATTAGTGTTTGTGCCAAGTAAAACCGTTAGGATAACCTACGGTGATAGTCATTTGATCTTGCTGTAAAAAACAGAAACTTTGCGCGCATGAGATTAGTTTTAATAATTCACAGGAACATGCTTTTCAGTTGATTCTTTTTGCAGTAGATAAATAGACAAATTATCTAGGACTTCCTAGTTTGGTGGAATGTTTTAGGTTCCAGAAGTTTGCGTTAGATACAGATTACTACAGCCTGTTCTATTTTTGGCAGATTCTGTTTTTCGTGTGTTGTTTGCTTATTTTGATGAATCTATGGCTAGTAAAAGAGCTTATAAACCATAGAGAAGTTGGTATACAGTAGGTTTAACACCAGTATAAATAAATAATGAGTTCATTACAGTACCTTATAGTGGTGGTTTGTTTTATTTCGCTAACGGAGCTTATGAGATTTTCTGTTGAGTTTTGTGTTGTGAAGTTTTCAAGTTTTGGGTAAAGATTTGGTGGATTATGGAACAAAGAGTGGCAAGAGCCTAAGCTTGGGGATGCCCAAGGCACCCCAAGGTAAAATTCAAGGACAACCAGAAGCCTAAGTTTGGGGATGCCCTAGAAGGCATCCCCTCTTTCGTCTTCGTCTATCGGTAACTTTACTTGGAGCTATATTTTTATTCACCACATGATATGTGTTTTGCTTGGAGCGTCTTGTTGTAGGAAATATACCCTAGAGGGAATAATAAAGTTATTATTTATTTCCTCATGTCATTATAAATGTTTATTATTCATGCTAGAATTGTATTAACCGGAAACATAATACATGTGTGAATACATAGACAAACATAGTGTCACTGGTATGCCTCTACTTGACTAGCTCGTTGATCAAAGATGGTTGAGTTTCCTAACCATAGACATGAGTTGTCATTTGACTAATGAGATCACATCATTAGGAGAATGATGTGATTTACTTGACCCATTCCGTTAGCTTAGCACTTGATCATTTAATATGTTGTTATTGCTTTCTTAATGACTTATACATGTTCCTATGACTATGAGATTATGCAACTCCCGTTTACCGGAGGAACACTTTGTGTGCTACCAAACGTCACAACATAACTGGGTGATTATAAAGGTGCTCTACAGGTGTCTCTGAAGGTACTTGTTGAGTTGGCGTATTTCGAGATTAGGATTTGTCACTCCGATTGTCGGAGAGGTATCTCTGGGCCCTCTCGGTAATGCACATCACTATAATCCTTGCAAGCAATGTGACTAATGAGTTAGTTGAGGGATGATGCATTACGGACCGAGTAAAGAGACTTGCCGTTAACGAGATTGAACTAGGTATTGAGATACCGACGACCGAATCTGGGGCAAGTAACATACCGATGACAAAGGGAACAACGTAAGTTGTTATGCGGTTTGACCGATAAAGATCTTCGTAGAATATGTGGGAGCCAATATGAGCATCCAGGTTCCGCTATTGGTTATTGACCGGAAACGTGTCTCGGTCATGTCTACATAGTTCTCGAACCCGTAGGGTCCGCACGCTTAAAGTTTGGTGATGATCGGTATTATGAGTTTTTGTGTTTTGATGTACTGAAGGTAGTTTGGAGTCCAGATGTGATCCTGGACATGCCGAGGAGGCTCGAAATGGTCGAGACGTAAAGATCGATATATTGGACGACTATGTTCGGACACCGGAAAGGTTTCGGGAGGTTTCAGACATATACCGGAGTACCGGGGGTTACCGGACCCCCCCGGGAAGCTATTGGGCCTTATGGGCCTTAGTGGAGAAGAGAGAGGGCAGTCAGGAGGTGGCGCGCGGCTCCCCTTGCCCCAATCCGAATTGGACAAGGGGAAGGGGTGGCGGCCCCCCTCTCCTTCCTTCTCTCCACCTCCTCCTTCCCCCTTCTCCTTCTTGGAATAGGAAAGGTGGGGGCCAAACCTACTTGGAGTAGATTGCCCCCCTTGGGCACGCCTCTCCCCTGGCCGGCCCTCTCCTCCTCCCCTCCTTTATATACGGGGGTAGGGGGCACCCCAAACACACAAGTTGATATGTTGATCTCTCTTAGCCGTGTGCGGTGCACCCCTCCACCATATTCCACCTCGGTCATATCATAGCGGTGCTTAGGCGAAGCCCTGCGTCGGTAGCAACATCATCACCGTCATCATGTCGTCGTGCTGACGGAACTCTCCCGTGAAGCTCTGCTGGATCGGAGTTCACGGGACGTCATCGAGTTGAACATGTGCTGAACTCGGAGGTGCCGTACGTTCGGTACTTGAATCGGTCGGATCGTGAAGACGTACGACTACATCAACCGCGTTGTGCTAACGCTTCCGCTTAATGGTCTACGAGGGTACGTGGACAACACTCTCTCCTCTCGTTGCTATACATCACCATGATCTTGCGTGTGTGTAGGATTTTTTTTGAAATTACTACGTTCCCCAATAGTGGTATCAGAGCCAGGTTTATGCGTAGATGTTATATGCACGAGTAGAACACAAGTGAGTTGTGGGCGATACAAGTCATACTTCTTACCAGCATGTCATACTTTGGTTCGGCGGTATTGTTGGATGAAGCGGCCCGGACCGACATTACGCCTACATTTACGCGAGACTGGTTCTACCGATGTGCTTCGCACATAGGTGGTGGCGGTGTTTGTTTCTCCAACTTTAGTTGAACCGAGTGTGGCTACGCCCGGTCCTTGTGAAGGTTAAAACAACACTAACTTGATGAACTATCGTTGTGGTTTTGATGCGTAGGTAAGAACGGTTCTTGCTCAACTTGTAGCAGCCACGTAAAACTTGCAACAACAAAGTAGAGGACGTCTAACTTGTTTTTTGCAGGGCATGCTGTGATGTGATATGGTCAAGACATGATGCTAAATTTTATTGTATGAGATGATCATGTTTTGTAACCGAGTTATCGGCAACTGGCAGGAGCCATATGGTTGTCGCTTTATTGTATGCAAGGCAATCGCCCTATAATTGCTTTACTTTATCACTAAGCGGTAGCGATAGTCGTAGAAGCAATAGTTGGCGATACGACAATGATGCTATGATGGAGATCAAGGTGACGCGCCAGTGATGATGGTGGTCATGACGGTGCTTCGGAGATGGAGAGCACAAGCACAAGATGATGATGGCCATATCATATCACTTATATTGCTTGCATGTGATGTTTATCTTTTATGCATCTTATTTTGCTTAGATCGATGGTAGCATTATAAGATGATCTCTCACTAAATTTCAAGGTATAAGTGTTCTCCCTGAGTATGCACCGTTGCTACAGTTCTTCGTGCTGAGACACCACATGATGATCGGGTGTGATAAGCTCTACGTTCACATAGACCGGGTGCAAGCCAGTTTTGCACACACAGAATGCTCGGGTTAAACTTGACGAGCCTAGCATATGCAGATATGACCTCTGAACACTGGAGACCGGAAGGTCGAGCGTGAATCATATAGTAGAGATGATCAACATAGTGATGTTAACCATTGAAAACTACTCCATCTCACGTGATGATCGGACATGGTTTAGTTGACTTGGATCACGTGATCACTTAGATGATTAGAGGGATGTCTATCTAAGTGGGAGTTATTAAGTAATATGATTAATTGAACTTAAATTTATCATGAACTTAGTACCTGATAGTATTTTGCATCTATGTTGTTGTAGATAGATGTCCCATGCCGTTGTTCCATTGAATTTTAATGCGTTCCTTGAGAAAGCAAAGTTGAAAGATGATGGTAGCAATTACACGGACTGGGTCCGTAACTTGAGGATTATCCTCATTGCTGCATAGAAGAGTTACGTCCTGGAAGCACCGCTAGGTGTACCACCTGCGCCGGCAACTGCAGACATTGTGAATGCCTGGCAGTTGCGTGTTGATGACTACACGATAGTTCAGTGTGCCATGCTTTACGGCTTAGAACCGAGACTTGAACGATGTTTTGAATGTCATGGAGCATATGAGATGTTCCAGGAGTTGAAGTTAATATTTCAAGCAAATGCCTGGATTGAGAGATATGAAGTCTCCAATAAGTTCTACAGCTGCAAGATGGAGGAGAATAGTTCTGTCAGTGAACATATACTCAAAATATCTGGGTATAACAATCACTTGATTCAACTGGGAGTTAATCTTCCGGATGATAGTGTCATTGACAGAATTCTTCAATCACTGCCACCAAGCTACAGAGCTTTGTGAGGAAATATAATACGCAAGGGATGGATACTACAATTCCCTAGCTCTTCGCAATGCTAAAAGCTGTGGAGGTAGAAATCAAGAAGGAGCATCAAGTGTTGATGGTCAAAAAGACCACCAGTTTCAAGAAAAAAAGGTAAAGGGATGAAGAAGGGGAACTTCAAGAAGAACAGCAAACAAGTTGCTGCTCAGGAGAAGAAACCCAAGTCTGGACCTAAGCATGAGACTGAGTGCTTCTCGCAAGCGTGACTGGTCACTGGAAGCGGAACTGCCCCAAGTATTTGGCGGATAAGAAGGATGGCAGGGTGAACAAAGGTATATGTGATATACATGTTATTGATGTGTACCTTACTAATGCTCGCAGTAGCACCAGGGTATTTGATACTAGTTCTGTTGCTAATTTTTGGAACTCGAAACAGGGGCTACGGATTAAGCGAAGATTGGCTAAGGATGAGGTGACGATGCGCGTGGGAAATGGTTCCAGAGTTGATGTGATCACCGTCGGCACACTACTTCTATATCTACCTTCAGGATTAGTTTTAGACCTGAATAATTGTTATTTGGTGCCAGCGTTAAGCATGAACATTATATCTGGATCTTGTTTGATGCGAGACGGTTATTCATTTAAATCAGAGAATAATGGTTGTTCTATTTATATGAGTAATATCTTTTATGGTCATGCACCCTTGAAGAGTGGTCTATTTTTGTTAAATCTCGATAGTAGTGATACAGTATTGAAACCAAAAGATGCAAAGTTGATAATGATAGTGCAACTTATTTGTGGCACTGCCATTTAGGTCATATTGGTGTAAAGCGCATGAAGAAACTCTACTGATGGACTTTTGGAACCACTTGATTAGGAATCACTTGGTACTTGCGAACCATGCCTCATGGGCAACATGACTAAAACGCCGTTCTCCGGAACTATGGTGCAAGCAACAGATTTATTGGAAATCATACATACAGATGTATGTGGTCCGATGAATATTGAGGCTCGCAGCGGGTATCGTTATTTTCTCACCTTCACAGATGATTTAAGCAGATATGGGTATATCTACTTAATGAAACATAAGTCTGAAACATTTGAAAAGTTCAAAGAATTTCAGAGTGAAGTTGAAAATCATCGTAAAAAGAAAATAAAGTTTCTATGATCTGATCGTGGAGGAGAATATTTGAGTTACGAGTTTGGTCTTCATTTGAAATAATGCGGAATAGTTTCGCAACTCACGCCACCCGGAACACCACAGCGTAATGGTGTGTCCGAACGTCGTAATCGTACTTTACTATATATGGTGCGATCTATGATGTCTCTTACTGATTTATCGCTATCGCTTTGGGGTTATGCTTTAGAGACGGCTGCATTCACGTTAAATAGGGCACCATCGAAATCCGTTGAGACAACGCCTTATGAACTGTGGTTTGGCAAGAAACCAAAGTTGTCGTTTCTTAAAGTTTGGGGCTGCGATGCTTATGTGCAAAAGCTTCAACCTGATAAGCTCGAACCCAAATCGGAGAAATGTGTCTTCATAGGATACCCAAAGGAACTTTTGGGTACACCTTCTATCACAGATCCGAAGGCAAGACATTTGTTGCTAAGAATGGATCCTTTCTAGAGAAGGAGTTTCTCTCGAAAAGAAGTGAGTGGGAGAAAAGTAGAACTTGATGAGGTGGTAATCGCATTCGCTCCCTTATTGGAAAGTAGTTCATCACAGAAACCGGTTCCTGTGACATCTACACCAATTAGTGAGGAAGCTAATGATATTGATCATGAAACTTCAGATCAAGTTACTACCAAACCTTGTAGGTCAATGTCGGTGTCAAAACCGGCGGATCTCGGGTAGGGGGTCCCGAACTGTGCGTCTAGGCGGATGGTAACAGGAGACAAGGGACACGATGTTTTTACCCAGGTTCGGGCCCTCTCGATGGAGGTAAAACCCTACTCCTGCTTGATTAATATTGATGATATGGGTAGTACAAGAGTAGATCTACCACGAGATCAGAGAGGCTAAACCCTAGAAGCTAGCCTATGGTATGATTGTTGTTTTTCCTACGGACTAAAACCCTCCCGTTTATATAGGCACCGAATAGGGTTAGGGTTACACAGAGTCGGTTACAACGGTAGGAGATCTACATATCCGTATCGCCAAGCTTGCCTTCCACGCCAAGGGAAGTCCCATCCGGACACGGGGAGAAGTCTTCAATCTTGTATCTTCATGGTCCAGGAGTCCGGCCAAAGGTCATAGTTCGGCTATCCGGACACCCCCTAATCCGGGACTCCCTTAGTAGCCCCCGAACCAGGCTTCAATGACAACGAGTCCGGCGCGTAGATTGTCTTCGGCATTGCAAGGCGGGTTCTTCTCCAAATCCTGTGTCCCTGTTTGAATAGTGTCCTGTTTTTTGTAAACATCACGCTCCTTGGCTTCCACGCCCAATAATGGCCATCTTCCACGTGTTGAATGAATGCGAAAAGCCAGGGTATTTTTACATTTATCTCCCTAGCTGCGCAAATGAGCTGCCTATATAAGAGACGAGGATCTAGATCCACATCACACCACCTTCCCTTCGCGAAGCTTTCATCGGAGCGCATCCGATGTAAACCCATTCCATCATGGACAAATAACGCGGCTCCTCCTCTCGCCCTCCTAGTCCTCGGCCGGAGATTGGGAGAGATGCTCCATCCGCACAAATGAGTTAGTGACGCTCCAAACCAAGGGGTTTCTTCCCCCAGCCTTCATGGTTCCGGTTCGAGCCTGACTCGCCACCTATAAGGGCGGAAAACAAGCGGAGAGCGTCCCCAGTCCCTCCCGAGGAGAGCGGGTATGCCTTGTCCCCAGTTTGATAAGAGGGCTCAGATTTCCAATTCATCCGTTTCTCCGGGGGGCCCTAGAGTTCTATGGCCTCCAGTTGCACAACCTTATGCCTGCCTCCATTCTGCATATTGCGGGCTTCGTGGCCCTTTGCGAGTTGTTTTTGGGCATCGAGGCTCATTTCGCGCTATGGAAGAGGCTGTTCTGCCTCGTACCCGTCCTCGGGAGGGTCGATATATCAAGTGGTGAGTCGAACTATGGCGTATTGCGGGACCGGATATCTATCCGGAACCCGAAGAAGGCGTCAAGACTGGCCTTGAATGGTTCTATATAGAAGACGTCCCCTTGCCGGACCTCGCTCGGATCGGCCTCCGGAGTTCAGCAATGCTCCTCCGAAGAAACGCCTAAGTCAAGGCCCCTCGGAGCTCCCCAGGAGGGAGAATGACAGGACTTCCTTTACCGATGAGCGAATAAGGTTGTTGGCTCATTCGGGTTGACCATGATCGGGTCATGGCTACATGCATTATGCGGGAGTGCAGCCGCTCCAAAGATAGGGGCCACCCCATGTGGGATTTCAACGGGGAGGATGATGCCGCCTGTCATGGCCGTAAGGGGCCGGGATCGGTCGCTGATCTGATGAAGATCTTGTCCGCATTGTACAAGGGAGAAGAGGAAGAATTTCTTCGCGTCAATCCTCAGGACGGATTTTCTATGAACAATCCTCCAAGCTGGGTAAGCGGACATTTCTTCACGCCCATCCGTTCCATATTCCCATGGTTAAGTACCTTATCTTGTGATTTTGACACAGGAATTGCGCCGAGCCATAAAGGATATAAACAGCCCACCCCCACAACCTGAGGATCCGGAACAGTACCTTGATCCGGCCTCCCAAGAGGATCTGGACATATCTGTGGAGCTGATTGATGGGGTATTTTACCAACTCAGCATCGACAATGCCTTGGTTGCCATTACGACCGATTACCCCGGAATATTTCCAGCCTCACAGGTAATTGAGACCGAAGTCCCAATACTTTAGAAATGATCCCTCCGTGCTTATCTTTCACCACCATATATCAATGGCGTTCTGCAGGGGGAGCCCTTGAGGCGGAAGGCCGAGCCTGCGGTGGCTGGCCAACAAGGGGCAGCACGACCCAGCAGGCTAAAAAGAAGTGCGGTCCGGACTGAAGCACCGACGCAATGGTATGGCGTGTCGCCTTATTCCCAGATTTTATTCTGGAAGGCATGCTAACGCTCACGCTCTTTTCAGGAAAAAGAGCGCTCGCCGGACAATATCCGGAGAGGTTGTCAATCGAGCCTCCGCCAGCCAGGCCCAGAAGCGGAGGCGAACACTGGGCGTGCGTCGGACGCTCCTCCGACAGAGGATGCCGACAGATTGACCGCCACCAACTCCGAGGTGGAGAGTGCCATGAATCACAGGCGTCGCCGGACTGTTCTTCGTGATGCATGTTTCTCCCAAGAGGCATTGAATGCCTTCAATTCGGGAGATGCGCACCTCCGTGCTGCTCAAAATGGTCTAGCCAGAGCCACATAGCAGTATGTGAAAGACATAAGGGTGAGAAAATTTGATGGTTATATATACCAGTAGCCCCCGAGACTTAAAATAGTTAGAATAACTGATTTAAGGATCATTTATTATCTTGAGGATCTTCTGAGAAAAGAATACCCAATTGTCCCGGGAGCTTGAAGAGTGCAAAGCCCAACTTGAGGCCGCACAAGCATGACGGGGGAAGCCAAGGAGACCCCCTCTGGTAACATACGCTTTTAAAAGATAAGTATGTTATGAAGTGCGGCGTGTGTATAGATCTGATAATGACATTGCAGATGGCACCGGGGTAGATCCGGAAAAACAACAGCTCTTGCGCCGGTTAAAGGCCGGCGAGAACGTGCTTACGAGGTTGAGGCAGGTGAAAAATAATCTCCAAGATGCCAACACCCAGCTGGGCGAGGAGTTGAAGGATGTTCGTGCCCAGCTGTCTGACTCCGTTAAGGAGAATCGGCGGCTTCGACGCGGCATTTTTAGTAAGTGCTTAAACGAACTTTGAAAAAAGAGTTCGGCGAGGAAGTCGACTAACAGAGTTATGTCTGTAGGTATGCTCACAGGCCGTCCTGCAGAGGAAATGCCCGGTTCTGCGGGTGACCTTCTTCCCGAGCTCTTACAACTGCACGAACGAGTTCGGCAGATGATGAAAGGCGTCGCCCAGGCCTTGTGGCCATCTATCTCCCTGCCCGAAGGCCTTGGGGAGCTTGCAGAGAGGCTCGGAGCGCGCGGGCGGCGCTTCTGTTATGGAAGATATCGACCTGCCGTCAAAGGCGCCAGGAGGCTCGGGCCATGGTGAAGACGCGGTACACGAAGGTGACCCAAACCATATGGCCGAGGTCGGACCTGTGGGGCAGATGGGAAGGAGATCCTGTGAGCTTAGTGTACGGCCAGGTGGAATTGGCATAAAGTATTCAGCAGGACTGTAAACTAGACAGCCTGTTAGATGGTATTGAAGAGGAATACAATCAGTCAAATTGACTATGTAATTTAAATTGACATGTAAAATGCCTTCTACCTGGATTGTAGATCGTTTGTCTTAGCGGACCTTTTCGCTTCAACCTCGGGACCCGATAGTCCGGAGTGTGTCCGAATACCCTCGCGGTTATACAAAAACCGGGGCATGCGTGGAGACCAGGCGTAGGGGTCATTAGTGCTTTATTAGACAAGTGCCCAACTAGTTATGTTATATTACATGGTTAGTAAGAAACATCTTCCAGGGAGAATAGTTCCGTTAGGGGTTCCTTTCCTCGGGTGGCATGCCCTAAAGTGCCTGTCCGGACTGCTAAAAAAGCAGAAAAACATCTCGGGGCAGATAAATAAGCAGGTCAGAAATCAACTTTTAGTTCATCAACCGAATATTCTCTAAATAATGCTAGCTTTCGGCTTCACCGGTCGAGGTACACATCCGGTGACTGGCGATAACAATCGCAGAGGTGCTCCCTTTACCACCTAGCCGAACAATCGGGAGCGTAGGGGTAAGCACAGAGCCAGCAACCCAGCTTGGCCAAAACTTAAGTCATATCGATGCATATAATGGCGAATAAAAGGTACATGCGGAAGTGTGACACATGTATTGGGCATGAAGCCCTTATAATTAAGCTTCTGTGAAAGAAGCCCCCAGGTACAATGAGCGCACATAGCGCGTCAAGGGTGTGCGAACAATGCGCTTAACGAGCCTGCCAAGGCTTGAATGAAAAAAGGAGGGAGAAGGAGAAAAATAGGAGACAACTAAAATTTAAAATATGGACAGAGGAAGGAGACGAACTCAGAATCTGGCGCTAGGAGTAGAATCTTCGGAGACGTGCTGCGTTCCATGGGTTCGGCTCGAGTCGGTTATCCGATGCATCTCGCAGACGGTACGCTCCACCGGTCAGGACTTGGTCGATGATAAAGGGACCTTCCCATTTGGGCTTTAGTTTGTCCTTTTTCTTGTCTGGCAGGCATAGAACTAACTTGCCAACATTGTAAGTTTTAGCCCGTACTTCTCTGATTTGATATCTTCGAGCCTGCTGTTGATAGAATGCGGAACAGGCTTTTGCTACGTCATGCTCCTCCTCCAAGGCGTCCAAACTGTCCTGCCGATCGAGCTCGGCTTCTCTTTCTTCGTACATGCGCACGCGAGGTGAGTCATGAATTATGTCGCAGGCGTAAGCGCCTCTGCGCCGTATACCATAAAGAATGATGTGAATCCGGTCGTGCGATTCGGAGTGGTCCGCAGCCCCAGTACGGAGTCGAGCTCCTCTACCCAAAGGCGTGTTAGATTCTTTGAGGGACCGCACTAATCTGGGTTTGATGCCGCTCATAATTACACCATTTGCTCACTCAACTTGACCGTTAGTTTGAGGGTGATAGACTGAGGCGTAGTCGAGCTTAATGCCCATATTTTTGCACCAGAGTTTGACCTCGTCGGTCGTAAAGTTCGTGCCGTTATCAGTGATGATGCTGTGGGGGACACCGTAACGGTGTACGACCCCTGATATGAAGTCTATCACCGGTCCGGATTCAGCCGTCTTGACAGGCTTGGCCTCTATCCATTTGGTGAATTTATCCACCATGACTAGTAGGTATTTTTGCTTGTGGGTTCCCCCTTTAAGGGGTCCGACCATGTCAAGCCCCCAGACCGCGAAGGGCCAGGTGATGGGTATAGTTTTGAGGGCGGTGGGTGGCATATGGCTCTGATTAGCAAAGAGCTGGCATCCGACGCATCGTAGGACTAAGTCCTGAGCATCTGCCCGGGCCGTCGGCCAATAAAATCCTGTACGAAAGGCCTTGCCTACAAGGGCCCGGGCTGCGGCGTGGTGCCCGCCGAGTCCGGCATGTATTTCAGCCAGATGATTCCGCCCTTCTTCTTCGGAGATACACCTTTGAAGGACTCCGGTTGTGCTTTTCTTATAAAGCTCTCCCTCATGGACTTTGTAGGCTTTAGATCGCCGCACTATGCAGCGGGCCTCGTTTTGGTCCTCGGGGAGTTCCTGCCTGGTTAGGTAGGCTAGGAATGGTTCTGTCCACGGGGCAATGACTGTCATTATTACATGGGCTGAGGATGTTATTTCAGTGGTAGAACCACCAACTGTGTCAGAATGTTCGGTGTGGGGCAGTGCGGTTGGGTCCGGATTGTTATTTCCGGACTCTCCCTCCCATAATACGGATGGTTTGAACAGCCTCTCTAGGAAGATATTGGGGGGGACAACATCGCGCTTTGCGCCAATGCGTGCCAACACGTCTGCTGCCTAGTTGTTGTCCTGGGCTATATGGTGAAATTGTTGGAAATATGCCCTAGAGGCAATAATAAATTAGTTATTATTATATTTCCTTGTTCATGATAATCGTTTATTACCCATGCAATAATTGTATTGATAGGAAACTCAGATACATGTGTGGGTACATAAACAACACCATGTGCCTAGTAAGCCTCTAGTTGACTAGCTCGTTGATCAACAGATGGTTACGGTTTCACGACCATGGACATTGGATGTCGTTGATAACGGGATCACATCATTTGGAGAATGATGTGATGGACAAGACCCAATCCTAAGCCTAGCACAAAGATCATAGTTCGTATGCTAAAGCTTTTCTAATGTCAAGTATCTTTTCCTTAGACCATGAGATTGTGCAACTCCCGGATACCGTAGGAATGCTTTGGGTGTACCAAACATCACAATGTAACTGGGTGGCTATAAAGGTGCACTACCGGTATCTCCGAAAGTGTCTGTTGGGTTGGCACGAATCAAGACTGGGATTTGTCACTCCGTGTAAACGGAGAGGTATCTCTGGGCCCACTCGGTAGGACATCATCATAATGTGCACAATGTGACCAAGGGGTTGATCACGGGATGATGTGTTACGGAACGAGTAAAGAGACTTGCCAGTAACGAGATTGAACAAGGTATCGGGATACCGACGATCGAATCTCGGGCAAGCACAATACCGCTAGACGAAGGGAATTGAATACGGGATTGATTGAATCCTCGACATCGTGGTTCATCCGATGAGATCATCGGGGAACATGTGGGAGCCAACATGGGTATCCAGATCCCGCTGTTGGTTATTGACGGAGAACATCTCGGTCATATGCGCATGGTTCCCGAACCCGTAGGGTCTACACACTTAAGGTTCGGTGACGCTAGAGTTGTTATGGGAAATAGTATGTGGTTACCGAAGGTTGTTCGGAGTCCCGGATGTGATCCCGGATGTCACGAGGAGTTCCGGAATGGTCCGACGGTGAAGATCCATATATTGGACGAAGGGTATTGGAGTCAGGAAGTGTTCCGGGGTACTGTGCTATGGCGGCATGACCGAAAGGTGTTTGGGAGCCCCGGCAAGTGTTGGAGGGCCTCATGGGCCAAAGGGAAGGGCAAACCAGCCCACTAAGGGGTGGTGCGCCCCTCCCAGCCCGGCCCCACGTAACCAGGAGAGGTGGGGCGCCTCCCTAGGGCAGCCCCTTCCCGGCTTGGGGGCAAGTTTCCTAGGGGGTGGAGGCGCCCAAACCCATCTAGGGTTTCCCCTGTGGCCGCCGCCCCTCCCCTAGAGAACCCTAGGGCGCCTCCTCCAGCCCCCTTACCCCTATATATAGTGAGGGAGAGAGAGGGCAGCCGCACCCTTCCCCTGGCGCAGCCCCTCCCTCCTCCAACACTTCCTCCTCCTCCGTAGTGCTTAGCGAAGCTCTTGGGAGAACCACGAGCTCCATCACCACCACGTCGTCGTCTTGCCGGAGTTTTCCTCAACTTCTCCTCTCCCTTGCTGGATCAAGAAGGAGGAGACGTCCCCGGGCTGTACGTGTGTAGAACTCGGTGGTCCCCTAATAACTGCAAAAGGATCATCGGTGATGTGGATCACGATGAGTACGACTCCATCAACCCCGTTCTCTGGAACGCTTCCGCTTAGCGATCTACAAGGGTATGTAGATGCACTCTCCTTCCCTCGTTGCTGGTTTCTCCATAGATAGATCTTGGTGACACGTAGGAAAATTTTGAATTTCTGCCACGTTCCCCCAACGATGGCATCATGAGCTAGGTCTATTGCGTAGATTCTTTGCACGAGTAGAACACAAAGTAGTTGTGGGCGTTGATTTTGTTCAATATGCTTACCGTTACTAGTCCAATCTTGTTTCGACGGTATTGTGGGATGAAGCGGCCGGACCGACCTTACACGTACACTTACGTGAGACAGTTCCACTGATCGACATGCACTTGGTGCATAAGGTGGCTAGCGGGTGCCGATCTCTCCCACTTTAGTCGGAACGGATTCGGCGAAAAGGGTCCTTATGAAGGGTAAATAGCAATTGGCATATCAAGTTGTGGTTTTGCGTAGGTAAGAAACGTTCTTGCTAGATACCCATAGCAGCCACGTAAAACATGCAAACAACAATTAGAGGACGTCTAACTTGTTTTTGCAGGGTATACTATGTGATGTGATATGGCCAAGAAGAATGTGATGAATGATATGTGATGTATGAGATTGATCATGTTCTTGTAATAGGAATCACGACTTGCATGTCGATGAGTATGACAACCGGCAGGAGCCATAGGAGTTGTCTTTATTTATTGTATGACATGCGTGTCATTGAACAACGCCATGTAATTACTTTACTTTATTGCTAACCGGTAGCCATAGTAGTAGAAGTAATAGTTGGCGAGACAACTTCATGAAGACACGATGATGGAGATCATGGTGTCATGCCGGTGACGATGATGAACATGGAGCCCCGAAGATGGAGATCAAAAGGAGCAAAATGATAATGGCCATATCATGTCACTATTTGATTGCATGTGACGTTTATCATGTTTATGCATCTTATTTGCTTAGAGCGACGGTAGTAAATAAGATAATCCCTTATTAAAATTTCAAGAAAGTGTTCCCCCTAACTGTGCACCGTTGCGAAAGTTCGTCGTTTCGAAGCACCACGTGATGATCGGGTGTGATAGATTCTTACGTTCACATACAACGGGTGTAAGCCAGATTTACACACGCGAAGCACTTAGGTTAACTTGACGAGCCTAGCATGTACAGACATGGCCTCGGAACACAAGAGACCGAAAGGTCAAGCATGAGTCGTATAGTAGATACGATCAACATGAAGATGTTCACCGATGATGACTAGTCCGTCTCACGTGATGATCGGACACGGCCTAGTTGACTCGGATCATGTAATCACTTAGATGACTAGAGGGATGTCTATCTGAGTGGGAGTTCATAAGATGAACTTAATTATCATGTACATAGTCAAAAGATCTTTGCAAATTATGTCGTAAGCTTGCGCTTTAGTTCCACTGTTTAGATATGTTCCTAGAGAAAATATAGTTGAAAGTTGACAGTAGCGATTATGCGGACAGAAGAAAGCTTATGTCCTTAATGCACCGCTTCGGTGTCTTTGAACCCCAAACGTCGTCTGTGGATGTTGCGAACATCGGACATACACGTTTTGATAACTACGTGATAGTTCAGTTAAACGGTTTAGAGTTGAGGCACCTAAGACATTTTCCGAAACGTCGCGGAACATATGAGATGCTTCGAGAGCTGAAATTGGGATTTCAGGCTCGTGCCCACGTCAAGAGGTATAAGACCTCCGACGATTTTCTTAGCCTGCAAACTAAGGGAGAAAAGCTCAATCGTTGAGCTTGTGCTCAGATTGTCTGAGTGCAACAATCACTTGAATCTAGTGGGAGTTGATCTTCCAGAGATAGTGATGTTTCCCCAAAGTCATTGCCACCAAGCTGCTAGAGCTTCGTGATGAACTATAACATATCAGGGATAGATATGATGATCCTTGAGCTATTCGCAATGTTCGACACCGCGAATGTAGAAATCAAGAAGGAGCATCAATTGTTGATGGTTAGTGAAACCACTAGTTTCAAGAAGGGCAAGGGCAAGAAGGGGTACTTCATGAAACAACAAATCGATTCTTTGCTCGATTGAAGAAACCCAAGGTTGAACCCAAATCCGAGACTAAGTGCTTACGTAATGAGGGGAACAGCCAATCGGAGCAGAATTACCCTAGATACTTGGTAGATGAGAAAGGCTGGCAAGGTCGATAGAAGTATATTGGATATACATTATGTTAATGTGTACTTTACTAGTACTCCTAGTAGCACTAGGGTATTAGATACCGGTTCGGTTGCTAAGTGTTAGTAACTCGAAATAACAGCTACGGAATAAACGGAGACTAGCTAAAGGTGAGCTATCGATATGTGTTGGAAGTGTTTCCAAGGTTGATGTGATCAAGCATCGCACGCTCCCACTACCATCGAGATTGGTGCTAAACCTGAATATTGTTATTTGGTGTTTGCGTTGAGCATAGACATGATTGGATTATGTCTATTGCAATGCGGTTATTCATTTAAGGAGAATAATGGTTACTCTAATTATTTGAATAATACCTTCAATGGTCTTACACCTAAAAGAATGGTTTATTGAATCTCGATCGTAGTGATACACATTTTCATGCCAAAAGATATAAGATAGTAATGATAGTACCACTTGCTTGTGGCACTGCCATGTAAGTCATATTGGTATAAAACGCATGAAGAAGCTCCATGTTGATGGATCTTTGGACTCACTCATTTTTGAAAAGTTTGAGACATGCGAACCATGTCTATTGGTGTATACGCATGAAGAAACTCCATGCAGATGGATCGTTTGGACTCACTTGATTTTGAATCACTTGAGATATGCAAATCATACCACATGGGCAAGATGGTGAAAAGCCTCGGTTTGTAAGATGGAACAAGATAGCAACTTGTTGAAGTAACACATTTTGATGTGTGCAGTCCAATGAGTGCTTTGAGCCATGCGATGAATATCGTTATGTTCTTACTTCACGGATGATTTAAGTAGAATCTTGAGTGTATTTACTTGATGAAACACAAGTCTGAATTATTGAATGGTTCAAGTAATTTCAGAGTGAAGTTAAAGATCATCATGACAAGAGGATAAAATGTCTATGATATGATCATAGAGATGAGTATCTCGAGTTACGAGCTTTGGCACGCTTATTAAGACATTGTGGAAATTGTTTCACAATTAATACCGCTGGAACACCATAGTGTGATGGTGTGTCCGAACATCATAGTTGCACCCTATTAGATATGGTGCGTACCATGATGTCTCTTATCGAATTACCACTATCGTTCATGGGTTAGGCATTAGAGACAACCGCACTCACTTTAATAGGGCACCACGTAATTCCGTTGAGACGACACCGTTTGAACTGTGGTTTGGAGAAACCCAAGTTGTCGTTTCTTAAAAGTTTGGGGCTGCGACGCTTATGTGAAAAAGTTTCAGGTTGATAAGCTCGAACCCAAAGCGGATAAAATGCATCTTCATAGGACACCCAAAACAGTTAGGTATACCTCCTAATTCAGATCCGAAAGCAATAGGGATTGTTTGTACTAACGGGTCCTTTCTCGAGGAAAAGTTTCTCTCGAAAGAATTGAGTGGGAGGATGGTGGAGACTTGATGAGGTTATTGAACCATCACTTCAACTAGTGTGCAGCAGGCACAAGAAGTTGTTCTGTGGGCGCCTACACCAATTGAAGTATAAGCTTATGATAGTGATCATGAAGTTTCGGATCAAGTCACTACCGTACCTTGTAGGGTGACAAGGATGCGTACTACTTCAGAGTGGTACAGTAATCCTGTCTTGAAGGTCATATTTCTAGATGAACCTACGAGCTATGGAGAAGCGATGGTGGGCCCATATTCTGACAAATGGTTAGAAGCCATGAAATCCGAGATAGGTTCCATGTATCAGAACAAAGAATGGACTTTGGTGGACTTGCCCGATAGGCAAGCCATTGAGATAAATGGATCTTTAAGAAAAGGATGGACGTGGACGGTAATGTCACCGTCTATGAAGCTCGACTTGTGGCGAAGAGTTTTTCACAAGTTCAAGGAGTTGACTACGATGAGATTTTCTCATCCGTAGCGATGCTTAAGTCCGTCGGAATCATGTTAGCATCAGCTGCATTTACGAAATCTTGCAGATGGATGTCAAAACGAAGTTTCCTTACCAGTCTTCGTAAGGAAAGGTTGTATGTGATACAATCAGAAAGTTTTTGTCGATCCTAAGGATGCTAAAAGGTATGCTGGCTCCAGCGATCCTTCTAAGGACTGGAGTAAGCATCTCGGAGTTGGAATGCACGCTTTGATAAGATGATCAAAGATTTTGGGTTTATACAAGTTTATGAGAAACTTGTATTTCCAAAGAAGTGAGTGGGAGCACTATAGCATTTCTGATGAGTATATGTTGTTGACATATTGTTGATCGGAAATGATGTAGAATTTCTGGAAAGCATATAGGTTATTTGAAAAGTGTTTTTCAATGGAAGACCTGGATTAAGCTACTTGAACATTTAGCATCAAGATCTATGAGGATAGATCAGGAACGCTGAATGGTACTTTCAAATGAGCACATACCTTGACATGATCTTGAAGGTGTTCAAGATGATCAGTCAAAGAAGGAGTTCTTGCCTGAGTTGTAAGGTATAAAGTTAAGAGTTAAAGCTCGACCACGGCAGAAGAGAGACAAAGGACGAAGGTCGTCCCCTATGCTTTAGACATAGGCTCTATAGTATGCTATCTCGTGTGCCGCACTGAAGTGTGCCTTGCCATGAGTCGATCAAGGGTACAAGAATGATCCAGGAACGGATCATTGGACAACGGTCAAAATTATCCTTAGAGGAATAAGGAAATGTTTCTCGATTGTGGAGGTGATAAAGAGTTCGGTGTAAAGGGTTACGTCGATGCAAGCTTTAACACCTATCCGAATGACTCTGAGTAGCAAACCGGATACGTATAGTGGAGCAACCATTTGGAATAGCTCCAAGTAGAGCATGGAAGCAGCATTTACAATATGACATAGAGAATTGCGAAATACATAAGGATCTGAATGTTGCAGACCCGTTGACTAAAACCTCTCTCACAAGCCAAACATGATCAAACCCCAGAACTCATTGAGTCTTAATCACATGATGATGTGAACTAGTTTAGTGACACTAGTAAACTCTTTGGATGTTAGTCACATGGCGATGTGACCTGTGAGTGTTAATCACATGGCGATGTGAACTAGATTATTGACTCTAGTGCAAGTGGGAGACTGTTGGAAATATGCCCTAGAGGCAATAATAAATTAGTTATTATTATATTTCCTTGTTTATGATAATCGTTTATTACCCATGCTATAATTGTATTGATAGGAAACCCAGATACATGTGTGGGTACATAAACAACACCATGTCCCTAGTAAGCCTCTAGTTGACTAGCTCGTTGATCAACATATGGTTACGGTTTCACGACCATGGGCATTGGATGTCGTTGATAACGGGATCACATCATTTGGAGAATGATGTGATGGACAAGACCCAATCCTAAGCCTAGCACAAAGATCGTAGTTCGTATGCTAAAGCTTTTCTAATGTCAAGTATCTTTTCCTTAGACCATGAGATTGTGCAACTCCGGGTACCGTAGGAATGCTTTGGGTGTACCAAACATCACAACGTAATCGGGTGGCTATAAAGGTGCACTACAGGTATCTCCGAAAGTGTACATTGGGTTGGCACGAATCGAGATCGGATTTGTCACTCCGTGTAAACGGAGAGGTATCTCTGGGCCCACTCGGTAGGACATCATCATAATGTGCACAATGTGACCAAGGGGTTGATCACGGGATGATGTGTTACGGAACGAGTAAAGAGACTTGCCCGATGCTTGAGATTGAACAAGGTATCGGGATACCGACGATCGAATCTCGGGCAAGCACAATACCGCTAGACGAAGGGAATTGAATACGGGATTGATTGAATCCTCGACATCGTGGTTCATCCGATGAGATCATCGGGGAACATGTGGGAGCCAACATGGGTATCCAGATCCCGCTGTTGGTTATTGACCGGAGAACATCTCGGTCATGTCTGCATGGTTCCCGAACCCGTAGGGTCTACACACGTAAGGTTCGGTGACGCTAGAGTTGTTATCGGAAATAGTATGTGGTTACCGAAGGTTGTTCGGAGTCCCGGATGTGATCCCGGATGTCACGAGGAGTTCTGGAATGGTCCGGCGGTGAAGATCGATATATTGGACGAAGGGTATTGGAGTCCGGAAGTGTTCCGGGGGTACCAGGCTATGGCCAGCATGACCGAAAGGTGTTTCAGGAGCCCCGGCAAGTGTTGGAGGGCCTCATGGGCCAAAGGGGAAGGGGCAAACCAGCCCACTAAGGGGTGGTGCGCCCCTCCCAGCCCCTCTCACGTAACCAGGAGAGGTGGGGGCGCCTCCCCTAGGGCAGCCCCCCTTCCCGGCTTGGGGGCAAGTTTCCTAGGGGGTGGAGGCGCCCAAACCCATCTAGGGTTTCCCCTGTGGCCGCCGCCCCTCCCCTAGAGAACCCTAGGGCGCCTCCTCCACCCCCCTTACCCCTATATATAGTGAGGGAGAGATAGGGCAGCCGCACTCTTCCCCTGGCGCAGCCCCTCCCTCCTCCAACACTTCCTCCTCCTCCGTAGTGCTTAGCGAAGCTCGGGAGAACCACGAGCTCCATCACCACCACGCCCGTCGTGTTGTCGGAGTTTTCCTCAACTTCTCCTCTCCCTTGCTGGATCAAGAAGGAGGAGACGCCCCGGGCTGTACGTGTGTTGAACGCGGAGGTGCCGTCCGTTCGGCGCTAGGATCATCGGTGATTTGGATCACGACGAGCAATGCGACTCCATCAACCCCGTTCTCTTGAACGCTTCCGCTTAGCGATCTACAAGGGTATGTAGATGCACTCTCCTTCCCCTCGTTGCTGGTTTCTCCATAGATAGATCTTGGTGACACGTAGGAAAATTTTGAATTTCTGCTACGTTCCCCAACAGAAATTCGAGCCCCTCAAACCGAGCTGACATTTTTAGGACTGCATTGTGATAGGCTGCCATTTTCGGATCCTTGGCATCAAAGTCTCCATTTATTTGTGATATCGCGAGGTTCAAATCACCGCGCACCTCTAGGCGTTGAATGCCCATGGAGGCTGCCATCCGGAGACCATGTAGAAGGGCCTCGTATTCGGCTGCGTTGTTGGAGTCCGTATACATTATCTGGAGTACGTATTGAACTGTATCTCCGGTTGGGGACGTCAGAACGACGCCAGCCCCCAGGCCAGCCAACATTTTGGAGCCGTCGAAGTGCATTATCCAGTTGGAATATGCGTTGTACTCTTTAGGGAGTTTGGCTTCGGTCCATTCGGCGACGAAGTCGGCCAAAACTTGCGACTTAATAGCTCTCCGTGGCTTATAGGTTATGTCGAACGGGAGGAGCTCAATGGCCCATTTGGCAATCCGGCCCATCGCGTCGCGGTTGTTTATAATGTCATTAAGGGGTACTTTGGAGGCTACTGTTATTGAACACTCTTGAAAGTAGTGTCGCAGCTTCTGGGATGCCAAAAACACCGCGTACGCTATCTTTTGATAATGTGGGTACCGTGACTTGCATGGAGTTAGGACAGTGGACACGTAGTAAACTGGTTTTTGAAGAGGGAACTTGTATCCGTCCGTTTCTCGTTCGACAACGAGCACCGCGCTTACAACTTGATGAGTTGCCGCGATGTATAATAGCATTGGTTCGCCCATGTTGGGCGCGGCCAGGACCGGTTTTGTTGCCAATATGGCTTTTATTTCTCCGAGTTCGGCCATGGCGGCATCCGTCCACTCGAAGTGTTTGGTGCGTCGGAGGAGGCGATAAAGGGGTAATGCCTTTTCTCCCAAACGGGAGATAAAGCGGCTTAGAGCCGCCACGCATCCAGTCAATTTTTGTATTTGTTTGAGGTCTTTTGGTATATCCAATTGTGACAGAGCTCGGATCTTGGCTGGGTTTGCTTCAATTCCTCTACCGGATACAATGAAGCCCAAGAGCTTTCCGGCCGGTACGTCGAAAACGCACTTTTCCGGGTTGAGCTTAATGTCATATGTTCGGAGATTATCGAATGTGAGCCTCAAGTCGTCTACTAGAGTTTCGACGTGCTTGCTTTTGACGACCACATCGTCTACGTATGCCTCCTTTGTTTTGCCGATCTATTTTGCGGACATATACGAATCATGCGCGATATGTTGCGCCGGCATTTTTGAGCCCGAAGGGCATTGTGTTGAAGCAGAATGGGCCGTATGGAGTGATGAATGCCATTGCGGCTTGTTCAGGCTCTGCCATCTTAATTTGGTGGTAGCCGGAGTATGCATCGAGGAAACACAATGAATCGTGTCCTGCGGTAGCATCGATGATTTAATCGATGCGGGGGAGGGGGAAGGGATCCTTTGGGCAAGCCTTGTTGAGGTCCTTGAAATCGACGCATAGGCGCCAGGATTTGTCCTTCTTTGGTACCATCACCAGGTTTGCTAGCCAGTCCGGATGTTTTATATCTCTGATGAATCCGGCCTCCAATAGTTTGGCTAGCTGCTCTCCCATGGCCTGTCTCTTTGGTTCAGAGAAACGCCGAAGAGCCTGTTTGGTAGCTTGAATCCTTTTAGGATGTTTAGGCTGCTTTCGGCTAGCCGGCGTGGGATTCCTGGCATGTCCGAAGGGTGCCAGGCAAAAATGTCCCAATTTTCGCGTAGGAATTCTCTTAGTGCGGCGTCTACATCGAGATTTAATTGTGCCCCGATGGAGGCCGTTTTGGTAGGGTCCGTTGGATTTACTTGGAATTTGACTATTTCATCCGCTGGTTTTAAGGAAGTGGATTTGGATCTCTTATCGAGTATCACATCGTCCCTATTTATCGTGGAGCGCAGCGCAGTGAGTTCCTCGGCCGCTAGGGCGTCGGATAGTGCCTCGAGGGCCGGTGCGGCTGTCTTATTTTCGGTAGCAGTGCTATGTCCGGGTCACTAGCAAGAGTAATGATTCTGTTGGGCCCGGGCATTTTGAGCTTCATGTACCCATAATGGGGTATAGCTTGAAAAATTGTGAATGCCTCTCGCCCTAATAGAGCGTGGTATCCGCTGCTAAACGGGGCCACTTGGAATGTGGCTTCCTCGGACCTGTAATTATCCGCGTGCCGAACACCACATCCAGTGTGATTTTTCTGTCTGACGTGCTTCCCGACTGGGGATTATTCCTCTAAAGGTTGTGCTGCTTCGCTCAATGCGGCTCCAGTCTATCTCCATTTTTCAGAGGGTTTCCTCATAAATGAGGTTCAATCCGCTACCACCGTCCATGAGTACCTTGGTGAGGCGAAAGCCGTCCACTATCGGACTGAGGACCAATGCGGCTGGTGCTCGGGCTGTTCGGAATTTAGGTTCGCCACTGGCATTAAAGGTAATAGCCGTGTCACTCCATGCATTTATTGTTGCTACTTGGTAGACTTCGGCGAGGCTGCGGAGTGTTCGTTTCCGCATATTATTTGATGCGAAAGTCTCAAAGACTGTTAATACCGTACTGGTATCCTTGGGTTGGTGCTCTAGAGCTAGAAGCTCTTCGCCACTTTTGGCCACCTGCCGTAGTATCTAACATGCTCTAAGGCTATGAGTTGGAGTGGCGCCCTCTGTATTATGAATTTTACAGGGTCCATTGAGCCATCCCTCCAGTACGGTTCCATGCCCTATAGAGGGTTTTTGCTTTTTGGTATTTCACCCAGGTGCCTTGCGATGATGCACCCTTTTATTTCGGACTGGGGTTGTATTCAAGGCCGGATTGTCCCAAAATCTTGATTTGGTTTTCCAGGCGCTTTCCATCGCACAGTACTTTCGTACTATGGTCGCCAAGTCGGCAAAGCGTGTAATGTCACGGCGAGTTATACGTTTAGGATCCCGTTGTCCATGCAATTGTTGCTGAATAATGAGATTGCGTCCTCCTCGCGGCAGTCCTTTATCCTGTCCATAACCAGGAGGAATCTGGCCCAGTAATGGTGTACTGTTTCTGCGGGCTCTTGCCGAATTTGAGATAGGTCGCTTATGTTTGGGTGGGCGGGTGGAATTAAATCCGGAACCGCGCCCAATCTGAAACTTAAGGGCTGAGGAGCTTCCGAACTTGGAAGCTTGGATTCTTGGGTGTTGTCCAATGAATCTAGCCCGTTGCCTGACTTTAGGTTCAGGGCTTGAGTGACGTCCTCTCCTCCGCGGGAATCCGGCATGGAGGGATTGGGAATCTGGACGTGGCTAGTCCTTAAGATAGAAGAAGGGTCACCGTATTGTTCCTCCACCACGGCAACGTGGGGGGTAACCTGGGGAGAGTTAATCTCTCTCAGATCGGGTTTAAGTCCAATCTGATCATAGTCTGTAGCGACTCCCAGGGCGGCGATGCGATCCAAGAGCTCGTTTAAGGAAGAGAGCTCCATCGGATCTAACTGCTCGGCGAGCTCCGAGTTAACGTGAAGATTGCTTTCGATGACCCGAGAAGTCATCGTCGGCGCGGCGGCCGAACAGGCGGTCATAAGAAAACCGCCTAGCCGGAGAGTTTGGCCGACAGCCAAAGCTTCTTTAGCAACAGTGCCGTCTTTAAAGACGGGATGAGGCATCCTTCCTGACGGCAACGACACAGAGGAACTCTCAATGAAAGCACGAATGTCGGTGTCAAAACCGGCGGATCTTGGGTAGGGGGTCCCGAACTGTGCGTCTAGGCGGGTGGTAACAGGAGACAAGGGACACGATGTTTTTACCCAGGTTCGGGCCCTCTCGATGGAGGTAAAACCCTACTCCTGCTTGATTAATATTGATGATATGGGTAGTACAAGAGTAGATCTACCACGAGATCAGAGAGGCTAAACCCTAGAAGCTAGCCTATGGTATGATTGTTGTTTTTCCTACGGACTAAAACCCTCCGGTTTATAAAGGCACCGAATAGGGTTAGGGTTACACAGAGTCGGTTACAATGGTAGGAGATCTACATATCCGTATCGCCAAGCTTGCCTTCCACGCCAAGGAAAGTCCCATCCGGACACGGGACGAAGTCTTCAATCTTGTATCTTCATGGTCCAGGAGTCCGGCCAAAGGTCATAGTCCGGCTATCCAGACACCCCCTAATCCGGGACTCCCTCCGTCAACCAGAGTAAGATCCGCACCAGAGTGGTATGGTAATCCTATTCTGGAGGTCATGTTACTTGACCAAGGCGAACCTACGAACTATGAAGAAGCAATGGTGAGCCCAGATTCGGCAAAATGGCTTGAGGCCATGAAATTTGAGATGGGATCCATGTATGAGAACGAAGTGTGGACTTTGGTTGACTTGCCCGATGATCGGCAAGCCATTGAGAATAAATGGATCTTCAAGAAGAAGACTGACGCTAACGGTAATGTTATTGTCTACAAAGCTCGACTTGTTGCAAAAGGTTTTTGACAAGTTCAAGGGGTTGACTACGATGAGACTTTCTCACCCGTAGCGATGCTTAAGTCTGTCCGAATCATGTTAGCAATTGCTGCATTTTATGATTATGAAATTTGGCAAATGGATGTCAAAACTACATTCCTGAATTGATTTCTGGAAGAAGAGTTGTATATGATGCAACCAGAAGGTTTTGTCGATCCAAAGGGAGCTAACAAAGTGTGCAAGCTCAATGATCCATTTATGGACTGGTGCAAGCCTCTCGGAGTTGGAATAAATGTTTTGATAGTGTGATCAAAGCATATGGTTTTATCTGAGACTTTTGGAGAAGCTTTGTATTTACAAGAAAGTGAGTGGGAGCTCTGTAGCATTTCTAATATTATATGTGGATGACATATTACTGACTGGAAATGCTATAGAATTTCTGGATAGCATAAAAGGATACTTGAATAAGAGTTTTTCAATTAAAGACCTCGGTGAAGCTGCTTACATATTGGGCATCAAGATCTATAGAGATAGATCAAGACGCTTGATAGGACTTTCACAAAGCATATACCTTGACAAAGTTTTGAAAAAGTTCAAAATGGATCAAGCAGAGAAAGGGTTCTTGCCTGTGTTACAAGGTGTGAAGTTGAGTCAGACTCAATGCCCGACCACTACAGAAGATATAGAGAAAATTAAAGATGTTCCCTATGCTTCAGCCATAGGCTTTATCATGTATGCAATGCTGTGTACCAGACCCGATGTGTGCCTTGCTATTAGTTTAGCAGGGAGGTACCAAAGTAATCCAGGAGTAGATCACTGGACAGCGGTCAAGAACATCTTGAAATACCTGAAAATGACTAAGGATATGTTTCTCGTTTATGGAGGTGACAAAGAGCTCGTCGTAAATGGTTACGTCGATGCAAGCTTTGACACTGATCCGGACGATTCAAAATCACAAACCGGATACGTGTTTATATTGAACGGTGGAGCTGTCAGTTGGTGCGGTTCTAAACAAAGCGTCGTGGCGGGATCTACGTGTGAAGCGGAGTACATAGCTGCTTCGGAAGCAGCAAATGAAGGAGTCTGGATGAAGGAGTTCATATCCGATCTAGGTGTCATACCTAGTGCATCGGGTCCATTAAAAATATTTTGTGACAATCTTTGGTGCAATTGCCTTGGCAAAGGAATCCAGATTTCACAAGAGAACCAAGCACATCAAGAGACGCTTCAATTCCATCCGGGATCAAGTCCAGGTGGGAGACATAGAGATTTTCAAGATACATACGGATCTGAATGTTGCAGACCCGTTGACTAAGCCTCTTCCACGAGCAAAACATGATCAGCACCAAGGCTCCATGGGTCTTAGAATCATTCTTGTGGAATCTAGATTATTGACTCTAGTGCAAGTGGGAGACTGAAGGAAATATGCCCTAGAGGCAATAATAAAGTTATTATTTATTTCCTCATGTCATGATAAATGTTTATTATTCATGCTAGAATTGTATTAACCGGAAACATAATACATGTGTGAATACATAGACAAACATAGTGTCACTAGTATGCCTCTACTTGACTAGCTCGTTGATCAAAGATGGTTGAGTTTCCTAACCATAGACATGAGTTGTCATTGGATTAATGGGATCACATCATTAGGAGAATGATGTGATTGACTTGACCCATTCCGTTAGCTTAGCACTTGATCATTTAATATGTTGCTATTGCTTTATTCATGACTTATACATGTTCCTATGACTATGAGATTATGCAACTCCGTTCTGGAGGAACACTTTGTGTGCTACCAAACGTCACAACGTAAGCTGGGTGATTATAAAAGGTGCTCTGCTGGTGTCTCCTAAGGTACTTGTTGAGTTGGCGTATTTTGAGATTAGGATTTGTCACTCCGATTGTCGGAGAGGTATCTCTGGGCCCTCTCGGTAATGCACATCACTATAAGCCTTGCAAGCAATGTGACTAATGAGTTAGTTGCGGGATGATGCATTACAGAACTAGTAAACAGATTTGCCGGTAACAAGATTGAACTAGGTATTGAGATACCGACGACGAAATCTGGGGCAAGTTCGGAGTCCCGGATGTGATCACGGACATGACGAGGAGTCTTCAAATGGTCGATACGTAAGGATCGATATATTGGACGACTATGTTCGGACACCGGAAAGGTTCCAGGAGGTTTCAGACATATACCGGAGTACCGGGGGTTACCGGACCCCCCCCCCCGGGAAGCTATTAGGCCTTATGGGCCTTAGTGGAGAAGAGAGAGGGCAGCCAGGAGGTGGCGCGCGGCCCCCCTTGCCCCAATCCGAACTGGACAAGGGGAAGGGGCGACGGCCCCCCTCTCCTTCCTTCTCTCCACCTCCTCCTTCCCCCTTCTCCTTCTTGGAATAGGAAAGGTGGGGGCCAAACCTACTTGGAGTAGGATTGCCCCCCCTTGGGCGCGCCTCTCCCCTGGCCGGCCCTCTCCTCCTCCCCTCCTTTATATATGGGGTCAGGGGGCACCCCAAACACACAAGTTGATCTATTGATCTCTCTTAGCCGTGTGCGGTGCACCCCTCCACCATATTCCACCTCGATCATATCGTAGTGGTGCTTAGGTGAAACCCTGCATCGGTAGCAACATAATCGCCGTCATCACGCCGTCGTGCTGACGGAACTCTCCCGTGAAGCTCTGCTGGATCGGAGTTCGCGGGACGTCATCGAGCTGAATGTGTGCTAAACTCGAAGGTGCCGTACATTCGGTACTTGGATCGGTTGGATCGTGAAGACATACGAATACATCAACCGCATTGTGCTAACGCTTCCGCTTAACGGTCTACGAGGGTACGTGGACAACACTTTTCCCTCTTGTTGCTATGCATCACCATGATCTTGCGTGTGCGTAGGAATTTTTTTGAAATTACTACATTCCCCAACACTTGTATGATTTGAGCCTTTGCTTTTTAGTTTACCACAATCATCCTTGTTGTACACACCTTTTGAGAGACACACACATGATTCGGAATCTATTAGAATACTCTATGTGCTTCACTTGTATCTTTTGAGCTATATAGTTTTTGCTCTAGTGCTTCACTTATATCTTTTAGAGCACGGTGGTGGTTTTATTTTATAGAAATTATTGATCTCTCATGCTTCACTTATATTATTTTCAGAGTCTTTTAGAACAGCATGTATTTTGCTTTGGTTGAAATTAGTCCTAATATAATAGGCATCCAAGATAGGTATAATAAAAACTATCATAGAAAGTGCATTGAATACTATGAGAAGTTTGATACTTGATGATTGTTTTGAGATATGGGAGATAGTGATATTAAAGTTATGCTAGTTGAGTAATTGTGAAAATGAGAAATACTTGTGTTGAAGTTTGCAAGTCCCGTAGCATGCACGTATGGTAACCGTTGTGTAACAAATTTGAAACATGAAGTGTTCTTTGAGTGTCACCCTTTGTGTGGAGGTCGGGGGTGCGCGATGTTTAACTCCTACCAACCTCCCCCTTAGGAGCATGCGCGTAGTGCTTGGTTTTGATGACTTGTAGATTTTTGCAATACGTATGTGAGTTCTTTATGACTAACTAGTAAAAAGCCCCGTGCGTTGCAACGGGAGAAAAAAATACCACACACTCTTAATTTACAAAAAATGGTTTATAATCTGAGAATTTTTAGTTACGGCCCAGACAAAGATGGTCTTAACCTACAAAATCGCAGTTCAAGATTCAACGGGTATTCTATTTCAACACAGCTTGCATATAGATTTAATCTGTACAAAGAAACGGGCAAGTGATCATGCATTTATTCATGTTATGTGTGAAATGGGGTATTGTTACGGGCCGGTAAAGGAAAACGACAAAAATAGACGATGACACATTAGCACACTACGGAGAAGTGTGCATCAAGGGCGGTTTTCAGTTTAAGCATCACCAACTTAGGGTAACTCTTGAACACTTTTTTCACATGCATATTTTATAAATACATGAAGAGTTGTTAAAAAGATATATGATTTTTTAAGCATAAAGAGAGATATTTTATCGGAAAAAGAACATTTTTGTATGGTCTCCTGTGGATGCAGGTACGTGCGTTCATATTTCATCACTATTTCTTGCCATACATGTTATAGGTATTGGTCCCTGTTTCATCATTATTTATATCTTGTCAAACATGTCTTCTATTTTATTTTTTGTCATGCATGCCTCCTTTTTACTTTTTGCCATGCATGTCCTCTCTTTCTTCTTTCTTATATATAGGAGAATAGTGCAAACATCTCATGTTTATCGGATCTCCTCTGCATTCTCTTTTATTTATTTTATAGCGGACATCCCATCTTTATTGGGTCCTTATTTTATTTCTTGTCATGCATGTCCTTATTTATTGGGTGTCTCTAGCAAATTTATCTTCAATTCTGTGCCCAATTATGATTTTTCCGAGATGTTCATCCCCAATCCGAATCACTATCGGTATGAAAGAAAGATGGGTAATGCATTACTGGTTAAGATTGCACCATATATACTATTGTTTTAAAATTGTTAACAGGTAAATAACATCATATTCAGATTCTACATATTTTTCTAATCAAAATTCATATATAACAGTTAAATTTGGATTTACGGTTTAGAAGATATGAGTATTTTAAAAAACAATTTAATATCTACTGCGGATTTAATATCAGAAAAATCAGTTTTTTTATAAAATAACATGCCTGACTAAGAATACCTATTTCTTTTATTAGTAGGTATAGATGTTGAGTCCATGGATTATACGCACTCTCACCCTTCCAATATTGCTAGCCTCCTTGGTACCATGCTTTGCCCTTTCTCACCTTGAGAGTTGGTGCAAACTTCGCCGGTGCATCCAAACCCCGTGGTATGATATGCTCTATCACACATAAGCCTCCTTATATCTTCCTCAAAACAGCCACCATACCTACCTATCATGGCATTTCCATAGCCATTCCGAGATATATTGCCATGCAACTTTCCACCATTCCGTTTATTATGACACGCTTCATCATTGTCATATTGCCATGCATGATCATGTAGTTGACATCGTATTTGTGGCAAAGCCACCATGCATATTATTTTATACATGTCATTCTTGATTCATTGCACATCCCGATACACCGCCGGAGGCATTCATTTAGAGTCATATCTTGTTCTAGTATCGAGTTGTAATCATTGAGTTGTAAATGAATAGAAGTGTGATGTTCATCATTCATAGAGCATTGTCCCAAAAGAAAAGAAAAGAAAAGAGAAAGACCAAAAAAAAGAAAGGCCCAAAAAAAGGAGAAAAGAAAGGGGACAATGCTACTATCCTTTTTTTCCACACTTGTGCTTCAAAGTAGCACCATGATGTTTATGATAGAGAGTCTCTTGTTTTGTCACTTTCATATACTAGTGGGATTTTTTCATTATAGAACTTGGCTTGTATATTTCAACAATGGGCTTCCTCAAATGCCCTAGGTCTTCGTGAGCAAGCAAGTTGGATGCACACCCACTTAGTTTCATTTGTTGAGCTTTCATATATTTATAGCTCTAGTGTATCTGTTGCATGTCAATCCCTACTCCTTGCATTGACATCAATTGATGGGCATCTCCATAGCCCATTTATTAGCCGTGTCAATGTGAGACTATCTTCTCCTTTTTTTCTTCTCAACATAACCCCCATCATCATACTCCATTCCACCCATAGTGTTATGTCCATGGCTCACGCTCATGTATTGCGTGAAATTTGAAAGAGTTTGAAAATTCAAGTATGAAACAATTGCTTGGCTGAAACTGAGGTTGTGCATGATTTGAATATTTTGTGTGACGAAGATGGGACATAGCCAAACTATATGATTTTGTAGGGACGAACTTACTTTGGCCATGTTATTTTGAGAAGACATAATTGCTTAGTTAGTATGCTTGAAGTATTATTATTTTTATGTCAATATTAAACTTTTATCTTGAATCTTTCAGATCTGAACATTCATGCCATAATAAAGAAAATTAAATTGAGAAATATGCTAGGTACCATTCCACATAAAAAATTCTATTTTTATCATTTACCTACTCAAGGACGAGCAGGAATTAAGCTTGGGGATGCTTGATACGTCTCCAACGTATCTATAATTTTTTATTGTTCCATGCTATTATATTATCTGTTTTGGATGTTTAATGGGCTTTTATCATACACTTTTATATTATTTTTGGGACTAACCTATTAACCGGAGGCCCAGCCCAAATTGCTGTTTTTTTGCCTATTTCAGTGTTTTGCAGAAAAGGAGTATCAAACAGAGTCCAAACGGAATGAAACCTTCGGGAACGTGCTTTTTGGAACAAACGTGATCCAGAGGACTTGGAGTGGACGTTAAGAAATCAACGAGGAGGCCACGAGGCAGGGAGGCGCGCCTGCCCCCCTAGGCGTGCCCCCACCCTCGTGGGCCCCTCGTAGCTCCACCAACCTACTTCTTCCTCCTATATATACCTACGTACCCCCCAAAAATCCAGGAGCACCACGAAACCCTATTTCCACTTTCGCAACCTTCTGTACCCGTGAGATCCCATCTTGGAGCCTTTTCCGGTGCCCCGCCGGAGGGGGCATTGATCACGGAGGGCTTCTACATCAACACCATAGCCTCTCCGATGATGTGTGAGTAGTTTACCTCAGACCTTCGGGTCCATAGTTATTAGCTAGATGGCTTCTTCTCTCTCTTTGGATCTCAATACAAAGTTCTCCTCGATTTGTTGGAGCTCTATTTGATGTAGTCTTCTTTTGCGGTGTGTTTGTCGAGATACGATGAATTGTGGGTTTATGATCAAGATTATCTATGAACAATATTTGAATCTCCTCTGAATTCTTTTATGTATGGTTGGTTTTCTTTGCAAGTCTCTTAAATTATCAGTTTGGTTTGGCCTACTAGATTGATCTTTCTTTCAATGGGAGAAGTGCTTAGCTTTGGGTTCAGTCTTGCGGTGCTCGATCCCGGATGTAAAAGGAAGCTTTTAATATTGTATTGTTGCCATCGAGGATAAAAGATGGGGTTTATATCATATTGCTTGAGTTTATCCCTCTTCATCATGTCATCTTACCTAATGCATTACTCTGTTCTTATGAACTTATTACTCTAGATGCATGCTGGGTAGCGGTCGATGTGTGGAGTAATAGTAGTAGATGCAAGCAGGAGTCGGTCTAGTTGTAACGGACGTGATGCCTATATACATGATCATGCCTAGATATTCTCATAACTATGCTCAATTCTATCTATTGCTCGACGGTAATTTGTTCACCCACCGTAATACTTATGCTATCTTGAGAGAAGCCACTAGTGAAACCTATGGCCCCCGGGTCTATTTTCCATCATATTAATCTTCCGTCAACTAGCTATTTCTGTCGCCGTTTATGTTGCTTTCTTTACTTTTAGTCTTTATCATAAAAATACCTAAAATATTATCTTATCATCTCTATCAGATCTCACTTTTGCAAGTGGCCATGAACGGCTTGACAAACCCTTTATCGCGTTGGTTGCAAGGTTCTTGTTTGTTTGTGTAGGTTCGTGGGACTTGTGTGTGGCCTCCTACTGGATTGATACCTTGGTTCTCAAAAACTGAGGGAAATGCTTACACTACTTTGCTGCATCACCCTTTCCTCTTCAAGGGAAAACCAACACTGTGCTCAAGAGGTAGCATCGAGCACCCGACGCTCGGCGACCGGCTGGGCCGACGCGAAGGAATTGGAGAAAATGATGCTCGCCATCGGATTGACCGCCTGGCTCGATCCATGGCGCTGGAAGAAGAAGATGCGATTGGTCCGCCATGTTTTGGCCCCCGCATTCACGACGAGCCCTTCCCCAAAGGGTTCTCGCTCCCATGAGATACGCCTAAGTACAAGCCGGAAGATTGGCTGGTTGACTACTCCATCACAGTCAACATAGCAAACGGCAACAAGCGCATTGCCGTGAAGTATGTCCCCCTCATGCTTCAGGGCACGGCCCGGACTTGGCTGAACAGCCTCAAGCCCTACAGCATCAACAGCCGGGTGGATTTCACCGAAGTCTTCATCCGCAACTTCACCAACACCTACAAGCAGCCGCCCAAGCCTCGCCAACCCTCTCTGTGCGTCCAAGGCCCTACCAAATCCACTCGCGACTACCTGACGTGGTGGGCCAAGCTGTGCAACTCCTGCGAAGGGGTGCACGAGGTGCAAGCCATAGAATACTTCACCACCGGGTGCAGAGAAGGCACCCTCCTCAAGCACCGACTCCTCTGCGATGAGTCAGCTGCACTCGACGAGCTGCTGATCATAGCAGACAAGTACACCACTGCCGACTCCTCCATGAAGTCGTAGCTTCGGGTGGACTGCTACCTCTTGAGCACAACGTTGGTTTTCCCTTGAAGAGGAAAGGGTGATGCAGCAAAGTAGCATAAGTATTTCCCTCGGTTTTGAGAACCAAGGTATCAATCCAGTAGGAGGCCACGCTCAAGTCCCTTGTATCTACACAAACAAATAAGAACCTTGCAACCAACGGGATAAAGGGGTTGTCAATCCCTTCATAGCCACTTGCAAAAGTGAGATCTGATAGAGATGATAAGATAATATATTTGGTATTTTTATGTTAAAGACTAAAAGTAAAGAAAGCAAAATAAACGGTAATGGAAATTGCTAGTTGTTGAAAGATTAATATGATGGAAAATAGACCCGGTGGCCATAGGTTTCACTAGTGGCTTCTCTCAGGATAGCATAAATATTACAGTGGGTGAACAAATTACTGTCGAGCAATTGATAGAATTGAGCATAGTTATGAGAATATCTAGGCATGATCATGAATATAGGCATCACGCCCGCGACAAGTAGACCGACTCCTGCCTGCATCTACTACTATTACTCCACACATCGACCACTATCCAACATTCATCTAGAGTATTAAGTTCATAAGAACAGAGTAACGCTTTAAGCAAGATGACATGATGTAGAGGGATAAACTCAAGCAATATGATATAAACCCCATGTTTTTATCCTTGATGGCAACAATACAATACGTGTCGTTTCCCTTTCTGTCACTGGGATCGAGCACCGCAAGATTGAACCCAAAGCTAAGCACTTCTCCCATTGCAAGAAAGATCAATCTAGTAGTCCAAACCAAACTAATAATTCGAAGAGACTTGCAAAGATAACCAATCACACATAAAAGAATTCAGAGGAGATTCAAATATTGTTCATAGATAATCTTGATCATAAACCCACAATTCATCGTATCTCGACAAGCACACCGCAAAAGAAGATTACATCGAATAGATCTCCAAGAGAATCAAGGAGAACTTTGTATTGAGATCCAAAGAGAGAGAAGAAGCCATCTAGCTAATAACTATGGACAGAAGGTCTGAGGTAAACTACTCACACATCATCCGAGAGGCTATGGTGTTGATGTAGAAGCCCTCCGTGATCAATGCCCCTCCGGCGGAGCGCCGGAAAAGGCCCCAAGATGGGATCTCACGGGTACAGAAGGTTGTAGCAGTGGAAATAGGGTTTCATGGTGCTCTTGGATGTTTTCGGGGTACGTAGGTATATATAGGCGAAAGAAGTCAGCCAGGAGAGCTACGAGGGCCCCACAAGGGTGGGGCGTGCGCCCAGGGGGGCAGGCACGCCTCCCTGCCTCGTGGCCTCCTTGTTGATTTCTTGACGTCCACTCCAAGTCCTCTGGATCACGTTTGTTCTGAAAATCACGTTCCCGAAGGTTTCATTCCGTTTGGACTCCATTTGATATTCCTTTCCTTCGAAACACTGAAATAGGTAAAAAACAACAATTTGGGTTGGGCCTCCGGTTAATAAGTTAGTCCCAAAAATAATATAAAAGTGTACAATAAAGCCCATTAAACATCCAAAACAGATAATATAATAGCATGGAACAATAAAAAATTATAGATCGTTGGAGACGTATCATGCATCCCCAAGCTTAATTCCTGCTCGTCCTCGAGTAGGTAAATGATAAAAACAGAATTTTTGATGTGGAATGCTACTTAGCATATTTTTCCAATGTAGTTCTCTTAACTGTGGCATGAATATTCAGATCCAAATGATTCAAAATAAAAGTTCATATTGACATAAAAATAGTAATACTTCAAGCATACTAGCAAGTAATCATGTCTTAACAAAATAACATAGCCAAAGAAAGCTTATCCCTACAAAATCATATAGTTAGGCTATGCTTCATTTTCATCACACAAAACACTCCCATCATGCACAACCCCGGTTTCAGCCAAACAATTAGTTCATACTTTTTAACGCGCTTCAACTTTTTCAACTCTTACACAATACATGAGCGCAAGCCATGGACATAGCACTATATGTGGAATAGAGTGGTGGTTGTGAAGAGGACAAAAAAGGAAGAAGATAGTCTCACATCAATTTGGCGTATCAACGAGCTATGGAGATGCTCGTTAATAGATATCAATGTCAGTGAGTAGGGATTGCCATGCAACGGATGCACTAGAGCTATAAATGTATGAAAGCTCAACAAAAGAAACTAAGTGGGTGTGCATCCAACTTGCTTGCTCACGAAGACCTAGGGCATTTTGAGGAAGCCCGTCATTGGAATATACAAGCCAAGTTCTATAATGAAAAACTCCCACTAGTATATGAAAGTGACAACATAGGAGACTCTCTATCATGAAGATCATGGTGCTACTTTGAAGCACAAGTGTGGAAAAAGGATAGTAACATTGTCCCTTCTCTCTTTCTCTCATTTTTTTTCTTCTCTTTTTTTTTCTTGGGCCTTTCTCTTTTTTTTCTTTGGCCTCTTCTTTTTTAGTCCGGAATCTCATCCCGACTTGTGGGGGAATCATTGTCTCCATCATCCTTTCCTCACATTGGACAATGCTCTAATAATGATGATCATCACACTTTTATTACTTACAACTCAAGAATTACTACTCAATACTTAGAACAAAATATGACTCTATGTGAATGCCTCCGGCGGTGTACCGGGATATGCAATGAATCAAGAGTGACATGTATGAAAAAATTATGAATGGTGACTTTGCCACAAATACAATGTCAACTACATGATCATGCAAAGCAATATGAAAATGATGAAGTGTGTCATAATAAACAAAACGGTGGAAAGTTGCATGGCCATATATCTCAGAATGGCTATGGAAATGCCATGATAGGTAGGTATGGTGGCTGTTTTGAGGAAGATATAAGGATGTTTATGTTGGGGAACGTAGCAAAAATTTAAAATTCTCTACGCATCACCAAGATCAATCTACGGAGTCATCTAGCAACGAGAGAGAGGAGTGCATCTACATACCCTTGTAGATCGCGAGCGGAAGCGTTCAAGAGAACGGGGTTGATGGAGTCGTACTCGTCGTGATCCAAATCACCGATGATCCTAGCACCGAACGGACAGCACCTCCGCGTTCAACGCACGTACGGTTGGGGAAGACGTCTCCTCCTTCTTGATCCAGCAAGGGGTAAGGAGAGGTTGATGGAGATCTAGCAGCACGACAACGTGGTGGTGGAAGCAGTGGGGATCTCGGCAGAGCTTCGCCAAGCTCAGCGAGAGGGAGAGGTGTTACGAGGGGAAGAGTGAGGCGCCAGGGGCTAGGGTGCGCAGCCCTCCCTCCCCCCTCTATATATAGGGGTCCTGGGGGGGGAGCCGGCCCCCTAGAGATCCAATCTCAAGGGGGGGGGGGGCAAGGGGGGACTTGCCCCCCAAGTCAGGTGGGGCGCCTCCACCCCCAGGGTGTCCAACCCTAGGCGCAGCGGGAGGCCCAAGGGGGGGCGCACCAGCCCACTAGGGGCTGGTTCCCTTTCCACTTCAGCCCATGTGGCCCTCCGAGATAGGTGGCCCAACCCGATGGACCCCCGGGACCCTTCCGGTGGTCCCGGTACAATACCGGTGACCCCCGAAACCTTCCCGATGGACGAAACTGGACTTCCTATATATAAATCTTTACCTCCAGACCATTCCGGAACTCCTCATGACGTCCGGGATCTCATCCGGGACCCCGAACAACTTTCAGGTTACCACATACTAATATCTCTAAAACCCTAGCGTCACCGAACCTTAAGTGTGTAGACCCTAGGGGTTCGTGAGACACGCAGACATGACCGAGATGACACTCCGGTCAATAACCAACAGTGGGATCTGGATACCCATGTTGACTCCCACATGCTCCTCGATGATCTCATCAGATGAACCACGATGTCGAGGATTCAATCAATCCCGTACAATTCCCTTTGTCAATCGGTACGTTACTTGCCCGAGATTCGATCGTCGGTATCCCAATACCTCGTTCAATCTCAAGCATCGCAAGTCACTTTACTCGTTCCATAATGCATGATCCCGTGACCAACCAGTTGGTCACATTGAGCTCATTATGATGATGCATTACCGAGTGGGCCCAGAGATACCTCTCCGTCACATAGAGTGACAAATCCCAGTCTCGATCCATGCCAACCCAACAGACACTTTCGGAGATACCTGTAGTGTACCTTTATAGCCACCCAGTTACGTTGTGACGTTTGGTACACCCAAAGCACTCCTACGGTATCCGGGAGTTGCACGATCTCATGGTCTAAGGAAATGATACTTGACATTAGAAAAGCTCTAGCAAACGAACTACACGATCTTGTGATAGGCTTAGGATTGGGTCTTGTCCATCACATCATTCTGCCAATGATGTGATCCCGTTATCAATGACATCCAATGTCCATGGTCAGGAAACCGTAACCATCTATTGATCAACGAGCTAGTCAACTAGAGGCTCACTAGGGACATGTTGTGGTCTATGTATTCACACATGTATTACGATTTCCGGATAACACAATTATAGCATGAATAATAGACAATTATCATGAACAAGGAAATATAATAGTAATCATTTTATTATTGCCTCTAGGGCATATTTCCAATAGTCTCCCACTTGCACTAGAGTCAATAATCTAGTTACATTGTGATGAATCGAACACCCATAGAGTTCTGGTGCTGATCATGTTTCGCTCGTGGAAGAGGTTTAGTCAACGGATCTGCGACATTCAGATCCGTATGTACTTTGCAAATATCTATGCCTCGATCTTGAACATTTTCACGAATGGAGTTGAAGCGACGCTTGATGTGCCTGGTCTTCTTTTGAAACCTGGGCTCCTTGGCAAGGGCAATGGCTCCAGTGATGTCACAGAAGAGAGTCATCGGCCCCGACGCATTGGGAATAACTCCTAGGTCGGTAATGAAATCCTTCATCCAGATTGCTTCATGTGCTGCCTCCGAGGCTTCCATGTACTCCGCTTCACATGTAGATCCCGCCACGATGATTTGATTGCAACTGCACCAGCTTACTGCCCCACCATTCAAAATATACACGTATCCGGTTTGTGACTTAGAGTCATCCAGATCTATGTCGAAGCTAGCATCGACGTAACCCTTTACGACGAGCTCTTCGTCACCTCCATAAACGAGAAACATATCCTTAGTCCTTTTCAAGTACTTCAGGATATTCTTGACCACTGTCCGGTGTTCCATACCGGGATTACTTTGGTACCTTCCTACCAAACTTACGGCAAGGTTTACATCAGGTCCTGCACACAAAGATGGCATACATGATAGACCCTATGGCCGAGGCATAGGGGACGACACTCATCTTTTCTCTATCTTCTGCCGTGGTCGAACATTGAGCCGAGCTCAATTTCACACCTTGCAACACAGGCAAGAACCCCTTCTTGGACTGGTCCATATTGAACTTTTTCAATATCTTATCAAGGTATGTGCTTTGTGAAAGACCTATGAGGCGTCTCGATCTATCTCTATAGATCTTGATGCCTAATATGTAAGCAACTTCTCCAAGGTCCTTCATTGAAAAACACTTATGCAAGTAGGCCTTAATGCTGTCCAAAAGTTCTATATCATTTCCCATCAAAAGTATGTCATCCACATATAATATGAGAAATGATATAGAGCTCCCACTCACTTTCTTGTAAACGCAGGCTTCTCCATAAGTCTGCATAAACCCAAACGCTTTGATCATTTCATCAAAGTGAATGTTCCAACTCCGAGATGCTTGCACCAGCCCATAGATGGAGCGCTGGAGCTTGCATACCTTGTTAGCATTCTTAGGATCGACAAAAACTTTCCGGCTGCATCATATACAATTCTTCCTTAAGAAAGCCATTAAGGAATGCCGTTTTGACGTCCATTTGCCATATCTCATAATTGTAAAATGCGGCAATTGCTAACATGATTCGGACGGACTTAAGCTCGCTACGGGTGAGAAGGTCTCATCGTAGTCAACCCCTTGAACTTGTCGATAACCCTTAGCGACAAGTCGAGCTTTATAGATGGTAACATTACCATCCGCATCCGTCTTCTTCTTAAAGATCCATTTATTTTCTATCGCTCGCCGATCATCGGGCAAGTCTGTCAAAGTCCATATTTTGCTTTCATACATGGATCCTATCTCGGATTGCATGGCTTCAAGCCATTTGTTGGAATCTGGGCCCGCCATCGCTTCTTCATAGTTCGAAGGTTCACCGTTGTCTAACAACATGATTTCCAGGACGGGGTTGCCATACCATTCTGTTGTGGAATGTGTCCTCGTGGACCTACGAAGTTCAGTAGCAACTTGATCCGAAGTACCTTGATCATCATCATTAACTTCCTCTCTGGTCGGTGCAGGCACCACAGGAACATCTTCCTGAGCTACTTTCCGGTTCAAAAGGTAGTACTTCATCGAGTTCTACTTTCCTCCCACTTACTTCTCTTGAGAGAAACTCTTTCTCTAGAAAGGACCCGTTCTTGGCAACAAAGATCTTGCCTTCGGATCTGAGGTAGAAGGTATACCCAATGGTTTCCTTAGGGTATCCTATGAAGACACATTTTTCCGATTTGGGTTCGAGCTTTTCAGGTTGAAGTTTCTTGACATAAGCATCGCATCCCCAAACTTTTAGAAATGACAGCTTAGGTTTCTTCCCAAACCATAATTCATATGGTGTCGTCTCAACGGATTTCGACGGAGCCCTATTTAAAGTGAATGCAGCGGTCTATAAAGCATAGCCCCAAAATGAGAGCGGTAAATCGATGAGCGACATCATAGATCATACCATATCCAATAGAGTGCGATTACGACGTTCGGATACACCGTTACGCTGAGGTGTTCCAGGCGGCGTGAGTTGTGAAACAATTCCACATTTCCTTAAGTGTGTACCAAATTCGTGACTTAAATATTCTCCCCCACGATCTGATCGTAAGAACTTTATCTTTAGGTCACGTTGATTCTCTACCTCATTCTGAAATTCCTTGAACTTTTCAAAGGTCTCAGACTTGTGTTTCATCAAGTAGACATACCCATATCTACTTAAGTCATCAGTGAGAGTGAGAACATAACGATAGCCTCCGCGAGCCTCAACGCTCATTGGACCGCACACATTAGTATGTATGATTTCCAATAAGTTGGTTGCTCGCTCCATTGTTCCGGAGAACAGAGTCTTGGTCATTTTACCCATGAGGCATGGTTCGCACGTGTCAAATGATTCATAACCAAGAGACTCCAAAAGTCCATATGCATGGAGCTTCTTCATGCGTTTGACACCAATGTGACCAAGGCGGTAGTGCCACAAGTATGTGGGACTATCGTTATCAACCTTACATCTTTTGGTATTCACACTATGAATATGTGTAACATCACGCTCGAGATTCATTAAGAATAAACCATTGACCAGCGGGGCATGACCATAAAACATATCTCTCATATAAATAGAACAACCATTATTCTCGGATTTAAATGAGTAGCCATCTCGTATTAAACAAGATCCAGATACAATGTTCATGCTCAAAGCTGGCACTAAATAACAATTATTGAGGTTTAAAACTAACCCCGTAGGTTAATGTAGACGTAGCGTGCCGACGGCGATCACATCGACCTTGGAACCATTCCCGACGCGCATCGTTACCTCGTCCTTCGCCAGTCTCCGCTTATTCCGCAGCTCCTGTTTTGAGTTACAAATATGAGCAATCGCACCGATATCAAATACCCAGGAGCTACTACGAGTACTGGTAAGGTACACATCAATTACATGTATATCACATATACCTTTGGTGTTGCCGGCCTTCTTGTCCGCTAAGTACTTGGGGCAGTTCCGCTTCCAGTGATTGTTTCCCTTGCAATAAAAGCACTCAGTCTCAGGCTTGGGTCCATGCTTTGGCTTCTTCCCGGCAAATGGTTTACCGGGCGCGGCAATTTCTTGCCGTCCTTCTTGAAGTTCTTCTTACCCACCTTTCTTGAACTTAGTGGTTTTATTCACCACCAACACTTGATGTTCCTTTTTGATCTCCACCTCCGCTGATTTCAGCATTGAATATACCTCAGGAATGGTCTTTTCCATTCGCTGCATATTGAAGTTCATCACAAAGCTCTTGTAGCTAGGTGGGAGCGACTGAAGGATTCTGTCAATGACCGCATCATCCGGGAGATTAACTCCCAGCTGAGATAAGCGGTTGTGCAACCCAGACATTTTGAGTATGTGCTCGCTGACAGAACTATTCTCCTCCATCTTACAATTGTAGAACTTGTCGGAGACTTCATATCTCTCGACCCGGGCATGAGCTTGGAAAACCATTTTCAGCTCTTGGAACATCTCATATGCTCCGTGCTACTCAAAACGCTTTTGGAGCCCCGGTTCTAAGCTGTAAAGCATGCCGCACTGAACCAGGGAGTAATCATCACTACGTGATCGCCAAAGCGCTCATAACGTCTTGAGTTGCTGGGAAAATGGGTGCTTCACCTAGCGGTGCATCTAGGACATATGCTTTCTTGGCAGCTATGAGGATGATCCTCAAGTTCCGGACCCAGTCCATATAGTTTCTGCCATCGTCTTTCAGCTTGGTTTTCTCTAGGAACGCGTTGAAGTTGAGGGCAACATTAGCGTGGGCCATTTGATCTACAAGACATATTGCAAAGATTTTAGACTAAGTTCATGATAATTAAGTTCATCTAATCAAATTATATAATGAACTCCCACTCAGATAGACATCCCTCTAGTCATCTAAGTGATCCATGATCCGAGTCAACTAGGCCATGTCCGATCATCACGTGAGACAGACTAGTCATCATCGGTGAACATCTTCATGTTGATCGTATCTGCTATACGACTCATGTTCGACCTTTCGGTCTCTTGTGTTCCGTGGCCATGTCTGTACATGCTAGGCTCGTCAAGTCAACCTAAGTGTATTGCGTGTGTAAATCTGGCTTACACCCGTTGTATTCGAACGTTAGAATCTATCACACCCGATCATCACGTGGTGCTTCGAAACAACGAACCTTCGCAATGGTGCACAGTTAGGGGGAACACTTTCTTGAAATTATTATGAGGGATCATCTTATTTACTACCGTCGTTCTAAGCAAATAAGATGCAAAAACATGATAAACATCACATGCAATCAAATAATGACATGATATGGCCAATATCATTTTGCTCCTTTTGATCTTCATCTTCGGGGCGCCATGATCATCATCGTCACCGGCATGACACCATGATCTCCATCATCATGATCTCCATCATCGTGTCTTCATGAAGTTGTCACGCCAACAATTACTTCTACTTCTATGGCTAACGGTTTAGCAATAAAGTAAAGTAATTACATAGCGTTATTCAATGACACGCATGTCATACAAAAAAATAAAGACAACTCCTATGGCTCCTGCCGGTTGTCATACTCATCGACATGCAAGTCGTGATTCCTATTACGAGAACATGATCAATCTCATACATCACATATATTTCATTCATCACATCCTTTTGGCCATATCACATCACAAGGCATATGCTGCAAAAACAAGTTAGACGTCCTCTAATTGTTGTTGCATGTTTTTACGTGGCTGCTATAGGTTTCTAGCAAGAACGTTTCTTACCTACGCCAAAAACCACAACGTGATATGCCAATTTTTATTTACCCTTCATAAGGACCCTTTTCATCGAATCCGATCTGACTAAAGTGGGAGAGACAGACACCCGCTAGCCACCTTATGCAACTAGTGCATGTCAGTCGGTGGAACCTGTCTCACATAAGTGTACGTGTAAGGCCGGTCCGGGCTGCTTCATCCCACGATGCCGCCGAAACAAGATAAGACTAGTAGTGGAAAGAAAATTGACAAAACCAACGCCCACAACAATCTTGTGTTCTACTTGTGCATAGAAACTACGCATAGACCTAGCTCATGTGCCACTATTGGGGAACGTAGCAGAAATTTAAAATTCTCTACGCATCACCAAGATCAATCTACGGAGTCATCTAGCAACGAGAGAGAGGAGTGCATCTACATACCCTTGTAGATCACGAGCGGAAGCGTTCAAGAGAATGGGGTTGATGGAGTCGTACTCATCGTGATCCAAATCACCGATGATCCTAGCACCGAACGGACGGCACCTCCGTGTTCAACACACGTACGGTTGGGGAAGACATCTCCTCCTTCTTGATCCAGCAAGGGGGAAGGAGAGGTTGATGGAGATCCAGCAGCACGACGGCGTGGTGGTGGAAGCAGCGGGGATCTCGGCAGGGCTTCGCCAAGCTCAGCGAGAGGGAGAGGTGTTACGAGGGGAAGAGGGAGGCGCCAGGGGCTCGGGTGCGCAGCCCTCCCCCCTCTATATATAGGGGTCCTGGGAGGGAGCCGGCCCCCTAGAGATCCAATCTCAAGGGGGCGGCCAAGGGGGACTTGCCCCCAAGTCAGTGGGCGCCCCATCCCTGTGGTTTCCAACCCTAGGCGCAGGGGAGGCCCAAGGGGGTGCACCAGCCCACTAGGGGCTGGTTCCCTTCCCACTTCAGCCCATGTGGCCCTCCGGGATAGGTGGCCCCACCCGGTGGACCCCCGGGACCCTTCCGGTGGTCCCAGTACAATACCTGTGACCCCCCGAAACCTTCCCGATGGCCGAAACTGGACTTCCTATATATAAATATTTACCTCCGGACCATTCCGGAACTCCTCGTGACGTCCGAGATCTCATCGGGGACCCCGAAGAACTTTCGGGTTACCGCATACTAATATCTCTAAAACCCTAGCGTCACCGAACCTTAAGTGTGTAGACCCTACGGGTTCGGGAGACACACAGACATGACCGAGATGACTCTCCGGTCAATAACCAACAGTGGGAACTGGATACCCATGTTGACTCCCACATGCTCCTCGATTATTTCATCAGATGAACCATGATGTCGAGGATTCAATCAATCCCGTATACAATTCCCTTTGTCAATCGGTACTTTACTTGCCCGAGATTCGATCGTCGGTATCCCAATACCTCGTTCAATCTCGTTACTGGCAAGTCACTTTTCTCGTTCCATAATGCATGATCCCGTGACCAACCACTTGGTCACATTGAGCTCATTATGATGATGCATTACCGAGTGGGCCCAGAGATACCTCTCTGTCACACGGAGTGACAAATCCTAGTCTCGATCCGTGCCAACCCAATGACACTTTCGGAGATACCGTAGTGTACCTTTATAGCCACCCAGTTACGTTGTGACATTTGGTACACCCAAAGCACTCCTACGGTATCCGGGAGTTGCACGATCTCATGGTCTAAGGAAATGATACTTGACATTAGAAAAGCTCTAGCAAACAAACTACACGATCTTGTGCTAAGCTTAGGATTGGGTCTTGTCCATCACATCATTCTCCCAATGATGTAATCCTGTTATCAATGACATCCAATGTCCATGGTCAGGAAACCGTAACCATCTATTGATCAACGAGCTAGTCAACTAGAGGCTCACTAGGGACATGTTGTGGTCTATGTATTCACACATGTATTACAATTTCCGGATAACACAATTATAGCATGAAAAATAGACAATTATCATGAACAAGGAAATATAATAATAATCATTTTATTATAGCCTCTAGGGCATATTTCCAACAGTTTATGTGTGATAGAGCGTATCATATCACGGGGTTCGGATGCACTGGCGAAGTTTGCACCAACTCTCAAGGTGAGAAAGGGCAATGGACGGTACCGTAGAGGCTAGAAAATTTGTGGAAGGATGAGAGTGCGTATAATCCATGGACTCACATTAGTCATAAGGAACTCATATACTTATTGCAAAAGTTTACTTAGCCCTCGAAGCAAAGTACTACTACGCATGCTCCTAGGGGAAGGGTTGGTAGGAGTTAACCATCGCGCGATCCCGACCTCCACACATAAGGAAGGCAATCAAAAGAGCACCCCATGCAACAAATTTGTTACACAACTTTTACCATACGTGCATGCTACGGGACTTGCCAACTTCAACACAAGTATTTGTCAATTTCAAAACTACCCAACTAGCATGACTCTAACATTACCACATTTATATCTCAAAACAATTATCAAGCATCAAATTGATCATGCACTTTCTATGATAGTTTTTATTTTACCCATCATACTAGAACCAATTTTTATAACCATAGCAAATACCATGCTGTTCTAGAAGACTCTCAAAATAATATAAGTGAAGCATGATAGATCAATAATTTCTATAAAATAAAACCACCACCGTGCTCTAGAGCAAAAACTATATAACTCAAAAGATATAAGTGAAGCACATAGAGTATTCTAATAAATTCCGAATCATGTGTGTCTCTCTCAAAAGGTGTGTACAGCAAGGATGATTGGGGTAAAATAAAAAGCAAAGACTAAAATCATAGAAGACGCTCCAAGCAAAACACATATCATGTGGTGAATAAAAATATAGCCTCAAGTAAAGTTACCGATAGACGAAGACGAAAGAGGGGATGCCTTCTGGGGCATCCCCAAGCTTAGGCTTTTGGTTGTCATTAAATTTTACCTTGGGGTGCCTTGGGAATCCCCAAGCTTAGGCTCTTGCCACTCTTTGTTCCATAATCCATCAAATCTTTACCCAAAACTTGAAAACTTCACAACACAAAACTCAACAAAAAATCTCATAAGCTCCGTTAGCGAAATAAAGCAAACCACCACTTTAAGGTACTGTAATGAACTCATTCTTTATTTATATTGGTGTTAAACCTACTGTATTCCAACTTCTCTATGGTTTATAAGCTCTTTTACTAGCCATAGATCATCAAAATAAGCAAACAACACACGAAAAATAGAATCTGTCAAAAACAGAACAGTCTGTAGTAATCTGTATCTAACGCAAACTTATGAAACCTAAAAAATTCTACCAAATTAGGAAGTCCTAGATAATTTTTTATTGATCTACTGCAAAAAGAATCAACTAAAAAGCATGTTTTTGTGAATTATGAAAACTAATATCGTGCGTGCAAAGTTTCTGTTTTTTACAGCAAGATCAAATAACTATCACCGTAGGTTATCCTAAAGGTTTTACTTGGCACAAACACTAATTAAAACCAAAAAACGAATCTAACCGTAGGCTAGATGAATTATTTATTACTAAACAGACCCAAAAATAAAGAAACAAAAATAAAATTGGGTTGCCTCCCAACAAGCGCTATCGTTTAACGCCCCTAGCTAGGCATAAAAACAAGGATAGATCCGTTTGGACTCCGTTTGATATTCCTTTCCTTCGAAACACTGAAATAGGCAAAAAACAGCAATTTGGGCTGGGCCTCCGGTTAATAAGTTAGTCCCAAAAATAATATAAAAGTGTATAATAAAGCCCATTAAACATCCAAAACAGATAATATAATAGCATGGAACAATAAAAAATTATAGATACGTTGGAGACGTATCATGGACGCCTCTGGGAAGGTGCTCCCTCCAGCTCCCAGAACGCCGGCGGCGCCAGCAGCAGAACGACAACAGGTGCAAGGCCCTGCTGCCGGCTTCCACCAGCCGGCAGGTGGCAACAGTTGAAGACCAGCAGCCTGAGGGGCAACCCTTACCTAACCGTCAGAAGGGCGGCAAGCCGGCTTGGCTGCCCACTTTTTCCTATGAGCAAACCCTCGATGCTCCTTGCAAGTTCCATAGTGGCGCGAAGCCGTCCAACCACATCACCCAGAAGTGCCACTGGCTCATACGAATCTCCAAGGGCGAATGGCTGCTGCCCCCTCCGCCTGCTGGGCAGCCGCCTCCGCCTCCTCAACAGCCGGCGGCCCGTCCAGCAGTCGGCGCCATTCAAGATGAATTCACTGAAGAGCACGGAGCCTACGTTATCTTCACCAGCCAGGCTGATGATAAGCGCAGCCAGCGCTAGCAACACCAAGAAGTCAATGCTGTCGCCTCTGAAGTCCCAGAATACATGCACTGGTCCCAGAAGCCCATCAGCTGGAGCCGAGCCGACCACCCGGAAGTGATGCCTTCTCCGGGTTCCTATGCCCTGGTGTTGGATGCCACATTTGCAACAGAGAGGCGAGCAACTCGTTTCTCCCGAGTCCTGATAGATGGCGGAAGCAACATCAACATCCTTTACCGTGATACCATGGATAAGTTGAGCATCAAAGTGAAGCAGCTCCAGCCTAGTTGGACTGTCTTCCACGGCATTGTGCCCGGCCTCTCCTGCTCACCAATCGGCAAGATCAAGATAGATGTCCTCTTCGGAGACAAGGATCATTTCCGTCGTGAAGCAATTTGGTTTGAGGTGGTAGACCTGGAGAGCCCTTATCATGCACTGCTTGGCCGACCTGCTCTGGCCAAGTTCATGGCAATACCACACTATGCTTATCTCAAGATGAAGATGCCATGAACCAAGGACATTAGCACTATAGCTGGAGACTACAAGAAGTCGGCCGCCTGTGCCACAGCCAGCGGCCGGCTGGCCGAGTCCCTGGTGATTGCTGCCGAGAAGAAGCTGATACGTCTCCGTCGTATCTATAATTTTTGATTGTTCCATGCCAATATTATACAACTTTCATATACTTTTTGGCAACTTTTTAATACTATTTTTGGGACTAACATATTGATCCAGTGCCCAGTGCCAGTTCCTATTTGTTGCATGTTTTATGTTTCGCAGAAACCCCATATCAAGCGGAATCCAAACGGGATAAAAACGGACGGAGAATATTTTTGGAATATTTGGAGAATATGGGAAGAAGAATCAACGCGAGACGGTGCCCGAGGTGGCCACGAGGTAGGGGGCACGCCTGCCCCCCTCATGGGCCACCCATAGGCGGTTGGTGCTCTCCTTTGGCCGCAAGAAAGCTAATTTTAGGAGAAAAATCAGGGCGAAGGTTTCAATCATCGGAGTTATGAATCTCCATATATATACAAAACGGTGAAAAGGCAGAACAGGGGAGCGCAGAAACAGAGAGAGACAGAGAGACAGATCCAATCTCGGAGGGGCTCTCGCCCCTCCCATGCCATGGAGGCCAAGGACCAGAGGGGAAACCCTTCTATCTAGGGAGGAGGTCAAGGGAGAAGAAGAAGAAGGGGGCCCCTCTCCCCCTCTCTTCCGGTGGCGCCGGAACGCTGCCGTGGCCACCATCATCATCACCGCGATCTTCACCAACACCTCCACCATCTTCACCAACATCTCCATCACCTTCCCCCCTCTATCTACAGCGGACCACTCTCCCGCAACCGGCTGTACCCTCTACTTGAACATGGTGCTTTATGCTTCATATTATTATCCAATGATGTGTTGCCATCCTATGATGTCTGAGTAGATTTTTGTTGTCCTATCGGTGGTTCATGAATTGCTATGATTGATTTAATTTGCTTGTGGTTATGTTGCTGTCCTTTGGTGCCCATCATATGAGCACGCGCGTGGATCACACCATAGGGTTAGTTGTATGTTGATAGGACTATGTATTGGAGGGCAAGAGTGATGTAAGCTTCAACCTAGCATAGAAATTGATGCATACGAGATTGAAGAGGGACCAATATATCTTAATGCTATGGTTGAGTTTTACCTTAATGAATGTTAGTAGTTGCGGATGCTTGCTAATAGTTCCAATCATAAGTGCATATAATTCCAAGTCGAGGATGACATGCTAGCAGTGGCCTCTCCCACATAAAACTTGCTATCGGTCTAGTAAAGTAGTCAATTGCTTAGGGACAGTTTCGCAACTCCTACCACCACTTTTCCACACTCGCTATATTTACTTTATTGTGTCTTTATCTAAACAGCCGCTAGTTTTTATTCTCGCGCTCTTTATATTCTTGCAAACCTATCCAAAAACACCTACAAAGTACTTCTAGTTTCATACTTGTTCTAGGTAAAGCGAACACTAAGCGTGCGTAGAGTCGTATCAGTGGCAGATAGGACTTGAGAGAATATTTGTTCTACCTTTAGCTCCTCGTTGGGTTCGACACTCTTACTTATCGAAAGAGGCTACAATTATCCCCTACACTTGTGGGTTATCAAGACCTTTTTCTGGCGCGTTGCCGGGGAGCAATAGCGTGGGGTGAATATTCTCGTGTGTGCTTGTTTCTTTATCACTAAGTAATTTTTATTTGCTGTTCTCGGTTGTTTTCTATCTTTAGTTATGGGTAGGAAACGCAAAATACCAAAAAAATTAGTTGTACCTACTGAACCAATGGTTGAAGAACCACTCAAAATCTATCACACTCCTGAAGCTTTTTACTTGGATCATCTTCGATCCCTATGTGCTTGGGCTGAAACCCCAACTAGCTTAGTTGAGGGAAAATCTTTAGATGAGCATGCTTATTATGTGCGACACCGCATTCTGAAAAAGGGAAACTTTTACTGGGTCAAATTCATCGTTTGCAATGCTATGCTTGGAATTTATGTGAAATATATGATTTTACTTGTTGTTATGAAAACCCTAAGAAACACCTTCCCTACCAATGTGAGTTTAGTGATAATGGAATCGTATCTTCGTATGCTAAGGGTGTTTATAATTACTATGATGTTCAACAAATTGAAGAATTTGTTGCTTTTAAGGGTGCTTATGAAATTTCTTCTTTGATTGAAACGTATGGTGCTACTCATTATAAATCTGAAAATTTTTCCATACTTAAATATTGTTATGATAATTATGCTTCTAATGCCTATGTTAAACCATATATTGAGGACTCCTCTGCTGTCCAAGAAGAGACTAATATTTTCCAGGAGTCTATGGAAGAAGAAATTGATGAAACTGTGAGCTCATTGGATGAAAAAGATGATGAGGAGGGCGAAGAACAAAAGGAGGAAGAGCGGATTAGCTACCCGTTCCCACCTTCTAATGAGAGCAACTCTTCAACTCATACATTGTTTAATTTCCCTTCGTGCTTACTGGATGATGATTGCTATGATGACTATTATGATCCCGTTGATTCTCTTGAGATACCCCTTTTTGATGATGCTTGCTATGCTTGTGGCCAAGATGCCAATATGAATTATGCTTATGGAGATGAGCTTGCTATAGTTCCTTATGTTAAACGTGAAATTGTTGCTATTGCACCCATGCATGATAATCCTATTATCTTTTTGAAATCTCCCAACTACACTATATCAGAGAAGTTTGTGCTTATTAAGGATTATATTGATGGGTTGCATATTACTACCACACATGATGATTTTGATAGATATAATAAGCATGTGCTTGCTGCTCCTACTTGCAATTATTATGAGAGAGGAACATATCTCCACCTCCCCATGTTTCCAATACGATAAAATTGCAAGAAACTGCTTATACTATGCATTGGCCTTTACTTTGCGTGCATGAATTGTTATTTTATGACATGCCGATGAATAGGAAGAGAGTTAGACTTTGTCATTACATGATATATGTTACTTTGTGCTCATTACTAAATACTAAATCATTGTTAATTAAAATTGGCTTTGATATACCTTGGGATCCGGGTGGATCCATTACTTGAGCACCATATGCCTAGCTTAATGGTTTTAAAGAAAGCGTTGCCAGGGAGACAACCCGGAAGTTTTAGAGAGTCATTTATTTCTGTTGTGTGCTTTTATTAAGTTTAAAAACAAAAAAAAATAAAGAGGGGAACCCAAATCTTTTCAAAAAGAAAAGTGAAAGTGAGAAAGACGAGCATTGTTAACACGGGAGCTAGCCTTGAACTTTGTTCATGCTCACGGAAACTTTGTGAATCTTGATTACAGAAAATTTTCAACAAAAATAATTATTCCCTTTTACAATTCCATTGTATTATAAAAATAATGTGCCAAGGTTTGCCTTTAGGATGTTTACAATGCTTGTTGGTTTGTGCGGCGCAGGACAGAAACTTTGGCTATAGTGCATGATTTTTAATTTTTTTACTGGAATGTCAAACGGTTCTGATTCTTTTTGCACTGTATTTTTATACAATTTTTTTTATTTTTCCTAATTCTGGCAGAATTTTTGAAGTATCAGAAGTATGGTGGATGTTCATATTATTACAGACTGTTCTGTTTTAGACAGATCCTGTTTTTGATGCATAGTTTGCTTGTTTTGATGAAACTATCAATTTCTATCAGTGGATTAGCCATGGAAAAGTTATATTACTGTAGCTACGATACAAAAGAAAAATATGAATTGGTTTGCAACAGTACTTAGAGTGGTGATTTTCTTTATTATACTAACGGATCTTACCGAGTTTTCTGTTAAAGTTTTGTGTGGATGAAGTGTTCGATGATCGAGGATGTCTCGATGTGAGGAGAAGAAGGAGAGGCAAGAGCTCAAGCTTGGGGATTCCCAAGGCACCCCAGGTAAATATTCAAGGAGACTCAAGTGTCTAAGCTTGGGGATGCCCCGGAAGGCATCCCATCTTTCTTCAATAAGTATCGGTATGTTTTCGGATTTGTTTTGTTCATGCGATATGTGCAAATCTTGGAGCATCTTTTGCACTTAGTTTTCACTTTTCTTTTATGCACCATGCTGGTATGACATAGTCCTTGGTTGATTTATAGAATGCTCATTGCACTTCACTTATATCTTTTGAGTATGGCTTTATAGAATGCTTCATGTGCTTCACTTATATCATTTGTAGTTTGGATTGCCTGTTTCTCTTCACATAGACAACCGCCATTTGTAGAATGCTCTTTTGCTTCACTTATACTTGTTAGAGCGTGGGCATATCTTTTGTAGAAAGAATTAAACTCTCTTGCTTCACTTATATCTATTTGGAGAGATGACAAGAATTGGTCATTCACATGGTTAGTCATAAAATCCTACATAAAACTTGTAGATCGCTGAATATGATATGCTTGATTCCTTGCAATAGTTTTGTGATATAAAGGTGGTGATATTAGAGTCTTGCTAGTTGAGTAATTGTGAAATTGAGAAATACTTGTGTTGAGGTTTGCAAGTCCCGTAGCATGCACGTATGGTGAACCGTTATGTAACGAAGTTGGAGCATGAGGTATTTGTTGATTGTCTTCCTTTGTGTGGAGGTCGGGGGCGCGCGATGGTTAACTCCTACCAACCACCCCCCTAGGGGCATGCGTAGTAGTACTTTGCTTCGAGGGCTAATAAACTTTTGCAATAAGTATATGAGTTCTTTATGACTAATGTGAGTCCATGGATTATACGCACTTTCACCCTTCCATCATTGCTAGCCTCTTCAGTACCGTGCATTGCCCTTTCTCACCTTAAGAGTTGGTGCAAACTTCGCCGGTGCATCCAAACCCCGTGATATGATACGCTCTATCACACATAAACCTCCTTATATCTTCCTCAAAACAGCCACCATACCTACCTATTATGGCATTTCCATAGCCATTCCGAGATATATTGCCATGCAACTTCCATCATCATCATATACATGACTTGAGCATTCATTGTCATATTGCTTTGCATGATCGTAAGATAGCTAGCATGATGTTTTCATGTCTTGTCCGTTTTTTGATTTCATTGCTACGCTAGATCATTGTACATCCCGGTACACCGCCGGAGGCATTAATATAGAGTCATATCTTTGTTCTAGTATCGAGTTGTAATATTGAGTTGTAAGTAAATAGAAGTGTGATGATAATCATTATTAGAGCATTGTCCCAAAAAAAATAGGCCAAAGAAGCCTAAATAAAAATAAGGGGGCCAAAGAAGCCTGCAAAAGAAAGAAAAAGGGACAATGTTACTATCCTTTTACCACACTTGTGCTTCAAAGTAGCACCATGTTCTTCATATAGAGAGTCTCTTGAGTTATCACTTTCATATACTAGTGGGGATTTTAATTATAGAACTTGGCTTGTATATTCCGATGATGGGCTTCCTCAAATGCCCGAGGTCTTCATGAGCAAGCAAGTTGGATGCACACCCACTTAGTTTCCAGCTTGAGCTTTCATATACTTATAGCTCTAGTGCATCTGTTGCATGGCAATCCCTACTCCTCGCATTGACATCAATTGATGGGCATCTCCATAGCCCATTGATTAGCCGCGTCGATGTGAGACTTTCTGCCTTTTTGTCTTCTCCACACAACCTCCACCATCATACTCTATTCCACCTATAGTGATATATCCATGGCTTGCGCTCATGTATTGCGTGAGGGTTGAAAAAGCTGAAGCGCGTTAAAAAGTATGAACCAATTGCTTGACTGAAACCGGGGTTGTGCATGATTTGAATGCTTTGTGTGGTGAAGATGGAGCATAGCCAGACTATATGATTTTGTAGGGATGAGCTTTCTTTGGCTATGTTCTTTTGATAAGACATAATTGCTTGGTTAGTATGCTTGAAATATTATTGTTTTTATGCCAAATGATAGACTATTTCTTTGAATCACTCGTGTATTAATATTCATGCCATGACTAGATATATGATCAAGATTATGCTAGGTAGCATTCCACATCAAAAATTATCTTTTTTATCATTTACCTACTCGAGGACGAGCAGGAATTAAGCTTAGATGCTGATACGTCTCCGTCGTATCTATAATTTTAGATTGTTCCATGCCAATATTATACAACTTTCAGATACTTTTTGGCAACTTTTTATACTATTTTGGGACTAACATATTGATCCAAAGGTTTCGATGCCAGTTCCTCTTTGTTGCATGTTTTATGTTTTGCAGAAACCCCATATCAAACGGAATCCAAACGGGATAAAAACGGATGGAGAATATTTTTGGAATATTTGGAGAATATGGGAAGAAGAACCAACACGAGACAGTGCCCGAGGTGGCCACGAGGTAGGGGGGCGCGCCTGGCCCCCTCGTGGGCCACCCGTAAGGCGGTTGGTGCTCTCCTTTGGCCGCAAGAAAGCTAATTTTAGGAGAAAAATCTGGGCGAAGGTTTCAATCCAATCGGAGTTACAGATCTCCATATATATACGAAACGGTGAAAAGGCAGAACAGGGGAGCGCAGAAACAGAGAGAGATAGAGAGCCATATCCAATCTCGGAGGGGCTCTCGCCCCTCCCATTCCATGGAGGCAAAGGACCAGAGGGGAAACCCTTCTCCCATCTAAGGAGGAGGTCAAGGAAGAAGAAGAAGAAGGGGGCCCCTCTCCCCCTCTCTTCCGGTGGCGACGGAACGCTGCCGTGGCCACCATCATCATCACCGCGATCTTCACCAACACCTCCGCATCTTCACCAACATCTCCATCACCTTCCCCCCCTCTATCTACAACGGTCCACTCTCCCGCAACCCGCTGTACCCTCTACTTGAACATGGTGCTTTATGCTTCATATTATTATCCAATGATGTGTTGCCATCCTATGATGTCTGAGTAGATTTGCGTTGTCCTATCGGTGGTTCATGAATTGCTATGATTGATTTAATTTGCTTGTGTTTATGTTGCTGTCCTTTGGTGCCCATCATATGAGCGCGCGCGTGGATCACACCATAGGGTTAGTTGTATGTTGATAGGACTATGTATTGGAGGGCAAGAGTGACAGAAGCTTCAACCTAGCATAGAAATTGATGCATACGGGATTGAAGGGGACCAATATATCTTAGTGCTACGGTTGGGTTTTACCTTAATGAACGTTAATAGTTGCGGATGCTTGCTAATAGTTCTAATCATAAGTGCATAGAATTCCAAGTCAGCAATGACATGCTAGCAGTGGCCTCTCCCACATAAAACTTGCTATCGGTCTAGTAAAGTAGTCAATTGCTTAGGAACACTTTTGCAACTCCTACCACCACTTTTCCACACTCCCTATTTACTTTATTGTGTCTTTATCTAAAAAGCCCCTAGTTTTTATTCTCGCGCTCTTTATATTCTTGCAAACCTATCCAAAAACACCTACAAACTACTTCTAGTTTCATACTTGTTCGAGGTAAAGCGAACACTAAGCGTGCGTAGAGTCGTGTCAGTGGCAGATAGGACTTGAGAGAATATTTGTTCTACCTTTAGCTCCTCATTGGGTTCGACACTCTTACTTATCGATAGAGGCTACAATTATCCCCTACACTTGTGGGTTATCAGAAGCTCCTGGACCGGGTGGTGGCCATGGCCGGCAAGCCAAGATCCTTCCAAGAGGGAGACCTTGTGCTCCTATTGATCCAACAAATAGCCGGCCAACACAACACTCCTCACCTCACCGACCGGCTACCGAGCAGCCGGCCGGCCGGTTTCTTACTTAACTTGCTACGTTCTAAGAGGCCAAAGTACTTGTCTCCCCAAAGTGGCCAAGCACTTGACCCAGCCACAGACCGCAGAGCGGCTGTCTGGCTGACAAGGCGGCAGCTAAGGGAAGATGTCAAAGGAAACAACCAAAAAAGAACAGAAAAACAAAACAAGTTGGAACTCGGCAAACTTAATATACATATCAAAAGGCCCTTGGCCAGCATTCAGCAGAGTTTGAATACACCCCCAGCGGGTGGAACTGCGCAAATTTAACAAGTTCTCTTCAATGAAACTACAAAGCAGGAAAAGTTAAGATAATACTGGCCGCCTAGGACAGAGGAACAACAGGCGGGTCCGGCAGGCTGGTGGAGTCGGTGGCGCCGGCTGGTGGAGTGGCCGACTGGCGAGTCTCGGCTTGGTCATCTCCAGCAGCAGCCGACGCACCCGCACGCGGCTCGCTGCTTGAGGCACGATCGAGCTGAGGTTGTCCATCCACTCTGTCCTACGATGCATCGTCTTCACCATCCTCGCCCTCTTCACCCTCGCCTTCATCGCTGGAGGCGATCTCCTCCATCGAGTCTTCGCCATCCTCCGGGTTCAGCCCGAACCAGTTGGGTGGCAGCTCGACCCCCTCCTCGTCCAGCTTAGGGATGAAGTCATCGGTGGTAGTGTACTCGGCGATCGCGCCGCACGCTGAGTGAGCTTAGCTGCCACCACCGCCAACTCCTCGGTGGCCTCCTGCCGGAAGGTGGCCAGCTGATCGAAGTTCAGCTCGGGATACCAGGCCTTGACGAATTCCAAGGCCCTGCGTGCACCTGCCCGGGCCGAGGAGTCCTTCCACGCTTCAAGGCAGCCAACTGCCACTTCCAGCCAGTCGGCAGTCCATCTGGGAGTGCGCGGAACATTGGCTTCTGGCCAGAGGGCGGACATCACCTGGGCTCCGACGCGTTGCAGGCGGCGAAGCATTCGATGAGCCGGCTGAAGGCGCGCCTGGATGGCGAGAAGCTGCCCGCTGAGGGTCCGGGGCGCATTGGGCGCAATTTTCGCGCCTTCGCTCCTTCGCTCTTTGCGGCGTGCCTCGATGGCTTGACTGGCGGCAACGGAGTAACCAGGGAAGAAATCTGCGCAAGAAGAAAGTGTTACAAGCCAGAATCCGACTCCCGCAGCAGTCGGCGGCTGGTCAAAGGAAGAGGCAACTCACCGTCGATCATGTCCTCGATCTCGCTGTAGCCAACGATCGGAGCTTTCTCCTTCTCGGCCCAGCTCGAGCGCTCAGTCTCAAACTCGGCCAGGAGGCCGGCCTTGTTGTCCTCCACCTTCTGAAGGGCCACCTTGTGACGGTCCGCCTGGACAACCAGCTCCTTGGCCAGGCGGTCACGGTCCTCAACCGCCTTCCGACACTCCTCCTCCTTAGCATGCAGCGCGGTTTGGGCCTCGCCCAGGCGCTGCTGCAGTGCGGCGTTGGCCCCTGCAAAGACAAGAAAGAAAAGGCTTCAGCAATCAACAAAGAAAACAAGAAGTCGCCGGGAAGATCCGGCCCAACTGCTCAGCAGTCGGCCCGAATCTCAGGGACTACACCCAGCGGGTGCGCTGGCACGCCCCCGCGAGAGAAAGAAGAGGGAGTGCTTACTCCAGCTCTCAACCAAGTCAGCGTTCCGCTTGGCCAGCTCCTAGACCCGGGAGTTAAAGGCGGCCGCGCGGATGTTATGATAATCCTGCAACAAAGACAGCAGAAGAAAAAACAAGTCGGCACTTGAACCTACCTGAAAGTTCTAGGCCGCCTGCTTAGCAGCTGGCCCGGAACTCGGGGACTACACCCAGTGGGTGCGCTGACGGCCCCCACGGAAGATCACAAGAATAAAAAACAAGAAACATACCCAGACGGCAGCTCGCGTCGCCAAGAACTTCTGCTTATAATGCTGGAGAGCGGTGGCCTGGGACTGGAGCCGGACCCGGACGTCCTGCGCGGCCATGTTCAGAACCGCCGTTCCGCCCCCAGGCATCCACTCCGGCGGAGCGGCACTGGTGGCCTATGCTTCTGGGGCCGACGAGCTCGCGGGCCCAAGCTCCTGATGCTGTGGCGCTGAAGCCGCCTTCGCCGCGCGCTGGCGTGCCAGAGTACGAACCATGGGGGTCGCCCGCACCACCATCTCGCCATCGGCCGGCGGCACCAGTGGCGGGTCAGGCCGGCTGCTTTGGGCCTCAGCAATCGGCGCTTGCAGGGGCGTCTCCGCCCCCAAGACGACGACATCGCCTTCCCTCTCCATGACCGGCTGGTCATCGCCGGCTCCTCCAGTCGGCGTCGGGATCTCGGGCGCGGGTGGTGCGACGCGCAAGGGGATGAAAAGTCGTGGAGCCCGGCTGCATGCGGCCTCTTCCGCTTGCGGCTTGGTCGCGGCGTCTGCCTGGGCCTTGGCCGTGGTGTCGGCTTGAGCCTTGGCCGCTATGTCGGCCTCCTCCTGCGCCGCCTTGGCCGCGTCCGCCTTCTCCCGCTCCGCTTTCTCCCTCTCCCGCGCCTCCCGCGTTCTGCTCCGTCGCTGCCTGGAGCTCGGTGCGCGGGTCCATGCAGCGGGTGTTGGTGGAGCCCTCCGCCGTCCCGATCACGCATGCGGAGTCAGGTCGCTCAAGAGAGAGCGGGGCCCTGTTCAAAGCAATATAAGAATAAACTCAGAGAGAGTTTGCAAGAAAGAAGAAGAGAAAACGCAAGGAATAGCAAACACTTACGCAGATACCATCGGCGGATGCGTCGTGGCCTTCTGGAACCGGGCCGCCTTCACGGCGGCCTCCTCCCGCCTGGTCGCGATGGCCGAACTCTTGGGTTTCTTCGGCCGGCTGCCAAATAGCAGCGAGTCGGCTCAGCGCTTTGGTGCGCCGCCTAGTGCAGACGGCGCGGCTGAGGAGTTCGCACCTGCCTTGTTGGCGACCGGCGGACAGCGCGGCTCGATCTCCACTTCGTCATAATCTGGCCATTCATCGAGGCTGCCTCCTCCTCCAGAGCCGCCTGCTCCGCCACCGCCACCTGTGGCGTCGTCCTCTTCCAGGGCGGGCGCCCCCAAGTCGGGGTCGTCCGCATCGCTCACCGACCGGTCGGGCATGTACTCACGGCCTTGCTCTAGGACGTCGGCTGCCGACTGGGGAGCGAAGATCTGCATCAAGCCGACTGTTCAGGCGGCAAAGCAGAACCCGACAAATCAAAAGAAAAGAGAGTTAGAGAATTACCACAGGAGGCGGGCGTGTGCGGGAATACGACAGCTTGCCGAACTGCCGCTCCTCCTTCGAGAGTTTGCAGTTCGAGATATGGTTCACCAGCCGGGCCACCTCCACGCCTGGCATCTCCGTGGTGCTCATTTGGCACGGGTCTTGATGCCCGCTCATCTGGCTGATCAGGTGAGGTCGGCCTAGAAGAGGGAGCGCCCGGTGCACCACGAAGGCGGTCAGTAGGTGGACCCCTTGAGGCCTTCCGACTCCGTCATCACCTTGAGTCGGGCGATGGCGGCGGCGGAGGAGGCGGACGACAGCGTCTTCGGCTTGAAGGTCCAGTTGGAGTGGGGCTCAGCCGGTGGGCCGACTGTATAAGCCGGCAGGTTGACGAAGTCCAACGTCGGGTGGATGTTCTTGACGTAGAAGTATGATTTTTGCCATAGCTTGACCGACTGTGTCAAGCTGATGGACGGGAAGCAGTTCCCGGCTCCTGGGCGCCACACCACGACGAAAGCTCCACACTGGGCCGCCTCCCCCTTGACGGCGGTGCCGAGCTTGGTGTAGAAGAACTCCCCCAGAGCTCAAGGGTGGGGAGGACCCCGAGGTAGCCTTCGCAGAGTGTAATGAAGGCGGACAACAGAAGCACCGTGTTCGGTGTGAGGTGGTGCGGCTGGAGGTGATAGAATGAAGGAAGGCGCGGAAGAAGCCGCTTGCCGGCAGGCTGAAGCCGCGAAGAAAATGCGACCGGAAGACGACGCGCTCGCTGTCCTCCGGTGCCGGCGAGATCTCCTTCTCTGGCGGAACGCGTACCTGTACGTAGCCCTCGACGGGCAGCCGCCGCGTTTTGCGGAGGAAATCGAGGTGATCCTCATGAATGTTGGAACCGTCCCAGTCGCTAGACCGTTCGTGCGCCGTGAGAGCTCGAGCTCGCGCGGCGCGGTGACGAATGCGCAAGCCCGCGGCGGAGCAGCGGCTCTGCGGGGTGGACGGACTCGGCGGCGGTGCGCTGCAGCAGCACTTCGGCAAGATGCGGGAGTGCGGCGGCAGCTGCGGGTAGGAAGATGGCAATGGGAGAGGAGGGCCCGCGTGCGTCTGCCGCTCCCCTCCTCCCCCTACTTATAGCCCCAGGCGGCGGAGCCGAGGGGGCGGTACGTGGGGATCGTGGGATTAACTGCGCCCACGACCCCACGACCCGCGTTTACCGCGTGGTAACGGCGCACATTTACTGTGCCACGGAATCCCAACCGCCCGCCTCGGCCACAGCGGATCCGCGCGCGTGCCGAGGCCTAGTAGTGGTAGGCCCCAGCCTGCGCGACGTCCCGTCGCGCGCGTGGGCTGGCAGGCCAACCCGGCTAGCTCCCGCCGCAACGTTTCGAAATCACCAGGCAACCCGCTTGGTCCCGATCGACTCCTAGCTGTCGGCGCCTCAGAAGACGGACGAAGCGCGGTCACCAACCACTCGGAGTAGGAAGCTGCTGAGGCTTCTCGCCCCTTCAGCCGCGGCCCCCCATCAGCTTCGGGGACTACTATCGGAGTAAATGACCACGGGTAGCCTCATCAGCCCCCCTGGTATTTCAAGACATCGGGGGCGGCTGCGCCCCTCAAGCACCAAGGACAAAGCGCCGTTTTCTTGGGGCCGGCTAGTCCAAGCGGTCGGCTGCCAGAGGCTGGCGGACTCCAGAAGGCAGCCTCGAAGTGGGCCGATTCCTAGCAGGCGGCCTCCAGAGAGGCCGACTCCCAGCAGGCGGCCCCTCGTGCCCTCAAAGTTTGCACCCGCATAAACATGACGAGACGAGGCGTGGCTATAGTACAGCCTGCCACCCCCGAATCCAGGCGGGCGTGGCCCGCAGTCGCGGTGTCTTGGCGAACATCTCGCCCGGCCGCTGCATTGCACGCAGCCCATGGCATCACCCATGGCAGAGAAGGCCATGCACCCACGACGGACTGTCGGTACGGCCCACAGGCGACGGGCCCTACCTCTCCGTGAAAAGCTAGAGGGCGGTGAGCCCCGACCAGTCGGCTCAGGGGAGGCCGGCTCCCGACCAGGCGGCCCTCCCCCTCCCTTGAAGTGTGTGCGCCATTAACCAGAAGAGACCGTCAATGGCTACAGTGAACACCCACCAGGCGGCGGGACTGTAGCCACGCCTTCCCCGACAAAGCATGCATCATCGCTAGCCAAGCATACAAAGATTAAGCAGCCGGCAAGACCATGAAGCGTGGCAAGCGCGACTGTCGGTCAAGTACGAGAGAGCCGGCGGGTCCCACCAGGCGGCGGGCCCCAGCTGCCGACGGAGAAGCCGGCGACCATAGACACTGACAACCGGGTCCTACACCCGGCCAGATTACGATTGTACCCTTGGGGTAGGCCTATATAAACCCCCCAGGGCACCCATGCAAAGGGTTCAGCCCCTGAGATATCACACACACCACGTAGAGAGATGAGCAGAGCTAGCCCTGCCCTTCTTCCTCCTCTAGCAAATAGCTCAAGGAGCAACTTGTAGCCACTTGTCGAGATAGTGAGCATGCGGAGACCCCGCAGAGCAGGACTAGGGGTGTTATCTCCTAGGAGAGCCCCAAACATGGGTAAAGTGTGTCGGCGTTCATGTTTGCGCCTTATCCCGTTTCCAGGCACCAGCGATGTCTTATTCTCCCCCATCATGATAAGCCATCCTTTTGCATATGTCGCACGAAACCCCCGACAGTTTTTTCCCTCTCTTTACTTATTTGTGTCTTCAGGGAGAGGAGGCACAAGATAGTTTCTCAAAAAGCAGTTGTAACCCCCTCTCCCTCTACATTAAGTGGTGCACATGACCACTTTATTAAACTCATTGAGATTCTGCATCTGTTTTTGAAGAGTGACAGTATGTCTTCTCTATTAACTGCCTCAAAAAGCGGCTAGGAACTCAATGGGGTGACTAAACAAGTGGAGAAAACAAATGTCGCTAGCGCGTTTTACTCAGTGTTGCACGCTCTTTTGTCTTTTCCCCTTCCACAACCCGGAACACCTTTGTAGGGAAGCCTGACGAGCATGATAGCCTCTACCAGAGGAATTCAAGATCTAGTTGGAGTGGGTAGTTAGCAACACTCGCGCATATGGTAAACACCTTAGTTGCATGGTGAAAACCCTCACGATGATGTTAGCTTGACCGGTAAGGCAATGGTGATGCACGGGGATTGTCCCGTGTTCTAGTGGTGAAAAAATTCTTGATCATGTTTTTTGTTCCTCCCTTTACTGTACTAATTTGTGTCTTCGGGGAGAGGGGATACAAGATAGTTTCTCAAAAAGCAGGTGTAACCCTCTCTTTCCTTGCATTTAGTGATGCACATGACCATTACTCATTTCGTTGAGTTTGTGCATCTGTTTTATATACATAGTGGTAAAACTTCTGTATTAATTGGCTCGAAAAGTGAGAGGGAACTCAACATTTGACAAAACAAGTGGATATCGTTAGCGTGTTTTACTAAGTATTGCACTCTCTCTTAAGTTTTCTCCCCTTCCTCGTATGGACCACCATTGCAAGGATAGCTAACGAGTGCGACAATCTCTAGTGAAGAAAATAAAGATCTAGTTGGGATGGACGGTCAGCGACACTCGTGCATATAGTAATCACTTGAGCTGCTTGGTGAAAACCCCTAAGATGGCGTTACCTTGACTGATAAAAGCAATGGTGGCACACATATATTGCCCCGTTTTTCAGTAGTTAAAAATATCTTGCTTGTGATGGTTTTTTCCCTCACTTTAGTTTACTTTTTTGTGTCTTTGGAGACAACACAAACAAGATAACTTCTTGAAAAGCATGTGTAACCCCTCCCCCCTACCTTAAGCGACACACGCAACCATTTATCATTTTTTTAGTTTGTGCATATCTTAGATATATGGATGTATGCCTTCTCTATTAATTGGATCAAAAGGAGAGAGACGACTCAATGTATGAATAAACAAGGGGATATATCGAATGTCGCTATCACATTTTATCGTTGTACAAAAAATCATCCGATTCAACAGTTTATTGTCCGATTTATCGCTACTAGGGGGGGGGGGGGGTGACCAATAAGATTATGCCTTATCTTCACCGTTTATCGTTTGGGCCGACTTATTGCTTTGACAAGCGATTTATCGAGAATCTACCGGTAAATCAAGCCTATTCCTAGCAATATGTTTGCAAAAAACTAAGTTTATTTGTATTTTGTGAAACTTTTTATGGAATGTGTACTATTGTCCTATTTTGTTTGTCATTATATGAGGATTTGAAGGCTAGGAATCAAGGTAACACTTTTGTCCAATATTTTCTTGGTGTTGAATAAAGCATATATTAGTGTTGGGAACCAGGGATTTGCAAAAAATGACTGATTAACAGTTGATCGATAAAATTGATTAATTGGCCGATTTTCGATTAATCTCTAATTCCCAGCTGACCGAGACGCTAACGATAAGCGATATCCTCAACATTGCATTTTACTCAATGTTGCACGTTGTTATGTGTTCTCCCCTTACACAAACAAGAGCACCATTGCATTTTTTTATAATTTTTTCTAAGTCCATAGGATTCCAAATCTGTGGACTTTTTAGGAAAATCCATATCTATGGAGCTCCAAAAACCATGGGGATTTTTATAAAAAATTTCAAGTCCATAGGATTCTAAAAAGTGCCGGGAGGTGCCAGATCAAGATCCAATGGTGGAGCTCGTACAGCTTAGGTGCTCCCGGAGCATAGGATATTCTCCCGTCCCCCTCCCCCTTTTTTTACTTTGCTCCTTTGTGTCTTTAGAGAGAGGAGAAAATTTTGTATGAGTGTGTTTTTACAACAATCAACATCTTAGTCGATTTATATTTCCCAAAGTCAAACTTTTAAATTAGATAATACTTTGTTCGTTCCATAATGTAGTGTCTATAGATTTTTTGAATAAGCAAAATTTCCAAACTTTAACCAATTTATAGAGAAAACTATTTATATCAACAATACACAATATATACAATATGAATATACTTCTCATGATATATCTAATGAATGTTTCTTAACACAAAAATAATCTAATGAATATTTTTCTTTATAAACCTGGTCGAAATTTGTAAAGTTTGACCTTTTGAAAAATCCATAGGCACTTCATTATGAAACGGAGGGACAGCATCTAAACCATTTGTATCCGGGATTTGAATACCATACATACGGACTTATCTCAAAATTATTTTCCAAATACTATAACTTGATTCGATTTTATACTCATATAACAACAAAAACTAGCTGTCAAGTCACGTCTGAACACCTTATCAATGTCTAAAGCATGACTTATCCGAGAACAAGGGAGTTTTATTTCCTTTTTTTAGATAACAAAGTAGTAATATTGGAGAGAAAGAAGCATGAGCTCTCTTGCACCTTTCCCATGCTGTAGACGCTGGAGCAGGCTCTACGATTTGCTCCCATCGGATGCATGTATCTTTTTTTTTTAGAGAGAGAGAGAAGGATGCATGTATCCTTCGGCCATTTTGAGCGGATCTATTATCTTTAGGCGCCGTCTCGATCGGCAAAAAAGGCAAGCGGGATGGACCGGGGCTAGCGACAGCGAGCGGATCAGCTTTCCGTTTGACGCCCGCGGCACGGCAGGCGAGAGAGTTGACAGTTACGCTCGGTCCATGTGCGATTGTGCGATGTGGATAGGGATCCGTTTCCATTTTGAACGCCGGTTTCGATTTTTTGGAGGGACCCTCCTTTTGCGCCCGTCTCGGCTTTTGATTTGATTTTCCTTTTGGGTAGTGCTCCGGATCGCTCGTTCCCCGTCTCTTTCAGGGCTGGGCAGTGGGCGCGCCGCGTAATTTGAAGTTCAGGTTGCTGGACTGTATGGAAACAGGAGACTGAATCAATAGCCACAGCAACAGGCTACACATGGCTCTAACTGGCATAATAATTCGTGGATAGCACCGGAAACGCATGTATTTCTACTGTTCCTACACAGAGCAGTAGAAAAGAAATTTGTTCCTGGCAGGAGTGGAAGAACGGCAATGGGCTAAAACGGCGGGGCTTTTGTTCAAACGAACGATGGTAGAAGAGAAGCAAGCAGGCAGGACGACGAGGCAGAGAAAGCAAAAGCAGCACGTAGCAAACCAAGCTAACGTTGCTTTGTTTTCAGTTTCAGCCATCAGTCCACGCTTTCTCCTCTGCTTTGTGTCCTCCCTTTGCTCCCTCTGCACTTCCGCGAATTGACGAATCATGGGTGTGCGTGAGCGTATCGCGCATGGGGCCTATGAGTTCTGAACTCTTCATGCCTGCCTGCCGCCAGGGGCTTTCGAAAACAAATGCTGCATGCACGCAGACACACATAATTAGCGCCCGGCAGAGTTCAGATGATCATGCCTGTCCCCTGCCCGTGCCGGCGCTGTCTCGCTTTCCATTCCCCGACATTGCCTTCTCTCTAGGATAGGAGCTAGCTACTGCAGTAGTGCAAGTGTGTGTGCGGTGTACCTCAAAGCAAAGCTTAAAGCTTGAGCTCAAGTCCCAGTAGCGGCAACAAGCGCTTGCACGCTTTAAGATCGCCCCTCCAAGCTCACACACTGCTCTCAGCACAGGCTGATACGAGGTGCTCAAGTCGAAGTTGTAGCTAGCGAGAAGCCAAGAAGCCAGCCATGGGATGGGGAAGCAGGAAACAGCAGCACGGGACGCCGTCACGCGCACCGGAGCAAGGAGGGGAGGCCGGCGAGCGCAAGGGAAGTGGCAAGAGCAAGGCCTTCTCCTTCTCTTTCTCCCCGCTCTCGTGGCTCTCCAAGCTCGCCGCCAAGCCCAAGCGCACGCCTGCGTCCACGCACGAGGGCCGCGGAGCCGGTGCGGGTGCGGGTGCGGGTGCCGCCGCCCCGCCGTTCAACTCGGCCCTTCCCGAGCGCGCCAGCCCGGCTAAGGTGGCGATCGCGCCGGCGGGCCGGCTCAGCTCGCCCTCGCCGCGTCGCTCTCCCGCTGTTCTGCGGCGGCTCTTTGTTGGCAACGACAACGCCGAGGCCGTGGCCGCGCGCGGGCGCCATCGCTCTCCCGCCGCTGTCGCGGCCGCAGAAGAAGTCGTCCCGCGGCGGCTCTCTGTTGGCAACGACAGCGCGGATGCCGTGGCCGCGCGCCGGCACTGCATACCCCGGCGCCACTGCTCCGTCGGCGGTGATCGTGACCTCCAGGCGCCGCTCGGCAAAAACATCCCATTCTCGCTCGACGGCTCCCCAGCGCAGCCACGGCCTCCTCAACAGGCGGCAGCAGCCGCGGCACCGTCGGACACGGACGGCGGGGTCGCTCGGCTGAGGCGTCGGCACCGTGGCCGCCGGCACCGCCGCAGCGTCAGCGGCGGCCGGAGATCGTCGTTCTCCGGAAAGGTGACGCTGCGGGTGAAGGTGCGGTCGCCGCGGCGGTCGGCGCCGGAGCTGGAGAGCCTCGCCGTGGTGCGGCGGACGCGGGACCCGCAGCGGGCGTTCCGGGAGTCGATGTCGGAGATGATCGCGAGCAGCGGAGGGACCGACGCCAGGCCGGAGGAGCTGGAGCGGCTGCTGGCGTGCTACCTCGCCCTCAACGCCGACGAGCACCACGACTGCATCGTCAAGGTCTTCCGCCAGGTCTGGTTCGACCACGTCAACCTGCCGCCGCCTCGACGGGGCAGGGGCCGGGAGGAACACCCCGGACGGCACGCGAGGCAGTAAATTCTCCAAGCGAGCAGTTGCTGTATGCATGTACATTACGTACGTTTTTATGCCGGATTTACCTTAGAATTTTCGTAAATCTCTGTCACTAAAAAATTCTAAAAAAAGGTTTGCCAGCCTGAAACGCAGAGACAATTTACCGAGCCACGATGAAACTATTGTATCAGTGAATGGAAACAAATTCTTACATCCGCCGAAGCAATTCCCTCTCTTTTTTTCCGAAAAGGATCAAAACTATAGATAAAAATGCACCGAAAGTTCAAAGGATATCAATCATAATGAAAATTACATTGAGAACGATCACTACTGCCGCTAGAGTGAGCTGTCGACGCGCCACTGTTGCCGCTTTCCTGTCGGAGCCGGCTTTACCTATCAATGACAGCTAAGAAGTCTTCGCGCCCTGGAGCCGCAATTGTCGCCGTTGAACCCTTGCATTCTGTGTCGACTACGTTCACACGGATGAATTAATTCAAGGAGGATCAAAACCTGGAAGACAAATACGGAGAAGTGCCAACGCCGAAGCCGCACCCGCGAGGACTAAAACCCCTAACTAAACTATACTAACCAGAAAGGGGGCATCGAGATTCTCCTCCCAGCCACCGACCACCCAAGTGGCTCACAGAGGGGAGGTGAATCTACGGTCTCCAATGAAGCTTGGAGGGGAGAGTTTGCCCGGGTTGGGGAGGAGTATACCAGTTATTGGACAAAATTAGATGGAGGCAAAGTTTAGTCATGTGGAAGTAAAATATCACGACATCAATGAAAACACAATGTTTTTTACATTGTATAAACGAACCACTATATAAGGAACACATTTCTTTGGAGTCGAACACCGGAAAAAAAGTTACAAATTGAGAAGTTTGCTCAGCCTAAGTTTATGTTTCTAACAGACCAGTCGAGTTTGTCTGATGATACGTATAGACCAAGTAGTTCCCTCTTTATTATTGATCTTTTCTCCCGTGGATTTACACACAAGTGCCCATCATTTCCATGCCATTCACTTGTAGCAGCAGCACATATCGTTTGGGGCTCCATTAATAGGCTCACATTTGCCTTTCGCTAAGACATAACCGGCATCTCTGCAGTAAATCTGACACTGACTGTCCTTGCAGTCTCCATCCCAGTCCACACAAAACTTGCGACCTCCTGCATCTGCACGCCCAAGCATATATAATAAGCCATGGCCAAAGTTGTAAGTATATATGGAAGACATAACATATAACCAAATAATGTTCTAAACGATTGTATAAACCATGCATGAATATGAATATAGCAAAAAGAATATACCTGTGATCCCGTAGGATGCATCACATGACAAGAAGCTGGTGGATATCATCAACAGAAGAGCTGCTAAACACAAAACCCTCGTGTTGTTCTTGAGGAGCGCCATGGGGAGAGGAATTGCGACTCTTTTCCCCTCTTGAAATCTTTCAATGGGTTTGTTGTTCTTTTTCCCTATTATTTCCGTATGCTTCTCGTGCTGTGCTGTTTATATAGACGACTAGACAAGTTTTTGAGGATCATTTATTGTCTTTCTATTCCTTACCGCATTGATTCTCTTGGATTTCCTGAATGAACAAGTATCATATCCTTCCGGTGGCACACTTTCGTATACCCAAGTATGTCTTGTTAATATATTTACATTGATTGGTTCCTGAGATTTGATATCTTGAATTTATTTAGTATCCTCATATAAGATAATAAATACCATATGTAATCGGGAGAGACAGAGAGAGAAAGAGCGCCGGCGACCTAGAGAGTAGAGAAGGAGAGCTACGATCGATAGGGCTTTGTGCAAAAAAAAAAAGGATTCGAAGAGAGAGGGGAGATTGGGTAGCGATCAGCAGAGAGAGATTCGTTCGGGGGAGATGTTAAAAGAAAAAAAAATCGTTCGGGGGAGAGAGATACGATCATAAAGTCCCCAGGTGCTCCCCAGCACAAATGAGTTGTGCTCGTGACAAACAGTAAAATCGCTCGACGCAAAACAAAACCCAGTAAATTTGAAAAAAAAAACAAAGCAAATTCAAGAAATTCTTTTTTTTTGGACAAACTTTGACAAATGTTTTAAGTGCTTACAAAGTTCCATCATCTAATGCCATTCTTAAAAGTTGTGAAAAAAAATCAGCACTCCAAAATATTTTTGAAAATGGCATTTGTGGAGCATCGAGTTTTTCCTGTCAAGACTTACACGAATGTGATTTCATGGTGAGACTTTGTAAGCACTCAGAACATTATTCAACGTTTGCCAAAAAAGTTAGAATTTTTAGAATTTAACTTTTAACTTTCAGTACAAAAAAAATACACTTTCGTGATGATACGTGTTTGTCACAGTAGGTCGCGTTTTTTGTCATGCATGTACATCCATGACGATTTTATGATAGAATCAAGATAGTCATACTGTCTTTGTCGTAGAAGTGTTTCATGACATTACCAAAATTATCATCACGAAAGTGTGCACTTCCATGACGATAAATCGCGCGTCACAGAAGTGCTTTCGTCAAGGGTGATCGACACGTGGCATCCACCGTAACGGGACGCCGTTAAGCTATCGGGTCGGGTTTTGGATCCCATACCCGTTAACAGCCCCGACCAATGGGGATTTTCCATGTGTAAAATCATCATTGGCTGGAGGAAACACGTGCCGGCTCATCGTTGGGACAGATGTCATCCACTCATTGGACAGAAGGCGCCTATGATACGTCGACACGTGGCACGGTCCAACAGAGGCCCATTTCTATGAAAAGGCCGGCCCGTTTGACTTGGTCAAAAGGTGGCGGGCCGGCCCATGGAAAGCCTGTTAACGGCTTGTTCGCATATAGCCCATTTACAGCCTGCTAACCCAAGGCCCGCTACGCCCTATCCGAATTAGGCCCAGTAGAGTCATCTGGGCCATCCAATATGATTCCAACCCGTTTTCACTTCTGGCCCATGTATGGCCCATGACGTCTTTCGGCCCATATGAGGCCCTATGTAACTCTTGGCCTATTAACGGCCCGTGGTGAAACTGGTCCGTAATGAACAGTGTATCACTTTACACCCATTAACGGCCCATGGTGAAACTGGCCCGTAATGAACAGTGTATCACTTTATACCCATTAACGGCCCGTTATTCCATTGAGCCGTTTCCAATTATGTTATCTTTCGGCCTTCTCGAGCCCATTTATTCTTGGGCTCATTTCCGGCGATTCGTTTACTTACGGCCCGTTCGTCATTTTACGCTTGTGGGCCAAATTCCGCCGTGGTTACTGATCGGCCCGTTTGTGGTCCGTTAATACGTTGGGCGTTTTCATAGCGTCATCAACACGGCCTATTAACGATGGCCCGTTATGGTCAGCCCATGAACGGACGATTCCAACTCTAGCCCGCTTACGGCCATAATGCGACCGTTATTGACCCATGTTTGGCCAATCGATCATACGACCCGTATAAGGCCCATTGATGATACGGCCCGTAGAAGGCCCATCGCTTTCTCTGACCCGTAGAAGGCCCATCGCTTTCTACGGCCCGTAGGGAGGCCCAAAGGTCACTACGGTAAATATTAGCCCATGGTTATTGTGGCCTAGTTTAAAAAAATAGGTTATTGCAGCCACTAGCAACCGTGGAAAAAGAACTGCACTGACTACAAGCAAACAAATAAACAAGACAACAAGGAAATAAATAAGCAAGCAACTTATGCTAGGCTATCACGGCTATTACACATATTACATCCACTGGGCATCAAAGTTCGCCACCAGTGCAAATATAGGGAACAAAGCGACATATAAACGCGCATGACAAAACAAGTCCAGAATCGAAACCACTTTAGAAGAGTTCAAGAAACAATATCACAGGTACCCATAATGTCGGGCAAGATGCTTAGCAAGCTTATTAACTTTCTCTTGTTTGGCGCTTAAATCCTCCAAATATTGTCGTTGCACAAGAAAGTACGCATCTAAATTCTCAGAGGACTTCCTCATTCCTTCGGCTTCTTGCCGCAGCAGAGCGATCGATGCCTTTCGACTTGTAGTGAGGCCAAGAAGTCAAGTGATTCAGCAGCGAGTTCAAGAGCTTGTGCCCGGTACTAGCCAAGATAACTCGAACACTACATCAACGCAGGACTGTGGGGTTTTCTCACTGTCTACAAGATCGTTTTTATCACCTTTCTTGGAGACCAACAGGGTTGTCTCACTATCTTGAACCTTATCTGCATTAATTTCTCTACCATTGCATAGTGGGGTGCTCTTCTCCAATATTCTGTTTGCATACTACAAGAGAAACAAGCAGACACATCACAGGTTTAGCTTGTAGTATACGAAACTCATTTTGGTAAACCGGTTCAGTAGTAAGGTGGACAGGATAACATCATGAAACAAACATATATCTATGTACTATGGTCACTGTATCGTCCATATAATTCTAGTTTATGTTCCCTAATCAAGATAGAGACACACAGTTCAACTCATATATTTTTAAGACACAACAGCATAGACAGAATATAAATGTGAGAAACTACACAACATTGGCAGCACTTGTAATGTGCATCACATGAGAACAAAACTGTTTATACAACTTAAACTGAAATCAACATAGAGCAAGAAGTTAGAATAGCAATCCAGTTAAAGAAATAGGTTTAAAACATACATTGCGCCATTGGAGTTTCAATTGGATCCTTCAAATTCGAAAGTAGTTGGTATGAGTAAATCTGTTGATGCAACAGCAAAAGAGTATGGACCATAGCTACGGAATCTGACCTGAGAACAGTTGCTCTTCTGCTTTAAACGTGGAGTTTGGGTTAGCTGTGGTGGTTTTCGTGCTTTGGGCACTGCAGTAGCTTTACAAACTGCTCGTGTGGGGGTACTCTGTGGTGGACATGGTGGTTTGTCAACTATAAGTGGGTTACTATCCGCTGGGGTTGCGGTTAGATGGGTTGTAGCTGGTTCTCGCCCAACAGGTGTAAGTGTGCAACTGGAAGAGTCTCGATTATGTGTGGTGGGGCTAGTTTGTGGGCCAAGACAACCATGGTTCTATCTGCATCGACGGGTAGCACTGTCTTTTGTGAAGAACAGGTTTTTGCTCCCTTAGATACTGCCATCACCCCCTCCAATTCAAATGGCTGATAAACAAGAAAAGAAATTGAACGTACATACATTGTATGATTGACAGATGTGGCAATTCACATATATGTTGTCTAACCTAACAGGACAACATGACACAATTTCACATATATGATGCCTAACTAAACAGGATATCATGACACAGTTTCAGATATATGATGGATAACTTAACAGGATATAATGGCATAATTCAACATATGATGAGTACCTAAACAGGATGACATGACAAAACTATATGATGTCTTTCTAAAATAGGTTGGGATGAAATAATTCACATACATGTTGTCTAAGTATACAAGATGGCATGATATAATTGACATAATTGATTCATATACTAAGCATTTGGCACTCGCATATACGATCTCTAAACTAAGCAGATAAAATTCAATATTGTGCGTATGATGTCTAAACTAAGCAATGCAAGACACCATATGCATCATATGAGAAATATAAACATTGCAACTTAGAGCATACACCTCGTGTGGGATATAGGACTGGTCATCTGTCTGAATCCTCCTCCGAGGAGCTCCCGTAACCATCGAGATATATGCTTCAACAGTACCATTGCACGCTCAAGACCTTGTTTTCACTCCAGATTTTTCCATAACCGGCTCAAATGGCTGATACACATGAAGAGTAGTTCAATAGACAAAGATTGTCGACAAATGGAATACGTAACAAAAAAAAGATGGCATGAGATAATTCACATATATGATGCCTGGCTCCATGGCGGTGCATTATTCACATATATGATAACTGGCTGAAAAACATGGCATTGCATAATTCACATATATGATATAGAAAGCAAACAGTAGGCATTCACACAAAGCATGTCTAATCTAAGCAGATGGCATGGCAATGCAAGACACCATATGCACGATATGAGCAATATAACCCAGCCAAGTTAGAGCATGCACCTCGGGTGGGGATACGACTGGTCATCTCTTTCTGAATCCTCCTCTGAGGAGCTATCTCAGAATCAAAGACGAAATCTGCATCGACAGTGTAGCACCGACCGCTCGTAAGACCTTGTTTTCACTCCAGTTTTCCCATGACCGACTCAAATGGCTGATGCAGGAAGAGTAGATGAATGTATAAACATTGTTGACAAATGGAATACATCATGGAAAAAAAATATGTACGATACAATTCACATATACGATGGTGGCTAAACAGGATGGCATTGCATGATTCACGTATATGATGCCTGGCTAAAGAAGATGGCATTGCATAATTCCCATATACTCCCTCCGTTCCTAAATATTTGTCTTTTTAGAGATTTCAAATGGACTACCATAAACGGATGTATATAGACATATTTTAGAGTGTAGATTCACTCATTTTGTTCCGTATGTAGTCACTTGTTGAAATCTCTAAAAATACAAATATTTAGGAATGGTGGGAGTATGATATAGAAACCAAACAGGTGGCATTCACACGAAGCAAATCTAAACTAAGCTGATGACATATAAGATGTATAATGTAAGAAATGCAAGGCGCCATATGCATGATATGACCAACATCAGTATGCCAGGTTAGAGCAAACACCTCAGGTGGTAAACAGGCGTGGTCGGCTCCTTCTGAATCTCCATCTTAACAGTTATCTTCCTCTGGAATACAATCTGGAAATGCAGGAGGGGGGGGGGGCACTTCACCCACCATGCAGCGGCGTCTGCATGACATTATATTCGCATGCAACGATCTTCTATTTTTCTATACATGTTCAATACGATTGTGTACAATATCTGACATGCATACTAAAAAAAATAGTTAGATTTTGTAAGGCCTAAGGGGTGCATGCAAAAATCAAGACTGATGGTAGCAAACGAGTGGATGGATTCAAAACTAATGATAGCAGGTAGATTATAACTTCAGTTTAAAAACATAGACAATGGATCATCTATTGTTTGTTGCCCACCCAACATGAACCACATAGAAGACCCCAGATGAACCAGATAGTAGACAGATACTATTCGTTCTTTGGCTCGATATGAGACCCATGGGCAATTCAAAACTCAAGATTGAGCGATAAAGTAGCAGGTAATAATAACCGATGTATAACATAAGCAAACACGAAAGATTGCGACCTCTCTTAGGAACTTTGTAGTCCTCGTGTTCATCTCGCTTTCGGTCGATGATGGTAATGCAGTTGGCGTGGCTGCCGGCAACGGGGAAGATGATCTGAGGCGGCAAAAGGAAATCTGTAGGGGGGGATCTCTGCTGCAGTGAACGCTTCTGTCGATGGTGCACCTCAGGTGGGGTGGATGACGGCACAACAGGAGCAAGACATAACACATAGAGTTTTCTTTGACGCCTATCTGAAAATGAAGTAAATCTGTAAGGGCTCCTTAGAATTGGAGGATTCTATAAACGCAGGGACAAGAAAAACACAGGAATAGGATAGGAATGCACGTGCAAAAAAAGAGCATTTGGAAACATAGGATTTGATCAACTGGGTGTTTGGCTCACATGAATTGGAAGAACAGAGGAATGGAGAAACAAAGTGGTGCGACGAGTGTACAACCTCTTTGGCATAGCCTTGTGGACCTCAGCATCATTGGGTTGGACATGGAGGATGGTGATGATGCTGGTGTGACTGTTGGAGGCGGGGAAGAAGATCTGAGGCCTCTGGAAACGGCGCCGAGGGTTCTACTCTGCTGTGATGGACGGTTCCATCGTTGGAGCAGGTCCGCCAAGGTGTACGGCGATGAGGCTGAAGCATGACAAGACAGACAACGTTAATCTGAAGTGGGACGCTAATATCATCTGCAATAGATGATGTAAAATACATCGCCAAAAAGTGCTAGATGTAAAACTCATCAGCCGCGCCACGGCCGCTCCGGAAGATGTTGTAAGTACTGTTCACTTTGAACTTAACTGAAGAAAATGAACTTCACAGTCGAAACTGAATTTTACTGTCGAAACTGATTGAACTAGTAACAGAGCATTGCAATAGATGTTTAGGGCGTTCGAGCACTAGTAGCAGAGAAGCGATGAACTAAATCAGCAGACGCCGAGCAGGAACGCACTAGCAGAGAGCAAGTCATGCAAAGAGCACCATGAAAGCAAGTGCTAAAACAGTAACTCCTCAGGCTGCCGGAGGAGGTCGGCAAGAAAGAAGCAAGCGAGAGCAAGAGCGAGCGAAGCACGAACGAAAGCAGGAGCAAGAAGCTGACCGACAAAGAAGAACAGAACGAGCAGCCATGAAGCGAGAGCCGGAGCAGCTGCAGCTAGTGCCGTTGTGGAAGTCGCCGCCGAGGAAGCAACGACATGGGGGAGAGACGCCGTGGATGATGTGGCCGGCGACGCCGCCGTTGATGCAGACACGCCATGTCTGCTCGGTATCGAGCACCTGCAGCCCCGTGAGATCGAGTAAAAGATAAAATGCAGCAATGAGTGCAGAACCTCCTTGGTGGCGCCGAGTTGGCCTCGGCTTCATCGGAGGAATTGATGAGGGTGCTGCGGTTCCGGTGGGGCAGGTCAAGACGACGCCGTGGGGATTGAGGTGGCGCGATAGACGAGGCAAACGTCGGGGCAGCTCCTTGGAGGTGGAGGACGGGGCGGCTGATCTGGCGGGATGACGAGATCGACAACAGATCCTCATCCGGGTGCGGTGGATGAGGGACGCCGAGCTGTTGCGGTGGATGACGTAGTCGGGGAAGAGTCTTCGGCTGGGCGGCAGTCGGGAGGCCAACGGAGGAGCATGGGGTTTCGCGGGTTTTGGCGGCCTCAGTGTACGAATGCGGGGCGGAGGGGAAGGGGGGAGCCAAGCTTAGGGACGCGCTTGTCCGAAATGTAGGGTAAGTTACCAGTGTACCCCCACTGGTTTTGACACCGCGACGTGGAGCTTCATTTCCGGCTGAGGGTAGAAGGGGATTTTGGCGATATGCAGGCTGCGGGAGCGATTTCAGATGAGGAGGGACTTCTCGCGTGCGTCCAAATTTTGGGATAACAAGGCGCGTCGCGGGTTGAAGAAGCGGGAGTTTCAAAGTAGGTGAGACAAAAGATACTCGAGCTTGAAAATTTCGGGATAACAAGGTGCGGATTCCTTGTTCGGTAGAACAAACTTAACATGTAAAAAAAAAACAATTCATACAAGACACAAGTGAGTCATGTCCCCTTTTACTATATTGCTATAGATGCCATTGAAAAAACTACAAGAAAAATGTAAAAAAATCGGGAGAACAAGATTACCCTGCACAGTACCAAATCGATTCGCACTTCCCTCAACAACAATAAAAAACAAATCAATTCCCACCAAAGAAAGAGTAATATCCCGTTTTATATGATTACAGATGCCATGATCTCGAATTTCAATTTTTGAATCTACGTTATGTTGAATTCGAATATATCGTTAGGTGACCTTGCGGTTTATAATTGATGTAGTCGTACATTTTGATCTTCCATCATATATGAACATTTTACTCCACCATGTGAACATATATATTATCGTCTACCATATGGACTAAATTTGAATCAATTTTCCTTATTTGAATACGATTGTTGTCAAGTTATACAATAATTTAAATATTATCTTGATAACAAAAAACATACATATAGCAGTAATCATATTTCACTATGAACTACATGTACCATATGCTCTCCAATTCAAATATTTGTATCCATTTTATGTTGAATTCAAATCATAGTACATTATTGGTCTAGGTAGCGAGATGTTTGGGATAATCTAAACCCTGTTTTCATACGTATAATTTTTGGCTGAATTGGGACAAGTTTTGGTATAAGCCTCTTGCAAAACCGGAGATTCTCTCAACAAGCCTCGTGGTTCCGAGAGGGAACGTGTCACCTTTGTGTCTTAAACGATATACGCTGCCTCCCCTGATTTTATTTACAGAGGCAAAATAGAACTATATGAGTGCCCTGTTAAATTTTGGAATTATTTCGGGTTCATTTGGCCTTGTTATACATTAATTGAGTTTATGGACTTATAATGTGCATAATCTAAATATGAATTGCATGCACATGCTCCGGTGCACCAAAGTGGGTTGAAAAATCACATGTGTGTCCTTGGTTGAATTTCTAGGTCCCATGAAAGAAATGAGAATGAAATTCAAACATCTGGGCGTCATGACTCCAAAACTCGCCTGGAAATCATGAAACTTGGCATGGTGTCATGTCATGGCACTAACATGTTGTGGTAAAAAATTGGGCCGATTTGGAAGCTCGTGGTTCTAAGAGGGAACGTGCCACCTGTGAGTTTGAAAAGCTATATGCTGCCCCCCCCCCCTTGAGTTTCTTAACAAAGGCAACATAGAACTACATTAGTGCCCTGTTATATTTTGGAATTATTCCGGGTTTGTTTGTCGTCTTTTATACATTAATTGAGTTTCTGGTCATTTAATGTGCATAAGTCAAATTTGAACTACAAGCACATGCTCTCGTGCACCAAAGTTGGTTGAAAAATCACATTTGTGTCCTCGGGTGAATTTCTAGGTCCCATGCAAGAAATGAGAATAAAATTAAAACATCTGGGCATCGTGGCTCTGCCGAGAACATTGAGAAACTTGGTTTTAAAATTCTTGTAAATCCAAAACACGTCTGAAAATCATGAAACTTGGCATGGATGTCATGTCATGGTACTACCATGTTGTGGTAAAAAATTGGCGAATAGGAACAAATTTGGTATAAGCTTCTTGCAACTGAAGCTTCTCTCAAGAAGGCACGTGGTTACGAGAGGAACGTGCCACCTTTGAGTCTTGAAACGATATCGTTGTCCCCTTGAGTTTATTTACAAAGGCAACATAGAACTACATGAGTGCCTGTTAAATTTTGGATTATTCCGCTTTGTTTGGCCTTATTTACACATTAATTGAGTTTTTGGTCATTTAATGTGCATAATTCAAATTTGAACTACAAGCACATGCTCCCGTGCACCAAAGTTGGTTGAAAAATCATATTTGTGTCCTTGGGTGAATTTATACTCCCTCCTTCCATCTATATAGGTCCTAATGCGTTTTTCGAGGCTAACTTTGACCAAACGTTAGAGCAATAATAAATGACATGCAACTTACACAAAGCATACCTTCAAATTTGTATGTCAAAGGAGCTTCCAATAATATAATTTTCATAGTATACATCTCATGTGCTATTAATCTTGTCAATAGTCAAAGGCTGTCTTGAAAAACACATTAGGCCCTATATAGATGGAAGGAGGGAGTAGGTCCCATGCAAAAAATGAGAATAAAATTCAAACATCTGGGCATCGTGGGTCGGTCGAGAACATTGAGAAACTTGGTTTTAAAATCATGAAACTTGGCATGGTGTCATGTCATGGTAGTACCATGCCGTGGTAAACAAAATTGGCCGAATAGGAACAAATTTTGGTATAAGCTTCTTGCAAATCGGAGCTTCTCTCAAGAAGGCTCGTGGTTACGGGAGGAACGTGTCACCTTTGTGTGCATAATTAAAATTTGAAATACAAGCACATGTTCAGTGCACCAAAGTTGGTTGAAAAATCACATGTGTGTCCTCGGGTAAATTTCTAGGTTCCATGCAAGAAATGGGAATGAAATTCAAAATTCCGGGCGTCGTGGCTGGGTTGGAAATATTGAGAAACTTAGTTTTTTAATTCCTGTAAATCCAAAACACGCATGAAAATAATGAAACTTGGCTTGGTGCCATGACATGGCACCAACATGCTGTGGTAAATTTGCAGTCCGATTTGCAAAGGCGCACACATTAACAATCAACAAAGTCATTTTGGAACAAGTGCTGTCACGTTACAATCGGAAACACAAGTATTATTGAAACCGTGGGCGTTCTACTTACTAGTACCATTTACGTGCCACCACGCGTCCCCATTTTTTATTAGCTAGGAGGCGCCGTGCAGGGTAGCTATTTGAGTACGAGAGGCATGCGATTAGACCCCTGCGTGTGCTTATCGGGAGGAGAGCCCTTTGACCTCCATCTGCCGTCCACCTCTCTCCCAAGGTCTCCATTAATGGCGCCCGAGCCTCTGTTTAATGGCGTGGCTATGTCTCACTAATTGAGATTTAAGAGAAAAAAGAAAATCTGAAAGCACGAATCTTGATGTAAGACCCGACGGACCTATATAGCATCTACTGCGACTTATAGCAAGACTGATGAATATATAAGGATGATTAATTTTTTTATCAAAGAAGGGCTTGCCCCTTCCGATTTTCATTACTGAAAACCACCACAATTCACAAGAAGTTCAGCACAACTCCAGCCTAACATGAAGGACTAAAAGCTACCAGATTGAAATCGCAACATCCCAAGAGGCCAACAAAGGCCAAACATCCGCGCTAGAACCCAACATTTCACAACCGACGACACAATACACATGCTAAACCGATTATTACATCAAAAGAAACTAGGAAACTAAAGGAAGCCCAACAGACACTAGAAGAACAGCAACTCCAGGGTCGCCACAACAAGAGTTTTCTTCATTCCAGCCTCGCAACATTGATCTTCCATAGAAAGATAAGGACGATTAATTGTCTTACATAATTAGAAAGATAATTAAAAAAGCCACATGTGGCTACGAGAAAATACACAAGGGCAAAAGAAGAAGGAAGACAAGGATCTGGCTCGCTGATCTCTACTTTCTTGATGCGTTCTTTGCAGGCCGCGGGAACTAGTCTCCGCGGCGAGCGACGATGAGCTCTTTCGTGTCCTCAAGACGCTGCTTGAGAACATCCATGGATTCCTCCACCAGCCTTTGGCGCTCGTTGCGGAGCATGTCATTCTCGTCCATAAGTTTTCTTGACGATGACGCCGGTCCTCTTCAACAAGGCACCGGTCTCCTCCTGCTGGTCTACACTTCGGACGATCTTCTCCCTCAGCAGGTCGCGCTCGGCCCGGAGCCTCTCATTGCCCTCCCTTAGTTGCCGGATGACGCCGGGAGCCTGTTCAAACGAGTCTTTCATGTCGTCCTGCAACCTCGCCCAGCCGGAGATCCGATCCATCTGGCTATGGACGATCGCATGCATGCGCCTATAAAAGTCGTCGCCTGCCCGCGAGAAATTTTCCCAGGCCGCCGCGGTGCGGCGGGACATCTCTGCTGCATTCGTGGCGCGGCGGGACATCTCTGCTGCTTCTGCAGCGCGGCCGAACCAGTCTGCTGCATCGACGGTGCGGCGGGACCTCCGTGCTACTTCAGCAGCGCGGCGGGACCTCTGTGCTACTACTTCCGCGGTCGGCTGCTCTTGCAGCGAGGCGGGACATCTCTCGTGCTTCCGCTTCCATGCTCGCCTCTCCCTGGTGGCAATCTCTCAACCCAAAACTCACGCTGGCCATGGCAGAGGCAAGGGAAGGATGCTGAATGACTTGTTTGTTTTTGTGGATGAGTTGTTGAGGAGGAATGTGCAGTCATCTTGGCATACTAGTATATAACTGAGTACTAATACGCTCCTAAGTGGGAAACCGTTTAGGTTGTGATCGGTGTGAATAGGTTTGCAATTCAATATAGCGTGGTACTAATATGCTCCTAAGTGGGAAACCGTTTAGGTTGTGATCGGTGTGAACAGGTTTGCAATTCAATATAGCGTGGAGTAATTTGGAATGTGACGAGACGCAAGCTCAAAATTTATTGACGGTTCTAGTTTCGAAGTGCGGCATTATTCCCGGATGGAGTACTTCTTTTTCTACTCCCTCCTTTCCGGTTTTATAGGGCTTATCTCAAAATTTTAGTTTTTCCATTTTATAAGGATCAATTTGGTTGTTCCCCAACACATGTTCAAATTCCAAGGTGCATTAAATCATTGCATGCAAGTATTAAGAGAAAATTGACCAATGCATGTACTTTATGCATGCATGCATTGCAATTAATGCATTTATAAACATAATTTTTTGAGAAAAACAAGAGCATTGATTAGGTGCTTTTGCAAACTACAAAAAAAATTCCACCACTCACCATCTTGGTTGGTGAGATTTTTGAATTAAGCCCTATAAACCGGAAAGGAGGGAGTATTGTTGTGTACGTGCAATAACTGGCACCGTCGTATACATATCTTACGGTTAATGGGGCGTTCAACAGGAATAGCTGCGTGGCGAGCTCTAGGCTAGTCTTTTTTTCAGACGCATTAAACCTATCTCTCGGGACTTCTCGCACACACCATCGTGCCACCCACAAAAACTTGTACTCTGAGTTTAGTAGTACGTTATACAGGAAGAGAAGAGGTGCACGCACGCACTCGTCCTCTCACACACGTATCTGTTTTTTCTCGAAAAGGAGGATGATGACCCCTGGCCTCTGCATCTGGGAGTCACACACGCATCTGTAGCTACGAATTGTAGTGTTCTCAACCATCCGATTGGCTCTATCATGGATGTACCTATATACTAAAACATGTCTAGATACATCTATATTTTGATAAATGGAAGGCATGTATTGTGGAACGGAGGGAGTGCTTGTCATCAAAATGGATAAAAAGGGACGTATCTAGAACTAAAATATGTCTACATACATCTACTTTTATCCATTTTGATGACAAGTAGTACTTCTTACCCAAAGGAACTTTATATCCAATAGACACAAAATATCCGTTCATTTGTTGGAAATTCTTGATCGATGTCGAAGTAATTGCTGCATCGCCACCAAAACCCACCATTTCTTAAGCTAAAGTAGACCAAGGTAATCCCTATATTAGCATATTACTAAGATAAACAGAAGGCACTGTCAAAACATTTAGGACGTGAGCTTGTCAATCTGAATGTGGAGGGACACAAGCTTAGCCCCGGCCAGCAGCTTGGGCGGAACTGTCAAGAAGGTCAGCTCCTGCACGTTGACGTCGCCGGGATCCTTGCTGCTTGTCACCTCCATTTCCACCTTGACGGCGTCGGTCATGCCTTCCCCGGCGGGCCGTTCGCCCACAGCTTGGCCACGTAGTGCGGCAGTGGGGACGCCCCCGCTTTGATGCAGACGACCAACACGGCAATAGGCGCGCCGATGTCGAGCACGCCGCCGACCAAGAAAAATGCGCGGCGGTCCTCCTCCGCGAACAACAAGAGCCGTGGCTCCGACAGTGGCACTTGCAGCTGGAGCACCTTGCCGTACTGGATCCTGTGCACGGGCATGGGATGCTGTGCTGATGTGGTGGTAGGCGCCCGGCGGCCTTCGTGAGCCGCAGACAGCACGGGCATTTGCGAGCGGCGCGAACACATGCTCTGGTGATCGGCGAGCTTGTGGTAAGTGACGTAGAGCACACAGCCTTCGTGCGTGCACTCCACCCTCACCAACGAAAGGACGGAGTCCACCGCCGTGTTCCGCACGTCAAAGCCACCGCCACGCTCGCACTTCTGGCACTGCCGCTGGTTCCCGGGGCGCTCGACGCGGCAGTCCGCGCAGGCCAGGTGCCCTCCCTTGCACTGCAGAAATCAATCGAACAACACATCAATCAAGAAACCCGCACCTTGCTCAATCAGCCGAACGGACGAGGTGTATTCGAACCTCATACACTGGAGGCGTCAAGGGGCAGAGGCACAAGGGGCAGTGGAGCACGGTGAGGTCCATGGAGACCTTAGAGAGCTCCATCGTCGGGTCCTATTCGATCTGCATGATCTTGCCCTCCTCGTGCACAACCATCTTTCGACTTGGGCCAGGGTATTACAAAGCTTTACTGTTACATATTTTATACTACTTCAAGGTGCATTAAATCAACACATGCAAGTATCAAAAGGAGAGTCACGACATGCATGCATGCGTTGTAATTAATGCATCGGTAAACGCAAATTATTGAAATATATCGAGTGCAGTGCTTTGATGTGTCGCGTCAACTCGTACATCAACGAGAAGTTTGATTATCCTCTCCCTCGCGGACTTAACTGCACCTGCCTTTGGCTGTATGACAGGTTGGCCACACACCTGTCGGGCCCACCTGTCATACACGCAAAGGCAGGAGCGTCCCTCCCTCACCCATGAGCGTGGTGGCTGGCAAGACTAGGAGAAGCTTTCGCTACACGCTCTCCCTCCCACACGCGGTGGACATGCAGCAGTTCAATCGGTGTCAGATGGACAGAAGCATACTGTAGTACTCCTCCAATGTAGTAGTACTCCATCATTGTTTGACTTCCCGAAGAGGCGAAGAGCCAAGCACAGCCCGGACGCTCGTGTGGCAGTTTCATGTGTAGAGTAGTCTAGGATAGCATGTATCGTGCCTGTAAGCTTAAAATCATTGGGGTCGGCTCCATGCTATGTGGCCGTCTCGAAGTTTTTAAAAAAAATATTAAAATAGTCTTCTGGCCCTACCTGACACCCTCGTGATTGTAGTTTGCACGCTCATCTGGTCAAGACAGGAATATATATTTTAATTTGTTTTTTAAGAAAAGGGGGGACTCCCCGGCCTCTGCATCAGAACGATGCATACGGCCACATATATTTTAGTTTGTGGTGGGTAAATGTTAGAGGTTGCAGCAAATATATTGTACACTGCGGGTCTTTGAGCCAAGTTTGGAGGCAAGCATGTGGGGCCAGTGCTATGATGTGTCGCGTCAACTCGTACAACGAGGAGAAGCTTGATTTTACTACACGCCTTCTCCCTCACCCATGCGCGCGGTTGTTCGCAAACGAGGGCAGGCTTTTTCTTAGTAGTACTTCTACAACAAGCTATCCGCCCCGCTCGCGGTGGACGGACATGCAGTAGTGGATTCGACACTATAGAAGCAGTAGTAGTAACATCATTGTTCGTATTCTCGAAGAGGTGAAGAGCCAAGCGCAAACCGAACGTTGCAGTTGCGAACATTGGAGCATGCATATAGCCAGGCTCTTGCATGAGAAAAAATTGCTATGTGAGCCCACTATTGTACTAGTATGTACAACTACTTGCTAGTATAGCCCTCTAAACCAGAAAGGAGTATTTGCCCTTCTAGAGATTTCAACAAGTGACTAGACTACACCGAGACGGAGTACATATGGAGCAAAATGAGTGAATCTGCACCGTAAATAAATACGTACTAGTTCTATCGTTTTCCTCTCCGAGGTGCACAATAATGAGTATACCGACTAGTCTCTTTTTGACACGCATTTATGTTTTTTACACAGTACAGATGCAAGCGCTCATATACACGCGCATACACTCACCCCTATGAAGGCACACACGCACGACACTATCATCTTGAAATTTACGAAGTCACCATAGGCACCTCGTCGTCGACGGGTCCATAGGTGCTTGAATGCCAAGGAGGGAGAGGGTAGCGGTTCCCAATACGTTGAACGGTCAATGATGCATCCTCAATTACATGCAGAGAGAATTAATTGGAGAAGCAGAATAGAGCCAGCACGATGTGAATGCAACAGAGTTTGGACTCTCATATAATAAAGGCGCCCCACCACTCCAATCCATCTACTCCCAAGTCTCTGAGCAACACTGCTCACTCCAATCCAAGACCAAGTGACCATAAGCCACAAGCACCTATGGAGGCGATGGACGCGAGCGACAGTCGGCTGTGCCAAATCATCCAAGGCGCCGGCCTGTGGCCCCGCACCGCACAGCTTTTCCAGACGGTGCTGGTGACCGCAGGCATCGTAGCCCTCGCCGACACCGGCTTCACCTCTCGCATGGACGACATGATGGTCAACTCCATCCGCAAGTTCACCGCCGTCAAGAAGCGTGCGGACGACCTTGCCATACTGCTCCAGCCCGCGTGCCCAGGCTCCTCATGGACTGCCACCCTCATCGGCCTCCATGGTGGCGAACTCTTTCAAGCCCTGGTTGCCCTGCAGGTGCCGGAGGTCGCGATGAAGAATGTGCAGCTCGAGGCCGCGCTCGCCGCGCAGCGCCTCGCCATGCAAGAAACCGTCGACCTGCACATCCACGTCTACGAGGAAATCATCTACATAGACCACTACAAGGCAAGCGAGGACAGAAAGACGTTGGCCTTCTTCCAGCGGCTGGAATCTTTGGATGCCATTGTTCAGAAGCACGTCGACCTGGCAACGAAAGCCGCTGCTACTTAGGCGCCGTTCGGTGGGCCGGCACCCTGAGTCGAGGAGGTGGACGTCGTCGATGGATGCATCTCTTCTTGCCTCCTATAACCAGCACTGCATCGCCTCGTGGCCTTAATGTTTTATTAGTATAGTACTCCCTTCGTTCCCAAATATAAGTCTTTCTAAAGATTCCATCAAGTGACTACTATATACGGAGCAAAATGAGTGAATCTACACTCTAAACTATGTCTACATACATCTGTATGTTGTATTCCATTTGAAATAGTATCTAAAAAGGCTTATATTTATGAACGGAGGGAGTATATGGCATTTTTATTCCAGTCGTAACGTTTTCACTGTGAGTTGGGGCCGCAGTTGAGAAAACCCACCCTGCCCATCGGGCGTCGGCCGAGTTTAGAATTAGAAGAGAGAAATGAGGGAGGAGAGCTAGCTGTAGCACGGACGCTGTTGTCAGATGGGACTCGTGTTTATAGAATAGGAGTACTGAGCACTCGTGCCTCTTTTTTTTAGGGAAAAATTAGTCGTATGTCTAGTACCACTAGTTGGGTGTGTGCGACCTATAGTTGTCATCACTTTATGTCTCCTTTTTGAACCGCGGCTACGCTTCACAGTACATATTATTTCACGCATTTATCCTCCTATATGTACTCCTAGGCTATTTCCACGTGCTCCCATTCGCCGACATGTGGGACATAGAGCATCTGGGTCGTAGTGCATGCACGACTCGGAGCATATGCCGGGGTACTTTACATTTCAGACCTCACAAATTACATGAAAACCCCCCGCAGAAGAATAAATAAATGAATGAATTACTAGATGAAACCGGATTATTTTCATGGAAATCGGAGCACGTTCATTAAATTTTGGACATAACACATTTATGAAAAATGAACGGACCGAAACCAGTCTAAGGGCCTCTTTGATTTTTCCCGCAAAAAAGGGCCTCTTTGATTCGCAGGATACTGAAAACACAGGAATGGGGAAAGTATGATGGCGATGAACCGAGACGAGGAGAACTCTATCTCAGTTAGAGGTTAGAGTTAGATTCTAACCCTGAACTAACTCTAAACCAAAGAGGTGTATGGATGGCAGGGTTAGATTGACAATAAATGCTCTATCTCAATCATTGGACTACTTTGGACCCTATTTCCTGCCGGATTTGGAGGGTGCTTGGATACGTTTTAGTTCCATGACTAAAAGTAGTGGGACTACCACTTGCTAGCCTCACCCATGCTTGGATCCAAATACTAAAGAGACTAAAATCAAGTTAATGAGCATTTATTATCCCCCAAACCCTCCAATCCAGAACTCGCCTGTGTTAAAGGAGAGGAGTTAAATGATGTGAGAGAGGACTAATCCACATTTTAGTAGGGGTACCTGACTAAATTTTTTAGTCTCAAGACTAGTTTTAGCCCTCTTTAGTCGGGGTGCTTGGAACTTTAGCCTCTTAAAGCGACTATTTTTAGTCGAGACTAAAATAAGTCCCTTGGATCCAAGCACCCTCTTGGTGTGGCGGCTCTTACATGACCTCCTCCCGCTCACAATCGACATAAACGAACCATCTATACAAATCAAGCATGCAAAACATGATAATTTTTACTTTGTCCATACAAATGAGATATCCCACTTAAACATACAAGTCATCACTCAAGCTTCACAAAACAAAACACCCTTCATGAAACAAAGAATGAGCTAACTCATCACGGAAGTCATTCACGATAGGGAGGGAGCCCGGAGCCCCTCACGCACCGAGGGAGGAGCTCGCCATCGTCCCTCTGGAGGAAGGCTCTGTAGAGCCCAAGCCCCGGGAACCCCTCTGATGCCGGCCCTTGCGAGTTGAAGTCGACGCCGTCATGGGTAGCAGGGCCGCTTGCCGCCGACTGGGAACTTAATCTTTGGGCCTCTAGAAATAATGCAACCCTATAACTAAAATACCTAGAAAGGTGAACTGGATCTTTGGGCCTCTAGAAATAATGCAAGCCTGAAACAGAAATACCTAGAAAGGTGAACTGAATCTTTGGGCCTCTAGAAATAATGCAAGCCTGAAAGTGAAATACCTAGAAAGGTGAACTGAATCTTTGGGCCTCTAGAAATAATGCAAGCCTGAAACTGAAATACCTAGAAAGGTGAACTGAATCTTTGGGCCTCTAGAAATAATGCAAGCCTGAAATTGAAATACCTAGAAAGGTGAACCGAATCTTTGTGCCTCTAGAAATAATGCAAGCCTGAAATTGAAATACCTAGAAAGGTGACCTGAATCTTTGGGCCTCTAAAAAGATTTATTACCTCCTCAAGCAGCATCGAACAATTCCATGTGTGCACCACAAATCTATACCAAGTTTGATCAGGATCTACTTTTCCAAATCAGAATTAGCGCTAGAGCAAGAAAGATCAATGATATGGCCGTGAGACAGAGAAGGAACGAACAAACTCACCCCTCTCGCGACCTCCCTGGTAGATGCGCCGCCGCCGCGCACGACAGAGGGAGAAAAACGACTGGTGAAGGGGGAGCGGGGCGACCTTCGAAGGCCGGAGGGAGAGGGCGGCCGGAGTAGGGCGGCGGAGGCTGGAAGGAGAGGGCGGCCGGAGGAGAGAGAGGGCGAGCGGCCCTATGGGGAATAGAGAGGAGTCGTGCGAGAGGGGGGAGCGATCTGGTGCGGGCAGGGGATATTTTTTTAGTTCTCTTTTAGTGGGCTCGAGGATAACTAACCCAATTAGAACCTCTCCACCGGGCTAGTTTTTTTAGCTGGGTTAGAGCAAACTAGCTCAAACTAACCCCTCTTGTTTCGATAATTTGAGGCTATTTCAACCCAAACTAGCTCTAACTCAGGGATCCAAACGAAGAGGAGTGTTACTGTACATGCTACAGTGTGGACCGTAGCACATTGTTTTTTATGGCCATATCACCACATTGTTTTCTACTGCTGGTTCACTGGGCTACCATGGTTCGCACTGCTGGTTCACTGGGCTGCCGTGGTTCGCACTCCTCCGATCTGAGTAGTACTCCCTCTGTTCCTAAATATAAGTCTTCGTAGATATTTCACTGTGGACCACATACGGATGTATATAAATGCATTTTATGTGTAGATTCACTCATTTTTCTCCATATGTGGTCCATAGTGAAATCTCTCCAAAGACTTATATTTAGGAAACGAGGGAGTAATATAGTACTAGTATATATCGCATCATTCTTTGCTCCTTCTTACTACTCCGACATGTGGGAGAGCGACATCCGGTCGACGTGTCATGCACCAGATTAGAGCCTTGAGGCTGAAGGGGGCATCACCCGGTCGGGCGCCAAGAATTCATGACTATAGTGAGTGGTCATATCACAAGTCTTTCCAGCGATGTGGCCGTCAAATTGCACAGCCCCACTCGCTCACCCTCCTCGCCTCTCTGTCAAACCGCCTACCCGAAAACTGCCGCGCGTACTGCCCAGGAAAAGCCCCGCCCTCAACTTTTAACTACGCGAAAATAGTTCAAGCTTGTTCGTTCTATATAAATACAGTACTTACTGTATGTTTATTCAGCCGTGGGGTTGTTCAATGAATGGAGGGGCAGGGAGCACAAGTGAACAATACTGTAGTACGACTAGTAGTAAGTACGAGTCGTACCGTAGTCACCTTAAATAGAGAGTTTCTTTTCTTTAATGCCACGTACACAAATTGAAACGCTTGTTGTGGAGAGAAAAAGGATAATCACTCCACTATATATGGACGAGGGCCTCGGCGCTTGCTTTACTAGGGTTGCTCTCTTCATTCTCTCATCCTCTCCAGATATAAACAAGACAGCGGTAGCGACATTTTCTCTCTGCTCACCGCTGGTCACAGATCCGGCCGGATCCCTTCGGCCGGTGTGTGTAGAGGACTAAAAGGTGCATCGTTCTTGCGGTCATTGCCGCCGAGGGAGGAAACCCAGAACTGCCGGAGGGGCCCGATCCTCTGCCCGTGCCGTTCTCTCCGACACAGCGCCGGCTCGGGAGGTCCTCCGACCCTTCTTCCTCCCTGCCGTATTGTCCGCAGATCCGACCTGCCGCCGCTGACATCCCGGTGACCCTCAGGTATAAGTTCTTCGAAAGCGGCCTTGCTCTACTGCCCCAGCTCCCCACGTGGTTGCGCATGTGCATCTTTTTCTACTCCCATCAGCTCTTCCAAAGCCACCTAAATTTTTAGTATTATTAGAGGTAAAGATACTGCATGCATTCGAATCTAGGGCTTTGTCCAAACAACGAAGAAAGGGGGAAAGTTGTAGCATGAATCTAGGACTTGATTCAAAGAGGAAATAATTGGTGAAAGTAGTAGAGACCGGATACCCAACCGGTCTCTTGGTTGAAAAGGGAAATAATGGGAAAATGCAGTACAAACTGGATAAGGAATAGACCTATTATTGGTTGAAAAAAGGATAGAAAGTGGCGGCTGGTGGACAAGTCAACAGAGTATGTCCAGGATTAGATTTGCTGCCATCACATAGTAAAAGGTCTCCAGGATTAGATTTGCTGCCCTCACATAGTAAAAGGTCTCAGGATTAGATTTGCTGCGCTCACATAGTAAAAGGTCTCAGGAGTAGATTTGCTGCCCTCACATAGTAAAAGGTCTCCAGGATTAGATTTGCTGCCCTCACATAGTAAAAGGTCTCCAGGATTAGATTTGCTGCCCTCACATAGTAAAAGGTCTCTAGGATTAGATTTGCTGCCCTCACATAGTACAAGGTCTCCAGGATTAGGTTTGCTGCCCTCACATAGCATGAACAAACTCGGCATCACCACTTTATGCCTCCTTGTAGGTACATTGTGCCGATGCGTCCACTGTCGCATGTCCTTATACCAACCTTTTGCTGTTGTTAATGTAAGGGCGCATGTAAAATGAAGCGATCACACTGTTACCTTAGGGACATGTCTAACCCAGTGTTATTGTTAATCTAATGCCTCGGTGATAAGATGCAATTAAACTGTGTTACAAATGGCACTCATGCTGTTTTCCCCAGTATGATAAGTAAGTTGCTCCTTTACACTGCTGAGTGTCCTGGTGTCCCCACGGTCCCATGCCCTTAAACCAACTCTTTAGCTGCTTTGTTGATTTCTTGTATGCAGTAAACAAGCAATGCCACCATTAAAGTAATCCCATATTTGAGGAATCTCATTGTTGATCGTAATGCTTACGGTAACATGAAGCATTGCCGACGCTTTTAAAATTTCTCTTGTCCTTGCGTGATTGCCATGAACATAATTAAGATGCTTCTTTTCATTTTGTATATGTTTCATATATTCTTATTGACCAGCATTTATTTACTTTCTATCTTTTTGTGCAGATAGGGATATCCATTTCACCTTGTTGCTATTGTGACCTTTTGGTGAACTGCACAAAACACTTTTTTTGGAATGAGTGTTTTGTGCAGTTCAACTAAAATGTCACGTGGGCAACTTCTCTCAATTTTGGTGGAACTGCACAAAATGGTGATTGGAGTTTCCAAAATCTCCGTCAAGTTCTGCTGGTAATCTCGTGCAACATTTTATTAGCCTTTGCAAGATGGTGCCGTCCTTTGTCACCACAATGGCACTTTATTTTAGTGGAACTACACAAAAGGATAAGAAAATTATAGTTGCACCTTACATGAGCCGGACAACCAACCTTAATGTTCCTCAATTTTAGTGAAACTACTAAAGAAGAACACCTTGACTCACAAGAGCAAGTACTTCTTGCTAGTGAATGATGCAATCTTTGCTTCATTTCAGGTGAACTGTAGAAAAAGGCGCATGAATTGAATCATGGAACTCCAGGCAGACCTCATCCAAGTAGATCTGGAGGTTGAGTTCAAGGAGGCCGCTATTAAAGCAAAATCATGCTCTCCTGTCTCCTTGTTTGTCTTTGTGCAAACAGGAAGACTCAACTTCTGAGATGTTGTGACGGTCAAGAGCATTCACCAAGTTCTTCGATTGTATGACATGGCTAGCCAAGATGGATTTAATCCCGATATTCACTTTATCAAAAGGCTCTAATGGGTTGGTTCGAATCTTGCAAGGTGGGAATCGGTGAGACGATGTAGGCATCTTTGTTGTACTTATTATTTGAATCTTATTTGTTGGTTACGAATCTTGCAAGCTGGGAATCAATGAGATGTGTAGGCATCTTTGTTGTACTTATTATTTGGATATTATTTGTTGGTTACGAATCTTGCAAGTTGGGAATCAATGAGATGTGTAGGCATCTTTGTTGTACTTATTATTTGGATCTTATTTGTTGGTTACGAATCTTGCAAGCTGGGAAACACGGCATGATGATGCAGAGGACAACAACCATAACAAATAGTTCAAACTTGGTAGTATTATCTTTGTGAAAGTGCGACAAATGTGCTGATCGTGTAAAGGCCCCGAGAATAATAATTCTAATTGTTGTGCATGTTGATCCTGTGGTACCGATAGAACGGCGAATGCATTGCTTGTTTTAAGTATAAATTTCTATTAAAGCTAATTAAATTTAAGTAAAGTGACCACTAACTCCTATTATTACTGATGCAGATGAGACCGCTCGTGAACCGACGTGTGGCCGAGGGTGCATCTTCTGCCGAGCGTGCAGCGGACGAGGAAGGGGTAGTAACCGTTGTCGCCTGTATACACTCAGCTTACTGTTGAATCCAGTTCCCCAAGAGCTGAAAAACAAACTGCTGCCGCCTCCTACACACTTGTTCACTCGAAGAGACTCCAATGGCGATCCGAGGGGTGAGCCTGCTGGATATGGACTTCAGCAAGGAGTTCCCCTTTGAGTTCGCCGTTCAGTCCTATGGCCGCACCAAGTTGAATGTGATGTACACCAACGATACGGACTCGGTGAAGCTCTGCCTCGCCTTAGTCCTATGGCTGCACCAGGTTCTGGAGCATTCGCCCGTTTCATCAGCAGCGCCGACTGCACCTTCGCTACGGTGGAGAGAAGGAAGAACGCGATGATTCGACCATCTCATGCAACAAGCTTGTCGACATCCAGAAGCAATACAAGATCATCGCAGGCGGAGAAGGACTCCGTGGTTGACCTCGCTGAGACCATCATCAACCCCTGATACGCCAACATGAAAGAAGACGACCTGAACACGTGGGAGGTACCTTTGAATCTAGCCTACATAACCTACGCGGCCAAGGACGCATACGCATGCTACGACATGTACAGGCAGATCTTGGACATGAGGGCGTGTCTGCTTCCCGTAACTGACGAGTACACGGACAACCGCAGTGTCATGATCAAGCGTGCCAGGAAGGTCCAGATATTGTACTTTATCTGTTTATAAGCACCTTTATCATCTGAGTGTTTCATGCATTAGCCTATGTGTCGTAATTATCTGTTTTGTCCGAAATATTTCTTTTAAGAACCCATTAACCTGATTGCTTTTTTAGTGGCTATTTGCTTATGTATGTAAAGTAGTTCACTTGTCCGTAAAAAACTAGTTCACTTTCGGCTGCCGTGCTTTGAATCTCCTTCCTCCCAACATATTCCTCTCCTCAGGTGGACCCAGCAGGTCTCTGAATTTTCTCCCACTTTCTTTTTCGATGTAAACTGAGTTTTCTCCAAGTACTTTCCCCTAGAACCAACTCAACTGTCCCACGTCTAGCCTAAAAAATAATAATACGCCACGTACTATTAACTCATCAAATTAAAATGATATTTTATTTTGTAAGTTGAAAGTTCTTACAAAATAATAATAATAATTGTTTATATGTAACTTGGCAAGTTAACTCCTAGTGATTGCGTACATAAGCTTGCAAAGATTTTACCAACGTGCAATCATGTGTTTATGTTTTTATAACATTTCTCCGTCTAGCCCAACATGATATTTTCACCCAGCCTAGCAAGTTTGCGGATTTCGAGAAAAATGCAAATGGGATTTAAACGGGCTGCATAGGTGCTACATCATTGTTTCACCCAGCCCACAAATGGACTAAAAAACAAATGGACTGGCTGACATGTGGGCCAGTAGGTCGAAGCCTAAGAAGGCGTTGGATTTACATCCAACGGCCGGCATTCTTCTTCAATCTCTCGTCTTCTTCCCCCAGCGTTGCCGGAACCGCCTGCTCCAGCCTTCGGTGTCCAGCGGTGTTGTTTTGCGCTCCTCAGCGAAACGCTACCCCGCCGACGGCTAGGCCATCCCTCCACCCCGCACCTCCTGTTATTCTCTGCCGAGTGTAGGCCCACCCTGCACCCGAACCAGTCAAGTTTCCCCCTCCTCTCCGTCTGCGACTCCACTGCCGTGTCTTCCCCATCTCCGGGTCGTTCCAGTCTGGGGCCTCGCCATCGTCCACCGCCTCGGTGCGCTCGGTCGTCGGAAGAGGACTATACATATGAGAGTCATCGGAAGAGGACTGTATGTGGAGAGCCTGACGGCTGGGACCCACGAGGTCCATGGTCGCACGCAAGGAAAGTTCCTCCTTATTACGCACTATACATGCACTGTACGTGGGAAGGGCTTCTGTATTTCACAAAAAAATGTTCCCCCAGCTGACAGGTCGGACCCACCAGCTATATCTTCGCACGCAAGGAAGTGCCTCCTTATTACGCACCAAAAAATAATACCCCCTGCTAGCTGGGACCCACCATAGTGGGTGGCTGACTTTTGGGCCTACTAAGTTGAAGAGGACGGAGGGCTTTGTCAACTTAGTCAATATGAACGATTCTAGCTCCAGTGACCGTATGATGTCCATCCAAGGGCCATAGTGCTTCTTCAACCTCTGGTTTTCTTGCTCCAGCCTCCCAAAGCAGCGCCGGTCGTGCCGCGTGCTCCTGCCTCTCGTGGCCGGTTGTGATGCCGCGGAGGCCTCACCGCCCCCTACTACTCCCACCGCTGGCCCATGGTATCCCTCTACTCACCCACACCCCCTGTTATTCTGCGGCGACGACAGCCTCACGCCGCAGCCGAACCAGTGAACCCTCGTACTCCTCTCCGCATGGGCATCCACTGTCACGTCTTCCCCGGCTCCGCGTCGTCCCCTTCCTAGGCCTTGCCATCGTCCACCGCCTTGGTGCTCTTGGCGCGGCGTGGTCAATGTGGTCAACGACCGACTTCCATCAGAAGAGTACTGTACGTGGAGAGGCTAACAGCTGGGTCCACGGCCACATCCCAGTTTTTTTGTGATTTGCCAAGTAAGTCGCTTTGCTAGGCCTGTTGGGCTGCAAATCTCTCAAGACGAGGAGAGCTTCATTCGGCTGGTCGAGAAAATGGCCTATCAGTAATGAGAAATGGGATGTACATTTCTAAAACACATCAAACCGGCAATTAGTTTCAAATATCTTTTTTTCATTTCGAGATTTTAAATTACATTAATTTTTATGCGTGGAGAATTTGTTGGATTTTATATTGATATACATTTATTTTTAAAATCAGTATGAATGTGAGTCGAAGTTTCGGGATTAAAAACAGTTCGGACCGCTTTTGAAATATGCAAAATTTCGTATAATTTTTTAACCGTGGCCACAATATGGGCTGTAATGCTAACAAAAAGAATATGGGCTCCAAAAAACCTTAAGAATTAGCAAATGGGCTGTAAATTATTAGAAGTAATGGCAGATGGGCTGTATGCTGTTTTCCACAGATTTGAGGCTTTCCTAAAAAAAGGTTGATGCACAAGCAGTGACTGTTGGATGTCCATTGAACGGCCGTCGTGCTTCTTCAATCTCTGCTCTTCCTGCTCCAGCCGCTCAAACAAGCGCCGGCGGGACTGCCTGCTTCCTCCTCCCAGCGGCCGGCTGTGCTGCCGCACATGCCTCACCGCCCCATCGTACTCCCATCGCTAGCCTAGCCATCCCTCTACTCACCGACACCTGCTGTTATTCTCCGGCGACGGCAGACGAACCAGTAAACCCTCGTACAGTCGTACTCCCCTCTGCGTGGGAAACAACTGCCGAGTCTTCCCTGCCTCCGTGTCGTTCCCTTCCTAGGCCTCGCTGTCGTCCACCGCCCTGGTGCTCTCGGCGCGGCCTGGTCAACGTGGTCAACGACCGACATGCATCTGAAGTGGAATGTACGTGGAGAGGCCGACAGCTGGGTCCACGGCCGCACGCAAGGAAATGCCTCCTTATTACGCGCAAAATAATGATTCCTCCACCTGACATCAAGGACCCACCGAAAGGGCCTCTGTATTTCGTGAAAAAAACGTTACCGCCGCTGACAACTTGGACCCACCAGTTATATCTTCGCACGCAAGGAAGTGCCTCCTTATTACGCACAAAAAAATGAATACTCCCCTGTTAGCTGGGACCCAGTATAGTGGCAGGCTGACTTGTGGGCCTACTAAGTTGAGGGGGACTAAGGGCTTTGTCAACTTAGTCAATATGCACGATTCTAGCTCGACTGTCAGTACGATGTCAATCTTACGGCCGTAGTGCTTCTTCAACCTCTGGTCTTCTTGCTCCAGCCGCCCAAACCAGTGCCGGTCGTGCCTCGTGCTCCTGCCTCCCGTGGCCGGCTGCGATGCGGCGGAGGACTCAACGCCCCCTACCATTCCCACCACTGGCCAGGCCATCCCTCTACTCACCCACACCTCCTGTTATTCTGCGGTGACGGCAGCCTCACACCGCAGCGAACAGTGAACCCTCGTACTCCTCTACGCGTGGGCATCCACTGCCGCGTCTTCCCCGGCTCCGTGTCGTCCCCTTCCTAGGCCTCGCCGTCGTCCACCGCCCTGGTGCTCTTGCCGCGGCGTGGTGAACATGGTCAAGGAACGGCTTCCAGCGGACATGGATCAGACGTAGAGAGGTCGATACCGGGTCCACGGCCGCAGCAAGGAAGTGCCTCCTTATTACGTGCAAAATAATTATTCCTCCACCTGACAGCGGGGACCCATCGGACGGGCCACCATATTTCGTGAAAAAAATGCTTGCCCCTGACTGCTGGGACCCACCAGCTACATCTTCGCACGCAAGGAAGTTCGTCCGAAAAAAAAAACGATTCGCCCCCTGACTACTGGGACCCACCAGCTACATCTTTGCAGGCAAGGAAGTGCCTGACAGTCGGGACCCACCTGGTCGAAGCATACATAGCGCTGTCATTCTGGTCGTGAACGTGTACGTACATATATACTGGTGGATGTAGAGGCGCACACGTGTCGTAGTAGAGGCGCGTACGTGTCGTAGTAGAGGCGCGCACGTAGCATGTACACGTACGTACAACGGCCAGGGTGCAAGAAAGAAAATACGGCCACGTATGTGTACATACGGACGGGTTCTCGAACGCCTACTCGCGCATACATACGGCCAGGGCTCGTGTACATGGCTGGGTCGGAACGGAGAAACAACATCGTCGTCGTGTTCATAGGGAGGCAATGGAATGCGTCGTCTTCATGGGGAGGCAACGAAATGCGTCGTGTTCATCGGGAGGCAACATAACGCGTGGGAGCCAACCACCTGGGTTGGAACGAAATGCGTGGTCGTGTTCATCGGGAGGGCTTGGACGGAACAGGCGATGGAACGAGGTGCAGCGTACCGCTGGCGGAGGAAACGGACCTCCTACGTTGAACAGGGTCCTGTTGATCGAGAGGGTGTGGCATACCGCAAAACGGAGGAAACCGACCTACTACGGTCGAAACAGGGGTCTGTTGATCGGAAGGGTGTGGCGTGCCGCAAAAGCGGACGAAACAGACCTCCCTACGGTCAGCAGGGGTCTTGTTGATCGGGAGGTGTGTGGCGCAACGCAAAAAGGGCAAAACGGACCTCCACAGTGGCGGGGTCCTGTTCATCGGGAGGGTGTGGCGTGCATCGCGAGCAGGACTCCACGGGATACTGTTCATCTCCACCATCGACCTCCTCCAGCCTCCACGGGCTAGCGTCGACCTCTTCCAGCCTCCACGGGCTCCTATTTATCCAGCCTCCACCGTGCGCTACTCCACCGGCTACTGTTCAACCACCCGTCCACGGGCACCCCTCCACCGTCTACTGTTCATCCAGCCCTCCACACCACGGGGTCCTGTTCATCCACCCCTCCACGGGCACCCCTCCACCGTCTCTTCGCTCATCCAGCCCTCCACCACACCATAGGGTCCTGTTCATCCAGGCAACGCCACCGCCACTTGTTCATCCAAACTCCCCGCAACGCCACTTTGTTCATCCCAGAGGCAGCATCGATCGGCTTGATTAGCAACAAGAGCGGCGAATCGCCGGGCTCGATGGCGTAGCTGCGGTGCAATTGCTCGGGTTCGATTAGAGCCCAATGCCTCGCTTCGTGTTCAATTAGAGCCAACGCCTCGCACGCACGCGTCGTGTCTGAGAGAAACACGCATCGCCGGCCCCGACCTCCCACCGTAACCGAACTCGGCGAAATTTTCCTCGCCTCGCTTCTACCACGGTTTTTCCGTCATGTACGGCCCAAAGAATGTCATGCAGCTGCGTCTCGGCCCGCCCAGACGAAAAGCCCATTTTTTATCATGATTTTTTGTCATAGAAGTAGGAGCCCACCACATCTATGATGATACTGGGTTTTGTCACAATTATCGTCATAGAAGTGTCATATGTATGACAGAAAAAAATTCATTCGGCCCAAAATGTCACGGATGTGTCTTTTCTTTGTAGTGTTTTTATGGGTTTACTATTCATCCGGGCTCATTTGAGGTCGAGCTAAGAATAGTCATGTCTGATACGATCCATTTTCCTCTATAAGAACCCGGCTGCTACTATGGCTAGACCCTAGGGAACCCTCAGGCCACCTAAAGAGGTAGCGTGGGTTTATAGCCCACTACTAGTAACAGAGTAGTAGTAGCGCGGGTTGTATCCCCGTCGCTACTACTAATTAGCAGCAGCGCGTGCTATAAACACCCGCCACTGCTAATTATCTATCTATAAGGTTGTTTCTAGTAGTGGGGGCCTGTCATGGCCTATGACATGGGAACATGCGAATGTTAGTATTGGCACACATAAACGTGTGCCAAGGGGGAACTTTCCTGCTGGGCCGGCGAGGATGCCAGTTCCTTTGAGCGAGGGTGTATGTTACATCATGTCTTAATAGAAATGACAGGCTGCTCATATCAACAAGGATTTTTTTTGCGGGAAAAACTTCCGATCTATTCGTCTTCAATAATGGTAGTACAACGAACACTAGAAATAATAAAACTTAGATATAGATCCGTAGACCACGTAGCGACGACTACAAGTACCAAAGCGAGCCAAAGGCGCGCCGCTGTCATCGCCCCTCCCTCGCCGGAGTCGAGCAAACCTTTATGTAGTAGACAGTCGAGAAGTCGTCGTGCTAAGGTCTCATAGAACCAACATACTAGAACAACAACCGCCGCCGATGAAGAGTATAGATTAGAAGGATCCAACCTGAAGACAGAAGAGCATAGACTAACGACGAACAGATCCGAGGAAATCCACCAAAGACAGATCCGCCGGAGACACGCCTCCACCCGACCACCGACAATGCTAGACGCATCAACGGAATGAGGACTAGACAGCGAGACCTTTATTCATATCTTCAGGGAGCCGCCGATGTCTCGCCTTCCTGAGCAGGATACAAACCCTAACAAAACTTGAAAAAGATCTAAAAACGGAACCCTCCCACCGACAAGGGTTGGCATCCACTCCGCCCCCATGGCCCGAAGGCCACCGGAGACGGGGTGGACCGGCGCCAGCGCCGGTGGGAGGCAGAGGAACCCTAGACTTTTGGGGAGGCGGCGGCAGGCTAGGTCGTACACGGGAAACTCGCCCCTCCAATCAACCTTTAAAAAACACAGTACATACACGTAAGCTAAGGAATTCCTTATTTATTAGGAGCTCATGTGCATGGAACCTCAAAGTTCCTTATTTATTAGGAGCTCATGTGCATGGAACCTCAAAGTTAAGCGTGCTTGACTTGGAGAATTTGATGATGAGCGGCCGACTAAGAAGTTTATCGCGAGTGCGCATAAATGAGGACAAAGTGCACATTAAAGGCTAGTGTTGATCTGAGGAGTCAGTCTAGATCCCGCTAGGCATAACGGCTAGGAACTGATGTTTGTGACCAAGGCGTTACAGCGTGGGAAGTCGCACTACTTGAAATCCCTCTTGTGGTGTGAGTAGGAATAAGCTGAAAACTCTCTCTCGCACTGTCAGTTGGGTTTGGAGCGAGCTCCAAAGGAAGAAGCTGAGAGGCCACATATGGATGGAGCTCCAGAAGTTATGGCGATTGAGGGTGGTGGTGACTTTACTATAACTGATTTTTTGTGCCCCGTGCTCCATATGAGGATGATTATGCAATTTTTGTGTATATATGGCAACTTTGCTAGGGTTGCTTTTAGATGTTTACAATAAGACACTATTAAGATATTCGTTAGATTGTACGTTTTACAAATCTCTACCATGTACTCCCGCGCCTCATACAAAACGATTATACATCTTTACCATTTTACTATATTTCTTTAACAATTACTAAATATCCAAAGAGAGTTCCATGCATATCCATGTAGATATACATGTATAAAGTATGTAATTTACAACATTAATCTAAGATATTTTTTTCTTACATCTTACCATTGAAATTTTGTTGAAACATATATTTTGGTGATATACACTACAATTGTATAAAAACACAATAATTCCTACTCAATGACCGTAGTGTTGGGGAACGCAGTATTTCAAAAAATTTCCTACGATCACGCAAGATCTATCTAGGAGATGCATAGCAACGAGACAGGAGAGTGTGTCGACGTACCCTCGTAGACCGAAAGCGGAAGCGTTTAGTAACGCGGTTGATGTAGTCGAACGTCTTCACGATCCAACCGATCCAAGTACCGAACGTACAACACCTCCATGTTGCACACGTTCAGCACGATGACGTCCCTTGAGCTCTTGATCCAGTTGAGGACGAGGGAGAGTTCCATATGCACAACGGCGTGGCGAAGGTGATGAGGCGCAGGGCTTCGCCTAAGCACTACGACGATATGACCGAGGTGTTAAACTATGGAGGGGGGCACCGCACATTGCTACGAGATTGTCTGTTGTGCTTTGGGGTGCCCTCCTGCCCACATATATAAAGGAGGGGGGAGGAGGAGGCCGGCCAAGGAGGAGGAGCGCCAGGGAGGAGTCCTACTTGGACTCCTAGTCCAAGTAGGATTCGGCCCCCCCTTTTTCCTTTCTTCCACCGAAGGGAAAGGAAGGAGGGGAGAAGGAGAAGGAATTCGGTTTGGGCAGGGGGGAGGCGCGCGCCACCTCGTGGCCCTTCTTCCCTCTCTCCACTAAAGCCCACTAAGGCCCATTAACTTTCCTGGGGGTTCCGGTAACCCCTCGGTACTCCGGAAAAATACCTGGATCACTCGGAACCATCCGATGTCCGAATATAACCTTCCAATATATGAATCTTTACCTATCGACCATTTCGAGACTCCTCGTCATGTCCGTGATCTCATCCAGGACTCCGAACAAACTTCGGTCATCAAATCACATTACTCATAATACAAATCGTCATCGAATGTTAAGCGTGCGGACCCAACGGGTTCGAGAACTATGTAGACATGACCGAGACACATCTATGTAGATATGAACTAGGGACACAAGTTTCCGGTTAATACAATTCTAGCATGAATAATAAACATTCATCATGATATAGGGAAATATAAATAACAACTTTATTATTGCCTCTAGGGCATATTTCCTTCAGTCTCCCACTTGCACTAGAGTCAATAATCTGGATTACATAGTAATGATTCTAACACCCATGGTGTCTTGGTGCTGATCATGTTTTGCTCGTGGAAGAGGCTTAGTCAACGGGTCTGCAACATTCAGATCCGTATGAATTTTGCAAATCTCTATGTCTCCTTCCTTGACTTGATCGCGGATGGAATTGAAGCGTCTCTTGATGTGTTTAGTTCTCTTGTGAAATATGGATTCCTTCGCCAAGGCTATTGCTCCAGTATTGTCACAAAAGATTTTTATTGGACCCGATGCACTAGGTATTACACCTAGATCGGATATGAACTCCTTCATCCAGACTCCTTCATTTGCTGCTTCCGAAGCAGCTATGTACTCCGCTGCACACGTAGATCACGCCACGACGCTCTATTTGGAACTGCACCAGCTGACAGCTCCACCATTCAACATAAATACGTATCTGGTTTGTGACTAAGATCTTGGGGATTGCAGTAATTTCAAAAAATTCCTAGGCACACGCAAGATCCATCTAGGTGATTGCTACGTCTTGAGCTTGTGTTGGTTTTCCCCGAAGAGGAGAGGATGATGCAGCAGAGTAGCGTAAGTATTTCCCTCAGTTTTTGAGAACCAAGGTATCAATCCAAAGAGGAGGCCACGTGAGTCCCTCGTACCTACACAAAGCAAATAGCTCCTCGCAACCAACGCGAATAGGGGTTGTCAATCCCTTCACGGTCACTTACGAGAGTGAGATCTGATAGAGATGATAGATAATATTTTTGGTATTTTTTGGTATAAAGATGCAAAGTAAAAAAAAATCAAAGTAAAGAGCAAAGAAAAAAAAAGCGTAGGAAGATTAATATGATGAAAATAGACCCGGGGGCCATAGATTTCAGTAGTGGCTTCTCTCAAGAGCATAGGTATTTTACGGCGGGTGAACGAATTACTGTTGAGCAATTGACAGAATTGAGCATAGTTATGAGAGTATCTAGGTATGATCATCTATATAGGCATCACGTCCGAGACAAGTAGACCGACTCACCTTTGCATCTACTACTATTACTCCACTCATCGACCGCTATCCAAAGATGCATCTAGAGTATTAAGTTCATAAGAACAGAGTAATGCATTGAGCAAGATGACATGATGTAGAGGGATAAACTCAAGCAATATGATATAAACCCCATCTTTTTATCCTCGATGGCAACAATACAATACGTGCCTTGCTGCCCCTACTGTCACTGGGAAAGGACACCGCAAGATTGAACCCAAAGCTAAACACTTCTCCCATTGCAAGAACTACCAATCTAGTTGGCCAAACCAAACAGATAATTCGAAGAGACTTGTAAAGATAACTCAATCATACATAAAAGAATGCAGAAAAGATTCAAATATTGCTCATAGATAATCTTGATCGTAAACCCACAATTCATCGGTGTCAACAAACACACCGCAAAAATAAGATTACATCGAATAGATCTCCACGAGAGAGGGGGAGAACATTGTATTGAGATCCAAAAAGAGAGAAGAAGCCATCTAGCTACTAACTATGGACCCGAAGGTCCGAGGTAAACTACTCACACTTCATTGGAGAGGCTATGATGATGATGTAGAAGCCCTCCGTGGTGGAATCCTTCCCATGAGCTCCGGAATAGGCCCCAAGATGGGATCTCGTGGATACTGAAAGTTGCGGCGGTGGAATTAGGTTTTTGGCTCCGTATCTGATCTGACGAGGGTACGTAGGTATATATAGGAGGAAGGAGTACGTCGGCGGAGCCTCGAGGGTCCCACGAGGTAGGCGGCGCGCCCTAGGGGGGGCGCCCTCCACCCTCGTGGCCGCCTCAGAGCTTTCTTGACCGAGGGTCCAAGTCTCCTGGGTCTTATCCGATGAGAAAATCACGTTCCCGAAGATTTCATTCCGTTTGGACTCCGTTTGATATTCCGTTTCTTCGAAACTCTGAAATAGGCAAAAAACAGCAATTCTGGGCTGGGCCTCTGGTTAATAGGTTAGTCCCAAAAGTAATATAAAAGTGGAAAATAAAGCCCAATATAGTCCAAAACAATAGATAATATAGCATGGAACAATCAAAAATTATAGATACGTTAGAGACGTATCAGGCATCTAAGCTTAATTCCTACTCGTCCCCGAGTAGGTAAATGATAAAAAGAGAATTTTTGATGCGGAGTGCTACTTGGCATAATTTCAATGTAATTCTTCTTAATTGTGGTATGAATATTCAGATCCGAAAGATTCAAGACAAAAGTTCATATTGACATAAAAATAATAATACTTCAAGCATACTAACAAAGCAATCATGTCTTCTCAAAATAACATGGCCAAAGAAAGTTATCCCTACAAAATCATATAGTCTGGCTATGCTCTATCTTGACCACACAAAGTATTTAAATCATGCACAACCCCGATGACAAGCCAAGCAATTGTTTCATACTTTTGACATTTTCAAAACTTTTTCAATCTTCACGCAATACATGAGCGTGAGCCATGGATATAGCACTATATGTGGAATAGAATGGTGGTTGTGGAGAAGACAAAAAGAGGGAAGATTGTCTCACATCAACTAGGCGTATCAATGGGCTATGGAGATGCCCATCAATAGATATCAATGTGAGTGAGTAGGGATTGCCATGCAACAGATGCACTAGAGCTATAAGTATATGAACGCTCAACAAAAGAAACTAAGTTGGTGTGCATCCAACTCACTTCCTCACGAAGACATAGGGCAACTTGAGGAAGCCCATCATTGGAATATACAAGCCAAGTTCTATAATGAAAAATTCCCACTAGTATATGAAAGTGACAAAACAAGAGACTCTCTATTATGAAGATCATGGTGCTACTTTGAAGCACAAGTGTGGTAAAAGGATAGTAACATTGTCCCTTCTCTCTTTTTCTCTCATTCTTTTGGCCTCTTTTTTTTCGTCCAGAGTCTCATCCTGACTTATGGGGGGGATCATAGTCTCCATCATCCTTTACTCACTTTGGGACAATGTTATAAAAATGATGATCATCACACTTTTATTTTTCTTACAACTCAACAATTACAACTTGATACTTAGAACAAAATATGACTCTATATGTGTGCCTCTGGCGGTGTACTGGGATATGCAATGATTCATAAGTGACATGTATGAAAGAATTATGAACGGTGGCTTTGCCACAAATACGATGTCAACTAAATGATCATGCTAAGCAATATGACAATGATGGAGCGTGTCATAATAAACGGAACGGTGGAAAGTTGCATGGCAATATATCTCGGAATGGCTATGGAAATGCCTTGATAGGTAGGTATGGTGGCTGTTTTGAGGAAGGTTTAAGGTGGGTGAATGATACCGGTGAAAAGTGCGTGGTATTAGAGAGGCTAGCAATGGTGGAAGGGTGAGAAAAGTGCGTATAATCCATGGACTCAACATTAGTCATAAAGAACTCATATACTTATTGCAAAAATCTACAAGTTATCAAAGCAAAGTATTACGCGCATGCTCCTAGGGGGATATATTGGTAGGAAAAAGACCATCGTCGTCCCCGACCGCCACTCATAAGGAAGACAATCAATAAATAAATCATGCTCCGACTTCATCACATAACGGTTTACCATACATGCATGCTACGGGAATCACAAACTTTAACACAAGTATTCCTCAAATTCACAACTACTCAACTCGCATGACTCTAATATTATCACCTCCATATCTCAAAATAATTATCACGCATCAAACTTTTCTTAGTATTCAATGCACTCAAAAGAAAGTTTTACAAATCTTGAATACCAAGCATATTATTATTAAGCAAATTACCATGCTATTTAAGACTCTCAAAATAACCTAAGTGAAGCATGAGAGATCAATAGTTTCTTTAAAACAAATCCACCACTGTGCTCTAAAATATAAAGTGAAGTACTAGAGCAAAACTATAAATCTCAAAAGATATAAGTGAAGCACATAGAGCAAAAACTATCAAGCTCAAAAGATATAAGTGAAGCACATAGAGTATTCTAACAAATTCCAATTCATGTATGGCTCTCTCAAAAGGTGTGTACAGCAAGGATGATTGTGGTAAACTAACAAACAAAGACGCAAATAATACAAGACGCTCCAAGCAAAACACATATCATGTGGTGAATAAAATATAGCTCCAAGTAAAGTTACCGATGGGCGTGGGCCGAAAGAGGGATGCCTTCCGGTCATCCCCAAGCTTTGACTTTTGGTGTCCTTGGATTATCTTGGGGTGCCATGGGAATCCCCAAGCTTAGGCTATTTCCACTCCTTGTTCCATAATCCATCAAAAAATTCACCCAAAACTTGAAAACTTCACAACACAAAACTCAACAGAATTCTCGTGAGTCTCCGTTAGCGTAAAGAAAACAAAAGATCACTTCAAGGTACTGTAATGAACTTATTATTTATTTATATTGGTGTTAAAACTACTGTATTCCAACTTCCCTATGGATCATAAACTATTTTACTAGCCATAGATTCATCAAAATAAGCAAACAACACACGAAAAACAGAATCTGTCAAAAACAGAACAGTCTGTAGTAATCTGTAACTAAAGCAAACTTCTGGAACTCAAAAAATTCAGCCAAAATAGGAAGACCTAGGCAATTTCTTTATTGATCAGAAGCAATTGTAATCACTAGTTTATCACGTTCTGGTGATTTTTAACAATTGTTTTCGTGAACCGAAAGTTTCTGGAAATTACAGCAAGATCAAATAACTATTATCCAAGAAGATCCTATAGGTTTAACTTGGCACAAACACTAATTAAAACATAAAACCACATCTATTTTTTTGGATAAACTTCTTCTCTTTTATTCATTCATAAGTAAATTAGCATCGTTTACAAGTAAAGGGATAACCTCGTTAGGGGCGTTATCCATCCAAACACTCGGAGAGGAAAATCTAGCTAACCTTGCTAGTTCATGAGCTACTCGATTACGTTCCCTATTACAATGATCATAAATGACATGGGAAAACCTGATGACATGAAATAACAGTCATCTATAGTGGATGAAGCGACTGAAGAAGAGTAGCCTTGGCTCAACGCATTCACCACCTCCATGCTATCCGAATTCACTTCAATCTTACTACATCCGATGGTATTAGCATGATTCAAATCAAACCTCACTGCAATTGCTTCTGCTGTGAACGAGTCGAAGCAAAGGTCCATCTTTTCATTAGCAGCCGCTATAAATTTCCCCCTATGGTCCCATATAACTGCTCCAAATGTTGCTGCGAGTGTGTCACTATCAAATCCCGCATCAACATTTAATTTCACGTAACCATACTTTGGTTTCAACCAAGCATCTGAACGGACGTGAGCCTTTGGGCTGTAAGAGATGGTATAATTTGCTACTAAGCCTCTCACTGACATATTGATTTGATATGCACTTTGAGTTTCTTCGTCATGTGTCAATTTTCGCCTTTCATACCACAAATACCAAGCCGTCGTTGCCATCATTTCTCTGAACTTCGGCAAGCCCAACACTTGGATTTGTTGTTACGGAAGGCCTGTAAGATGTGCCAACACAAGCTCACCCGCCTTGTCAACTTTCAGTGCCTGTTTGATAACAAGCTCAAGACCGAGCATCTTCCACATGTCCATTGCCAATTTGCATTCGAACAACATATGTCTTATGTCATCAGGCCCCTGGTTACAGGCTGGGCAACTCGGATTTATTTTCAAGTGCTTATTAGCCAAGATAGATTGACAGGGAATAACACTCTGGAGCGTGCACCACATAAATATTTTTATCTTTGCTGGGCAGACTAAGTTCCATACCGAGTCCCATGTATAAGATGGGTTTGAAGCTCCAGCCGTTGATTACAACTTGTGCCCAAATTGAAATTCCCATTCTGTATGGTATGCAGACCGCACCGTGAAAGTACCTGACTTTGTCATGTTCCATGCCAGGAAATCTGTCATCTCATGTAATGGTAGTGGAATGGCCAAAATCCTTCGAACATCCACTTGCCAGAACGTTTGGTTAACCAGCTGCTCATCCCAACTCCACAGCCTTTGGATCAATGAGGTCGAAACTCTAGAAATAAGATTGTTGCCCTTGGTGAAATCACCTTTCTTGTTGGGCTATGAGGTATCCAGGATCATCCCATATGCTAATTTTCTCACCATCACCAACTCTCCAAATATACCCACGTCGAGCGTATCAACTCCGCCATAATACTCCGCCATGTATATGAAGCCTTCTTTTTAAAGTTGCATTCATGAGATCTCCATCAAGAAAATATTTCGCCTTAAGGATCAACGCACACAAAGAGTCCGGGTTGTCAATAAGGCGCCATGCCTGTTTTGCCAGAAGTGCAAGATTAAAGCAGTGAATATCTCTGAAGCCCATACCCCCTTCTTTCTTGGGAATACACGTCTTCCACCATGCAAACCAGTGCATCCTCTTATGAGCAGCGTCATCACCCCACCAAAAATGAGATATCGCATCTGTGATTCCTTTACAAATTTTCTTAGGAATTTGAAAGACCGACATCGCATAAGTTGGTATTGCTTAAGCAACAGACTTAATAAGAACTTCTTTCCCTCCTGAAGAGAGACACTTCTCCTTCCACCCCGTAAGCTTCATAATTAACCAATCTATTAGATATTGAAAACTGTCACTTTTATCAAGTCCAAGAGTAGCAGGCAATCCTAGATACTTGTCTTTTAAGGCCTCGGTCATGATATTCAGACAAGAGCAAATCTGAGCCTTCATATTTACCTCGGTGCTGGGGCTAAAAAAGATACTTGATTTGTCAACACTAACAAGTTGCCTGGATGCAGCACAATATAAATCTAGAATTGATCTCAAGCACATTGAATTCTGAATATTAGCTTTCATCAAAATTAATGAATCATCAGCAAAGAGTAGATTTGTTACCGCAGGTGCATCACTACAGACCTTGACCCCCATTAAGTCTCCACTCTGTTCCGCATGATAAAGTAGGGTTGTCAAACCCTCCATACATAGGAGAAACAGATATGGGGAGAGTTGGTCACCCTGTCGAAGACCTCGGAGAGTTTGAAATATTCCGTCTCCACTGAGTTATATCTCACCTTATATTAAACAGAAGACACACACAACATTATCATCTTAACCCAGTCCTCATGGAATCCCAGCTTCAACAACATTGCTTCCAGGAAAACCCACTCAACTCTATCATAGGCTTTATGCATATCAAGTTTCACCGCACACCAAGCATCTTTGCCCACCTTTTTTTGTTTTATTGCATGTAAACTCTCGTAAGCTATTAGCACATTATCTGTAATGAGTCGACCAGGAACAAAGGCACTTTTGGTAGGGCTAATGATCTCTGGGAGTAACACCCTGAGTCTCGCAGCTATCATCTTAGAAATTACCTTGTATACCACATTGCATAAACTGATCGGTCTGAATTGAGTAACTTTCTCCAGGGAATTTACTTTTGGGATCATGACAATAGTAGTGTCATTCCACCCTTGTGGCATAACTCAGGAATTGATCGCATTCAGAACTTCCATGACCAAGTCATCACCCAACATAGACCAGAACCGTTTATAAAAGACCGCGTGAAGGCCATCTGGTCCTGGTGCCTTGAAATCTCCAATGGAAAAGAGAGCCTTCCGTACCTCCTCGGCCGTGTATGGCGCCACCAGGGTCGTATTCATTGCTTCCAAAACTCGCCTCTGGACTTTACTCAAAACATTAATATCGGGTACGGTCACCTGGGATGTAAAAAGCTCTTTGAAATAACTCGTAATTATACTATTTATATCATCCAACTCCTCCTTCCAAACCCATGTATCATCAAGCAATCTTCGGATACAATTCCTTTTCTTACGAGCTGTAGCTGCTTTGTGGAAATAAGATGTATTTCTGTCACCATGTAGTAGCCAGTTGGCTCGTCCATGTTGCAGCAACACTAGCTCCTCCTTATCTAATAGGTTTTCTATTAGGATTGTGCCTCCTTGATTTTCTGTCTTACTTCTTCTGTCAGTGTACATCTTCTCAACTTCTCTAGCTCTTTCTTCAACTTATTAATTCTCTTCTTCGAACCTTTGAGTGTATCACGGTCCCAAATGAACATGTCATCCTTAATCGACTTGGTTACGGGCCTTAAGCGAAGGACCGATCCTCGCCAGCTTCGCTCTTTCCCAGCGCTTTTAACAATTTCATCAAGCGTAGATTGACTCAACCATCTTGCTTCAAACCTTCTTTCACCTCTTTGCCTCTCATTCCCATAATCATGAATAATATTCTGTATCTAGCAGTATTGGTCTGTGGTATGAATGCACATGGTGTTCATGGATAACCGCTGCATAAGGAAAAATATCAGCCCACTTTTCGTTGCATAAGGCTCTATCCAACCTTTCTCTGATCACACCTCTACTCCAAGTAAAAGGGTCCCTGAGGGAGTTCCGGACTAGGGGGTGTCCGGATAGCCGAACTATCATCATCGGCCGGACTCCAAGACTATGAAGATACAAGATTGAAGACTTCGTCCCCGTGTCCGGATGGGACTTTCCTTGGCGTGGAAGGCAAGCTTGGCGATACGGATATGTAGATCTCCTACCATTGTAACCGACTCTGTGTAACCCTAACCCTATCCGTGTCTATATAAACCGGAGGGTTTTAGTCCGTAGGGACGAACAACAATCATACCATAGGCTAGCTTCTAGGGTTTAGCCTCTTTGATCTCGTGGTAGATCCACTCTTGTAACACACATCATCAATATTAATCTAGCAGACGTAGGGTTTTACCTCCATCAAGAGGGCCCGAACCTGGGTAAAACATCGTGTCCCTTGTCTCCTGTTACCATCCGCCTAGACGCACAGTCCGGGACCCCCAACCCGAGATCCGCCGGTTTTGACACCGACACTGGTGCTTTCATTGAGAGTTCCTCTGTGTTGTCACCGATAGATCCGATGGCTCCTTCGATCATCAACAACGACGCAGTCCAGGGTGAGACTTCTCTCCCCAGGCAGATCTTCGTGTCCGGCGGCTTTGCACTGCGGGCCAATTCGCTTGGCCATCTAGAGCAGATCGAAAGCTACGCCACTGGCCGTGAGGTCAGATGCGGAAGTTTAAACTATACGGCCGATATCCGCGGAGACTTGATCTTCGACGGATTCGAGCCACAGCCACGCGCCAGACCGCCTTGATGGGCATGATCTAGCTCAGCGATTGCCAAAGGCCTGGAGGCCACACCAGAATCCGCTCCAACCCTTAATCCGGAGCCGGACTCCCCGATCGGGGACGAGTGGTTGGACACCGCCTCGGGGGCTTTAATCTCTACGGCGATCGAGCCGAACTCCATCCCTGTCCTTTGTGAAGACCTCGACTCCAGGGTACCGGACTCTTCTCCGGACTCCGAATCATCCACGCCCTTGCCGATCGAATCCGATTGGGTGCCCGTTATGGAGTTCATGGCCGCGGACATCTTTCAGCACTCGCCTTTTGGCGACATCCTGAATTCACTAAAGTCTCTCTCTTTATCCGGAGAGCCCTGGCCGGACTACGGCCAGGAAGGTTGGGATACGGACGATGAAGAAATTCAACGCCCACCCACCACCCACTTCGTAGCCACTGTCGATAGCCTACACGATGTGCTCGATTTCGACTCCGAAGACATCGACGATATGGACGACGATGTAGGAGAAAACAATGAACCAAAGCACCTATAGGATGTCGGACAACCTCACCCCATGATGTATACTTGGTGTAGACACCTAAAGAATATGAAGACGAGGAGCAACGGGACGCTACGAAGGATAAATCCCTCGAAAAGCAGTCAAAACGGCAACGTAAACGCCGAACAAAGTCCCGCCTCAACAAAGACCCATCCATAGAGCAGGGCGAACCGGTGGACAACGAATAACCTATCGAGCAGTCATCCGAACAAGACAACTTGGATAAACAATCTGTCCCCGACAAAGACAACAGTCCGGACGATCTCACACCAGACAAACCACCGGAGCAAAATGACCTCCAGAAAAGGCTCGTCGCCACTGCACGTAGCCTGAAAAAGCAGAAGCGGAAGCTCAAAACAGCGGAAGATGCACTCAGGATTAGATGGAGCAAAGTATTCAGCACCGCAGGTAAGTACGGCGACAGTCGCCGAACAAAGAGCTACCCGAAAAGAAAGCTACTGCCCGAATTCGACGAGGAGGCCTTAGAGCCCCCACAATTAAAAAGCAAGAAGGCCACCCGGTCGGATGGACGACCTCATGGCAAACGAGGCGGCGAATGGCGCCAAGACACAAGCCAATATGCGATCCGCATAAGGATTCACATCAAGAGGATGGCCCGATTAGGTCCATCTATGGGCCAAGAAAGCAGGCTCGTCAAAGCAATGCAATACGCCAAAATTCAAGATCATGGCACACCCAATATAGGGCGCCAGACACCCCTATGTTTCACCGATGAGGTGCTGGATCATGAATTTCCAGCGGGATTCAAACCCGTAAACATAGAGGCATACGACGGAACAACAGACCCTGCAGTCTGGATCGAGGACCATATCCTCCACATACACATGGCTAGAGGAGACGATCTCCACGCCATAAAATACTTACCCCTTAAACTCAAAGGCCCAGCTCGGCATTGGCTTAAAAGCCTCCCCGAAAATACCATTGGAAGCTGGGGAGAGCTCGAGGATGCATTCCGGGCAAATTTTCAGGGGACTTATGTCCGCCCTCCGGATGCAGATGATCTAAGTCACATAACTCAACAGCCCGGAGAGTCAGCCCGGAAATTCTGGAACAGGTTCCTTACTAAAAAGAACCAAATAGTCGACTGTCCGGACGCCGAAGCCTTAGCAACTTTCAAACACAACGTCCGCATTTAATGGCTCGCCAGACACCTCGGCCAAGAAAAGCCAAGAACAATGGCCGACCGACAAGCCTCATGACCCGCTTATGCGGAGAGGACAAATGGCGGCTAGATGCAGCACCAGCGACCCGAGTACATCCGAGATCAGGGATGGAAATGGAAATCATGACGCAGAAAAGATCAGCCGGAATAAGGAAAATGGCCCAAATAGTACGGTGGTCAACGCCGGATTCAAATGCTCTCGGCCGAACAACAAAACACTGCCCCTAAAGGATAACAGTGACGAGCTATCCAACCTAAACACGATTCTGGATAGTCTGTGTCAAATACATGGTACCTCCGGGAAGCCTGCTAACCATACCCACAGAGATTGTTGGGTCTTCAAACAGTCCGGCCGACTTAACGCCAAACACAAGGGGCTCGACACACCAAATGCGAGTGACGAAACCCAAAAGCAGAACTCCGGAAAACGAAAAACTTTCCCACAGGAGGTTAAAACAGTAAACTCACTTCACGTGATCAAAGGGAAAAACAAAGCGGCGCCCCCTAAAAGGCGCGCCGCACACTGCTTGTCAAAACCAATCACCTTCGACCATCAGTACTATTCCGATAATATCCGGAACGCAGGATGGACTGCCTTGATATTGAATCCTATAATCAACGGATTCCAATTTACACATGTCCTCATGGACGGCGGCAGTGATATAAACCTGATATATCACGACACAATCCGCAGGATGGGGATAAACCCAACCAAAATTCGCCATAGCAACACCTCCTTTAAAGGAGTACTGCCAGGCCCATACGTCCTTTGCACGGGCTCCATACTGCTAGAAGTTGTGTTTGGTTCATCCGACAACTTCCGTCGCGAAAGGTTACTCTTCCATGTCGCCCGCTTAAAAGTAGCCATCAAGCACTATTGGGACGCCAAGCTACCGCTTTAACGCAATACCGCATTATGCATCTCTAACACTTAAAATGCCCGGTCCACGCGGCATCATCTCGTTGAAAGGAAGTATTAAATGTTACTCGAGCGCGGAAGAAGGGGAGACTGCATCGAAAGCTCCACAGCTATCCGGCTCCACTAGGCAAAGAACTTGCAATAGGTCATTCAAACCCCGGATACGGCTAGACGAGTCCGGCGCCCACTAGCGGCATACCCCCATACAAGGGGCTGCATGCATGTATAACAAGAGACAATAAAGCTCAATTTTGTTCACTTCTTTGAACCGTACTCTGTTCATTTAATATTAAGTACATCTTTCGCACGCTCCTTTTTCTTTCAAACTAAGTTCCTCTCTTTTACAGATGAACAACGTGTTACACCCGTCCAGGATACGGCACAACGGAGACACAGGCGCAGACGTGCAGCAGGGGCCCGTTGCAAGGATTCTTTTCAGATTAAGACCCTGCGTAAACCTTTTTTCACTGTCTCTTGTTGATATACATTCCCCAGTTCCTTAAATATAACCGAGGAGGAGGCTGGTGCTTTGGCATTGGCCGCACCAGAATTTCTGGCGTGCACGGACACAAAGGGCTTAGGGCCTTATTTTGCCCATTTTCATAAAGACCGAATACCTTAGGGAGTATTCGGCGTCTCGAAGTTAGGCCTTATATGCATCAGCTCCGAATCATGTCTTTGGTCAAATGTTGGGTTGCCCGGCTCGTGTTTTGCTGCCTTACGTTCCGTTTTTCACGGCTAACGCGGCACCAGGAGAACTATCGCGATTGTGCCCCGTTCGCCGGGCGAGCACCTCGAGAGAAAGCCGAAAACCGATTGTCATGATATAGCGAGACTGGTCAACCACTCGATGACTCACCGGAATGTTTAGAATTCCTCCGCATTAACGAAGGACCGGTTTTCAGTCAGGCACATACGCACCCCGAATTCGGGAGAGTGCGGTGCCCCCAGGGGCTATATAGTAGCCCCACCCTCGAACTCCTATGGCTAAGTGAAGGTGATAAAATATTATAGTCCGGTTGCCTGGTTTGCTACGCTATCACCTCCTTAACAGGACCAAGACGTTGGATTAAGTGTGAAAAAGCGCTTTTTTTGCAAACACCCCCGCACTATGTGCGTGGGGGCTGAAGCCAAGGACTGCCATCTTCAAAGTTATATACACATATACATAAACGGCCGACAGGAGAGTAGTTTACTACTTGAACGCACAAGTATAAAAAGCACTTATATTACATTGAAACATCGTTTTCACGAATCATACATATCATTCAAACATAATATCCTTCGAGCATCGCGTCTCTACTAAACGAGCGCCCGGCAGACTTCTTCAAAGTAGTGCTCGGCAGTACTCGCCTCTGTCCGAATCTTGGGAGGCAACGTCGGTGGCCTTCATCTCCGCCAAGATGTCTTGACACGGGCAAGAGCCATCCACGCCCTCAATACACGCCGATCGCTTCATTGCGTCAATACCCGCACCGCACCAAGAAACCGCTGCACTACACCAAAATAGCTCTTGGTGGGGTCCGTCCGCCACAAGTGAGTCAAGACATGCTTCATGGCCAATCTGCATAATCGATTCAGCTCGCCCACTCGCCAACTGATCGGTCAGCGGTAGAGAACGCCCGGACTATGGAATTGCGACCAAGATAGCTCTTCCCTTTTGTGCCCCTTCGCCCCGGAAGTGCTCAACTGCTGGCCCACAGCCGCCGCCAAGTCCATATAAGCATCCTCTGAACTCCATAATTTATCCAACGGAGCATACTTTGGATCTGTATATTTCCTCCGCAGCGTAAACGGTTTTCCGGCCGCAATTGCCTGGCCCGACTCAGCTCCTCCCCGGCAGCTCTCAAAGCCGATTGGGCATTCTTGGTTTCGGCGGCCTTCTTTAGGCCCTCCTGTTCCGCTTGATGCTCTTTTTCGAGAACCTCGCAGCGATCGGTATCATTCCTTAACCTTTTGGCCATCTCGGCCATCTCCTCTTTGCTTCGGCAGTGAGCAGCCCGTTCAGCTTCTAGCTCTTCGGCCGCATTTAAAGCAGCCGCATTACTAATTCTGGCTTGCTTTTTCGCTCGGGCGTGTTCTGCCCGCAGCTCTTCCACGGCAGCGGCACCATCTGCATTAAGCATATGATTAGTAAGACATGGGCGTTAAGCTCCCTTACCAGGTGTCCGCATAGAAGTCGCATACCTTGTGACTCGTCAAACCGTTTATTGACCAAATATGATGTCCGCATCCGCCTCATCAAGCTGCCGCTTTAGTTCGGCATATTCATCAGTCCGGCTGGCCTCCGGACGCCCTGCCACCTGTTTAGGAGCGGCGATATGTTAAAACTGAGAATTTGATCCTCGGCACGTTGTCAATTTTGACAACATACCGAGTCTCAGGGGCTACTATCTATATAGGGTGCATTTTATATGCATAACTGTCAGACGGTACATCATTTTTTGCGTACCTCAAACCCCGTCAGTAAGCTTCTGATGGCTTCACGCAATCCCCTCTCCGTGGATGCAATTCTTTCAATCACCGTACCCATTAGAGCACGGTGATCTTCTACGATAGCCGCTCGCCCGAGCAAATCCTTCAGCTCCTCCGACCGCACACCACTTGGCGCCGGACCTTCCGCCCCGCCGACTTGGGGAACCCTCTGCTGACGACACCTCCGGGTTGTCCGCTTCACATGAGGGTGCGACAGGTGGAGGCGTTGCTCTCCATCATCTCCGGAAGAAGATCCTCAAGACGAGCTCACTGAGAAGGGCTGAGGTCCGAACTACAAGGTACAATTTCGGTTATCTTCATAAATAAATACAGAGGATGTTCCTTATTTACAAGACCCTTCGCTTTTACTTACGGCTCATTGGAGGGCTGATCCCCTTGGGGAAATAGTGCGGCTGGGTTACTTCCCAGCCGGACTCTCCGACGAAGATTCCCTTCCTTTCTTTGAGGCCTTGACCCACGGATCTTAAGTGGTCCTCTTCTCTCCTCGGAAGGTGGGACTCTTAATCCTCCCTCCTTGATAGCCTCCTTCGCAGAGGCGGTTGCTCCCCGCTCCTCCCTTCGCCTTCTTCAAAAGGCGCGACCTTCAACATCTTGGTCAACATGGGATCCGCGTGGTCTCTGGGAGGGGAGCCGGACACCTTATCAACTTTGCCTTGGCTATCCACTCCTGTTCAAGAAACGGCTCCTTTAAAGGGCATATATACATAATAAATGAATGAACAACTTGTCCGGTTACAGGACTACTTACTTGAGCATCTGGGCGATTGCAGCTTAGTCCTGCATCCTCGGTCAAGTCCGGACACTTCTCTTGTGATCCGAATAACAGTTTATACATCTCCACGGGCGTCGTGCCCATAAAATTTTGGAGAGCTCGTGGTCCCTCCGGATTGAATGCCCACAAGCGGAGGGGGCGAGGTTTGCAGGGCTGAAGGCGCCGGATCACCATAACCTGCGTCACTGCAACCAGATTGATCCCTCTTTCCTGGAGGTCACGAATACGGCCCTGCAGCAGGGGAACGTCCTTGGATGACCCCCAGTCGAGCCCCTTGTTGACCCATGATGCCAGCCGCTGTGGTGGACCTGAGCGGAAGGCAGGGAGCGCCGCCCATTTGGTGCCCCTAGGAGCGGTGATATAAAACCACTCCCGTTGCCACAAACCAAGCTCCTCTTGAAAAGAGCCCTCGGGCCACGGAGCATCAACACATTTGCTTATGACCGCCCCTCCGCACTCCGCTTGCTGCCCCTTGATCATCTTTGGCTCCACCTTGAAGGTCTTGAGCCACAATCCAAAGTGGGGGTAATATGGAGGAAGGCCTCACATACGACAATGAATGACGAGATATGGAGGATGGACTCGGATTCAAGTCATGGAAATCAAGCCCATAATAAAACATGAGCCCTCAAGACAAAGGGATCCATCGGGAAGCCTAAACCCGAAGGAAGTGGGACACGAATAGCACGTTCTCGCCGGGCTCAGAGTGGGAGTGGCCTGCCTGGAGCAGGGCAGCTCAGTGCAAGATCTCGCCGGTCGGATACTGGCCTCGCAGCTTTAGCACATCTTCTTCTGTGACGGAGGAAGACATCCATCGGCCGTGCTGGTTGGAGCCGGACATCGTCGAAAGTCCGAAGCGTCTGAATCTGAAGCTTTGGGTGTTGGAACTCGAAGCGCGAGGCGAACTCGATGGAGGGTGTAAAGAGAAGAGGGCCTTGGTCGATTAGGACTCGCGTTTGATAGAGAAGGCAGGCCAACGGGCACGGTTGGGTTACCCACGTCCGTATTGATGAGAATCCCGGAATAAGGGGACACGATCTCTGCCTCGACAAGACGTGCCAAGGAAACCGCTTCGCTAAACGCGCTGAGGTGGAACAGTAAAAACAATTTGAATAAAGGCTTGGTAGTGGTGCGACGTCACGCCGCAAAATATGTCAGCAGATTGATCTTGTGTAATATTATTCTCTCTACGGTGGTATGTGGAATTTATTTTTTAGAGACGGACACTCTACTGGTGTTAACAATCTTCTATAAATTATTCGGAGGAAGAACCCGCCTTGCAACGCCGAAGACAATATACGCGCCCGACTCATCGTCATTGAAGACTGGTTCAGGGGCTACTGAGGGAGTTCCGGACTAGGGGGTGTCCGGATAGCCGAACTATCATCATCGGCCGAACTCCAAGACTATGAAGATACAAGATTGAAGACTTCGTCCCGTGTCCGGATGGGACTTTCCTTGGCGTGGAAGGCAAGCTTGGCGATACAGATATGTAGATCTCCTACCATTGTAACCGACTCTGTATAACCCTAACCCTATCCGGTGTCTATATAAACCGGAGGGTTTTAGTCCAGAGGGACGAACAACAATCATACCATAGGCTAGCTTCTAGGGTTTAGCCTCTTTGATCTCGTGGTAGATCCACTCTTGTAACACACATCATCAATATTAATCTAGCAGGACGTAGGGTTTTACCTCCATCAAGAGGGCCCGAACCTGGGTAAAACATCGTGTCCCTTGTCTCCTGTTACCATCAGCCTAGACGCACAGTTCGGGACCCCCTACCCGAGATCCGCCGGTTTTGACACCGACAGTCCCCTATAGACATGATTTCTTGTAAACCGAAATCATCCACACAATCTCGAAAATTCTTCATATATTGTTGCGGTCTGATGTTTCCACCCTCCTTCTCGCTAGCAACTAGTATCTCATTAAAATCTCCAAAGATCATCCATGGCCCTATTGAGTTGTGATGAAGGGTTCTCATATTCGTCCATGACAAGTGTTTCATGTCCCAGTTTGGCTCTCCATAAAAACCAGTCAGCCGCCATGACACGTTGATTCCATCCATGACAAAACCATCAATGAAATTAGGCGACGCATAATTTAACACCACTTCATATGAAAGGTTGTAAAAAAGTGCAAGACCTCCTGATCGTCCATCACTATCAACAATATGAAAACGATCAAAACCTAGCTTCACCCTTAGCTCAGTTGCCTTAGCTGTATTCAGATGGGATTCAGACAAGAAAATCACATTCACTTTCACACACCCTTGAAGATCCAAGAGCTCTCGAATTGCCGTGGGCGAAAGCATACCACGACAGTTCCAACTGATTAGCTTCATTGCGTCCGGTCGCTGGAGACGACGACGTACGATGAACGAAAAACTCTCGGACAGTGTAGTCACGGAGGACAGCAAACCCTGGTTTTAACACTAGGGGACAACAGGTCTAGCAGAAAAAAATCCTCGTCAAAACATCAAGCTAGCATCCAACTCTCAACATCCAAGACAGTCACCTCGTGTTGAGATTGCATGCGTACATAGCCTTCAAAACACGTAGGACTTACACTTGCATGCACCAGATCAGATCCATTCACGGGAGACAAACAACGAGTAATCTCCCGATGAAAACTAATCACGACCTACCACAACACGGAGGGTCGGAAGGAGTAGCGGCGGCGGCGGCCGCCGCCAAAGAGGCGGTCGGCGGCGGCCGCTGACCTAGATCGCCCTGCGTTGGCGGCGGCTACGTTCCGAGTTGGAAAGCGACTCCGTAGGCTTGCAACATAAAACCACATCTAAACAGAAGGTAGATGTATTATTTATTCCTAAACATAAACAAAAACAAAAAACTAAAAATAAAATTGGGTTGCCTCCCAACAAGCGCTATCGTTTAACGCCCCTAGCTAGGCATAAAAGCAAGGATAGATCTAGGTATTGCCATCTTTGGTAGTCGGAGAAGAGGATTTCCTTTCTATGGCATTCATTCTTCTATTTAAGGTAAGCACATGGCCATTAATGGAAGAAGTAAGATTAAGCACGTTACGGAAGTTTGCCTCTAAACTAGACTTCATCTCTTTAATAATTTCATTTTGATAAAAGCACATGAGAGTAGTTGATTCGACCTTATCATTCATGGGGTGCCCAAATATAGTTTTCATTCTTTCATAGGTATCTATAGCATCCCCTTCAAGAAAACCTTCATCAAAAATAGAGTCTAAAACTTGTTTGAAAGAAGCGGGCAATCCAATATAGAAACTCTTTAAGTAGACCTCAATTTGATATTGTGGTACATAGCTAGCCCGAATCCTAAGTAACCTATCCCAAGCATCTTTTAAAGACTCATCAAGTAAATAGCGAAAAATTCCAGAGTCATTCTCATCAAAATTATTCAAGCTCTCATTGGAGACCCTAGTGGGTATTTCTATAGCATCATTATTTATGAGCTTAGAGAGGATAGAAGGGTCATCCAAGGTACTAGAGCCCTGGAAAGGACCCTTAGTTCTTTTTGACTCGGCCATGGCAACAAGTAACCCAGCACACGAGCAAACAGAAAAAGGGCAGCGAAAAGAGAGGAGGAGATTCGGAAAAAGAGGGCGAATAAAACAGCAAGGGTGAAGTGGGGGAGAGGAAAACGAGAGGCAAATGGCAAAAAAGGTAATGCGAGAGATAAGGGATTGTGATGGGTACTTAGTATGTTGACTTGTGCGTAGACTCCCCGGCAATGGCGCTAGAAATCCTTCTTGCTACGTCTTGAGCTTGCGTTGGTTTTCCCCGAAGAGGAGAGGATGATGCAACAGAGTAGTGTAAGTATTTCCCTTAGTTTTTGAGAACCAAGTTATCAATCTAGCAGGAGGCCACGCGCGAGTCCCTCGTACCTACACAAAGCAAATAGCTCCTCGCAACCAACACGAATAGGGGTTGTCAATCCCTTCACGGTCACTTACGAGAGTGAGATCTGATAGAGATCATAGATAATATTTTTGGTATTTTTTTGGTATAAAGATGCAAAGTAAAAATAAAAAGCAAAGTAAAGAGCAAGCAAAAATAAAGTGTAGGAAGATTAATATGATGAAAATAGACCCGGGGGCCATAGATTTCACTAGTGGCTTCTCTCAAGAGCATAGGTATTTTACGGTGGGTGAACGAATTACTGTTGAGCAATTGATGTAATTGAGCATAGTTATGAGAGTATCTAGGTATGATCATGTATATAGGCATCACGTCCGAGACAAGTAGACTGACTCACCGCATCTACTACTATTACTCCACTCATCGACCGCTATCCAAAGCATGCATCTAGAGTATTAAGTTAATGAAAACAGAGTAACGCCTTAAGCAAGATGACATGATGTAGAGGAATAAATTCATGCAATATGATAAATACCCCATCTTGTTATCCTCGATGGCAACAATACCATACATGCCTTGCTGCCCCTACTGTCACTGGGAAAGGACACCGCAAGATTGAACCCAAAGCTAAACATTTCTCCCATTGCAAGAACTACCAATCTAGTTGGCCAAACCAAACGGATAATTCGAAGAGACTTGTAAAGATAACTCAATCATACATAAAAGAATTCAGAAAAGATTCAAATATTGCTCATAGATAATCTTGATCATAAACCCACAATTCATCGGTCTCAACAAACACACTGCAAAAAGAAGATTACATCGAATAGATCTCCACGAGAGAGGGGGAGAACATTGTATTGAGATCCAAAAAGAGAGAAGAAGCCATCTAGCTACTAACTATGGACCCGAAGGTCTAAGGTAAACTACTCACACTTCATCGGAGAGGCTATGGTGATGATGTAGAAGCCATCCGTGGTGGAATCCTTCCCATGGAGCTCCTAACAGGCCCCAAGATGGGATCTCGCCGTCTGTAAAGTTGCGGCGGTAGAATTAGGTTTTTGGCCCGTGATCCGATCCGACGGGGTAATGAGGTATATATAGGAGGAAGAAGTACGTCGGTGGAGCCTCGAGGGGCCCACGAGGTAGGGCGCCCTAGGGGGCGCCCACCACCTCGTGGCCGCCTCGAGCTTTCTTGACGGAGGGTCCAAGTCTCCTGGTCTTATCCGATGAGAAAATCACGTTCCCGAAGATTTCATTCCGTTTGGACTCTGTTTGATATTCCGCTTTCTTCAAACACCGAAATAGGCAAAAACAGCAATTTCGGGCTGGGCCTCCGGTTAATAGGTTAGTCCCAAAAGTAATATAAAAGTGGAAAATAAAGCCCAATATAGTCCAAAACAAGAGATAATATAGCATGGAGCAATAAAAAATTATAGATACGTTGGAGACGTATCAGTGATGCATAGCAACGAAAGCGGAAGTGTTATGGCAACGCGGTTGATGTAGTCGTACGTCTTCACGATCCGACCGATCCTAGTACCGAAAGTACGGCACCTCCACGATTTGCACACGTTCATCTCGGTGACGTTCCACAAACTCTAGATCTAGCTGAGGTCAAGGGAGAGTTTCGTCACCATGACGGCATGATGACGATGATGATGAAGTTACAGGCGCAGGGCTTCGCCTTAGCACTACAACGATATGCACTACAAGAAATCTGTTAATACATGACGGATATAGTCCGTCATGGATCAGTGGAAAACTGTCATGGGCTCCCATGCATGACGGATTTGAAATCCGTCATGTATATCGCGTCATAATTTCACATCATCCCTTCCTTGACGGTTCTTGACCGTCATGGATCTGAACCAGCCCGCCAAGCCCAAGCCTACGTGGACGGGAACAATCCGTCATGGATCGACGCCACGTAGGATTTCCAATTGACCAATTCGAATGACATATGCGCCACGTGGAGACTATTTTCCGTCACAAAAATCGCCATCGATTTGGGCACAATTTAAATTTGGCCGAGCCCATTAGCCCATTTATTTCTGCCACATTAACCCGCTTATTTACGCCTAATTTTGACCAAGAACGTTTTAGCATAATGTGTCTCACAAATCCAAATGCCAATTTCAGCCCAAGAGGAAGTACTTGTAAACTGTCAGAACATTACACATTTGATCCAGTTCGCAGCATCCATATGTAAATACAACATAGCAGTTTACAAAATCCTTCTATGAAGTGATAACTTACAACATAAGCGGACAATATATCACACAACAAAGGTAGGAACCAAAGTACAACCCATTATACATCAACATAACATATAAGCTATTGAGGTTGTTATTCATGTTCTTCTTGTCGGTCCTCCCGTGGCAACTATCATGTCGTGGTTGATTGTGATGGCAGCACCAAAGTAGCTCGCTACCTAATCTTACCTGGCATATTTTCAAGAACCTTATTAGATATTTGTAGATATGAATTGATCATAGAAATAAGAGAATTACAGCAAAAATAAAAATGAACTATATGTTGTCAAAAATTCTTAAATCTTATAGTGCCTACAAATGAGAATAACATTGCATCAAATATAAAATGAGAGTAAACATGAAGTCGCTTAAAACTAATCCAAAGAAAAGCATGTCAAATGAAAGGCTATATAAACATGCCAACAAAATGGCATCACTAACAAACAATATCCTCGCCTTTGATGTGTAAACTTGTTGATACGTGAACATTTGAAGTTTACACCAATCGGGTCAACGGCAGCGGCATAAAACTCAATGTTTATGCTGCAAGTACATCTCAAAGGGCTTACAAATAGTAAACAATACTTGCTGCCCACTTGACAAACATAGTACTATTATTTATAACAGGAAACAATAATGAAATGAAATGAACCGGTATATATGTTTCTGTGGTGACAATGGTAGGAACAAGGCTTATGCATGTGTGAGAGATGATTCATCATCACTGCATGTATATTAATAGTGCAAGCATGCATATGCATCAACAAAAAAACATATGCTAAGACGTGTATTGTTTTAATGCCATACTGCATGCATAATAAACAAAGTTATAGTGCAGACACCTAGTGCTATACATATTCAGTTTCCTAGCAGCATGGATGCTAGGAAGCACATGGTATACAGATTAAAAAGTTGATATAACTTCTTAATTAAGACTGTTAGATGTTAGATTTCAAAGCAGCAAGAACAGTCAAGTATGTTTCCATAGCCTGCACAAGATAAGGTGATGTGAATGCACCTACAAGCACAAAATTCAGACTGTGAGCTACCATACACCATATTAAAACATATACACTAATCTTTTTGAGAAGTCTGTTAGATGTTAGATTCACACTATCATTTACCAAAATTGAGATAGATAATAGTACTATCAATCTTTTATTATTAATCCCTATTTCCTTTACTACTTGTATCCTAGTTTTTTGTGTCTACAAAAAACAAATCTCTTTAGCCAATAATAAACCTAAGTTATTTTTCAAAATGTAGTGATTTTTATAGTTGCCTTTTCAAGCATGGTCCATATTGTCCAGAATATCTAGAATGTGGGCTATATCAAGTTGATATTGATCTGGCTGTCCAAAATCCTCTGAAGGCATTAGTACGACTACGAAAATACATGTTAGCACTTAATACATAAAACACAGAGTTGGCGGGATAAATGATTTTCTGAATTGTGGCTAAACCTCATACGTAACATGAAACAAATATGTTCTGCTTGACCCTAGAGACAACTAGAATTCCAGTTCACATCCTAGTTATGCTTAATGACATCAACTACTAGATTCTTGTTACTTAAATTGACTGTGCTAACCCATGTACTACAACCACAATAGGAGTAATCGTGGCTATAAGAGATCTTGATCAACAGATGTATGTATCATTCAGAAATATTGGAATGAAGTATCAAGTGGTCGGAGCATACCATTATTCCCTTGCTAGTGAACAAGCATTATTTAAGGCATTTGCTTAATTGGCATTCAGTTTCAGGCCAACAACATCATTCAGAGTGCACTTATGAAACAGGGGTGTTCAGATTCATGACTTGGTCGACTGGCTTGACTTGGACGCTTCCATCAACTGCCTGTTGTCCCGGCATATTTGTTGGTTCACACCACCAGCCAACAATCGACATCACCGTCATACATTCACTTCTCTGCTATACCTATCAAGTCAAACACTAAAAATTAGTGAGCGAAACAGGCTACGCTGTGCATATTAATCAAGATAATTACCACAGCTGAACAAGTGAATATATATGTATAAGTGATATGCATATTAACCCGGAAAATTATGAACAAAAAATACCGCCTTCAATTTCCCTCACTGACAGGACACAATAGAACAAACTAGAGGTGCAACAGCTCATGCAAGAAAAAATAGAATTCCTACTTGCTAAATTACTCCATTCTTCAGGCCCATGCAAGCTAGTAGTCTACATGAAACAGTGTATGCTTTAGCCACGGGTAGGGGCTCACGGCAGAGGAGATAGGCAGAGGTACAAGTGCTTAACTATGAAGAATCTATAAAGCCTCAATTAGCCCCCACAAAACTTCTCTTTTCAAGCCATTTGGATTGCCACTTTATTAAGCTTGACACCAAAACTATTATCGCACAAGGTAAACATATATGTTCCATGCTTGCAAGAACAGGAACTTGTTCAGATACATACGGAAGAACACGCTTAGTCAGTCAAAGGACATCCTAACAAGAAAAGAAGGGCTGGAGGAGAGGAAATGGGGTTTGAGGTGCTCATATCGGCAAGGGAGGGCCTCCAGTGGTCCAAATGCAGTGGAGGAGGTTGCCATATGATGCACCACCACACCGTAGATGCAGGAGAGGTTGGGGTCGCCACAGTGCAGCCCAACGCAGCGAAGCGCACCGAACAAGGAAGGCGCCATCCAGAGGAGGAGAGGCGCGGGGTGTGCGGTAACGGAGCCACGGAGACGCGGGCGACGATGGATGCGTCAAGAGCAAAACCCTAGCCACGGGCTAGGGGTCGCGTCTGGCGCCATAGACGTGAGCGGCGGATCCAGCCGGCCTGGGGATGAGGGGTCGGAGACCAATTACACAGCATCTTTGCGTGGTGGTGGACGTCGCCGGAATCGGTGGGCGTTGGCTGCGGTGCTAGGGTCACAAGAGATAGAGAGAGAGATGTTCGCGAGAGGGATGGATGGGCGCTGAATGAGGCGGATCTGGAAGCTATGAGGTGAGAGGAGAGGAGGGGTCGGGCGGGCGATCTGTGGGAGGAGAGAGGCGAGGTGGTGGGTGGCGCGCTGTGTGGAGTCGATGGGGAATAGGGAGGAGGGGCTGCCGAGGTGGAAGAGAGGATAGGGTTAGGGTTAGCATTTTATACGAGTGAAGGGTAAGCGGGCTTTGGCGCTGGCTTTGGCGGGCTTGGGCATTCTTGCAGGTTGTACTGTGCCATCGATGTGATTTCTGAAAATGTCACACAAACTGGCCATGCATTAACTGGTTTCTTGTAGTGATGATCGAGGTGGAAATCTGTGGAGGGGGCACCGCACACGGCTAAACAATCAACTTGTGTGTTCTAGGGTGCCCCGGCCCCCGTATATAAAGGGGCAAGGGGGAGGCCGGCCGGCCCTATGGGCGCGCCAAGGAGGAGAGGAATCCTCCTCCTAGTAGGAGTAGGATTCCTCCTTTCCTAGTCCTACTAGGAGGGGGAAGGAAGGAGAGGGAGAGAGGGAGGGAAAGAGGGGGCGCCGCACCCCCTCCTTGTCTAATTTGTACTCCTCAAGGGGGGCAGCTCTAAGGTCCCCTCCTATCTCTCTCACAAGGCCCATGTTGGCCCATTAGTTCCCCCGGGGGTTCCGATGACCCCCACTACAAGAAAACTGTTAATGCATGATGGATTTTTGATGACAGTGTCAGAAACCGTCATGACCAGCCCAGTACAACCCCGCAAGCCCGCCAAAAGCCCTAAACCTTTCCTGTATATAAAACCTAAACCTAACGCACTCCTGTCCCCAATCTTCTTCCTCCATCCGCCGCCACCACGGCTCTCATCTCCTCGTCCACCACGCCTTGCCTCTCCTCGTCCCGGTTCTCCGCCTCCACCTCCCTGCCTCCAACCGATAATGGCGACCCGAGATACATGAGGAAGGCAGCTACAACGGCCTAATCGAAGCGGCGGCCAACCCTAGCCATTGTCGCGTGCCTCTGCTGCTCACAACCAATGACCAAGGCCATGGATCTGTGGCAGGGGCCTCCCTCCTCCGTCTTCCAGGTCGTGCAGCTCCCTCGCCATCCGAAGATTCGCAGCATCAAGCGCCGGACGAGGAGAGGACAACGACCATGACCTGCGGGAGGCCCGAGCTCGATCTCGCCGGTGACGATGACGCACCACACAGGGTCCCTCCCTACTTCTCCCCCTAGTGTCCTCTCCCTTCATTTCTTTCTTCTCTCTCCCATTCCAATCGACTTTTTTGCTTCGATTCAGATCAGCAGGAGCTCTCCGCATCTCCAGATCCATGCACAGCGATGACCGGGACCCCATGCTCGAGCCCCACGAGCTGGACAAGCACGCCAACAAGGTCATCTGCTCCGCCCACCATGAGTCCCCACGGAATAAGAAGGTCGACCCTCTCGCTCTCTTTTCTTTAATTTCCAAGTGATTGCTGTTCTGCTCCAAGGGTTCTCAAATTTTATTGAACTGAATCCGATGAAGAAAACGTGGCCACTTTGTTTCCTGATACTCGCAATATACGGCCAACCCTAGACTAGCATTGCTGGCCGTTCTGTTTTTCTTCTGTCACCATGTGAGCACTAGTAGTGTAGATTTTGTGAGATCTGCTACTTAGTTAAGCAACTATTAGTTTATAAGTAAATCCCATGAGATGCTCCTGTTGGTTCCTTCGAATTTTCTGGTTTCTTTAGGGAAAGTAATTCATTAATCTCACTGAATCGATTGACCAAGAGCAACTGGTTAACTAGTTCTGCTATTGCACTTCTTCTCTGTTATAGGTTTGATCACATTTATTATCAGCAAATATACGTTTGTATTTTTGTATGTTTTGTTATAGAAGACAAGTCCCTTGTAATAAAAAATACTTGAAGAAAAAGGGGAAACCAAAATAGCTGACGACTATGTATTCTGATTTCTCGGTTATTGGTAACATCAAAATCTGTTACAACTCACTCTTGATTGTTCCTGGTTTAGTGCCAAGCTGCTTATACAATCGATGACACAATTTTTTATATGCGCAACTAGAAGAAGCTGTTGTCCTTGTACTTCATCCATTTATATAATTGATGCATACACTTAGGCTCCTAATCTTTGCTCAATTTAACATATAGGACAATTTGATGATGGATTCCTTGTTCCCAGTACATGTCACCATGTTTAGGATATTGCGTACTAGATGCCTCCATCTCACAATCTATTTTATTTATTCATAATAGAAACTGGTACAGAGTTAGAGACGTGTAGTTCTTCGAGATTTGTCCTCTTAAGTCCTCTTAAAATAGTTCAGCCATAGTTTGTATCTACACGTGCCTAGAGATTCCATATATTTCCCAAATGAAATATCTTTGTTATTATTTAGATTTGTTCTCATGGTGGTTAATTGGTTAAATGCCATTGTTTAGCGGAGCGTATACACACAAAGTGGCGGATCCTTTTTTCAGAACGGTTCCAAGAAAATTCAAAGTGATGTAATATTAATGTTTGTAAATCCTTAAAAGAGTTATCTAACTAAGATATGCTTGACAACTAACTAACAAGATTTCACTATGACTTGACTCTCTTTCTCTGATTTCATGTGACACGATTTGCTGCCTCGTAGGTGTAGATGCTGAAACATTCCTACTGTAGTTGTGCCTTTCACATGTTTCCTGTGCAAGTCCATCAAAACAGCTTAGTGATTGCTACTCCATGGCGTGTAAGTCCCCTGAGATCTCATGTCATACTTAATTAATTGTGTGCATGAAGTATTCTAGCTTGCATAAACTAAGATGACTTTTTACTATTATGTATATGCATGTAGTTACACTAATTAAGAACATAGACATGCTTCTGATTTGCACTGAAGATGTTAAATATGAAATTGTTGGAGGATATGTGCTAGGATTTTATAGTTAAGTAGTGATTTTTGTTTCATGGTGATCCCTTTTTGGTGGCCGAAGACTGAGCATTTCTAAAATGAAATTTGTACAAGATGAACCAATGAAGAAAAGGAATGTCAGACTTTAGCATGTACCTTAATAACCTTGCATTGCTTAGATACAGTACTAGAGTGGCCATCACCTGTTGTTCCTGTGTTCTGATTTGGCTTGTACTTTAATAACCGTGAAATAATTTTTAAGCCAAGTATAGATTAAGTTTGTAGTTCTTGTGCAAGCTGTGAGGTTTGCTAGACATGTGCAAGCCTTGTTCCTGCTGTTGTCATCTTGTGTACATATATACTGGTTCATTTCATTTCATTATTGTTCCCCGTTATAAATAATAGTACTATGTTGGTCAAGTTGGCAGCAAGTATTAATATTTGTCATCCCTTGGAGATTTAATTGCAGCATAAAGATTGAGTTTTATGCCGCTGCTCGTCGACTTGGCTGGCATAAACTTCAAATGTTCATTTTGTTGGCGTGTTTATATGGCCTCAACTACTATTGCAATGTTATTCTCATTTGTAGAACTATTAAGATTCAAGAATATTAGACAATGTGTAATTCATTTTTATCTTTGTTGTAATTCTTTTATTTCCACTATCTATTCATATCTACAAATATCTAATATTCTTGTAAATATGCTAGGTCAGATTGGGTAGCGAGCTACTTGGTGTTGCCTATCACAATCAGCCACGACATGATGATTGCCACAGGAGGGCCGAGGAAAGAACATGAATAAGAGTCTTAATATTTTATATGTTACGTAGATGTAAAATGGATTGTACTGGTTCCTAACTTTGATGTGATATATTTTGTCGATCTATGTTGTAAGTTATCATTTCATAGAGGATTTTATAAACTGCTATGTTGTAGATGCATACAGTTGGATGCATACTCAATGAACTATGTAATGGATTACACTTTGCAAATAATTCTTCTTGGTCAAAACTAGCATCAGGATTTGTGTCGCATTCTGCTAAAACATACTGGGTGAAAATTTGGCTGAAATAAATGGGCTAATGGGCTCGACCAAATTTATACTATACCATGACGAAAAATAGTATCCACGTAGGATGCCATGTTGGTCAATCGAAAATCCTACGTGGCATCAGTCCATGATGGATTGTTCCGTCACAATGGTTTGGGCCTGGGCGGGCTTGGGGCAGATCCATGACGGTCAAGAACCGTCAAGGAAGGCATGATGTCAAATTATGACGCGATATACATGACGGATTTCATATCCGTCATGTATGGGCACCCTTGACAGTTTTTCACTTATCCGTGACAGATTAGATCCGTCATGTATTAACAGATTTCTTGTAGTGCCCTTGGCACTCTGATAATTATCCGGTAACCCCCGGAACTCAACCGGTGTCCGAATATAGTCATCCAATATATCAATCTTTATGTCTCGACCATTTCGAGACTCCTCGTCATGTCCGTGATCACATCCGTGAAGGAAATATGCCCTAGAGGCAATAAAAGATTTATTATTTATTTCCTTATATCATGATAAATGTTTATAATTCATGCTAGAATTGTATTAACCGGAAACATAATACATGTGTGAATACATAGAAAAATAGAGTGTCACTAGTATGCCTCTACTTGACAAGCTCGTTAATTAAAGATGGTTATGTTTCCTAACCGTAGACATGAGTTGTCGTTTGATTAACGGGATCACATCATTAGGAGAATGATGTGATTGACTTGACCCATTCCATTAGCTTAGCACGCGATCGTTTAGTATTCTGCTATTGCTTTCTTCATGTCTTATACATGTTCCTATGACTAGGAGATTATGTAACTCCTGCCATCGGAGGAACACTTTGTGTGCTACCAAACGTCACAACGTAACTGGGTGATTATAAAGATGCTCTACAGGTGTCTCCAAAGGTACTTGTTGGGTTGGCGTATTTCGAGATTAGGATTTGTCACTCCGATTGTCGGAGAGGTATCTCTGGGCCCATTCGGTAATGCACATCAATAGCCTTGCAAGCATTGCAACTAATGAGTTAGTTGCGGGATGATGTATTACGGAACGAGTAAAGAGACTTGCCGGTAACGAGATTGAACTAGGTATTGAGATACCGACGATCGAATATTGGGCAAGTGACATACCGATGACAAAGGGAACAACGTATGTTGTTATGCGGTTTGACCGATAAAGATCTTCATAGAATATGTGGGAGCCAATATGAGCATCCAGGTTCCGCTATTGGTTATTGGGCGGAGACATGTCTCGGTCATGTCTACATAGTTATCGAACCCATAGGGTCCGCACGCTTAAAGTTTCGATGACAGTTATATTATGAGTTTATATGTTTTGATGTACCGAAGGTAGTTCAGAGTCCCGGATGTGATCACGGACATGACGAGGAGTCTCAAATGGTCGAGAGATGAAGATTGATATATTGGACGACTATATTCAGACACCAGAATGGTTGGGGGTTATCGGATATATACCGGAGTACCGGGAGGTTACCGGAACCCCCCCGGGGTTTAATGGGACTACATGGGCCTTAGTGGAGAAGAGGAGTGGCGGCTAGGGTAGGCCACGTGCCCCCTTCCCCTCTAGTCCGAATTGGACAAGGAGGGGGGCGGCGCCCCCCTTTCCTTCCCCTCTCTCTCTCTCTCCCCTTTCCCCCCTTCTCCTAATCCAACAAGGAAGGGAGGGAGTCCTACTCCCAGTGGGAGTAGGACTCCTCCTGGCGCGCCCTCTCTGGCCGCCGCCTCTCCCCTTGCTCCTTTATATCTGAAGGGGGGGGCACCCCAAAGACACAACAATTGATCATTGATCTTTTAGCCGTATGTGGTGCCCCCCTCTACCATAGTCCACCTCGATAATATCGTAGCGGTGCTTAGGCAAAGCCCTGTGTCGGTAGAACATCATCATCGTCACCACGCCGTCGTGCTGACAAAACTCTCTCTCAACACTCGGCTGGATCGGAGTTCGAGGGAGGTCATCGGGCTGAACGTGTGCTGAACTCGGAGGTGCCGTGCGTTTGGTACTTGATCGGTCGGATCGTGAAGACGTACGACTACATCAACCGCGTTGTGCTAACGCTTCCACTTTCGGTCTACGAGGGTACGTGGACACAATCTCCCCTCTCGTTGCTATGCATCACCATGATCTTGCGTGTTCGTAGGATTTTTTTTGAAATTACTATGTTCCCCATCAGTGGCATCCGAGCCAGGTTTTATGCGTAGATGTTATATGCACGAGTAGATCACAAGTGAGTTGTGGGCGATACAAGTCATACTGCTTAACAACATGTCATACTTTGGTTTGGTGGTATTGTTGGATGAAGCGGCCCGGACCGACATTACGCGTATGCTTACGCGAGACTGGTTTTACCGCTGTGCTATGCACACAGGTGACTAGCGGGTGTCAGTTTCTCCAACTTTAGTTGAACCGAGCGTGGCTACGCCCGGTCCTTGCGAAGGTTAAAACAACACCAACTTGACAAACTATCATTGTGGTTTTGATGCGTAGGTAAGAACGGTTCTTGCTCAGCCCGTAACAGCCACGTAAAACTTGCAACAACAAAGTAGAGGACGTCTAACTTGTTTTTGCAGGGCATGTTGTGATGTGATATGGTCAAGGCATGATGCTAAATTTTATTGTATGAGATGATCATGTTTTGTAACCAAGTTATTAGCAACTGGCAGGATCCATATGGTTGTCGCTTTATTGTATGCAATGCAATCGCCCTGTAATGCTTTACTTTATCACTAAGCGGTAGCGATAGTCATAGAAGCATAAGATTGGCGAGACGACAACGATGCTACGATGGAGATCAAGGTGTCGCGCCGGTGACGATGATGATCATGGCGGTGCTTCGGAGATGGAGATCACAAGCACAAGATGATGATGGCCATATCATATCACTTATATTGATTGCATGCGATGTTTATCTTTTATGCATCTTATCTTGCTTTGATTGACGGTAGCATTATAAGATGATCTCTCACTAAATTATCAAGGTATAAGTGTTTCCCCTGAGTATGCACTGTTGCGAAAGTTCTTCGTGCTGAGACACCACGTGATGATCGGGTGTGATAGGCTCTACGTTCAAATACAACGGGTGCAAAACAATTGCACACGCGGAATACTCAGGTTAAACTTGACGAGCCTAGCATATAACAGATATGGCCTCGAACACCGAGACCGAAAGGTCGAGCGTGAATCATATGGTAGATATGATCAACATAGTAATGTTCACCATTGAAACTACTCCATCTCACGTGATGATCGGACATGGTTTAGTTGATTTGGATCACGTAATCACTTAGATGATTAGAGGGATGTCTATCTAAGTGGGAGTTCTTAAGTAATATGATTAATTGAACTTTAATTTATCATGAACTTAGTGCTGGTAGTATTAGCATATCTATGTTGTAGATCAATAGCTCGCGATGTTGCTCCCTGTTTATTGTGTTCCTAGAGAAAAACTATGTTGAAAAATGTTAGTAGCAATTATGCGGATTGGATCCGTGATCTAAGGATTATCCTCATTGCTGCATAGAAGAATTATGTCTTTTATGCACCGCTTGGTGATAGACCTATTGCAGGAGCAGATGCAGACGTTATGAACGTTTGGCTAGCTCAATATGATGACTACTTGATAGTTTAGTGCACCATGCTTAACGGCTTAGAATCGGGACTTCAAAGACGTTTTGAACGTCATGGACCATATGAGATGTTCCAGGAGTTGAAGTTAATATTTCAAGCAAATACCCGAGTTGAGAGATATGAAGTCTCCAACAAGTTATATAGCTAAAATATGGAGGAGAATAGCTCAAGCAGTGAGCATGTGCTCGCATCGTTCGGGTACTAAAATCGCTTGAATCAAGTGGGAGTTAATCTTCCAGATAAAATAGTGATTGACAGAATTCTCTAGTCACCATCACCAAGTTAGTAGAACTTCGTGATGAACTATAGTATGCAAGGGATGACGAAAACGATTCCCGAGCTTTTCATGATGATGAAATCGATGAAGGTAGAAATCAAGAAAGAGCATCAAGTGTTGATGATTAACAAGACCACTAGTTTCAAGAAAAGGTGCAAATGGAAGAAGGGTAACTTCAAGAAGAACGACAAGCAAGTTGCTGCTCAAGTGAAGAAGCCCAAGTCTGGACCTAAGCCTGAGACTAAGTGCTTCTACTGCAAAGGGACTGGTCACTGGAAGCGGTACTGCCCCAATTAATTGGCGGATAAGAAGGATCACAAAGTGAACATAAGTATATTTGATATACATGTTATTGATGTGTACTTTACTAGTGTTTATAGAAACCCCTCGGTATTTGATACTGGTTCAGTTGCTAAAAGTAGCAACTCAAAACGGGAGTTGCAGAATGAACAAAGACTAGTTAAGGTGAAGTAACGATGTGTGTTGGAAGTGGTTCCAAGATTGATATGATCATCATCGCACACTCCCTATACTTTCGGGATTAGTGTTGAACCTAAATAAGTGTTATTTGGTGTTTGCGTTGAGCATGAATATGATTTGATCATGTTTATTGCAATATGGTTATTCATTTAAGGTAGAGAATAATTGTTGTTCTATTTACATGAATAAAACCTTCTATGGTCGTACACCCAATGAAAATGGTTTGTCGGATCTCGATTGTAGTGATACACATATTCATAATATTGAAGCCAAAAGATGCAAAGTTAATAATGATAGTGCACCTTATTTGTGGCACTGCCATTTAGGTCATATTGGTGTAAAGCGCATGAAGAAACTCCATGCTAATGGGCTTTTGGAATCACTTGATGCTTGCGAACCATGCCTTATGGGCAAGATGACTAAGACTCCATTCTCCGGAACAATGGAGCGAGCAACTGACTTATTGGAAATAATACATACTGATGTATGCGATTCGATGAGTGTTGAGGCTCGCAGCGGGTATCTTTATTTTCTGACCTTCACATATGATTTGAACAGATATGGGTATATCTACTTGATGAAACATAAGTCTAAAACATTTGAAAAGTTCAAAGGATTTCAGAGTGAAGTGGAAAATCATCGTGACAAGAAAATAAGGTTTCTACAATCTGATCCTGGAGACAAATATTTGAGTTACGAGTTTGGTCTTCAATTAAAACAACTAGTCATCAACCCGTGCATCTGCACGGGCTAGCAAATTCACACCAACAAATTTTATTAAAAAAATTGCAAATCATAATAATGAAAAAAATGAGGCAACACTTCTCTAAGGTCGCAACTAATAACACAAAATAGTGCATTTTTCTGTGTGCCAAAAGTAATAATACCTCAAAAGTAAACAAATGCCATTTTTTAATGAATTCCATGTTTGATGATTTATATACGTGTATGCTTTACCAATTATGTCACATTATTTTTTTTTACTATCATGTTGTATTTGGGATTGGTTCATAGACCTGGAATCTAATTATATCGTGAATTAATTGGACCTTTGATCCTTTTGGTATCTATTTTGACAAATATAAGGAATCATGACCACATGCATAATCAAGTATAGGAGAACCGAGATTGTTTGCTTATGTATATTGCCATGTTTTCCTCTTATTGCATCAAGAAATGTGATATTATTCTATTTTATCAATATGTGCTAACTATATTTTTTGATGGATAAGTTAGGGCCCCAACAGACCCCATAAGTGACAAAGTAACATGTGCATTTAAAAATAAATCATGGTTCTTGCAACGTTGAAGGAATGCTTTAAAATTTGGAACTTGTTGTCTATTTCGACGCTGAAAGCTAAAAATTTCACTGGATATCATGCCACTATGCTATATGAAATATCACTGCCAAATACTTCTACACTTAGAAATTCCTGAGTTTTAAAAAATTATGTGTCGACATGTTTCCACTCAAGTAACCATCCATATTTCCAATGGAAGAAATCTTTTTTATATAACATAAATTAAAATAAAAAATACATGACTTTATTAATGCAGTTACTTAATGTCGTTTCAAGTGTGCGCCACATCTTCTTACGCCATCTAGGAAGCATATGATTCACGTCTCCAGCACAGATTGTCTCCTCTTTTTATTTTGACTTTAGAAACATTCTTTTGATTATTCCTTTCAGTAATCCCCACATCAAGAAGTTGCCAAACTTCATTACAGTGAGGTTACATCAACAAAGATTTCTTTCGGGTGTAATCCCTCCCAAATGAGTAAACATATAATCCTAGAAAACAAAACAAATAAAGGCTATACTTACACAATACCCAAGGGCATACCTCGATGCTAAAGTGAAACCACAGAGACTTAAAACAACGCAAGGGAAATATGGCTGTAGTAAAATAACTACCAAGTGTGATATCAAACAGTAAATTTGGCCATGCAAAAAATATGAGAAATGAGAATGGAACACGACATCTAGTCATGTAGCAATAGTCAAAGCATGTTAAATGTGCAGAAATATTTATTTGATGGTAAATTTCAATCAAACACTAATGGTGATTTCATCCGCACACTGAGAAAAATGTGATTACTCCAAAACCTGCTGCGAGTGGTCGGCATATAATGTACATTAGCATCAAAATTATGTACAGAATCGCGAAATATTCATATAGAGACACAATAGTGTTATTGTAGGCAATGGCCAATAATTACTTCAATTGTTTATTTGGGCGAGGAGAGGACCCTAGTATGCAGAACCATGTGTGGTTTTCCAGACTATTTGGACGGTTACATCAAGAATACTACGTTAGCAAGCTCACTGATTATGAGAGCATCAACCCAATAAACAGATTATACTTAGGGAGGTGTAATTCCTCATAATAACCACCCTATAAACTAACCTGAACCACCATCACTGCCAGTAAGTTCTTATGACCAAAAGTGTGTATAATTGCTTGTAGCAGTTCCATCGGAGACCTAACTATTTTCCACAGTATTGCCAACTGAATCATCTGAAATGCAATGACATCTAAAATGGAGTCGTTCTTTCAGCATTTATTATTTCCAAACTGCCCCTGCTGATGAACCTACAACAAAACAACAATGTGAATGCCAAACCCGAGGACAGTTCAGATGAATGTCCGACAAAGTATACTCCCCAGGGAATAAAATGTAAACACATTTATAAACTTTCAGCCGCCACGAAAACAACCATATATGACTATATACTTCAAAAGAGTATTGGACTGGCCATGGGCTCGAACCCTGAGCTTAGATATAAATTTGGAAGTTGTGTACTTGTGTTAGCGTATGCAGATTTATATTCTTGCACCTATTCCTTTTAGTTCTTTTCCCTTCACTGGAAGATATTATATAATTTGGCATGTATATGTGCTGAGGTAGCACGTGGCTTGTTATAAAACACTGATCCAATGTTCATATGTTAGAGTGCATGACATAATTTCTCAATTTTATTAATTCAAGCTGTTAAATCCTTATGTCCAGCAATCAACCAAAATCAACTATCGTGGAGAAAAAGATTAAGATCTATAGACAACGCTACCATCTTGAATAAATGTCAAACACATAATCAGTACAGACGATTTGAAAATAGCCATTAGGCACGCATGCATATATAAGTGCGCACAAATTTTATTCATAGACTATTATTGAGACATGCTGGTACATCTGTATATTAAAAAGATTGATTACCTGAGGTGAGTCCCAAGCATATCAATGGATGTTGCTGGCTCGCAGCAGACTAAACTTTGTTGCTATAGCTTCTTCGGTGAGAGAGCGTCAGTGCGAGCAGCAGAAGGGTGGTTTATTCCATGTCTGCGGCGAGCCTGCGAGACGACCAAGTGATCCGCGCTGTCTCGTGTCGTGTAGCGAGCCTGCGAGACGACCATTATATTCTCCACCTGAAAAATCAGGGAGCTGGCATTAGTAGTAAGGGGAGAGAAGGAGGAGAGAGAAAAGGAGGAAGGAGGTGGAAGTTGTAGCAACGACTGTGGAAGCAAATTTAAGAGACGACAGCATGCAAGAGAAAAGGAGGAAGGAGGTGACTTCTCGATCACTAACGGCTAATGAAGCCATGCCTAGATCAGGCCAAGGCCTGTAGGATGTCATGTAGCTGTGCGGAAGATCGGAAGGGAAGAGACTTCGGAGCCTTGTAGAGAGATTGATAGGGATCCATACTGGACGGATTATGGTGAAAGGAGCAATCTCCATCAGTTCCCCATAGGACCTCTACAGCAGCCTCGCTGATGACGGCGTTCAGCTGATCTATTTTACATGGACATCTCCTCCGTCTTCGATTTTCTGGCTTTTCTGATCGATCTAAAAATAGATGCTAGATTGCAGCCACCTGCAATTCACAAATCGTCTTAAAATTTTATGCTGGATTGCAGCATGGTTAGCACTTGGAACCTGAGAAGATTTAGAGGTTGGATCATGGAATCCTTGTAGATTAGTTGCAGCCGGCCAGCAATTCGAACCTGAGAAGATTTAGATACTGGATCATGGACTCATTGTAGATTTAGTTCCAGCAGGCCAACGCTTGGAACCTAAAAATAGTAGAGAGACGGAGGGTGAACCCTAGGGGCCGTGCTCATGGTGAAATCATATATACGTGAAATATACGAGGAGAGGACGATCATATTTTGTTTTTTTTCATGGAAACGGAGAGAGATGGACAACTCACGTACGTGGATAGGAGAGCTTGTCTCATGTTTCATCCAACGTCCACAGAGACGTCGTATATTAATCCAAGGATAGGAGTTGAGGACTCCTTGAGGCATGTTAACGTGGGACATGATTTTTTTTGCATAGAACGTGGGACAGGAGTTGAGGACTCCTTTAGGCATGCATCCAACGGTGGTAGATAATTAATTCAAAGATCAAACGGCTATTTTTCTTAGTTTCCAAGGATTAACGTGGAGCCTCGTATGATGCCTCCGATTAGTAAATATAAGATGTGGAATAGTTTCACAAATTCGTGCCACCTGGAACACCACAGCATAATGGTGTGTCCGAACGTCATAACCGTACTTTATTGGATATAGTGCAATCTATGATGTTTCTTACCAATTTACCACTATAGTTTTGAGGTTATGCATTAGAGACAGCTACATTCACGTAAAAAAGGGCACCATCTAAATTCATTTGAGACGACACCGTATGAACTGTGGTTTGGCAAGAAACTAAAGTTGTTGTTTCTTAAAGTTTAGGGCTGCGATGCTTATGTGAAAAAGCTTCAACCTGATAAGCTCGAACCCAAATCAGAAAAAATGTGTCTTCATAGGATATACCCAAAGGAAACTGTTGGGTACACCTTCTATCACAGATATGAAGGCAAGACCTTTGTTGCTAAATTTGGATCCTTTCTATAGAAGGAGTTTCTCTCGAAAGAAGTGAGTGGGAGGAAAGTAAAATTTGATGAGGTAATAGTACCTGCTCCCTTATTGGAAAGTAGTTCATCACAGAAACCGGTTCCTGTGACGTCTACACCAATTAGTGAGGAAGTTAATGATGATGATCATGAAACTTCAGATCAAGTTGTTACTGAACCTCGTAGGTCAACCAGAGTAAGATCCGCACTAGAGTGGTACGGTAATCCTGTTCTGGAGGTTATGTTACTAGACCATGACGAACCTACGAACTATGAAGAAGCGATGGTGAGCCCAGATTCCGCAAAATGGCTTGAGGCCATGAAATCTGAGATGGGATCCATGTATGAGAACAAAGTGTGGACTTTGGTTGACTTGCCCGATGATCGGCAAGCCATCAAGAATAAATGGATCTTCAAGAAGAAGACTGACGCTGACGGTAATGTTATTGTTTATAAAGCTCGACTTGTTGCAAAAGGTTTTCGACAAGTTCAAGGGATTGACTACGATGAGACCTTCTCACCGGTAGCGATGCTTAAGTCTGTCCGAATCATGTTAGCAATTGCGGCATTTTATGATTATGAAATTTGGCAAATGGATGTCAAAACTGCATTCCTGAATGGATTTCTGGAAGAAGAGTTGTATATGATGCAACCGGAAGGTTTTGTCGATCCAAAAGGAGCTAACAAAGTGTGCAAGCTCTAGCGATCCATTTTTGGACTGGTGCAAGCCTCTCGGAGTTGGAATAAACGCTTTGATAGTGCGATCAAAGCATTTGGTTTTATATAGACTTTTGGAGAAGCCTGTGACACGTCTCCAACGTATCTATAATTTTTGATTCTCCATGTTATACTATCTACTGTTTTGGACAATTTTGGGCTTTATTAAACACTTTTATATTACTTTTGGGACTAACCTATTGACCCAGAGCCCAATGTCAGTTCCTGTTTTTCCCTTGTTTCAGTGTTTCGAAGAAAAGGAATATCAAACGAAGTCGAAACGGAATGAAACCAACTGGAGAAGTTATTTTTGGAAGGAAAGCTACCGGAAAAACTTGGAGTGCATCGTCAAGAAGAGACGAGGAAGCCACGAGGTAGGGGGCGCGCCTCCACCCTCGTGGGCCCCTCGTGGCTCCCCGACGCATTTCTTCCGCCTATATATATCCATATACCCTAAAAACTTGGAGAACAAAATAGATCGGGAGTTCCGCGCCGCAAGCCTCTGTAGCCACCAAAACCAATCGAGACCCCATTAAGCACCTGTCAAGGGGGAACCTCACCGATGGCCATCTTCGTCATCCCGGCGCTCTCCATGACGAGGAGGGAGTAGTTCACCCTTGGGGCTGAGGGTATGTTCCAAAGTAGCTATGTGTTTGATCTCTCTCTCTCTCTCTCGTGTTCTTGATTTGGCACGATCTTGATGTATCGCGAGCTTTCCTATTATAGTTGGATCTTATGTTTCTTCTCCCCTCTACTCTCTTGTAATGGATTGAGTTTTCCCTTGAAGTAATCTTATCGGATTGAGTCTTTAATGACTTGGGAACACTTGATGTATGTCTTGCCAGGCGTATCTGTGGTGACAATGGGATATCACGTGATTCACTTGATGTATGTTTTGGTGATCAACTTGCGGGTTCCGCCCATGAACTTATGCATAGGGGTTGGCACACGTTTTCGTCGTGATTCTCCGGTAGAAAATTTGGGGCACACTACAGGAATCGGCTACTTTGTCGTCTGCCACGGCGGACGGGAAAGGCATGAACGGCGGATGGCAAAGGTCTTTGCCGTCCGCTGCGGACGACAAAGTAAGATCCGGCAAACAGCTACTTTGCCGTCTGCTTTAGGCGGCTGACGGCAAAGGGTCCTTTGCCATCAGCAGCAGACGACAAAGAAAGCAGACGGCAAAAATTTCTCTGTTAGTCTATTAGGTGGCTAACGGCAGCCCTTTGCCGTCTGCCGTATGATGTCAGCTAGACGTCACCACTCTTTGCCGTCTGCCACTGTAGGCAAACTGGCCAAATGGGTCAGCTCCCAGGAAGCACAGTTGGCTGCCACGTGTCCTGTTTGCCGTCCGCGGCGGACGGCAAAGAGGCCGTTGCCGTCGGTGGCAGACGGCAAAGAGCCTGTATATTGGCTCTTTTTTTTGTTTTTTCTGAATCCAACAATTTTCACAGCAAATATATATGACATATATAGATATATTTCACAGGGCTATTTAACAGCAAACATATCACATATATATCCAAAGACATAATTAAGTTTCATCCATTCATACATAAGCAAGTTCCATCCATACACATTGTTCCATCCATATACATATTACAATGCAAAGTTTGATCAAGATAGCAAGTTCCATCATAGCAAGCTAGATACAATGCAAAGTTTCATCAAAGAAAAAACAAGCACTCCATCATAGCAAGCTAGCTTTCATGAAGTGAATGAAATCTGCAAAATGGCAAATAACAAAGTCGGAAATAGGTGACTAGAAGAAGAAGACTAGAATAAGAAGTATATGTCATTTATGAGCTAACTTAGGTGAAATGGATCATATGTGAGCTAACTAAGTTCAAATGGGTCGTTTATGAGCTAAGTAAGGTGAAATGGATCATCTATGAGCTAACTAAGTTCAAATGGGTCATTTATGAGCTAACTAAGGTGAAATGGATCGTTTTTGAGCTAACTAAGTTGAAATGGGTCGTCTATGAGCTAACTAAGGTGAAATGGATAATCTATGAGCTAAATTAGTTCAAATGGGTCGTTTATGAGCTAACTAAGGTGAAATGGATCGTTTTTGAGCTAACTAAGTTGAAATGGATCATTTTTTAGCTAACTTAGGTGAAATGGATCATATATGAGCTAACTTAGTTGAAATGGGTCGTTTATGAGCTAAGTAAGGTGAAATGGATCGTTTTTAGCTAACTAAGTTGAAATGGATCGTCTATGAGCTAACTAAGGTGAAATGGATCATCTATGAGCTAACTTAGTTCAAATGGGTCGTTTATGAGCTAACTAAGGTGAAATGGATCGTTTTTGAGCTAACTAAGTTGAAATGGATCGTTTTTTAGCTAACTTAGGTGAAATGGATCATATATGAGCTAACTTAGTTGAAATGGGTCGTTTATGAGCTAAGTAAGGTGAAATGGATAGTTTTAGCTAACTAAGTTGAAATGGACCGTCTATGAGCTAACTAAGGTGAAATGGATCATCTATGAGCTAACTTAGTTGAAATGGGTCGTTTATGAGCTAACTAAGGTGAAATGGATTGATTTTGAGCTATCTAAGTTGAAATGGATCGTTTTTTAGCTAACTTAAGTGAAATGGATCATATATGAGCTAACTTAGTTGAAATGTGTCGTTTATGAGCTAAATAAGGTGAAATGGATCGTTTTTTAGCTAACTAAGGTGAAATGGATCGTTTTAGAGCTAACTAAGGTGAACTAGATCATTTAAGAGCTAATTTAGGTGAAATGGATCGTTTATGATCTAATCTAGGTAAATGGGTGATTTTGGAGCTAACTTAGGTAAGATGGGTCATTTTGGAGCTAACCTAGGTGAAATGGATCATTTATGAGCTAATCTAGGTAAAATGTGTCATTTTAGAGCCAACTTGGGTAAAATGCATCATTTTAGAGCTAACCTAGGTAAGATGGATGGTTTTTGTTGGGGATGTAACTACTGAATATAAACCGCCCAGAAGGGGCCGGTTTACCCTCAGCCAATATTGGGGCCCACGAAGACTCAGAAGGTGGCGATTGCTCTAGAGTTTAGAGGCCCGAGCCTGTGGCGAGTTAGGGCCCATAATGGTAAAACCGTCATAACCATGTAACTTGTGTTGTAAGATAAGAGAAAGAAGAGACCGAGCCGGACACTTGTATGAGCCGGCCTAGGGACTCTGTAGACCGGCCGGACGTCAACCCGTGTATATAAGGGGACGATCCGGCGACGGTTTAGGGACAGACAACGACAATTCGAGGCTTAGGCGAAGCAATTGCTCCCTAGTCGCCGAAATCACATCAATCCCATCACAAACTAGACGTAGGCTTTTACCTTCATCGAAGGGGCCGAACTAGTATAAAATCTCGTGTCTTTGCGTCCGCTTTAACCCCTTTAAGTTAACCCGTACGATGGCCTCACGACTAAGTCCTTTCATGAGGACATCTGCCGTGACAATTCCACGACAGTTGGCGCCCACCGTGGGGCTATCGACGATGGTTTGATGATCTTAGAGGCAAGTTCGAAGGACTCGAAGGCTATCTTTGTGGGCGGATGACCAAGAGTCGTCGCGGCAAGCTCTACATCGACGATGCAGGCTGTGGCCCCAAGGCCGGCTCGATTGAGTACGGGTACCGGGTCCCCTTTGGTGGCATACACGTGTTCATCGGCAAGATTGGTGAGCCAGGGCCTGGGCCGGACATCTGCACCGACCTCGCCGAGACGGCTCGGCCGGGCGAAGAAGAGTCCTGCCTCGCTAAACCGGTTGTCAGCGTGCTTCGTGGGAGTTATCCACGGAGGAGACTATGAGGGCGGATCAGCATCCGGTGGCGAAACCGTTGTCTACTCGATGACGAAGTCGTCGACCGGGAAACCGAGTCTCTCAGACGTACCTGCAAGATGGCCAGATCGGCGGCTGTTCCGATGGTAACAGTATTCCGGACCCCTTTGATCTGCCCAACCGGGTTGGAATATTTATGGCCGGTACACAAGCGACGCTTCACTCCTCAACCGCCGCGACAACGGTCGCCGGCTCGACAATGGGCGGTGGCGGGGCAAGGAGGCCTGTCGCCCGCCGCTCAATTTTTATCGTAATTATTTGATGCGTTGGCTGTGCTCATGGCGTAGGCTAACCCGGCGGATCAAGATCTGCATAACGCAGAGATTGCAAAGGTGAAGGAGCAAATCACTCGTGCTAAAGCGGATTTGGCAGCTTCTGCACGCCAGGATGGTGGCGAGCGGGCCGCTTTGGATGCGTGAGCTTATAGGCTCATGCTGGATCAGAATGCGTCGCATGAAGTCATGAAAAGAAAGTACAGATCCCGTTTGCCCTCGGTTTTTGAGGGAAGATACCTCTTCAACACCCCAGGGGCAGGGACCAGTAATCCGCCGCCAGTGGTGAACCGGGCGGAAGCACCTGGGACGGGCGTGCCGATTCAGCCTCGTGTGGTAGATCTACCTCGCCATCATGCCGGTGTGCCTATTCCTCAGGCTGTGCAAACACCTCCAGGTCACTACTCCAACCCGATGGATAACCTTGTTGCGGCTGTGGCGCAGTTGGAGGCGATTCCAATCGAAGGCGATTCACCACAGGCGGTGGAAACACGCCGGGTCAAAGAGCTCCTTAGGACGGCTCTGGTCCAACAGGAAGCGTATTCAAACAACCGCGATCGGATCCACTCCACCCCCCACCCGAGCCGGAGCTATAGCAGGCATGCAGATGAACCGGCCGTGTCAAGTAATGCGCAGCGCGGTGCACCTCAAGGCAACAACCCGGGCGGGTGGTTTCGAAAACGCTCAAGAGGTGGTGGACCGGCCAGGCACGAGGGGGACCGAGTTAGCAAAGACAAAGCATCAGGATTATCAGCTTGCGCCGTTCGACCGACTATCTTCGAGCCCGAGTTACATCTAGCTCTTTGGGGGTGCATTTCCTCGTCCCAGCTTTACGCAATTTACGCTTGCCCAAAGTTTTCAAGGGGACACGCATGGTGCCCAATTATACCTCCGATCTGGCTCCAGAAGCATGGATAGAAAGCTATGAGATGGCCATGGAGATGCTGGATGTGGATGAAGCTGCGTGTGCAAAGTATTTTACCATGATGCTTGAAGGTATGGCCCGTACTTGGTTGAAAAACTTGCCACCCAATTCCATCAGTTCATGGACCCAGTTGCGGACCCGGTTCATTCAGAATTTCAAAGACACCTGTAAGCAGCCCATGTCTGTGGTGGACTTGATGGCTTGTGTCCAGCCGAGGGAGAATCCACAACCCATTGGGTGCGCCGCTTTTAAGTTCTACATTCTTCGCACGGATCAACACTGATTCTGCCATCTTAACCCTAGAGAGCAACTGCCGGTTCGAGCCTTTAAAATTGAAGCTGGGTCGCATGAAGCGCTTTTGCAATGACTTGGGCACTCTCATGGGCGTTTTAGTGAAGTATGCTGATTCTGATAGTACCAAGGATCCCGAGTCCGAGGAGGATGATACAGGGAAGGGAAAACAGAACAACAACTCCAGAGGCCAGCAAAGATCGATCGGCGGGTAATGGAGGAAACAAGCGTAAGGCGAATGGTAACATGGGCTTTGTAGCCAACACCAACGCACAGGACAAGGGCCAACGGCGTAGGGGTAAACATACGAACCGAGGTGGTGCGCCTAATCATAATCCGGACCGGTTGAATTATCTGTTGAATCAACCCTGTCCGAAGCATGGGACGAAGGAGGCGCCAGCAAACCACCTCTGGAAGGATTGTTACATTATGCAGGAGTTTAAAAGTTCCAACGCTTTCCGGTATGATCAGGCCCCGGCGGCGGTTCAGGGTCCGGCCCGGGTTACGGTGGAGGAAATTCCGGTCCAGAGTTTAATGGTAATCCGGGTGGGCAGAACAATCGTAACAATCGTAACAATCGTAACAACCAAGGTGGTTACAATCAGCAGCAGCAATCCGGGTTATCAAAGCAATCCGAAGCAATTGAATGGTGGGCGGTATCACGTCTTCACCACTAGTTTGGACAAGCAAGACCGGAAACTTCAGAGCGGGCAAATAACGTTGTTGAACCGCCGTTCCGCATTACCCACGCTGGTCGAGCAGCCTATTGTGTGGAGTAGAGAGGATCATCCTCCCCGAGTTGACAATCCGGGTCAGCTAGCCCTAGTGGTGGCGCCTCAGGTGGGAGGATACAAGTTCACCAAGGTGCTTATGGACGGAGGGAGCAGCATCAGCATCCTGTATCATGAGACCTTCCGTCGTATGGGGTTAACGGATAAACATCTCAAGCCGTCCAATATGGTGTTTCATGGTGTGGTGCCTGGCAAGTCAGCATATCCGGTTGGTAAAATAGCTCTGGAAGTGGCCTTCGGGGATGAACATGACTCCAGATCGCAAACATTGACATTTGAAGTGGTGAAAATTCAAAGCCCTTACCACGCCCTGTTTGGGCGGCCGGCCTATGCCAAGTTTATGGCGCGACCTTGTTATGTCTATTTGCAGCTAAAAATGCCGGGTCACAAAGGGATGATAACGGTTCATGGGAGCCGCAAGATCGCTTTAGAGCGTGAGGAAGGTGATGCGGCTTACGCAGAGTCGGTTTGTGCCACCGAAGAGCTAAAGTACTATAAGGACAATGTTGATCCGACGGATATGACCCCGTTGAAGAAGCCAACTACAGAGCACGATCCGGATCTGAAGTTTAAATCGGGTCGAGACTAAACTTGTTGACATTGTGCCCGTGATTCGTCCCAAGCAGTTCATCATCGGTGCTAACTTGGATCCTAAATAGGAAAGCACGCCATCGAGTTCATCCGTGAGAACCGGGACATTTTTGCATGGAAGCCTTCCGACATGCTGTGTACCGAGGGAACTCGGCCGAGCACACTCTTAATGTTGATCCCAAGTACAAACCGGTAAAGCAGTTTCTTCGCCGGTTTAACGAGGAAAGGCGCAAGGCCATTGGAGAGGAGGTTGCCAGGCTCTTAGCAGCAGGTTTTATCGTTGAAGTTTTCCATCCGGAGTGGCTTGCTAATCCGGTGTTGGTCCTTAAGAAAAACGGCACTTGGCGCATGTGTGTGGATTACACAGATCTTAACAAGGCTTGTCCAGCAGATCCTTTCGCCCTCCCCCGCATTGACCAGATTATTGATGCTACAGCGGGTTGTGAGCGATTGAGCTTTTGGATGCGATTCGGATATCATCGAGATCAAAATGGCGGTTAAGGACCAGGAGAAGACCGGTGTTTATCACTCCCTTTGGAGCCTTCGCTATGTGTCTATGCCTTTTGGGCTCAAGAGCGCCTAAGCAACTTATCGGCGTTATGCATACAAAACTGCTTGCACGAAAGCAGATCGGCCGTAAAGTGCATGCTTATGTGGATGATATTGTGGTTAAGTCAAGGAAGAAGGAAACACCGATTGAGGATTTGAAAGAAACCTTTGACAACTTGCGGTGTACAAGATGATGCTTAACCCGCCAAATGTGTTTTCGGTGTTCCAAGCAGTGTTATTGGGTTTCCTTGTGTCCAACAGGGGGATTGAAGCTAATCCGGAGAAGATTACAACTATCACCTCCCTGGCTAAACCAAAGTGTATCAATGATGTCCAGCGATTGGCGGGCCGGATTGCCGCGCTTAGCCGGTTTATCAGCCGCCTCGGAGAGAAGGACATTCCTTTGTACCAAATGCTGAAGAAGACAGATCAGTTTATCTGGAGCCCGGCTGCGGATGAAGCGTTGGAGGACTTGAAGCGGCAATTGGCCAACCCGCCTGTTCTCGCCGCTCCCACTGACAAAGAGCCGCTTCTGCTATACGTTGTCGCTAATGCCGTGGCAGTTAGCGTAGCCATTGTGGTCGAGCGGAAGGAGGCAGGAAGGAGTATCCGGTTCAACGTCCGGTTTATTACATCGATGAGGTGCTCATTGAGTCCAAACAGAGATATCCGCATTGGCGTAAGCTGGTGTATGGAGTTTTTATGGCAAGCGGAAGCTGAAGCAGTATTTTCAAGGGCATCCCATCACGGTGGTCGATTCAGCTCCCTTGGGTGATATCATACGTAACCGGAAGCGACGGGCTGGATTGCTAAGGGCCATAGAGCTTGGGCCAAGACGGTTTAAGGTATGTGCCTCGGACGGCGGTAAAATCCTGTGCACTTGTGGATTTCATTAATGATTGGACGGAGTTACAAGCGCCTGAAGAAAAGCCGGATCATACCTATTGGATCCACTTTGACGGGTCCAGGCAGTTGGAGGGCTCGGGGGCTGGAGTTGTGTTAACTTCCCCACGAGGTGAAAAGTTTTGTTACGTCCTCCGCCTAATGTTCCCTTGTACTAACAATGCAGCTGAGTATGAAGCCTTGCTCCATGGTCTTCGGATGGCTAAGGAGATGAATCTCAGCCGGGTTAAGTGCTTCGGTGACTCGGACTTGGTGGCCCAACAAGTGTCAGGCACTTGGGATTCCAAAGACCCACTCATGGCTGCATATCGTCGGGAGGTGGATGTTGTTGCAGGTCATTTTAAGAGCTATCAGGTGGACCATGTGGATCGACGGAAGAACGAAGCAGCGGACGCTTTAAGCCGGTTGGGCTCTCAACGCAAACCGGTCCCGCCCAATGTCTTCCTTGATATACTACGGAATCCGTCAGTCAAGCTTCCTGATGAAGTAGATTTGGCTATTCCTGATCCGGAGGCTCAGTTGGTGGCAGCCCTGCATGTTATTCTGGATTGGACGCTCCCTTATTTGGCGTACATGAGCCGGGGCGAATTACCAGAAGATGAGACGTTGGCCCACAGATAGTTCGGCGGTCTAAGTCTATGACCATTGTTAATGGCGAGTTGCATCATTGCAAAGGTGTCGTGGGCGTTTCAACGTTGTGTGTCCCCGAGGAAGGCTGCGAAATATTGCGTGAGATCCACGAAGGGGATCGTGGTCACCACGCCGGTTCAAAATCCTTGGTGGCTAAGGCATTCCGCCATGGTTTTATTGGTTGACTGCCCATGCCGATGCGGAAGATCTGGTCAAAGCGATGTGATGGTTGCCGAAGTTTTCTAGGCGTGCTCATATACCGCCCAAGAATTGAGGATGATTCCAATTACTTGTCCATTTGCGACTTGGGGTTGGATATGGTTGGACCTTTCAAAAGGTCCAAGGACAAGAAGACCCACCTGTTGGTGGCGGTTGACAAATTTACAAAGTGGGTAGAGGCAGAACCTGTTAGCAAGTGTGATGCGGCCACGGTGGTTCAGTTCATCAAAAAGGTGATTTTCCGGTTTGGGTTTCCACACAGTATCATCACAGATAATGGTACCAATTTGTCCAAAGGCGCCATGAAGGAGTTCTGCAAACGTGAGCACATCCGGCTTGACGTTTCTTCAGTAGCTCACCCACAGTCCAATGGTCAAGCGGAAAGAGCCAATCAAGAGATCCTGAGAGGTATTAAGCCCCGGCTTATGGTCCCTTCTGAGAGGACGCCGGGCTGTTGGGTAGAAGAGCTACCATCCGTGTTATGGAGTATAAATACTACCCTAACAGATCCACTGGATACACACCGTTCTTTATGGTCTATGGAGCAGAGGCGGTTCTCCCCAGCGATATCCGTCATGACTCGCCTCGTGTGGCAGCCTATGTTGAGGCAGATAATGAGGCAGCACGGCAGGATGCTTTGGATCGACTAGACGAAGAACGAGATATGGCGGCTGCTCGCTCGGCGATTTACTAGCAAGATCTTCGTCGCTATCACAGTCGACGGGTCAGAACCAGAACCTTTCAAGAAGGAGAATTGGTGCTTCGGCTCATTCAAGACCAGACAAATATGCACAAGCTATCCCCGCCTTGGGAAGGGCCTTTTGTGGTCAGCAAGAATCTGCACAACGGGTCATACTATCTGATTGATATTCGAGAGCATAAAGACTCACGCATGTCAGAAGAGGAGACCAACAGGCCGTGGAACATAGCTCATCTTCGGCCTTATTATACCTGAGCCATCGGCTCTCCTTATGTACATATTATGACAATGTATATACTATGAATAAAAGCAATAAACTGGAGCCTCAGCTAAAGCGGGGTATCCGTTCTGTAAAAATCCGGCTTGGGTACATGGAGTTATTGTCTTAAAAACGGCCTCCGGTTTATCCCTTGAGCTTGCTCGTCAGAAGCTTTTAGATATCATTTGGGGGCTTGGTCGTATCCGAACCAATGCCACACCTCTTGATAGGCTTAAAGCGACCAGGTCACTTGGGGACATGGTCAAGTCTGAACCAACACGCCTCTTGGTCGGCCTAAGGTCATAGAGTCACTTGGGGGTTGGTCGAACCCGAACCATTGCCACGCCACTTGATCGACATAATGCCACGGTTTCGGTTGGGGACCTGGCTGACTTGAACCATAGCTACACCTTATTGGGAGCTTGGTCGTGTCCGACCATGGTAATACCATCTGATCTGCTCATTAAAGCCTCTTTCTGCAAATTGCTATTTGATTTTTTGTTGCGATAACATTTTTTCAAACCGGTTCAGCCAGTCAATCGACGGTTTTCAATTTATGTTAATCCGGAAATAACTTACCCGGTTTGACTATTTCTGTTAACGTCCCATTATGGAGTAACAGTGGGGGCTTAACATGACCCGGCATGGTTTACATGGTAAACCGGCATTATAAATATAGGAGCTGTTTTCTCCTTTGACGGTAATGGTTTATACAACCTCCGCTTCCAGGTTGGCTGAAGCCAACTACATGCCCGACGCTGGCAGGTATTTTTGTATCACAAAATTTTGATCATATACCTCAATATTTCCTTACATATACATATGAGCGTCACAAACCGGCTGGCGACACAAGCCGCCGTGGCCATTTAAGAATTTGTGGTTGCAGGCAAAATAGATTGAAGGTTTCGATTATTCAATCAAAAGTATCAGCACCTTTGTGCGGAGGTTGCAGACTGAAGGCATAAAAGTTATATTCAAAAACAAAGATGTTGGTTATTCTATTACAAGGCCTTCCGTGGCCCAACATTTCGAATGGCGTTATGACTAGCAGTTTATGATGCATCAACCGGCTTGACGGATTAAGCTTCCTCGCCGGGTTGACGTGAAGAAGATGGGTCGTCTGGCGTCGGTTCAGCTTCTTCCTCTTCATCACCCAATGGTCGGAAGTCAGTGGTAGACCAGTCAATCCGGTTTAAAGCCTGAAAGACAACCTCTTCCCTTATAAGCTCAGCCGGATCAACGTCAGGGGCATAAGTGTGCTTACGGATTGGAGGAACAAGATTCTGCACTTCTGGAATGACAAATTCCACCCGCTTGTTGTTTGCATCATAGAAAGAGCGGTAAACCGCCAGTTGGCTTCGCTGCCGCTTGACTCGCCAGAGGACGATCTCCTTTGTTATCAAAGGCTTCGCCGCTTTCTTGAGCGCTGGGAAGCCCTTGGCTATGTCACCGGATCAAGGTCCGCTTATCCACGCCTTTGGCGCGTTAAAGCCAATAAAGTGCGGCCGGGTCATGGATCGCTTCAACTCTCCAAGTTGTGCGGAATCAAGGATAGCCGGTCCAGCGTATCTTTGATCAAGGACGGAGCTGTGTTATCATACGATGTAGCGCATATGACTCATTGGTGCCGCAGATATCTGACTGCTCAATCGGTGTATGCAGCCTTGAGCTTCTTCCGCATATCGAGCCCAGATGAGCAATACGCTTCCCTATACCGGTTTAAGACAGCTCAGGTTAAACCGGGCGGAAATATCAAACGGAATAGTAATCGGTGAAAAATCTCTTACCAAAGATCGCAGAGGTCATGGCATTAATCTGGCGCTTTAGTCCGGTCAGCTCTTCACACCGGTTTAAGAGCCGCTTCAAAGATCTTCAAATTTCGCTTCAACAGCCCGGCCTTCTCCGTCTCCCAGTTGGCCTGCTCGGATTTATACCACTCCTTGAGCTGCTCCATAGTGGTCAAGACAGTTTTCAATTCGCCCTTGGCCTTGGTGGTTTCGCTTGTTGAGTCTTCGATTGGCACGAAGGTCCTTGAGTTGTACGGTTTGCTGGTCTATCTCGCTCTGATAAAAAATGGATCACGTTAGTTGTTTCATTATGAAGTCCCAAGCTCAATACAGGTATTCAACTTGGCACTTGGGGGCTAATGGCTAATTGATTTCATCTTGCTATGGTGATACATGCTAAAGTACCGGTTTAACTATGCTAAGTTGAACCGGCCCTTGGGGGCTACTATACAACGAAAGTACAAGAAAGGCAGAACTCCTTACCTCATAGCGTTCCTTCATACGATTCACCAGGCTGGCTTCGAAGTCACGACATGTGTAGAGTCGGTTCAGGAAGCCGGAGTGAAGTTCTTGGGCAGAGAAGTTATCATGTCGATGCATCAGTTTTCCCTTCTCTTTACTCATGGCAGTAAATTCTTCCTTGGCACCGTGGTTTTGATAGGGCGACCGGATTGCCGGGGCGGTATAGGCGGTGCCCGCTACTACGACATCATCATCTTTGACCGGCTGGCCGGATTGGCATTCTTCCTTGGACTTGGTGTTTTCATACCTGTGCTCGGCGTTTCAAAGAATCGTTACCTATTCCGCTGCAGAACTCGGTGGAGCAGGATGTGATGTTTCCACTTGGGCGTCCGGTTCAGCCTCCGCGGCTTAGCATTGTCGCCTTGGTTCAACCCGGCATAACTGTTTTAGCAACTTCAGGCTTTTCGCCATGGTGCTCGGGAGTCTTCTCCGGATCAGCATCCACAAGAGGGTCAAGGGTTTTCGCCTTCTTACTTAAGCGAGCCTTGGTGCTGCAATATTCAGAGTTAGAATGTGATGAACCGGCTAATGCGAAGAAAACAAAAAAGAGCATTATGCTTACCCCACAGCAACTTTCAGAGGAGGCAGTTGCGTGGTTGATGAACCGCCAGATGAGTTGGAAGAGGCCTGATAATTCGGATCAGACGGATAGAGAGGACATCGGACGAAACCTTTCAAAGGAGAACGCCAGAGAACAAATCACCTCACGGGCGGCGCTTCCGGGTTGGGGTGTCAGGTAAACCGGACGATGTAATTTGTTGACCGCTGTGCCGGGTCGTACGGCGCTCTTCAGCCTGCTGTGTCTTCAAAGAAAGGTTCGGATTCAAATGAGCACGTGAGTGAGATTTTTTCACTTTCCGGACGGTGCGGCGAATTCTTTTAACTGGCACAAGATCAGATTCGGAAGAAAGAAGGATTACCTCAACAGGATCGACATGATCGCTTCAAAGATCATCCTGGGAATTGAAACTGTCAATAGGATGAAGGATGAAAAGAGATAAAGTAAATCAAGCTTTGCCTCAGCTTCTGATTCTTCTTCTTCCGGCAGATCAGAAGACTCGGCGGTTCTCCTCTTACCAGCCTTCTTGGTGGTCTTGGACTTTACACGAGGAACCCGGCCGGTTTGGTTCGTTTCGTATGAGCTGTTAGCCCGAGAAGTAACACGGATTAATACATATCAATAAGGCATTAACATCAAGAGCGATGAGCGGAGCCTTACATGCAGCGGTTTGTTGGAAACACTGAATGGGGCCAACCCGGTTGGCTGCAGACGGAGATCGGCTCATCGAGCATCTTCTTCACTGTCTCAGTGACTTCAAGCTCAGTTATTGCTAGCTCATGACGTCTTTGAGGGTCTTTGACGCTACCAGTGTATTCGTGCACCAATCCGGGGCGGCGGCTTAATGGCAAGATGCCCCAAGAAACCCAACATCGAACAAGGTCAATACCAGTTAAGCCATTGGCCATTAGAGCCCAGAGTTTAATAATCTGAGGCGCAAAATTCTTCCGTTCTGCGGCGGTCAAACGTAAAGGCAATGGGTGATGGTTGCTAAGCCGGTGAGGGCGGTAGCCCGGCAAGGGGTTCTCGCTGTCGAGCGGTATTCGGCAATAAAACCAGGTTTGGTTCCAATCTTTCGGATGGCTATGGTGTTTTGCGTGAGGAAAGTCTACTTCCTTCCTTTTACGGATTGAAACGCCACCCGCCCGTGTTAGGACCATCCGAAAACTCCGTACGGCGGTTCAAATGAAAGAAATCCCAGAACAGCTCCACAGATGGTTCTTCTTGAAGATAGACTTCACAGAAAACTTGGAAATTGCATATATTGGACACAGAGTTCGGACCAATATCTTGTGGATGGAGTTCGAAACTTGCGAGGACATCCCGGAAGAATCTCGATCCGGGCGGGCTGAATCCCCGGTCTAAGTGCTGCATAAACACAATTACTTCTCCTTCTTGAGGTTCAGGAGGGCATTCGGTATCCGGAACACGCCAATGGAGGACATTTTTGGAGGCTAAAGCGCCGGTGGTGACATATCCATTGAGTTGCGTCTCAGTGATCTTGGACCGGACCCAATTGCAAGCTGAGAATTGTTTGGCCATTCCGGAAGAAGAGACCGCGAAAGGAAAAGTAAAAAAACGGTTCACCATTAACGGTTCAGACATATTATACAATGCTAAACCGGTAGTTTGGCAGTCAGTTCCAACTTCCGGTTTAACTGAGGACTAATGGAGTATGGCGGATTAGCTATAAAAAAGTTAAACCGCCCTTAGGAGGAAGAGACAGAACTGGAAAATCTGCTAAGTGTGGATGTAAACAGGTTTCACATATGAATAGAGTTAATTTGGATCTACCGAAGATTCAGTAAGGAAAAATTTCTGCGACCCATGCAAGCCTTATAAAGGGCAGGGAAGTTCGTGCGTTCTAACAAGAGGGTCTAAACAAAAAGACAGATTTGCAACGTGCTAAACTGAAGGCGGAACAGTTACTACACAGGATATACGCTACGGTTGGATTAAAAAGCCATGGCAGAGCAGGTATGAAGAGATTAAGGATGAACACCTATGAACGACGACATGAACAGGAGCCTCAAGATGCAGATCTAGGGCGTGAGGAGGAGCCTTACCCGATGCACAGAACAGCGGAGGAGCGCCGAGAGTCTCTGGTACAACCAGGTTGATGCAGCGGCCTTGCGCTGACGCGACGTTCGGAGGTCGGAGGCGACGGCGGAGCTTCAGGGCTGGAGCGTCGCGAGGAAGAAGAAGCACAGAAGGAGGAAGAAGAGAAAGGGCATGCCGGTCTCTTTATAATAAGACGGAGTAATTAACGGGCGCGAGAATAGAGGCGTTGAAAGCGGCAGACGACGCAGCGGTCGCCTCGATTTCCGGGATAGTATTAAATGAAGGGAATCTTACTGTTGGCCTTCGTTAATAGAGATGACGTCAAGATGCTCCGTTGCTGTGGTCGGAGGATGACGTCACGGCGGTTTAAGCAGATGGCGATTTACTTAAATATGAAGGAAGAGATTGAGTTTTCTAAGATGTTGAAGATTAACATGAACAGGTTCAAGTCAATCTGGGGCCTAATGTTGGGGATGTAACTACTGAATATAAACCGCCCAGAAGGGGCCGGTTTACCCTCAGCCAATATTGGGGCCCACGAAGACTCAGAAGGTGGCGATTGCTATAGAGATTAGAGGCACGGAGCCCAGGGGCGAGATAGGGCCCATAATGGTAAAACCGTCATAACCATGTAACTTGTTTTGTAAGATAAGAGAAAGAAGAGACCGAGACGGACACTTGTATGAGCCGCCTCGGGACTCAGAGACCGGCCGACGTCAACCCGTGTATATAAGGGGACGATCCGGCGGCGGTTTAGGGACAGACAACAACAATTCGAGGCTTAGGCAAAGCTATTGCTCCCTAGTCGCCGAAATCACATCAATCCCATCACAAACTAGACGTAGGATTTTACCTTCATCGAAGGGGCCGAACTAGTATAAAATCGCATGTCTTTGCGCCCGCTTTAACCCCTTTAAGTTAACCCGTACGATGGCCTCACGACTAAGTCCTTTCATGAGGACATCTGCCGTGACAATTCCACGGCAGTTTTGGAGGTTAGTAAGCTTATTAAGTCATTTTGGAGGAAAAGAAGCTAACTCTAAGTCATTATGGTAAGCATATTGGAGGAGATAAAGCTAAATCTAGGTCTTTATGCATTTGTTAAGCAAAACACTAGAGACACTTACCGTGATCATGGAGGTGTTGTAGCGGGCTGGCTCGTGCCGGTAGCTGGAGAAGGATCGTGCGATGCTTGTCTTGAGTTACGCTACACCAAAGATCATTTCCAATGTCTCGTTAGCATGATGACACTCAAATGTTAAGACTAGCAAGTAATGTCCATTCAAATTAAACTCACCATGGTCCCAGGAGCAATCACTGGCATCGGCGGAGCGGTCTGACCGGACTTCTCACACACAGACTGCACATTTGGTTTGACGACTCAATCATACTAGTTAGTAATGAGACAAACACTACATGAATGTTTTGGCTAATGTGTAGAAAAAACTTACCACAAGGACCTCGTACATGGCCCTTGCTTGCATGTCATTCCATGCCCTCTCCTCCTCCAACATCTTTGTCGTCCTCTCCTCCAACTCCTGCTACCTCTCCGCCGCCTCCGCCAGAAGTTTCTCCGTTCTATCTCTCTCACTTTGTATAGCAGCCTGCAACACCACTCCTCGTTACCATTTGTAATCATTGATGGAAGCGCACACAATGTAATGGAGAAAGATAGCTGAGTACGTATAACTAACCTTGAAGGCGAGTTGACTGGCTGCTCACGAGGCCTTATCTCAGGAGCGGAGCTCGACTGGCGCGCCTTGATCTCCGGGAGAGTGCTAGGACAACGGATAAGTCCATCTCCCATGGATATGGAGCCATGGGACCTCCCGCCACCAGATATCATCAACAACTCGGTATCAATGGGACCCTGGCTCGGGTTAAAGTCCTCCCCTTTCCTCGCCTTCCCCTCATCTCTATATTTCATGAGCTTGTCATGGGAGGAGATGTTGGTGAAGTTTTTTGGATCATCGAGGTCAGACGCAGAGAATGCCTTGACTTTCTTGTAGGAGCCAGTGTGGGCCATGGCATACAGGTCGTACACCTCTGGCACCTTATCCGCCTTATTGTAGCGTGTCAGAAAGAGAGAAACAAAGCAAATTAGTAATTAAATGGCTGAAAGCTAGCATGATGAACGAATTGCATGAATCATGAAGCAAACCACATACCCAGCCTCCAGCATCGATATAAGTTGGAGCTGCCTTGATGGTGTGGCACACCTTCCATTTGGGCACGTTTGTCCTTGGCCTCGTTGTGGAGGGCTCGCCATTCTTTTGAGTACAACTCATTGACCAACACCTCCCAACAATCCATCCGATCCACACACCATCTCGGAGGGGCCTAAGTTAGGAAATAGAAACTTGAGCGCTACGGCTATGTATTACTAAATGAAGGAAGTAAAGTACAAGGCCTTAAGAATTACCTTCATGTACTCATCCTTACTCAAGAACTTCTCGCGGCATGCTGGCTTGGTCTTCTTGATACCACGCGTGGCCTTGTAGTCTCGAACGGCCTGCACGCGAGCCTCGTGCCGTAAGTTCTATAGTAGGCGCTTGCAGACCTTATCGATAACATTTGCCGCCTCCTCCTCGTATCCCTCCTCACACCTGTAGAATGTCTGCAATCAAATGATACAATATTGATTAGTACAATTAATAACTAGCTAGTTGAAGATTTTTAATTGTGTAAAGGAGAAATTACCCAAAACTTTCTAATCACCACGTCTGCCCTCGTCTTGCACAAGATGTCGGCGTTCTGGGAACGGGGGTACCCAGACTTGCCTACCCGCGGCGTGGCTCAAGGGGTGGCCCAGCACGGCATGTCTTCATCAGCACAAGCTCAAGACCCTCGCGAGGGGCCAGGCCTCGCGGGGCGGACGACAGGAAGCTTCCTCAGGCACGGCCTCGTCAGGCTGGCTCGCGAGGAGGCGGAGAGATCAAGGTGGGGTACCTCACGAGGTGCCCATGACGCAAGCCATGACGACCAAGGGCGCCATGGCTCCAGCCCACGCAGTGTCCTCCTTTCCTCTTTGGTGCAAAGGGAGCAAGCGCAGGCAAGAGTATCAAGCAAAGGCATCCGTTTCGGTGCAACGAGACCAAGACCGTCGCAATGGCAGGAAGGAAGTCATCGTGGAGCCCAAGCCAAGGCCACCACCAGAGCCTTTGACAAAGCGAGGACCAACTTTAGTCAGGATAAGTGTACTAGATGTTCCCCTTCAAAATGGCCAATTGTTGGCGCCCTTCCTGCTCAATATTTGGGAAGAGGCCCAGGGCCTTTGCCTATAAATAGTACTAGCCACCCGCAGGGTAGAGGCATCTAAGAGAGGATCCAGCACCTTGAATCAGCAGAGAGAGAGCGATTGAACTCCCCCTAGTAGTTCATCGCACCAGCCAAGAACAGACCCTCGCGAGGCTGTTCTTCCTTGTATTGTTCATCATCAGCCCAAGAGGCAATCCACCACACCACAAACTAGAGTAGGGTATTACACCACAATGGTGGCCTGAACTAGTATAAACCCTGTGTCTCTTGTGTTGTTCTTTTCATGGCTTAGATCCTAGCGAGGTGGCGAGGTGCAGGTAGGAAGAGGGCGCGCGAGATCTCCGTGCGCACCCCAGTGTTTGAATCTAGAGGGTCTGCCGAAACCCGGAATCTGACATTTGGCGCGCCAGGTAGGGGTGCGCCAGAATTCGTCTTCCGCCGCCCTATTCTTCACCGACCATCGCATCCATGTTAGACGCTCGTCGGGCCCACGCCGAGCGCCGAGCCACTCTCGCTTCCCGCGTCGCCCAGACGGCCCTGCCGGGCGTCGCTTCGCCGCCGTTTCGCCGCCGCCGTCAACGCCGCCACCGGCACGGCGGGGAACAAGCAGCAAGCATCGTCCCAGCATCCGTCCGTGAGGCGAGACGGCCGCACCGCCACTCCTTCACTCGCCCCAGCTAGTTCTTCATCTCGCACGCTCCGCGCGCCCATGGAGGCTCGAGCTGCGCTCATCGCGGCAAACGAGCTCCTGCGCTACCGCCCAGTCGACGACGTCCACAAAGAGTGGCTCAACCGCGTAGCCGAGCTCGTTCGCGCCGCAAGGGGCTCCCCCGGGCCGTCCTTCTCATCGCCGCGCCCGCCTGGAGGCGATGAAGCTCCGGGGTGCCTCACCGCCTCCCCTCAAGAAGGCGCCCTAGCCCCAAGGCGCGGGCCCTCGGGCGGAACCCGCTCCGTCCGGCGCCGGGCCAAGCAAGAGCAGAGCTGTCAAGAGGTCCCTCCCCAAGAAGCTGCCCGGTGCTCCTCGCACCGCTCGTCATGACCACGCCTCGCTCCAAAGACGCCAAGACCCCAGCTGCTCCCAAAGCAGCTGCACATGGGGACCCGCAAGACCAGGCTCTTCGTCACCAGAGGCCTCCCGGGCTACAAAGAGGCTGCCGCGCTTTCACCACCGAAGTTGTGCAGCGTCGCGTGGCCCGGCAAGTTCAAGCCAGACCTGCCTCCTCGCTATGGCCAGCACGGCCGACCTGGAGTTCCTCCAGCTTCTACGAGCTGGGCATCAAAGCCGCCAACGGGACGAGAAGGTCATGGCAAACTGGTTTCCCATGGCACTCAAGGATGGAGCCCGCACTGGCTCCCGAACCTCGCTCTGCACGATCACCTCCTGGGACGAGATGCGCACCCGCTTCATCACCAACTTCCAAGGTACTCGCGACCGGCCTCCTGCCGTGAGCAACATGCACCGCATCAAGAAACAACCAGGGGAGACCCTGCAGAAGTACATCCAGCGCTTCAACTACGCATGCCTCAAGATTCCCAAGGTGAACGAGGAGGCCATCATCTCAGCCTTCTCCGACGATGTGCGCGATGTCAAGATGAAGGAGGAGATGGCGATGCATGAAGATCTGTGCACTTCCTTGGAGCTGTTCAACTTGGCGATAAAATGTGCCAGGGCTGAGGAAGGGCGCCTTTCCCTCCTCGAGCTGCCAGCCGCGAACCCAGAAGAGAATAAATCCAAGGCCAAGGACGTGAAGCGCAAGGGGGCTGCCGTGCTCGCGGCAGAAGCAGACACCAAGTAGGGCAGAGATTAGCCCGAGTCTTCCAAGGGTAGCCGATACTGTGTGTACCACGACCTCCACACCCACAACACCAACGAATGTCAAGAGCTCCGAGCCGTGCGAGAAGGGAGGATCGCCGACGCCCGACCAAGAACGATCGAGGCTACGGCCGAGGAGGAGGAAGGAATGTAGGGCGCTGGGAAGACCGTGGCCCTCGCCAAGGGTGGCGCGACCGACCTCGCGAGGATCGCTGGCAGGATCAGCCTCGCGAGGGAAACTAGAGGGATCAGCCTCGCGAGGATCGTCCGCAAGGGAATGCAGGCCTCCCTCCTCTGCCGCCGCATCCAAGGAGAAATGAGGACCATCATCAGGACGAGGGGGGGCTTCTGTGAGCCAGCGCGATCGCTTGCATCCTAGGGCGGAGCTCAAGCCCCAGCCTCCCAACGCATCTTCAAGCAGTTCGCCCGCGAAGTGAATGCAGTCCTCCCCAAGCTCGAAGCCACACGGCCTCTTAGGTGGTCAGCATGCGCCATCACGTTCAGCTCAGCGGATCAGCTCAAGTGCGCGGCCACAGCAGGAGTCCTCCCGATGCTTTGTTCCCCAATCATCAGCAACGTGCAAGTCACCAGGACCCTCATCAACGGCGGAGCAGGGCTCAATGTCCTGTCTGTAGAGACATTCACTCCAAGTGCCTTACAATCAGCTTCAGCCAACCAAGTCTTTCTCCGGAGTCACCGATGGCTCCACGGTTCCGATTGGGCAGGTCCGCCTCCCTGTCACCTTCGGGGCGCGCGACAACTACCGCACTGAGCTCATCGATTTTGATGTCGCACACATTCGCCTGCCATACAATGCCATCCTCGGATACCCAGCCCTGGCCAAGTTCATGGCCGTGACTCATCACGGCTACAACGTCCTCAAGATGTCAGGAAGCGGCGGAGTCATCACAGTGCCTTGTGAAGAAAGAGACGCGGTGTGCTCCCTGGAGCGAGCCTTTCAAGCCGCATCACTTGAAGACCCAGATCGCAGGAGCATGAGGCTCCCTGAGACCGCTCCCAAGAAGAAGAAGACATCACAGCCCGACCCCTCGGGAGGCAGGCCCCTCGTGGTCCAAGGCCGCTCAGGGGGCACCTCCTACCATCGCATAGGAAGGCGCGCCCGGTGCCCTCCTCGAGCAAGGCTCGGGGGCTCTCTCCTGGAGGGCCACCGACCTTGCTAAGGTCACGAGGGAGGCGCTTGGGAACCACTTGGAAGCGTGCTTCAAAGCATGTTTCCCTCAGGAAGGAGCAAGGCAAGGAGGGCCAAACCCTCGTGGAGTTCGTCTACCGATCACGAGGGAGTTAAAGGAGTGAAGAGTCATGAGTGGCAGCCGCCACTCCGCTGTAGCTCCTCATCCAGCGAGGATGGTGGGCTGCGGTCTGCAAGATCAACATACTAGGGCTCAACCGAGCCGCCTCAGAGCGCTCGGCCCTCACGCTGGGCGCTGCGAAGGCCCACCCCACAACTACGTTCGCATGCCCTACGGCGTGCCGAACGCGGCCGCCACGTACCAGCGCCTCATGGGGAGCATCCTAGAGGCTCAAGAGGCCAGGCGTTCCGCAGTCCTGGCGGAGATGGAGATGGTCCACGAGGAGCCACCAGCGCCTCCGGAGCCTCCCGAGGCTCCTGGGCCTGGGGGCTCGTTAAGGTCGGCCTCTGCAGCCCACGACGTCCGCTACTTCAACATCCTTTCGTCTTCAACGTTATCAGGTGACATCCTTCAAGTTTCATTTCCAGCTGGGAGCGCCCCCTAGGGCTGCATCATTCCTAGGCCGCGTGGGTCCGTCCCTGCGGCATGTATCCCTTTTACTTCATGTTCCTAGCTTACTTTGTTGGAGGCGCCCTCGGCTGCATCATCCCCAAGTCGCTTGGGCCAGACCCAGCCACGTCTGTCTTCCCCACACCTATTTAAATGAACTCGCTTCTTCGTGATTAACGTGCTTGACCTAGTTGCCCGCTCAACTGACGCCAACTGATGGAGCTGCTCCCCAACGGCACGACGCTATGCATGGGTCCGCCCCTACAACATCGAGAAACCTGAATGGCTGAGATCCGCCGCGGCAGCCCACACATACGCCACCTGCCGGGCCTTCGGCCTCGTCCACCTCTCCAAAGCAACCAACAGCTGACCGTCACTTGTCATAGCAGACTCTTGTTCTTCTTATGGTGGCCCTGCAGGATCCCTTCAAGGAGCAGCGCCGGGCGAGGCCCTCACAGCGTCGTCTTCACTCTCGCCCGTGCGAACCGCTTGCATGTTAAAGGGGGGGTACATGAGCATCGCGACTCATGGGCTCCTACTGGCTCTCCAGCCCTCACCCTCTGGCCTTGTCCACGGCATCGCGACCTAGCATACCAGCGACGGCTGAGACCCGCTCGAGGGCCGGGACCCGAGGACGTAGAGCAGAAAGGGGAGCAAAGGCGAGAGGGAAGAGGCACGCGGGGACCTCGCCAGGCAACCCCTCGCCTGCCGATGCGCGGACCTAGCATCGCACCAGGAAGCGGTTCCTGACTCTCAAGATAAGTCACCCTCCGGAAACACTAGCTATCGCAGCACGGACCCCGCACCCAATGCAATCCCGTGTTAGCAACGTCGCGCTCCTTTCTCACCGAACGATGGTTGCTTGAGTGCTAAAGGGGACCTCCTGAGCATCGCGACTCAGGGGCTCTTATCGACCCCGGTCCGCTCACCTCGGCCTTGACCACGGCATCGCGGACTCGGCATACCAGCATACCAAGCCTGCCTTGGGACCGGGACCTTTCGGCGCAGAGTGCCAAGCCCTCGTGAGGTTCGAAAGGAAGGACTAAGCTAAGACGGAACGAGCATCTCGCACTACCTCATGGCAAGGACTATATTAACAAACAGAACCACAGGCACCTTACAAGCCCCCATGGGGCGCGCTTTACGATTCCTCGCAGGGAACATATCCTAAAGAACGCTAACTACACGTGCCCCCGCAAGAGACGCCATCATCAACAGTGGGCCGCCGGGCACCGGCACCAACCTCATCCAGATCAGAGGCGGCGGCGGCCTGACGAGCCCGTCCTGCTCCGAGAGCGGCACATGCTCGGGGCTCAGAGGCTGTCGCCGCCGCCTCCGAGTCGCGAAGAGCTCGGCGGAGTCGCTGGACCCTCCGACGCCTCCGCCACCTGAGGAGCTGCTGAGGGAGCGATCGGCGAGCCTGGTCCTCGCCGCGGCAAGGCACCGACCACCTCTCTCAGGGCAGCACTCAAGCCGGCGTCCGTCCACGTCGAAGACCTTGAAGAGCATCATGGAAGCGCCATGACCTGTGTGGATCGCGAGGGCGCCCCTCGTCCCTCAGACCCGGGCGATCTCGCCCCAGCCTCGAGTCATGAAGACCTTGCCCGGGGCGACGACCGCGACCTCCGCTTCGGTCGCGAGGGTGTTGCTGCCGGCGTGCTGCAACCAGAGCTCCAAGTATCCCCCCCGCGGCATCACAAAGGCGAAGGAGGAAGGAAGGCGAAGCCAAGAATGAGGAGGCATGGCGGCGTGGAGCACAAACTCTCGGGAGGAGCCCTCGGCATGGACTCTAGGAGGGACAACGCGCACCGCCGTGACCCGCCGACGCCGATGGCGGCGTCGCCCATGGCGCTCGGCGTCAACTCCTCCAGGGCCCTCCAAGCAGGCGTACAAGGGCAGCGGGAACCCTGGCGGCGGCCGCTCGCATCAAGGCCTCGACACCTCCTGCCGGGCGCCCTCATCTCGACAACATAGGGCTAGTCGTTTCTTCGGCGGAAGCGGGTCCGGACCCTCTCGGGAGCTATTCTTTCTTCCGCTGGAGAACCGGGCGGATCGGAGCCATTGCCGCGAAGTGGAGCAAGGACGGAGAAGAAGGGGAAGCAAGAGGAGATGGACTGGAAGGGCACGCGTCGTCCCATACTTATAGCCAGAGGAGGCCAACCACCGGCCTCCACGATCGCAGGTAATCATGACCCGCTTTGCATGCAGGGACTTCTGAATTCGTGCAGTTGCTGAGACGCCGTGGGGAAGCAGGGGCACCTACGTCCAATCAACCACCACGCGGCGCCCAAGGCCGCAGGCTGTTCGGGCCCGCGGCGCTTCGCACTTGCCCCTTCGCTTCTCTGCTCAGCCAAATCTAGGCGCGCCTTGGGCCCGGGCTACTGCCGGGCGCTCGGGAACGGGGTACCAGACTTGCTCGCTCGCGCCTGCAGCTGCGTGGCTCAAGGGGTGGCCCAAAGACGCCCGCCTTCATCAAGACAAGCTCAAGACCCTCGCGAGGGGCTGGATTGCGGGCGGACGACAGTGAAGTTTCTCGTGCACGGCCTCGCCAGCTGGCTCGCGAGGAGGCAGAGAGATCAAGGCGGGGTACCTCACGAGGTGCCCATGACGCAAGCCATGACGACCAAGGGCGCCAGCCCGCGCAGTGTCCTCCTTTCCTCTTTGCTGCAAAGGGAGCAAGCGCATGCAAGAGTATCAAGCAAAGGCATCCGCTTGATTGCAACAAGACCAAGACCGCCGTGAACGGCAGGGAGGAAGTCATCATGGAGCCCAAGCCAAGGCCACCACCAGTGCCTTTGACAAAGCGAGGACCAACTTTAGTCAGGATAAGTGTACTAGATGTTCCCCTTCAAAATGGCCAATTGTTGGCGCCCTTCCCGCTCAATATTTGGGAAGAGGCCCAGGGCCTTTGCCTATAAATAGGACTAGCCACCCGTAGGGTAGAGGCATCTAAGAGAGGATCCAGCACCTTGAATCAGCAGAGAGAGAGAGCGACTGAACTCCCCCTAGCAGTTCATCGCACCATCCAGAACAGACCCTCGCGAGGCTGTTCTTCCTTGTATTGTTCATCATCAGCCCAAGAGGCAATCCACCACACCACAAACTAGAGTAGGGTATTACACCACAATGGTGGCCCGAACTAGTATAAACCTTGTGTCTCTTGTGTTGTTCTTTTCATAGCTTAGATCCTAGCGAGGCGGCGAGGTGTAGGTAGGTAGAGGGCGAGATCTCCGCGCGCACCCCAGTGTTTGAATCTAGAGGGTCTGCCAGAACCCGAAATCCGACACAAGACACCGTCGGTAATCTCACCCGGCGGGGCCGAGGCAGCCAAGTAGTGCTCCCAACTCAATCCAAGCTCTGGAAGCCGACCCTCACCAGGCAACGTAACAAACCCCGGGAAGTTTCGCCGACAAAGAACTCCAAGGACGGAGTTGGGCCGGCGGAGACTATGATGGTGGTCCCAACCCCTGCAGCAGACAAGGCCAACGCATTAGATACTTGAAGAAACGTGAATGCAGAAGGGTAAAAAAGATTAAATGCACTTACCTCTCCCCATCAGGGAAAATCAACCACCTCTGCCGCTGGTCGCCGCAGACGCTCGGGAGCCGTGTAGCACCACGCTGGTAGACGGTGCCCCTTCCTCGTCAATATCAGTCGGCTCCCCGCCATCATCAGCATGGCCACTCGGCCCCTCAGGCTGATCCGGCCAGGTATCCCATCCAGACGTGTGTTCCTCCGGGGTATCGTGGGCTGAACTCTCGTGGCCCGAAGGCCCGTGGATCGGAGGCTCGTGGACCGGAGTCCGTGTAGCCTCCTCCTCGGACGAGTCCACCCTAGCAGTCACGTGCTCGGGTGAAACAGCTGGGGGTGGCAGTGAGGAAGGCGCCCTTGCAGTCACCCTACCTCCTCTCCCGCGGCCACGTGCTCCAGCTCCTCTCTGCTTCTTCTTGCCTCGTCCCCTGCTCGGCATCTCGGTCGACGAAGAAGGGCCTGGCGGTGTCGCCATACTGTCCAGCAACGCTCGGCGGAGAGGTGCGTGTGGAATGGAAGACCTCGTCGCACGCGCCGACGAAGAAGGGTCCTCGAGCGCCCCGACCAGCGCCCACCGTCTTTCAACACCTGCCATGACAAAGAGTAAACGAAATTAGTACAACGGCAAAAAAAAAACCGACATGAATAATAATATGTATATCACTTAAGTGTATCATCATCAAGTACAACATAAAAAAATTGAATACCTGACACGACGTACAAATGCATAATCATCATCATCAAGTACAATAATAATCTCGATCAGTATCATCAATAAATGCATAATCATCATCAACACTATAATCAATGATGGGCTCACGGGGTCAGGGGGTCGGGGTGTCGGGGTGTCTGCGTCAAGGGGTCAGGGTGTCGTGGTGTTTTTTCTACTTCTTTTACCTCTTTTATTTTCTTCTTTTCTTCTTCTTCTACTTCTTCTTCTTCTTTTCTTCTTCTTCTTCTTTCATCTTTTTTCTACTTCTTTTACTTCTTTTCTTTTCTTATTTTATTCTTCTTCTACTTCTTCTACTTCTTTTCTTCTTCTTCTTTTTTCTTCTTTTTTCTACTTCTTTTCTTTTCTTCTTTTCTTCTTCTTCTACTTCTTCTACTTCTTTTCTTCTTCTTCTTTTTTCATCTTTTTTCTACTTCTTTTACTTCTTTTCTTTTCTTCTTTTCTTCTTCTTCTACTTCTTCTACTTATTTTCTTCTTCTTCTTTTTTCATCTTTTTTCTACTTCTTTTACTTCTTTTCTTTTCTTCTTTTCTTCTTCTTCTACTTCTTCTTCTTCTTTTCTTCTTCTTCTTCTTTTTTCATCTTTTTTCTACTTCTTATACTTCTTTTCTTTTCTTCTTCTTCTACTTCTTCTACTTCTTTTCTTCCTCTTCTTCTTTTCTTCTACATATTCTTTTTTCTTCTACTTCTTTTCTTCTTTTCTTCCTCTTCTTTTTTCATCTAAAACCCATCCACGAAATCTAACACTAACACATATGTAGCACTAAATCTAACACTAACACTAACACATATCTAGCACTAAATCTAACACTAACACTAACACATATCTAGCACTAAATCCAACACTAACAATTAAACAGCAAAAAATAGAAAAAACAAAAAAAAAGAATACACACCGGAGCCGGGGGCGACGCTGGCGCTGGGTGGTGTGCGGTGGGGGGGGCGGGGCTCGGGCAGTGGGACGATCGGGCGGTGGGGAAGGGGCGGAGGGCGGAGGCGGCAAGGGGCACCGGGAGGCAGGATGGTGGGGCGCCACAAGGTGTGGGGAGGGGCGGTGGCGGGGCGGGCGGGTGGAGGCCGAGCGGGGCGGGGCGATGGCGTGGGCGGCGCTGGAGAAGGGCGCTGGGCGGCGGGATGGTAGGGCGATGGTGGGCGAGGGCGGTGGCGGCGGGCGAGGGCGGGCGATGGCGGGCGGCGCAAGGCGGGGCGGGTGGTGGCGGGCGGACGGTGCGGTACGGACGGGTGGGCGCTGGGAGGAGAGAGGGAGAAACAGAGAGTAACGGGCGGGGGGGGGGGGCTCGGCCGTTAGTTAGGTTAGCCTTTGCCGTCCGCGGCGTCTTTGCCGTCCGCTTTTGGTTTATCTTTGCCGTGTGCCGCAGACGGCAAAGAGGGGGGGACATTAAGTTTTTCGGTTAGCGGGTGCCACCTCCCTCTTGGCCGTCAGCCAGCGGAAGGCAAAGATTGTTTGCCGTCAGCCAGCAGACGACAAAGAAATGGCGGATGGCAAAGACCTTCTTTGCCGTCAGCCTTTTCTTTGTCGTCCGCTTTACGGTAGCTGATGGAAAAGAGCTTCTTTGCCGTCCGCTAGCGGACGACAAAGATCTCGCAGATGGCAAAGTAGCTGATTCCAGTAGTGGCACTCTTTGAGGTTCTATGTGTTGGTTGAATAGATGAATCTGAGATTGTGTGATGCATATCATATAATCATACCCATGGATACTTGAGGTGACATTGGAGTATCTAGGTGACATTAGGGTTTTGGTTGATTGGTGTCTTAAGGTGTTATTGTAGTACAAACTCTAGGGCTATTTGGGGCACTTATAGGAATAGCCCAACGGATTGATTGGAAAGAATAACTTTAAGGTGGTTTCGTACCCTACCATAATCTCTTCGTTTGTTCCCCGCTATTACTGACTTTGGAGTGACTCTTTGTTGCATGTTGAGGGATAGTTATGTGATCCAACTATGTTATTATTGTCGAGAGAACTTGCACTAGTGAAAGTATGAACCCTAGGCCTTGTTTCCTAGCATTTCAATACCGTTTACGCTCACTTTTATCACTAGTTACCTTGCTGTTTTTATATTTTCAGATTACAAAAACCTATATCTGCCATCAATATTGCACTTGTATCACCATCTCTTCGCCGAACTAGTGCACCTATACAATTTACCATTGTATTGGGTGTGTTGGGGACACAAGAGACTCTTTGTTATTTGGTTTCAGGGTTGCTTGAGAGAGACCATCTTCATCCTACGCCTCCCACGGATTGATAAACCTTAGGTCATCCACTTGAGGGAAATTTGCTACTGTCCTACAAACCTCTGCACTTGGAGGCCCAACAACATCTACAAGAAGAAGGTTGTGTAGTAGACATCAAACTCTTTTCTGACTCTTTTGCCAAGGAGGTTAGTGCTTGAAGGTATATCTTTAGATCTTGCAATCAAATCTTTTTGTTTCTTGTTTTAGCACTAGTTTAGTTTATAAAAGAAAACTACCAAAAAATGGAATTGAGTTTGTCTCATACGCTTCATCTTTTTAATATCTTTCGTGAGTATGATGGAAAGGAAAATTGTGCCAAAGTGTTAGAAGAAGAGTGCATTAAAATGTTTGGCATTAAATCTTTGAATGATGAGCATGATTGCAATGTTGTTAGTATGAACTCCTTGAATGTCCATGGTACTAATGATGATTGCACTAGTTATGATGAAAATGTCTCCTATAAACATGTCAATTTTTGTGGAGTACATTGGGTTTGCAAGTACACACCAAATAGGGAAGATAGATATTGCAAGAGGCATAAGTATTTAGAAACTAAATGGTTGCAAGAAAGGCTAGATGTGAGTGCTGAAAATTTAAAATATCTTTACCGTACTTGTGTACTTTGCAATGAACATGGTCATTTAAATATCAATTGCAAATTATTTCATGATCGAATCGTGTCCAAAAATTGTGATGACTTGATTTCCTTTGCACATCATAATGAACTTAGTTTGCTTTTGGGTTATGAAGAAATGAAACGTCAAACTAAGCATATTCCAGAATATAACCTTGAGAAATTCCTCGATATTGATCTAGAAGAGATTTATATGTATTGTGCGGTGAATTGCATTGAAAATCCTTATATTTCCAATTACATAAAGAAAAGAAAACAAATAGAAGATGAAGAGAATACTAATGAAGGGGAAGAGGCTTCCCAATATTCTCCTATTGTTTCTTATGATGAATCAGGTAACGAGGAGGAGATTTCTATTCAACAAATATCATTAATAAGGAGCTCCAAAAAGAGGATTGAACCCACACATGAGGTGAAGAAGAAGAAAAGTAAAAGGAAGAGAGGTAAAAAGGTATCTCTCCCAAATAATGTTGCTCCTATTATTGTTGTGCCTCATGAAAATGAATCAAAAATAATTGTGGAAGATGATGCACTTGATGATGATCCCGTTATGCCTATTGCTTGTTGTGATGATTATGATTGGGAAGATAATGATACTTATTATGATCTTGAAAATCTTTTTGGCACTTGCTTGGAAGAATATGATAATTGATATACTATTGGTGCTATTCATACTATTAATGATGAGAGTGATTATGCTTATGATATGAAAAGGCCCAAGCTTTGGGAAGCTATGTTTGATGAGGATGACATATTTGAGAATATATTTGCTGAAATTAATGTTTGTCCCAAGCTTGGGGATGCTATGTTTAATAATGATGATATTTTTAGTCTCCCAAGTTTTGATATGCAAATTTATAATAATGATAGCATGCCTCCTACTTATGATGATTATATTGATAAAAGTGGGTTTGGAAGAGTGTCAACTTTAGGAAGTAGTGATCCCACAATATTGGAGGATGTTGAATCTTATAATATTTATGAAAGTGGATTTGGAGAGGCCATGACTTTATTTAGTGATGTATCCACTATCTTGGAAGAGGTTTCAATCGATTATGATGAGAACAAAGTTGCTACTTATGATGATTATTTTGATGAAACTTATGCTATAAAAAGTAGTGATGATTAAATTTATAAAACTTGTAATGATTATGAATACCCTTTTTCTGAACATTAATCTTTTAATGAGGAAACAATTTATAGTATTCAAGTCTCTTATGATACTCCCACCATTCCGAATGAGAAGAATTTTGCTTATGTGGAGAGTAGTAATTTTTCTATGCAAATAGATCATGAAAATAATGCTTTAGGTGCTGGTTATATTTTTGAATTCATTCATGATGCTACTGAAAATTATTATGAGTGAGGAACATATGCTTGTAGGAATTGCAATAATATCAAGTTTCCTCTCTATGTGCTTAAAATCTTGAAGTTATGTTCGTTTTGCCTTCCTATGCTAGTTGATTATTGTTCCCATAAATTGTTTGATCACAAAATCGGTATGCATAGGAAGTGGATTAGAATTAAATGTGCTAGCCATATTCTTCATGATGCTCTCTTTATGTTTCAATTCTTATCTTTTTTGTGAGCATCATTGAAATCATCATGCCTAGCTAGGGGCGTTAAACGATATCGCTTGTTGGGAGGCAACCCATTTTATTTTAGTTTCTTGCTTCTTGGTTCTGTTTAGGAATAAATAATCCATCTAGCTTCTGTTTATATGTGGTTTTATGTTTTAAATAGTGTTTGTGCCAAGTAGAACCTTTGGGAATACTTGGGTGAAGTCTTTATGATCATGCTGTAAAAAACAGAAACTTTAGCGCTCACGAGATTAGCTTCAACTTTTTACTGGAGAGTGATATTTAGTTGATTCTTTCCGAAGATGATTACTAGAAAAATTCCTCAGTTCCACCAATTTATTTTAGAATTTTTGGAGTTCCAGAAGTTTGCGTTAGTTACAGATTACTACAGACTGTTCTGTTTTTGACTCTGTTTTCATTGTGTTGCTTGCTTATTTTGATGAATCTATGGATAGTAAAATAGTTTATAAACCATATAAAAGTTGTAATACAGTAGGTTTAGCACCAATACAAATAAAGAATGAGTTCATTACAGTATCTTGAAGTGGTGTTTTGTTTTCTTTCGCTAACGGAGCTCACGAGTTTTCTGTTGAGTTTTGTGTTGTGAAGTTTTCAAGTTTCGGGTAAAGATTCGATGGACTATGGAATAAGGAGTGGAAAGAGCCTAAGATTGGGGATGCCCAAGGCACCCCAAGGTAATATTCAAGGATAATGAAGCGTCTAAGCTTGGGGATGCCCCGGAAGGCATCCCCTCTTTCGTCTTCGTTCATCGGTAACTTTACTTGCAGCTATATTTTTATTCACCACATAATATGTGTTTTGCTTGGAGCATCCTTTTTTTATTTTTTTTCTTGCTTTTATTTAGAATAATGTTTTTCATCTCTATTTTCAATAAAAATGTCAAGGATAGCTTTTACCATGCTTATTTTGCAAGTATACATGTTGCTGTTTGGAAACAGAAAGTTTACCAATGTTGCAAAAATTCCCTAGAAAATTCAGAATGTGATAAAATGTTGAATCCTTTTGCATAATAATCTATGAAAAATTTACTACAGAGGGAATTTTCTTTAATAATTTTTCGAGTTAGGTAAGTATGATTAATCTTGCATTCTTTACAGACTGTACTGTTTTGGCAGATTGCTGTTATGTTTGCATTGTTTGCATATGTTTGCTTGTTTAATGATTCTATTTGAAGATAGGACTATTAAATATGCAGATGCATTTAGTATGCAATGTTGAATAATAATTTTAGTGATTTGCTACAGTATAGTATGATAAGGTTTTTCATTGGTTTATACTAACTTATCTCATGAGTTCTTGTTGAGTTTGGTGTGGATGAAGCTTTCGAGATTTAGGAAACCGTGATATGAAAGGAATTAAGGAGACGCAAAATTTCAAGCTTGGGGATGCCCAAGGCACCCCAAGATAATATTTCAAGAAGTCTCAAGCATCTAAGCTCGGGGATGCCCCAGTAGGCATCCCACCTTTCTTCTTTGATAACTATCGGTTAGTATCGGTTGATCCTAAGTTTTTGCTTCTTCACATGATGTGTGCTATCCTTGAAATGTAGTTTTATTTAGCTTTGCTTGCTGTTTGAATAAAATACTAAGATCTGAAATTATTAAATGGGAGAGTCTTCACATAGTTGCATAATTATCCGACTACTCATTGATCTTCACTTATATCTTTCGGAGTAGTTTGTCATTTGCTCTAGTGCTTCACTTATATCTTTTAGAGCACGGTGGTGGATTTGTTTTATATAAACTATTGATCTCTCATGCTTCACTTAGATTATTTTAAGAGTCTTAAGCAGCATGGTAATGTGCTTAATCCTAATATGCTAGGTATTCAAGACTAGTAAAAACTTTCATATGAGTGTGTTGAGTACTAAGAGAAGTTAGATGCTTGATGATTGTTTTGAGATATGGAGGTAGTGATATTAAAGTCGTGCTAGTTGAGTAGTTGTGATTTTGAGAAATACTTGTGTTGAAGTTTGCAAGTCCCGTAGCATGCACGCATGGTGAACGTTATGTAACAGATTTGAAATATGATGTGTTCTTTGATTGTCCTCCTTATGAGTGGCGGTCGGGGACGAGCGATGGTCTTTTCCTACCAATCTATCCCCCTAGGAGCATGAGCGTAGTGCTTTGGTTTTTGATGGCTTGTAGATTTTTGCAATAAGTATGTGAGTTCTTTATGACTAATGTTGAGTCCATGGATTATATGCACTCTCACCCTTCCATCATTGCTAGCCTCTTCGGTACCGTTCATTGCACTTTCTCACATTGAGAGTTGGTGCAAACTTCAGTGCATCCAAACCCCGTGATATGATACGCTCTTTCACACGTAAACCTCCTTATATCTTCCTCAAAACAGCCACCATACCTACCTATTATGGCATTTCCATAGCCATTCCGAGATATATTGCCATGCAACTTTCCATCATCCAGTTTATCATGACACATTCATCATTGTCATATTGCTTAGCATGATCATGTAGTTGACATACTATTTGTGGCAAGGCCACCATTCATAATTCTTTCATACATGTCACTCTTGATTCATTGCATATCTCAGTACACCGCCGGAGGCATTCATATAGAGTCATACTTGTTCTAGTATCGAGTTGTAATCATTGAGTTGTAAATGAATAGAAGTGTGATGATCATCATTTAATAGAGCATTGTCCCAATAAAAAAGAGAAGAAAGGCCAAAAGAAAAAAATAAGGCCCAAAAAAAGGGGCAATGCTACTATCCTTTTTTTCCACACTTGTGCTTCAAAGTAGCACCATAATCTTCATGATAGAGAGTCTCTTGTTTTGTCACTTTCATATACTAGTGGGAATTTTTCATTATAGAACTTGGCTTGTATATTCCAACAATGGGCCTCCTCAAGTGCCCTAGGTCTTCGTGAGCAAGCAAGTTGGATGCGCACCCGCTTAGTTTTCTTTTGTTCATCTTTCATACATTTATAGCTCTAGTGCATCCGTTGCATGGCAATCCCTACTCCTTGCATTAACATCAATCGATGGGCATCTCCATAGCTCATTGATTAGACTCGTTGATGTGAGACTTTCTCTTTTTTTGTCTTCTCCACATAACCCCCCATCATCATATTCTATTCCACCTGTAGTGCTATGTCCATGGCTCGCACTCATATATTGCGTGAAAGTTTATAAGTTTGAGATTACTAAAGTATGAAACAATTGCTTGGCTTGTCATCAGGGTTGTGCATGATGAGAGCATTCTTGTGTGACGAAAATGGAGCATGACTAAACTATATGATTTTGTAGGGATGAACTTTCTTTAGCCTTGTTATTTTGAGAAGACATAATTGCTTAGTTAGTACGCTTGAAGTATTATTACTTTTATGTCAATATGAACTTTTATCTTGAATCTTTCGGATCTGAATATTCATATCACAACTAAGAAGAATTACATTGAAATTATGCCAAGTAGCACTACACATCAAAAATTATCTTTTTTATCATTTACCTACTCGAGGACGAGCAAGAATTAAGCTTGGGGATGCTGATACGTCTCCAACGTATATATAATTTTTGATTGCTCCAAGCTATGCTATTGTAGGATCTTGAGAAGAGGTGTCTAGAGGGGGGGGGGGGGGTGGTTAGACACTAAGTACCAAAGTTGCAGTTTTTAACTTCTTTTGGTTTAAATGGAGTTTAGGCACAAGTTTAATATTATCAATACATAACAAGCAAGCATGCAAAGAGTATATGAGCAGCGGAAAGTAAAGCATGCAAGTTGCAAGAGAGTAAAGGGAAGGGTTTGGAGAAATCAAACGCAATTGGAGACACAGATGTTTTTGTCGTGGTTCCGATAGGTGGTGCTATCGTACTTCCACGTTGGAGGAGACTTCAACCCACGTAGGGTAACGGTTGCGCGAGTCCACGGAGGGCTCCACCCACGAAGGGTCCACGAAGTAGCAACCTTGTCTATCCCACCATGGTCGTCGCCCACGAAGGACTTGCCTCACTAGCGGTAGATCTTCACGAAGTAGGCGATCTCCTTGCCCTTACAAACTCCTTGGTTCAACTCCACAATCTTGCCTGGAGGCTCCCAAGTGACACCTAGCCAATCTAGGAGACACCACTCTCCAAGAAGTAACAAATGGTGCATTGATGATGAACTCCTTGCTCTTGTGCTTCAAATGATAGTCTCCCCAACACTCAACTCTCTCTCATAGGATTTGGATCTGGTGGAAAGAAGATTTGAGTGGAAAGCAACTTGGGGAAGGCTAGAGATCAAGATTCATATGGTAGGAATGGAATATCTTGGTCTCAACACATGAGTAGGTAGTTCTCTCTCGTAAATAGGATGTCGGAAGTGTAGGTTCAGTCTGATGGCTCTCTCCATGAATAAAGAGGAGGTGGAGGGGTATATATAGCCTCCACAGAAAATCTAACCATTACACACAATTTACCAATCTCGGTGGGACCGAATTGACAAACTCGGTCAGACCGATTTTAGTAAACCTAGTGACCGTTAGGGTTTTTGGTGGGACTGACTTGCATCTCGGTAGGACCGATATGGTTAGGGTTAGGGCATAACGTAATCTCGGTGAGACCGATTACACAAACTCGGTGAGACCGATTTTGGTAATTAGCTAACTAGAGAGTTGGTCAGGCAAACTCGGTTGGACCGATTACTCAAACTCGGTGGGACCGATTTTGATAATGAGTCAACCAGAAAGTTTGCATTGTAATCTCGGTAGTACCGATTGCTCAAACTCGGTGAGACCGATTTTGATAATGGACATACACAGAGAGATTACAACCCCATCTCGGTGAGACCGAGATCCCTATCGGTAGAACCGATTTGCCTAGGGTTTGTGGCAGTGGCTATGACATTTGGAATCAGTGGCGCTGGATAGGAAGAATCGTTGAGACCGATTTTGGCTTTAGGTTTAGGACATATGTGGATGTGAGAAAGTAGCTGAGGGTTTTGGAGCATATCACTAAGCACATGAAGCAAGAGGCTCATTAGGCAACACCTCATCCCTCCTTGATAGTATTGGCTTTTCCTATAGACTCAATGTTATCTTGGATCACTAAAATGTAAATTTAAGAGTCCTGAGCTTGAATCTTGAGCCAAACCTTTGTCCTTAGCATCTTGAAGGAGTTCCCACATCCTTTAGTGCATGCCAGTCCATTGTTGAACTTATCTGAAGCATACTAGATAAAGGTGTTAGTCCAACAAGAGATATGTTGACATTAATTACCAAAACCACCTAGGGAGCACTTGTGCTTTAAATCTCCCCCTTTTTGGTAATTGATGACAACATACATCAAAGCTTTAGATAAAGATATAAAGAATAGCAAGTAAAGCTTTGGAAAGACATGTAACGGGCATGAGCTCCCCCTATATGTATGCAATCATGTGAATATGGAATATAGGAGCATGTGATAGCATAACCATGATAGAGCAGGCAATGTGTTACATGTATCTTGGCCATATGCATCAGAGCAAAGAATATTAAAGAAAATACCTTCATGCCCATGAGTCCTTCTTGCAAATAGTATGTACATCAGCAAGAATTACTCATACACATGATTGTGATGCATATACTTACCTTGTAGTCTTGAGTTGGCTTAGGACGGAATGAACCTGCGTAAACAAGGTTAGATAACACAGATGCACCTACTAGCCAGAGCAAACAAAAGAAACCACAAGAATACCAAGACTGGGATGACATGTAGAGAGTGAGTACTAAGTACTACATTGGATTAGACATGTCCCCAAGAGTAAAGATATGCAATGAATTTAGATGATTTCTTTCCCTTAGATGTCTTGCTCCCCCTGAATCTAGCATGGGATACTGGGAGAAGATACGGAACAGAAAATCAGAGCTGAAAGATATAAATGAACAAAGCTAATGCAAGCTAATGCAGATAAGCACATATGAACATGTCTTTCCCCCAAAAAGACACGTGGCATCTCTCCTCTTGAACATCAAGCATCTGGGATCCTTGAGAAATACTCTTATCTAGTATTCTCTCCCCTGGAGATCTATCTCTCCTTCTCTGATGTGATCTCTTTAAGTGATAAGCTTTGATGTGATCTCTCTCTCCCCCTCTGGAATTTGTCGTGAATGGGTTTGATCCTTGATTCAAAACATAAAGCAATAATAAAAATGTGATGCTTGTAGAGGACAAGATTCATTGAGTGGAGCTGGATCAAAAGAAACACAGAATGAGTGGCAAACTGTCTTTCCTATTGTGAAATCGGTGGCACCGAGTGGTATGCTTCGGTGGTACCGAAAGTTTTCGGTTGGACCGAAAATAACAAATTGGTGTAACCGAGTTCATCACAGAGAAAACACTTGTCACCTCAGCTCACTTGACTAATAAGATCTCACAAAGATTTTGCAAGGAATTTGCTGAATGATATGCAATGAATTGGAATGCAGAAAATGCAGAGCAAACAGAAAGAAATCTAGATGAAGTTTTTTTTGAAGATGGGAAACACATATGCATAAGACGAATGCAAAAACACAGAAAAGAACACAAGAGAACTTCATCTAGAGATGGTCGGCGACAAAGTCACCTATGTTAGAGTATATTGACTTAGGAGTCAAGTGAGATCACTTGATCATAGGTCATACTCATCGTTTAAGCTCAAAATGGGGTTGCCATTTTTCGTTTAAGCATCTTGATGTATTCACATCTTGTCGAGTTGCTTTAACTCATGTCTTGGAGTAAAGCTTCTCTAAGATGGAATAACATACCTTGGTTGGTGGTCTTGTCCATGTAGTTGAACTTGTGTGGGTTGCTCAAGGTTGATGTAGCTCATCAAGAATTTGGAGCACCACTTGGAATTTGAGTCCATCTACCTACATGGGTTAGTTCGTGCAAGGAAGAGCACTTGTGTATCCAACAATGACAATCATGAAGCTCAACATAGAATTTGTCAAAGGATATGTTTAAATGGTTTTGTGCTTCCTTGACTTCAACCACCATAGTGTAGAGACTTGGTAATGTAGAGATTGCTCAAGATATGAGTAGGTTACAATCTCATGGAATTTGATTCAACCAAGTACCTAAATGGGTTAGATAACATACAAGATACAAATATATTCAAGATATAATATATCTTATATTTACTAATTAGAGGCACCATACAAGTCTTCACGTTAATCCACATCAGCAAGATTAATGTAGCCATTAGTTAATGGTCAAGATATATTAGAAGACCGTACAAAATTTAAGAGAAAAATATAGCACGTACATAAAAAGGATTAAACCAACACGTACATGCACGTGAAGCTTCGACCTACCCAAGTCCACGTGCCTTGCTTTGTAATGGAAAAAGAGATACGTACATCACCCTCAGTACCTACGTTTCCTATAAAAAAATTGGCATGATTCAGTTTCAGCATGTAGAAAGTCCACGTGCCATCTCCGTTTGTGATGGAAAAAGCATGTACAATAATTTAATTGTCAGGATCTATTAGAAGACCCTAGAAGAATTTTAGTAGAAAAATCAGCGTGTATATAAAACAGATTAAACCAACATATACATTATTTAACACGTACATGGAAGAGTCCTCGACAACCATGTTAACTTTCAACCTACACAAAATCCACCGGCCTTCCTTTGATATGGGGAAAAAATGGATACATAAAAGAGTCCTGAACGCCTACGATTTCCACTAGAAAGAGCCCCATGTTAGAAAACTTTATGTTTACTAATTTCAAACACCAATCAAGGCTCCACCTTAATGCTAGAAAAACGTAATAAATCGTCTGTTAGATCGGCAATTTATAAATTTGCAGCCGTAGGATGAAGTGCCTGAGTCCTCACACTCTATCCCACGTTCACAACTAAAAGGAAAAAAAGGTGCCTCAAAGAGTCCTCATAATTCTTCCCACGTTCACAACTAAAAAGAAAAAAGGTGCCTCAAAGAGTTAATTAAGCAGTTTCATTCCTTGATTAAAACTTAATGTAGTTGTAGCGGTGCATGAAGCCTAGCATGCCCCTCTGCTATCCCACGCAAGTAAGTTGTCTTTTCCATGGTCTCTATCTCCCTGCGATTCCTCAAATAAACAAATTAATTTATGTTGCCCTGTCGAGATACATGCTACGTCAAGAAGCATTGGCGCACTTCTCGACAACAAAAAAATCATTGGCGCAAGCCCGATCTGGTGATTTTCCGAATGCAACTCACCGACGACTCTCCGCCGGCATTATGCTGCTGTCTAAAGCTGGCCTCCGATATGTGTTGATTGCCAATTTTGGCATTGATAAACGCACATAGATAAAGCTAGCCGGCAGCCGGATACCTATACGATGCATGGTGCACAGACGTACATACGTACACTCCTGGATCTTGAGCCAATCCATCACACCGATGGTGTTCAGGCTTTTGAGTTGATGAAATTCCTGCAGAAGGATTTGCGAACGACCCTCTTTTCCTCCTTTCCAGATTTGGCCGGTGTTTGCGGATCGCCGGCGGATCATGTTCTGACCGCCTGCTCCTGGAGTAGACGACCAAACGAGGCACAATCTCCACCTCGAAATCTACTCCGATCTCCCGTAAGCAATTGTGATAACGTCAACCAAAATAACAAGATCTCTATACATCTGCGCTGGAGTTGACCTGGAAAGATGTTTCTTGATATTCAGTTTTTCCAGCGACTATATTCGCCGATGAGGCGCTCAATGAATCTCCCTGTAATCAAACAGTGGGTTACTTTCATGTGTAGGATTTGTTCGCATACACCTGAAATCCAACAATTACGAAAAAAGTAGCTTGAAACGGCATCCACTAACTGGACATCATGATAAAGTAACTTGAGGAAATCATATTCTGTTTTACTTTAAAATATGAAAATTTACATGCATGTAAGCATATATAGACACGTATATAAATATGAGGAAACATCTTTTCAAATTGACAAAATAGGAAATTAAGTTATTCATGCACTAAGCGACACTAGGTAACAGTAATATATGCCGTAAAAATATATTAAAATTTCCGTAAGTATCATAAATTATCATAATATTTTCTGTGAGTTAAATATTGTCACAATATTTTACCAAATTTCACATATGTCTGTCGTATGTGGCCTCTACATTTGCGGATTTTAACCATTTTTATAACATAAAACTACCGTATGTCTTGCAAAGTTGAATATAGTGACCAAGGTTAAATAATTAGTTTTACTGTTGAGAAAAATGTAAGTTAATGTGTAATGGGAATTATATAGAACTCTGAACTGAACTGAGTGATTTATTTTTTCAGAGAAAATACTAAATTATGTGTCACTTGGAGTTTTTTTCCTGAGCATGTCACATGGAGTTTTGGTTTGGGAAACCGATAAAAATATTACAAAGATATGGTGCTAGATCTGCTAAAACTAATTCTAAATTATAATGCCAAAGATAGAGTACAAAAATGTAAGCATAATAACTAAAATGAACGATTCAAAAATAATAACATAGTAATATACTATTCAAAATATTACATAATAAAAATCACCTTCCAAATAAGGGGGTACTTATTTCATAGACATGTATGTGGCAAAAGACAACATTTTGAGTCATTTGCTAAAATATTTCCAAATACAAAGTTACAATATTGATTTTTAAAAATTATAAGAATTATAAAAAACTGGGTTCTAAAAAGTGTTCAAACTCAATAGGAATGAATAGGGAAATTACTTTCGTAATGCTAAGAAACATGTCAATTTTATCAAGACCAATTACCGATATGTTTAATATTGGTTGCATTACGCGTGATGTGGTTCCGTGTCATACTCCCTCTGTCCCAAAACAAGTGTCTCAATAGTACAAAGTTGTACTAAAGTTAAGATGCACGGATGGAGTATTAGTGCAAGTATACAACTGTTATTCCTTAAATTAACTGTACGAATGCACATATTAAACAATTATGTACGTTGAAGTGTTGAAAGATCACACAAATAAAATTTTCTACATCTTTGTCGTGAGAAAAGAAACAGACATCACTATGAGAAACTATGACCTATCATCAATGAGAAAATGTAATGAAAAGTCAAATATGGTGGAAACACTACTTGATAGGTGGCGTCGACATGTGGAGGCTGGAGGGAGAGCAACTCAGAAAACGCCGGCTTCAAACAACTAATGATCACTACAAGTACAGAAGTAAAAACATTTGAAAACTAGCCCGTGCAGATGCACGGGTTGATGACTAGTTCATCATAAGAGAGATATCAAGGATTAGGCATAAGCTTATGTCTTGCATGTATCCAATGGAGTTTCTACTCCAATTTTGAAGCATCAATGATGTTCAATTCTCCTCTTAACCTGCAAAACACTTTCTCATCAAGAGGTTTAGTGAATATATCCGCTAATTGCTTTTCGGTGCGAACATGCTTAAGATCAATGTCACCCTTAGCAACATGATCTCGAATGAAATGATGATGAACTTCAATATGCTTAGTTCGAGAATGTTGCACATGATTATGACCAATTTTGATAGCACTTTCATTGTAACAAAGCAATGGAATATGTCTCACATATATCCCATAATCTTTAAGAGTTTGGGTCATCCAAAGTAATTGAGCACAACATGAACCAGCGGCAATGTACTCCGCTTCGACAGTGGATAAGGATACCGAGTTTTGTTTCTTGGAGGACCAAGACACAAGAGATCTACCAAGAAATTTACAAGTACCCAAAGTGGACTTTCTATCAACCTTGTCTCCGGCATAGTCCGAGTCGGAGTAGCCAACAAGATCGAAAGAGGCCCTCTTAGGATACCAAATGCCAAAATTTGGTGTATGGATTAAGTATCTCACTATCCTTTTCACGGCCTTAAGATGACATTCTTTAGGAGCAGCTTGGTATCGTGCACACATGCACACACTTAGCATGATATCGGGACGTGAAGCACATAGATATAACAATGAACCAATCATAGAGCGATAAACCTTTTGATCAACCGGTTCACCATCTTTGGTCAAGTCAAGATGTCCACTAGTAGGCATGGGTGTAGTCATACCTTTGCATTCTTGCATATTGAACTTCTTGAATAAGTCCTTAGTGTACTTAGTTTGAGAAACTAAAGTACCTTCCTTAGTTTGCTTGATTTGCAACCCAAGAAAGAATTTGAGTTCACTCATCATAGACATCTCAAACTTCTCCGACATTAGCTTTCCAAACTTCTCACTAAAATGAGGGTTAGTTGAACTAAATATAATATCATCAACATAGATTTGGCACACAAATAATTCTCCATTAACCCTTTTAGTAAAAAGTGTGGAATCAATTTTCCCAATTTCAAAGCCTTTGTCAAGAAGAAACTTGGTCAAGCATTTATACCATGCTCTAGGAGCTTGTTTAAGACCATAAAGAGCTTTGTGAAGTTTGTAAACATGATTGGGTTTCTTAGGATTGACAAAGCCGGGAGGTTGCTTAACATAAAATTCCTCCTCTATTTCACCATTTAGAAAAGCACTTTTAATGTCCATTTGGTACAAGGTGATATCATGATGATTAGCATAGGCAAGTAAGATGCGAATGGACTCAAGTCCAAAGAACGGGAGCATAAGTCTCACCATAGTCCATACCTTCGACTTGTGTGTAGCCTTGGGCCATTTAGACGTGCTTTGTTGCAAACTACTTGTCCATCTTCATCATGCTTGTTGCGAAACACCCATTTGGTACCGATGATGTTGTGGTTGTTGTCGGGCTTCTCAACCAATGTCCAAACTTGATTCCTCTCAAAGTTGTGTAGCTCTTCATGCATAGCAATTATCCAATCCGGATCTTCCAATGCTTCTTCAACCTTCATAGGTTCAACGCTAGATATGAAAGAATAGTTTTCACAAAAGTTAGCTAAACGAGTTTTAGAGCGAGTGATTCTCCCGGTTTGAATATCATTCTAGATTTGCTCGACGGGATGGTCTTTAGAAATTCTTGCTCGAACTCGTGAAAGCTTTTGCTTGGGTCTTCGTTGAACATCTTCTTTATCTTGTTCTTCTTCTTGGCCTTCTTCATTGTTGGCATTGTCGTTCTCTCGTCGAGGTGGGGAAGGGGGTTGTTGACGTCCGTGATGTTCTTCCTCGTTTTCTTCATCTTGGTGTGTCCCACTTGTGGATGCTTCCATATCAACTCTTGGTTCACCTTGTCGTGAAGTAGAAGCTTCCACTTGAATAGACGAGGTACTCTCCTTCACCTCTGTTGGACGGACCTTGCCAATAGACAAGTCTTGGATTTCTTCCGAAGGGTCTTTGTCTCCTACATCAATTGGCAATTGCTCTACTTGCGAGCCGTTAGATTCATCAAACTTCACATCTACCATCTCTTCAACCTTTCGGGTGAAATTGTTGTAGACACGGTAAGTGTGAGAGTTTGAGCCATAACCTAGTAGGAAACCTTCATGAGACTTAGGAGCAAATTTACAAGGACGATGCTTATCAAGAATGTAGCACTTTGAGCCGAATATTCGAAAGTATCCAACTTGGGGTTTGTTACCGGTGAGGAGCTCGTATGCCGTCTTGCCGAGTAGCTTGTGAAGGTACAAGCGATTTGTTGCATGACAAGCTGTCTCAACTGCTTCTGCCCAAAAGTGCTTCGGTGTCTTGTACTCATCAAGCATCGTTCTCGCCATTTCGATGAGCTGCCTGGTTCTTCCTCTCAACAAATCCATTTTGTTGAGGTGTGTACGTAGCCGAGAACTCGTGTGAAATCCCTTCTTCGTCAAGAAAGGTGTCCACATTTGCATTCTTGAACTCCGTTCCATTGTCGCTGCGAATCTTCTTGATCTTCACTTCAAATTGGTTTGGGCCTTCCTAGCAAAGTTTTTGAAGATCTTTTGGACCTGCGATTTATCATCGAGAAAGAACACCCACGTAAATCTTGAAAAATCATCAACTATAACTAACCCAAAAGAATTTCCACCGAGACTCTTGTAGGAGTTAGGACCAAAGAGATCCATGTGAAGTAGCTCGAGTGGCCTCTTTGCGGTCATGATGTTCTTCACGGGATGCCTTCCTCCAACCTGTTTACCTGCTTGACAAGCACTGCAAAGTCTATCCTTATCAAATATGACATCGTTAACTCCAAGGATATGATTCCCTTTAATAAGCTTGTCAAGGTTTCTCATGCCAACGTGACCTAATCGTCTATGCCATAACCAACCTTTTGAGGATTTAGCAATGAAGCAAGTTTTAGGTTGAGCCTTTTTAGTGAAATCAACAATGTATAGACCACCTCTACGTATGCCGGTAAATACCATTTTATGATTGTCTCGACGAAACACTTGGCAATCAATTTCAGTAAATAGGACATTGAATCCGAAATCAGCAAGTTTAGATACTGAAAGTAAGTTGTAGCCAAGAGATTCAACGAGCATGACATTCTGAATGGAGCTATCATGTGAGATGGCCACCTTACCGAGGCCAACCACCTTACCCTTTGAGTTGTCACCGAAAGTGACAAACTTTCGAGGACCATCATTTTCAGCAAGCTCACGAAACATGTCTTTATCTCCGGTCATGTGATCGGTACATCCACTGTCAAGAACCCATTCCTTTCCTCCTGACGCATATCCCCGAAGATTTGCCATAAGACCAAAATGTCTCATTGCATCATCAAGATCGAAGTCACTATCATAATCCTCATCATAGTATCCTTGTTCAACATCGTCATGTGGAGGATCAAGTCCTAGAGAGGGTAATTCATTAGAGTGAGTTTGACAATGATCTTGCTTATGAATTCTTATAGCTTCGGAAATAATATCACTAATAATACCAACATCTCCTTTGGCACGCATAAGGTCGGCAAGTTCAAATAGACGATCACCAAACATAGGATCACTAGTATTCATCTTACTCAAAGCAATAGACTTATAGAGAATTTCATCTAGATTTTTCAAGGAATAATTTGGAAAGCGTTCCTCAAGAAATTTCCATATAGTGTAGGCACACTCAAGAGTAGGCAGGATTCTAATTAAGTTTCTAGGCAAGCCTCTAGTGATAAGATTAACAGTTCTAAGATTCCTAGTCATGTCAATAGCTTCATCATGGGTAGGATGCATAGGATCAACATGAGGAGCACACGGGCTAGCAATGTACTTGTTCAAATGATATTGATTGAAAATTACAAGCATCTCACTTTTCCACTCATGAAAATACTCTCCATCAAGAATAGGCACTCTATGACTAAGACTCCCCAAAGTAGACTCATCCATCTTCCTCCAATGGCGATTAAACCAAGGTAATGGAGACCAAAGCTCTGATACCACTTGTAGGATCTTGAGAAGAGGTGTCTAGAGGGGGGGGGGGTTAGACACTAAGTACCAAAGTTGCAGTTTTTAACTTCTTTTGGTTTAAATGGAGTTTAGGCACAACTTTAATATTCTCAATACATAACAAGCAAGCATGCAAATAGTATATGAGCAGCGGAAAGTAAAGCATGCAACTTGCAAGAAAGTAAAGGGAATGGTTTGGAGAAATCAAACGCAAATGGAGACACGGATGTTTTTGTCATGGTTCCGATAGGTGGTGCTATCGTACTTCCACGTTGGTGGAGACTTCAATCCACGTAGGGTAACGGTTGCGCGAGTCCATGGAGGGCTCCACCCACGAAGGGTCCATGAAGTAGCAACCTTGTCTATCCCACCATGGCCGTTGCCCACGAAGGACTTGCCTCACTAGCGGTAGATCTTCACGAAGTAGGCGATCTCCTTGCCCTTACAAACTCCTTGGTTGAACTCCACAATCTTGTCGGAGGCTCCCAAGTGACACCTAGCCAATCTAGGAGACACCACTCTCCAAGTAGTAACAAATGGTGTGTTGATGATGAACTCCTTGCTCTTGTGCTTCAAATGATAGTCTCCCCAACACTCAACTCTCTCTCATAGGATTTGGATCTGGTGGAAAGAAGATTTGAGTGGAAAGCAACTTGGGGAAGGCTAGAGATCAAGATTCATATGGTAGGAATGGAATATCTTGGTCTCAACACATGAGTAGGTAGTTCTCTCTCAGAAATAGGATGCTGGAAGTGTAGGTTCAATCTGATGGCTCTCTCCACGAATGAAGAGGAGGTGGAAGGGTATATATAGCCTCCACACAAAATCTAACCATTACACACAATTTACCAATATCGGTGGGACCGAATCAACAAACTCGGTCAGACCGATTTTAGTAAACCTAGTGACCGTTAGGGTTTTCGGTGGGACTGACTTGCATCTCGGTAGGACCGATATGGTTAGGGTTAGGGCATAACGTAATCTCGGTGAGACCGATTACACAAACTCGGTGAGACCGATTTTGCTAATTAGCTAACCAGAGAGTTGGTCAGGCAAAGTCGGTTGGACCGATTACTCAAACTCGGTGGGACCGATTTTGATAATGAGTCAACCAGAAAGTTTGCATTGTAATCTCGGTAGTACCGATTGCTCAAACTCGGTGAGACCGATTTTGATAGTGGACATACACAGAGAGATTACAACCCCATCTCCGTGAGATTGAGATCCCTATCGGTAGAACCGATTTGCCTAGGGTTTGTGGCAGTGGCTATGACATTTGGAATCGGTGGCGCCGGATAGGAAGAATCGGTGAGACCGATTTTGGCTTTAGGTTTAGGTCATATGTGGATGTGAGAAAGTAACTGAGGGTTTTGGAGCATATCACTAAGCACATGAAGCAAGAGGCTCATTAAGCAACACCTCATCCCTCCTTGATAGTATTGGCTTTTCCTATAGACTCAATGTGATCTTGGATCACTAAAATGTAAAATCAAGAGTCTTGAGCTTGAAGCTTGAGCCAAACCTTTGTCCTTAGCATCTTGAAGGAGTTCCCACATCCTTTAGTCCATGCCACTCCATTGTTGAACTTATCTGAAGCATACTAGATAAAGGTGTTAGTCCAACAAGAGATATGTTGACATTAATTACCAAAACCACCTAGGGAGCACCTGTGCTTTCAGCTATCTACTGTTTTGGACAATATTGGGCTTTATTAAACACTTTTATATTACTTTTGGGACTAACCTATTGACCCAGAGCCCAATGCCAGTTCCTGTTTTTTCCCTTGTTTCAGTGTTTTGAAGAAAAGGAATATCAAACGGAGTCGAAACGGAATGAAACCAACTGGAGAAGTTATTTTTGGAAGGAAAGCTACCGGAAAAACTTGGAGTGCACGTCAGGAAAGAGATGAGGAAGCCACGAGGTAGGGGGCGCACCCACCCCCTAGGGCGCGCACTCCACCCTCGTGGGCCCCTCATGGCTCCCCTGACGTACTTCTTCCACCTATACATATCCATATACCCTAAAAACTTCGGAGAGCAGAATAGATGGGCAGTTCCGCCGCCACAAGCCTCTGTAGCCACCAAAAACCAATCGGGACCCTATTCCGGCACCCTGCCGGAGTGGGGAACCCTCACCGGTGGCCATCTTCATCATCCCGGCGCTCTCCATGACGAGGAGGGAGTAGTTCACCCTCGGGGCTGAGGGTATGTACCAGTAGCTATGTGTTTGATCTCTCTCTCTCTTGTGTTCTTGATTTGGCACGATCTTGACGTATCGCGAGCTTTCCTATTATAGTTGGATCTTATGTTTTCTTCTCCCCCTCTACTCTCTTGTAATGGATTGATTTTTCCCCTTGAAGTAATCTTATCGGATTGAGTCTTTAATGACTTGAGAACACTTGATGTATGTCTTGCCGTGCATATCTGTGGTGACAACGGGATATCACGTGATTCACTTGATGTATGTTTTGGTGATCAACTTGGCGGTTCCGCCCATGAACTTATGCATAGGGGTTGGCACACGTTTTCGTCGTGATTCTCGGTAGAAACTTTGGGGCACTCTTTGAGGTTCTATGTGTTGGTTGAATAGATGAATCTGAGATTGTGTGATGCATATCGTATAATCATACCCACAGATACTTCAGGTGACATTGGAGTATCTAGGTGACATTAGGGTTTTGGTTGATTTGTGTCTTAAGGTGTTATTCTAGTACGAACTCTAGGGCTGTTTGTGGCACTTATAGGAATAGCCCAACGGATTGATTGGAAAGAATAACTTTGAGGTGGTTTCGCACCCTACCATAATCTCTTCGCTTGTTCTCCGCTATTAGTGACTTTGGAGTGACTCTTTGTTGCATGTTGAGGGATAGTTATGTGATCCAACTATGTTATTATTGTCGAGAGAACTTGCACTAGTGAAAGTGTGAACCCTAGGCCTTGTTTCCTAGCATTGCAATACCATTTACGCTCACTTTTATCACTATATACCTTGCTGTTTTTATATTTTCAGATTACAAAAACCTATATCTACCATCCATATTGCACTTGTATCACCATCTCTTCATTAACTAGTGCACCTATACAATTTACCATTGTATTGGGTGTGTTGGGGACACAAGAGACTCTTTGTTATTTGGTTGCAGGGTTGCTTGAGAGAGACCATCTTCATCCTATGCCTCCTGCGGATTGATAAACCTTAGGTCATCCACTTTATGGAAATTTGCTACTGTCCTACAAACCTCTGCACTTGGAGGCCCAACAACGTCTACAAGGAGAAGGTTGCGTAGTAGACATCAGCCTGTATTTACAAGAAAGTGAGTGGGAGCTCTATAGCATTTATGATATTATATGTGGATGACATATTGCTGATTGGAAATGATATAGAATTTCTGGATAGCATAAAGGGATACTTGAATAAGAGTTTTTCAATGAAGGACCTCGGTGAAGCTGCTTACATATTGAGCATCAAGATCTATATAGATAGATCAAGATGCTTGATAAGTTTTTTCAATGAGTACATACCTTGACAAGATTTTGAAGTAGTTCAAAATGGAACAGTCAAATAAAGAGTTCTTGCCTGTGTTACAAGGTGTGAAATTGAGTAAGACTCAAAACCCGACCACGGCAGAAGATAGAAAGAGAATGAAAGTCATTCCCTATGCCTTGGCCATAGGTTCTATAAAGTATGTCATGCTATGTACCAAATCTATTGTATACCCTTGGCAAAATCAGTGTAGGGTATACAATAGATCTGGTACATAGCAATAAATTTTTACAATAGTTCAGTACACGTTCAGCCCTTAGTACTCTTTTGGGTGTTAATCACATAGCGATGTGAACTATATTATTGACTCTAGTAAACCCTTTGGGTGTTGGTCACATGACGATGTGAACTATGGGTGTTAATCACATGGTGATGTGAACTATTGGTATTAAATCACATGGCGATGTGAACTAGATTATTGACTCTAGTGCAAGTGGGAGACTGAAGGAAATATGCCCTAGAGGCAAAAATAAAGTTATTATTTATTTCCTTATATCATGATAAATGTTTATTATTCATGCTAGAATTGTATTAACCGGAAACATAATACATGTGTGAATACATAGACAAACAGAGTGTCACTAGTATGCCTCTACTTGACTAGCTCGTTCATTAAAGATGGTTATGTTTCCTAACCATATACATGAGTTGTCATTTGATTAACGGGATCACATCATTAGGAGAACGATGTGATTGACTTGACCCATTCCGTTAGCTTAGCACACGATTGTTTAGTATTCTGCTATTGGTTTCTTCATGACTTATACATATTCCTATGACTATGAGATTATGCAACTCTAGTTTACCGGAGGAACACTTTGTGTGCTACCAAACATCACAACGTAACTGGGTGATTATAAAGGTGTTGTACAGGTGTCTCCAAAGGTACTTGTTGGGTTGGCGTATTTCGAGATTAGGATTTGTCACTCCGATTGTCGGAGAGGTATCTCTGGGCCCACTCGGTAATGCACATCACTTAAGCCTTGCAAGCATTGCAACTAATGAGTTAGTTGCGAGATGATGTATTACGGAACGAGTAAAGAGACTTGCCGGAAACGAGATTGAACTAGGTATTGAGATACCGACGACCGAATCTCGGGCAAGTAACATACCGATGACAAAGGGAACAATGTATGTTGTTATGCCGTTTGACCGATAAATATCTTCATAGAATATGTGGTAGCCAATATGAGCATCCAGGTTCCGATATTGGTTATTGGCCGGAGACGTGTCTCGGTCATGTCTACATAGTTCTCGAACCCATAGGGTCCGCACGCTTAAAGTTTTGATGACAGTTATATTATGAGTTTATATGTTTTGATGTACCAAGGTAGTTCGAGTCCGGATGTGATCACAGACATGACGAGGAGTCTCGAAATGGTCGAGGCATGAAGATTGATATATTGGACGACTATATTCGGACACCGGAATGGTTCCGGGGGTTATCGGATATATACTGGAGTACCGGGGGTTACCGGAACCCCCCCCCCCCGGGGGTTTAATGGGCCTACATGGGCCTTAGTGGAGAAGAGGAGGGGCGGCTAGGGCAGGCCGCGCGCCCCCTCCCCCTCTAGTCCGAATTGGACAAGGAGGGGGGGGGGGGCGCCCCCCCTTTCCTTCCTCTCCCTCTCCTCTTTCCCACCTTCTCCTAATCCAAAAAGGAAGGGAGGGAGTCCTACTCCCGGTGGGAGTGGGACTCCTCCTGGCGCGCCCCCTCTCCTGGCCGGCCGCCTCTCCCCCCTTGCTCCTATATATACGGGGGCAGGGGGCACCCCAAAGACACAACAATTGATCATTGATATTTTAGCCGTATGCGGTGCCCCCCTCCACCATAGTCCACCTCGATAATATCGTAGCGGTGCTTAGGCGAAGCCCTGCGTCGGTAGAACATCATCATCGTCACCACACCGTCATGCTGACGAAACTCTCCCTCAACACTCAGCTGGATCGGATTTCAAGGGACGTCATTGGGCTGAACGTGTGCTGAACTCGGAGGTGCCGTGCGTTTGGTACTTGATCGGTCGGATCGTGAAGACGTCCGACTACATCAACCACGTTGTGCTAACGCTTCCGCTTTCGGTGTACGAGGGTACGTGGACACACTCTCCCTCTCATTGCTATGCATCACCATGATCTTGCGTGTGCGTAGGATTTTTATTGAAATTACTATGTTCCCCATTGTCGGTGTCAAAACCGGCGGATCTCGGGTAGGGGGTCCCGAACTGTGCGTCTAGGCGGATGGTAACAGGAGACAAGGGACACGATGTTTTACCCAGGTTCGGGCCCTCTTGATGGAGGTAAAACCCTACGTCCCGCTAGATTAATATTGATGATGTGTGTTACAAGAGTAGATCTACCACGAGATCAAAGAGGCTAAACCCTAGAAGCTAGCCTATGGTATGATTGTTGTTCGTCCTACGGACTAAAACCCTTCGGTTTATATAGACACCGGATAGGGTTAGGGTTACACAGAGTCGGTTACAATGGTAGGAGATCTACATATCCAGACGCCAAGCTTGCCTTCCACGCCAAGGAAAGTCCCATCCGGACACGGACGAAGTCTTCAATCTTGTATCTTCATAGTCTTGGAGTCCGGCCTATGATGATAGTTCGGCTATCCGGACACCCCTAGTCCGAACTCCTCAAGAGACCCTGAACCAGGCTTCAATGACGACGAGTCCGGGCGCGCATGTTGTCTTCGGCATTGCAAGGCGGGTTCTTCCTCCGAATAATTTATAGAAGATTGTGAACACCAGGATAGTGTCCGGCTCTGCAAAAATAAATTCCACATACCACCGTAGAGAGAATAATATTACACAAGATCAATCTGCCGACGTATTTTGTGGCGTGACGTCGCACCACTACCAAGCCTTCACTCAAATTGTTTTTATTGTTCCACCTCGGTAGCGTTTAGCGAAGCGGTTTCCTTGGCACGTCTTGTCGAAGCAGAGATCGTGTTCCCCTTATTCCGGGATTCCCATCAATACGGATGTGGGTAACCCAACCGCGCCATCGATTGTGACGCTCGGGGGATAAGCGGGTTTTACTAGGCCGGTGGGGACACATGTTTCTGTCCGCCCATATAAGGGGATAAAGATCCAACCCTTTTACCTGCGCCTTCTTCCTCCTTGGCTTATCCATCTCCGCGAACTCGAGTTCCAGCGCCCAAGTCCGCACTTCTCACCTCAACCTTCTCCAACTATGTCCGGAGCAGGAGGCAAGTGGATGGCCTCCTCCGTCACGGAGGGGCAGATCCAGAAGCCGCGACGCCGGATATTTGTCCAAGCAACATCGCAAGATCGGCTCCCCAACGAGGGAGAGCTCATTCCCAACCCCAGGCCCCAGGAGAGGGTAGTATTTCTTCCCCATTTCCTCCGCGGACTGGGCTTCCCGATTCATCCCTTTGTCCGCGGGCTCATGTTCTTCTACGGCCTAGATTTCCATGATCTGGCCCGAATTTCATCCTCAACATCTCGGCGTTTATCGTCGTGTGTGAGGCCTTCCTCTGCATCCAGCCCCACTTCGGCTTGTGGCTCAAGACCTTCAGTGTCAAGCCGAAGGTTGTGAAGGGCAGCCAAGCGGAGTGCGGAGGCGCCATGGTGGGCAGGATGTCCCACGTTACATGGCTGGAGGGCACTTTCGTGGAAACCATCAAGGGGTGGCAATCGGGGTGGTTCTATATCACCGAGCCGCGTGACCCTGATTGGGCAGCGGCCCCCGAATTCAGATCCGGCATCCCCACACGGCTCACCTCCTATAAAGAGAGTGGCCGGATATGGGGGAATTCGGAGGAGCTGACCGGACTCCAAGCCTGTATCCAGAGGCTGGTGGACAAGAAGCTCAAGCTCGTCAACGTAGTCCAGGTCATGCTCATCCGCCGGATTCTCCCGTGCCAGCGACGGGGCTTCAACATGTTGGAGTTTGATCTGGCGCAGCACCAAACCCTGAACGGGCTCTTCGACACTACGTACGAAGATGTTTGGAAGGTGCTGTTCAAGGGCGCCGAAGCTCCCGCATCCGCTAACGAAGACAGCGGATTCCGCTCGCAGCGTCCAGCTGACGAGGTAGGTGATTTCACCACTTGTTTTCCATAGTTTGGTTCTATGCGGGATCTAAACTCCCTTTACCTTTAATAGGAATGGCTGGCGAAGGCCGAACGGATTACCTGTCCGGCCCCATTGCCAGAGGACCCAGCGGACGCCCGTCTAACGGGGCTGCTGGCTCTGGCACCCCACGTGGTGCCGGAGAAGAAGGCCAAGAAGACGGCCACGAGGACTCGGAAGAGTTTCCGTTTTCAGGCACTATCGGACGACGAATCCGAGGCCGACTCCTCTCACCAAGGCGAAGAGGAGAAGAAGAAAGCCTCTCCCCCAACAGGGGGAGGGAAGAAAAGGAAGGCCTCCCCAACAAGGGAGGCCGAAGGGTCCAAGAAGGGAAAAACTCTTCCCCCGGACTGCTCCGCCAACGCCCGATGTGACGACGAGGATCGGCCTCCAAGGGCCAAGCCCTGGCGAGATCGTAAGTATCCGGACTGGAATAACTTCAAGGTTTTTTATTTCCGCCACATAATGTCTTTCTAATGCCGCATATAACCCCGCAGTCCGCCCAAGGATGATCTTCCCGTTCGTCAAGCGGGTCCTTGGGTGCGTCGGATATGGATTCCTTCCGACGCCTCCACCCCTGCATGGACGACGCCGAGGTGGGATCCTGAAAAGGACCCACCAGGAGGAGGAGGCCCGGAGGTGTCACAGGACACCCTCCCGGACTGCGGCACGGACTCAGCCCTGGAGGCCACAGTGGCTCCGGAGTCCGGCGGGCGACCCCTTCGTAAGAAGGGCAAGACCACGACGCCGGCTGCCTCCGTCCAACCGGAGGTGCCGGATAATTTGCTAGAGGCGCTCAACGGCGCCTCCATCAAAGAGGAACACCGTACTTTTATGAGTGCGGTGATTCAGAAGGTTCAGCTCGCCAAAAGCGGGCTGACCGAAGCCTGCAACAGCCTTCTAACAGGCTTCGAGGTAAGAATTTCAATATATGTAAAATGGTACCGCATAGACAGTAGCCCCTGATGCTCGGTTTGGTGTTCGGAAAGAAAAGCCGGACTGAGGATCTTTAAAAATATAAACGCAGTAGTCATAAGAAATATGTCAATATGGGATTGCAGGCTGTGCTGCTGACCTCCGCTGCACTGACTGCGGAGGTCAATAATTTGAAGAAAAACCTCGAGCGGTTCGAGAACGAGCTCGGTCATGCCAAGAAGCAGCTCGAGGAAAAAGAAGGTGAGTAATACCTTATGAAAATTGTACCTTCTGAGTAAAAGGATTTGGTTGCAAGAAAATGACAAGGATAACGTGGGTATTCTAGGGGCCACTAACGAGGTGGCGACCTCAAGGGAGGCGGTGGCCGCGGCCGCACGTAAAGCGGCCGCGGAACACACCAAGCGAGAGAAGCAGGAGGCGCGGGTGGCGGAGGTACAACAAGAGCGCCAGGATCTCGTGAAAAAACATGAGAACTTGGAGCGTGACTCGAAGACTCGAGAGTCTGAGCTTGCAACGGCTCTTGAGAGTGCCAAAGCCGCTAAGGCCGAAGCCTACAAAGCCCTCTAGGAGATTGAGGCGGTGAAGAAAATAGCAGCGGGTAAGGCATTTTTCATGCAGAGTAAGCATGTGAGTGTTAATTACCTGTTGCTAACCCGAATTCGGAGCTCTCCAGGGGCTGTTCGCAGATCTTCCTCGCAGCGTGTCCGATGCTGCCGCATTCTACCGGGCCGAGGAGGGAGCTCGACGGAGAAGGTCTTCCGGTCTCAAGATGTCGAGGCCGGACATCCGGTGCCCCTTAGCGACCAGCTGAAGCAGCTGGTCGAGCTCCACAAGGCGGCCGAACAGGCCATGAAGGGCCTCATTGTTCGGCTGTGGCCTAAGGAGGCCATGCCCGAGAGCTACTTCGGCCTGGTGCGGCGGCTGGTGGATGCGTGCCCGTGGGTTGAAGTTATCAAGCATTCCACTTGTATCGAGGGTGCCCGTCGGGCCCTTGCCCGCGCAAAGGTGCACTGGGGCAAGATGGATGCCTGTAAGCTCGTGGACGGACCCGCCACCAGAGGGCAAGGAGCATCGCATCACCGAGATGTATTATAAGAGTGTGTCAAGGGCGCCCGCACCATTGCGGGTGAGTGCTCCAAAGATGTAATATTTGAGTAGACTCGCATTTTGTTATCCGGCGCTGAAAACTTAGTTCATATGCACTAAGCAACGCTTGTTAATTTAAAATATTACCTTCAGGCGGCTGTTTATCAAATCTGAGAGATGGCAAGTCGTCGGCTTCACCCCCATGCCACGCAGTCTTTGGGGTGTTCGGGATAAACTTGAGCGCTCTTGTTCCCATTTTTGGGTCCATCTAGGAGGCGCCAACACAGTGAACAAGGCAACCGGACTTACAATGCTTGAACACTCTCACTTAGCCATAGAATTCTATAATTTTAAATTTCGTGAAGCCCCTAGTCTTCGGAAGGTCAATTTGGGGCGCTTATCCACGCCTTGGCCGGACATTATCCTGCTCCTCGCTCTAAGCGGCATAAGTCTTTAAGGACTCGCAAAAAACCTCTCGAACAGCGACCGGTCTCTCGCCTCATCATGACGGTCAGTTTTAGCTTTCTCCACTGAGGTGTTAACCCAGCCGAACTGGGGCGGAATCACAGTGGTTTTCCCGGTGCTACCTTAGCCGATATAATGGAACGTAAGGTACCAAAACACGAGAGCCGGGCAAACCCAACTATTGACCCAAGACATGATTCGGAGCCGATGCATATAGTGCTATAAGTTCGGGGTGCCGCACTTGTGAAAGTGTTCGGACTCATCACACCATAACGCGGGAAACATAAGCCCCTGGTGTATATTAGCCGTACCAAAGTGTACGGATGCAACATGTCGTGAATGAACATATGTATGAAAAAGAAATGCAATTATAAACAAAAAGGTGCTGCATTGTTTTATTCAATAAGTGCTGCTACGAATGCAGAACGATACAAATAGTGCGATAAGCAAGGTATGAGACTGTTAAACATGTCCCCTTCCAGGGGTAGGCTGCAGATTGGTGTATGAAAATGCTCGTAATGGAGACCACCTGTATATTCGTTGTAGCCTTTATCCTTCCCCTGGCTGTTGCATCGTGAGTTCGGCAGGTCTCACGGACAGTGGCTTCGACAAACGGAGTCCTGTGGGTAAAAAGTAAAAGGTAAAAAGAAAAGAAAAGGAACGACACACGTGAGAGCCCCCGGTGTGGTTGAGCCGCGATGCAGGTTTATCGTGGTCGTGCTCTCCCCATGCCCATGGTATCTTCAGAGCGTAATGGTGTACGCGAAGGACCTACTTTGACGTTTCACGGGGCTGGGGTTGGGGCCGCACTCGCTCTGGCGTGCTCAACGTGCCAGTGTGGTCTTGTTGTAAGTTACTCCGGCGCTGCTTAGCTGTGTCCGCCGCTTAACGGCGGACTCGAGAATTGCCTTAAGAGGCTGCATTGCACTTCGCCATGAGAGTCAGCCAGATGTTCCTCCGTTCGGAGAGAACATTCAGTGTTTCCGTTGACCGTAATGACTCCTCGAGGGCCTGGCATCTTGAGCTTGAGGAATGCGTAGTGCGGCACCACGTTGAACTTTGCAAACACGGTACGTCCGAGCAAGGCATGATAGCCGCTGTGGAACGGGACTATGTCGAAGATTAACTCCTCGCTTCGGAAGTTATTCGGGGATCCGAAGACCACTTCCAGTGTAATTGAGCCTGTACAATTGGCTTCTACACCTGGTATGACGCCTTTAAAGGTCGTTTTGGTAGGTTTAATCCTTGAGGGGTCTATGCCCATTTTGGCGACCTTTGTATCCCGGTAAAGCAGGTTCAGTTGCCGCCGGCCCATCGGGACTCTGGTTAGGTGAAATCCATCGACGATTGGGTCTAAGACCAGGTCTGGCCGAATCCACTATGGCAGATGCCGGTGGGGTGGTCCTTCGGTCAAAAGTGATCGGGCAGGAGGACCATGGATTGAACTTCGGGCAGCCGGCTCCATCGCGTAGACATCCTCGAGTGCACGCTTCCGCTCCCTTTTTGGTTATGAGCGCTATGTATATCATGTTCACCGTCCGCACTTGTGGGGGAAACCTTCCGTCTGTATTGTTCGGGCGGTTGGGTCTCGTCCTCGTCATCGCTATGCAGCCCCTTGTCATTGCTTTCGCAATTAACTTGCTCGCCGTTGAATACCCAACAGTCCCTGTTGGTGTGGTTAGCCGGCTTTTCAGGGGTGCCGTGTATCTGGCAAGCGGTCGAGTATTCGGTCCAAATTGGACGGACCCGGAGTAGTTCTTTTGAATGGCTTTTTCCGCTGACCGGGTTTAGAGCCTCTGAATCCGGCATTGACCGCCAGATCCTCAATATTGTCGCCGTTAACGCGGCGTTTGTTTTTGTTACGACGCTGCCTGCCATTTTGGTCCTTGAAGTCCGGACTGCCAGAATTTTTGCCGAGGTTGTTGCTGCATGCTAGCGGCCGTCCTCACCCATGTGAAGCGGGTCATGAGTGATGTGAGGGCTGCCATGGATTTCGGCTTTTCCTGTCCTAGGTGCCGGCAAGCCACTCATCGCGGATGTTATGCTTGAAGGCCGCGAGGGCCTCCGCATCCGGACAAATGACGATTTGGTTTTTCTTGGTTAAGAACCGTGTCCGTAATTGTCCGGCCGATTTGTCCGGCTGCTGAATTATGTGGCTTAGGTCATCGTTGTTCCGGTGGTCGCACATAAGTGCCCCGGAAGTTATCGAGGAATGCGGCTTCTAGGTCCTCCTGCAGATCCCAATTGACTCGCTGGTAAGCTGTTGAGCCAATGCCGGGCTGGTCCTTTAAGCTTGAGGGGAGGTAATTGATGGCGTGAAGATCGTCAACGAGGGCCATGTGGATGTGAAGGAGATAGTCTTGATCCAAACCGCTGGGTCCGTTGTGCCATCATAGGATTCAATATTGACGGGTTTAAACCCTTCGGGATTTGATGATCCATTACTTCATCCGTGAAGCATAGTGGGTGTGCGCGCCTGCATCGGGCGATATCACGACGGAGCTCAAAAGAGCTTGGTCTGTTTTGTTCGGCCCGGCCGGATTTACTATGTCCGGCGCGACGGTTGTCGTCACGTACCGTGGGGCGCCCACGCGATGCATAGATCGATCTTGATTGTCTTGCCTTGTCCTCCAATACATCTTGCAGGTCCAGAGCGTTCCCCTTTGGCCGTGTGCTTTTTGAGCGATGCCGGGGTACGATTCTAGTGAAGGGCCTAGAGGCCTCTCTGTCGCGACCACGGGGTGGTCGGTCAGCCGTATTGTCTCCTGGTGATGCGGGTTCGTAAGCCTCCTCCTCTAATCGGGGGAGCAACTTGCGTTTAGGGTAACTTTTGGAGGGGTGTTCGAGCTCATGCTCTTCGGCCGCGAGGACTTCAGTCCATCTGTCGGCTAGCAGATCCTGATCAGCTCTGAGCGGTTGATGCTTTTTCTTGACGCTGTTCTCCGTGGCCATAAGCCTGCGTCTAAAACGCTCTTGTTCGACGGGATTCTTAGGCACGACGAATTCATCGTCGTCGAGGCTTGCTTCGTCTCCGGAGGGAGGCATATAATCCTCTACCTCTTCTTCTGCCGCTCTCTCGTGAGGCTGGCGTCTCCATCTTCCTCGCTACCGGGATCTTGCCGGAGTGGATTGTCTTGACCTTTACTGCGGTCTATTGTTATCTCCGGTGCCGGAATCTTCATTCTTGCTGTGGCGGGATTTAGAGCGGTGCCGCTGACGCCGGCGCTTGGGCTGCTTCTTGGAGGGGTCATCCTCCGTTGTTCCATGGCCGTTCCCATCTTTTGGGATGTCGACCATATATATGTCGTATGACGAGGTGGCCTTCCAGTGCCCTGTAGGCGCTGGGTCTTGGTCGTCTCCGGCATCATCGTCCATACCGTCGATGTCTTCGGAGTCGTAGTCTAGCATGTCGGTTAGATCGTCGACAATGGCTACCAAGTGGGTGGTCGGTGGGCGTTGAATTTCTTCGTCGTCCGCATCCCAACCTTCCTGACCGTAATCCGGCCAGGGCTCTCCGGATAAAGAGAGAGAGACTTTAGTGAATTCAGGATGTCGCCAAAGGGCGAGTGCTGAAAGATGTCTGCGGCAGTGAACTCCATGACGGGTGCCCAATCGGATTCGATTGGCAGGGGCGCGGGGGGTTCGGAGTCCGGAGAGGAGTCCGGCTTCCTGGAGCCAAGGTCTTCGCAAAGGACAGGGATGGAGTTTGGCTCGATCGCCGTAGAGATTAAAGCCCCCGAGGCGGTGTCCAACCACTCGTCCTCGATCGGGGAAACCGGCTCCGGATTAAGGGTCGGAGCGGATTCGTGCGCGCCTCCAGTGGCAATCGCTCGGTTGCAGAGCTAGATCATGCCCATCGAGACAGTGCGGCACGCTTGGTTGGGGCTCAAATCCGTCGAAGATCAAGTCTCCGCGGATATCGGCCGTATAGTTTAAACTTCCGAATCCGACCTGACGGCCAGGGGCGTAGCTTTCGATCTACTCCAGATGGCCAAGCAAATTGGCCCGCAGTGCAAAGCCGCCGAACACGAAGATCTGTCCGGGGAGAAAAGTCTCACCCTGGACCGCGTCGTTGTTGATGATCAAAGGATCCATCGAGCCTATCGGTGACGCATACGAGGAACTCCCAATGAAAGCACCAATGTCGGTGTCAAAACCGGCGGATCTCGGGTAGGGGGTCCCGAACTGTGCGTCTAGGCGGATGGTAACAGGAGACAAGGGACACGATGTTTTACCCAGGTTCGGGCCCTCTTGATGGAGGTAAAACCCTACGTCCTGCTAGATTATTATTGATGTTGTGTGTTACATGTTTAGATCTACAACGAGATCAAAGAGGCTAAACCCTTGAAGCTAGCCTATGGTATGATTGTTGTTCGTCCTACGGACTAAAACCCTCCGGTTTATATAGACACCGGATAGGGTTAGGGTTACACAGAGTCGGTTACAATGGTAGGAGATCTACATATCCGTATCGCCAAGCTTGCCTTCCACGCCAAGGAAAGTCCCATCCGGACACGGGACGGAGTCTTCAATCTTGTATCTTCATAGTCTTGGAGTCCGGCCGATGATGATAGTTCGGCTATCCGGACACCCCCTAGTCCGGAACTCCCTCACCCATCAATCCGGGACTCCGAACTACCTTCGGTATATCAAAACACATAAACTGATAATACCGATCATCACCGAACGTTAAGCATGCGTACCCTACGGGTTCGAGAACTATGTAGACATGACCGAGACTCATCTCCGGTCAATAGCCAATAGCGGAACCTGGATGCTCATATTGGTTCCTACATATTCTACGAAGATCTTTATCGGTTAAACCGCATAACAACATACGTTGTTCCCTTTGTCATCGGTATGTTACTTGCCCGAGATTGAACTAGGTATGATTCGATCATCGGTATCTCAATACCTAGTTCAATCTCGTTACCGGCAAGTCTCTTTACTCGTTCCGTAATGCATCATTCCGTAACTAACTCATTAGTCACATTTCTTGCAAGGCTTATAGTGATGTGCATTACCTAGAGGGCCCATAGATACCTCTCCGATACTCGGAGTGACAAATCCTAATCTCGATCTATGCCAAATCAACAAACACCATCAGAGACACCTATAGAGCATCTTTATAATCACCCAGTTACATTGTGACGTTTGATAGCACACTAAGTATTCCTCCGGTATTCGGGAGTTGCATAATCTCATAGTCATAGGAACATGTATAAGTCATGAAGAAAGCAATAGCAACAAACTAAACGATCAAGTGCTAAGCTAACGGAATGGGTCAAGTCAATCACATCATTCTCTAATGATGTGATCCCGTTAATCAAATGACAACTCATGTCTATGGCTAGGAAACTTAACCATCTTTGATTCAACGAGCTAGTCAAGTAGAGGCATACTAGTGACACTATGTTTGTCTATGTATTCACACATGTACTAAGTTTCCGGTCAATACAATTCTAGCATGAATAATAAACATTTATCATGATATAAGGAAATATGAATAACAACTTTATTATTGCCTCTAGGGCATATTTCCTTCAGTCTCCCACTTGCACTAGAGTCAATAATCTAGATTACACAATAATTATTCTAACACCCATGGAGTCTTGGTGCTGATCATGTTTTGCTCGTGAGATAGGCTTAGTCAATGGGTCTGCAACATTCAGATCCGTATGTATCTTGCAAATCTCTATGTCTCCCTCCTTGAATTGATCATGGATGGAATTGAAGCGTCTCCATATGTGCTTGGTTCTCTTGTGAAATCTGGATTCCTTTGCCAAGGGAATTGCACCAGTATTGTCACAAAAAAATTCATTGGACCCGATGCACTAGGTATGACACCTAGATCGGATATGAACTCCTTCATCTAGACTCCTTAATTTGCTGCTTCTGAAGCTGCTATGTACTCCGCTTCACACATAGATCCCGCCACAACGCTTTGCTTAGAACTGCACTAACTTATAGCTCCACTGTTCAATATAAATACATATCCGGTTTGTGACTTGGAGTCATCCGGATCAGTGTCAAAGCTTGCATCAACCTAACCATTTACGACGAGCTCTTTGTCACCTCCATAAACGAGAAACATATCCTTAGTCCTTTTCAGGTTTTTCAGGATGTTCTTGACCGCTGTCCAGTGATCCACTCCTGGATTACTTTGGTACCTTCCTGCTAAACTAATAGCAAGGCACACATCAGGTGTAGTACACAACATTGCATACATGATAGAACCTATGGCTGAAGCATAGGGAACGACTTTCATTTTCTCTCTATCTTCTGCAGTCGTCGGGCATTGAGTCTGACTCAACTTAACAACTTGTAACACACGCGAAAACCCTTTGTTTGCTTGATCCATTTTTAACTTCTTCAAAACTTTATCAAGGTATGTGCTTTGTGAAAGTCCAATTAAGCATCTTGATTTATCTCTATAGATCTTGATGCCCAATATATAAGCAGCTTCATCGAGGTCTTTCATTGAAAAACTCTTATTCAAGTATCCTTTCATGCTATCCAGAAATTCTATATCATTTCCAATCAACAATATGTCGTCCACAGATAATATTAGAAATGCTAGAAAGCTCCCACTCACTTTGTTGTAAATACAAGCTTCTCCAAAAGTCTGTATAAAACCACATGCTTTGATCACACTATCAAAACATTTATTCCAACTCCGGGATGCTTGCACCAGTCCATAAATGGATCGCTGGAGCTTGCACACTTTGTTAGCATCCCTTGGATTGATAAAACCTTCGGGTTGCATCATATACAACTCTTCTTCTAGAAATCCATTCAGGAATGCAGTCTTTACATCCATTTGCCAAATTTCATAATCATAAAATGCAGTAATTGCTAACATGAGTCAGACGGACTTAAGCATCGCTACAGGTGAGAAGGTCTCATCGTAGTCAACTTCTTGAACTTGTCAAAAACCTTTCGTAACAAGTCGAGCTTTGTAGACAGTAACATTACCGCCAACATCAGTCTTCTTAAAAATCCGTTTATTCTCGATGGCTTGCCGATCATCGGGCAAGTCAACCAAAGTCCACACTTTGTTCTCACACATGGATCCCATCTCAGATTTAATGGCCTCAAGCCATTTCGCGGAATCTGGGCTCATCATCGCTTCCTCATAGTTTGTAGGTTCGTCATGGTCAAGTAACATGATCTCCAGAACTGGATTACCATACCACTCTGGTGCGGATCTTAATCTGATTGACCTACGAGGTTCAGTAGTAACTTGATCTGAAGTTACATGATCATCATCATTAGCTTCCTCACTGATTGGTGTAGTAGTCACAGGAACTGATTTCTGTGATGAACTACTTTCCAATAAGGGAGAAGGTATAGTTACCTCATCAAGTTCTACTTTCCTCCCACTCACTTCTTCCGAGAGAAACTCCTTCTCTAGAAAGGATCCATTCTTAGCAACGAATGTCTTGCCTTCGGATCTATGATAGAAGGTGTACCCAATAGTCTACTTTGGGTATCCTATGAAGACACATTTCTCCGATTTGGCTTCGAGCTTATCAGGTTGAAGCTTTTTCACATAAGCATCGCAGCCCCAAACTTTAAGAAACGACAACTTGGGTTTCTTGCCAAACCACAGTTCATAAGGTGTCGTCTCAATGGATTTAGATGGTGCCCTATTTAACGTGAATGCAGCTGTCTCTAAAGCATAACCCCAAAACAATAGCGGTAAATCAGTACCATATCTAGTAAAGTACGATTACGACATTCGGACACACCATTACGCTGTGGTGTTCCGGGTGGCGTGAGTTGCGAAACTATTCCACATTGTTTCAAATGAAGACCAAACTCGTAACTCAAATATTCTCCTCCACGATCAGATCATAGAAAATTTATTTTCTTGTGACGATGATTTTCCACTACACTCTGAAATTCTTTGAACCTTTCAAATGTTTCAGACTTATGTTTCATCAAGTAGGTATACCCATATCTGCTCAAATCATTTGTGAAGGTCAGAAAATAACGATACCCACCGCGAGCCTCAATGTTCATTGGACCACATACATCAGTATGTATGATTTCCAACAAATCTGTTGCTCGCTTCGTTGTTCCGAAGAACGGAGTTTTAGTCATCTTGCCCATGAGGCATGGTTTGCAAGTACCAAGTGATTCATAATGAAGTGATTCCAAAGGTCCATCGGAATGGAGTTTCTTCATGCGCTTTACACCAATATGACTGATGTCTACTACGCAAGCTTCTTCTTGTAGACGTTGTTGGGCCTCCAAGTGCAGAGGTTTGTAGGACAGTAGAAAATTTCCCTCAAGTGGATGACCTAAGGTTTATCAATCCGTGGGAGGTGTAGGATGAAGATTGTCCCTCTCAAACAACCTTGCAACCAAATAACAAAGAGTCTCTTGTGTCCCCAACACACCCAGTACAATGGTAAATTGTATAGGTGCACTAGTTCGGCGAAGAGATGGTGATACAAGTGCAATATGGATGGTAGATATAGGTTTTTGAAATCTGAAAATATAAAAACAGCAAGGTAACAAGTAATAAAAGTGAGCGTAAACGGTATTGCAATGCGTTGAAACAAGGCCTAGGGTTCATACTTTCACTAGTGCAAGTTCTCTCAACAATAATAACATAATTGGATCATATAACTATCCCTCAACATGCAACAAAGTGTCACTCCAAAGCCACTAATAGCGGAGAAAAAACGAAGAGATTATTGTAGGGTACGAAACCACCTCAAAGTTATCCTTTCTGATCGATCTATTCAAGAGTCCGTAGTGAAATAACACGAAGTTATTCTTTCCGTTCAATCTATCATAGAGTTCGTACTAGAATAACACCTTAAGACACAAATCAACCAAAACCCTAATGTCACCTAGATACTCCAATGTCACCTCAAGTATCCGTGGGTATGATTATATGATATGCATCACACAATCTCAGATTCATCTATTCAACCAACACAAATTACTTCAAAGAGTGCCCCAAAGTTTCTACCGGAGAGTCAAGACGAAAACATGTGCCAACCCCTATGCATAGATTCCCAAGGTCACGGAACCCGCAAGTTGATCACAAAACATACATCAAGTGAATCAATAGAATACCCCATTGTCACCACGAGTATCCTACGCAAGACATACATCAAGTGTTCTCAAATCCTTAAAGACTCAATCCGATAAGATAACTACAAAGGGAAAACTCAATCCATTACAAGAGAGTAGAGGGGGAGAAACATCATAAGATCCAACTAAAATAGCAAAGCTCGCGATACATCAAGATAATACCATCTCAAGAACATGAGAGAGAGAGAGAGAGATCAAACACATAGCTACTGGTACATACCCTCAGCCCCGAGGGTGAACTACTCCCTCCTCGTCATGGAGAGCACCGGGATGATGAAGATGGCCACCGGTGAGGGTTCACCCCTCCTGCAGGGTGCCGGAACAGGTCCTGATTGGTATTTGGTGGCTACAAAGGTTGGGGCGGCGGAACTCCCGATCTATTCTGTTCCTCGATGTTTTTAGGGTATATGGATATATATAGGTGAAAGAAGTCGGTCAGGGGAGCCACGAGGGGCCCACGAGGGTGGGGGCGCACCTAGGGGGCAGGCGCGCCTCCCTGCCTCGTGGCCACCTTGTTGCTTCCCTAACATACACTCCAAGTCTCCCGGATTGCTTCCATTCCAAAAATAACTCTCCCAAAGGTTTCATTCCATTTGGACTCCATTTGATATTCCTTTTGTGCGAAACTCTGAAACAAGGGAAAAAACAGAAACTGACACCGGGCTCTGTGTTAATAGGTTAGTCCCAAAAATAATATAAAAGTGTTTAATAAAGCCCATTGATGAAGTCATGTACCTGGGGTAGGGTCATGGACCTGCCCAAGGGTACCCTCCACAAGGACATTCACAAGAGAAGCAGCCTTCCAGTCGACCTGGTAGGCTTCCACTCGACAGATTCAAAGACACTCGACTATGAAGACCCACTCGACCACCAAGAGTCCAAGAGCCACTCGGTGTCCAAACGGTCTGTAGTTAAATAGTATTTATGACCTTAATGACACTTTATGTAAGGCATTACCAGTAACGCCTAGCTTTAACGCACCTTAAACCCTCTACTATGTGGGCTGGCTGGGGTCTGGCGCACTCTATATAAGCCACCCCTCCACGGTAGAAGGGTTCGCACTTCAGAACACATACGCATATAATCCAAATGACCGCCTCAGGCTCGAGACGTAGGGCTGTTACTTCCTCCGAGAAGGGCCTGAACTCGTAAATCCCTTGCGTATACAACTACTCCATAGCTAGGATCCTGCCTCCATACCTACCCCCATTCTCTTGTCAGACTTAGAACCACGACGGTTGGCCCCTCACCGTAAGGTGTGTTCTAGCTTAATTGTTGGAGAAGTTGGGATTCTCTCGATCTCCGGCATCATGGTTGTGTGGAGTTCTGGTCGACGGCCACGAGATCCGTCTCGGTGCGCTCACGTTAAATCGCCCGACGACTCCGCTTGGCTTCAGGAGGCTCCACTCGGCGTGACGCGCTCCCCATCCGCTGGGCGACGCACTTTCAAGCGTGTCCACGGCGTCCTCCTGCGGCAACCGTCGACCCAAGTATGGGTCGGCTCTGCGCCGTCTTCACTCCTGGGCCTCCCATCGGCGCAAGCGTTCCGGGTCGGTCGAGGCTTCAGCGGTGGGTGAGGCATGCGGTGGCCCGCCGATCGGCCGTCCCCCAAGTCGCGGGCGATCGAGCCCGATTTAATCTCTCTACGGCCTGTTCAACTGGCTCAGAGAGACCGCGTCGAATGCAATAGCAGTGACCCGGCGGCAGAGGTTCTGATGGTCGATGGACCATGCAGTCCCCCTGGATTCACCCGCACCAACGAAGGTGGCGGTGGAGGCGATCCGGCGCAAGCCCATGAAGAGTACTTGCCCGAGCCCCTCACTTCGCTCCAGAGGGAGGAGCTTCGTCGTTGGAACATGGATGCACTTCACACTCCTATCGTTGGAGAAACCCCCGAGGCTCGCGCCTTGGAGGATGCACGCTTGGCCAACCTGGCTGAGCGCACTCGACTGGAGAATCTTCAGCGAGTATTGGACGAGCGTACGCGATCGAGGGTTCCAGAATCCAGCCGACGCCAGCTCTTTGAACCGCCAAACCAGGTATATCGAACTCTGATTCAGAATTTAGCAGCTGCCGCCCGTATAGCAGAATCAATTCAGCCTTCCCAGTCGGAGGCAGGTAGAGGTTTGCAACACATCAGAGATTTGCTCCGGGCGGCAGGAGATCAAAACTCAGTTGTATCGATCGCGGAACAGGTTCCTGACCGATCGATCGCTGCGAATTCATTCCAGTCGGCCAATAGTCCAAGATCGCCCCCGAGGCGTGAGGAACGTGGAGGCTGGTGTGATGATCAATACAAGGGCCGCGAGCAGTATGAGCACCGATTCGATCGCAACGATCGATGTCGAGTGCCCACTCCTTCCCCAAGGCGTGGATCATGCGCTCCTCGGCAGCAGGACGACAGACGCCAAAACAGTGCTGGGCGAAGAGTTCCAGTCGACCCCAGAGAACCAGGCTTTGATGCGAGATCCATTATCGTTCAAGGTTTGGTCGACAGGAACAGAGCTCACCGAGATGGCCACGATAGAGATGTTCCTTCTAGTAGTAGGGTTTATGTCTCGGGACCAGAGTGTTTCAGCAGGGCCATCAGGGCCGCTGTGATTCCTCCCAACTTCAGGTTGGCGACGGGAGTCAGCAAGTTCACTGGAGAATCCAAGCTTGACACTTGGCTTGAACATTACCGAGTGGCAGTTCAGATCGGCGGTGGCAACGATGAGGTAGCCATGAAGCATTTACCTCTTATGTTGGAGGGTTCACCAGGCATGGTTGAATCGCTTAGCACCCAAAGAAGATTTACACTTGGGAAGATCTTGCCCAGTGTTTGTCAGACATTTGAAGGAACCTGCAAGCGACCAGCAGGTTTGACAGAGTTGCGATCATGCGTGCAAAAGTCGAGTGAAACCTTGAGAGATTATATCCAGAGGTGGATCACTTTGCACCACATGGAGAATGTATCGATCACCAGCGATCTGTGCCTTCAAGGAAGGCGTCAAGAATGAAGAATTGAGTTTGAAATTTGGTCGAACCGGAGATATGACCTCGAGTCGGATGATGGAGATTGCCACCAAATATGCAAATGGTGAAGAAGAGGATCGGCTTCGAGTGGTAAATATAAATCTGCCGCCAATGAGACCGTGGAGGAAATTCCATCGGAAGTAGAAGCGTAAAAGCCGAGCCCGGTGGCTCCGGACAGGCCTTGGCGGTGACCCGGGGAAAGTTCAAGGGGAAACCCAAGGGTCCCTGGAACCCTAAGAAGGTGAAAGACCAGGATGGGAACGACGTGTTGGATTTACCATGTCATATTCATACAAAGGAAGATGAAGAGGGTAAACTCATTTACCCGAAACATACCACTCGACAAAGGTCGGCTCTTTATTTAGCGCCCAAGGGAAACAGCCCAAGGATAAGGATAAGGAGACAGACAAAGTTGAGGATAGAGATGATGTGATGGTGGATATCCGTGTCAATTCCACCACGATGATTTTTGGCCGACGTCGAAAGCAAAAAGCCGATTGAAGGTTATCAATCGGAAGTAAACTTAGTTGCTCGGCAACTCCCAATTATCTGAAATGGTCCTGCACCGCCATCACATTCGACCGGTCGATCACCCGACGCACATTGCCACCCCTCGGGAGGCAAGCATTGGTGGTCGACCCGGTTGTCGAAGACACTCGATCGACCAAAGTCACGATGGATGGTGGTAGTGGTTTGAATATATTATACGCGGAGACGTTGAAAGGGATGGGCATTCCGATGTCCGGACTCGCATCAAAGAACATGAGCTTCCACGGAGTCATTCACGGAAAGAAGGCTGAGTCACTCGGCCAAATTGCTCTTGATGTAGTTTTTGGTGATTCAAAGCATTTCCGAAAGAAAAGTTGACCTTTGAGGTCGTGGATTTCAGAGCGCTTATCACGCTATTCTAGGGAGACCAGCTTATGCACGCTTTCATGGCCCGACCATGTTACGTGTATCTTAAACTGAAGATGCCTGGTCCCAAGGGCGTGATCACTGCCACGGGCAATCGGAAGAAGGCAGAAGAGTGCTTCCAGAAAGGCTCTAAGATCGCCGATGCTCAGTTGGCAGTGGTAGAGCTACAAGAGTATCAAAAAACTGCGGATCCGAGTGATTTGTTGCGAGCTAAGAAGCCCACTATGGAGTCAGCATTCCAGTCGACTGGCGAGACGAAACAGGTTCACATTCACCCGATCGATCCCGATGCTTCTCCGACCAACATCTCAACAAAACTCGACTCAATATAGGATGAAGCGCTCATCCTGTTCCTCAGTGAGAACTGGGACTTCTTTGCATGGAAGCCTGCTGACATGCCGGGTGTTCCCATGTGGCTGGCTGAGCATCGCCTCTGAAGTCGGCCCAAAATTCAAACCGGTTAAAGAGTATCTTGGCGGTCCGCCGGCCCGTAAGAGAAAGGCCATTGGCGAGGAGGTGGCTCGACTCTTAGCAGCAGAGTTCATCCGAGAGATCTACCACTCCGAGTGGCTCGCCAACGTTGTCATGGTCCCCAAGAAGGACAAGTCGCTATGCATGTGCATTGATTTCAAGCATATCAATCGGCCTGCCCGAAAGATCATTTCCTCTTCCTCGTGATCGACCAAATAGTCAACTCAACTGCGGGATGCGAGAGGTTGTCTTTTCTAGACGCTTATTCCGGGTACCATCAGATCCGTCTGTATGGACCCGATGAGATTAAAACAACGTTCATCATTCCATTCGGATGCTTCTGTTATGTCACCATGCCATTCGGTCTCAAGAATGCCGGAGCCACATTCATGAGGATGATTCAGAAGTGTTTGCTCACTCAAATCAGTCGGAATGTGGAAGCATACATGGATGATATAGTGGTCAAGTCACGAAAGGGTTCCGACCTGTTGACTAACCTTGTTGAAACATTTGCCAATCTCAGGAGGTATGATATCAAGCTTAATCCATCAAAGTGTACATTTGGAGTTCCTAGTGGAAAGTTACTCGGTTTTCTCGTTTCCGAGCGAGGAATCGATGCTAACCCGTAAAAGGTTGGCACCATACTCCGAATGAAGCGCCACAATGCGTGTGCCCGACGCCCGTAAACTTACTGGATGCTTGGCCGCTTTAAGTCGATTCATCTCTCGCCTCGGTGAAAAGGCATTGCCTCTTTACCGATCGATGAAGAAGTCGACAAGTTCGAGTGGACTTTAGAAGTCGATGCAGCGCTTGCAGAGCTCAAAGCTCGCTCTCCACCCAGCCGGTGCTTGCTGCTCCAATCAGCAAGGAGCCTTTGCTGCTTTAGATTGCAGCCATCGGACAAGTCGTCAAGACTGCATTTACGGTCGAGCGGAAGAAGAAGGAAAAACCTTCAAAGTTCAACGCCCAGCTTTATTATCTTTAAGTAATCGAATTCTGGCCAAAGCAAAGATACCCTCACTATCGAAGCTTGTTTATGGGATCTATATGACCACGAAGAAGGTTGCTCATTATTTCTCCGATCATTCCATTACAGCCGCCGACGCCTTTGTCGGAAATTCTTCATAACAGAGATGCAATCGGTCGAGTGGCAAAATGGGCGATTGAACTCCTTCCCTTGATATAAAATTCGAGGCAAAGAAAGCCATCAAGTCCCAAGCAATAGCAGATTTCCTCGCCGAGTGGATCGAACAGCAGCTTCCGACCCAAGTTCACTCGGAACACCGGACTATGTTTTTCGATGGTTCCAAGATGCTTTGAACGGTTACAGTGCAGGGTTGTATTGGTTTCCCCGAGGAGATAGGCTCAAGTATGTTCTCCAGATTCACTTTGATTCTTCCAACAACGAAGCAGAATATGAAGCACTCCTGTATGGGTTGCGCATGGCCATTTCACTTTCGGCGTTAAATGCGCCTTATGGTTTATGGCGACTCAGATCTGGTTGTTAATCAAGCGATGAAGGAGTGGGATGTCGAAGCCCGGCTATGACAGGTTATTGTAATGCAGTGAGAAAGCCGGAGAAGAAATTCGAGGGGTTAGAGCTTCATCATATAACCCGCCCGAAAAATCAAGTCATGGATGATTTGGCGAAGATAGGGTCCAAGAGGGAAGTCATTCCCAGTGATGTATTTTTAGAACACATTCATGCTCCATCAGTGCAGGAGGATCCTTTCACAGAAGAAGCCCCGCAGCAAAAGAGTGCCAATGATCCGACTGAAGTTGAGGTCCCAGCCATGGTCGACCTAATTATGGAAGTTGTGGTCATCACTCCCGACTGGACGGTGCCGTACATCGCATATATCCTTAGGAAAGAGCTCCCGAGAGAATGAAGAAGAGGCTCGACAGATCGTCTGGCCGATCCAAGGCCTTTACAATAATCAACGGAGAATTGTATGAGAAAGCGCTGACCGAGTCGGCTAGAAGTGTATCACGCCGTAAGAAGGTCGAGATAATTCTTGAGGATATCCACTCGGGGACCTGTGGCCATCATGCGTCCTCTCGGACCATTGTGGCTAAAGCATACCGAAGCGGATTTTCTTGGCGAAAGCAAATGAAATGGCAAAAGAAATAGTCGACAAGTGTGAAGGATGTCACTTCTATTCCAATATGTCGCACAAGCCAGCCTCAGCCTTGAAGACCATTCCACCTGCTTTGGCCCTTCGTTGTTTGGGGATTGGACATGATTGGACCTTTGAGAACTGGCGTAAGCGGCTTCACTCATTTGCTAGTAGCGATCGACAAGTTCACCAAGTGGATCGAAGCCAAGCCCATCAAGAACCTCGATGCATGCACTGCTATCAGTTTCATCAGAGAGTTGATATTCAGATATGGAGTTCCGCATAGCATCATCATTGACAATGGGTCAAACTTCGATAATGACAAGTTCAAAGCCTTTTGCGCCTCTCAAGGCACGCGGGTCGACTATGCTTCGATGGCTCATCCTCGATCGAATGGACAAGGTAACGAGCAAACGGCCTCATTCTCAAAGGCTGAAACCTCGGCTGATGCGTGATCTCAAACACGCAGCAGAGCTTGGGTCGACGAACTTCTATCAGTTCTTCCGGGATTGAGGACCACTCCTAATCGGTCGACCGGGAGAACTCCATTCTTCCCGGTCTATGGAGTCAAGCAGTTCTGCCGAGTGACCTGCTTCACAATGCGCCTTTGAGTCGAGCTATACTCAAGAGGAAGCGAACAAGCCCGGCAAGATGCAAATGACCTCTTGGAAGAGAGAGAGATGGCCTTGATCCGCTCGACTATCTATCAGCAAGACTTGCGTCGATTCCATGCCAGAAATGTGAAGAGTCGAGCCTTCCAAGAGGGAGATTTGGTCCTCCGAGTGGATCAACAGAAACCACACAAACTTGCTCCCACTTGGGAAGGTCCCTTCATCGTCACGAGAGTCCTCCACAACGGATCATATCATCTCTACAACGTTGATCGCCAGATCGACGAGCCTCGAGCTTGGAACGCGGAGCTGCTCCGCCCCTTTTACACTTAAAACTCACTCGTTTGAGATGTAATAAAAGTACTTTTGTAGTTTGTTTATCTAAGACAAGAATGTTATAATGTTCCCAGTGATTGATATTGCTTTTTGTTGGAATTTCCCCAAGTGGGTGGCTTAGCTGCGAATCCGATTCGCCTAAGTTTGTAAAAAAAATCCTTTCCGAAAGTGCAGCCAGCCTCTCACTCGGGGCTTAGCTGCAATCCGCCGCCTAAGTATTCAAAATCCTACCGAGTGGTGAGCCAGCCTCCCACTCGGAGGCTTAGCTGCAGTCCAAGTACTCGCCTAAGTATCCAAAACCTCACCGAGTGGCGAGCCAGCCTCCCACTCGGGAGGCTTAGCTGCAGTCCAAGTACTCGCCTAAGTATCCAAAATCCTACCGAGTGGCGAGCCAGCCTCCCACTCGGAGGCTTAGCTGCAGTCCAAGTACTCGCCTAAGTATGCAAAATCCTACCGAGTGGCGAGCCAGGCTCCCACTCGGAGGCTTAGCTGCAGTCCAAGTACTCGCCTAAGTATCCAAAATCCAACCGAGTGGCGAGCCAGCCTCCCACTCGGAGGCTTAGCTGCAGTACAAGTACTCGCCTAAGTATTCAAACCCTGCCGAGTGGTGAGCCAGCCTCCCGCTCGGGGGCTTATAACAGCCCAAGGATTCGCCTCAAACATCCAAAGTGATAAACATCCTACCGAGTGGAGAGCAAACCTCCCACTCGGAGGCTTAGCTGCAGCCCAGTGCTCGCCTAAGTAATAGAAATCCTACCGAGTGGAGAGCAAACCTCCCACTCGGGGGCTTAGCTGCAGCCCAGTGCTCGCCTAAGTAATAAAAATCCTACCGAGTGGAGAGCAAACCTCCCACTCGGAGGCTTAGCTGCAGCCAGTGCTCGCCTAAGTAATAGAAATCCCACCGAGTGGAGAGCAAACCTCCCACTGGGGCTTAGCTTTAGCCAGTGCTCGCCTAAGTAATAAAAATCCTACCGAGTGGAGAGCAAACCTCCCACTCGGAGGCTTAGCTGCAGCCAGTGCTCGCCTAAGTAATAAAATCCTACCGAGTGGAGAGCAAACCTCCCACTCGAGGGCTTAGCTGCATGACAAGTACTCGCCTAAGTAAGGAATTCATCCCAATCCGCTAAGGACGATGAGGTGCAGGTCGATCGCTACCTTCTCCTTGAGCTTCGCCACAAGTACAACGTGCGGTCCATCCCAATCCGCAAGGACTGACGAGTTGCAGGTCGATCGCTACCTCCTCCTTCGAGCTTCGCCACAAGTACAACGTCGGTCCATCCCAATCCGCAAGGACGACGAGGTACTGGTCGATTGTTACCTCCTCCTTCGAGCTTCGCCACAAGTACAACGTGCAGTCCGTCCCAATCAGAAAGACGACAAGGTCGATCGCGATCAGGTTCCATCTCTACCTGCAGGATAGATGAAGCTCAAGTCGATTGGAATTTCAACGGAATATCTTCCGAAATGAAGAATAAAGTTCTTCAAGACAAGCAAAGCATGTTAAAGGAAAAATCAAGTTCGGATAAACGCCCCACGGATCCAAAGGTGCTCGAGCGTTAAGCACATTAAAGTTTATCGATTACGTAAACCACTCGGCATTTCGAGGCAAATTTAAAGTGGGACTTAGAAGTTTTTACTCCTCTGACGGAGGACTGGAAGGTGCAACAAACTGGTCGAGGTCGATTCCGTCGGCAATACGGGTAGCAGCAGCGATGAAAGTCTCCATGAAAGATCTGAAGTCGTGCTTCCTGGTATTGGCAACCTTGAGAGACACCAGCTTGTCCTCTTGCGCTTCTTTGGAGTGGACATGAACCAGAGATAGAGCAACATCAGCACCACACCTGGCAGATGACTTCTTCCATTCTTGCACTCGACTTGGAATCTCATTCAGTCGAGTCATCAAAGATTCAAGATCATTCTGGAGAGTCTGTTCGCCAGAGAGTCGAGTCGATCCGCGACATCGCAACTTTCGGTCGAAAGAAGATAATCCACTGCGCTTAGCAACACGAGACTCCATCGGAGCACATTCATAGCAGCTTCCCTTCACAGGAGAGTTGATGGGGTCCAAACTGGTTTCCACTCAACTGGTTTCTTCTTTAAAGTTTTGGCAGAATTCTGAAAACACAATTCAGATTCAAAATGAAGATCATATGATGAGCCGGTGAGAGCAAGACAGTTGGATAAAAGAGATTACCTTCAAGCATGAGAAACAGCTTCTTGGCGAACCTTCCAAGATAAATCTCCAGGTCGTTTCGCTTCCCCGCCAGCTGGCCAACCTTGTCAGACAGAACATTCTTGTCGTTCTTCAGTCGACTGACTTCCTTGTTAGCCGCGTCAAGAGAGGCTTTCAGCTTGGCATTTTCATCTTCAAGTTTGTCGACTGAGGCAAGCTTCTCTTCAAATGAGCTTTGTTTTCTCCAAAGCCGCCTTTACGTGCCTCTGCAAGGTCAAGGTCCTTCTTCTTCAAAGTCTCTTCCAGCTTTATCTGCAAAGCAACAATGAGAACAGAGTTGAGAATGAGCAGAAAACAGAGGCAGTCAAAAATTCTCACCAGCCATACCTTTTGCTTCATTCTCAGGCTCTTGCAAATTCTCCTGAGCAAGCTTCAAATCGAGGTTGAGCTGAATCTGCTTTTTCTCTAACTCAGTATAGCGAGCCACAAGCTCGCAAGCTTTCTACAAAGAGTCAACCAACGAAAGACATCAAAGACCACTTCCGAGTGACTAAGGAAAAATAGTAGCATTTCTAAGACTACGGTCGAATAAAAACATTCGACAGTAGTCTCGGGGACTACACCCAGCGGGTGCACTCGTGATGCCCCCACTGGTTTACCAATTTGGTTCGATCAGTCGACCAAACGAGGCAAAAAGGCTATGATTCTAAAAACATGGCTAATTGTCAGCGGTCAGCCGCAGTAAAAAAAATAGTTCTTTAGACTATAGTCAACTGCACGCAGTCGACCATAGTCTCGGGGACTACACCTGGGTGCACTTAGCGTGCCCTCTCACCATTTTTTTCAGTTCCATTCGACTTGGTCCGCCCAAGTCGAAAGTGAAGAAGATCACAACATAAAGACCATAGCCGATCGCACGTGATCGACCATAGTCTCGGGGACTACACCCGGTGGGTGCACTCAGCGTGCCCCCACAAAAGTTCAACGACACACACACCAAAGGGTGTACAGATATGGAAATCTCCGGAAGAAAGCAGTTTCAGATAGTATATCCTAACAAAGCAAGCGATTTAATCGACTTACTTGGACATTGCTCGAGAGCTGAACTAGCATCATAGGCCGCTGACTTGCCTCTCGAGCCGCTTTCACCTGCTCCATAATGATCCCTGCTGGCGTATGGCCTCCTTAGCAAAGACTTACTTGGTCTTCCGGGACGTGGTGTGTAGCCAAGAGAGATGGTGGATCAGCAGTCGACGAAGTGGGTCGGGCACTTGTCAGCGGTACAGCGAAAGATACAGAAGTCCGAGAGGGTTTGCCTCCCTCGGAAATCAACGTTTGAGGAGTCGCCGCGAGTTGAGCAGCCTTGCCAGCAGGCACTTTCTTGTTCCTCCTCTTCCTCAACGGCGCTTCCTCATCATCATCGGGAAGATCAATGACGTTAGGCGGAACTACAAGAGAGATCCAGAAGTAAACATGGAAGCCCAATCGACTAAAAAGCTCCAGTCGGCTAAAAGTGAAATCTCAGAGATCTTACCAAGATTGGAAGTGGCCGCATCCTCCATTTCCTGATCATCGAGCTTGGCTGAACTCTCGGAGGTAGCTGCGCTGTAGATTTCAAGAGTCGGCTGATCAATCATCAAGTCGACTTAAAGTTCACTCATGTTGAAAAAGGAAATACAAGGTTACATTGGTTACCCGGAGATGGTGGGGATGACCATTCGCATCTTAGGCAGGGCCTTCACGGCTTCGACGACGTCGCTCGAGGTTGCTTTGGCGGCTTCTTAATCGGCGCGGGAGAAGTTGTCCTAGGTCGCTTCGTCGACTGACCGGTGGGCACAACAACTTTACCGCGCCCGGCCGCCGGATCGTGCGTCGACTTGGACCTTCCCTCCGAGCGAGGAGGGTCGACGTTTTCCTCCTCTTCTTCCTCCTCCTCCTCATCATCAGAGCCATCATCCTCCTCATCCTCTTCGCCGTTGGACTCCCATTCCTCCGGACTCTCACCTCCACTTCCTTCTTCTTCTTCGGCTGCTTCCTGCGCCCCGTTGGGCATCGAGTACATCTCAGTGGTGACCTAGAAGACAACAAAACAGAATGAATGCAGCAGAATCACAGTCGGAGATAAGTAGTGATACCTTGTCTGGTTGGTAACTCTGGTCGAGTGGTGGAATCCTCCTAGCTCCGCGAGGGTTGTCTTTATATCCTGTGATGGCAGTCATCCACTTCTCAAGTATGGCGTCATCAACCTCCTCCGGATGGACCCGAGTGGTATCATCCGTACCGGAGTACATCCACATCGGATGACCTCGGTATTGGAGTGGCTGAATACGCCGTCGGAGAAAAACCTCCAGGAGATCCATGCCGGTCACCCCTTCGCGAATAAGCTGGACTACACGCTCCATCAGAAGCTTTACTTGGGCCTTCTCCTCTGGCAACACCTTTAGGGAATATGGCTTGTTCACTCGACTCATGGAGAAAGGAGGGAGCCCAGTCGCTTTGCCGGCCGGCTGGTCTTGGCGATAAAACCAGTCGATCGCCACCCTCTAACCGAGTCGGGGAGAGTCATAGCTGGAAAGGCGCTCTTCCCCCTCATCTGGACTCCGAGTCCCCCACACATTTGGATTACTTGGGTCCTCTCGTCATTCGGGCTCGTTTTCTTCACCTTCTGAGAGCAACAGGTGAATATGTGCTTGAAAAGACCCCAATGCGGTCGACAACCCAAGAAATTCTCGCAGAGCGAAACGAAAGCAGCAAGATACACAATGGAGTTTGGAGTTAAATGGTGGAGTTGCGCTCCAAAAAGTTCGAAACCCCGGAAAAAAGGATTTGGCGGCAGAAAACCCCTATCTACGTGGGTGGCGGAGGACGCACTCACCCTCTTCAGCTGCGGTTGGCACTCCGTGCCCGGAAGCCTCGCCGATCCATGGGGATCAGTCCTTCGTTGGCCAGATCGGTGAGATCTTTTTCGGTGATGGTCGACCGGATCCAGTCTCCTTGGACCCAGCCCTGCGGCAGCTTGGACCGCGAAGAGGAACCGCCCCGACTGGGCGCTCTCCCCTTCGCCGCCGTCTTCTTCACCCGTTCCAGGGCGGCAGTCTTGTCCTTCACCATGGTCGCCAGCAAGAAAGGTACCGAGCTGCGGAGCTGGGAGGACGGAGAGCGTGGCGAGAAAGTTTTGGAGGCGGAGAGAGGAGAAATATGAGGGCGCACTGTTCAAAATGCCCGGTCCAACGCCTTTTATGGGGTCGCTTCCGAGTGGCTGACCGGTAGGCCCAGGCAATCCCGTCACGATCCCGCAATAGGCGCGCGCACGATACATGGCGAAAAAAGGCGTACGAGGATCGAGGCATCATCGCCTTATCCCATCCGGAAAGTGCCGCGGTTTTCTCGCTTCGCGCTTCCCAAAATTCGGATCCCGAAATCCGCTAACCGCAGAGCAACTCATCAGATAACAGATTTCCTCAGATCCGTCGCTCGGAAATCCTCAGGTTCACAAAGTTCACTCGACAAACGTGAAGAATGGATCAAGGCGACTGAAAGAAAGGTCGATGCCATCACCAAAAGGTCGTTGATCCAGAGTCAGATGCACTCACAACACGAAGAACAGGTCGGAAAGATTATCAACTCCTTCCTCACTCAAACCTCGATCCATTCGGGGGATAATGATGAAGTCATGTACCTGGGGTAGGGTCATGGACCTGCCCAAAGGTACCCTCCACAAGGACATTCACAAGAGAAGCAGCCTTCGATCGACCGGTAGGCTTCCACTCGACAGAATCAAAGACACTCGACTATGAAGACCCACTCGACCACCAAGAGTCCAAGAGCCACTCGGTGTCCAAACGGTATGTAGTTAAATAGTCTTTATGACCTTAATGACACTTTATGTAAGGCGTTACCGGTAACGCCTAGCTTTAACGCACCTTAAACCCTCTACTATGTTGGCTGGCTGGGGTCCTGGCGCACTCTATATAAGCCACCCCCCTCCACAGGTAGAAGGGTTCGCACCCCTATAACACATACGCATATAATCCAGTCGACCGCCTCAGGGCTCCGAGACGTAGGGCTGTTACTTCCTCCGAGAAGGGACTGAACTCGTAAATCCCTTGCATATACAACTACTCCATAGCTAGCTTCTTGCCTCTCCATACCTACCCCCCCATTCTACTGTCAGACTTTGAACCACGACACCCATAAACATCCAAAGCAGAATATATAATAGCATGGAACAATCAAAAATTATAGATACGTTGGAGACGTATCAGCATCCCCAAGCTTAATTCCCGCTCGTCCTCGAGTAGGTAGATGATAAAAACAGAATTTTTGATGTGGAATGCTACCTAACATATTTATCAATCTAATCTCTTTATTGTGGCAAGAATATTCAGATCCATAAGATTCAAGACAAAAGTTTAATATTGACATAAAAATAATAATACTTCAAGCATACTAACTAAGCAATCATGTCTTCTCAAAATAACATGGCCAAAGCAAGCTATCCCTACAAAATCATATAGTCTGGCTATGCTCTATCTTCATCACACAAAATATTTAAATCATGCACAACCTCGATGACAAGCCAAGCAATTGTTTCATACTTTTGATGTTCTCAAGCTTTTTCAATCTTCACGCAATACATGAGCGTGAGCCATGGACATAGCACTATAGGTGGAAGGAATAGAATGGTGGTTGTGGAGAAGACAAAAAGGAGAAGATAGTCTCACATCAACTAGGCGTATCGACGGGCTATGGAGAAGCCCATCAATAGATATCAGTGTGAGTGAGTAGGGATTGCCATGCAACGGATGCACTAGAGCTATAAGTGTATGAAAGCTCAACAAAAGAAACTAAGTGGGTGTGCATCCAACTTGCTTGTTCACGAAGACCTAGGGCATTTTGAGGGAGCCCATCATTGGAATATACAAGCCAAGTTCTATAATGTAAAATTCCCACTAGTATATGAAAGTGACAACATAAGAGACTCTCTATCATGAAGATCATGGTGCTATTTTGAAGCACAAGTGTGGTAAAAGGATAGTAGCATTGCCCCTTATCTCTCTTTCTCTCATTTTTTTATTTTTTTATTTTTTGGGCTTCTCTTTTTTATGGCCTCTTTTTTTTTGGGCTTCTTTGGCCTCTTTTATTTATTTTTTCGTCCGGAGTCTCATCCCGACTTGTGGGGGAATCATAGTCTCCATCATCCTTTCCTCACTGGGACAATGCTCTAATAATGAAGATCATCACACTTTTATTTACTTACAACTCAAGAATTACAGCTCGATACTTAGAACAAATATGACTCTATATGAATGCCTCCGGCGATGTACTGGGATGTGCAATGACTCATGAGTGACATGTATGAAAGAATTTTGAATGGTGGCTTTGCCACAAATACAATGTCAACTACATGATCATGCAAAGCAATATGACAATGATGAAGCGTGTCATAGCAAACGGAACGGTGGAAAGTTGCATGGCAATATATCTCAGAATGGCTATGGAAATGCAATAATAGGTAGGTATGGTGGCTGTTTTGAGGAAGGTATATGGTGGGTGTATGAAGAACTCACATACTTATTGCAAAAATCTATTAGTTATTGAAACAAAGTACCACGCGCATGCTCCTAGGGGGATAGATTGGTAGGAAAAGACCATCGCTCGTTCCCGACTGCCACTCATAAAGAATACAATCAATAAATAAATCATGCTTCGACTTCATCACATAACGGTTCACCATACGTGCATGCTACGGGAATCACAAACTTGGGAACAAGTATTTCTCAAATTCACAACTACTCAACTAGCATGACTCTAATATCACCATCTTCATATCTCAAAACAATCATATGGAATCAAACTTCTCATAATATTCAGTACACTTTATATGAAAGTTTTTATTATATCCCTCTTGGATGCCTATCATATTAGGACTAAATTTATAACCAAAGAAAATTACCATGTTGTTCTAAAGACTCTCAAAATAATATAAGTGAAGCATGAGAGTTCATATATTTCTTCAAAATAAAGCCACCGCCGTGCTCTAAATGGATATAAGTGAAGCACTGGAGCAAACAACAAACTACTCTGAAAGATATAAGGAAGATCAATGAGTAGTCGAATAATTATGCAACTATGTCAAGACTCTCTAACATTTAAGAATTAAGATCTTGGTATTTTATTAAAACAGAAAGCAAAACAAAAGAAAATAAAATGACGCTCCAAACAGAACACATATCATGTGGTGAATAAAAATATAGCTCCAAGTAAATTTACCGATGGATGAGGACGAAAGAGGGGATGCCTTCCAGGGCATCCCCAAGCTTTGGCTTTTTGGTGTCCTTGGATTTACCTTGGGGTGCCCTGGGCATACCCAAGCTTAGGCTCTTGCCACTCCTTGTTCCATACTCCATCAAATCTTTACCCAAAACTTGAAAACTTCACAACACAAAACTTAACAAAAAATCTTGTGAGCTCCGTTAGCGTAAGAAAACAAAACACCACTTCAAGTACTGTAATGAACTAATTATTTATTTATATTGGTGTTAAACTTACTGTATTCCAACTTCTCTATGGTGTATAAACTCTTTTACTATCCATAGATTCATCAAAATAAGCAAACAACACACTAAAAACAGAATCTGTCAAAAACAGAACAGTCTGTAGTAATCTGTAACTAACACAAACTTATGGAACTCAAAAAATTCTGCCAAAATAGGAGGACCTAAATAATTTTTTCTTGATCTCCTGCCATTGGAATCAGTATCATAACACCTTCTGGTGATTTTAACAATTGTTTTCGTGAACAGAAAGTTTCTGGAATTTTCAGCAAGATCAAATAACTATTATCCAAGAAGATCCTATAGGTTTAACTTGGCACAAACACTAATTAAAACAAAAAAAAACAAATCTAACCAGAGGCTATATAGATTATTTATTACTAAACATAACCAAAAAGCAAGAAACTAAAATAAAATTGGGTTGCCTCCCAACAAGCGCTATCGTTTAACGCCCCTAGCTAGGCATGATGATTTCAATGATGCTAACATAAGACATAAGAATTGAAACATAAAGAGAGCATTATGATGAATATGACTAGCACATTTAAGTCTAAACCACTTCCTATGCATAGGGATTTTGTGAGCAAACAACTTATGGGAACAATAATCAACTAGCATAGGAAGGCAAAACAAGCATAACTTCAAAACTTTAAGCACATAGAGAGGAAACTTGATATTATTGCAATTCCTACAAGCATATGTTCCTCCCTCATAATAATTTTCAGTAGCATCATGAAAATATAACTAGCACCTAAAGCATTATTTTCATGATCTACAAGCATAGAATTTTATTACTCTCCACATAAGCAAAATTCTTCTCTTTCGGGATAGTGGGAGCATCATAAGAGACTCGAATACTATAAATTGTTTCCACATTAAAAGAGTAATATTCAGAAAAGGGTAATCATAACCATGACAAGTTCTATAAATATAATCATCACTACTTTTTATAGCATAAGTTTCCTCACAATAATCATCATAAGTAGCAACTTTGTTCTCATCATAATCAATTGAAACCTCTTCCAAGATAGTGGAATCAGTACTAAATAAAGTCATGACCTCTCCTAATCCACTTTCATAATTATCATAATAAAATTCAACATCCTCCAAAATAGTGGGATCATAACTTCCTAAAGTTGACACTCTTCCAAACCCACTTTCATCAATATAATCATCATAAGTAGGAGGCATGCTATCATCATTATAGATTTGTATATCAAAACATGGGAGACTAAAAATATCATCTTCGTTAGACGTAGCATCCCCAAGCTTGGGACAAACATTAATTGCAGAAAATATCTTCTCAAAAACATCATCTTCATAAAACATAGCATCCCCAAGCTTGGGCCTTTTCATATCATAAGCATAATCACTCTCATTATTAATAGTATGGATAGCACCAATAGTATAGCAATTATCATCATCATGATGAGTAATAGGAGCAACATCATTTGGGAGAGATACCTTTCTACCTTTGCTTCTCCGTATTTTATTTTTCTTATTCACATCATGTGTGGGTTTAACCCTCTTTTTTGAGCTCCTTATTAATGAGATTGGTTGGATAGAAGACTCCTCGTTACCTGATTCATCATAAGAAATAGTAGGAGAATATTGGGAAGTCTCTTCCCTTTCATTAGTATTCTCTTCATCTTCTATTTGTTTTGTTTTCTTTATATACTTGGCAATATAAGGATTTTCAATGCAATTCACCGTACAATACATATAAATTTCCTCTAGATCAAAATGAAGAACTCTATCAAGGGCAAATTCTGGAATAACCTTAGTTATACGTTTCATTTCTTCATAACCCAAGAGCAAAGTAAGTTCATTATGATGTGCAAGGGAAATCAAGTCATCACAATTTTTGGACACGATTCGATCATGAAAAAAATTTGCATTTGATATTTAAATGACCATGTTCATTGCAAAGTTCACAAGTATGGCTAAGAAAGTTTAAATTTTCAGCACAAACATCTAGCCTTTCTTGCAACTATTTAGTTTCCAAATACTTATGCCTCTTGCAAAATCTATCTTCCCTGTTTGGTATGTACTTGCAAACTCTATGCACTCCACAAAAATAGACATGCTTACAAGATTAACCACCCTAATCGGTGAGTTGAGGTACTCTGTTGCCTTGACGTATATGTTGGAGCTATTACTATGACCCTAGGTGTCTTAGAGTGCCACCTAGTAAGCTAACCATGTTTTGCATTCCTAGTGTGATGATTCTGGCCACCATTCTCGAAAGCATCCCGTGATGCAATTTAGTTAGTAGGTATTCTACTCCTGGGTTTTGAACCCGAGATTCACCCTACTCACTTCATGTTGATATTGTTTGCTAGTTCCTTTAGGATATTAGTAACCCTTGCGATAGTCCTCGAGGTCCGTGGTATTTCCTTCTTCCAATACCATGAACTATTTATGGCAGAAGTTCCTCGTTGAACCGAAAGATCAAAACCAGAGTGCTCTTGATGAGTTCATAATTCTATGCTATAACTCTACCAGTTCTACCTTCTCCACATGGGTTATCCGGAAGAAATATGTTGAACTCGTTCGACATGCTAATCCATGCATCCACAACTCCGAAAATCATATGTTCCTTTGAGTTGTCCCTCTTTAGTTGTTTTCTGGCCCTCGTCTATCAGTTGATAGTCAAGAGTATGCATGAATTCATTCATCGATGCCTTTTACTCTTGTGGTCCGTCAAATCATTCTATTCTGGAATGACTAGAAGAAACAAACTCCAGAACCCCATCCACATCCAGGATTGGGTCAAAGCAGTTGTTATCCGCAAATCAAAATGCCAATCCAGCTTTTGGTCTGTTCTACCCTGAAGTATTACCCACTTTATGTCAAGAATGTCATGGAAATTGCACACATCCTATGAACCCTTGATACAGTGATACCTCTCGCCATCGTTATTTATTCCTCGGTCCCCGTGTTGTTGCAACCGGAATGCCGACAATTGAATTGTGATGTGTGAAATCTATACTCCTAGCAACTTCGTTGCTTGGTAGTTAAATGGACAATAATTTCATTCTTAGCGTGTTGATTTTCGAATCATCACCTAAGGTTGATCGTGCTACCTTGTCTTTATTTCTGGTGCACTCTTCAGTCAATGAGTTAGGATTGTGTCAATCCCTCGCTCTTTTGACCATATCGTCTTGCCCTGAATAGCAAGATTGTTCTCGAGCTTAGTAGCATATTGGTGGTTCATGATTTTCCGAATATTTTCTCAGAAGTATTACCAGGGTGTCACTTAACCGCTATGTTGAGTTCGTGATCATGTTGATTTTCCTCAAAACGACCCATTCTCCAAGATTCTGTGTTCGGTACCCCCGAGCTAGTTGGCTGAGCTAAACAACCACTTGGAGAGTTGGAAGATGGAAGCTTGTCTGACTTACTTCATCACTAGGGGATATTCTTGTGTGTGTGTGTGTGTGTGTGTGTGTGTGTGTGTGTTTGTGTTGAAGAGAGATGATATCTTCATCGATTGTTCCTCGTGATCGGTTGTTGAATCTATCGTCTTGTCCAAACCTTGATTTGGGTGTGGGCTATCGTCAAATCAAGTTAGTACCAAAGATATTCGTAATGTTTTCTTACTCATGGTTGTTCCTCAAGCATACACCATTACATCTTTTGGTCTGACCAATACTATCACATTGTTCACATAATTGTGGAATTCCACTTATATGGAAACATGGATGAATTGTTATTGAGCCCATCAGCAACATTTCTATCTTTTCCATGATTGTGTTGAACATCCAGCTAGTATTGGAAACTTATATAAGCATTATCTTCATGTCCCGTTCATGAAGCATATGTTGGATGGAAGAAGTGACTTCCTCGAATTCATGTGAATTTGGTGCAAGTTGCCGCCGTGAGTTCGAGAAAGATTGTTTTGTTTCCTTTCGTACCATCCCAAGTCAGTTATGTATGTGCGAATGTATTCTATGGTTTGGTAGATTAGTTACCTCCACTCCATATGTATTCACTAGCACACCAATGCACTGATTGAATTGTTCAAGGAAAAGAAGTTCTTGAGTGTTAACCCTTAAGGACCCAAAGGTATATGCACAAGACTTCGTTATTCCAATGATGGTTCCTAATCAGAACTCGGTAGTGTTTTATTATAAGACTACCACGTGGTCATGCTTGTCTAGGACAGCGTGCTCAGATGTGTGTAGCAGAACCAACTCATGTTTTGGAGCTTGCTATCCTAGTTCATCTCCCGAGAATCTCACAACGTCATCTCGTCGATTTGTGTTGCAAACTTTCATTTTTCTTTCTAGACTCGATGAGTCTGGAATATCCTAACACCAACCAGATCTGAATCTCAGGCAGATATGATGGTTGGAAAAATTCCCAAGAACTATTATATTGGTCTCTCTGTAACCGGTAACGTGGATGTCGTGGCTAACACACCTAGCCGGAAGGCCTATTATTGTAGTATCTTGGTTGAAGAAGTTGGTCACCTCCCCATAAGGATCTCGCAGGAACTGCCTGTGTAGTATTCCTTATGGATTTTTGTGTTCCCGAAGTCCGACCTTTTACTTGATGTTCTAGATATCAAACCATATCAATGAATGGATTACGCTAGCACATCAAGGAGAACATTAGAAGCGGAGTGCTAAATGTCTCTCGGTCAATCATCAAGATTTTGTTTCCTTGGCCTCGCTAAGGTGAAATCTGAGAAGGTGTTATCTTCCTTGCATCTGCATCCTCCCCATCATGGTGGAATGTTGAGTTGCCAGGATCCTTGCCATGGATGTTGGTAAAACCTTGATGAATATGGAAATGCTCAAGTCCTTGAGAGCACGCGCAAGCAAAATCACCCCTTGCGTTGTCTTCAACAAGGTAATCCACATCATCCATTCTAATCTGAGTATGCCATTCCTTCGAACTCCTTTGAATGCTCAATCGTGATTTTCCCTAGGCTAGTTTAGAGAATTTCAATGATCTCTGTATCAAAAGTAATTCTTTTTGCCACTTAAGGGAATAATTCTACGAGTCACCTCCCCTAAGGTGCCCCGTTATGGTATCATGGCAACTCAACTCCTGCTATGTTGACAACCGTTCACCATCTCCTCAAGCGTGGAATTGTTGCCTACCAAATTGAACCCCCGTCATCTGTTCTTCCATCCCTCCCGAAGTGTGTTTGAACATCTCAGCTCAAGAGGTGTTCTATGCCTCATCCCGTGACTTGATCGTCAGTTGCTCGATCCTCGAGAAGATCGATTCTTCTAGAGTTTTCATTTCCTCCCGTGGTCATGTTGAATAGAGTTCTCAAAGCAAGATTTCAAGATCAAGATGATGCAATGAATCAAACGTTTTCAAGAAGAGCGATTGGGTCATGAAGATTGTGTTAGTTTGTGTTCCCCTTTGACCTCTTACCTCACGTCTTGAATCTCGGGACGAGATTCTTGTTTAGTGGGGGTGAGTTGTCACATCCCTAGTTCTGTTCTGCTTTGGGTTAGCTAGTCTTTTGTTGCATCATGTTTAAATTTCTCTTAAACCTGAAATGGGGAGCAACAAACCCCAGCACCCCCCCCCCCCCCTGAAAATACCAGGTTCAACTGAAAAACATTTCAATGAACCCAGAATGCCCTTCATGAAAGTTCATCATTTTTGAATTGGTCTAGAACCTCTCCCAAAAATGGTGCACATTTTCATAGGCCATTCTGGATTTTTGAATTAAATCATTACTTATTTGCATTTGGGCATTTAAATACTATAAAATATTTTAAATGCTCAAATAATCCCAAACTGAAATGTTTACTGTAGGATATATTTCCAACAGTGGTCATGAGCAGTTGCATGATTTTTGGGATTGATTTAGTATTTTTGGAAAAACCACAAAGATTATAGAGTAATAGAAAAACTTAAATAAAAGAAAGAGAGAGAGAAAGAGAGAGAGAGAGAGAGAGAGAAAGGAACTAACCTGGCAGCAGCCCACCTGCCTGTGCGGCCCAGCACCGCAACAGGCCGACCCAGCCCACCACCACCGTCGTCCTCCTGGTGCCAGTCGGCCAGGCGTGTGGCCGACGCGCGCACGGGGGCAGAGCGCTACGCCACCAGCTCGCCTGCCTGCCTCCCTTGCCAGCGCGACGTCGTGTTTCTTCTCCTTGGTGCCTCCCTGACCCCTCTGACCTATCCACTCCACCTCTCCCCTCCTCTGCTCCCTCCCTGCAGCGCAACCGAGCGCGCTCGTCACCGCCGCTTGCTGTTGCCACGGCCACCGTCACCGCCTCGCCTCACCATCGTGTCCCAGAGCTCTGCCCTGGTCTGATTCATCCAGAAGACCCAGCCCCGAGCGTTCGTACGCTCTGCCCTGCCTCCACCGAGCTCCTCCCCGACCGCCGTCGCGGGAGATCCACTCTGCCGCCCCGTTCGCTCCGGTCCTCCTTCGAGCTCGCCGTCTGCACCGCTGAAACCGCCGTGAGCTTCTCCCTCGACCACCCTCTCCATTTTCTCGTTTGCACGCCATAGCCGCCACGCCACTCGCACCCGTATGCGCTGCCGCCTATGCTCACCGCCGACGTGATCCCGGCAACCAAATGGTCCGGCCGTCATGCCTAACACGCTCGCTGCCTCGCTTAGTTTCTGTTAGTGCTAACCGCACATCGCCTAGGCCACCGCAGCCGCGTTCCCGCGCATGCCCGAACGCCGGCCGCCGTTGCCGAGCTCGTAGCCGTCGTCTCCGGCCGCCCTAGCTGCTGCTGCTTGCCGCAACGGGCGCGGGTGAGCTTTAGCTGCCCGTAGCCGCTCTCCACCGTCCATTTGGACGCCGGAGGGGCAAGCCCGAGCCCTCCGCCGCACTGGATGGTCGCCGGCGGCCTAACTCCGGCGAAGCCGACGTGGCGCGATTAGATTAGGTCTAATCCGCGCACTAACTACCACCACAGTCATTGTCAATGGACCCCGCCACGTTAATTAACCACGGGGTAAACCCCTGTTTAGCCTTAACCTAACCACAATGGCCCCACACGTCAGCTTTGACCCAGCTAACGTGGCCGCTGACTGGTCCCACCCGCCAGTGACCCAAACCAGCACTGAGTCGCTGATCAGTGGGCTCCACTGGTCAGGTTTGACCTGGAGCGGGTCTGTTGACCTGCTGAGGTCAGCATGACGCAATGATGACGCAGTTAATCATTTTCTGGATTTAAATAATTTAGAAAATTACAGAAAATGTTATAAACTTCAAAAATTCATATAAAATCAACCATAATTCCAAATGAAATAATTTATATATGAAAAATGATCAGAAAAATCCAATCTATCCATCTGTACCATTCTCATGCAAGTTTGAGCAAGTTAACTTCACTGTTTAGGATGAAACATGAATAGGACAACTTTGATAATAGTTTTGGAGTTGGAATATGATGTAGTTTTGAACTCCACTTCAATCAAAATGACTTGCTGTTGCATTAGCCCAAATCACAGCATATTTCCATGTCATGATCATGCATCATATTGTGCATTGCATTGATTGTGTTCTTCCTTGTTTGTTCCCTCTCAGTAGACGACGTACCGACGATGAGTTCGATGACACCGATGAAGAACTATACTATCTTCAGAAGTGCCAGGCAAGCAAAACCCCCTTGTTCATTCCGATACAATCCCACTCTCTCGCTCCTGCTCTCTTTTACTGCATTAGGACAACAACGATTCAACTGTTACATGTTGCGGTAGTTGAACCCCTTCCTCTGCATGACCTGTCATTGCCACAGTAAATAGATGAAACCCACTAGCATGAGTAGGAGTTGTTTGAGACCTGATGTGCCTACTCATTCATGCTTGTTTGTCATGCCTGCTATTGCTTAGAGTTGTGTCAGGTCTGATTCATCGGGGATGAATTGGAATGTGGTGAACATGTCCTGCTGTTGAGAGCTACGTGTGAACACGATTTGGTAAAGGTAGCGGTGAGAGGCCATGTAGGAGTACATGGTGGGTTGTCTCACTGCAGCTGTCCTCAGGAACTGAGTTCTATGTTTGTGATCCATGAACAGTTACTACCACGCATTGGACTTAAGTGCCCCTCTCGACCTATTAATCAACTTGATCTCTGTCCAGGAGTTGCAATTAGTTTCTGGTGTTTGTAGGTAGTGTTAGTGGTCTACCAAGTGGCACCCGGTATAGGTGGGCTTGGGACAGACTAGGCACCATGGCACAGTGTACCAAGCGTAGATCCATCTGTCGAGGTGGGCTTGGGAACCCTGTACACATCATTTGGGGACGTGAGCGACACCCCGGCCGGATCTGCTTGCGGATGGAACCTGAATAGGCGATAAACCTGGACGAGAGACTTGTGTGGTTAGTCAGGTCGTGGCCCACACCCTCGCTGGGTTTCCGCTTGAAGGTTGCCGAGTACATGTCGTGTAAACGGCGATAAGTGGTGAGAGCGTGTGTGAAGAAGTACACCCCTGCAGGGTTAACATTATCTATTCGAATAGCTGTGTCCACGGTAAAGGACTTCTGGGTTGCATGCGGTTCATAGACAAGTGAAAGTGGATAATCTAAAATGCATAGCGTGAGTTCTATGGATGGCGTTCTCAGAGGGAGACGGGAGCAGATCCATAGTGGTGTATTGATATGGTGAATATGTGGACTCGTGCGCCACCTCAAAAGAGTTACTTGTAGTCGTAGTTCGGGATAGCCACCGAGTCAAAGCTGGCTTGTCAAGTTAAACCCCACCACCCCTTTGTTGATAATGGTGCATATGTAGTTAGTTACGATGTAAGTCTTCTTTGGGTACATTTGTACTCACGTTGCTTAATTTATGTTTTTGCAGAGAGACTTCAGTCTCGCTAGTAGTTTTATACGTGGACTTCGACGTTTAGCTTGTTACCTCAGCTACGATCTTGTGCCCTCGGCAGGATCTGGTAGATAGTCCGGCTTCTCAGCCTTTTTCATTTGTAGATGTCTGTACTCATACATGATAAGCTTCTGCATGTGCTTGATCTGTATGCTCTGAATGTTGGGTCATGAGACCCATGTTTGTAATATCTCACTCCTCGGAGCCTATTGAATAAATACTTGAGTTGTAGAGTCATGTTGTGATGCCATGTTGTATTTGCACATATCGAGCATATTGTGTGTATGTTATTGAAATGCTTGGTATGTGTGGGATCTGACAACCTAGTTCTTTATCCTTGGTAGCCTCTCTTACCGGGAAATGTCTCCTAGTGCATCCACTGAGCCATGGTAGCTTGCTACTGCTCCGGAACACTTAGGCTGGCCGGCATGTGTCCTTCTTCGTTCCTGTGTCTGTCCCTTCGGGGAAATGTCACGCGGTGTCTACCGGAGTCCTGTTAGCCTGCTACAGCCCAGATTCTCTGGAGTCCTGCTAGCCCAGCTGCTACAGCCCGGATTCACTCGCTGTTGACCGGCACGTTCGTTGTTGGGTCATGTATGCCTGTCCCTATAAGTTAGCGCCACTTCGGGTTCGCGACTAGTCAATGTCAGCCCGGGTTCTTTGTCATATGGATGCTAGCGACACTATCATATACGTGAGCCAAAAGGCGCAAACGGTCCCGGGCCTGGTAAGGCTACACCCGTGGGAATACCGTGCATGAGGCCGCAAAGTGATATGAGGTGTTACATGCTAGATTGGTGTGGCATTGGATCGAGGTCCTGACAATCATCAAAACATAAATCAAGTGAATCAAGTGATATCCCATTGTCACCACAGATACGCACGGCAAGACATACATCAAGTGTTCTCAAGTCATTAAAGACTCAATCCGATAAGATTACTTCAAAGGGAAAACTCAATCCATTACAAGAGAGTAGAGGGGGAGAAGCAACATAAGATCCAACTATAGTAGCAAAGCTCGCGATACATCAAGATCGAATCACCTCAAGAACATGAGAGAGAGAGAGAGATCAAACACATAGCTACTGGTACATACCCTCAACCCCGAGGGTGAACTACTCCCTCCTTTTCATGGAAAGCGCCGGGATGATGAAGATGGCCACCGGTGAGGGTTCCCCCCTCCGGCAGGGTGCCGGAACAGGGTCCCGATTGGTTTTTTGTGGCTACAGAGGCTTGCAGCAGCGGAACTCCCGATCTAATCTGTTCCCCGAAGTTTTTAGTGTATATGGAGTTATATAGGCGGAAGAAGTACGTCGGTGGACCTCCGGGCTGTCCACGAGGTAGGGGGCGCGCCCTTGGGGGGTGGGCGCGCCCCCCACCCTCATGGGCAGCCCGGGACTCCCCTGGTGCAGCTCCGGTACTCCGTGGGCTTCTTCTGGTCCAAAAATAGGTTCCGTGGAGTTTCAGGTCAATTGGACTCTGTTTGATATTCCTTTTCTTTGAAACACTGAAATGGGCAAAAAACAGCAATTTTGGGCTGGGGCTCCAGTTAATTGGTTAGTCCCAAAAATAATATAAAAGTGGATAATAAAGCCCAATATTGTCTAAAACAGTAGATAATATAGCATGGAGCAATCAAAAATTATAGATACGTTGGAGACGTATCAGACCACCCCGTGGAGGGTAGGATGAACAGTAGACGGTGGAGGGCAGGATGAACAGTAGCCCGTGGAGGGGTGGTTGAACAGGAGCCCATGGAGAGGGCTGGTTGAACAGTAGCCGGTGGAGTAGCCGGTGGAGTAGCCGGTGGTGGAGGATGGATGATCAGGAGCCCGTGGATGAACAGTCGCAGGTGGAGGCCGGAGGAGGTCGACGGTGGATGAATAGTAGCCCGTGGAGGCTGGAGGGGGTCGACGGTAGAGATGAACAATATCCCGTGGAGTACCGTTTTGCGGTAGGCCACACCCCTCCCGATGAACAGGACCCCCGTTTCGACCGTAGCGCTCCAACACAAGTCCGTTTCCTCCGTTTTGCGGTACGCCACAGCCCTCCCGATCAACAGGACCCCCATTTAGACCGTAGGAGGTCCGTTTCCTCCGTTTTGCGGTACGCCAGACCCCTCCCGATGAACAGGATCCCGTTTCGAACGTGGCCGGTCGAACACAAGGCCGTTTCCTCCATTCTGCGGTACGCCAGGCCTCGTTTCCATCGGATGTTCCGTCCAAGCCCTCCCGATGAACACGATGACGCATTCCGTTCCGACCCAGCCGGTTGGCTCCCCATGAACATGACGACGACGTTGTTTCTCCGTTCCGACCCAGCCATGTACACAAGCCCTGGCCGTACGTATGCGTGAGTAGGCATTTGAGACCCTGCCCGTATGTACGTACGTGGCCGTATTTTCTTTCTTGCACACTGGCCGCCGTACGTACGTGCGCGCCTCTACTATGACACGTGCGCGCCTCTACATCGACCAGTATGTACGTACACGTTCGCGACCAGAATGACAACGCTACGTACGCTTCGACCAGGTGGGTCCCGACTGTCAGGCACTTCCTTTCTTGCGAAGATGTAGCTGGTGGGTCCCAGCAGTCAGGGGGGCGAATCATTTTTTTGCCCAGACGCACTTCCTTGCATGCGAAGATGTAGCTGGTGGGTCCCAGCAGTCAGGCGGAAATGTTTTTTTCACGAAATACGGTGGCCCGCCCGGTGGGTCCCCGCTGTCAGGTGGAGGAATAATTATTTTGCGCGTAATAAGGAGGCACTTCCTTGCATGCCCTGACCCAAATTGTCAGCCTCTCCACGTACAATCCACGTCCGATGGAAGTCGTTCCTTGACCATGTTGACCACGCCGCACCGAGAGCACCAGGGCGGTGGACGACGGCGAGGCCTAGGAAGGGGACGGCGCGGAGCCGGGGAAGACGCGGCAGTGGATGCCCACGCGTAGAGGACTACGAGGGTTCACTGGTTCGCTGCGGTGTGAGGCTGCCGTCGCCGCAGAATAACAGGGGGTGTGGGTGAGTAGAGGGGTGGCCTGGCTAGCGGTGGGAATGGTAGGGGGCGGTGAGTCCTATGCGGCAGCACAGCCGGCCACGGGAGGTAGGAGCATGCGGCACGACCAGCGCTGCTTTGGGTGGTTGGAGCAACAAGACCAGAGGTTGAAGAAGCACTACGGCCGTTAGATGGACATCGTACGGTCACTGGAGCTAGAATCGTTCATATTGACTAAGTTGACAAAGCACTCCGTCCCCGTAAACTTAGTAGGCCCACAAGTCAGCCTCCCACCAAGGTGGGTCCCAGCCAGCAGGGGGAGTATTCGATTTTTTGTTCGTAATAAGGAGGCACTTCCGGTGGGTCCGGTGACAGCGGGGAACGTTTTTCCAAGAATCACGGTGGCCCGTCCGGTGGGTCTCGGTAGTCAGGGGGGAAACGTTTTTTTTCGCAAAATATGGTGGCCCATCCGGTGGGTCCCTGCTGTCAGGTGGAGGAATCATTATTTTCCGCATAATAAGGAGGCACTTCCTTGCTGCCGTCGTGGACCCAGCTGTCAGCCTGTCCACGTACAGTCCACGTCTAATGGAAGCCGTTCCTTGACCACGTTGACCTTGCCGCGTCGAGAGCACCAGGGCGGTGGACGACAGCGAGGCCTGGGAAGGGGACGACGCGGAGCCGGGGAAGACGCAGCAGTGGAAGCCCGCGCAGAGCGGAGTACGAGGATTCACTAGTTCGGCTGCGGTGTGAGGCTGTTGTCGCCGCAGAAAAACAGGGGGTGTGGGTGAGTAGAGGGATGGCCTGGCCAGCGGTGGGAATAGTAGGGGCCGGTGAGGCCTCCACGGCAGCACAGTCAGCCACGGGAGGTAGGAGCATGCGGCACGATCGGTGCTGCTTTGGGCGGCTGGAGCAACAAGACCAGAGGTTGAAGAAGCACTACGGCCGTTGGATGGACATCGTACGGTCACTGGAGCTAGAATCGTTCATATTGACTAAGTTGACAAAGCACTCCGTCCCCCTCAACTTAGTAGTCCCACAAGTCAGCCTCCCACCAAGGTGGGTCCCAACTAGCAGGGGGAGTATTCATTTTTTTGTGTGTAATAAGGAGGCACCTCCGGTGGGTCCGAGCTGACAGCGGGGGGAACGTTTTTTCGCGAAATACGTGACTCGTCCCAGCAGTCAGGGGTGAAACATTTTTTTCGCAAAATACAGTGGTCCGTCCGGTGGGTCTCTGCTGTTAGGTGGAGGAATCATTATTTTCCGCATAATTAGGAGGCACTTCTTTGCTGCGGTTGTGGACCCAGCTGTCAGCCTCTCCACGTACAGTACACCTTCCGATGGAAGTCGTTCCTTGACCATGTTGATCATGCCGCGTTCCGTTGCATGCATGCGTCCATGGGCGTGGTGCGTCCCCACTGTCAGCCTCTCATGTACAGTCATGTTCCGATAACTCTCGGTTCTTGACCACATTGACCATACCGTGCCAAACGCACCAAAGGCTAGTGGACGACGGCGAGGCCCGAGACTGGAACGACCCGGAGATGGGGAAGATGGGTCAGTGGAGTCGCAGATGGAGAGGAGTGGGAAATTTGACTGGTTCGGGTGCGCGGCAGCACATCCACAGTGCCGCCCACGGGAGACAGGAGCAAGAACAGAGGTTGAAGAAGGAGCATGGCTGCTTGATTAACATCGAACGGTCGAGCTGCTAGAATCATTTATTGATTAAGTTGACAAAGCCCTGCGTACATGTCCGCTTAGTAGGCCCACAAGTCAGCCAGCAAATCTGACGGGTCCCAGCTGTCAACGGGAGGAATAATTTTTTTCGCATAACAAGGAGGCAGTTCCTTCCATGGGAAGATACAGCCGGTGGGTCCCAGCTGTCAGGTGGAGGAAACATTTTTTTTCCAGCTTAATAAGGAGGAACCTTCCTTGCGTGCAACCATGGAACTCGTGGGTCCCAGCTGTCAGGCTCTCCACATACAGTCTTCTTCCGATGACTCTTGTTTGATGACCACGCCGCACCGAGCGCAGCGAGGCGGTGGACGACGGCGAGGCCCCGGATGGGAATGACTCAGAGATGGGAAGATGCGGCAGTGGAGTCGCAAATTGAGTGGAGGAGAAGGGTTATAACTGGTTCTGGTGCGGCGTGGGGCTGCAGTCGGTGGAGAATAACAGGAGGTGTGGAGGGGTGGAGGGATAGCCTGGCCAGCGGTGGGGTAGCGCTTCGCAGCGATGCGTGCTAAGCAGAGCCGCTTAGTCACGGAGGTCGGACCAAGCGGTCAGCGATGCTGCAGGAACAAGACGAGAGATTGAAGGTGCATGCCGACCAAGTTGACAACGCCCTGCGTAGGCTTCGACCTATTGGCCCACATGTCAGCCTGCAAAAATGTGGCATATATTTAACCCATGTTTTCTAGAATGTACAGTCCATTTGCTGGGTCGCGTGAACAAATAATTTCGCGTCAATGTGGCCCATTTATATTATCTAAGAAATCCCAGCCCATTTGCACTTCCTTCAAATACACGAATTAGCTGGGCTCGTTATATATATAATGTTATGTTAGAAGGAGCAATTAATATAAATAATATACCGGAGAGGCACATTTTTTATATACATAATTAACAAATTAGCGAGTTATTTCTCAAAATAAAAATGAGCGCGTTATTATTACATTGGTCCTTAAAATCTTCGCAAGCTTTTGTACGCAATCACAAGGATTTTCCTTGTCTGTGAGTCAAAAACAACCAGGATTTTCCTTGCCAACTTCTGTTAAACATTTACTTTTATAAGTTAATAACACGTGGGATGTTTTCATAATGTATATATAAGTATCTCTAAAATATATGATAATAGTAATAATATAAATATATAATGTGGTTAAAAAATACATTGGGCTGCCGATCTTTAAGAAAAAGCCCATAGGCCGGTATGGACCTCAAAAAATAAGTTGAAACCGCCGTCACCTGGATGTCGTGGGCTACGCATGTTAAAATACAAAACCTAGGCCTAGCTGATACTTGTTCGCCCTCTGGAAAAAATGATACCAGATCCGTGAGCGAACTGGATTATAGGGGGGGGGGGGGGCGGCATGTATGAAGAAGCACATCAGGAGAGATTTTTTTTCCAGTGGATGGCTCTCGATGGCGTTTTTTTTACTTTCCTCTGCACCATACAACTTGTATTTTTAGCCTCCCAGTCCGTGGTGGACTAGCAGCCCATTTGCTGGGCGGGCCAACCTATAGAAACCAGCACTTGATTTTTCATCAAGCCCCAAAAACAACGCAATACTATGTTTGTTTTGAGGCCGAAAACATTACGGCAGGGGTTGAGCGGGGGAGGGGGCAAGACAGAGCAAAAAGATTAAAAAGAGCTGATGCGCCGTTGCTACCCTAACAAAGCAGGTGCAATTCTTCTCGGGAAAAAGGTGTGTCGTTGACACCCACACGTCACATACCCCACAATAGGCATACTAACAAGTTCACACACAAGCACAACAGAAAAGGTAAACATTCGTATCAAACTCAGGTTCACAGGACACGTTCATATTCATAGCCAACATTCACTATCATCAACTCAAAAGATTCGTATATACACAAGTTCAGCATTTCTACGGATCCAAATGATTGATAGATCACACAACAATATTCATAGATAATTCACAAAAAGATTCAGATATACACATGTTCAGTATGTTTATGCATCCAAATGATTGAGATCACATCCAATATGATCCATGGACGAACTTTAATTACCTAGGGTACAGACTGGTAAATGGTGTTCAGTCGGAGGTACTTGTTGCTAAAATTAATGCTTGTACGACTAAACTTTCGAGTACATAAGAGGCAACACACACAATCTGAACTCTGCTTGTAGGTTTATCCTCAAATAGTGGCCTCGTGCTGAGGGAGGTCTGAGCAACTTGGCCACTACTTTCATCCAACTAGTTTACTGGCTCATCTTGGTCCTGTAGCTCGCCAAAATTCTACATTGCAGACTGGTAAATGGTGTTCATTCAGAGGTACTTCTTGCTAAAATTAATGCTTCTACAAGTAAACTTTCGAGTACATAAGAGCCAGCATAGACAATCTCAACTTTGCTTGTAGGTTTATCCTCAAATAGTGGCCTCGTGCCGAGGGAGGTTTGAGCAACTTGGCCACTACTTTCATCCAACTAGTTTACTGGCTCATCTTGGTCCTGTATCTTGAAATTCTATATTGCGTATTTAGAAAGGAGGCGGTTGAGAAAATGAACCACCCAACTTTTTTGTGCAGTTCAACTGAAATGGAGCATCCGTGGCGTGCAGACTGATTAAGTGCCAGATGAATATACGCGTCAACCAACTTGTCTGGAACCTTTAGACTCCATGCCATACAGTTCGCTACCATATGTGCAGATAACCAAAAGGCACAAGTTGGGACCAAAGACCGGACTGCGTTTTTCTGGGCTATACGCCAAGCAATATTTTTGGCGTTCACTCTCCTAATACTTGGATTTTGACAATTGGTTGACGCTGGTTGATACTCGAATGAATATCGGCACTTCTTCTTGTCAACATCGATGCTTGTCTGAGTGAACTTTGGAGTACATAGCAGCAGCGTAAGTACCTGTCCATCTGATCTTTTGTGCGCTTCTCTGAAATCACCCGATGTAATGATTTGCCTACGAAGTTCAGGCTCCAAGTTACTCCTTTATGAAATCGGCAAACAGTAGCACAATACCAAATTACCAATACATATGACAAGCACAATAATCAGTATAAAGACCAGTACCAACCTCTGTGAGGTAGCATATCAATTATTATTTCCTTTGACTGGAAGCCGAGATAAGCCAAGCGACTGACAGCAAAGGAAGAATGCAAGTCGGGATTAGCGACTAACAGGAAAGGAAGGTAGCTGTCGAGGCAATGAAGCACCCAAAGTTTTTGTGCAGTTCCACCAAAATCAAGCATCCCTGTTGGCACATATGTTGAGAGAGTGAGATTACTGTAATAGTGGGACTAGTTGATGAAACATACACTAACAAATAGAAGCACCCTCATTATCCTAATGGGTAAAGTTAGCATTCCCTCCCTGCTCCACCACATGATTCACCTCAAGGACAAACATACACACGTACATGATTCAACATAGGGTGCTACTAAAGATTTGTTTAACTCCGGCAGGAAAATTAGGCAGCAATAAATTAGGGGTACTTAAGTACTCCTAATTAATTAAGTGAGACAGCAGAAGTGGAAGGGCTCCCATGAGGATCGTCTCACATGTAAGGTAGTCGTTGTCGGAGCCCTTGAATGGCCTCGACTGAGGCCTTACTAGTAGAAAACGGAGCTTTAAAACCGGTTTGTAAGGGCCTTTAGTGCCGGTTATGGAACCGGCACTAAAGTGTGGGCACTAAAGGCCCCTCAGCATCGGTTCGGCACGAACCGGCGCTTAAAGTGCCACCACGTGGCGTGAGCTCGCGCCTAGTATGGGGACCTTTAGTACGGTTGGTGTTACCAACCGTACTAAAGGTTTTTTTTAATTTTTTTTGAAAATTTTGGAAAAAAATTTGATTTTTTTCGATTTTAATTTTTCTGAATTATTTGATGATTTAGTCTCTAATCACCTCTCTTAACTGCTCAAGTGTGGATCACTTATTCCAAATCATCTAACTTCCCGACCGGTCACCCATCCCTCTCACTACTCCAGCCCGAGCACGCTTAACTTTCGGGTTCTATTCTCCTGCGTTTCCGAGTCTGCACTTGTTGTTTTCCTAACAATAGTAAGATGTCAATCCGATTAACCCTCAGGAGTTTAGCTTGATCATGAAGTCACACATTTCACCGTTTGAGTTAGAAACTATTATTCTAAAAAACAGTAATTATTTAGTAACGCTAATATTTCTTGAATAAGTTTGACCACAGTTTGACCATAGTTTGACCAGATTTGACCAAAATTCAAAAAATTGAAATAATTATTTAGTAACACTAATATTCTTGAATAATTATGTAGTAATATTAATACTTCTTGAATCAGTTGTTTGACCGGTTTGACAAGATTTATCCAAAATTCAAAAAAACATAAATTAAAGCATATCTTTTTTTCCTTTTACAATTTTGTCATTTCAGAAATTGTCCTAAACTCTAAACCCGGGACTTAAAACGTCGGAAACTCTATGCTAAACAGTAAAAACTAAGGGTTTAAACCATAAAACCTAACCCTAAACTCTGAAATCTAAACCCTAGCATTAGACGCTAAAAACGTCTAAAAAACGTCTAAAACGCCCAAAAACTCTATTTTCCCTTAGGAATTTTGTGATTTTAAAAAATTGTCGAAACGGAAAACTTGTTGTTTCAGCGGATCGATCTTTTTGTTATGCACCGCTAGGTGACAGACCTATTGCAGGAGCAGATGCAGACGTTATGAACGTTTGGCTAGCTCAATATGATGACTACTTGATAGTATAGTGCACCATGCTTAACGTCTTAGAATCGGGACTTCAAAGACGTTCCAGCGGATCGATCTTTTTGTTCTGCAAATTTAGATATATTATATGTATTTTTCTGAATTAGGATGATTTAGTTATGATTTTTTCAAGTTTGAAAATTGCCCTATAGTCCCGGTTTGTGTCTCCAACCGGGACTATAGGTTAGACCTTTAGTGCCGGTTCGTGGCGCGAACCGGTACTAATGGTTGGCCTTTAGTACCGCTTGTGCCACAAACCGACTAAAGGGGCTCGTGGGGCCCCGGCCCGACGCCACCACCACCCCTTTAGTACCGGGTTCGCGGCACGAACCGGTACTAAAGGTTCAACACGAATCGGCACTAATGCATAGCCGTTCAAACCGGTACTAATGATACCATTAGTACCGGGCCAAAATCGAACCGGGACTAATGTGTCTCACATAAGGTCCTTTTTCTACTCGTGCCTCTGGCTTCAGCAAGATCGCCTTGGCACTGTTTACTCTTCTTCTTCCTCTTCATGCTCTGTTTCTCAGTCTCCTCACCAGTTGGTGAAACCAAGTACATGATTGGCCTTCTATTTCAGAATTGGTTTTGTCGATACCGTGGAGTACAAGGGTACTAGTAAAAATAGCATTATTTTCTCATGGCAACAAAATAGAGATGGACACATGCATTAAATATCATTCTTACCTAAAGGAAGGTTATGGTGCCAATATGGATGATGAGGATTGGAACACAGATCTCCCTTTCTGCAGTTCCACCGAAATGAACCAACTGTTCCATTCTGACATTCCAGTTAAACAGCACAAAAGTCACTTCTTTTAAGAAGAGTTTTGTGCAATGCACCAAAAGGTCACAACAGCAACCAGGTGAAATGGATATCCATGTTTGCACAAAAAGCTACAGAGGAAACAGTCAGAGTCTCAAAAAATTACAGGCAAAAACATTTGGCTAAACTTGTCATGGCTTATAACAGTGGCATGGCTTCATTTTTACCAGGGGCATTAGATTAAGAACAACTAAATATTTGGTATAAGGGCATGGGACAGTGGGTGCACCAACAGTCCAGCACCATGTACCTAAACAGGGGCATAAAGTGGTGATTCATAGTTTGTTGCCCCGAGAAACAAACATCCGAGAAACATATCTGGGTTGGTCCCATTTTTGTTCGCTCTAGCCACCTACTACCGTGTGTGGATTGCAAATCTAGTCCTGGTCATACCACTGTGTACATCCTTACCCCTATATTTCCCTTTTCGACCAAGAGACCGGTTGGATGACCAGTCTGTACTACTTTCACCCCCTTTCCTTCCTGTTTGTACCAAGTCCGATGTAGTACATACTAAATTCCCCACCCCCACTTTATTTCTTGTTTGAACCAAGTACAAGATTCGACTCCATGAAGTAGCTTTACCTATAACAATAGAAAAAAAGGTGACGTTGGACCATCCGATCGAGAGGGGCTGAGAGGTAGAAAATGATGCACATGTAGCGACGTAGCGAGCTGGGGAAGTAGAGCTAAGGCGGTTTCGAAGGAAGATATACCTGAAGGTCGTCGGGATGTGGATAGGTGAGCGGCGGGAGGCCGGATCCGCCCACACTAGGGCAAGGACGAAGGGATCGGAGGACCTCTCGTGCAGCCGCTCGGCCAGAGATAACGGTGCGGCCGGCAGTGGGTCTCCTCCCTCGCTCTCGACGACGGCCTAAACGTTGCCCCTCCTGCCCTTTACTGGCAGAGGGGGATACGTCTGGATCTGTAACCAGCGGTGAGGATAGAAAGACAGTGTTTTTTGTAGGGAGAAAGACAGTATTACCACCCCAATCTTGTTTAGATCTGGAGAGGATGAGAGTGTGTGAATAGAGCAACCCTAGCAAGCAAGCGCGGAGGCTCCGACCTATATATACGTAGTGGGGTAGTTTTCCTTTTTCACTCTATCAAAACAATCGTTTAAAATTGTGTACTACGTGCCAGGTGGCCATTTTTTAGTTGTTGATTATTTTTTGAGATAGCTACCCGCTTGTTCCAAATGGTGTTACGGTGTGCCAGGTCGCACTTTATTTTTTGAGGGTGCCAGGCCGCACTTTGTATCGTTCAAGTCTAGTACAAGTGCCTCCATTAAATGAACAACCACCCCCTCGTAAAAATTGTGAACAAGCCCACGGCTAAAATTATCGGAAATGTGGGTTGCCCCAATATGCATTATCATTATTTATATTTTCTACTCCCTCCATTCCTAAATATAAGTCTTTTTTATTAGCCACACCTAAGACAAGAATTTTTTATTAGCAGTGAACCCCACATGTCATAGACACAATAAGTGTGGCAAGATTCCCTTAGGCAAGCCAAAGTGTGTCTAACAATTTGAGCAACTCAAGTTAGTCAAGTGTGGCAAGTGCGGGAAAAATAATGTGGCAACATAAGTCAAACATAGTCACAATCCAAACAGCCCCCTAATTTTTTGTGACATGCATGAAAATTTGGTTAGTTAAACTTATAGTCAAAATTTGGCAAGGTGCATCAAATCAACACATGCAAGTATCAAAAGGGAGGTCACAGCATGCATGCATGCATTGTACTCCCTCTGTTTCCAAATATAAGTCTTTTTAGAGATTGCAACAAGTGACTACACACGAAGAAAAATATGTCTACATACATCCGTATGCAGTAGTCCATTTGAAATGTGTAAAAAGACTTATATCGAGTGCAGTGCTTTGATGTGTCGCGTCAACTCGTACAAGACCGAGAAGTTTGATTACTACAACGCCCCCTCCCTCGCGCATGAGTGTGGTGGCTGGCAGGACTAGTAGGAGCTTTCTCTACACGCTTCTTGACACCGGCAAACTTGCGGATGGAGTTGACCATCATGTCGTCCATGCGAGAGGCGAAACCGACATCGGCGAGGGCTACGACACCGGCGGTCGCCAGCACCGTCTGGAAATGTTGTGCGGTGCGGGGCTGCAGGCCGGCGCCTTGCATGATTTGGCACACCGATCGCTGGGCCATTCGACCATCGCCTCCATAGGTGCTTACGGCTTACGGTCACTTGGTCTTCGATTGGAGTGAGCGGTGTTGCAGATGATTGAGAAAGAACATTTATTGTCAATCTAACCCTGCCATCCATAGACCTCTTTGGTTTAGAGTTAGTTCAGGGTTAGAACCTAACTCTAACCTCTAACTGAGTTAGTAGAGTTCTCCTCGTCTCGGTTCATCGCCATCATACTTTCCCCATTTCTGTGTTTTCAATATCCTGCGAATCAAAGAGGCCCTTAGACTGGTTTAGGTGCTATAGTTTTTTATAAACGTCTTATGTCCAAAATTTAATGAACGTGCTCCGGTTTCTATGAAAATAATCTGGTTTCATGTAGTAATTCATTTATTTATTTATTCTTCCGCGGGGGGTTTGCACGTAATTCGTGAGGTCTGAAATTTAAAGTACCCTGGCATATGCACTGAGTCGTGCATGCACTACGACCCAGATCCTCTATGTCCCACATGTCGGCGAAAGGGTGCACATGAAAATAGCCTAGGAGTACATATAGGAGGATAAATGCGTGAAAAAATATGTACGGTGAAGCGTACCTGCAGTTCGAAAAGGAGACCTAAAGTGATGACAGGTATAGGCCGCACGCACCCAACTAGTGTTAGTACTAGACATACGACTGCTTTTTCCCTAAAAAAAGAGGTACGAGTGCTCAGTACTCCTATTCTATCAACGCGAGTCCCATCTGACAACAGCGTCTGTGCTACAGCTAGCTCTTCTCCCTCATTTCTCTCTTCTAGTAATTCTAAACTCAGCCGACGCCCGGTGGGCGGGGTGGGGATTTGTCGATGGTCGGTTTGCTCAACTGCGGACCCACCTCAGAGTGAAAACGTTACTACTGGAATAAAAATGCCATATACTCCTATACTAATAAAACATTAAGGCCACGAGGCGATGCAGTGCTGGTTACAGGAGGCAAGAAGAAGAGATGCATCGAACGACGGCTAAGTAGCAGCGGCTTTCGTGGCCAGGTCGACGTGCTTCTGAACAATGGCGTCCAAAGATTCCAGCCGCTGGAAGAAGGCCAACGTCTTTCTGTCCTCATTGGCCTTGTAGTAGCCTATGTAGACGATTTCCTCGTAGACGTGGATGTGCAGGTCGACGGTTTCTTGCATGGCAAGGCGCTGCGCGACGAGCGCGGCCTCAAGGTGCACATTCTTCATCGCGACCTCCGGCAACTGCAGGGCCACCAGGGCTTGATAGAGTTCGTCACCATGGAGGCCGATGAGGGTGGCAGGCAATGAGGAGCCTGGGTGCGCGGGCTGGAGCAGGCCGATGAGGGTGGATGATTTGGCACAGCCGACTGCCGCTCGCGTCCATCGCCTCTATAGGTGCTTCGGGCTTCTAGTCACTTGATCTTGGATTGGAGTGAGCAGTGTTGCGCAGAGACTAAGGAGTAGATGGATTGGAGTGGTGGGGCGCCTTTATATGAGAATCCAAACTCGGTTGCATTCACATCATGCTGGCTCTATTCTGCTTCTCCAATTAATTCCCTTTGCTCCTTCAAAATAATTTAATTCCGTCTGCATGTAGAGTAATTTGAGGATGCATCATTGACCGTTTAACGTCTCGGGAACCGCTACCTTCTCCCTCCTTGGCATTCAAGCACCTATGGAGGCGACAGCCGCTCGCGTCTATCGCGTGTCAGGAGACGTTCCCGTCGACGACGAGGTGCCTATGGTGACTTCGTAAATTTCAAGATGATAGTACTAGTATACTGATTTTTTTTTTGCAATTTAGTATACTCAATATTGTGCACCGCGACCAAGGCCGAGAGGAAAACGAGAGAACTACGTGTTTATTTACGGTGTAGATTCACTCATTTTGCTCCATATGTACTCCGTCTCGGTGTAGTCTAGTCACTTGTTGAAATCTCAAGAAAGGCAAATACTCCTTTCTGGTTTACAGGGCTATACTCGCAAGTACTTACTACAATAGTGGGCTCACATAGCAATTTTGTCTCATGCAAGAGCCTGGCTATATGTGTGCTCCAAGGTTCACAACTGCCACGTTCGGGTTGCACTTGGCTCTTCGCCTCTTCAAGAAGACGAACAATGATTTTACTACTACTGCTTCTACAGTATCGAATCTACTGCATGTCCGTCCACCGCGAGCGGGAGGGATAGCTTGTTGTAGTACTATATAAGCAAAAGCCTATCCTCGTCTCAGGAGCCACCGCGCATGGGCGAGGGAGAAGGCGTGTAGTAGTAAAATCAAGCTTCTCCTTGTTGTACGAGTTGACGCGAAACATCATAGCACTGGCCCCACATGGTTGCCTCTAAACTTGGCTGAAAGACCCGCAGTGTACAATACTCAATTTGCTTCAACCTCTAACACTTACCCCACCACAAATTAAAATATATATTCCTGTCTTGACCAGATGACCGTGCAAAATAGAATCACCAGGATGACAGGTAGGGCCAGAAGATAATTTTAATCAAAAAAATATAGCATGGAGCCAACCCCAGCGATATTAAGCTTACATGCACGGTACACGCTATCCTAGACTACTCTACACATGAAACTGCCACACGAGCGTCCAGGCTGCGCTTGGCTCTTCGCCTCTTCGGGAAGTCGAACAAAATGATGGAGTACTACTGAAGTGGAGGAGTACTACAATATGCTTCTGGCCATCTGACACCGATTGAACTGCTGCATGTCCACCGCGTACGGGAGGGAGAGCGTGTAGCGAACGAAAGCTTCTCCTAGTCCTGCCAGCGACCACGCTCATGGGCGAGCGAGGGACGCAGCTTCATTGACTTCATCGCTTCCTCGCTTTGCGTCCATGACAGGTGGGCCCAAGAGGTCGGTGGCCCAGCTGTCATGCAGCCAAATGCAGGTGCAGTTAAGGCGAGAGGCCGTTGTAGTAATCAAACTTCTCGGTCTTGTACGGGTTGACGCGACACATCAAAGCACTGCACTCGATATATTTCAATAATTTGCGTTTACTGATGCATTAATTACAACGCATGCATGCATGCCGTGACTCTCCTTTTGATACTTGCATGTGTTGATTTAATGCACCTTGAAGTAGTATGAATATGTGACGGTAAAGCTTTGTTATGCCCCGGCCCTAACAAAGCAAGAGATGGTTGTGCATGAGGAGGGCGAGATCATGCAGACGGAACAGGACCCGACGATGGATCTCACTATGGTCTCGATGGACCTCACCTTGCTCCACTGCCCCTTGTGCCTCCGCCCCTTGAAGCCTCCAGTGTCTAAGGTTCGAATACACCTCGTACGTTCGGTTGATCGAGCAAGGTGCAGGTTTCTTGATTGATGTGTTGTTCGATTGATTTGTGCAGTGCAAGGGAGGGAACCAGCGGCAGTGCCAGAAGTGCAAGCACGGCGGTGGCTTCGACGTGCGGAACACGGTGGTGGATGCCGTCCTCTCTTCGGTGAGGGTGGAGTGCCCGCAGGAAGGCTGTGGGCTCTACGTCACTTACCACAAGCTCTCCGATCACCAGAGCATGTGTCCGCCGCGCTTCCGCAAATGCCCGTGCGTCTGCCTCAAGGCTATGAAGGCCCGCCGCCGTGGCTCTCCCACCACATCAGCACCATGCATCCCATGCCCATGCACAGGATCCAGTACGGCAAGGCGCTCCAGCTGCAAGTGCCACTGTCGGAGCCATGGCTCTTGATCTTCGCGGAGGAGGACGGCCGCGTGTTTTTCTTGGTCAGCGGCGTGCTCGACATCGGTGTGCCTATCGCCGTGTCGGTCATCTGCATCAGAGCGGGGGCGTCCCCAGTGCCGCACTACGTGGCCAAGTTGTGGGCGAACGGCCCGCCGGGGAGCTCAAAGGTAGGACCGATGCCGTCAAGGTGCAAATGGATGTGACAAGCAGTAGGGATCCCGGCGACGTCGTCGTGCAGGAGCTGACCTTCTTCACAGTTCCGCCCAAGCTGCTGGCCGGGGCTAAGCTGGTGTCCCTCCACATTCAGATTGAGAAGCTCACGTCCTAAATGATTCTATAGTGCCTTCTGTTTATCTTAGTAATATGCTAATATAGGGGTTAGCTCGGTCTACTTTAGCTTAAGAGATGGTGTGTTTTGGTGGCGATGCAGCAATTACCTCGACATCAGAATAGCAATGAAAGTAATTTCGAACAGTCGAATGGATATTTTGTGTCTGTTGGATATAAAGATCCTTTGGGTAAGAAGTAACAGCTTATATGCTTTTTTCCGAAACGGAACAGCGATACTAGTAATTTTTGTTGACATGCACTAATATTTTCGAAACCGACGCCGGGCTGTAGCTAGAAGGCGGTTGGGACGCTGACATCGGCCCATACCGCAGTGACCCCGATTGGGACGCACCAACCGTGGATTTTCTCCTCGCCGATGTCGACCGTGGTTCACGAAGAACATTGTTCCCTTCCCCTACCGCGGGATCAGGCCGGATATGTGACCAGCGTGTGTGGCCACCGTCGCTCGATGCTTGTGAAGAGAGCAACCCAAGTAAAGGTGCTTGTAGCTTAGGCTCCTGCTAGTGTATATATAGTGGTTTTCTTTTTCTCTCCATATCAACCATTTTATATTGCGTACGTGTCATTGAAGAGTGAAATGATGATTGCTTCTTCCGACTAACTTAATTTTTGATTTGACTGCTCCTTTAGTGGCCCCTACACGTACTCCCCTACGTGTATGCAATACCACACGCGTACATGGACGCAAAAACGCGCGCGATGCCCTAATGCATGCATGTCTGAGCACACGACGGAACACACACGATCACGCTCAAGTGCTCAACCTACACATGCATGCACACACATACTCAGCCAGGGTGAGCTAGTGACCATATAAATACCGGAAAATGTATATATTGAGCGCAATGAGCGTATTATGAAGTCCACTGACCGTATTTTCACAAATATACAGTGACAGACAGTGTATTTATCTCGTTTGAAATTAAGCCATATTAACCGGAGAGGAGGCAGTATGGACTAGCATTACTTTGATGTGTCCCATCAACTTGCCAAACGAGGAGAATCTTGCAGGACGGGAGAAGCTTGCGCGCGGTGGCTCGCAGGACAAGGAGAAATTTTTGACTAATGCAAGCTGTCCTTCACTCAGGCGTTGGACGTGCAACAGTTAATTCGGTGTCAGATTGCCAGAAGCATACACTATACTAGTACTATTATTGTTGCACTTCCCGAAGAGACGAACAGCCAAGCGCAAAGTTTACTAGTACTACTACTATAGTCTATAGAGGTACTATACTAGTACTAGGAACCGGATGGAGGAGCGTCTGCACTCTCATTATATTTTTAAAATGTGATAAAGCAATCTTCAACACATTTGGTTCTCTTCGAGGGTTCTCACATGTGATAATGGAAGTTGATTGCATGGAACACTCGCCACAATTCTCGCTTAATTCTGGCTCATATCCTGTTACAAATAGGAGCGCCCGGTAATATTTCCTCTCTTTTTTGATATTCAGCATGTAAACAGGTCAGCAAACCTTGCGGCGCATCTTTGTGCGAACCGTGCTTGCTGCACTTTGAATGTGGCTGAGAGCTAGCTTGATGAAACACCTCGCTTCCTACTTCTTTTTTTGCGGGGTACCTCGCTTCCTAGTGACCAGTGTCTTGGCTGATCGTCCTAAGAATGCTTATATATGAATAAAGCTCTCTCATTTACCCGCAAAAAAGATTAAGCCATATTAACCGGAAAGGAGGGAGTATGGACCAGCACTACTTGTTGGTGTGTCCCGTCAACTCGCAGAACGAGGAGAAGCTTGCGGGACAAGGTGAAGCTCGCTTACACCTTTTGACTAATGCAACGTACCTCTCCCATGCAGTGGACATGCATCAGTTCATTCAGTGTCAGATTGCCAGATGCATACACTGAAGTACCGAACATGCGGAGTACCATCATTGTTCGACTTTCACGAAGAGGCGAAGAGCCAATCGCAAGGTTTAGTAGTATGAGTAGTACTACTATTAGAACCGCATGGTGGAGCCTCTATACTCTTATTTTTCTTAATCTTTAATAAAGTACACATTTATTCCGGAGAAGGGCGGAAAACGGCAGCCCAACATGTAATGATGATATCGATCAACCATGCCCGAATATATCTTGGCCTCCATGCGAGCCCGTATGTGTGTTCTCGCTCCTCGTCTCTCTGAAGGAACGGAGGGTTGGCCATTTTGCCGTCAATTGAGATCGGTTTGCTCACACTCCGGTCCCACATGTCAGTGATATGCCAAGACGAGGTGCGTTGACCGACCGGCCATACCAGTACTTGGTTTTGCACCTTCGTACTACTCCTCCCCCCGTCACAGTTTACATGGCACGCTTCATTATGATGCATTTCTCTCAATGCATTTCCACCACCAGAGAGACTTTAGATGCGTTTGGTTTAATGCTCAATTAATTAGGGCGTGGTAACCGCAATTTTCTCTCGATGTAGTACTATGGAGTGGAGTAAGTGCATGCATGTGTCTACCCGGGGTGGAAGCACTGCATGCATGTGTGTACGCATTATTTCCTCTAGTAATAGACGCCGTGATATAACTACCAATGCTAGTTTTCAGGCCGATCGCTAGTCGCCTTGGTCCCAGAGATTTTCTCTTTTTTTGAAGCGCGCTCTATAAACAGTGACAGATGGAGTAGTATGAGCGGATTCAAAGAAGAGTCTATTGATGGTTGCTTCTTCCGAGCAACTTACAGTGGCAAAAGTGGGGCTGATGATTTGACTGCTCATTACTCACTATTAATGCGGCACAACGACCGGTCTGAGTCTCCCATGCGGCTGTGCACTACCCCCTCGGTTCTTAATTATACTCTAGAGTATTTGTCTTTCTAGAGATTTCAACAAGTGACTACTCAAATATTTGTATTTTTAGAGATTCAAATGGACTACTACATACGGATGTATATAGACATATTTTAGAGTGTAGATTCACTCATTTTGCTCCGTATGTAGTCACTTGCTGAAATCTCTAGAAAGACAAATATTTAGGAACTGAGGGAGTACACATACGAAGAAAAATGAGTGAATCTGTCGGCGTTCTGGGAACGGGGGTCCCCAGACTTGCCTGCTTGCGGCCTGCGACGTGGCTCGAAGGAGGCCCAGCACGGCCCATCTTCATCAACTCAAGCTCAAGACCCTCGCGAGGGGCCAAGCCTCGCGGGGCGGACGACAAGGAGCTTCGTCAGGCACGGCCTCGTCAGGCTCGCTCATGAGGAGGCGGAGAGTTCAAGGCAGGGTACCTCGCGAGGTGCCCATGACGCAAGCCATGACGACCAAGGCGCCTGGAGGCGCCAGCCCGCAGTTGTCCTCCTTTCCTCTTTGGTGCAAAGGGAGCAAGCGCAGGCGAGAGCATCAGGCAAAGGCATCCGTTTCGGTGCAACTGGACCACGACCAGCCCAACTGCTGGAAGGGAGTCATCGTGGAGCCCAAGCAGGCGTCATCACCAGAGACTTTGGCAGGCGAGGACCAACTTTAGTCAGGATAAGTGTACCCGATGTTCCCCTTCAAAATGGCCAATTGTTGGCGCTCTTCCCGCTCAATATTTGGGAAGAGGCCCAGGGCCTTCGCCTATAAATAGGAGTAGCCACCCCCAGGGTGGAGGGATCCGAATCCGAATCCTCATCAAAAAACCAGTAGCTAGGGCGACTGAACACCACCTAGCAGTTCATCGCACCCGCCAAGAACAGACCCTCACGAGGCTGTTCTTCCTTGTATTGTTCCTCATCAGCCCAAGAGGCAATCTACCACACAACACACTGGAGTAGGGTATTACACCACAATGGTGGCCCGAACCAGTATAAATCTCATGTCTCATGTGCTGTTCCGTCTAGTAGTTTAGGTCCCAGCGATTCGGCGAGGTGCGAGACGGTGGAGGGTTGGATCTCCGCGCGCACCCCAGTGTTCGAACCTCAAGGGTCTGCCGGAACCCGAAATCCGACAGAATCTACACTCTAAAATATGCCCATTTGAAATTTGTAAAAAGATAAATATTGTTGATGACAGTTGCGACGACAAAAAAGAAGCATATTCCTTGTCCTAAGGGAAGATAACAACACGGTTGTGTTTGTCTAAAATGGTGTGAGGACGAGATTGCAATATGGAAAGTACGCCAGACGAGCTACATTTTGTGCCAAGAACTATGGAAGATCCACATGCAGCGACATGGGAAGACGGGCAGTGGAGCAAGGCCTGAGGGGATACCTGGAGGTCGTCAAGATGTAACTAGGTGAGCGGCGGCGGGCGGAATCTTCCCATACTGCGACAACGAGCACGTGGCGTAGGCCCTACCGCGCCGGAGCTTGGTCAGATAGAACGGCGTGTACCGCAGATCGGGACGTGTTGCCTCGGTGCCGTCGAACGGAGAAATGATGCACGTCCTCCCTTTCCGCCGGCGGACGGGATGCGGCCGGATCAGTGACCAACGTTGAGAGAGAGAGAGGCCACTACAGCATTGTGTGAGATACTCTGAAGAGAGACAAACCAGGCAGGCAGGCTCCATTGTATATAGTGGAGCGGACTACCTTTCTCTCCATAAAAATCGGTTTATATTATGTTTACGTGCCATTGAGCGATATAAGTTTATTTAAAAATAACGCGCCAACGCATCAAGTCGATCTTTGTATCGTGCACGCGTGGTACACGACCTCCGTTGGTAAAAACCGCTACACGCATTCAAATTAGCACGTGGGCTGCCATTTCATACAGAAATGAGCTCCACCGTGTACCCCCGCGGGTGTGGCTGGGCACGAAGCATGAGTACGTGCACGGTGCACCTATTCTCTTCTTGTATACGTACACCACCTACGTGGGGTTGTGTGAGAGAGATACAAACGTAGAGAGATATAGTGTGTGGGTTCGTGAGAGTTTTTTTTAAGTGGGGGGGGGGGGTCAATCAAAAAATGTAACGTATGCAATGTGTGTGAAATAGAGTCCTGGATATATCATATATATAGAGGGGGTGATCCACGAGAAGAGAGTGAAGGTATCATCGACTTGAGGTGTCCATAGAATCAAAGAGAGGGATGATGTGTGTGTGTGCGCGCGTGCGGTCGATAAAGAGTGCCGCCGAATTTGTGTGTGCCCACATAAAAGATATAGAGTGGCTGGCCTACTACAACGAGAGAGGGGACATGTGCGGTTTGTCTCTAGCACTCGACTATCGGTATGTGGTGGGGGGGGGGAGGGAGGCCTAATTAACTATAGAGGTACAATGGCTGGTATATGTGTGGAGGAGGAGAGAGGCCTACCTCATGTATTAAGGGAGATCGATCGGCATCCATGCATATGTGCAGGAGAGGAATAAGGTTGGGAGAGAGCCAGAGCTAGAGTGTTGGAGGGGGTGGTAGTGGAGTTGCTTCTAACAAATGGTAGGATAGGATTGCTAGACAACCGGTGATGGGGGGGCGATATGGATAAGAGAGGGGATGGCTGCCTATCTGTGCACGTGCGTGTGAGAGACGGGTCAGGAGGCATGCGTGAATGATGGGGGGCGATATGGATGTGGTAAGCAGACATAACTACATAGGAAGATCAATCGTCCTTTGTCAGAGAAAGCAGAGACATAACTTGTGAGGTACGTCGATCGATGGGGGTGGGGAATAGTTAAAGTCGACCTCGGTATATGTTGGGAGATCGATCGGTATACATGCATGTGTGTGTTAGAAGAAAATGAGGCACGTGGAGAAGGATAGAGAGAGAGGGATGCATCTACGAGGTGGTGCGAGAGTCATACTATATCGAGGGGGGAGAAGTAAAGTAGTACAAGATCGATGAAAAGAGTGGTGGGAGTGAGGCATGGACGGTGATAAGAGAAGAGGGGAAGCTTGTGTTTTGTGCTAGGCACACCTGGCTAGAGAGGCATATAGATCGATGTGTGCTGTAAAGAAGGAGTTGGGGGGCCTAAACACACCATGGGTGAACGACCTAAAGTGAAAAGACGAATTTACGCGATGGAGCTAGAGAATGCTGAGGGAGGGTTATAGAGGGATGCGGGCGTCTGCATGCACGAGAGAAAGTTAGCGCTAGCTAGCTACAAAGATAAGAGGATTGTGTCGGTGTAAAAGACGAATAGAGATCATACTTCATTATAAAAAGCGAATTCGTATATTTGAAGAATTTATCATAGTTTTTTAAACTGATGCATGTGTGAACATATATAACGGTGATACACATGGTGTGGTTATGAACATGTTATACTACATTCAATATATTTTATCTCTACTCTTATAAAAAACCGGAGTTGTTGACGATGGTGCCATCCTGCAATATAGGCCGTCCGATTTATATCTGACGGATAGGAAGGAAACTATGGCAATTTTGAAAAAAGATACCCACACCTAGTACTACGTATAACATACAGAACATTGATCATAATTTGGGCTAATGTGTGGCTTTTGCAGCTCAGGTCTAAGTACTTGTCATAATGTAGGGGGCGGGGCACTATACTATGTGTGATAAACACGGTGTACACATATGGAACATGGTTTAGATTATGAATATATAGTTAGTACATCAAATGTAGTATTATTTGGAATCAACATCAAGTGTATTCAAAAATAGAATTCGAGTTCATGTAGTACACATAGTTCATATCTATCTCTATAGTAATCATGTGGTGTGTTATTAAGATAATACACGAATGATGGTTGAAGTTGGCAACAATCATGATTGTAGATTTGTTATTGAAATAGAGAAACAAATTCAAATTCAGTTCGAATTTCAGCGGTAGTATAGACAGTTGGAATGCACTAAAATGTTGGTATGAGTAGGTTACATGCATTATACAAATAGTTTAAAAAATTTAATTGGACATAACATGGATTCATACTACCGAATAGCATTTAATAGCACTAAATTGTTGGTATGAGTAGCTTTAAATAGCATTTTTATAGTAAAACAGGGCAAGACTCTCTCTTTGTGTGGTGTGAATAGTTTTATTTTTTTGTTTTCTTTTTGGTTGAGGGAAGTGCGAATTGATTTGGTACGTACAAGTACAATATTACACGTTAGGCTTGTCCCTAAAATTCAACCCGCGCCTTGTTATATCCCGAAAATTCAGATATCGTGCTCCCAAAACTGGCGCCTTCACAACCCGCGCCTTCCTATCCCAAAATTACAACGCGCGCGAAAACTCCCTCCAGCTACCAAATCTCGACACGTGAAATCCCCCTTCTAAACCTGAGCCGAAAGGGCCGCAAGTTCAAATCGGTGCGGGGTACTTTTGTAACACACCCTATATTTTGGACAAGCGCGTCCCTAAGTCATGGTTCACCCCCTCCCATCGCCTCCTTTTTGCCATTCAAATCCCAGCCGCCATAACCTCTCCGCTCCAAATGATTTAAACCCCACCCTCCTCCGTCCGCCACCTCACCGCTTCCCAGCCGGAGCCTCTTACCCGACGACGTCGTCCACCGCAACAGCTCGACGTCCCTCGTCCACGTCCCCGGATGAGGATCCGTCGTCCATCTCATCGTGCCGCCGGTTCAGCCGCCCCGTCCTCCACCTCCAAGGAGCTGCTCCGATGATCACCTCGTCTATCGCGGCTGCTCCATCCCCACAGCGCCGCCTTAACCTTCTCCACCGGAACCGCAGCATCCTCACCGACTCCTCGGACGAAGCCGAGGCCTACTCGGCGCCACCAAAGAGGTTGTACACTCATCGCATCGCACCTTCTCCTTAGCTCGGCCTCCCAGCGCCGATGGTGCTCCATCCCGCACCCCCATGGAGCGGCTACCTTGAAGCCGGCATCGCGGGCGACATCTCCACGGCGGCTCTCCCCCAGTGCAAGGCCCCTTCGGCGGCGACGTCCATACCAGCCGGATCTGCTGCTGCTGCTCCGGCTCTCGCTCGCTCTCTCGCACTGCTGCTGCTCCTCCGGCTCTCGCTCGATCGCTTTCGCCGCCGCTACTTTGCTCCAGCTGCTTCGCTTCGCTTCCTTGGCGCTGCTTCTTTGCTGCTCGGCTCGCCGCTTGCTCGTGATCTTTGTTCTGCTCCCCCTCGCTTCGTCTTCTGCTCTGCTCGATTTAGCTACACTTGATCGACTGAATCGACTTTTGGGTCGATCGATTTTGATGGGTGGGGGCTCGCGGAGTTAAGGAAGAACCACCAAGCAGTGGACGGGGCTCACGGAGAGGTACCCCACTATCTATCTTAGGGTTCGTGGTGGGGCGGGGCCTATAGGGCTGGCCGGGCAGCGGCACCGGTGGGGAGTTGTTTCGGGCGAGGTCGCGCGGGGGCCGGCGGTCCGGCCGGTGGTGGCTGGCGGCTCAGGGGGGTGCAGGTTGAAGATGAACTACAGGCCCTCCCTAAACTACATGTCAAGTGCCTCTCTGCTACCATTGCGTTCAGTTTCGACAGTAACATTCATATTCCAAATTAGTGTTCGAACTTGACTTCTAAATTAGTTATGGGGCACATATCAAGGAAGCAATGAATAGTATCTCTGTCTAATATCTTTTTCACCTAGGGTATGCCTATGTTGTTCATCTTGGGTGGGAAACAAATAGTAAAGCAATCATCATCTGTCTTTTTATTAAATTAAAGCAATCATCAGCCTGCTATCATTATTTTTGGATCCAACCACTGGTTTTTACCATCACTCCAAATTTCTGCATGCTCTCCTTACATAATCTCACCATATTTTTTTCGTATGCATGTCAGATATTGTACACAGTCATGCTGAACATGTAGAGAAAAAGAGAAGAGGTTTGCGCGGCAATACAATGTCATGCAGACATCGCTCCATGGTAGGTTCAATGGCAAACCCTCCCCACCCCTCTCCAGATTGTAATCCAGAGGAAGCTATCTGTTCTGAGGCGGATTCAGACGCCGCTGACCACTCCTATTTACCCCCAAGGTGTTTTCCCTACCTTGGCATGATGATGTTAGTCATATCATGCATATGTTGCCTTGCAGCGCCTACTTTTGAAATCATATATGTCATCTGCTTAGTTTAGACATGTTCTGTAATGCTACATGTTTAGTTTCTATATCATATATGGGAATTGTGCAGTCTCATGTCCTTTAGCCAGCCATAATATACGTGAAATGTGCAATGCCATCCTGTTTAACTGTGCATCATATATTTGAATGATATCTTGCCCATCCTTTTCTTCATTACATTTCCATTTGTCGACAATGTTTGTACATTAAACTACTCTTCCTGTGAATCAGCCATTTGGGTGGGAGATTGAAAAATCTGGAGTGAAAACAAGGCCTTCTGAGCAGACAGTGCTACCTGTCGAAGCAGATCTCTTGTTGGGTCCCGATAGCTCCTCAGAGATGGATTCAGAGAGAGATGACCAGTCCTATTCCCTCACCGAGGTGTATGCTCTAACTTGGCATGGTTATACTACTCATATCATGCATATGGTGTCTTGCATTGCATAGATTAGACATCATATACACAATATTCAACACCATGTTCTTAGTTCAGACATCATATCTAATGCCCTCTGTTTAGCATATAAATCACATATGTGAATTAAATGATGTGATCCTGATTACTTAGATAACATGTAGGTGAATTATGTCATGCGATCCTGTTTAGTTATTCATCATATCTTTGAATTATGTTGTGCTATGCTATCCAGTTTAGATAGACATCATATATGTGAAATTATGTCATGCTATCCGTTTTAGTTAAACAATATACATGTCAACTATTTCATGCCCTCTTTTTCCACACTATCTATTGCATCATCTCTCATACAATGTCCAGACATTCAGCTATGTTTCCTGCTTATCAGCCATTTGAATTGGAGCAGTGATGCCAGTATCTAGTGGACTAAAAACACGGTCTTCAAATAAAGCAGTGCTACCTCTTGGTGGAGATAGCACCCCGGTTGTACATGCAAGAGAACCAGCCCAACCACACATAACCCAAACTCTCGCAGATTGAACCCCTACTGCGATTGACAGAGAACCAGCTTCACCCAATCTAACCCCAACCCCAGCAGATAGTAACCCAGTTCCTGTTGACACAGCACCATCTCCACCACAGAGCTCCCAAACAAGAGCAGTTAGTAAGGAAGCTCCAGTGCCCAAAGGGCCAGTACTACCATGGGGAACCCCAACTCCACCAGTGTCGGATTTCGGGTTCCGGTAGACCCTTGAGGTTCGAACACTAGGATGCGCACGGAGATCTTTCCCCTACCAGCTCATGCGCGAATGGATTGCGAGGGATCTAAACTATGAACGATGAACAACACAGAGACACGAGGTTTATACTGGTTCGGGCCACCGTTGTGGTGTAATACCCTACTCCAGTGTGTGGTGTGGTGGATTGCCTCAGGGGCTGATGATGAACAATACAAAGGGAGAACAGCCTCGCGAGGGGCTGTTCTTGAGCTGGTGCGATGAACTGCTTGGGTGAGTTCGATCGCCTCTCTCTCTCTCTCTCTCTCTCTCTCTCTCTCTCTCTCTCTCTGCTAAGGTTCTATCTTATAGGTCTCTTCCAGATGCCTCTACTCTATGGTGGCTAGCCCTATTTATAGAGGCCCTAGGCCTCTTCCCAAATAATGAGCGGGAAGGGCGCCAACAATGGGCCATTTTGAAGGGGAACATCTAGTACACTTATCCTGACTAAAGTCGGTCTTCGGCTGCCAAAGGCTCTGACGGTGACGCCCTCCTGGGCTCCACGATGACCTCCATCCTGCCGTTCTGCTGGTCTTGGTCTTGTTGCACCGAAGCGGTAACCTTTGCCTGATTCCTTGGCCTGTGCTTGCTTCCTTTGCACCAAAGGGGAAACAAGGACACTGCACAGGCTGGCGCCCGCCTGGTCTCGATCATCATGGCTTGCATCATGGGACACCCTCATGAGGTACCCTTCCTTGATCTCTCCGCCTCCTCGCGAGCCTGCCTGACGAGGCGGCTCCTGAGGAAGGTCCCTGTCGTCCGCCCCGCGAGGCTTGGCCCCTTGCGATGGTCTTGAGCTTGAGCTGATTAAGCTGGGCCGCGCTGGGCCCCCACTTGAGCCACGCCGCAGGCCGCAGGCAGGCAAGTCTGGGGACCCCCGTTCCCAGAACGCCGACAGTAGGCCCTGGGACCAAGGCGCGCCCGGACTTGGTTTAGCCGAGAAGCGAAGGGGCAAGTGCGGAGCACCGCGGGCCCCAACAGCCTATGGCCTTGGACGCCGTGTGGCGATTGGTTGGTGGTGGGCGTCTCCACTTCCCCACGACGCCTTGGCAACCGCATGACTTGACAAGTCCCTGCATGCAGAAATGGGTCACGATTACCTGCGATCGTGTAGGCCGATGGTTGGCCTCCTCCGGCTATAAGTACGGAACGGCTCGAGCCCTTCCAGTCCATCTCTTCTTGCTGCTCCTTCCTTTCCATCCTTGCCCTTGCTCCACATTGCGACAATGTCTCTGATCCGCCGGTTTTCTGCAGAAGAGAAGGGAAAGGCCCCCCGAGAGGGTCCCGATCCGCTTCCGCCGAAGAAACGGCTAGTCATCTGCCTCCGAGATGAGGGTGCTCGGTAGGAGGTGTCGAGGCCCTAACGAGCGGCCACCGCCAGGGTTCCCGCTGCCCTTGTACGCCCGCATTGAGGGCCCTAGAGGAGTTGACGCCGAGCGCCACGGACGACGCCGCCGTCGGCGCCGGAGAGTTTGTGCTTCACGCCGCCATGCCTCCTCAATCTTTGATTCACCTTCCTCCCTCCTTCGCTTTAGAGATCCCGCAGAGGGGCTCTCTGGAGCTCTGGTTGCAGCATGCTGGCTGCAGCACCCCTGCGACCGCAGCGGAGATTGTGGTTGTCGCTCCGGGCAAGGTCTACATGACCCGAGGCTGGGGCGAGATCGCCAGGGTCTGTCGGACGAGGGGCGCCCTCATGATCCACCTGATGGCGCCTCCTTGATGTTCTTCAAGGTCTTCGACGCGGAAGGATGCCGGCTGGAATGCTGCCCCAAGAAGGGCGGTCGGGGCACCGTCATCGCAGGACTAGGCCCGTCGGTCGCCTCCTCGGCAGCTGCTCGAACAGCAGCGAAGGGGACGGAGGGTCCAGCGCCTCCACCGAGCTTCTGGCGACTCCGGAGACGAGCGACGACACCTACGAGCCCCCGAGCTCGCGCCGCGCCCGGAGTCGAGCGGGCGCTTCAGGCTACCAGCACCGGTGATCTGGATGGGGTTGGCGTCGGTGCCTGGCGGCCCACTGTTGATGATGGCGTCTCCTGTGGAGGCCTGCGTAGTAGGCGTTCCTTAGAATTAGCACCTTTTATTTCCTGCAAAGAATCGAAGTAGCACCCCGCAGGGGTATGTAAGGCGTTGGCCATGTTTTTTGTGAATATTATGTCCTTATGATGAATCGGTGCGAGATGCTCGCTCGTCCCCAGCTCAGCTCCCCCTTTCTTTCCTCACGAGGGCTTGGTGGTCTGCGCTGACAGGTCCCGGTCCCCAGGTAGGCTTCAGCCGTCGCTGGTATGACAGGTCGCGACGCCCTGGGTCAAGGCCAGGAGGTGAGCGGCCCGAGGTCTAGTAAGAGCCCCTGAGTCGCGATGCTCAGGAGGTCCCCTTTAGCACTCAAGCAGCCTCCGCATGACAAGAAAGGCAGGCAGCTTTGCCGTGACAGAGCAGCAGTAGGCGAGGATTTAGCGCTGAGTCGGATCAGTTTTTTGCGTGACTTATCTTGCGAGTTTGGAGCAGCGTTCGATGAGGTGTTGTCTCTGCGCGACGGCAACTGAGGTGTTGCTGGGTTGGGTCCTCGCGAGCTTCTTCACTCTCCCCGCGCTTTCCTTAATGCTCTACGTCCTCAGGTCCCGGCCCTCGAGCGAGCTCAGCCGCCGCTGGTATGACAGGTCGCAATGCCGTGGGTCAAGGCCAGGGGGTGAGGGCTGGAGAGCCAGTAAGAATCCATGAGTTGCGATGCTCAGGTACCCCCCTTTTAACGCGCAAGCGGATCGCACCGGAGAGGACGAGAGAAGGCTCGTGATGCCGCCAGCGGTACTCCTGGAGCAGGTCCTGCATACCAATCACGAGGGGAAACAAGGTTCGTCGTTACGGTTGCCAGCCAACCATTGGTCGCTCCGAGGGAGTGATCGGGGGCACTGAAGGCTTGGTGAGGTGGCGCCTTGTGGGGCTGCCGCAGCCATAGCTCAGCCACTCAGATTTATCAGTGTTGCAGGGACGGACCCGTGCGCAAGCACCGTGCCGGAGCGAGCGGCTCCAAAGGTAGGTGTCAATCGAGCAGGCGATGAGGTCAAGCACGTTATGTATGAATAAGCAAATCCATCTAGATAGGTGCGGAGAAAGCATACGCCACTCGGTCTGGCCCGAGCAGCTTGGGGATAATGAAGCCCGAGGGGCGCCCCCAACTAGGTAAGTAAAGAACATAAGCAAAATATATACATGCCGCAGGGACGGACCCACGCGGCCTGGGAATGATGCAGCCCAAGGGGCGCTCCCAGCTGAAAACGAAACTTGGAAAGGTGTCACCTGATATGGTCCGGGGTGAAGGGATGTTGAGGTAGCGGACGACGAGCGCGAAGAGGACGCCGGCCCTCACGAGCCCTCCGGGCCCGGAGCCTCGGGAGGCTCCGGGGGCACGTGGGGTTCCTCGAGAGCCATCTCCATCTCTGCCAGGACCGCGCGTTGCTTGACCTCCTGAGCCTCCAGAGCGTGCTTCAGCAGGCGCTGGTGGGCGGTGGCCGCGTTCGGCAGGCCGAAAGGCATGCGAACGTAGCTGTGAGGCGGACCCTCGCAACGTCCCACGCGTGAGGGCCAGAGGCGCTCCTGAGACACGGCTCGGTTGAGCCCTGGTATGTCGATGCAGATTCGCAGCCCAGCATCCTCGCCTGGATGCGGGGCCACGGCGGGCAAGCGGCGACAACCGCGCATGACTCTTGACTCTTGTAGCTCCTGGGTGCTCCTCCTGATGAACTCCTGAGGGTTTGGCCCCCTTGCCTCATACCTTCCTGAGGGAAACATGCCTTGAAGCACACCTCCAAGTGGTGCCCGAGCGCCTCCCTCGTGACTCCGGCTAGGTCGGTGGCTCTCCATGAGAGAGCCCCCGAGCCCCGCCTAAGGAGGGCGCCGGGCACGCCTTCCTATGCGCCAGAGGGTGGCTCCCCTTGAACGGGCGCGGGTCATGTTGCCATGCCTCCGGAGGTGTCTACCCCACGAGGGCTTGGACCAGGTGAGGCCTTCTTCTTCTTGGGGATCGCCTCGGGAGGTATCCCGCTCCTGTGATCTGGATCTTCGATTGCTGCGGCTTGGAAGGCATGCTCAAGAGAGCACACTGCGTCCCTTTCCTCACAAGGCACTGTGATGACTCCTCCGCTTCCTGGCATCTTGAGGACATTGTAGCCGTGGTGAGTCACTACCATGAACTTGGCCAAAGCTGGGTACCCGAGGATGGCAATGTATGGCAGGCGAATGTGGGCGACGTCGAAGTCGATGAGCTCGATGCGGTAGTTGTTGCGCTGTCCGAAGGTGACAGGAAGACGAACTTGCCCTATCGGGACGGTGGAGCCATCGGTGACCCCAGAGAAGGGCTTGGTCGGCTGAAGCTGATCGTATGGCACTTAGAGATTGTTGAATGTCCCGACAGATAGGACGTTGAGTCCTGCTCCGCCGTCGATGAGGGTCCTGGTGACTTGCACGTAGCTGATGACTGGTGAGCAAAGCATGGGGAGGACTCCTGCCGTTGCCGCGCACTTGAGCTGATCCGCTGAACTGAACGTGATAGCACACGACGACCACCTGAGAGGGCGCGTGGCCTCTGGCTTGGGGAGGACTGCATTCACCTCGTGAGCAAACTCCTTGAAGATGCGTTGAGAGGCTGGGGCCTGAGCGCCACCCAGGATGCAAGCGATCGCGTGCGGCTCCTGGAAGCCCCCATCCCCCTCGTCCTGATGATTGTCTTCATATCTCCATGGCGGCTGCGGCAGAGGTGGGAGCCCTGCGTTGCCTTGAGGGCGATCTTCACAAGGTTGGTCTCTCCAACCTCCCTCGCGAGGCTGGTCCTGCCAGCGGTCCTCACGAGGTCTGTCACGCCATCCTTGGCGAGGGCCTCGGTCTTCCCAACATCCTGCGCCTCTTCCTCCTCCTCGGGCGTAGCCTCGATCACTGCGGTCGGGGCGTCGACGATTCGCCCTTCTCGCACGGCCCTGAGCTCCTGGCATTCGTTGGTGTTGTGGGTGTGAAGATCGTGGTACATGCAGTACCGGCTGCCCTTGGAAGACTCGGGCTGATCCCTGTCTCGCTTGGTGTCTAGTTCTGCCGCGAGCATGGCAGCCCCCTTGCACTTCACGTCCTTGGCCTTGGGCTTCTTCTCTTCTCAATCGGCAGCTGGAAGCTCGAGGAGGGAGAGGCGCCCTTCCTCAGCCCTGGCGCATTTGGTAGCCAAGTTGAACAGCTCTAGTGATGTGCACAGGTCTTCATGCATCGCCAGCTCCTTCTTCATCTTGACATCATGCACACCATCGGAGAAGGCTGAGATGATGGCCTCCTCAGTCACCTTGGGAATCTTGAGGTATGCGTTGTTGAAGCGCTGGATGTACTTCTGCAGGGTCTCTCCTGGCTACGGCTTGATGCGGCGCATGTCACTCACGACCGGAGGCCGGTCACGAGTGCCTTGGAAGTTGGCGATGAAGCAGGTGTGCATCTCATCCTAGGAGGAGATCGTGCCGGGAGCCATGTTCAGGAGCCAGGTCTGGGCTCCATCCTTCAGCGCCATGGGGAACCAATTCGCCATGACCTTTTCGTCCCTGTTGGCGGCTTCGATGCCCAGCTGGTAGAGCTGAAGGAACTCTGCAGGATCGGCGGTGCCGTCGTAGCGAGGAGGCAGGTCTGGCTTGAACTTGCCGAGCCATGCGACGCTGCGTAGCTCGGCAATGAAGGTGCGACAGCCTGCAGTGGCCACTGGGTTCTCTACTGATGCGGAGCTTGCTCTTGTGGGTTCCCGTGCACCGCTGCCTGGAGCAGCGCGGGGTCTTGACGCGGTGGCGCTGGAGCGTGGTCGCGGCGCTCCGGTGCTGGGAGCACGCGAGCACCTTCTTGGGGACGAGGAATCTCCTGGCAGCTCCTTTCTTGGTGCGCGGGCGCCGAGCGCGGAGGGTCTCGGCCCGGGGCCACGCGCCTTGGAGCTAGGGTGCCTTCTTGGGAAGGAGGTGGCGGGGGCACCTCCGGCTCCCTGCCTCCCGCGCGTGGTGCAGGGCGAGGTAGTGAGAGGGACGGCGCGGGGGAGCCCCCTACGGCACGGACGAGCACGGCGACGCGGTCGAGCCACTCCTCGTAGACATCGTCGACGGGGCAGTAGCGCAGGAGCTCGTTTGCCGCGATGAGCGCGGCTCGAGCCTCCATTGGAGCGTGGAGCGCGCGTGACGAAGAACCAGCTGGGGCGAGCGAAGGAGTAGCGGTGCGGCCTTCTCGCCTCACTGATGGATGCTAGGATGAGGCTTGCTGCTCGTTCCTCGCCGAGCTGGTGGCGGCGTTGGTGGCAGGTGACGGGGAACGACGGGGGTGTCCACCGACGAGAGCCGTCTGTGTAACTCGAGCTGCTCGAGCAGCCCGGCGCTTGGCGCGAGCTCGGCGAGCGTCAGCCATGGACACGACGGAAGATCACACACGACCAGTGGAAGAAAAATTCCGGCGCACCCCTACCTGGCGCGCCAAATGTCGGATTTCGGGTTCCGGCAGACCCTTGAGGTTCGAACACTGGGGTGCATGCAGAGATCTTTCCCCTACGAGCTCATGCATGAATGGATTGCGAGGGATCTAAACTATGAATGATGAACAACACAGAGACACGAGGTTTATACTGGTTTGGGCCACCGTTGTGGTGTAATACCCTACTCCAGTGTGTGGTGTGGTGGATTGCCTCAGGGGCTGATGATTCACAATACAAAGGGAGAGCAGCCTCGCGAGGGGTTGTTCTTGAGCTGGTGCGATGAACTGCTTGGGTGAGTTCATTCGCCTCTCTCTCTCTCTCTCTCTCTCTCTCTCTCTCTCTCTCTCTCTCTCTCTCTGCTAGGGTTCTATCTGATAGGTCTCTTCCAGATGCCTCTACTCTGTGGTGGATAGCCCTATTTATAGAGGAAGGGCGCCAACAAAGGCTCTGACGGTGACGCCCTCCTGGGCTCCACGATGACCTCCATCCTGCCGTTCTACTGGTCTTGGTCTTGTTGCACCGAAGCGGTAACCTTTGCCTGATGCCTTGTCCTGTGCTTGCTTCCTTTGCACCAAAGGGGGAACAAGGACACTGCGCAGGCTGGTGCCCGCCTGGCGCCCGCCTGGTCTCGATCGTCATGGCTTGTGTCACGGGACAGCCTCGTGAGGTACCCTGCCTTGATCTCTCCGCCTCCTCGCGAGCCTGCCTGGTGAGGCTGCTCCTGAGGAAGGTCCCAGTCGTCCGCCCCGCGAGGCTTGGCCCCTGGCGAGGGTCTTGAGCTTGAGCTGATGAAGCTGGGCCGCGCTGGGCCCCCACTTGAGCCACGCCACAGGCCGCAGGCAGGCATGTCTGGGGACCCCCGTTCCAAGAACGCCGACAACCAGTTAGTACGCCTATTCCTGTGGAGGAAGCACAACCAGCTAGTCGTAGTTTAGCATCTATCGCATTTGATGTCGTTAAATCGTATGTGCGTATCTTCCCATCTTGGAAATATTATACTGAAGATGAAGGAAAATGCCGCCAGGTGTGTTTGTCCAGGAGTTATGTGTAAGTAAAGTTATTCATGGCAATTACTTTGCTTTGTCCCATACATCCTACCTCCATGATGGTTATAATACAGCAAAGTTTCCCATTTTTCTCTATAGAGAAGGACCGATTTGGAAACTCAGGATGAGGTAACTTGTGCTAATACCTCTGCTATCTTCAAGAATGCTTGGTGGCAGTATCGGAATTACCTGAAGAAAACGTACTTCACCGGCAAAGAAACTCATCAAATTCCCTTATGTTCTCTTGAGACATATTTACTGGACGATGACTGGGAACGCCTTGTTCTGTACTAGTCCCTAAGCAAGAATGTGGTAAGGTCTATGAGCTCATTTTCTATTTTTAACTACTATATTCTTAAGGCTTCATCACTACTGCTCATGTAGAACAAGTGCCTAACCTGAAGAACAACTGTTCTAATTTAAGATTCCATTGCTATCATAGTTCAAAAAAGCGCTAGGCATTATTTGTGCGTTTTGCCACCGCCTTGCGCTTTACTAACCAGAGCGCATGCTTATGCGCAGTTATGCACAGATTAAGCGTAGTTATGCGCAATGCATTTCGCCAACGCCTAGAGCCTAGGCACGCTTAAGCGCTCGCTTAGGCGCGCCTTTTTTAACTATGATTGCTATCGTGCATACTGCTTTGCTCTTGTATCACTGTATTTACTCATACCAACTTATTTTTAAATTGAAGGATCCAATCGAAACTTCAATGGCACAACATGTATGTTCATGCATGTTTCTTTAACAGGCTTGCTCTTATCAATAGCTCTGTTGATTTCAATTTCAATTGTGTATACAGTTGACTTCTCATATCATGCACATTACTAGCATCACAACAGAGCCAATAGTGTTGTTGTACATGTAGACCCGTGGTACCCATCTGAAATCTTGTTGTGCCGTGTAGTTTCCCACGCTTTGTATTCTTTCACCGCTGCTTTGTCTTGAACTGATATGATTTGAACCGTGTCTCTATTTTGATTTGGCAAGACAATGCAGTGACCATAGGACATAGATATATGTTTGTTTGATGCTTTTATTATGTACTAGTGCCTGGCAATAGAAGACTTGGTAGTTTAATCCTATCCACCTTACTAATGAACTGGTTCATCGAAATGAGTTTCATATACTAGTACATGCTAAACTGTTATGTGTCTGTTTGTTTCTTATTTTAGAATGCTGACAGAATATTGGGGAAGAGTGCCTTATTAAGCAATGGTAAAGGAAGTAATGCAGATAAGGTTCAGGATAGTGACACATCCTTGTTGGTCTCCAACAAAGCTGATAAAACAGCTAAGGAAGACTATCTCGAAGACAGTGAGACAACCCCAAAGTCCTATCTTGGTTTAGTGTTGGAGTTACTGGCCACTACCGCTTGCACAAGCTATTCAAACTCACTGTCTGAATCAGTTCGGTTTCTTGAGTCTCAACTACATGTCGAAAGACATCGATCAGTACGTGCTACGACAAGAAGCGGAAGGATCATGGAAGTCCCTGGAGCATTCAGATGCATACTTTCTGGTGCAACAGCAAGCGTTGGAGGATTTTAGCGCCAAACAGGACAAAGCTAATAAGCTTGCTAAATTTATTGCCAGCATGGTGGATACCATGTTTCTTGAGCTCTTATGAAGTTGTTTCATGTATGCTCTTGTTTTGCTGCCGTGTTTATTTGCACTGGTGGCCAATTTTGACGGCCAGTGTATGTAATATGCTGCTTTGTTCCCTATATTTGCACTGGTGGCGAACTTTGATGCCCAGTGGATGTAATATGTGTAATACCGGTAATAGGCTAGCCTTAATTGCTTGCTTATTTATTTCCTTATTGTCTTGTTTAGTTGTTTGCTTGTAGTCACTGCAGTTCTTTTTTTGTGTTTTTCTAATAATCATGGCAACACACGGACTGTTGTAACCATGGGCCTCCTGCGGGCCATATGATCCATGGGCCTTCTATGGGTCGTAGGATCCATTGGCCTTCTATACGGGTCGTAGGATCCATGGGCCTTCTACGGGCCGTACGATCCATGGGCCTTCTACGGGGCGTATCATCATTTCGCCAATCATAGGCCATACTATTCGTGTACAATAACGGGCCGTTTATTGGCCGTATTTGATAATTCTATGAAAATAGCCCAACAGGTTTTGTTCGACATGAAAACGGCCCAACGTATTAACGGGCCGCAAACGGGCCAACTGTAACCACGGGCTGAATTTGGCCCACAAGAAGAAAATGACAGTAACAGGCCGTAAGTAACCGAATGCTGGAAATGAGCCCAAGATTAAATGGGCCCTGAGAAGGCCGAAAGATATCATGGGCTGGAAACAGCCCAACTGAATAATGGGCCGTTAATGGGTATAAAGTGATACACTGTTCATTACAGGCCAGTTTTACCACAGGCAGTTAAGGGGCCGAGGGTTACTAAGTGCATCATATGGGCCGAAATACGTCATGGGCCATAAATGGGCCGGAAGTTAAAACAAGCTGGAATTATATTGGACGGCCCAGATGACGCTACTGGGCCTAATTCGGATAGGCCATAAACGGGCCCTCGGATAGCACGCTGTAAATGGGCTATATGCGAACAGGCCGTTAACAGGCTTGCCGTGGGCCGGCCCGCCACCTTTTGACCAAGTCAAACGGGCCGGCCTTTTCACAGGAATGGGCCTCCGTTGGGCCGTGGCACGTGTCAACGTATCATAGGCGCTTTGTGTCCAATGAGTGGATGACATCTGTCCCCACGGTGAGACGACACGTATTTCCTCCAGCCAATGATGATTTTACACGTGGAAAATCCCCATTGGTCGGGGCTCTTAACGGGTTATCGGATCCAAAACCGGACCCGATAGCATAACGACGTTCCGTTACGGTGTCTGCCACGTGTCAGTCAGCCTTGACGAAAGCACTTCTGTGACACGCGATTTATCGTCATGGAAGTGGACACTTCCGTGGTGATAATTTTGGTAATGTCATGGAACACTTCTATAATTTTGGTACTGTCATGGAACACTTCTATGATAGCACATGTATGACTATCTTGATTCTGTCATAAATTTGTCATGGATATACATGCATGACAAAAAACGCGACCTACTGTGACAAACATGTATCATCACTGAAGTGTATTTTTTTGTAGTGCCCCCCTCCGTGTCCAATTCGGACTCCTCAAGGGGGGGCAGCTCTAAGGCCCCCTCCTCTCTCTCTCTCTCTCTCTATCTTTCTCTCTCTCTCTCTCTTACAAGGCCCATGTTGGCCCATTAGTTCCCCCGGGAGTTCCAATAACCCCCTGGCACTCCTATAAATATCCGGTGACCCACGGAACTCATCCGGTGTCCGAATATAGTCATCCAATATATCAATCTTTATGTCTCGACCATTCCGAGACTCCTCGTCATATCCGTGATCAAATCCGAGACTCCGAACTACCTACAGTACATCAAAACACATAAAATCATAATACCGATCATCACTGAACGTTAAGCGTGCGGACCCTACGGATGCGAGAACTATGTAGACATGACCGAGACTCATCTCCGATTAATAACCGATAGTGGAACCTGGATGCTCATATTCGTTCCTACATATTCTACGAAGATCTTTATCGGTCAAACCGCATAGCAACATACGTTGTTCCCTTTGTCATTGATATGTTACTTGCCCGAGATTCGATCGTCGGTATCTCAATACCTAGTTCAATCTCGTTACCGGTCTCTTTACTCATTCCATAATGCATCGTCCCGTAACTAACTCATTAGTCACATTGCTTGCAAGGCTTATAGTGATGTGCATTACCGAGAGGGCCCAGAGATACCTCTCCGATACTTGGAGTGACAAATCCTAATCTCGATCTATGCCAAATCAAAAAACACCATCGGATACACCTATAGAGCATCTTTATAATCACCCAGTTACGTTGTGACGTTTGATAGCACACTAAGTGTTCCTCCGGTATTCAGGAGTTGCATAATCTCATAGTCATAGGAACATGTATAAGTCATGAAGAAAGTAATAGCAACAAACTAATCGATCAAGTGCTAAGCTAACGGAATGGGTCAAGTCAATCACATCATTCTCTAATGATGTGATCCCGTTAATCAAATGACAACTCATGTCTATGGCTAGGCAACTTAACCATCTTTGATTCAATGAGCTAGTCAAGTAGAGGCATACTAGTGACACTCTGTTTGTCTATGTATTCACACATGTACTAAGTTTATGGTTAATACAATTCTAGCATGAATAATAAACATTTATCATGATATAAGGAAATATGAATAACAACTTTATTATTGACTCTAGGGCATCTTTCCTTCATTAGAGTCATCCGGACCAGTGTCAAAGCTTGCATCAACGTAACCATTTACGATGAGCTCTTTGTCACCTCTTTGTCACCTCCATAAACGAGAAACATATCCTTAGTCCTTTTCAGGTATTTTAGGATGTTCTTGACCGCTGTCCAGTGATCCACTCCTGGATTACTTCGGTACCTCTTTGCTAAACTTATATCAAGGCACACATCAGGTCTGCTACACAGCATTGCATACATGATAGAACCTATGGCTGAGGCATAGGGAATTACTTTCATTTTCTCTCTATCATCTGCAATGGTCGGGAATTGAGTCTGACTCAACTTCACACCTTGTAACATAGGCAATAACCCTTTCTTTGTCTGATCCATTTTGAACTTCTTCAAAACTTTATCAAGGTATGTGCTTTGTGAAAGTCCAATTAAGCGGCTTGATCTATCTCTATAGATCTTGATGCCCAATATATAAGCATGTTCACCGAGGTCTTTCATTGAAAAATTCTTATTCAAGTATCCTTTTATGTTATCCATAAATTCTGTATTATTTCCAATCAACAATATGTCATCCACATATAATATTAGAAATGCTACAGAGCTCCCACTTACTTTCTTGTAAATACAGGCTTCTCCAAAAGTTTATATAAAACCATATGCTTTGATCACACTATCAAAGCATATATTCCAACTCCGAGAGGTTTGAACCAGTCAAAAAATGGATCGCTGGAGCTTGCACACTTTGTTAGCACCTTTAGGATCGACAAAACCTTCTGGTTGCATCATATACAACTCTTCTTTAAGATATCCATTAAAGAATGCAGTTTTTACATCCATTTGCCAAATTTCATAATCATAAAATGCGGCAATTGGTAACATGATTCGGACAGACTTAAGCATCACTACGGGTGAGAAAGTCTCATCATAGTCAACTCCTTGAACTTGTCAAAAACCTTTCGCAACAAGTCGAGCTTTGTAGACAGTAACATTACCGTCAGCGTTATTCTTCTTCTTGAAGATCCATTTATTCTCTAAGGCTTGCCGAACATCAGGCAAGTCAACCAAAGTCCACACTTTGTTCTCATACATGGATCACATCTCAAATGTCATGGCCTCAAGCCATTTCACGGAATCTGGGCTCATCGTCGCTTCCTCATAGTTCGTAGGTTCGTCATGGTCAAGTAACATGACCTCCAGAACATGATTACCGTACCACTCTGGTGTGGACCTTACTGTGGTTAACCTACGAGGTTCAGTAGTAACTTGATCTGAAGTTTCATGATTATCATCATTAGCTTCCTTACTGATTGGTGTAGGAATCACTGGAACTAATTTATGTGATGTACTACTTTCCAGTTTGGGAGAAGGTACAATTACCTCATCAAGTTCTACTTTCCTCACACTCACTTCTTTCGAAAGAAACTCCTTCTCTAGAAAGGATCCATTCTTAGCAACGAATATCTTGCCTTCGGAATTGTGATAGAAGGTGTACCCAATAGTCTCCTTTGGGTATTCTATGAAGACACATTTCTCCAATATGGGTTCGAGCTTATCAGGTTGAAGCTTTTTCACATAAGCATCGTAGCCCCAAACTATAAGAAACGACAGCTTAGGTTTCTTGCCAAACCACAATTCATATGGTGTCATCTCAACAGATTTAGATCGTGCCCTATTTAACGTGAATGCAACCGTCTATAAAGCATAACCCAGAAACGATCGCGGTAAATCAGTAAGAGACATCATGGATCACACCATATCTAATAAAGTACGGTTACGACGTTCGGACACACCATTACGCCGTGGTGTTCCAGGTGACGTGAGTTGTGAAACTAATCCACATTGTTTAAAATGAAGACCAAATCATAACTCATATACCTCCACGATCAGGTCGTAGAAACTTTATTTTCTTGTTACGATGATTTTCCACTTCACTCTGAAATTCGTTGAACTTTTCAAATGTTTCAGACTTATGTTTCATCAAGTAGATATACCCATATAATCTCAAATCATCTGTGAAGGTCAGAAAATAACAATACTCGCCGCGAGCCTCAACACTCATTGGACCGCACGTCAGTATGTATTATTTCCAAAAAGTCAGTTGCTTGCTCCATTGTTCCGGAGAACCGAGTCTTAGTCATCTTGCCCATGAGGCATGGTTCGCAAGCATCAAGTGATTCCAAAAGCCCATCAGCATGGAGTTTCTTCATGCACTTTACACCAATATGACCTAAACGGCAGTGCCACAAATAAGTTGCACTATCATTACTAACCTTGCATCTTTTGGTTTCAATATTATGAATATGTGTATCACTACAATCATGATTCAACAAAAATAGACCACTCATCAAGGGTGCATGACCATAAAAGATATTACTCATATAAATAAAACAAAAATTATTCTCTGATTTAAATAAATAACCGTCTCACATCAAACAAGATATAGATATGCTGTTCATGCTTAACGCTGGCACCAAATAACAATTATTCAGGTCTAAAACTAATCCCGAAGGTAGATGTAGAGGTAGCGTGCCGATAGCGATCACATCGACTTTGGAACCATTTCCCACGCGCATCGTCACCTCGTCCTTAGCCAATCTTTGTTTAATATATAGCCCGTGTTTCGAGTTGCAAATATAAGCAACAGAAGCAGTATCAAATACCCACGCGCTACTACGAGCATTAGTAAGGTACACATCAATAACATGTATATCAAATATACCTTTCACTTTGCCATCCTTCTCATCTGCCAAATACTTGGGGCAGTTCCGCTTCTAGTGACCAGTCCCTTTGCAGTAGAAGCACTTAGTCTCAGGCTTAGGTCCAAACTTGGGCTTCTTCACTTGAGCAGCAACTTGCTTGCCATTCTTCTTGAAGTTCCCCTTCTTCCCTTTGCCATTTTTCTTGAAACTAGTGGTCTTGTTAACAATCAACACTTGATGCTCCTTCTTGATTTCTACCTCCGCAGCCTTTAGCATCGCGAAGAGCTCGAGAATTGTCTTATCCATCCCTTTCATATTATAGGTCATCACGAAGCTTTTATAGCTTGGTGGCAGTGATTGAAGAACTCTGTCAATGACACTATCATCAGGAAGATTAACTCCCAGTTGAGTCAAGTGGTTGTGGTACCGACATTCTGAGTATATGTTCACTAACAGAACTATTCTCCTCCATCTTACAACTATAGAACTTATTGGAGACTTCATATGTCAGGACTGGATTTTCGGGATATATTTCCCAGAAAATGATCCTTGTGCTCATCAGCCCCAGGATTACTGTTAGCTGATGAGGCACCAAATTGATATAGAAATTCCAAGCAAAATAAAAAATGTGTAGTACAAGACCATTCTGGCCTATGAGTACAACAATTGGTTTCTGGTGGCTGATGGCGGAAGCGGTTTGTGGTTCATCTGCGTCTATGGGACTCCGTTTCCCACAGGAACAGTTGACCAGGGTAACTCCTATTTTCGCAAGGCTGTTGTCACCATTGCGTGGGTTCCGGGGCTGTCATCGCAACGCTCCTCTCCATGCAAGAAATCTGGCAAAGACAATAGCCAGGGACAAGCCAGTGAGTACTTTTGAATGTACTCGCAAACATTATGAACACAGGTATAATATAACAAATGATAATCATGCTCTGAAATAGTATATGTTCACAACATCAGTCACGAAATAACAATCCATGATGCACGCAAGCAGGGTTATTTATATATAACATGAATATGCAATAAGGGAGTAGAAATAGAATGCACCGATCGGATGTCCTGCGGCGCCTCGAAAGGATAATAATATAAAGCATGCCTCGGCCAAAGGCCCGAGCGATGCCACATAAATGGCTTATAAATAAAAGAAATAACAAGCGTGCCACAGTCGGTCGTCTGTGCGACGCCACATAAAGGGTTTATAAATAATTTAAATAACAAGCATGTTACAAATAAGGCCCGAGAGCGACACCACATAAAGGGCTTATAAGAGAGTAGTCACGGTGAATATCCAGGAGGTAGTACCGCCCCTGTGGATACTCAATAATTCAAATAATGTAAATGGTTAGTCCATAATAATAGTAATCATAATCATCATGAGTCACAAGTCATGATCCATGTTCTGGTTTAGCAATTTTTCCTCCGAAGACCGACACTAAGACCGACACTTGACCCATCCCAGCCTGTAGTCCTTACCCATCGACACGGCTATTCGAATAGATATAATCTCCGCAGAGGGTGTACTCTTTACCCACGAGTAACGGATTCCTTTAGTCCATCGGGACTAATTCCATCCACGGTCTTTTAATTGAAAACACACCTGACCGCACACACCAGCCTAACTTACCGGTGTCTGGAATCACCCACGACACCTGTTAAGCAAAACTCTAAGTGGGGAGGCTACAACCTCGACTAGCATGGGATCACAAAATTTATAACGCGCGCAAACTAGGGGAGCTACCCCCTCGGCTCCAACCGGAAACACCCATGCCCCCGGACCAGGTGGCATGCCTACCGAATGCAACCGGTATCTTCCACCATGGCCTCTCTGTACGGTGTGTGCTAGGAAGGGGTTGACAACTTACTGAACCGTACCCTACCTATGGCAGGGACAAGTGGTAGTACGAAACAAGTATGGGGGTTACTGGAACGAGACTCGATCTATGGTCGACTCAGGAGGTTAAAGCATTTCCTGCATGATTAGCATAAGAAACATATTTCACACCAATCAGACAAAATCACCACTCATCATACCTCACCATGCCTTTACCGGACACAACTGTCTCGATGGAGGACTAGAGACAAGCCCGTGTCTACCCAAGACAGAGGCTTTACCGAATTCTTTCCGGTATGCATGAAAGGCATACGATGGTGATTACCACAACATATCAAATTCCAATAGCACGGAATCATCAATATGCACTTATGAGTATGATCATATCATCGCATAAAATAACGAGAACTCCGAGACAAGGGGATGTTGTAACCGTATCAAACAACACACGACAATATTATGCCAGGGTTCAGAATGCTTGCCTTCAAGAGTATGCAAGTGGGGGTGCACTTTCTGGAAGTTGCTTCCTTCTTCAAAAATTCTATTTGAGAAATTTCAAATTAACACATAGTTTCAAAACAGTACAAAAAGTTGTTTGAATTTTTTTCAAATAAACATGAAAATAAACTAGACAGAATTTGAGAAACAACAGAAAAAGAATCAAGTCAATTGGACTCATATTTTAAAAGTTATAGCCAGTCAAAGTTTAGTTAAAAATCTGTATTTAAATAAAACAGAAAAAGAAAAACGGTTCAGCACTTACGCTTTCCTCTAGCGGAGGCGTATTTGGAGAAGTATCCGTCCACTTAAACTGGCGCGGGTCGTCGTTGGGTCAGTGACAGTGGGTCCCTTGGGCCCACTGGTCAGGTTTGACCAGTCGCACGCGCCTCCTTCCTCCTCTATCCGAGCGGATACGGAGCTACGACGATCAACGCCGGCGAACGGCGGCTCCCCACGGGATTCCGAGGGCAGGGATGGATCTGCCAGACCAGGGCGGTCCTCCCAGTGGTCGAGAGGGTGGCGGGGACAGAGGGAGTCGCCGGCGGCGAGCTCTACGATGGATGGTGGCTTCGGGAGAATTGGGGACTAGAGCTACGGTGGTTCCCGATCGTGTTTGAGAGGTGGGGTGGCTCCGCAATGTCGAGGGGAAGAGGATGGGAGCACGGGAGGGGTTAGGGGCCTCGGCCTTGGCCGGATTTTGCCAGAGCGTGGCGGCGGCCGAACCTGCCGGAGTTGGGGAAGAGGATGGCCTCTGACCAACTAGGGAGGAAGGGGGCTTCCTACTACTCGAACAAGGTTGCTGACGAGCCTAAGCGTGATCGGAGGGGCTATTTATAGCCCGGAGAGGTCGGTTCCCGCGGCGGCCGTGGATAGGATCGACGGCGGCAGTGGATAGGAATGGTGAACCGTCGTTCTGTAGCTTGTAGCATGACGTGTCGAGGCTGGGGATGGCGGCAGAGGCTAGCTGACGAGTGGGCACCGCCTGTGGGCGAGCCGGGCGAGCGAGGGTGGTTTCGGGCGGCGCCGCCCATGGCAGGAGTCGGCTGGGCGGTTAGCTGCCATGGCCGACCCGGACGGCGGGCGCATGGGGCTGCAGGGCGGCCTGGGGTTTCGTGAGCGGGCGAGGCCGGGCGCTGCCTCGCGGGCGCAGCAAAGGCCGTGAGCGCGACGCTGGCGGTTTTGCCAGGCGTGCAAAACGGACGCTCTGGGCGCGCCCAGAGCACGCACGCTACGTGTTCGGCAAAATGCCAAGGCATGCCAGGGGGCTCCAATCCACATGAGGTTTAGCAGGGTGGGGCTATAGACTATGGTCGAGCCATGAGACATACTGGTTAGGCAAAGCAAGCAGGTCCAATGTGCAAACTAAAAACTACGTCAAAACTGACCATGCACACCAGGTGCTTGACAGAATGCCTAGGGCATCTAGGCAACTCTTGGGGTGGCCAAAAACTCCAGATCATAGTCTCTTTGGATGATAAAGAGGGTGGCAAGGTTAGTTGGGCAAAACCAGAAACTTGTTAGTGCAAGTTTTGCAAATCTTCAGTTCTGGACAGAAAATAAAAGGCATTAATTCATGTAGCGAAAATACTCCAATGGGTCCAATCTCCTGGACTTAAGGGTTTGGTAGAGTGTACTTCAAGCAGGACAAATCCCATGGCAAAAAGAGCAAGATAAAATATGGTTGTAGTACAATTCACCAAGCTGGACCAGAATGAAGATGAGGATGATTTGCTCGAATTTTTCAAAGAAAACAAGTGGGTTTTTGCATAAAGTTGAATAATATACTCCTACTAACATCCCGTAATTTTGGTGGAAACTTTAAAGAAATATTTAAATAGGTTGTAGTCCAATTCACAATCTGGACCAGATTTGAAAACTTGGGGTAAAGCTCAAAATCTCCAAATGACTAGAAGAGGTTTTTGCACAAAAGTGATGTGGGAACATCACATGACCCTCCCCAAATTTTGGTGGTGATTTCAAAGAAGAATTTGAAAGGGTTGCAGTGCAATAGAGGCTCCAAAACTTATGAAAAGTCATTTTCAAAGAAATAAAGTTCAGGAAAAATAATTATAGAAATAAATCCACTGATAAAAGAAATGTTTCTTGAGAGGGTATACAAGTCCAACAACATTTTTGAAAAGTTTCCACCTAGAAGGGAAAAACTCAAAAATTCAGAGGGACAGAGTGATCTGAAATTAAAAGATAAAGCCAGAAAATAAAAATTTAATTTCCTGGCAAAATTTTAATCAATGAATCAAGGTCAAAATTTTGGGGTGTTACATCATATGTCTCAATTCGGGCATTTGCTTAAAATATTAAGTTCAACTCCTGGAACATTGATACGTCTCCAACGTATCTATAATTTTTTATTGCTCCATGCTACTATATATTCTGTTTTGGATGTTTAATGGGCTTATCTGTACACTTTTATATTATTTTTGGGACTAACCTATTAACCCAAGGCCCAGTGCAAATTGTTGTTTTTTTGCCTATTTTAGTGTTTCGCAGAAAAGGCATATCAAACGGAGTCCAAACGGATTGAAACCTCCGGGACAGTTATTTTTGGAACAAACATGATCCAGAGGACTTGGAGTGGACGTCAAGCAATCAAAAAGGAGTCCACAAGGCAGGGGGTGCGCCTACTGAGGGAGTCCTGGATTAGGGGGTCCTCGGACAACTGGACTGTTGGACTATGAAGATACAAGATTGAAGACTTCGTCCCGTGTCCGGATGGGACTCTCCTTGGCATGGAAGGCAAGCTTGGCAATACGGATATGTAGATCTCCTCCCTTGTAACCGACTCTGTGTAACCCTAGCCCCTCCGGTGTCTATATAAACCGGAGGGTTTAGTCCGTAGGACAACAACAATCATACCATAGGCTAGCTTCTAAGGTTTTAGCCTCTACGATCTCGTGGTAGATCAACTCTTGTAATACTCATATCATCAAGATCAATCAAGCAGGAAGTAGGGTATTACCTCCATCGAGAGGGCCCGAACCAGGGTAAACATCGTGTCCCCCGCCTCCTGTTACCATCCGCCTTGGACGCACAGTTGGGACCCCCTACCCGAGATCCGCCGGTTTTGACACCGACATTGGTGCTTTCATTTAGAGTTCCACTGTGCCGTCACCGTAAGGCTTGATGGCTTCTTCGATCATCGGCAACGATGCGATCCCAGGTGACATTTTCCTCCCTGGACAGATCTTCGTATTCGGCGGCTTCGTACTACGGGCCAACTAGCTTGGCCATTTGGAGCAGATCGATAGCTACGCCCCTGGCCATCAGGTCAGGTTTGGAAACTTGAACTATACTGCCGACATCCGCGGAGACATGATCTTCGCCGGATTCGAGCCCATGTCAGGTGCGCCACACGATCACGATGAGCATGATTTAGCTCTGTTGTCGGACTATGTTCGGGAGATCACACCTGCAACTACTCCGGCCTTCAATGTGGAACAAATCGCGCCATCTATGGACGGATGGATGGACCCCGCCCCAGAGGCCGCACACTCAGTGGCAATAGTGCCGAATACTAACTTCACCTCCTACGAGACCCGTGTTGCCGAACCGTTGGATTCGTCCCCGGCCACGGACTCCGAGCCGCTTGTGTCCGTGCCCATCAAATCCGACTGGGCACCGATCATGGAGTTTACCTCCGCGGATATCTTTTAGCACTCGCCATTTTGCGACGTACTAAATTCGCTGAAATCTCTCTCCCTGTCGGGAGACCCTTGGCCGAACTATGTCCGGCTAGAATGGGATGCGTGTGACGCCCAGGTAATCATGCTACAGAAACCCTCTGGTAATGATGCCACGTCACCTCTGTCACTTTAGTTAATCTCGGGTTAATTCGAAACCGTTTCAAAGTTCAAATTCAAATTATGTCAACAATAAAAGTTTTCAAAATATTAAACTAAAATGCTCGGAGTGTGCAAATAAATGCTTAGGTATTTATGGTGAGGGAACCGTGCTTTTATAGGAAACCTAAATACATATAATGAAATAAAACATGAAAGAAATAAATAAGAGAAAATGCAAAACAAAAACAAAAAACAAAAAGGAGAAAGCCCTCCCCACTCAATCGGGCCGACCGCCCACTGCCACCGCCCCTTTGGGCCTCAACACCCATCAGGCCTACAGCCGGCCCAACCGAACTGCCCACCGGCCACCCACCCCTCACCTTATCCACTCCTCACCCCGCAACCCTAGCAGCCACCACCCCCTCCCGCCGCTCTTCCCCACCTCCCGATCCAGATCAGATCGGGGAACAAACCTCGTCGCCCCCTGCGCCCCATGCCACTTGGATCATGGCTTGCCGCCTCAACCAGACGCCGAGCGCCTTGGACCCGCCGTCCCAGGCCCGTGGAAGACCTCGCCGTCGCCGCTTCGGACGCCGCTTCGCCGCCAGGACGCCGCCGCCTCGCCGTCCTCCTCCACTCTGTCGCTCGTCCCCGTCGACCTCCCCGAGCTCCGTCGAGCACGCTGCCCAGTCCCTACTCCACTCCGTGAGCTCCGCCTCTCCCCTCCTCTTCGTCCCATTCGGCCGCGGCCGTGCAGGCAAGACGCGCCGCGCCCATGTGTCGTCGCCCGTTGCTCCACAAGACCCGTCAGATGCCGTGGTCGGCACATCCCCGGCCGCCTCGGCCCGCGACCACCGAGGACCCCAGGCGCGCTCACCTCGCCTCTCATGGCGTGGTGCCCCCGCACCAGCTTAGCTGGCCCTCCCTTGCTCCGCCTCGGTCGCAGCCGCCCGAGCTCAACGCCCGACATCTTTGGCGCCCGCCCACCTGACCTTGTTGCCCGGTCGGGTGCGCCCCCGTGGGCTAGCGCCCGTTCGGGCTGTGCCCGTTAGCGCCCGTGCCCGCTATGGCCTCTGGGCCAATGACAAACGGGGCCCACGCCCCTGAGAACGAAAATTAAAAAAAGATTTAATAAAAAATATAAATAAATAAAATAATTAAAATATTAATTAGTTAATTAATTAAAGAATTAATTAACTTAATTAATCCTGATTAGATTAACCTAATCACCTAGTTTAGTTAATTAATCTGTTAGGTTAATTAACAGTCAATGACATGCGGGACCCACACGTTAGGTTGACCAGGTCAACGGTCAACGTTGACTGCTGACGTCATGATGACGTCACCATGCACTGTTAAGGATAATGTTGATTTTAAATAATTAAATAAATCCAAAAAATGATTTAAATCTTTTAAAATTAATATAAAATAAACCGTAGCTCGGATGGAAAAACTTTATACATGAAAGTTGCTCAGAACGACGAGACGAATTCGGAAACGCAGCCCGTTCATCCGCCATGCATGCCTAACCTATCGAACCCGCAATTTTCCCCCTCCGGCTCCTCTGCCCGAAAACATGAAACACCTGGAATACTTTCCCGGATGTTTTCCCCCTTCATCGATATGACCTCATACCGTGTTAGAACACGTCTAGCTCTGCCTGTTATCCTGTTATGTACTTGCTTGCTATGTATTTACTGTTTCTCCCCCCTCTTCTCTTCGGTAGACCCCGTGACGATGCTGATGCCCCTGTGGTCGACTACGTCACCGACACCCCTCCTTCTTGTCTGAGCAACCAGGCAAGCCCCCCCCCTTTTGATCACCAGATATGGCCTATTCTTCTCTATACTGTTTGCATTAGAGTAGTGTAGCATGTTACTGCTTTCCGTTATTCCTATCCTGATGCATAGCATGTCCTTGCTAATACTGTTGTTACCTTTACCTGCAATCCTACATGCCTAGTATAGGATGCTAGTTTTCCATCAGTGGCCCTACATTCTTGTCCGTCTCATTGTGCTATACTATCGGGCCGTGATCACTCGGGAGGTGATCACGGGTATATACTATATACTTTATACGTGATACATGTGGTGATTAAAGTCGGGTCGACTCGAGGAGTACCCTCGAGTGATTCACGGGTTGGGGGCTAAAAGGACCTTTGTCCCGACGGCCCTCTGGATGGATCTTTGTGGCGGAGCGACAGGGCAGGTTGAGACTACCTGGGTGAGAGGTGGGCCTGGCCCTGTCGGCATTCGCGGATACTTAACACGCTTAACGAGATCTTGGTATTTGATTTGAGTCTGGCTACTGGCCTATACGCACTAACCAACTATGTGGGAAAGATATGGGCACTCGGCGTCGTGGTATCAGCCGAAGCCTTCGTGACGTGGCCGATCGAGCGGGCGCGCTACCAGATTGGACCGCGTAACGTGACTTCCTTTGTAATGGAGGTTGCTAGGTTTGCTTCCGGCCGCGTTCGCAACGTGCAGGTGTGCTAAGGGCGATGGGCCCAAACCCCTGGGCGCTTAGGTTTAGACCTGCGTGCTGACCGCTCTGTTGGCCTAGGTCGGGCTGCGACGTGTTGATCTTCTGCGGCCGGGCATGACCCAGAAAAGTGTGTCCGGCCAAATGGGATCAAGCGTGTTGGGTTATGTGGTGCACCCCTGGAGGGAAGTTAATCTATTCGAATAGCCGTGATCTTCGGTAACAGGACGACTTGGAGTTGTACCTTGACCTTATGACAACTAGAACCGGATACTTAATAAAACACACCCTTCCAAGTGCCAGATACAACCCGGTGATCGCTCTCTAAAAGGGCGACGAGGAGGGGATCGCCGGGTAGGATTATGCTATGCGATGCTACTTGGAGGACTTCAGTCTACTCTCTTCTACATGCTGCAAGACGGAGGCTGCCAGAAGCGTAGTCTTCGATAAGATTAGCTATCCCCCTCTTATTCTGGCATTCTGCAGTTCAGTCCACTGATATGGCCCTTTACACATATATCCATGCATATGTAGTGTAGCTCCTTTCTTGCGAGTACTTTGGATGAGTACTCACGGTTGCCTTGTTCCCCCTTTTCCCCCTTTCTTTACCCTATTGTTGGGACCGGACGATGGAGCCCAGAGCGACGCCACCGTCCGCATTTAATTCTACTACACCGGAGGTTCCTATTACTACGCAGCCCAATGACGCATTTACCAGAGTAGTTAGGAGGATCCTGAGCAGGAGGCCTGCGCCTCTTCGATCGTATCCTGGTTTGTGCTAGCCATCTTATGGCAACTTGTTTAACTTATGTCGTACTCAGATATTGTTGCTTCCGCTGACTCGCCTATGATCGAAAGCACTTGTATTCGAGCCCTCGAGGCCTCCGGCTTGTATTATGATGCTTGTATGACTTATTTATGTTTTAGAGTTGTGTTGTGATATCTTCCTGTGAGTCTCGATCTTGATCGCATACATTTGCATGCATGATTAGTGTACGATTCAATCGGGGCGCCACAAGTTGGTATCGAGCCGATCGCTGTAGGAATCCCCCTTTCCAATTCCTTGGCCGAAGTCGAGTCTAGACATTGCAAAACTTTTACTAACATGGCTGTGTGTCTTACGGGCACACGTTGTCATTGGGTGGTAGTAGTATCTTTTATTCCTCATCCTATACTCTAGGACTCTGATCTCTCTTCTATTCGGGTTAAATGAGTTTTACTAAATCTAGCATTAGGATCTCGTTATCACTTTCACCGGAGAGCCTCTTATTATCGATGATCAATGCGCTACTCGTGAAGACCCTGAAGATACTCTCTGCTGTTAACCCGAGAACTTGTGTTCATCGCGTTTGCAATTCCCTTCCACTGTCAACCCTTATGGATAACTACTTGCAGTTGTTATTCTTGCATTCATCCCCAGTTGGTCTTGTTATTACAAGATACCCTGAAACACTCGTCGTTGTTTCGATAATCCTTTGAGCTTACTGCCTTGTTGTTCTTTGTCGCCTAAATACCCAAACGGATAATTCCTCGCACTTGCCGAGTATCCCCTCATCCCTAGTCGTTCATGTGTTTCACAATAGACTTGAAAATACCATTCGATCTTCCGAAAATCTTCGACAGCCATTTGCTCTTGAAATTCTTGCTTGCTTTCACTATGGTTAATCCCATAAGTCTAGTAATCTTATTGGCATCCTATGTCACTATCATTTTGTGTCCGTTGATTCTATATGTGTGCGAATGCACGCAATAATCAGTTGATCCTTATAAATTATATTTTCGGCTACTTTCGAACATGAGCTGGTTCCCGGCCAATCAGATTGCCATCGACTGTACCCCTAAGGCTATTCAACTTATCCGTCCGTAATCGGAGCATTGCTTCTGATCCCTTGTCTTGGAATTCATAATTCCTTTGCAATTGATCTTTGAAGTAGTCAGTTGTTTCTATCATCTGATCTCCTTGCATGCTTTCTTCTTCTGGTTGAGTACCGATGCTCACATTAGATCCCTTATGGACCACCAGATCTTTTGTTGAATTTTATCCGACAATATCCTTCATATTCAGTAATCTTGAGCCTTTCCTAGGATATATACCGCCTTTGGTAAATTGTATCCTTTGCTTTGTCAACCATGCTCTACTTTCAGCTTGTGTTAATTACTCCTGAAGTTCTTGGTATATGTTCTAAGAAGCCCCGATGGCTTGAACCTATGCCTTCCTTGATATGTGTGAACTAGAAAGTTTTCACAAGTCATACACTCCTGGTATTTTGCCAGATAAAATTTCAACACTACAACCTCCTCGAAAGTGAGAAGTGAATGAAAGGTTATGCATTGGAGAAGTGGGAGTCGACCTTGAACTTTGTGTTCATGCCCATGGACACGATGAAGATCCTATCAGAAAAGCTTCTTGTAATAATAATTGTTTCCTTGATATAATATCATATGGTATCTGAGAATTGACCCCTTTGCAATCGTGGTTCCGGCCATGTTCTCCTTTTAAATACCATTTCTCGGACAAGTTGAAGTACTTGTCTTCTGTACATCCTTACACTTGTCCAACCTTTACTTTGATCTACCATCGAGTAGTACACTCTGGTATCTCGAAAATATCATGGAATTGCATAACTTCTTATGGGTTCTTCATCAACTGTTATTTCTCACCGATTCCAATTTTCCTGGGTTCTAGGTTGTCGTCAACCGAGAACACCGATAAGTGAATCGATTCCGCACTCCGATTCAATAACTATTAAGTAATTTTCGTTGCTTATGGGTTTAATAATCCTTCAAGTCATTCCTAGCCTGATCGGCTATACCATTATCGTGCCAAATTCTAACTATGCTACCTGGTCCTTCTTCCCGGAGCACAAATTTTCGCCTTGAACAACAAGCTTGATTTCAAGTTTGTGTCCTACCCATGGTTCCAATAACCTTCCGCTTCATCATTTCTTTGACTTGATGTCGTCACTGATTGATTACATCTTCATGAAATCTCTCGACAAATGTGTCGTGAGCATCATCAACCTTATGAGCTCTTCCAGGATATCAATTGAGTTCATGATGAGAAATACCATCCTTGCCCCTGATGATTTGTGTTACCTTTGCCCACTTATTTGCCTCCTGTTCAACACAAACTTGTTCATGTTTTGAGTTATACCTTGAGATCCCTACTATCCAGCATTTGTTCTTCCTTACCTTGGAGTATTACCATCTTTTAATATCAAGGATGTGGTGAGGATTTCTCCACCTCTTAAGAAATTCTTGGTATAGTGATACTTCTCACCATCACCATTCTTTCTTGGTGCTCGGTTGATTCCTACCGGGGTACCAACAAGTGAACGGTGCTGTTTGGATTCTGCCCTTCTAGCAACCCTATTGCTTTGAAGTTAATGGTCGGCCGTTCATTCTTGGACTATTGATTATTGAATCACCATTCTGACATTGGTCGTGCAACCCAACCCATATTTCGGGCGCACCTTTCAACCAATGTTTAATTGTCTATGTTTTCCTCGAGCATGCTTCATTATATCTTTTGATCTAACAAATGATATCTCCTTATCCACATAATTGAGGAGGTGCATCCTTTTGGATACCTCGTTGAATTATCGCTGAGTCCGTCAGCCACCCCCTCATCCTCTCCTTGGTTTACTGATGAACTCTTGTTTCGGAACTCGCTTCCATAGTTCATTTCCCGAGAATTTTACAATGTCATCTCGTCAATTTGTGTTCTAACTTTTCTTCTCAGGCATCCCGAGTCTGAGGATTTTGACACCAATCAGATCTGAATCTCTGTCAGATATGATGGTTGGAACATTTTTCCAAGAGTTATAACACTGGTCTTTTATGACCCGGTAAGGTGATGGCATGCCCAGCACACCTGGTTGGAGGACCAATTGCAAGACTTATTCTATGAGTTGTTCCTGATGGATCCTTTGTGTATCCAAAGTTTGACCTTTGCTTGAAGAACATGTCAGTGCTATCTTGAAGCATGTCTGTGGTACTCCGATCTTCAATAAGAACAGTTGAAGCAATGCTATCTTTTCTTTATCAATTATCCAAAACACCGTTGTATGGGTAATGTCATGAAATTTCTCTCCATGAACTAAATGGTTTTCTGCTTTCTATCCTGTCATGGATATCATGCTCTACTTGTCCTTGGGAATGATATACCCTTGAAATATGTGTTTAAACACATTTTCCTTTCCATTGTTCTGTTTAATCTGATAATCATATTTTCCTTTCCATTGGTTGGTCTAACGTTTCTTGTGATCCATATGATCTAAGCAGTGATATTCCCTGCTTATGTAAACACCTCGGTGTACAACTCTATCAGTAAGACCCTGTTACTATTGTTGATAACATTCCGGTAGCCACCGATGGACGAGCACTTTGCCTATTGGTCTGCCTCGTTTCAACGAGCAGGAAAATGGTTCTCTTTGTCCCTCGCCCTTGGTATCGATGTTGTTGCCAACATAACTGACAGGCTATCCTCTGCCATGCCTTGCTACCATGACCGTGCAATATGTTAGCGTCCTTCCTACTTTTGAACCACATGGTGGGCCCAGTTCCACATGATCGAAACCTAACTCTCCTGCACCCCCTGTTCCCAAGGTTGTTCCTCGCGTGCGGCCTCATATGTATTTCACGAGCCACCTTCCGAGGGATCATCAAATCGGTTACCGGACGCAATACTTATTCCCGATTGCTTTGAGCCCCTTTCACGCGCTGTTTCAGGCATCGAACGGTTGCCTGCTCGCTCGAAACTTCCTATGATACCTCCTTACTTTGCTCTCGATATTTTCTTAAGTTTCGATTCGAGAGTTACTTCCCGCCACCTTCCCGATGTTATCGACCCGATAGTCAACCTAGCAGAGGTCCGTTCTCCCGGAATACACACCCTTTATTCTTTCGTAAGTACGATGGAGTTCCCGAAGAAAGGATGCCGACTTGATCATGATGACCTGAAGCAGAGAAATGAAGACATCGTAATGGATCCATCTCTTCGAGAAGGGAAACCAAGACCAAGAACACTCGCTAGAATTTCGTGTCCCGAAGCTTACCCCTTTACACCGCCTCTTAAATCTCGGGACGAGATTTCTTGTAGTGGAGGAGAATTGTGACGCTCGGGTAATCATGCTACAGAAACCCTCTGGTAAGGATGCCACATCACCTCTGTCACTGTAGTTAATCTCGGGTTAATTCGAAACCATTTCAAAGTTCAAATTCAAATTATGTCAACAATAAAAGTTTTCAAAATATTAAACTAAAATGCTCGGAGTGTGCAAATAAATGCTTACGTATTTATGGTGAGGGAACCGTGCTTTTATAGGAAACCTAAATACATATAATGAAATAAAACAGTAAAGAAATAAATAAGAGAAAATGCAAAACAGAAAACAAAAAAACAAAAAGGAGAAAGCCCCTCCCCCCTCAACTGGGCCGACCGCCCAATTGCCAAGCGCCCCCTTGGGCCTCAACCCATCAGGCCTACCCTGGCCGGCCCAACCGAACCGGCCCAGCCGGCCACCCACCCCCCTCACCTTATCCACTCCCCTCACCCCCGCAACCCTAGCAGCCACCCACTCGCCCCCCCCCCCACTCGCTCTTCCCCCTCCTCCCCGATCCAGATCGGATCGGGGGAACGAACCCCGTCGCCCCCCTGCGCCCCACGCCGCTTCGATCATGCTGGCCGCCTCACCCAGACGCTGAAGGCTGGACCCGCCGTCCCCAGCGCCCGTGGACGACCCCGCCGTCCCCGCTCCACGCCGGCTCGCCGCCAGGACACCGCCACCTCGCCGTCCTCCTCCACTCCGTCGCTCGTCCCCATCAACCTCCCCGAGTCTCCGAGCATGCTGCCAGTCCCTACTCCGCTCCGTGAGCTCCGCCGCCCTCCCTCCTCGTCCCGTTCCGGCCGGCTTGCCAGCGCGCGCTGGCGTCTTGCAAGACGCGCCCGTTGCGTGGCGTCGGCGCCCGTTGCTCGCACAAGACGCTCTGCCATGGCGGCCGTCCCCGGCCTCCGCTATGCACCACTGGGCCCCCAGCGCGCCACCTCGCCTCTCATGGCGTCGGGTGCGAGCCCCCGCACCAGTTAGCCGCGGCCCTCCCCATGCTCCGCCCGGTCGCAGCCGCCGGAGCTCAACGCCGGCGTGCTGGCGCTCGCGCCCACCAGCCGCCGGAGTGCACATATATCCATCCATATGTAGTGTAGCTCCTTGCTTGCGAGTACTTTGGATGAGTACTCACGGTTGTCTTATTCCCCCTTTTCCCCCTTTCTTTACCCGATTGCTGCGACTAGACGATGGAGCCCAGGAGCCAGACGCCACCGTCGACGCATTTACTCCTACTACACCGAGGTGCCTACTACTACGTGCAGCCACCGACGGCGACCGAGAGTAGTTAGGAGGATCCCAGGCAGGAGGCATGCGCCTCTTTCGATCTGTATCCCGCTTTGTGCTAGCCATCTTATGGCAACTTGTTTAACTTATGTACGTACTCAGATATTGTTGCTTCCAATCGACTTCGTCTATGATCGAAAGCACTTGTATTCGAGCCCTTGAGGCCCACGGCTTGTATTATGATGCTTGTATGACTTATTTATGTTTTAGAGTTGTGTTGTGATATCTTCCCGTGAATCCCTGATCTTGATCGTACACATTTGCGTGCATGATTAGTGTATGATTGAATCGGGGGCGTCACAATGCGGACGACGAAGAAATTCGCGCCCACCCACGACCCACTTAGTAGCCACTGTCGACGATTCAGCCGACATGCTCGACTTCAGCTCCGAAGACATCGACGGTATGGACGACGATGCAGGAGGCGAACAAGAACCACCGCCCACAGGGCGCTGGACTGCCACCTCATTGTATGACATATACATGGTGGACACCCCCAAAGAAGGGGATGGCGATAAGACAACGGAGGATAATCCCTCCAAGAAGCAACCCAAGCACCGACGTCAGCGGCGCCGCTCCAAGTCTCGCCATAGCAAAAGCAGTGATACCGACACAAGAGACAATAACGCTCCGGATAGTGCCAAAGACGATGATAATCCCCTCCAACCAGACCTCGAGCGGGAGGTTGAACAAGCTAGCCCTCCGGAACAGGTAGCAAACGGAGAATCGGAGGATGACAATACATGCCTCTCTCCGAAGACGAAGTGAGCCTTGGCGAGGAAGAATTTGTCGTGCCTGAGGACCCTGTCGAGTAGGAGCACCTCAGGCGCTGGCTTATAGCCACAGCAAACAGCCTAAAAAAAGCAACAACAGCTTCGAGCTGATCAAGATCTGCTAGCGGATAGATGGACCGAAGTCCTGGCAGCCGAGGAATACGAACTCGAGCGCCCAACCAAGAGTTATCCAAAGCGCAGGTTGCTACCTCAACTCGAGGAGGAAGCATTGAAAACTACATCACCAGCGTATGATGCGGCTGATCGGCCACCTCGTGGCCGAGACAGAGAGGCATTTCAGCTTGAAGTCCAGCCCGCACCCCGCCGCCACCCAAACAAAAATATCAAGGCCCGGGGCAACACGCGGGACCTGCAAGATGTATTGGAAAACTAGGCAAAACATGCAAGATCGATCTAGTTATCACGGGGGCGCGCACCAACACGTGACGATGATTGTCACGCTGGATACACTAAAAGCAAATCCGGCCGGGCCAAACACGGCAGACAAGACTCGTATGAACTGCATCGTGATATAGCCCGGCACAAAGGCGCCGCACACCCCCTATGCTTCACTGATGAAGTAATGGATCAGGAATTCCCAGAAGGGTTTTAACCCGTAAACATTGAATCATATGATGGTACTACAGACCCCACGGTATGGATAGAAGACTTCTTCCTCCACATTCACATGGCCCGCGGGGATGACCTACACGCCATCAAGTATCTCCCGCTAAAACTCAAAGGGCCGGCTCGGTATTGGCTTAATAGCTTGCCGGCAAACTCCATCGGAAGTTGTGAGAGCTTAGCAGATGCATTCTTGGACAATTTCCAGGGCACTTATGTGCGACCGCCGGATGCTGACGATTTAAGTCATATAACTCAGCAGCCAGGGGAATCGGCCAGGAAATTCTGGACCCGGTTCCTAACTAAGAAAAACCAACTTGTCGACTGTCCGGATGCAGAGGCCTTAGCGGCATTTAAGCACAACATCCGTGACAAATGGCTCGCCCGACACCTCGGTCAAGAGAAGCCAAAATCCATGGCAGCCCTCACGACACTTATGACCCGCTTTTGCGCGGGCGAAGATAGCTGGTTGGCTCATGATAACAATCTGAAGAGCAAACCTGGCACATCAAAGGCCAGGGATAGCAACGGCGAACCACGATTCAACAAACATAAGCGCCGCAAATATGGTGAAAACACCAAAGATACGACAGTCAATGCCGGATTCAGGGGCTCAAAGTCCGGTCAGCGAAAGGGGCCACCCAAAAATAATAATTCAGGTCCATCCAGTTTGGACCGCATACTCGATCGCCAATGCCAAATTCACGGCACCCCAGGAGCGCCAGCCACCCATACCAACAGAGAATGTTGGGTCTTCAAACAACACGGCAGGGCAAGCGCCAAAAACGGAGAAGGGGGTCCCAAAGCGATGATGGCGACGAAGAGCCCAGATCACCGAACACAGGAAGGCAAAAGAAGTTTCCCCCGCATATTCAATCGGTGAATGTGGTAAATACCACCCAAATTACTAACTCAGACCGGATACACAGCCTTAGGGATGCCGACTTAATGGAACTAGCCGTCCCACAATATAAACTAGGGCCAATCACCTTCAACCGCACGGATCGTCCGGTTAACGCCAATCATGGCAATCCAACCACACTAGTCCTCGACCCAATAATAGACGGGTTCCACCTCACTCGAGTCCTTATGGACGGACGCAGCAGCCTAAATCTGCTTTACCAGGACATAGTGCGCAAGATGGGCATCGATCATTCGGCGATCAAACCCACTAAGGCCACTATCAGAGGCATTATACCAGGTGTGGAAACCAGCTGTACAGGCTCCATTGCCCTTGAGGTATTCTTCGGATCACCATAAAATTACCATACCGAAGAGTTAATCTTCAAAATCGTCCCTTTCCGCAGTGGTTATCAGGCACTGCTCGGACGGACCGCGTCGCTCGATTCAACGCGGTGCCACATTATGCCTACCGTAAGCTCAAGATGCCCGGTCCACGCGGCATCATCACGGTAAACGGCAAGCATGAACCTTCCCCCGGCACAAAAAAAATACACTAGTGCTTTAGCAGCAGAAGCAACGAGCAGCACCTTGCAGCCGAACACCAAGTCGACGTCCATGCTCCCGGACACCGTCAAGGGACCCCGAACTGCCCTCCGGAAGGATAGCCTGGCTCGTCCAGAGCTCAATTAAACACTCCGGCAAAGGCCAGGACAGGCCGAGCTCAGCGGCTCAACCACTCTCCGGCACGCAAATGTTTCTTACATTTTCTTCGCATGTTCACCTTTGCACCGACCAGGACGGGCCATGCGGAGGCAGCTCGAACACGCAAGGGAATCCTTAGACATTCCCCGTAATGACCATCCGGCTATGTCATGGATCCGCAGTCAGCTTCTTCCCCCCTGGTCTCAGCAGGTTCCGCAATCATATTCCCTTTCTATCACATTACTTGTACTCATACGCATAGACGTACTATTCAAATACAACATGTGGATTTATATGACGTTTACCTGCTGTTATTTCATACCGAAATTCTTTTGTCAAGTGGCATCCGTACACAGCGATATGCCCTAAAATATGCCAGGGGCTTCGTTTTACCCATAACATGGCAATAAAGTCCGAACACCTTCATGGAATTTCAGCACCCCGAACCTATAGCATTATATTCATCGGCTCTGAATCATGTCTTCACTACAAAAAAAAGACACATCCGTGACATTTTGGGCCGAACGAAAAAAAATTCTGTCATACATATGACACTTCTATGACGATAATTGTGACAAAACCTGGTATCATCATAGATGTGGTGGGCTCCTACTTCTATGACAAAAAATCATGATAGAAAATGGGCTTTTCGTGGGCCGGAGACGCAGCTGCATGACATTCTTTGGGCCGTCCATGACGGAAAAAACCGTGGTAGAAGCGAGGGGGAGGAAAATTTCGGGGAGTTCCCGGTAACGGTGGGAGGTCGGGGGCCGAGCGATGCGTGTTTATCTACGTGACACGACGCTGCGTGTGCGAGGCATTGGCTCTAATCGAACCCGAAGCGAGGCATTGGGCCTTAATGAACCCGGCGGTTGCATTGCAGGCTACGCTGCATCGAACCCGGAAGCGATCGATCGATGGTCGTTAACTGAACCCGGTCGAGCGATTCCTTCGCCATCGCCGCTAATCAAGCCGATCGATTGGATGAACAGTGAGTGTTGCGGGGGGTTGGATGAACAGGAGCGGTGGCGTTGCCTCCGGATGAACATGACCCCGTGGTGTGGAGGGCTAGATGAGCGATGAAGCGGTGGAGGGGTGCCCGTGGAGGGTGGTTGAACAGGACCCGTGGTGTGCGGGCTGGATGAGCGATGAAGCGGTGGAGGGGTGCCCATGGAGGGGTGGTTGAACAGTAGCAGTGGAGTAGTGCGCGGTGGAGTCTGGATGAACAGGAGCCCGTGGAGGCTGGAGGAGGTCGATGGTAGCCGTGGAGGCCGGAGGAGGTCGACGGTGGAGATGAACAGTATTCCGTGGAGTCCCGTTTTGCGGTACGCCACACTCCTCCCGATGAACAGGACCCCCGTTTCAATTGTAAGAGGTCCGTTTGGACTGTAGGAGGTCCATTTCGTCCGTTTTGCGGTACGCCACACCCCTCCTGATCAACAGGACCCCCGTTTCGACCGTAGGATGTCCGTTTCGTCCGTTTTCTGGTACGCCACACACCTCCCGATCAACAGGACCCCCGTTTCGACTGTAGGAGATTCGTTTCGTCCGTTTTGCGGTACGCCACACCGCTCCTGATCAACAGGACCCCCGTTTCGATCGTAGGAGGCCCGTTTCCTGTGTTTTGCGGTACGCCACACCCCTCCCGATCAACAGGACCCGTTTCGACCGTAGGAGGTCCGTTTCCTCCGTTTTGCGGAACGCCACACCCCTCCCGATCAACAGGACCCCGTTCCGAATGTAGGAGGTCCGTTTCCTCCGTTTTGCGGTACGCCAGGCCTCATTTCCATCGCCTGTTCCGTCCAAGCCCTCCCGATGAACACGACCACGCATTCCGTTCCGACCCAGCCGGTTGGCTCCCACGCGTTCTGTTGCCTCCCGATGAACACGACGCATTCCGTTGCCTCCCCATGAACACGACGACGACGTAGTTTCTCTGTTCCGACCCAGCCATGTACACGAGCCCTGGCCATACGTATGCGCGAGTAGGCGTTCGAGACCCCGCTTGTATGTACACATATGTGGCCGTATTTTCTTTCTTGCACCACGGACGTCAGACGTGCGTGTACATGCTACGTGCGTGCCTCTACTACGACACGTGCGCGCCTCTACATCGACCAGTATGTACATACACGTTCGCGACTAGAATGACAACGCTACGTACGCTTTGACCAGGTGGGTCCCGACTATCAGGCACTTCCTTGCCTGCGAAGATGTAGCTCGTGGGTCCCAGCAGTCAGGGGGGCAAATCTTTTTTTTTTGCCTGGACGCACTTCCTTGCGTGCGAAGATGTAGCCGGTGGGTCCCAACAGTTAGGGGGCGAATCATTTTTGCCCGGACGCACTTCCTTGCGTGCGAAGGTGTAGCTGGTGGGTCCCGGCAATGGGGGCGAATCGTTTTTGCGGACGCACTTCCTTGCGTGCGAAGATGAAGCCGGTGGATCCCAGCCATCGTGGGGAAACGTTTTTCCGTGAAATACAAAGGGCCCGTCCGGTGGGTCCCAGCTGTCGGTGGAGGAATCATTATTTTCCGCGTAATAAGGAGGCACTTCCTTGCTGCGGTCTCGACCCGGTATCGGCCTCTCCACGTCTGATCCATGTCCGATGGAAGTCGTTCCTTGACCATGGTTACCAGGCCGCGCCAAGAGCACCACGGCGGTGGATGATGGCGAGGCCTAGGAAGGGGACGACGCGGAGCCAGGGAAGACGCGGCAGTGGAAGCCCGCGCGGAGAGGAGTACGAGAGTTCACTGGTTCGGCTGCGGTGTGAGGCTGCCGTCGCCACAGGGCCTGGCCAGTGGTGGGAATAGTAGGGGCGGAGAGGCCTCCGCGGCAGCACAGTCGGCCACGGGAGGCAGGAGCATGCGGCACAACCGGCGGTGCTTTGGGCGGCTGGAGCAAGAAGACCAGAGGTTGAAGAAGCACTACGGCCGTTGGATGGACATCGTACGGTCACTGGAGCTAGAATCGTTCATATTGACTAAGTTGACAAAGCCCTCCGTCCCCGTCAACTTAGTTGGCCCACAAGTCATCCTCCCACTATGGTGGGTCCCAGCTAGCAGTGGGGTATTCATTTTTTGTGCGTAATAAGGAGGCACTTCCTTGCGTGTGAAGATATAGCTTGTGGGTCCGACATGTCAGTGGGGGGAACGTTTTTTTCACAAAATACAGAGGCCCTTCCGGTGGTCCCAGCTGTCAGGTGGAGGAATCATTATTTTGCACATACAGTCCACGGTCGATGGATGTCATTCGTTGACCATGTTGACCAGGCCACGCTGAGAGCACCATGGCGGTGGACGACGACGAGGCCTAGGAAGGGAATGACACGGAGCCGGGGTATACTCGGCAATGGTTGCCCACGCGGTGGGCGTCACGAGGGTTTTGATCGTCCGGCCCGTCGCCGAAAAAAATAACAGGAGGTGTGGGTGAGTCGAGGAATGGCCTGGCCAGAAATGAAGTAGGGAGGGGCGGTGTGGCCTGTGCGGCAAAGACCGGCCACGGAGGCGGGAAGCAGCAGTCCACCGGAGCTGGTTTAGGCGGTGGAGCAAGAAGATCGATATTGAAGAAGCGAAGCGGCCGTTGGATTAACATCCAACAACATCGCTGCTAGAATCGTTTGTGGACTAAGTTGACAAAGCCAAAGTACACGTCAACCTAGTAGACCCACAAATCAGCCTCCAAATATGTCCCAAACAGCATACAGCCCGAAATTTCTAGCCAGATTCAAATTAATTTTAAATCTAAATATACCTTAATTTAAATTCGATGAAATATTATCCGCACAAAAACAATGAAATTTAAAATATCAAAATCCGAATTTGGAACTAATTGCCTGTTTGCTGTATTTTTTTATTTTACAGCCCATTTATTATTACTTATAGCCCATTTTCTGGGCAAAATGCATCCCTCCTCGTCTTGAAAGATTTTCGGCCCAGCAGGGCGTAGAAAAGCAAGTAGGCCTACGTTGGTTATTATGCAAAAAACCAAATAGCTGGCTAGCCATTTCAAGAAAGGAAAAAAACAAACTGGGCTGGTCATGTGCTAAACATATGAAATAAAAGCCTGGGCTAGACGGGCCACGGGTCCCGCACAACCTAGTTGATACCCTTCTCCGTCCCGAAAAAAACCAAATTATCAAGACGCTGCAGCTCTTGGGTCCCTCATCATCATCCTCACCATGTACAGTCATCTCCTTATTCCTCTCGGTTATTGACCATGTTGACAACACTGGAGGGCTGCGTCGCGGCGAGCGAAGCAAGGCAGAGTACGATGGTGAGGCCTCGGACGGGAACAAACAGGAGCCGGGGAAGATCACAGCCAGCCATGGGAGGCGGAGTAGCGGTCCCCGGCGCTTGGTTTGGCTTTCATGGCTCGAGGAAGAAGAGACTGAAGAAATGCGACAGACGTTGAATGTCAATCCAACGGTCAAGGTTGGCACAATCGTTTGTTGACTAAGCGGGCACCAAGTAGCATACTTTTTTACATATAGGAAGAAAACTGCGAGGAAAATGCGTTTCGCCGTCCTCCTCACAGGAACGTTCGCCACATAAGTGACTAGCACCCTTTTTTTTTCAACCGAGAGGTCTTGGGTTCGAGTCCCAGGAACTCTCAATTTTGTCCTCCTTCCTTCCTCGCAAAAAAAGGGAAAGAAATTCAAAGACTTGGGGTAATAATATGTTTAAGTGTTGTTCTGCTGCTTTCAGTTGCTGATTTTTTAATAGTTTGGTTGATGATCTTCCAATTTGATTCGTGCAGAAAAGGGAAGATTCGTGTGATTTGTATTTCTGGGAAGTTGCTGATGTGGGGGAATGCAACTACGCTGATTATTTGGTTAGCCGAGCAATCCCAATACCAGCAGGTTGGGGTGTTGGACAAGTAACTGAAGGAACGACAGAAGAGGAAGATGCAGAGCAGAAGGTTAAAGATGCAGTTCCTCTGATCATGGCCAAGCAACACCTGCTGGACGGCCTTGATAGCAATGAGGAGATGAAAGAGCTTGTGAAGATAATGGGCAAAATCGATGTGCTCTGTAGGATGATTGTCTCTTTATTTGCAGTGTATGTAGCACTCGTGATGTATTCAAAGGGCTACGACATGAGCACTTTGCTAAAACTAGTAATGAATGAAACCCTGTAGCAGGCTGGGCGAGTGTTGTGAACATCTAATGATTTCTATTGACGTAAATCAGGGGTATCCTTTTGCTCATATAAATAAATAAATAGCAGAGGCCCTGTCGGGTCAGCTTTGTTCTCATTCGAAGACGTCGAGCAAATTGCAGTCCAATAGCAAACTATGTCATCAAATTCAAGTTTCACAGCTAAATATGAGTACAACTAAACAACAATGTCATCATGTTTAGTTGTCATACAATCACCAAACACAAATCAGCATAGATGTTCTCACAGCAAAATACTAAACAACATGTTCATCAGGTTTCAGTTGTCATAGCAAACACAATTTCACATAGTAGATAAAAACGCCTTCCGATGTGCAAATACGACAAAAGCAATGTAATCATCATCCACAGCAGCAGCGTCAACATCTTCGACATGTGTATCAGTCTAAATTGTAATTCCCCACGGTGTCATCTTCTTCTTCATCCACAACGTCCTCGAACGTTGGCTTCTTCTTGATCAACTCTTGTATGTCCACAGCACGACAGGCAATCTTTTAGCCGGCGTCATTGACGTGATGGTTCTCAAAGATATTAGGAACATCTGTGTTATCTTGTACAACAGGAGCAGTGTAAGCATCATCTTGTTGTGCAACTTCATTAAACGAATTCCTCTGCTCAAACCTTTGCAATACTCTCCGATCATCGCTACATGCAAATGTGTCTTCCAAGAAAAATATTTGTGTTGCTTGATTTGCCAAAATAAAAGGCTCGTTGGTGCAGTACGCCGCCTTGACATTGATGGATTTGAAATAATCATCAGCTCTGGGTTTTGCGATCCTGGAAAACAGGTTATACTAACGACAGCACAACAGAACCAAACACCGATGATCCTCGAAACTGGAGATATACTGCAACTGAACAATGTCTGTTATGTTAGCTTACATTTCAGTTGTCTCTTTGTCATACGTATCCGTGCTCATGATGGCACTGTTTTGTGTCTTCCTTCCTTCGTCTCGTGCAAGGGTGTTGTAGCGCACATCTGCAACAACGCAAGATTCATAATGTCTTAACCGAGTAACAGGACCCATTGCTAGTGAGTAAAGGGCATCATCAACTGCCTGCCCATCCTCCCGCATCTTCTTAACCTATGGTTAGAAAATAGACAAGCTGATCATCTTATGTACTCAATATATTAAAAAACTGACAATGCACTTCAAAAGCTTACATGGTTCTTGAACCATTTCGCAAATCCTGCCGTAACCAGTTTGTCAATGTTTCTTGTATTTTGCGGCAGTAACTCCTCTTTGTAGATGATGCACAACATAGTGATCGCGTCAAAGATCTAAATATATAAGAATGTGCTGCAAGTTTAGTAGATTATGATGTATAAGCTGCAGTACTGCACTTACTTGATATTAGGTAGTATCTCAGGACAGTTATTCAACACATACCAAACCATTTTGTCCAAATCTTTAGGTTTGTCGTCTTGACGACTCTTCCCTGTAACTCGAACAGAATAATCGAAAACATTGAGCCCGGGATTGTCTTCACCCACCTCTTTGCTAAGTTGATCAGTTGTTTCAATGTATTTTGAGTAGAATGTCAACGCTTCTGTAGCAATGTCGGCCTCTGCAATGGAACCCTCGGGTCTAGCTCTGTTCCTAACATAGCCCTTGAAAGTGCCTAGCCACCTTTCAATAGGGTACATCCAGCCATCTTGTCTTTGGACCTCTAAGTAGTGCCTCATCAGGTAGATGAACAGCCAAATGCACCATCACATCAAAGAAGGCTGGAGGATATATCTTCTCGAGGTTGCATAGGATAGTTGGTATCTTGTCTCTAAGACGCTCCAAAGAATCTATCCTGATATTCCTACTGCAAAGTTCCCTGAAGAATTGTCCCAACTCTGCAACTGCTCTGTATAAGTCAGGGTAGCCCAATCCTCTAAGGATAACAGGTAAAACCCTTTGAAGTAGGACGTGGCAGTCATGAGTTTTCAACCCTTGTACCTTGTTTCCATCTGCACTGACTCTCCTTTCAGGGTTGGAAGCAAATCCATGTGGGAATCTCACACGTGAGAGGACCTCGCAGAATTCTTTTCTTTTTACCTTGTCCAAGACGTACACAGCTGGTGCCATATCCCGTGGTTTACCTTCATCTTGCACCTGCAAATCCTTTACGATACCTGTGTGTCAAATCAATCCTAGATTTTAAGGTATCTTTCGTCTTGCCTTCAATATTAAGAAGTGTGTCGATAATGCTGTCACATATATTTTTCTCGATGTGCATCACATCATGATTATGCCGCAGATCCAAATCTTTCCAATACTCCAAGTCCCACAAAGTGGACCTGCGGGTAAACAGTAATCTCTCTTCTACCCTGCCACGCTTCCTTTTCCCGCTACCATTACCAAGATGGTTTCCTGGTGTAATATGCCTGACCTTCTCTAATTCCACTTGCAACTCATCAGCGGTGAGCCTCTTTGGCGCATCACGGTTTTCATGCTTTGCATTGAACACATGTCTTCGGTATTTTCTAGGATGCGGCTTGTCCTCGGCAAGGAAACGACGGTGTCCAATGTAACAGATCTTGCTAAGTATTGCGTATGACAGTGGATTCCTATCACAACGAACACATGCATTGTAACCATGTGTCGTTCGCCCTGACATAGTGCCCAAAGCTGGATAATCATGGATGCACCAAATTATAACAGCATGCAGAAAGAAATCAGCTGGTGGGCTGCTATATAGGTCTCGAGTGAGAACACCCTTCCATAGCTGTTGAAGTTCCTCCACAAGAGGCTCCATGAACAAATCAAAATCCTTTCCATGACTTTTGGACCTGGGATGAGCAAGGCCATCATGTAGTGTGATTCTTGGGTGCAGACATTTGGAGGCATGTTGTAAGGGATAACAAGCACTGGCCACATGCTATATGTGGCGCTCTGGTGGCCAAATGGGTTAAATCCATCTGACGCTAAGCCAAGTCTAATGTTTCTCGGGTCAGCAGTAAACTCTTTGTGTTTATCATTGAAGATTTTCCACTCACTACCATGAGATGGATGGATCATTACATTATGATCTCTGTACTACTGGTTCCTAGAATGCCACAGTACATCCTCTCTTGTTTCAAAGATCATGAAACAACCTCTGCAATCTTGGTGTAATTGGAAAATGTCTCAGAACATTATGAGGAATCCTCTTCACAGCATCGCAATCTTTCCATCTTGATGATTTGCATTTCGGTCATTCACTTAAGTTGGCATAATCCTTCCGGAACAGAACACAATTGTTCTTACAAACATGGATCATATCATATCCAATTCCAACTGCACGAAGGAAACTCTTCATTATACTGTAGGTGTGTGGCAGCTCAGACGCATCTGGGAAAGATTTGAGGAAAGCAGCCAACATCGCATCGAATGATTTGTTGGTCATCCGCTCAGATGTCTTCACCTGAAGAAAGGTGACCATAGCTGTGAGTACTGACAGCTTATTTCCTGGGGTGACAGCAACGTTGCATTGTTCCAACATGCGGGCCCACCGTTTTTCTTCTGCGGGTGAAATTTCACGGAATGCACGAGCATTTCGTAGCATTGTTTCAATGTTGGTCAAACTCACTGGCTCCGCCACCACCACCTCCTCCTCCTCCTCTTCCACCTGAGCATCAAGCAGATCAAGATGGTGATCTGCTGCTTCCACGTAGTCAATAACATTGACGTTCACAACTTCACCATGATGAACCCACCTAGTATATGTGACCGACATCCCATACAAGTGTAGATGATTTTGCATAGTTCTTTGGGGTCTTGTAACTGAATTCATACAACTGCTACACGGGTAGAGCACATCTGATTTCAGACCACCGTACTCAGCTCTGATAAAGTTCATGAAGTTTTCAACCCCCTTGACATATGCAGCGGAGAATCTTCGAGCAGAAGTTATCCAAGTCATGTCCATCTGTTAGACATACAAATTAGTTCTTCTACTAGATATTACAGGAAAAACATATATGCTTTTTTAAGAAGTCCAGAAAAAAAATACCTATGTCGATGTCTAAAGCTACGGCAAGATATTTGGATGAGCAGATCTTAGTAACGAAATATATGTAAAGCTAATTCAACAAACATATTTGAGTGCCAAATTATGGTAGGCTGTTTCAGCAGTCAATGAGTCCGAGCACACAGCCATCGAACTATCGAAGGCCATCGCAGCAACAAAGATCGAGTATAAAACGGTGTAGAGCTATTTCACCTAACAGATTGGCTACTAGACCATGGCAATCTACGTCACAATAAATATATGGCAGGATATTTTAGCAACTAATCGGCCTTGGCATGCCATCTCAGCTAAGCAGATTGAGTGCAGAACAGGGCAAGGAAGCTTATTAGCAGAGCATATTGACAGTAAACTACTTCGGCAAACTGTGAGATTAACAGCGTCTATCAGCTCACATTCAGCGCTACACCGACATGAACGGGGCCTCAGTCTAGAATGCGCGTACTATGGGAGAAGCTGACCGCCGTGCGTCTCCACACGAACGTCGCCAGCGGTGGCGGCGCTGACCGCCGTGCGCCTCCACAAGAACGTAGCCAGAGGTGGCGGCGCGGCTAGAGGACAGTAGTCTACGAGAGCGTACTATGGGAGCGAGAGGATCGCCGAACTGCGGCGCTGATGTATCGGTGCGGCGGGGAGGGCGGCTTTGGCGGAGCGAATGGAGTGGAGGGGGACAGGGGAGGGGGTTTGGAGAATATAATTGGCTAGTTGGCCGAAGGGTGGTTGAATCGGATTTGGGGGGAATTTTTGGGTGTGGGGGGGGGGAGATTTTCGCGCGGTGGGCGGAGGGAGTTTAGCGCATGGTCGGTTTCTCCAAGTGCAGTCCCACGTGTCAGTGAAGAGGCAAGCCGAAGCGCGTTCCGTTTGCGTGAGCCGTGTGCAGGACCGAACGTGTGTGGGGTGCAATGCGACGCTGACAGAGTCTTGTGAGTGTACCGCCTTTTTTCCTTTTAAACTAGGTGCTTAGCCCCCTCAAAAAAATTGTTGCTTTGCGTGATCCATCGATACTACTACTAGTAATCCGGTAATCCCGACTAAAACGGCGCGGCCGGGTCTTTTCCCGCTTGATATACTGGGAGGTTGGCTTAGTTGGGTTTTTTATGACTAGTAATGCTACACCTACTAATCCCACTTACGTAATTAACGTAATGTGAAACGTGTGAGCTGTTTATTGTAGATTGGGGGGAGGGAGGAGCCCACCACCATGAAAATCAGGGGAGGAGAGAGAGAGAGGCAATTTATGTTAACCCTTTCGTAGGTTCTCGTAGATGTAGAAAGATGTGAAATGCGTGAATGTGTAGTGGACGTACTATTGGAGTGCCTACGATAATTTGTGTATGTATAGATCCTATGTGTTTATTTTACTTCGCATGTTAGGTTTGTCTCGGTTCAATAAAAAGCAGAGTTGGTGATGATGGTGTGCCTGTCATTACGGAATATAGGCCGTCCGATCTATATCTAACGAATAGGAAGGAAACTATGACAATTTACCCAAGACTCCTCTCCACATTTGCAGATAAGGCTTTCCCTCGTTCATCCTTTTCTCCCACAAGATCTTGATCTTCCGTGCAACGCATGGGCATCTTGCTAGTACTCCTACAATATGTATATTATTTTGAAAGTTCATATACACCGGCCGAGATTAATGCAAACACGGCAGATTTTCATTACATTTCGAACTTTTATAGGACAGAAAAATAAAAGAAAACCGACCCTAAACCTATTCTACGGTGGCGAGCGACGTCCTCCATCTGCGATCTCTATGTACGGGGGCGGGGTTCAAGACCCGTCAAGTGAAGGTGCGGTCTCCGGTGAGGAAGAGTAGAACACGGGATACGGACCGGCCAGTTGGCACACCATACCCTGCCGCCTCCCATGCCCTACTCATTCTCGGAGGAGTCCCCGACCTCGGCGGTGCCGGACGTTGGACGGCGGCAAGTAGGACGCGTGGCTGACGGTGCTCCCGTCGTCGGCCGCCAGCGTGACCACCGCTTGTGCGGTTGCGTCCGCGTCCGGCTACGCCGCTATTGCGTCTCGAGAGGCGACTTGAGCGAGGGCGGCGACCTCGAGCTTTATCCCCGAAGACAAGCTCTCCCGCAGAGTGTTCGCACTTGCGGTCATGGCGGATGTGGTGCCAGGTAGGAGGACGATGCGCTATGGTGTGGAGGTTAGTTGGGCGTTGCCGCTTTAAGTAGCGCATTCCGGTGAGGCCAAGCGTCCGGGTGCGTCATTAAGTCGCTGGAGTTGGTTCCTCGGGCATCGAGCCTCTTAACGACGACATACGAACGGACGGCATGAATGCGGGCGCTGGCGTCGGCTGGGAACACACCGCGCGACGGCGCGAGGGACGAGGGTTTTGGTGTGCCAGGGTAGTCAGCTGCGGTCGTGGCAACGTTGGATATGCCCTTTGCTCACATGCGATCCCCGCATGTCATTGAAAAAGCAAGACGACCCGGCATGGTCTCAGGTCCAGAGGATGCAGTTGGCCGCGCTACACCACTCCGCGGACGCGTCGCGGCGCCCCATGCATCCTCGACGAGCCGGGTGTTGGGGTGTGTTTGGATTGTGGCCAAAGTGCACCTTACCAAAATTTTGGTCATGACCCAAAGATTGGTCTTTGTTTGGATGGTTGCCATTTGTTTTGCATGCCAATGAACTCTAGCCAACTCTAGTTCATTTTTCTTGCCAATGTCGGCCAAATCATGGGCAACCAATACCTCAACCAAAATTTTGGTCATGACCCAAAGATTGGTCTTTGTTTGGATGGTTGCCATTTCTTTGGCATGCCAATGAACTCTAGCCAACTCTAGTTCATTTTTCTTGCCAATGTTGGCCAAATCATGGGCAACCAATACATCAACCAAAATTTTGGCTACCCAATGCTTTGATGGGGCAACCTTGGGCACAAACCAAACATACCGTTGGTTGTGCCATAGCACTAACGCCACCCTCGGCACATTGAAACTGGCCGTGTCTAGCGATGATATGAGCGTGTCGCTCATCGCGGTCGCCATGTCCAGAGGCGGTGCTGGAGCTGCGCCCTGTTGTTGGCCCCAACGACCCACATGAACGGTTGTCGGTGGCGAGGAGGTCGTGGGCCAGCTCCTCCATTGGACTAGTCTGCGCTACGTCGTCCCAACGGGTGTGCCCCACATATCGGTTTCCCTGTTTTCCCGGCCATATTCAAGCGTGAGTGCTCCGCGTTGCGCATTAGGCCTTTCACTATGTAGGCCAAGTGAGACAACTTATTGTTTATTTGAGCCGTTCAAGTATAATCATGTGGCGTTTGCTTATTTCTCATTCCTCTCCAACCCTCTTCTCCATCGATCATGTCGCCCTCCAGTCGAGTCCATCCTCCCGCATGCCTCATTTGAACATTCCGCCAAGTATCATTCGCATGTACCCACCCTAGTCCTCTTTCAATAGATCTCCGGACCCCGAGATGAAATCGAGAGAGAATGAGTGGGGGCACGTGATACCTAAGGCGGATTCAAAATTTTGAACCGGTGATCATAGCATCCGCAAATCATATATAAAGGATATTCAATGTTCGTTTCGTTTTTGAACGTACAATATACTCCCTCCTATCCTTTCTAGTTTACATATAAGTTTTATGTGTAGTCAAAGTATCTCTAATTTGATCAAAAAGGTATCAACATTCAACAACGCCCAATCAATATTGTTAGATTCGTACGTACTCCTAGATTTGTACTCGAGATGGTTTCCAATTTGACTATTGACAAGATTAATAGTACATGAGATGTATAATGTGAAAATTATAACATTGGAAACTCCTTTCACATACGAATTTGACCGTATGCTTTGTGTAAGTTGCATGTCATATATTATTACTCTAACATTTGGTCAAAGTTAGCCTCGAAAAACGCATTAGACCATGTATGTTTTGTGTAAGTTGCATGTCATGTATTATTACTCTAACATTTGTGTAAGTTGAATGTCATATATTATTACTCTAACATTTGGTCAAAGTAGTATAGTGGAAGTGGATCCTCTGATGTAGGTATCCCTGCCTTACCCTCCCTTTCAGTCACTTACTGGCGGACCCCATGCTTGCTAGGCCCCGCATGTCAGCTACTCAATGGGTTCGGCCACATCAGGGGATCCTCATCCGTAGTATACTCCCTCTGTTTTTATTTACTCCACATAAAACGGAGGGAGTGGTGGTATAATAAATGACGCGGGCGGGGGAGGGGGAGGGACGTCAGTTTGCTCTCAACTGCGGTCCCACAAGCGAGCGAAAACGAAAGACGAAGCGCATTCCATTCGGTGAGCGACGTGGAGGGTCCAGCGTGCCAAGCTGCAACGCGAACGCGACAAGAGCGATGTATAGTCAAAACCGATTGACCGGTCGTCACCGGAACCACTATTCACACCAGAACCTTCGCTGCTCGACCAACGCCAGCCACTGCCCTAAAACCACACCAAATCTCCATCCCATTCCCCCACCTTTCGATCCCCTAGCCCGCATCAAGCGTCCCCTAGTTCCCCGAAAAGCCATGGTGCGCCGCAAGATAACTTACTACAAGATGATGACGCCGGAGCACCACGCAGAAATCGCGGCGGCGGTCGGCGCCACAGACCTCCGTTCCCAAGCTCACTTTGCGGCGGGCCAATCCCCGAGTTCTTTGGAGCCAAGCTACGAGGAGGAGGAAGCCGATCCAATGTTCATGGCGGAGGTTGTTGTGCAGAAGGCCCCCGATGGGTATGATACGATGGACGTCGACTTCGTGCCAGCGTCCGAGTCCCCCATGGTGCAGGCGGACCAGCGGTTCAACATGGCGATACTAAAGGAGGACCGGGAGGCAGAGGCTCAACTCGACACGGAGTGCACGCATGCCGCTGCCATCGAGGCTCTCCTGCAGGAGGAACCGGATGTCGTGGATGTGAACCGGGCAGCGGAGGCTCAACTTGAGGCGGAGCGCGCGGATGCCACTTCCATCGAGGCCCTCCTGCAGGCAGAACTGGACGTCCTATACTTGAACCGAGTGGCAGAGGCTCGACTCGACGCAGAGCGCGCGGATGCCGCTCTCATCGACGCCCTCCTGCAGGCGGAACCGGACATCCTGGACTTGAACCGGGCGACGGAGGCTCGACTCGACACGGGAGCACGCGGATGCCGCTGCCATCGAGGCCCTCCTGCAGGCGGAACCGGACGTCCTCGACTTGAACCGGGCTGTGCTCTCGTCCATGCAGAGCGCCCGCACGCTCCTCTTGAACGAGTAGCTGGAGGCCGAGGACAACCACGGTGCCGAGACACACGTCGGCAGTGACGGCTGGTTCGTGCCGGCAGCCAAAGACGACGAGGCCGTCTCTTTCCGCGAGCAGTGATAGTTTTTCTTTATGTTAATGTTTTTATGGATCTTTTGCTGTGTAAAAACATATATTTGTTATGCAAGTCGCCTGACTTGGGTCAGTCTACCATTTCAGGCTGTTGGATGAATATCCTACGTCTCGTAACCCTTCTTTCCTTCTTCCTCACCTATTCTTCTTCCCCAACAGACCACCGCACGGGCCGTACGGATACTCCCCAACATGCGGTTGGTAAACATACTCTATGAACGAAAATTATGTGTCAGCGATAGGATGGCTGAGTTTGGTTTGTTCACATGCGACAGCACGTGTCAGTGAGGGTGCGTTCCCTTGGTTGGGATTGCGGCGTGCAGGAGCAACTGTGTGAGGGTGCGGTGCGACCGCGGCGTGTAGGAGCGACCGTGTGAGGGTGCCGTGCGACCGTGACAGCCGTGCGCAAGTGTACCTCCTTCTCATTTTGAAAACTTTAGGCAAGCTTGGCAAAAATGTGTGGCGAAGTTTGGCAATGCAAGGCCTAGACCAAAACAGGATAAATGCGTGCATTACTAGGAGTACTAGTGTGAAAAAAAAGAAAGGCGGGGTTTTCCTTCGCGGGATTTAATCGATACAAATCCTCGTTTCACGTGTCAATTAATGCGTATTTTTTTCTCCAAAGACCAAAGAGCTAACCATCTCATTCCTCATCGCTTGATTAGTGCAGCGCCATGCAAACCAACCTTCTCACTTCCGCATGCATGCAGGGGATATTAATGTCCTTGGTTGCTAACCCCATCAATTTTTCCTCGATTAGTGTTAGTGGCCCTTTGCAAATTGTAATTTTGATATACTGGCCTTGTGTACAAAAAAATGGAGGTAGTAACTATATTTGATTTCCTTCCCCGTTGCGGTGATGTTGACGATATCTTTTTTTTGGTGGTTTGGCGAAGTGCGTTCGACGGAGAACACCATTGAGGGAGACCACGGTAAGTCGTTCGCAAGTGCCGCCTGCAAGCCGAGACAACCGCCTTATTTGCATCCAGGAAGTCCTTTACTAGTACTACTAGGAGTACTAGTGCGGTGAGATGGTTTCTCGAAGAAGATGATGGAGAAGCGGAGTCAGCGAAGAGTGAAATGATGGTTGCTTCGTCTGTGCTTTTGTGATTTGATGCCTCACTGCTTTGTGATTTGTGATAGAAGGGACAGGGGAGTAGTCTTTGTGCTCTATACTGTACTACATGCGTCCAAGCATGGGAGAAAGAGGAGAGACGTTGCATTTTTCTATTCCTTCAATCAATCAATCAGGGAACTTCGGTATCATCTTTTTGGCTTTGGCAACACCGTCCACAATAGTTCCCACGATGCCAAAAGCTATTTTCACATTTGGCTACACATTGTGGATGCCCTTAACCGTACCACTTGGTTTTGCTCCTGTGTGCTATCTATACAAATCTCAATTATATTGATCTAAAAAATTATAGAATCAAGATTAGTAAAAAGGAGGTGATTTTGCCGCGCGGATGGCGGGGGAGGTTTCTTATTTGAACAATGCTACATTCACGTAATGGTTTACGTAAAGTTACGAACTGATGTGATGTGGGACTATTTGATTGGATTAAAGGAGAGGATTAGGCCGACCCCACCTGAAAATCAGGGGGGCATATATAGATTAGATGGAAAGTATACGTAGCAGCTACGTAGCCCTTTGTAAGTCTAGGATTAGGCTTCTTATTTTTGGAGGACGTTGTCCTAGTGGTTTGCTAACATGCGGTCTCACGTGTCAGTGCTTTACCAAGCCGATCTGCGTCCCGCATGAGGCAGAACGACGGCAGAAGCAACACGTGGTTAAGTTGAAGAAGATGAGGGAGAAGCGGATTCAGCAACGAGTGAAATGATGGTTGCTTCGTACCTCCAACTTAACTGCGGGAAAGGTGCAGCTTTGTGATTTGACGCCTCATTGCTCATTACTACGCCGGCGCCATTACTGGGGTGCTTCACCCCGGCTGCTTTGCACTATATTCCGGTATGGCACGCTTGATGTCCCACATGTCGGCGAAAGGGACTAGAAGATTTATGAAAGCAAGCGCTCCACTCTTACGACGGAGGAGTAGATGACACGACGGCCCAGTGAACTATCACTTGTACTATATAGTACTATAGTTTTGCTGTTTCGCACGATCCATCGATACAAACAAGATTAAACAGGAAAGGCGGGATTTTTCCTTGTAGATGATAATGGCCATACATTTCAAAGGCAATTTTAATGTATGCAAACTAAATAATTATAAGTAACAATATGATATCTAGTAAAACTAAAAACACATATGATTTATTGTGTTAGAGTGTAGTAGTAGTGCTGTATTGCATAGTTGTTAGATGTAACATGCGAGAACATGTAGAGATGTAGTTTTGGAGGGCCTACAGAGAGAAAACCATAATACGGTCCCTGAACTTCAGAATAAGCTGATTACGGCCACTATATACGTTTTGTGGTGATTATACAGTCACTTGCTCATAGTTCAGCATCGGATTGCACTCTGTTGACCGGCCAAATAGTCTGCGTGGCGCCATGTTTACTAGTTAAATTGACCATGTTCCTTGTGGGTCCCACCTGTCAGTTTGCATAGGCAAAAGGTCAGATAAACACAAATTTACGCAGGCGCGACAAGGCTCCAACCCCTGCTGGAATCACAGTTGTGTATGTATGCATGGGGCCTGATGTGTGCGCATGCACGTGTAAGTTGAGCACTTGAGCGTTAGAGTGTGTGTTGGTCGTGTGGTGTACTGGTGTGTGCATGCATGTGTGCGTGTGTGCATGTGAGTGTTGCGTGTGTGCGTGTGAGTGTTGCGTGCGTGCGTGGGTGCGTGTGTTTGTGTGAGTGTTGCGTGGATGCAGTTCGTGTGCATGCATGCGTGTGTGTATAATCACCACACCAGCTCCTGTGTGTTAAAATAGACGGCTCAGCATACCAATACAAGGCCACCTTGTCCGCTGTGCCTGCGGTCATGACTTCGAACCACCGTCCAAATATTTTTTTGTCGTTTGTTTTCATTCTTACTAGCAAGATGCCCGTGCGTTGCACGTAACATCAAGATGCATTTGTATGACTTGTTTATCTTGTGAGAGAAAAGGATGAATGAGGGAAGGCCTTATTTGCAAATGTGGAGAGGTGTGTGGGTACCTTTTTGCAAAATTGCCATAGTTTCTTTCCTATCCGTCGATATAAATCGGACGGACCTACATTGCAGGATGGCGGGCACACCATCATCACCAACTCTGTTTTTTATAAGAGTGTATTTTATGTATTTTATAAGAGTGTAGATGTAGAGTAGATACAAGTCGACAGGTGGGCACGATGGTAGTGAGATAATGTGATGCAACACTAGAGGTGCCACGTGGAGCGTTTAATTGGTCAACTAGTCATGTCATCAGCAAATACAGAGTTGTACGGTGAGCCCGTGGCTGTATAATAACCACTAAACGTAAATGGTGACCGTAATGAGTGGATTATGAAGTCCAATGTACGTATCGTGCTTTCGCTTCAAATACAATGATCGTCATTGCATATATCGCGAGAGAAAGATGAAACATGCGTGAATTTTCTGGGGGCTTACTTTTAGAGGACCTGGAGATAGTTTTGTGCATATGTGAAAGGGGCGTACAGGGGGGGGGTATGCGATGGAGAGAGATATGCTCTTCGTTTCTCTTTATTATGACTAACTTTGTATATAGTATAAAAATATACAAATTCATAGTGCGGGATAAATATCATTGTGGGCACCATGCAATGCAAATTAGCGTTCGTACTCCTCCATATAACTTTGTAATGTTTTATATATGTAGAAACTCTAAAATAATTTTTAGGCCACACTTTATTCAAAAGGAATGTTGTATCCGAAATAAACGTGAAGAGAGGGCTTTTTAGATCAATGGGGTACGTGATGTAACATGTGTGAATGTGTAGTTGATGCATTTGGTGGGGCCTAGAGAGGTATGTTTGTGTATTACGTATTCGAGAGAGGCATGGATAGAGGGGCCGACGGGGGCGCGTGGGAGAGATAGCACGAGAAATGAGAGTGGTCTAGAGAGAGACGAATATGATGTCATGACAAGATATTCCATTCCCTTGAGTGTGTATATGCAAGGGGGGAGGGAATAGAGGCACCAGGAGAAATTTTCTGTGTGTGTGGTGTTTGTGTTGGTATGTGTGGGTGTGAGAAGATAATGAGACGTGGGGGCAGAGGGTGTGTCACCGCGTGAGGTCCGTGGGTCGAGGTGAGGCCCTTCGTTCGGTTAATCCTGCGCCATGCTGGTCGGCCCGTGACGCATTTAGGAAGACCCATGGATGACTAGTCGTACAAGACAAAGATAGCAGAATTGTGAAGGACTGTGTGTCCACTGACAAAGCCGGCTAGGATTTGTAACCCTAGGTTCTCGGACTAAGGTAACCCCTTTATCTCTGATTTTACTATTCATCCAACCTAACTTTAAGGGGCATCCTACAGAATGCTCTGCTAGAATCATACTCGTCGATTAGGAAGAGAGGTGTGAGACAATGCGTGAGAGACAGGCGTAAAGATAATGTGCATACATGAGACACGTAGGCAGGTCCATGTATATAGAAAGGGTCGATGAGGATTGTGCATGTGTATGTTTGCGAGAGGAAGAGTGCTTGTGATAAAGGTTAGTCAAAACAGTTGTAAATGGTTACGAGAGGGAGGGAGGGTTATATCTAGAGCATGTGTGCGAGAAAGACACCTCGGCAGAGAGTGTGTGAGCATGTGTGAGAGACCACCGATGGAGAGTGAAACTACACGTAAAAGACTGCTCTACACATTGATTAAAGATATAAATTGTATCCAATTATTAGGATGGGATCATGATATTTGCAATTCGCATAAGGAGCGGTCATTGATCCATCAGACATCTAGATTCTATCGAATTTGAGCATGTCTATGTTATTATTCGACACAATTGATCCACATAGTTAGTATTTTGAACTCCAGAGAATGCATCGCTTTAGCAATCGAATATAAACATGAGTATAGTTCATGTTGTGTGTGTATAGCACATTATACATACGAAAGTTACACAATGGACATTATAAATAGCTACCTATGAACTATCATACATTTGAATTCAACTTAAGGTGGTTTAAAAAAATCGAATTCAACATGAAGTCCATTCAATTATTTGAATTTGATATCATGGCATTTGTAAACCATACCTAAATTATGGGGGCACCAATCTTTGCTCTGATTTTGTACATAATAGCATATGTAGTTGTGTACAAAATAGATTCAAATTTAGCTCCTCCATTCCAAAATATTTGTAGTTATAGGATTTTCAAGTGTCAAAATTTCAAAAAGAAGCGGATAATTTAATGAGGTTTTCAAACATACAAGGTCAAATATAACGTTGTCTATTTAGGTCAATCCTCATAGTTCAAGAGTACTCTAAACGTGAATGCTTGCGTTTCAAAATTTCGAACGAAGTGCCAAAAGAGCCTCTACTCGACCGAAACCGCGTGAGACCAATGTTTGGTAGTACAAGGAAATTACTTTTCTAATACTCCGACCCGCGAAACCTACCGGCCCGACGTCCAAAGGTCTAAACCGGGGTAGGTTTGTAGCTTCATCTAGACGCCACGCAACCGCATCCGAAAAACATTCATACACAATGGCCACCTAAGCACACATGCGCGCGGCCGAAATCGCTCCCGCCTACTATTTGGGACACCTAGGATTACCATCCTACCCCCGACCCGCAGTAGGTCCGAAATTTAAGAGGGGGGGCAAAGTTTGTACTTTCCCCAAATTTCAAACAAGCGTGTCCCATCTTCTATTCAAAAAAGCCAAGAACAAGCGCGTACCAGACCGAAACATGGTTCCCCCCACCAGTCTGATTCCTCATTCGTAATCCGTGGGCGCCAAAACTACCTCTCCACTAGCCGCAAAACCCCGGCGTCCTTCGTCCGCCACCCCATCCCACCCATCAACCGCCGCCCTCCTCCATCACGCCGGAGCTGATACCCCGACGCCGTTGCCCACATAACCTCAACCGCAATGCCCTCCACGGCTAGTAGTTGAAGCCGAGGCCGAGCCGTCCGTACCCGAGCCAGTTCAACCACGCCGTCATGTGCCTCACCGCTGCTGCTCCAACTTCGCCACCCTCCACCGCACCGGAGCTGTTCCTGCTACGCCGTCCTTCGCCGCCACGGATTTGCTTCCCCTCCACCGACATACGGCCACGGCAACACAGTCAACAATTTAGCCATGGGTTCGTCCAATCCTGCACCCTCCAGAACATCGGTTTCCCCGGTAAAAAGAAGAAGATCGGCGCGACATGTGGAGGTGACCACACCGGCAACCGAAAAAGGTACTCCTCTTCCCTTATTCGTGCAAATCTTACGTATCTGCTTGCACGGTATTCATCCCACAGAAGACACTAGTTGACCGCTTCTTCTTGATACTAGATGTTCCTAGTAACTCGCGATGCACAAGGTTTCTCCTCATATACTATTTCACCTTAGCTAGAGGTCCGTCGCCCCCCTGAATTTCAATTTCTGGCCAGTTGATTCCCAATTAACGGAAGCATTCCCTGGCGTAACATGTGCTAGTACGCCTATTACGCCGGGGAAGCAGCGCCTTGGTGTTTATCTTAGGGGCGTGTGCGGCCTAGAGCTACTGGCGCCCGATCTGGAGGTCGGCCAGGATTAAAGGGATGGCCTGGGGGCGCTGCCAAGCACGGCGGTGGTGTGAGGTCGATGGGAGGGCGGGGCGGCGGAGGCAGGGGTCTGGGCCGGTGGTCGCTGGCGGTTCGAGAAAGATCGTCGACAGTGACTAGCGGGAGGTAGACGAAGGCAATCTGCCCGTTCCTTATAGATCGGACGGTTCATTAAAAAAATCAACTGACCTATTTATTTTCAGTCGACTGTTATCTTAGATATGACCATATGTGGTGGTGTGCTGGAGGAGTACCTGCATTTCCTGTGCTCATATATTAGAAAATCATACGGAATAGAATATAATTTTGTTTGCCATGCAATGTTGTAGAGCTATCATATGTCTCGTGTCATTTATTTTTCAGCCACCTGCTATCTGCTACTTTTATAGTGCACTAGTTCTGCACACACTTCACGCTTACTCTCACTATTGTGTTTTTATGCAAGGGTAGTTCAGACTCTACTGCCATGAGAGAAGCCAAAAAGAAAAGAGAGAAGTCGCTCCAGCTTTGTATGCGGGTAGGCAAGACACGTTACAGCGCTATAAAGGGTGCAGTGTCGGCCAGGTGGAGGCAGTAAACGTAGCTCGAGTTGATGACCTTGCTCGCAATGAACCACCATCCTGTGTGCTTGCTTTAACTTCACGGTGTCATATGTGGTTGCATGTTCCATATGGTGTCTAGCTTGTATTTGAAAGGCCGAAGTCGGTAAGATAAGGAAAGATATTTTTTTTACATGAACCACCATCCCGTGAGCACCAGAAGACAAATAGCTAATCAGGGCACTGGTCGAGCCAGTGACAAGCCCAGCAAAGATAGGAATCACCTGGAAGCCAACTAAAAAGTTGCGATGGTGGCGAAGCAACCCACCTCCCACCAGGCTCTCAGGTCCTAGATGATCATGATCACCACTCCAGCCGGATGTCTAGCTTGTATTGCTTCCAATTTGGTTAAATTGCATCTGCTTAGCTTACACATTATACCTTTGAATATGACATGCCTTTCTGTTTTTGGTACATACTAGTACATCTGTGTATTAACCATGTTCTTACATCAAACTAATGTTCTTGTGTATCCCTCATCAACCACTTATGACGAGGCAGGCAGGCAAGGGGACTACTCCTCATTTAAAGAATGCAGCGTCAGCCTCCCAACATGATTCTCAAGAAACAGAAATGCTAGATGAAGATAGTGAACATAGCTCTGTAGTTGATTACAGCATTCCCCTACACTAGCATCGCAAGGGCTTGCTCTAACTTGGTAGCGTGATATGTGGTTGCATGTTGCATATGGTGTCTAGATTGTAATTCTTCCAATCTGGTTAAACTGCATGTGCTAGTCTGCTTAGCTTATACATTATACTTGTTAATGTGACATGCCTTCCTATATTTAGTACATAGTACATCTGTCTATTAAGCATGTCCTTACATAAAACTATTGTTTTTTTTGTATCCCGCACCAATCAACATGACGAGACACCTTTAGTATATGCAGTACGATATTAGTTGCATCTTTCATATGACTTATAGCATGCGCTGCTTCTAATTTGTTGAAATTCCATTTATGATGGGACGCTTTTAACTTGGCAGAGTCATATTGGTTGCATCTTTCATGTGGTGTCTAGCTTGCATTGCTTCTTATTTGCTGGAATGGTTTCTCGCTTAGTTTACACAAACAGTTGTGAACATGCCATGCCGTCTGTTTTTTCGTACATATTCCATCCTGGTATCATGTGTTTGCCTTACATCAAAGTAGTGATTGTCAGTATCATGCATGAATGAGTTTTGAAGAGAGAATTTTATTGCTTTTTCTTGTCAGTTTTACTTGACAATTCAAAATCAATAAAGCGGAAGGAAGTTAGCAAGGCAGCTGATAAAGGTGCTCCTTCCGAACGGAGGGCCTCTGATTTCTACTCCTCCACACCCCCAAGATGATTTCCAAGACAACACATGCATAGACACTCAACAAAGTTGTGTTTATGATGAGCACGTCTCCCCTAGTGCAAGACATCACCGGTGCTCCCTCTAACTTGGCAGCATTATATGTGGTTGCATGTTATGTGTGATGTCTAGCTTGTATTGCTTCTAATTTTGTTGAATTTCATCTGCTTACTTTACACATTATACTTGAATAAGACACGTGTTCCTGTTTCTAGAACATACAATATCTGTCTATCACACCATGTTCTTACATCAAATTACTACTGTTGTGTAACCTGCAACAATCCCTTATCATAAGACACGTTTGACTTCGAAGTGTGATATAGGTTACATCTCACATTCTTTTGTAGCTTATACTACTAATTTGTTGAAATGGCACTTATGACGAGACAGTTTTAACTTGGTAGAGTGATATTCGTTGCATCTTTCATATGGTGTCTAGCTTTCATTGCTTCTAATTTGTTGAAATGCCTTCTCCTTATCTTACACATCATAAGCTGTGAATATGCAATGGCACTAATGACGAGAGACCTCTAACATGGTAGTGTGATGTTGTTTGCATCTTGCATATGATTTATTTCTTGTACTGCTTCACATTTGTTTAAACGCCACTTATGATGAGACAGCGTTAACTTGGCAGAGCGATATTTGTAGCATCTTTCATATGGTGTCTACCTTCCATTGCATTGCTTCTAATTTGGTGAAATGTCTTCTTCTTAGTTTACACATCATAGTTCTGGTTATCTCTTTCGTCCTATTTTTCATACATATTACATCCTCCTATCATGTGGTTGTCTAACATCAAAGTTCAGTTCATCTGCATCACGCATCAATTTGTTCTGAAGAACTAAATTGTTATTCGTTTTTCTTTTCGGCTTGACTTAACATGGCACAGAGAAAGAGGAAGAAACACATAATGGAAGGGAATGAGAAGCGAATGAATCATGCAGATTCTGCTGGTACTGATGGTGCAATAGAAGGTCAAGGTCCAGCGGAAAATTCTACAAACACGGCATCCCATGCTACACGAGTTGCAAAAAAAGTCAAACAGAAACAAATAGCTGCCACCAAACAAGCAGAGACAGCCCTAGTTCTTGCAACACCTACCACAAGATTACTACCGGTAAGACGACTTACTCAAATGCGTCGGTGAGCTAGCAAAGACGTTCCCAAGCTCCCTTGCCACTGACACTACTTCCCAAGCACTCTTGACACAAGACGAGTTGGCAATATCGGATGAACCTTGTGAGCTTCAACAAGCAAGAAGGTAGTTGCTTGGAGTCAAGTTCTGATTCGAGCTTGTTTATATGTAGTCTCATAGTTTGATGTACACTAACACTTCCTATGTTCGTTGTTGGACTAGCACCTAGGCGCAAGAGGAAACAAACATCAGGGATAATGCTCGATAGGTTAACTAAATCTAGAGGAGGAAGAATGGAGATCCATTTTGAGGCAGGTTTAAAAAGGCCACGTGATGCTACAGAGTCAGCCAAGTTAGTATCAGAGGCAGCGGTTGTCGTTAGGTGTCATGTACGTATCCTGCCAACATGGATTCAGTACAGGAATGAAAAAAACGAAACCCAGTTCAACACCTTCCTCGACCATTTATATGTAAGTATGGTTATGTATGGAAACTAGTAATATCGTCTTGCTCTATCCCATACTTTCTAGGTTGCTGATAACGAGACTCCCATAATTTTCAACAGATGAGGTTCAAGTTGGATAGCCAAGATGATGCAACCGGACAAGCTTGCACCCATGTTTTCAAGTCTCGCTTTCTGCGACAAGATGTCGGTATAACTTGAGGAAAACTCACTTTGAAGGCAAGGCTAATAGTGAACTTTCCCAAACATCTCCAGTGGAAAATATATCGGATGAAGACTAGAGGGGCCTTGTTAAACACTGGTCTAATCCGAAGTATCAGGTACATTATATATATGTGATCAGATCACATGTTGAAGTCCTATTTATGCATGTGCTACACAAATCTATCTTCTTGTAGGTGAACTGTTCAAAGAACAAGGCCAACCGTACGAAAGTGAAATTCCAACAGATGACAGGATCTCGTAGCTATATTGCACACTGCAAGGCTCTTGTAATTAGCTGTTGTTTCACTCTTTTCGCTGTACCATATTATCAGATCTATATTGACTTGTTCGAAATGCAAAGGAAAGCCCGCAAGGACCAAAAAGTACCTGAACCAAATGATGTGGAAATCTTCAAGGACTGTCACACCAGCAAGAAGAAGGGCATGACTACACCAGTCAAAGCCGTTGTTGTAAGTCCTTAATCCTCATGCCTTTTAACTACTACTTACTCTGACTTGTGCCTTGAACTGCATGGTTTGCAGCCAATGTCTATTACTCTTTTCAATTTTATACACAATTGTCTTAGCGTATCATTGCACCTTACAAGGTTTAAAAGAGAGGAGTGTTGTTCCTTTGATCTTGACCCGTAATCTAGTTCTGTGTTGGACTTGCGCACACAACGTTACAATTGCATGTTTGTCTGTCCTCAGTTGTTTTGTGATATGAATGATGTCATACTATGCTTACCGTATTGTAAACTTTGTCTCTTTATCCTTAGCCCTCAATACAATGTGAAGAAATAGACAATACATTAGCGATGGTACATGGTCATATGTTTGGAACCTGGTTTTATTATGTACTTTGCAATAAAATACAACTAATATTTTACATGGGTTCACCAGAATAAGTTCTGTATATAGACCAAAGCTATTTTGTTTGGTTTTGCTACCTCCTTAATATCTTCTGTTCTGGTACTACTAATGTTAAACCTCAACTTTTCAGCGAGCTATGGAAAAAATGCTGGAACCGCCACCTTCTGAAGGTGGAGAGGCAACAATAACTGCAATGTCAGCTCTTGCTGCAGTGGGTCAGTACTTGTCCACTAACAGTGTCAAAAGCACGTTCCTGCGTAATACTGGGTTGGTTGTTAAGGCAATATCATCCAAACTGCCTCATGATCAAGATATGCAAGCTCAAAGCAATGTTGTATCTGCGCTCCAGACACAAGTCCATTCCCTAACAGAGACCCTTTGTGAAACAAGGAGAAACATTGCTCAATGTCATCAAGATATACATGGTTTTGAAACCAGACTATCAGACATTTGCTATGTTGTTCAGGAGCCTAGGGGAAACGAAGGCGAGGGTTATGGTGCTCATCGGACAAACAGCATGAAAACATAACAGTCAGGTCAAATGAACTAAGCTTCTGAACTTCTGGTGGTGCATTTATCTGCTAGACTGTTAAGTTTTATGCCAACCTTCCTTTTGTTATATAGTTGTAATTTTTTTTGGTGCGACACAAAATTTATTCTTAACGTACAGGCACCGGCTAAAGAAAACAGCAAGCCATTTTTGTATAGTGTAGGGTGTTCCCTATATTTGCACTGGTGGCGATCTTTAATGCCGAGTGGATGTAATCTGTGTAATCGCCTTAATAGCCTAGTGTTAGTTTCGGCCTTATTTATTTCCTAGTCTTCTTTTTCCCTGGTTTGCTAGTGGCCGCAACTACCATGGGCCATATCTGGTCGTGGGATCCATGGGTCTCCTATGGGCCGTCGATAAATGGGCCTGTAATTGGTGGGCCTCGGGCCGTCGGATAAATGGGTCTACATGGGCCGTAATCGCGCGTAATTGGTATCGGCCCAGCACGGTAACAGGCCGTTAACAGGCCGTAGGACAGCAAAGGCTTAGTTTTGTCACTGCATAACGGGTCGTTAATGGGCGAGAATATAGGGCCGAAAGAAGCGGCGCAACGGGTTAACGAGCCGTAAACGGGCCGACTCTTGCCATGGGCGAATTTGGTCCATTAGGGTAACAGCCAATAACGGGCCGACTCTTGCCATGGGCGAATTTGGCCCATTAGGGGAACAGCCAAGAACGGGTCGACTCTTGCCATGGGCGAATTTGGCCCATTAGGGGAACGAGCCGATGTGAGCCGACTCTTGCCATGGGCCGAATTTGGCCCATTAGGGGAACAGGCCAGTAACGGGCCGGAAGTAATCGAGGGCCGAAAAGGAGCCCAAGAACGTATGGGCCGTCAATAGGCCGAAAGCTAACACGGGCTGGAAACGGCCCATGTAAATCACGGGCCGTTAACGGGTATAAAGAAAATTATTGTTCATTATGGGCTAGAGTCACCGTGGGCCTGTAAAGGGCCGAAAGATACGAAGGCCTCATATGGGCCGAAAGACGTCGTGGGCCATACATGGGCCGAAAGTGAAATGGGCTGGTGTTATATTTGACGGCCCACATGACGTTGTTGGGCCGATTTCCTTTAGGGCCTAACGGGTCGTGAGTTCACGGGCCGTAAAATGAGCTATTTGTGAAGAGACCGTTAATAGGCTTTTCATGGGCCAGCCCGTTAACCTTTGACCAATTCAAACGGGCCGGCTTTGTAAGCTAAATGGGCTAGTGGTGGGCCGTGGCACGTGTCGACATATCATAGGCGCCTATCTGACCCATTGACGAGCTGACATGTGTTTCGTCCGGCCAATAAGAATTTTACACGTGGCTGTTAACGGGCTATCGTACCCAAAACCCAACCCGATAGCTTAACGGCGTTCCGTTACGGTGGATGCCATGTGTCGGTCACCCTTGACGAAAGCACTTCTGTGATGCGCGATTTATCGTCATGGAAGTGGACACTTCCGTGATGATAATTTTGGTAATGTCATGGAACACTTCTACGACAGCACAGGTATGACTATCTTGATTCTGTCATAAAATTGTCATGGATGTACATACATGACAAAAAACGCGAGTGTATTTTTTTTTGTAGTGCTTGGGTCAATAGTTGGGTTTGCCCGGCTCCCATGTTTTGGTACCTTATGTTCCGCTATATCGGCTAAGGTAGCACTGGGATAACTACTGCGATTGTGTCCCGGTTCTTCCGGACGAGCACCTCAGTAGAGAAAGCCGAAAACTGACTGTCAAGATACGGCGAGAGCTGGTCTGCTGTTCGAGAGGTCATAAAATCTTTAAGGATTTCTCCCGCATAATGCCATAACCAATGCAGCGTGCGATGGATCGGTCTTTTCTCCGATCGGGTGCTTACAGAGCCCTAGTACGGTCTTCCGAATACCAGGGGCTGCGCTTACCTTACTAAAGCTCCTATGGCTAAGTGAGAGTGATAAAGCCCTATAGTCCTATTGCCTGGTTCGTTATGCTGAGCACCTCCTTCGAAGGACCCAAAACTGGGATAAAGAGTGCTCAGGTTTATCCCGAACACCGTACTTCTTACGTGGGGGCAGAAGCCAACGACTAGCCAACTCTCAGATTTAACATATAAAACGGCCGCACGAGAGGGTAAACTTTTATATAACAGGAAACAAATCAATGACCTTTCTCAAAACATTACAAAGAACAGCAAGATTTGCATTCATGGGAATATAATGTCCTTGGTACATAGCTCCGCTGCAGGGTAGGATCCTTCCCGGACACTCTCATAATACAATTCAGGCTTGCGGTGCTCCTTCCCCTCTGGCGGTCCTTTGGTCATCAGCTTTTCAGCATCCATCTTCCCCCAGTGCACCTTTGCACGGGCGAAGGCCATTCGTGCACCTTCTATACAGACCGACCACTTGATGACGTCAAGTCGAGGGCAAGCGCTTACAAGCCGCTTCATGAGCCTGAAGTAGCTGCTTGGAACCGGCTCGGCAGGCCATAGCCGGATAACCAGATATTTCATGGCTAGTGATGCCGCCTTATGCAGTTCGATCAGCTGTTTCAGTTGATCGGCAAAAGGCACCGGATAATTCGGCGCCAAATACTGTGACTAGAAGAGCTTATCTGCGGTGTTCCTTTCTTCGGCTCGGTAGAATTGGGCGGCATCTGATATGCTGCGATGTAGCTCGGCAAATACCCCTGAGAAATCCGGATTCAAAATTAGAAACATCGTTTTCCCCTCAAATACTTGCTTTACATGGAAAAAGCCTTACCCGTTGTGATCTTTCTCACCTCTTGGATCCCTTGCAGGGCGCTTTGGGTTTCCCCCTGGGCATCGCTCGTGGCCTGACACGCCTTGGTGAGTTTGGATTCTTTCTCCGTTAAACTCTATCCAAGGTCTCGCATTTCCTTACGGCCTCTTGCAGCTCCTGCTCAGCTTTAATAACTCTGGCCTCGTGTTTCTCACGAAGAGTCCGCTCTGTGGCTGCCTTTTTATCGGCCTCGGCAATGGCCCTTTTAAGGGCCTCGACTTCGGTCATAATCCCTAGCACAAATTATGCAGCTTATTTCATATTGAAAATTTATTTGCAATAAACGTGAGCAAAGCTTGTGCATACCTTGTTTATCTCTCAACCGCATTCTCAATTGGCCAAGTTCTTCTATGGCCCGCTCCAGACTTTGATTCAGTCCCGAGATCTCCGCGAAGATGAGAGGCAAGCAGCCATGACGCCCCGCTTGTAACGTAAGAGAAATCAATATCATTCAATGAGTCTTCCTGCGATCATCAATTCGATCCTCGTCTGGTTCTTTCTTTCACCGAGCGATTGTATCAGGGCTACTATCTATACTATGACACTCTTCGACAACTCATAAAACATACCTCAAAGCCTCTTATAAGGCTGATATGTGCTTTGTTCATTCCACTCTCGCTGATCAATCTTTTCAATCACCGCACCCATAAGGGCACGGTGTTCATCAACGATGGAGGCGTTTTTCAACGCCACCAAAAAAGCATCCGACACTTCTGGATGGACAGAGGTCACCGATGGAACAGGCACGCCCCCTCCAGCCGAGGGAGGCTGCCTGCTTGATTCTGGAGCCGTATAGGTCTCTGGAATCGCATCCGGCTGGGAGCCAAACTCAGGATCGCCCCCGCTATCAACTCCCACGTGTCCGGCCCCTGAGGTTTGACCTCCAGGCGCCGCCTTCATGGTTTTTCCCTTTCCTCCTTGGCCGGTGTCCTTCTAGGACGAAGCCTCGGTGTTATGCACCTGTTTGGAGGAAGGGGCCTTTGGGGGTGTCCCGCTCTCCATAGCATGTGAGCTCAGCAAGTGCTCTGATGAGGATTGTTTGGTACGGGACCTCGCCGGACTACAAAAAAATATGGCTTAGGTTAAAATACTAAGCCACGATGAGTCCGGACGGCTAAAACATACTCGGGTTTTATATACTTACAAGTTCACCAGGGGATGGGCCCTGGGATCCCATGCCGGGCCGCTGTCGGCAGCGGCAGTAGACTCCTCCGGAAGAAAAGCCTTTCCCCTTTTGGGCAGCTCGGCCTCCAAGTTTATGGAGGCCGTCCTCTTCTTTCTTCCCCCCGCAGGGGATTCATCTTCCTCCTCCTCCTCATCCTCTTTGGAGGCGGAATGGGCATTGGAGCCTTCCAATATTGTGTCCGAAGTGCCGCAGTGATGAAGGCCGCCCCGGGTCTTTTTGGCCTCCTTCTCGGTCGTCTTCTTCGGCACCTTGTAAGGCGCCGGGACCAGCATCTTCATCAGAAGTGGGATGGCCAGTTCTTTGGGCAGCAGGGCCGGACAATGGATCCGCTCCGCCTTTTTCGTCCAGACCTGGGAGAGTTGTATAAAACACGTTAAGCGCTTCCTTTGAGTTACGCGGATAGAAAATTTGATAACTTACGAACTTGCCGGGCGGGACAGTTGGCACCCACGGTCCTCGGCGGAGTCCGGCCATGATTTGCGGGACTTTAAAAGCACCTTCCAAATGTCCTTGTGCGAGGAGCCGAAAAGCTCTCGCAAAGTTTGGTGCCTGGCCGGATCAAATTCCCATAAATTGCAAGTCCGGTGCTGACAAGGCAAGATCCGGCGAACTAACATCACCTGGACCACATTGACTAGTTCAATGTTCTTGTCTCCCATATCCTCAATGCGCGTCTGGAGCACCGACAGTTCATTGGACGAGGACCAGTCCAGGCCTTTCTTGACCCAGGATGTAAGCCACAGGGGGGCGCCGGATCGGAACTCGGGAGAGGCGGCCCACTCTGTGCCACGCGGTTCAGTGACATAAAACCACTGATGTTGCCACTCCTTGAAAGAATCGTTAAAGGTTCCCATTGGCCATATGACGTTGGGCATCTTGCTCACCATGGCGCCCCCGCACTCGGTGTGCTCGCCGCCCACCACCTTGGGCTTCACAATAAAAATCTTCAGCCATAAACCGAAGTGCGGTGAAATGCGGAGAAAAGCCTCGCACACGAGAATGAATGTCGAGATGTTGAGGAAGGAATTAGGGGACAGATCATGAAGATCGATCCCATAATAATACATGATGCCGCGAACGAACGGGTGGAGGGGAAACCCTAGCCCGCGGACAAAGTGAGGGAGGAATACAACCCTCTCGTGGGGTTCCGGTGTAGGGACGATCTGTCCCGCCGTCGGGAGATGGTGGCTGATTTTCTTGGCCAGGTACCCGGCCTCCCGAAGCTTTTTGATATCCTTCTCTCGGACGGTAGAGGCCATCCATTTGCCTCCTGCTCCGGATCCGGACTTCTTCGGAGGACCTTTTGTGGGTAGAGAAGACGAACACTTGGGCGCTGGAGCTTGAGCGGAATGGAATGAATCGGGAAGTAGAAAGCATGGGTGCGAAAGGGAGTCCTTATCCCCTTATAAACGCAGCAGGGATTCTGCGCCTTCCCACTTGCCTGATAAAACCTCTTATTCCCCAAGCACCGTAATTGATGGCGTGGTTAGGTTACCCACAACCGTATTGATGAGAATCCCGTGATGAGGGGACACGATCTCTGCTTCGACAAGACGTGCCAAGGAAACCACCTCGCGATATGTGCAGTGGCTGGTTATGAAAAATGGTTCGAATAATGACCGGGCCATGGTGTGATGTCATGCTGCAAAATATGTCAGCAGATTAGATTTGTGGAAATATTATTCTCTCTGTGGTGGTATGTGGAATTTGTTTTGCAGAGCCGGACACTGTCTTTGTGTCCATAATCTTCTATGGAGTATTCGTAGGAGGAACCCGCCTTGCAATGTCGAAGACAATCTGCGCATCGGACTCATCGTCATTGAAGCCTGGTTCAGGGGCTATTGAGGGAGTCCTGGATTAGGGGGTCCTCGGACAGCCGGACTATATCCTTTGGCCGGACTGTTGGACTATGAAGATACAAGATTGAAGACTTTGTCCCGTGTCCGGATGGGATTCTCCTTGCCGTGGAAGGCAAGGTTGGCAATACGGATATGTAGATCTCCTCCCTTGTAACCGACTCTATGTAATCCTAGCCCCCTCCGGTGTCTATATAAATCGGAGGGTTTAGTCCATAGGACAACAACAATCATACCATAGGCTAGCTTCTACGGTTTTAGCCTCTACGATCTCGTGGTAGATCAACTCTTGTAATACTCATATCATCAAGATCAATCAAGCAGGAAGTAGGGTATTACCTCCATCGAGAGGGCCCGAACCTGGGTAAACATCGTGTCCCCCGCCTCCTGTTACCATCCGCCTTGGACGCACAGTTCAGGACCCCTACCCGAAATCCGCCGGTTTTGACACCAACACCTACCCCCCTGGGCGCGCCCTCCACCCTCGTGGGCCCCTCCTGGCTCCACCGACCTACTTCTTCCTCCTATATATACCTACGTACCCCGAAACCATCGAGGAGCACCACGAAAACCTAATTCCACCACCGCAACCTTCTGTACCCGTGAGATCCCATCTTTGGGCCTTTTTCGGCGTCCTGCCGGAGGGGGCATTGATCACGGAGGGATTCTACATCAACACCATAGCCTCTCCGATGATGTATGAGTAGTTTATCTCAGACCTTCGGGTCCATAGTTATTAGCTAGATGGCTTCTTCTCTCTCTTTGGATCTCAATACAAAGTTATCCTCGATTCTCTTGGAGATCTATTTGATGTAATCTTCTTTTGCGGTGTGTTTGTCGAGATCCGATGAATTGTGGGTTTATGATCAAGATTATCTATGAACAATATTTGAATCTTCTCTGAATTCTTTATGTATGATTGGTTATCTTTGCAAGTCTCTTCGAATTATCAGTTTGGTTTGGCCTACTAGATTGATCTTTCTTGCAATGGGAGAAGTGCTTAGCTTTGGGTTAAATCTTGCGGTGCTCGATCCCAGTGACAGTAGGGGAAACGACACATATTGTATTGTTGCCATCGAGGATAAAAAGATGGGGTTTATATCATATTGCATGAGTTTATCACTACTAGGGAAAACCCTAGCAGTAGCGCGGGTATTTTTCCTATCAGTAGCGCGGGAGGACGCGCTACTGATAAGGCGCTACAGCTATTCCTTAGCAGTAGCGTGTGCTACACGCGCTGTTGCTAAGACATATAGCAGCAGCGTTTGTTCACCCCAGCGCTACTGCTAATATAGCTAGTAGTATTTATACGCCGTTATACAAATTTTGGTACAATACCAATTATGAGGTTGTATATCAATATGTCCATAACAGTGTGTCAAATGAAGGTGGATTAGGTTTAAGTGGAGGGAACATGTGGTGCATGTCAAAAGTATACTACTAATCCAAACTTGATCTAGTTTGGACTAGTAGTACTTTCGATGTGCACCACATGTTGCCTCCACTTGAATCTAATCGACCAACACAAGCCATTTAATCATCATCATAGTCATTACCACCAACAGTAGCTATTTAATCATCATCATAGTCATTACCACCAACAGTACACATCATCATCTTCAAACTCATTCTAGCTAGCTAATCACCACCAAACACTAGTTGCGGTAGCTATCTAATCACCACCAACACTAGCTAATAATAATCATCATAGTCATTGCCACCAACACTAGCTATTTAATCATCATAACTCATTTCTAGCTAGCGAATCACTCCTGCTGCTCTCTTTCAGGTAAAATAGCATAAAACATGTGTAGCACTCCTACTTCATCAAGCTGGAGCATGCAGATGAACCTGTCTCCTGATCGTGGGCTGCGCTTCTGATTGCTGCCCCCTAGTACTTCTCTGCGATCGTTCACAATTTTGCTCCAGTCTTTCACTATTAAGCATTCCTCGCTATTAGAAATCCTGTATGAACTAAAGTGCATTGTAGGATATCTTGGTCGTAAGCTAACAATTCTCATGCGAACTTTAGTCCCGATCCAGTGAGGCACAACATTCATGGGGAGTCCCTGTTGACGAATATCGTATAGTAACATACTTAGCAATGAAGTTTAGCTTAAAAAATAATGTATGCAAAAGATGCACTGAGGACAAATAGTAAAAATCTTACCATCTTTCCTAAATAGATGTTACCGTAGTTCAGTACGAACACTATTGGTCGCACGTTTTGAGTACTAAGATTTTTAAGTCCAGAAAAATAATTTGTCTTGACAGTATGAAGATCCTCAAGCCATGAAACATAATGACATATCTCCTCGCAGTTTAGTTCAGCCCCGGGACAGTGGACGGTCATGTCTACCAAGCTCCGGACATGTTTGCTTGAATGGAAATAAGATGTCAATAGAAATTAGTTGTCAACTATTTTTGAATAAACAATATCGAAGACATAAATATGGTTGAGAAACTCACATAATGGTATAACCGGAGGTGTCTTCACATCGACCCAGATGTCTATATTACTTTCAATATCATCTTCGGGACGAATATCAAAGGTGATAAACATATCAGGCTCAAATGCATAAGCCTTGCATAGTGCTTGCCAAGTTTTGCATTCAAAATAGGTGTAGGTGTCTACGTTGTATAATTTTGGGTGGAAAGTATAACCATGCTCGGTCTTCAAGTTAACTCTCTTTACCTCCGTAGTAGTTTGCATAGGACTGAAACCTATCTTATCCAAGACAAAAACTCTTGCATGGCAGGGGATACGCTAGTAGAATAGTAAAAAAAATTAAATTATAAGTTGAAGCAAATGAAGCAGATGTCATGCTTAATTACGAAAAAAGACTTGTCATTGTGACTTACTGTATCCACTTCGAAGTTCTCGTCCAGCTTGATGCTGAAGCGCCTATCATCATCTAGGAAGATTCTGTCGCACAAGCTGCGCTCGTCTTCGCAGTATTCGCAAATACCGAAATCCTTTTAAATCGCCGACATTTCCTATGTTCATAGTTGAAACATCAATTGAAAATCGATCGAAGGCAACTACCAGGATACTCAACACACAAATCTCGGGCACTCGATATTTCCTATATTTTCTGGCACAAGTCATGCCAAAATTCACAGAAAAATCCGGCATGACCTTTGCTAAAATAGGACATATCGAGCGCCTGAAATTTGCCGGAACGGAAATGAATCAACACTCCGGCAAAATATAGGCCACACGGAGGTGTAACCTGCAAACATGACCGGCCACTTGGGCAAGCACATATCCTATTTGAGCAACACAAGATATACATTTCAAAATATCTTATAGGACTCATATTGACATGAGCAATCAATATGCAAAACCAAATCGTAAAATAAATAATTATTCAAATTAGCATGCATTCAATAAGAAAAAGTAAATTATCTCATGCGTTCGTACATCGTCGAATATTATCACTTATACATCCCGAATAGTATCATACATATAACATCACTAATACAACTAAAACCCTAGCGCACGACGGGTATCGGCACGGGCGGTCGACACCCACAGAGATGGAACCATCACAGGATCATAGCTCTAGTGAGATCCCTGGAGGACCTGCCAGGTATTGGAGAACCTGTGCTCCAACGCAAACAAGTAGCGACAGACGTGGGCATTCTCCTCACTGACACGGTGACGCACCACCTCTGCTGGGTCCTCGAGCCTCTAGACCGTCACTGGCCCACGCGACCTCCACCAAACAAGGTTCGGGTCAACGACGGGCTGACTCCTCACCAACCCGCGCCCCCTGGTAGGTAGCGCCTCCCAGTACCACCCCGGTGGAGCCCAGTCCCGGACATGGCCCATCTGGTGACGCAGGTGTCCTCCGCCGACTCGACGATGAGGATGCGGGATAAGCATCGTCGACGTCGATGCAGGAATAATTGCTTTAACTAAAAAATTAAACTAGTTCTATTAATTTTTGTACTAAAAATAAAATAGTTGTATTAACTCAACTAGTTCAATTAAGCACTTACTATAAATAAAAATAAACTAGTTCAACTAGTTATATTGATTTTCTTACTAATTCTATTAAACACTTACTAAAAAACAGTAAAAAAACTAGTTAGATGAAGTCTAAAATTTAACCCTAACTAATTTGATGAACTCTAAAATTTAATGAACCCTAACTAATTTGATGAACTCTAAAATTTAACCCTAACTAATTTGATGAACTCTGAAATTTAACCCTAACTAATTTCATGAACTCTAAAACTAATTCTATTTAACAACTACTGCCATAATTAGCATCTAATTTGATGAACCCTAACTAATTAGATGAACTCTGAAATTTAACCCTAAGAACCCTAGCTAGGCAGAGGTAGCGGAGGAGGAGGAGGAGGGCGTGCTCACCTCGGGCGCCGGCGGTGTTAGGGAGAGGGGCACGCGGCGTCGAGGTCAGGGACAGGGTCGGGGCGGGGCGGCGGGCACACGGAGGAGGGCGGCGATGTAGGGGGGCGTCGAGGTCGGGGTCGGGGGTGACGTCGAGGTTGGGTCGGGGGAGGGGTCGACGGCATGCGGAGGGCAACGGGAGAGCGCGCGGTGGCCGGGCAATGACGGCGGCGACAGCAGACGCACGTGTGTTGGATTTGGGGGAAGTGGGCGTGGGGAATAAGAACGGTTGGTTAAGTGGAAAGTAGCAGCAACGCATTCCAGGGAAAGCGCTACTGCTACATTAGCTATAGCGCGTTCCATAAAGCCCGCTGCTGCTACGCATTTCTCCTTTATTTTTCTTTTTCATTTATTTTCATTCACATTTTCTTTTTTTCATTCCCCTTTTTCCATTTCTTTCATTTTCATTTACTTTTCTATATATTTTTCATTTATTTTCCTTTCCTTAGCAGTAGCGCTTCCTGCGCGAAACACGCTGCTACAATAATCTTAGCAGCAGTGCGCTTTCCTTAGGCACGCTACTACTATAGGTAGCCTGGCGAGAATAGTAAGGGGAATTGTAGTAGTAGCGCCTCTACAGTTAGACGCGCTACTGCTATGATCTTAGCTGCAGCGCGTTTGGATAACATGCGCTAGTGGTAAATTGTAGTAGCGCTTCTTTTTTCCCCGTGCTACTGGTAAGTTTCTGTGTATAAGGTTTTCCCTAGTAGTGTATCCCTCTACATCATGTCATCTTGCTTAAAGCGTTACTCCGTTCTTATGAACTTAATACTCTAGATGCATGCTGGATAGCGGTTGATGTGTGGAGTAATAGTAGTAGATGCAGGAAGGAGTCGGTCTACTTGTCACGGACGTGATGCCTATATACATGATCATACCTAGATATTCTCATAACTATGCTCAATTCTATCAATTGCTCGACAGTAATTTGTTTATCCACCGTAATACTTATGCCATCTTGAGAGAAGCCACTAGTGAAACCTTCTCCATCATATTAATCTCCCGTCAACAAGCTATTTCTATCGCCGTTTATTTTGCTTTCTTTACTTTTAGTCTTTATCATAAAAATACCAAAAATATTATCTTATCATCTCTATCGGATCTCACTTTTGCAAGTGGCCGTGAAGGGATTGACAACCCCTTTATCGTGTTGGTTGCAAGGTTCTTATTTGTTTGTGTAGGTACGAGGGACTTGCGTGTGGCCTCCTACTGGATTGATACCTTGGTTCTCAAAAACTGAGGGAAATACTTACGCTACTTTGCTGCATCACCCTTTCCTCTTCAAGGGAAAACCAACGCAGTGCTCAAGAGGTAGCAAACATCTCATATGCTCCATGACGTTCAAAACGTCTTTGAAGTCCCGATTCTAAGCCGTAAAGCATGGCACACTGAACTATCGAGTAGTCATCAGCTTTGCTCTGCCAGACATTCATAACGTCTGGAGCTGCTCCTGCAGCGAGTCTTGCACCTAGCGGTGATTCCATGACGTAATTTTTCTGGGAAGCAATGAGGATAATCCTCAAGTTACGGACCCAGTCCGTGTAGTTGCTACCATCATCTTTCAACTTAGCTTTCTCTATGAACGCATTAAAATTCAAGGAACGGTAACATGGGTCATTGATCTACAACAACATAGACATGCAAAAACTATCAGGTACTAAGTTCATGATAAATTGAAGTTCAATTAATCATATTACTTAAGAACTCCCACTTAGATAGACATCCCTCTAGTCATCTAAATGATCACGTGATCCAAATCAACTAAATCATGTCCTATCATTACGTGAGATGGAGTAGTTTTCAATGGTGAACATCACTATGTTGATCATATCTACTATATGATTCACGTTCGACCTCTCAGTCTTAGTGTTCCTAGGCCATATCTGCATATGCTAGGCTCGTCAAGTTTAACCCGAGTATTCTGCACCTGCAAAACTGGCTTACACACGTTGTATGTGAACGTAGAGCTTATCACACCCGATCATCACGTGGTGTCTCGGCACGACGAACTATAGCAACGGTGCATACTCAGGGAGAATATACCTTGAAATTTAGTGAGGGATCATCTTATAATGCTACCGTTGTACTAAGCAAAATAAGATGCATAAAAGATAAACATCACATGCAATCAAAATATGTGACATGATATGGCCATCATCATCTTGTGCCTTTGATCTCCATCTCCAAAGCACCGTCATGATCTCCATCGTCACCGGCTTGACACCTTGATCTCCATCGTAGCATCGTTGTCCTCTCGCCAACTATTGCTTCTACGACTAACTCTACCGCTTAGTGACAAAGTAAAGCAATTACATGGCGATTGCATTTCATACAATAAAGCGACAACCATAAGGCTCCTGCCAGTTGCCGATAACTTCTACAAAACATGATCATCTCATACAACAATTTATATCTCATCATGTCTTGACAATATATATCATATCGCAACATGCCCTGCAAAAACAAGTTAGACGTCCTCTACTTTGTTGTTGCAAGTTTTACATGGCTGCTACGGGCTTCTAGCAAGAACCGTTCTTACCTACGCATCAAAACCACAATGATTTTTCATCAAGTGTGTTGTTTTAACCTTCAACAAGACCGACCATAGTCAAACTCGATTCAACTAAAGTTGGAGAAACAGACACCCGCTAGCCACCTATGTGTGAAGCACGTCGGTAGAACCAGTCTCATGGACGCGGTCATGTAATGTCGGTCCGGGCCGTTTCATCCAACAATACGGCCGAATCAAAGTAAGACGTTGGTGGTAAGCAGTATGACTATTATCACCCACAACTCATTGTGTTATACTCGTGCACATAACATCTACTCATAGACCTGGCTCTGATGCCACTGTTGGGGGACACAGTATTTCAAAAAAATCCTACGATCACGCAAGATCTATCTAGGATATGCATAGCAATGAGATGAGAGAGTGTGTCCACGTACCCTAGTAGACCGAAAGCGAAAGCGTTTAGTAACGTGGTTGATGTAGTCGAACGTCTTCACGATCCAACCGATCCAAATACTGAACGTACGACACCTCCGTGTTCAGCACACGTTCAGCACGATGACGTCCCTCGAGCTCTTGATCCAGTTGAGGATGAGGGAGAGTTCCGTTAGCATGACAGCGTGGCGACGGTGATGATGAAGTTACTGGCGCAAAGCTTCGCCTAAGCACTACGACGATATGACCGAGGTGTTAAACTGTGGAGGGGGGCACCGCACACGGCTAAGAGATTGACTATTGTGCTTTGGGGTGCCCCCTGCCCACGTATATAAAGGAGGGGGAGGAGGAGGCCGGCCAAGGAGGAGGCGCGCCAGGGGGAGTCCTACTTGGACTCCTGGTCCAAGTAGGATTCGGCCCCCCTTTTCCTTTCTTCCACCGGAGGGAAAGGAAGGAAGGGGCCGCGCCCCCACCCCTTGTCCAATTCGGTTTGGGAAGAGGGGGAGGTGTGCGCCACCTCGTGGCCCTTCTTCCCTCTCTCCACTAAAGCCCACTAAGGCCCATTAACTTCCCCGGGGGTTCCGGTAACCCCTCGGTACTCCGGAAAAATGCCCGGATCACTCAGAACCGTTCCGATGTCTGAATATAACCTGCCAATATATGAATCTTTACCTCTCGACCATTTCGAGACTCCTCATCATGTCTGTGATCTCATCCGGGGCTCCGAACAAACTTCAGTCATCAGATCACATAACTCATAATACAAATCGTCATCGAACGTTAAGCGTGCGGACCCTACAGGTTCGAGAACTATGTAGACATGACCGAGACACATCTCAGGTCAATAACCAATAGCGGAACCTGGATGCTCATATTGGCTCCTACATATTCTACGAAGATCTTTATCGGTCAAACCGCATAACAACATACGTCATTCCCTTTGTCATCGGTATGTTACTTGCCCGAGATTTGTTCGTCGGTATCATCATACCTAGTTCAATCTCGTTACTGAAAAGTCTCTTTACTCACTCCGTAATGCATCATACCGTAACTAACTCATTAGTTACATTGCTTGCAAGGCTCATAGTGATGTGCATTACCGAGAGGGCCCAGAGATACCTCTCTGATACTCGGAGTGACAAATCCTTATCTCGACCTATGCCAACTCAACAAACACCATCGGAGACACCTGTAGAGCATCTTTATAATCACCCAGTTACGTTGTGACGTTTGATAACACACAAAGTGTTCCACCGATATTCGGGAGTTGCATGATCTCATAGTCAGAGGAATATGTATAAGTCATGAAGAAAGCAATAGAAATAAAACTAAACGATCATTATTCTAAGCTAACGGATGGGTCTTGTCCATCACATCATTCTCTAATGATGTGATCCCGTTTATCAATGACAACACATGTCCATGGCTAGAAAACTTCACCATCTTTGATTAACAAGCTAGTCAAGTGGAGGCATACTAGGGGCACCCGGTTTTGTCTATGTATTCACACATGTACTAAGTTTCCGGTTAATACAAATCTAGCATGAATAATAAACATTCATCATGATCTAAGGAAATATAAATAACAACTTTATTATTGCCACTAGGGAATATTTCCTTCACGTGGGAACCAGCTCTGACCGCCAAGCCATGCCGGATGAGGTATTAATCACACCCCTACCCTTTTGCGTTTGGATTTGAGGGGGATTTGGCAACAAGATACGGGGAGATTTGAGACGATAGAGTTGTGATTGGCTGGGTGTCGGCATAATCCAATGGAGGAGACAATGGAGCTTAGGTACATTTGAGCACATGTGTTTTTGCGCCTGCAAGGTGTTTACTGAACCTGCTAGATGCTAGAGAATATTGGTAAATTTCTAGCTTTTAATCTTGCAATTAGGTAATAGTTAGGACTCGTGATGTAGAAATTTAGAGTGATGCAGTTGCAATCTCATGGCACTATTAGTGCCATTAGTAAGTTTCATCTTATTGATTTGAGAGAACCTGATTGTTCTATACCTTGGATAGAAAGGAAATTAAATTGAGATTTTGTAAGACACAAATGGTAACTTAACATGTGTTCACATGCCAAATTCGCCATGATTTTAGAAAATCAAATTGCCAAATTGCCATGTGGCCAATACATTTTATTTACATTTTTCATGATCAACAGAGCAAACTTTTCTAAAGTTGCCATGTGACCTTGTGATCGTTACAAATTTTGCCACATATCCATGATTTGTATATTTAGTTACTTCAGGAAAAATGGTTGCCATGATTCACATAACAAAGGTTCAAAAGTTTTGATGTGACATTTTTTTAAATAAATTCTTGATTTTATATTTCCCCCTAAATTTGCCATGCACTAGTACACCTTTTTTTCTACACTTGCCATGATATCACACGGCTTCCTAAACTTGCCGTATGACCAGTATAAAATTATTCCAAAATTCCATGACTTAGAAAGAAAATTTCTAAATTTTGCCATGATATGTGTAATTTCTATGATCTAGATTGCAAAATTTCCTAAATTTGTCGTGTGACCTGTACAATTTTTCTTCTTTCTAAATTTACCATGAATTAGAAATCAAAATTTCTAGGATTTGCCATGATGTATGTATATGTGTCATGGGGTATATACAATTACATACTATGATGATTTTTTTTCATGGGAACCTTTTTTATTACAAAAACTGCTAGCACATTTAATGTGGAATTTCTATGTGCAAAACCTAGTCATTTCCATCTAAAAAAACTATTGAAACAGAAAAATCAGAACAAAACCCATATGAACACAAGTTGCCATGGTTGTGTATGAAGTATATTTTTGTAATATATATTTACCATGATCTAGTTGCCATGCGACCAGTAAAAAAATCATCTACATTTTTCATGAATTAGAGAACAATTTTCCTAAAGTCACAATGATATTTTTAGTTTTGCCATGATGTCTACTTGCCACAGGGTACATATAGTTACATTCAATGATGCTTCTTTTTGCCATGGGAAATAAAGTTGTGGTATCAAACAACTGCAAACACATGTAATGTGGAATTGCCAGGGTGCGAAACCTAGTACTTGTCATCTACAAAAGTAACAAACATAAAAAGTCTGCAAAAGAACCTATATAAACACAAGTTGACATCATTAGAACACACAATTAACCAGCACACCAAACTTTTTTCAATTGCCACTTGAGCGGTAGAACAACAGTGCCATGATTTTTCATGTACATGTAGATAGTTGCCATGATTTTTGTGAATAAATGTCTAAAGTTATCATGAGTTAGAGAACAAATTTTCTAAGACTTTGCTATGCTATCCGTTGATTTCTAAATTTACTATGTTATCCCTGATTTTTTTTGACAAGTTACCATGTTTACGTGATTTTCTCTAAAACTAGTATGTTACGGCAATTTAGGTTCGTGTCAATTTTATGCATTTTTTTGCTGGCAAATTAATGCATTTTTTTTGTCCTTTGTTATGATTGTTTGGCATGGCAATTTAGGTTCACTGGTAAATTTATGTGTTTTTGTATTGGCAAATTTATGCATTGTTTTATTTTCTTAATATTTTTTTGAGATGTCAATTTTAGGATCCTGGCAAACTTATGCATTTTGTTCGTTAAGATTGTTTGACATGAAAATTTAGGGGGCTCTGACAATTTTATGCACTTTTGTCTTCTTTGTTATGATTGTTTGGGATGGCAAAGGTTAGGGACCTCCCAAATTTATGTTCTTTTTTCCTGCCAAATTTATGTGTTTTTTTCCTTTTTTTTCTATCAAAGAACCATCGTCTTTTGTTGATGGCAATTTATTTTTTTGGTAATGCTATCTAGGGAACACCCCAGATCCGTCTGATTAGGATCAGACGGTGATGAAACTTTTGCACCACGAACTCCTCGGATTTAAACGAATTGCCATGGCAGTTTTAAAAATTGCCAAGCCCCATAGAAGAAACTGCCAGCCACACTGCCCGCAAATGCCATCCTAGCCGGCGAACGATCGTTGGCTATTCACATCAATTTATTTTGTAAAAAAAAAAAAGACAGCTAACTAGGCCTAGTATGTTTCAACCGGTTCTAAAAAATACTTCGTTTTTCGTGCGCTCCCCTGGCTTCAGGGCCCAGCTGGGCGTCACGCAGAACCTCCCCTGGAACGAACGCCTCGAGAGAACAGCATATGTCCGTCTTGGCAATTGCTAATAATTATCATGAAGCTAATCGCAAACATAATACTAATAGAGAGATGCAGTGGACGAAACAAGGTCTCATGTTCATAAAGGTAAATATTGATGCGGCCTTTTTTGTTGATGAAAGTGCAGGAGCTTCGGCAACAGTAATTAGAGATGATAAAGTGAACTTTTTAGCAGCGCAATGCAAATATATACCTCATGTTGCAGATGCAATGATGGCTGAAGCAATGGTGATGCGTAATGGTCTGGTGTTTACAAACTCCGTAGGGTTTCCTCGTGTGGAGGCAGACTCAGATTCCTTCATAAACTTCTAATCAAGCGACGCGTGTGCTAGTTAACTTTTTTATTGTAATAAGACCTTTTTAAGATGAACAGATGATCCCCGGATTGTTTGATCCCTTCGCTTGTGAAGGATGTAATGCCTATTTTAAATCAATATAAAGCTAGCCATGATGATTTTTTCTTAAAAAAAGTTTCTAAATTTGATCGTACAACTCAAAACAACCAATAGAAAAAATTCCTAACATTCTAGGGTAGTAGAATTCTAAAATTGCTATGAAAATCCTTTCGATGGAAGAGACCCTAAAATCCTTTCAGTTACCTACCAATGCCTCTTTGTAAACATTCAAGGGCTCCTTGGTCTCGACGTAGGCAAACATCCGGTCAATAAGGCACGGGAGAGAAAGTATTTCCTCGTCTAGGTCCTTGTTGTCTCTAATCTGCACCACGCCGTCCGGCAACCTCGCCGCTTCACTCACCTTGTGCCCGTACATCTTGCGGTCTCGATATGCGAGGATGTAGTCGCCATGTGCGAAGTGCGGCACCACGAGGTCCCGCCTCAGCCACGGCTGCTGCTGCCGCAGCCTGTGCGCCTCCACGATGTACCGGGGGCTCCATCCCTCGCCCTCCAGAACCCACACCGTCAGCCAGTCGTCGCCGCTGATGGCAACGTCCAGCCTCCCGTGCACCTTCGTCAGGCGGCAGTTGCCCGGTTGGGCCGGCACGGGCAGAGGCGCGGTGGGCGTGACGCTCTCGTCTTCAAGGTCGAACGACATGATCTTGGCGGCGTCCTCCGTCTCCGCGACCCAATACACCGCGCCGTCGACGTCGGCGAGGCGGTAGGTGCCGTGGACGCACCTGGCGTCGGGGCCGACCTGCAATTCCCGCCACGACGCCTCCCCCAGTGTGAACACGTGCACCGTGCCGGGCTCCCAGAACCGGTCGAAGTGGCGCGGGACGTGCACCACCTTGTACCGCCCCGTCGCAGGGTGCCGCGCCAGGATGTACGTCTGGTGCCACGTCATGGTGCAGGTGCTGTTCCACAGCAGCCGGACGGCGGCGTCGGACAGCGGCAGCGGCGGGACGGCGAGCGATTGGCCGGTCGACGGGTTGGCCAGCATGACGGCGCCGCCGGGCACCCTGTCATCGCACAGGCACACGAGGCCGTTGCAGGTGCCGACCATGCTCATGGAACCGTAGATTGCAGGCATGGAGTGGTCCGTCGACCACGACGGTTCTCCGCCGCCCTCCGGCGGCAGGACGACGTCGCCGACGTACGCGAGGCCCTTGGGGCTGAAGGCGAGGATCTTGGGGCGGCTGCGCAAGTCCATCGCCTAGAGCTGGTCGACGACGTCGCGCCAGTGCCGGCAGACGAGGCGAAAAGGGCAGCGCGCGTTGGGCGGCAGCCGCAGCTGCTCCATGATGTGCCCCAGGGCGTCCGCCGGCAAGTCCCTGCAGCAGCTGTGATTGGCCTCGTCCATCGGCTAAACGCAAGTGCGTACGTGCAACGGCGCGAGATGTGCCGGCAGCCCTCGACCTACCCTGATCTCGTTGGGTCTCGTACGTGTCGCTGCCTTTCCGTTGTATAAGAAACCCGTTCGTACGTTCGTCTGGGGTTCGTGCCCGTTTCAGACTCCAATCTGACGCTCCGCCCTTCTAATCCTACGGCAAAAAACATGGCCTGATCCCACCTAAAAAGTGTCGATCACTACAAGTATATTGTAGGTATCAGAAATATAAGTTCGATAAATCCTAGCTGCGTGGAGTAAATGTTTTTTTTAATGATGGAGATAATGATTGGAAATAACTTCTTAGATTTAAGTACAAATCAAATATCCTTTGGTCCAGAACTAGGGTGGATCCTCCTTTTTAGAAGAGTATCACTTGGGCATTTTCTGCTGCAAAAACTTTTTATAAGTGGATCCCTGGGAATGAGAGGAATGTGTCCATTTGGCATGTCCTCGTGTCAAAACCGGCGGATCTCGGGTAGCGGGTCCGGAATTGTGCGTCTAAGGGGATGGTAACAGGAGACAGGGGACACGATGTTTACCCAGGTTCGGGCCCTCTCTATGGAGGTAATACCCTACTTCCTGCTTGATTGATCTTAATGATATGAGTATTACAAGAGTTGATCTACCACGAGATCGTAGAGGCTAAACCCTAGAAGCTATCCGATGGTATGATTGTTGTATATCTCTATCGACTAGCCTGGCCTCGGTTTATATAATGCACCAGAGGCCTAGGATAACAAGAGTCCTAGCTGAATACGCCGGTGGGGGAGGAGTCCTTGTCTTCATCGCCAAGTCTTGTGGAATCTTCCTTGTATGTGGCAGCTGTCCCGACTGGCCCATGAGTATACGGCCATGGGGGTCCTCGGCCCAATCTAACAGATCGGGAGATGACGTGGTGAGTACCCCCTAGTCCAGGACACCGTCAGTAGCCCCCTGAACCGGTCTTCAAGTTTAGGGACGCTCCTCGATTCTTCCGAACCGTTCTTCATCTTCAGTCGTCGGTCTTGAAAACTGGTTCAACAAATCTTCTCATCTTCGATCTTGAGGATCGCCGAAATGCATTCGACGAGTTTACACGTCGGGTATCCGAGGAGCCCTTTTAAGTTTCCGGCCTTTATCAATGCCTTATTATTTTTATGCCACACCTCGGGTTTGAAGTTGTTCCCGGGCGGCAGCATCCTCTTGCGTCCGAGCTCCAACGCCGGACTGCATTCGAGGTATCTTTTGCAGCCGAGCACCAATGCCGGACTGCTTCCCAGTTCTAACGTCGGACTATGTAGCCGAGCTCCAACGTCGGACTGTATCCGAGCTCCAACGCCGGACTATGTATCCGAGCTCCAACCCGGACTGTATCCGAGGTGTCGTAAATCACCTTGGTTCAAAGAAGTATGAAGGAGTTTAGCCGAGCTTAATACCGGAAATGCCCTCTATGGAGCCAGCCACTAGCGCCCGAGCTTTATGCCGGACTGCTTCCGAGGTGGTGCACCACCCCGAATGTGGGCCGAGTTTTGTCAATATTTTTGATTGGTGCAATTTATTCTCTGCCGAGATACATAGCCAGTAGCCCTCAAGGTGGGTATCGGTCCAAAACCCAAGATGCACATGAAGGATGACATAAGACCGCTGATCCCCGTAGCTGCTGAGACTCAGGTTGATTTGCAAAATCGGTCTGAGGATCAAGTCCTAGCTCGACAGAATACTTCGGGACACAAAAAGCGGCGTGCTCAGTCCTCAAGACTCAGGTTGGGTGCGGCCGACCAACCTGAGGATCAAAATCTCCTCGGAGACTGTATTACACTTAAAATTTTCTGCATTGGACAGACAATGCAGTAGCCCCCGAGACACTGGTCGGGTGGCAACACCAGATCAGGGGATCGATGTGCCCCTTTAATATTTGTAAATAATAAGCCCGAAGCCCAGTAGCCCCCGAGCCTTAATGCGGGCACGGGAGGCCGAATTAAGGATCGATATCCATAGTAAAATCACAAATTATGTGTAATGACCCTATGTATCCAAGTACTTTACGTCATTAATGCTCGGATCCGCATTGTACAATGAAGGAAATATGCCCTAGAGGCAATAATAAAGTTATTATTTATTTCCTTATTTCATGATAAATGTTTATTATTCATGCTAGAATTGTATTAACCGGAAACATAATACATGTGTGAATACATAGACAAACATATAGTCACTAGTATGCCTCTACTTGACTAGCTCATTAATCAAAGATGGTTATGTTTCCTAACCATAGACATGTGTTGTTATTTGATTAATGGGATCACATCATTAGGAGAATGATGTGATTGACATGACCCATTCCGTTAGCCTAGCACTTGATCGTTTAGTATATTGCTATTGCTTTCTTCATGACTTATACATGTTCCTATAACTATGAGATTATGCAACTCCGTTTACGGAGGAACACTTTGGGTGCTACCAAACGTCACAACGTAATCGGGTGATTATAAAGGAGTACTACAGGTGTCTCCAAAGGTACATGTTGGGTTGGCGTATTTCGAGATTAGGTTTTGTCACTCCGATTGTCGGAGAGGTATCTCTGGGCCCTCTCAGTAATGCACATCACTATAAGCCTTACAAGCAATGTAGCTAATGAGTTAGTTACGGAATGATGCATTACGGAACGAGTAAAGAGACTTGCCGGTAACGAGATTGAACTAGGTATTGGATACCGACGATCGAATCTCGGGCAAGTAACATACCGATGACAAAAGGAACAACGTATGTTGTTATGCGGTTTGACCGATAAAGATCTTCGTAGAATATGTAGGAGCCAATATGAGCATCCAGGTTCCGCTTATTGGTTATTGACCAAGAATAGTTCTAGGTCATGTCTACATAGTTCTCGAACCCGTAGGGTCCGCACGCTTAAGGTTTCGATGATGCTTATATTATGAGTTTATGAGTTTTGATGTACCGAAGGAGTTCGGAGTCCCGGATGAAATCGGGGACATGACGAGGAGTCTCGAAATGGTCGATACGTAAAGATCGATATATTGGACGACTATATTCGGAGTTCGGAAAGGTTCCGAGTGATTCGGGTATTTTTCGGAGTACCGGAGAGTTACGAGAATTCGCCGGGGAGTATATGGGCCTTATTGGGCCATACGGGAATAGAGGAGAAAGGCCGAAAGGAAGGAGGCGTGCAGCCCCCCTCTAGTCCGAATTGGACAAGGGTGCGGCCCCTTTCCTTCCTCCTCTCCCCTCTTTCCCTCCAACAAGGAAGGAGGGAGTCCTACTCCCGGTGGGAGTAGGACTCCTCCGGCGCGCCTCCTCCTAGGGTCGGCCGCACCCCCTCCCCTTGCTCCTTTATATACGGGGGCAGGGGGGCACCCCAGGACACACAAGTTGATCTACGGATCGTTCCTTAGCCGTGTGCGGTGCCCCCCTCCACCATATTCCACTTCGGTCATATTGTCGTGGAGCTTAGGCGAAACCCTGCGCCGGTGAAGTCATATCGTCGCGGAGCTTAGGCGAAGCCCTGCGTCGGTGGAGCATCATCATCGTCACCACGCCGTCGTGCTGACGGAACTCATCCCCGATGCTTGCTGGATCGGAGCCCGGGGATCGTCATCGAGCTGAAGTGTGCTGAACACGGAGGTGCCGTACGTTCGGTACTTGGATCGGTCGGATCGTGAAGACGTACGACTACATCAACCGCGTTGTTATAACGCTTCCGCCACGGTCTCACGAGTGCGTGGACAGACACTCTCCCTCTCGGTTGCTATGCCATCACCATGGTCTTGCGTGTGCGTAGGAAAATTTTGAAATTACTACGTTCCCCAACAGTGGCATCCGAGCCAGGTTTTATGCGTTGATGTCATATGCACGAGTAGAACACAAGTGAGTTGTGGGCGATATAAGTCATACTGCTTACCAGCATGTCATACTTTGGTTCAGCGGTATTGTGAGATGAATCGCCCGGACCGACATTACGCCAGACGCTTACGCGAGACTGGTTTCACCGCTTGAGCACTCGTTGCTTAAAGGTGACCGGCGGGTGTCTGCTTTCTCTCACTTTAGTTGAACCGAGTGGCTACGCCCGGTCCTTGCGAAGGTTAAAACAGCACCAACTTGACAAACTATCGTTGTGGTTTTGATGCGAGGTAAGAACGGTTCTTGCTCAGCCCGTAGCAGCCACGTAAAACTTGCAACAACAAAGTAGAGGACGTCTAACTTGTTTTTGCAGGGCATGTTGTGATGTGATGTGGTCAAGACGTGATGCTATATTTTATTGTATGAGATGATCATGTTTTGTTGAAGTTATCGGCAACTGGCAGAAGCCCTATGGTTGTCTCTTTGTTGCATAAGATGCAAGTGCCAAATAATTGCTTTACTTTATCGCTATGCGATAGCAATAGTTGCAAGAGCAATAGTTGGCGAGGCGACCATGTGACGACACATTGATATAGATCAAGATGATGAAGATCATGGTGTCGTGCGGTGACGATGGAAATCATGACGATGCTTTGGAGATGGAGATCAAAGGCACAAGATGATGATGGCCATATCATGTCACATATTTTGATTGCATATGATGTTTATCTTTTATACATCTTATTCTGTTTGGCTTGACGGTAGCATTATAAGATGATCTCTCACTAATTATCAAGAAATGTTCTCCTGGGTATGCACCGTTATGAAAGTTCTTCGTCTTTGGGACACCACGTGATGATCGGGTGTGATAGGCTCTACGTTCAAATACAACAGGTGCAAAACAGTTGCGCACGCATGGAATACTCAGGTTAAACTTGACGAGCCTAGCATATACAGATATGGCCTCGAACACGGAGACCGAAGGTCGAACGTGAATCATATAGTAGATATGATCAACATAGTGATGTTCACCATTGAAACTACTCCATCTCACGTGATGATCGGACATGGTTTAGTTGATATGGATCACGTAATCACTTAGAAGATTAGAGGGATATCTATCTAAGTGGGAGTTCTTAAGTAATATGATTAATTGAACTTTAATTTATCATGAACTTAGTCCTGGTAGTATTTTGCAAATTATCAATAGCTCGCGTTGTTGTTTTCATATGTTTATTTTAATATGTTCCTAGAGAAAACTGTGTTGAAAGATGTTAGTAGCAATGATGCGGATTGGATCCGTGATCTGAGGTTTATCCTCATTGCTGCACAGAAGAATTATGTCCTTAATGCACCGCTAGGTGACAGACCTATTGCAGGAGACGTTATGAACGTTTGGCTAGCTCAATATGATGACTACTTGATAGTTTAGTGCACCATGCTTAACGGCTTAGAATCGGGACTTCAAAGACGTTTTGAACGTCATGGACCATATGGGATGATCCAGGAATTGAAGTTAATATTTCAAGCAAATACCCGAGTTGAGAGATATGAAATCTCCAACAAGTTCTATAGCTAAAAGATGGAGGAGAATCGCTCAACTAGTGAGCATGTGCTCAGATTGTCTGGGTACTACAATCGCTTGAATCAAGTGGGAGTTAATCTTCTAGATAAAATAGTGATTGACAGAATTCTCTCGTCACCATCACCAAGTTAGTAGAACTTCGTGATGAACTATAATACGCAAGGGATGACGAAAGTGATTCCTAAGCTCTTCGTGATGCTGAAATCAACGAAGGTAGAAATCAAGAAAAACATCAAGTGTTGATAGTTAACAAGACCACTAGTCTCAAGGAAAAGGGCAAAGGGAAGAAGGGGAACTTCAAGAAGAACGGCAAGCAAGTTGCTGCTCGAGTGAAGAAGCCCAAGTCTGGACCTAAGCACGAGACTAAGTGCTTTTGCTGCAATGGAACTGGTCCTTTGAGCGGAACTACCCCAAGTATTTGGCGAATAAGAAGGATGGCAAAGTGAACAAAGGTATATTTGATATACAGATTATTGATGTGTATTTTACTAGTGTTCGTAGCAACCCCTCGGTATTTGATATTGGTTCAGTTGCTAAGAGTAGTAACTCGAAACGGGAGTTGCAGAATGAACAGAAACTAGTTGAAGGGGAAGTGACGATGAGTGTTGGAAGTAGTTCCAGGATTGATATGATCATCATCGCACACTCCCTATATTTTCGGGATTAGTGTTAAACCTAAATAAATGTTATTTAGCTTTTGCTTTGAGCATGAATATGATTTGATCATGTTTATTGCAGTACGGTTATTCATTTAAAGTCAGAGAATAATTGTTGTTCTGTTTACATGAATAAAACCTTCAATGGTCATACACCCAATGAAAATAGTTTATTGGATCTCGATCGTAGTGATACACATATTCATAATATTGATGCCAAAAGATGCAAAGTTAATAATGATAGTGCAACTTATTTGTGGCACTGCCGTTTGGGTCATATCGGTATAAAGCGCATGAAGAAACTCCATAGAGATGGATTTTTGAATCACTTGGTTATGAATCATTTGATGCTTGTGAACCGTGCCTTTTGGGCAAGATGACTAAAACTCCGTTCTCCGGAACAATGGAACAAGCTACTGACTTGTTGGAAATAACACATATATACCGATGTATGTGATCCAATGAGTGTTAATGCTCGTGGCAAGTATCGTTATTTTTCTGACCTTCACAAGATGATTTGAGTAGATATGGGTATATCTACTTGATGAAACATAAGTCTGAAATAGTTGAAAGGTTCAAAGAATTCCAGAGTGAAGTGGAAAATCATCGTAACAAGAAAATAAAGTTTCTGCGATCTGATCGTGGACATGAATATTTGAGTTACGAGTTTGGTCTTCAATTAAAACAATGTGGAATAGTTTCACAGCTCACGCCACCTGGAAAACCACAACGTTATGGTGTGTCCGAACGTCGTAACCGTACTTTATTTTGATATGGTGCGATCAATGATGTCTCTTACCGATTTACCAATATCGTTTTGGGGTTATGCATTAGAGACAGCTGCATTCACGTTTAATAGGGCACCATCTAAATCCGTTGAGACGACACCGTATGAACTATGGTTTAACAGTAAACCTAAGCTGTTGTTTCTTAAAAGTTTGGAGTTGTGATGCTTATGTGAAAAAGTTTTCACCTGATAAGCTCGAACCCAAATCGGAGAAGTGCGTCTTCATAGAATACCCAAAGGTAACTATTGGGTACACCTTCTATCACAGATCCGAAGGCAAGTTTTTCGTTGCTAAGATGGATCATTTCTAGAGAAGAAGTTTCTCTCGAAAGAAGTGAGTGGGAGGAAAGTAGAACTTGATGAGGTAATTGTACCTTCTCCCTTATTGGAAAGTAGTTCATCGCAGAAATCAGTTCCGGTGATTCCTACACCAATTAGTGAGGAAGTTAATGATGATGATCATGAAACTTTAGATCAAGTTGCTACCAAACCTCGTAGGGTCTTCCAGAGTAAGATCCGCACCAGAGTGGTACGGTAATCATGTTCTGGAAGTCATGTTACTAGACCATGATGAACCTACGAACTATGAGGAAGCGATGATGAGCCCAGATTCCGCGAAATGGCTTGAGGCCATGAAATCTGAGATAGAATCCATGTATAAGAACAAAGTATGGACTTTGATTGACTTGCTCGATGATCAGCAAGCCATGTTAAATAAATGGATCTTCAAGAGGAAGACGGACACTGGTAGTAGTGTTACTATCTACAAATCTGGAATTGTTGCAAAAGGTTTTCGACAAGTTCAAGGTGTTGACTACAATGAGATTTTCTCAACTGTAGCGATGCTTAAGTCTGTCCAAATCATGTTAGCAATTGCCACATTTTATGAAATCTGGCAAATGGATGTCAAAACTACATTCTTTAATGGATTTATTAAAGAAGAGTTGTATATGATGCAACCAGAAGGTTTTGTCAATCCTAAAGGTGCTAACAAAATATGCAAGCTCCAATGATCCATCTATGGACTGGTGCAAGCATCTCGGGGTTGGAATACACGCTTTGATAAGTTGATCAAAGCATATAGTTTTATCTGCACTTACGGTGAAGCCTCGTGTTTACAAGAAAGTGAGTGGGAGCACTACTGACATTTACGATAAGTATATGTGAATGACATATTGTTGATCGGAAATAATGTAGAATTATTCTGCAAAGCATAAAGGAGTATTTGAAAGGAGTTTTTTTTAAAGAAAGACCTCAGTAAAGCTACTCACATATTGAGCATCAAGATCTATTGAGATAGATCAAGACGCTTGATAAGTTTTTTCGATAAGTACATACCTTGTCAAGATTTTGAAGTAGTTCAAAATGGAACAGTCAAAGAAAAGTTCTTGCCTGTGTTGCAAAGGTGTGAAATTGAGTAAGACTCAAATCCCGACCACGGCAGAAAATAGAAAAGAGAATGAAAGTCATTCCCTATGCCTCAGTCATAGGTTCTATAAAGTATGCTATGCTATGTACCAGACCTATTGTATACCTTGCTCTAAGTTTGGCAAAGGAATACAATTTTTGATCTAATAGTAGATCACTGGACAGCGGTCAAGAATATCCTTAGTGAGGACTAAGGAAATATTTCTCGATTATGGAGGTGATAAAAGAGCCCGTCATAAAGAGTTGCAACAGTGCAAGCTTTTACACTGATCCAGATGACTCTAAGTCTCAATCTGGATACATATTGAAAGTGGGAGCAATTAGCTAGAGTAGCTCCGTGCAGAGCATTGTAGACATAGAATATTTGCAAAATACATACGGCTCTGAATGTGACAGACCCGTTAACTAAGCTTCTCTCACGAGCAAAACATGATCATACCTTAGTACTCTTTGGGTGTTAATCACATAGCAATGTGAACTAGATTATTGACTCTAGTAAACCCTTTGGCTGTTGGTCACATGACGATGTGAACTATGGGTGTTAATCACATACAGATGTGAATATTGGTGTTAAATCACATGATGATGTGAACTAGATTATTGACTCTAGTGCAAGTGGGAGACTGAAGGAAATATGCCCTAGAGGCAATAATAAAGTTATTATTTATTTCCTTATTTCATGATAAATGTTTATTATTCATGCTAGAATTGTATTAACCGGAAACATAATACATGTGTGAATACATAGACAAACATATAGTCACTAGTATGCCTCTACTTGACTAGCTCATTAATCAAAGATGGTTATGTTTCCTAACCATAGACATGTGTTGTTATTTGATTAATGGGATCACATCATTAGGAGAATGATGTGATTGACATGACCCATTCCGTTAGCCTAGCACTTGATCGTTTAGTATATTGCTATTGCTTTCTTCATGACTTATACATGTTCCTGTAACTATGAGATTATGCAACTCCCGTTTATCGGAGGAACACTTTGGTGCTACCAAACGTCACAACGTAATCTGGGTGATTATAAAGGAGTACTACAGGTGTCTCCAAAGGTACATGTTGGGTTGGCGTATTTCGAGATTAGGTTTTGTCACTCCGATTGTCGGAGAGGTATCTCTGGGCCCTCTCAGACACTCTCCCCTCTCGTTGCTATGCCATCACCATGGTCTTGCGTGTGCGTAGGAAAATTTTGAAATTACTACGTTCCCCAACATACAAAACTTTGTTGACCGACCATCGGCTTCCACCTCCTTGGCCAATAGCCGAGGAGTGTTTTTCCTACTTTATAAAGCCATTATGAGGGCAAAGATTTACAACAAACAAGGCAATCTGGCCATACGGTTTTATAAACAAAGGTACATGGAGAGATATGTTATATTACTGTTTAACAGAAGAAATGTCTTCCAAAGAAAATAGTCCCGCTATCGGTTCCTTTCTTTGGGTTGTCATGCTAAGCATGATCATGAAACCTCAGCTCCAATGTAAGAGCAAAATACCGAGGATTTAGTTTGGGAGGCCAGTTAATAGCCCCCGGTAGTGTTCGGCGACAGACGAGGTCAAGCCGTAAACACTTCGGCCATTGTTATGAATGGCCCTTCGTTTAACACCGTCATCGGATCGCTGACCAGTTTACGCTTATTGTGACAGTCAGTTTTCGGCTTTCTCCACTGAGGTGCTTAACCATGTGAGCTGGAAGCACAATCGCAGTGGTTCTCCCTTTGCACACCTAGCCGAACAAAGAGGAACGTAGGAGGCGAGCGCAAGAGCCGGGCAACCCAACTATTGACCGAAGACACAATTCGAAACCGATGCATATATAGCAATATCCGAGAATCTTTTTGCCGAATCTCTAAAGGTGTCCGGCGTTGCACTGCGAGACTTGTGCTGAAAACACACAGATAGTTTAAAAGTGCCATAAGCTTGGAAAACCAAAAAAACGTCAGTAAAAACTTGACGTCCGAACAAGATCAAGTGTTCGGTGTCAATCCGAAAATTGGCCTTAGCAAAAGAAGTGCTTCTGTCGTGCTTTAACATGATACATCTTATCTCAAGACTTCAAGCGGGTCAGCCTACGACTTCAATCTCCTATCCTGAGGGCGGAGTACTTCTCATTAGGCCAGTTTACCAAACTAAACTCTAGCGGCTTTGAGAGAGAAATTAGGCTCCCCGGCTAGTGACCACACGCTCAGGTCGAAAAAAGGAGTGATAGATAATAATAATAATAATAATAATAATAATAATAATAATAATAATAATAATAATAATAATAATAATAATAATAATAAACTTTGCAACGACTAAGAAGAAGAACACTTATCATAAAACGGCTCATATAAATTTAAGAGCCCCCAAGTGACTTGGGTAAAAGAATGATTGTATGTACCGAGTACTTATATCATATCTATGTTCAACCGAACTTTAAACGTGTCTTAACCGACCGTCGGCTTCTCCCTCTTCGGTCAAGGACCGAAAAGTGTTATGTACTCCATCTGTCGAGAATATCGACGGTGTTTCCAATAACCAGGCAATCAGGTCATAAGGTCATAACAGACAAAAGCGCGCTTTCGGGGAACTTATGCTATATTACTTCAAAGTTTAAGAAGCATCTTCAAAGTAAATAGTACCCCCACCGATACCTTTCTTCGGTGCTCATTGTTATTATGAGACTTGTGCAATAGATTTTTTATACTCATGAGTTCCGTTGTGTGCCGACCATCATTGAAAACTATAAGAGCGCTAGCTTTCGGCTTCACCCAGTCTGAGGTCCGGCTCGGATGACCCGATCGTGACAATCGCAGAGGTACTCCCTTTACTCCTTAGCCGAACAATCGAGAACGTAGGGGTAAACACATGAGCGAGGCAACCCAGCTTGCAAATCGCTTAAGTCAATATGGTGCATATTGTGGCGTAATACACGAATAAGGAACGAAGTCGTACAAGTATAATCATATGCAAGAGGAAAAGCTTCATGAAGGAAGCCCCCAAATGAATTGGGTATTTGAATTTATGCGTCACAAACAAAGTTTGGACAAGGAAATTTTTTACAAGCAACATTTTTCCAAAAAAGTATAATGCTTGGTCGAACCAAACACAAGTGAGAAATTAAAGCTTTGAGCATGAAAGCGACTTAGCTGGTTAATGTGTTCAGTATTGATGACGCGGTCCGAACTTGATACGGGACAAGGTTCCATCCCCCAAGCCGGTCCCGAGATGGCGGAGCGGAGAGCTCGACACGCCGAAGTGGTGACATAGCACGGTCAATGCAGACCAGCAGAGTGACGCCGAAGTCCCCGGATCATTTTCCTGTGCACAAAAAATGGTGCAAACAGGAGATAATAGTAATAAAAATATCATTGCATAATATATAATTTATGCAAAGTGAGTAATAAAAGAAATATGGCCTGGCGCCGAAGTCAATGTCGATGCAGGGCGTCGGCGTGATGCGGTAAAGGCGTGGCAAAGCCTGAATTCACAGGTCCGTCCGAGCTCCGGATGCGGCGTCACGGACTATGTCTGAAACTGACCGAACCACCATGCGATCGTCGCACGCGGCCACCATTTGATAGACCTGTGTACATATGATGGACAAACCAGAGTAATAATTCCTTGGCAAAAATGAACTCAAACAAGCAAAAAATACTGGGATTAATAGCATCTGGTTTATTTGTTGTAGCAATCCGAAGGAAGGTGATTCCCAAAATTCGGACTCGATCCGCTTACCCATTGCCTGATGGGCGATAAAACAACGGCATGGCAATGCTGGCAAAGGTTGGCTCGCCGAGGCAAAGCCCTCGGTCCAGCTAACGTGACAGAGCTGGTCGGCTAGTGACGCCGAAGTGTCCGGAGTAGGTTGATGAAGAGATGGCTAAGCCCCCGGTCCAGCCGAGATGTCGAAGTAGGTCGGCGTGATGGACACCAGCTTGAAGAAGCAATAGTGTGGCCCTGCCGATGCAGGTCGTGACGTGGTCGATGCCGGCTTGACGAAGCGACCGTGCGGCGATGCCGGTATGCCCACTCCGTGTAATCCGTGGGGCGGCGATGTTGGTGATGATTTATCCTTTGTGATGCCGGACTCTTGTTCGGCTTGCCGAGATGATGATCCGAAGAAGTTGAGCTCGGCTCAACAAAGTGACGACGTGTCTAGCGCAGGTCGGCAGCCGTGGAGCAATATTGCCGGACTGGTTTGACACCAGCATATGATGTTGAAGATCATGTTCAAAAGATCTTAAAGTTAGTGGGATGTGTTCGGGAACAAAACACAATACCCCATACAAAACTTCCTTCAAAAGGGATGTCCGATATCCCGTTCATAAAAAAGACGAACTCGAGTCGGATTCGTTTTCGCGCAGAAAACAGATCCGAAAAGTGATGGACTAATCGGAAGGTTCCCGGAGTTCGGACGGTCGGATCGAGCTGAAATTTTGAGAGGTGGTAGATATAGGAATTCCGCAGCCGATCAACGGTTGGATCTTCCAAAGAACGTCCGAGCTAGAAGCTGGACACCACGCCCTAAACACATCCAGATTTCCGTCCAGATTTGACAGGGCTCCGGTATATCATGGATTGCCAGAGATTCCTCCATCGGAACTCGATGATATTTTCCAGGGTTGTTGTAGACTCAATTCCGCACAATTCCACCAAAGTGATCGTTAAAAAGACACTTGAGGAGGCGGTGGCGGCGGACACAAGTTTTTTGTCCAGAAAAACAACACGGTCACCCGAGGGCGATGTTGACATTGAGCCCCCGGGCTCCCTAGATGATTCCTCCATGATCTTGATAGAGATCGGAGTTGATGTTTATAAAGGCCCTCATCCAAACATGACGATCGGAGGTAGGGCGCGGTCCTTGGTCAAACCAAGGTGACCAGTCGAGCTGGTGACGAAGATGCCATGATCATGATTGATCTGCAGGCGAGCCATCGACCTTTTGCCGAACACACAGCGGAACTATCAATGAAAGCACCAATGTCGGTGTCAAAACCGGCGGATCTCGGGTAGGGGGTCCCGAACTGTGCGTCTAAGACGGATGGTAAAAGGAGACAGGGGACACGATGTTTACCCAGGTTCGGGCCCTCTCTATGGAGGTAATACCCTACTTCCTGCTTGATTGATCTTGATGATATGAGTATTACAAGAGTTGATCTACCACGAGATCGTCGAGGCTAAAACCTAGAAGCTATCCTATGGTATGATTGTTGTATATCTCTATCGACTAGCCTGGCCTCGGTTTATATAATGAACCAGAGGCCTAGGATAACAAGAGTCCTAGCCGGATACGCCGGTGGGGGAGGAGTCCTTGTCTTGATCGCCAAGTCTTGTGGAATCTTCCTTGTATGCGGCAGCTGTCCGGACTGGCCCATGAGTATACGGCCATGGGGGTCGTCGGCCCAATCTAACAGATCGGGAGATGACGTGGTGAGTACCCCCTAGTCTAGGACACCGTCAGTGATTATTCAATTAAAACCAAGTTCTAGGATTTGTTTGTTATCTGTCAGCAACAAGATGCCTCAGTGGCCCAGGTTTGGGGTGGAGTGAACTTACAGTTAACCTTTAGAAGATGTGTGGATGAAGATACTTTACGTTCCTGGAATGAAATGCTAAATCTGGTTAGAGGGTTCACTCTGTCTAATGTTGCTGATAAGCCTGTGTGGACCTTAGAAAGTAGGGGTGTTTACTCTGTGAAATCTCTTTACAAAATGATCAATTTTGGAGGAGTGGTTTCTGTTTGGAAAGTTTACATCTGGAGAATTAAAGTTCCACCTAATATCCATGTATTTCTTTGGTTAATGGTGCATAACAAGAGTTTAACTAGGGATAATTTATCAAAGCGTCAGCATGTGCAGGATTTGACCTGTGTCTTCTGTAATGAACTTGAAAGTATTCATCATTTATTCTTTGAATGTGTGGTTGTCCGACAAGTTTGGCTGGTTTTCGCTGAGTGAGTTGAGATACATGTACCTGAATCATTCAAGTCTTTTAATCTGTTCTCGAAGAAGAAGAAAAATGCTATGATGCAATCAACTTAATCTCTGCTGCTACCTTATGGAGCTTATGATTGCTTCGGAATGAAATTGTTTTCCAGGGAAGAAGTTGGCGAAGTATCAGGTGTGCGCTGGATTTGGTGGGAAGACATATTCGCTAATGGAAAATCCTGTGTGTGGACTCCCAAGCTGCGCTACTCCTCCAATGCTTGAGGCTGCTCGACCACCATCGCAGGAAACTGCTTAGAATCGCTTGGCGGATGGATGGCTCCGGGAGAGTTATGTAACGGAGCCGCTTCTTCTTTGTAGCTCTGTTGCTTCTCTCCTTTTGGGCCTTAGACTCATGTGAAGTTTTTCTTCCAAGGGGGAGGTGTTTTGAGAACTTTAGTTATTCTCTCCTTGTAATAATTCTGCTACAACTGCGATCTGGCTGGAGCCGAGAGCTGTTAACAGTCTGTTATGGTTGCCTTTGCTTTTTTAATAAAAAGTTGGGGCTGGGGGGGGGGGGCTTTCGTTTCAAAAAATAAAACTCTATGTAGTACTCCCTCCGTCTCATAATATAAGAACTCTTATATTCTTATATTATGGGACAGAGAGAATACTAGTTTTTTAGGGATCCCGACTACTCCATGGCCGTCGATTGCTGAATGTTGTACGGAATAGCACTGTCTGGGATAGTAGTCATTCTGATGATAGACATAGATCAAACAATGCTTTATTAATTTATTTTTTGAGATCTCTCATACAGAAACAGTTCTGCACTCTTCCACGAATTTACACGCTAGTGTCTACTTATAGCAGCAGCACATGCGGTTGGGCTTTCCATTGTCCGGTGCACATTTGCCTTTCTCTAAGACAAAACCGTTATCTCTGCAGTAAATCTGGCACTGACTAGGGATTCCATTCACCGGGTCCTTGCAGCCTTGGTCCCAACCCACACAGAACTTGTTAAAACCTTCTCCATCTGCACACCCAAGCATATATATTTAAGCCATGGCCAAAGTTGTAGGTATATTATATATCGAGAGAGACATAACACAATCACTTGCAATTGTTTGATCATCGGAAAAATGTTCCAGGCCATTGTGTAGAGCAAAAATAAATATGAATATAATGAAAGTAATATACCTCTCACCCCGTAGGATGCATCACATGACAAGAAGGTGGCGGATATCACAAGAAGGGCCACCAAGCACAAAACCCCAGGGTTGTTCTTGAGAAGCGCCATGGGGAGGGGGTACACACTATTATTTTTCTCCTATTGTTGTACTTCCGGTCGATTTAGTTTCTCATTCTGTTGTTTATATAGAGGCACAACCTAGTTTTTTAGGCTATTATATTTGGCATTAATTATCTTCTTATATTTTGTGCATTTTGCCTGGAATTGACTGGAATCCTTTAATGACACACCCTCTATATATAGGTAGAAGTATATCTTTTTGAAATCCTCACTAGTTAGTTCGTAAGATTAGATCATATATAATTAAAAAAATATTGGATAGCTTGTATTCAGTACCTACCTAAATTAGACTAACCACAGATCCCGCATTTTAAATTGCGTCATTTTTAGTATTTTAGCTTTAAGTTTAGGAATTACAAATTACACTTTTACTAGTTAGATATACCTCATCCTTTATAGCTTCTTGAACAAAATATTAGAAATCGCTAAAGAGCGACTGTGTTCAGTATTGGTGTATTACAGTGAACTTTGATAATTCATTTGTTTAGTTGACTAGCTTTTGCTAATTTAAGCATTTTTATAACACTTATTTCGCCTCACATTCATTGAGAAACTTTGCCTTTGTTCTCCGACATATACTTAAATGAACCTAGCGGCTGGTGATCCTCTTGTCACCAGGAAACCATATAATACTTCTATTGTATACATACAAGAATGTTGGATGGAACTTGAGTTACCAAAGTAAATCTTGCACTGATGATTAATCCAATAATATGTGGGTTTGTTGCACAAACTTTTTTTTGAACCGTATGTTGCACAAACTGATTTAAAATATTCGCACTCAAGGAACACTTTCTTAAGTTTGCAAAAAAATTTGATTGATCCAATAATATAGGTGCTAGCCTAGTGTGTGTGGAGGATAATTTTGTTCTTGATGTTGGCCATTGATGTGTCTGGTGTCGCAATTGGCATGGTGTATCATGTGTTGTTTCCTCTCCATTGATGGAGGGTCCCAGGCCTACCCTTCACATTGTAGTTCTGACTTCTTCTCTCCCGCTAATGGGGGTGGCTAGTTTCATGGATCAATTTTCCATCGGTTTGTGGATATTGGGTGTCATATTCATCTGTTGTGCTTGTTGGGCCATTAGTGTGAGTGCGCTTTTGCCACTGTGGTATTCATTTTCGTTTGATCTTCTTTTCTTAACTATGAAACATTTTCTTAATCAATATAATAGGCACCACTCATAAGAAAAATCTATAGGACGTGGTATTTTTCTCATAAAATCAAACCCACTTCAAAACAAGCCACATACCTTCATATCAATGTACATATGTCAACATCCTCAGTTCCTCCCATCTCCCATCCACCCCAATTGCTGCCACTGACATGAGATCTGATGATGATTTCACCCAAAGACAAATAGTGCATCCATGAATAAAAAACACAGATACAAATCATTTGTGTATCTAACCGTGCATTCATATGACTATATGCTTACATATCTTTGTTAGCCATGGTAGCTTTTTGCCAATTGATACCTTTTAGTCACGTCATGCAAACTAGGGGGGCTAGAGGATGTGAAGTGTTGAAGGTTCGTAGGACGATGCAGCTAGGAGGCCAGAGATTGAAAAAATACAAGCACACACATGTGTAGACCGTGCCAATGTCATCGCCTACTATTACATCAGAAAATAAGGAGATGAAAACATAATCATCACTGGTAGTTGAAGCTAATCTTTTGAAATGTGTCTCTCGTGATGCATGAAGCAAAAAATGGGGAAGACGAATTAGGGAAGAAGACAAATTGCTTTGATATGTGCCTTTACATGCGGCATCTTTTGAAGTGGGACCTATAGAATTTTCTTCGTAAAGCTTCGCCTCATTTTTGGACAAAATATTTTAGAAGAATTAAGATCAAAGTTCAACCTCGAATAATTTTATCCTATATTGCATACTATACTTTTATGCTAAAAGTAGATCAACAAATTTACCCCGCACATCCAGCCCATGTTAAATTGCAGCCAAAGCTCAAATACTACTTGACTTGACGTCTCTTGCATGACTCATAGTAAAAAACATAATTTTTCTTTGGCTTAGTTCCAAATATACATTCCAAGATTAGCTTGTAGCCTAACAACCTATGATCCATAATTAGGCGTTGAATGTCTGCGTTGTTACACGGACACACAGTAGCCTTCATCAAGGCTCTAGCTATTTACATGCTCACAACCATGTCAAGGGTGCAATCAAGGTTTTAATTCTAGTACGGATACATGTGAGGTCACTGGATGATAGAAAGTATAAGAAAGGCCCGCTTAGCATGGCTGAAAATTTAGGACATTATAATTGAGCCACTTCCAGCCCTCTTGCGTCTTCGACATTTTCGCTCTCTCTGATTCAGAGATTTTCTCTGAGAAATTTGAGAGGACTTCTAATGTTAGGTGGTCTTTACAATTGTAATCTACCAAAAAAAGAATGATATATTTATTCTACTGTGTTGATTAAGTTTTATTTATTTATGAATTAATGTTTTTATTGAATCACATCTTGGTTAAATCGCCTTGTTTCCTTTGTGCTTAGCATTCAAATATAAAAGTCTAGAATGCACATTTACATGGATAATATGTCATCATCTTCAAACTAGACCCCATGATTAGTGGAATTTACAGTTCAAAATAGTTTGGGAGCATCTCAAAATTTCTTCGTTGCTTGTATAGAGGAAATGGCTAATTCTCCAATGGTTAAATATTTTCATGCATTAATGTTCTATTCCTATTTTGTATGAGCATCATTTTTTGTGAGTATTGTATGAGCATTGTTAATTTGGTGAATTAACTAGTACAATAACTATGTACCTTGCTATTAAATATTTACCCAAATTTTACATTCAAAGTAAATTTCATGATAAATTCTACATACAAAATAAAAATGTACATATCTTATTTACTGGATCATATATTTGGTATCTATAATTAATTAGCACTATCAAATGTTCTCTTTGTGTCAAGCCGGTGACCTTTGAGTCTTACCATTATTTTCTCAAAATACTTATCCTTATTTTTTTCTGGTGTAATTTTAGTCAAGTTTCTCATATTTTTTATTTCACACTCAATCACTCGCCATTGCCATCAAGAAATGAGCGACTCCCTCATTTACAAACCGAATGGTAAAATGTTCTATTTATAATTACAAATCATATTTGAAGACGCTGATCGGCAGGAGTAGGAACGATACGTAGAGATGTTGAAGTAATATGTCATCGTCTCATCATGCAAAAAATTATTGCATTGCTCGGTCTTCCCTCGAAGTAGAGAGTAGTGGGGTGATGGAGGTTATTGCCTTTTTTCTTTTGAAACGATGGATAAAACCCCCAGCCTCAGCTACACTGGTGAACTCACCTCTGTACTGCAAATTTACTATGGTAATGTCACTACTAGTCTATCAAGCAATGTTGCAGTCAAGGCACATGATGTTTGGCTGAAGGAGATTGAAAAAGCTGATAGGTTTGTGTGAGATTGTGATCACGAAATTAGAGAATAAAACATGTTTCACATGTGCTAGGTAATCATGTGAGAAGTGCAAGGCCCCAAAGGCACTGCTTGTTTGTTGCGCCATACACCAAAGTCTAGTTCACATCTAGTTTTAGTGTATAATGTAATGCTATGCATGAGCAATAAAATCTCACATATATCCTGCGAAAATTTATAAGATGTGCTTACCACCACGTTATCTCGCCATGGCCGAGGTGCAATCATGGGTGGATGATTTTGGTCCTAACATTTTGACCAAATTACAGGAAAGACCGAGAGCCAACTAGTGGTAGGATGGTTTGGAGGAGGTGGTACCCCCATCTAACCCGAGGTCTCTTTGGTTTGAAGATTTTTTTCAGAGAATTTTGTGGAGATATCTTTAAGGTTTTCTTGAATGGATATTTGGTGACAAGGGTAATGATATGTAAATAAAAGAATAGTTATCGACTCTGACTTATGAACAAAAGTTAAGTGCACCCTATGAAAAATAGGATTAGTGCGTGAATTGTGTCCACGCGGTGTCATTTGATGTAAACAATTATCGCTAATGTAGCAGTTCATCGTGTTTTGACAAAATAAATGCCTAGTATTTTCTCCCTTAATAAATACCCCAGTGAAGGAAATACACAATAGACCTATAGAAAATTGAGCACATTCAAGTTGGTCTGATGATATTGATGAGTGTTGTTTTTACGCTCATCACACCTGAGTTTAAACCAGTTTATTTCATAAAACCCAAGATATCCACTCCAATATTGCTACTAATGCCGAATGAATGCAAAGGATTCCAAAATCCTATCTTTAGTTTGTTTCCACCAAAATGGGGCTATACATGGACAAAATCAAGCACATTACTCCTATAAAGGATGGTGGAGTATAGTCTATGACATCATCTAGTCCATCCCCAAAATGATGCCTACTCCTTGGCCTTCAAGAACTATGAGGTCGGTAGGAAAGTTGGGCTTCCCAATCCTCAGGGTGGCTTGGGTACAACCCTGGTTTGCTATCATTTCAGCCTTAGGTGAACTAACTCTGAAAGGCTTTCTAAGGGTTTTGGTAGGCATGTTTTGTTTTTCTACAAAGCCCCCCAATATGAATGAGTGTGATGCTCTGGAATCAAAGAAAACAAATGGCGAGAGTGAGTTAAGCTTGAACTTACCCACAACATCATCAGGTGCACCTTCTGGAATGGGTTGGGTTTCACTGGTGCACTTTCCATCTTCTCCAATGCAGTCACCGACATAATCTCCCATCTGCCTGCAACGGTAACACTGCACCTCACTCATTTCCTTCTTTGGCACAAACTGGCGGCTAGCGTTTCCTGCTCTTTTGTGGGATTGGTTCTCCTTGCTACAGTGGTGTTCCTTGTTGAAGTGACCAGGTTTGCATGTTGGGTTGTGGTGTTGGCCTCCAGCGGCGTGGTTTGGCTTGTGGCCTCCATGATTCACAAGTGCTCCAAACTTCTCACTTCCATAGCTGATGTCTCCCTCATAGCGGGGCTTTTGGTATGGAAGGTGTAGTTCTTGTGCTGCCCGAACTTCCTCTTACGGTTTTGTATCAGCTGTTTCTTATCCTCTACGATAATTTCCATGTCTACCATTTCTTGGTATGACGGTGCATGTGAAGTGGCTAGCGAAGTGCAATCTCATCGTTGAGTTCTTCTAGAAATCTTTCCCTGCATGCAGCATCAGTCTTAACATCCTTTGATGCATAGCGTGCGAGGTAGTTGAAATCATCAACGTAGCCAACAATGCTACAAATCCCTTGGCGTAAGTTCCTACAATCTCTATTATTCATGCTCAAGGCTCCTACTGAGACATGGGCCATGTGGGAAACATCTTATAACGAGAGCATGTCACTTCCCCAATGCGATCGGTGACCTAATAGTTTTCCCACTAGGTTGCTGCTGGTCCTTCCAGAAAGTGAGCAACAAACCTTATGCTTTTTTCATCAATGCAGTCAATAGTCACTAGACACTTGTTGATCAACCCGAGCCAGTTGTCAGTCGGAATGGGTTCAGGTGAGGTTGTAAATGTTCATGGGCGTAGCCTCAGGAAACTGGTAAGTGGGTCACCTTGAGGTGGTGGTGTTGGAGGAGCTGGCAGTGGAGGGTTATTGTTGTTGTTGGAAAGGTTCTGGGTCATGAGTTGGATCAACTGCACTTTCCCTGCCAACAACTATTGGATCCCATTCGACATATCGCCACTAGCTTCTCCATCATCAGTGTTACGGTCACACCTTGGCGGCATCTGGTAGTTTGAGCACAAATGATAATTTAGACAGAAGAGGGTCTAAAGAGTTCCTACCTGTCGTGGAATTGTCACGTCAGATGTCCTAGTGTGAGGACTTAGTCATGAGGCCAACGCATCTATGTGGTAGCTTGAGAGGGGTTGAGCGGAATCAAGAGACGCAACACAAGACAAGGATTTAGACAGCTTCGGGCCCCGGGAAACATCATCCGGTAACAACCCTACATGTTGTTTGTGGCTAGGTCTCATTATCATCACGAGGGAGTCACCGTAAACCGGCTCTCCTAGTTATGTCTAGCCCTAAGATTCTTCATCCCCTCTTGGGGTGCCCTGCCCCTCCTTATATAAGTTGAAGGGGCGGGTTACGTGTAGAGTCCATCTTGGACTAAGACTTAAACTATTTTGACTTCTCTTCATGGGCTTCTTAACATCTGGGCTTCTTAACGTCTCGGGCTTATTAACCCCCGGCGACTCTGTCTGCTGGGTTGTTGTGACACCCCAAAATTTTAACCTTGTTTTGTTAATTAAAATTTTGCCCAGAAATTAAAAATTTTATTTTCTGGGCTCCCTTTTGATTTTTAGACCTTTTTCTCTCATGTTATTATGGAGTTTTCCCCAAAAAGAAAACTTTTCAAATATGTTATTGGACTTGTTTAACCTCTCAAGAAAAACTTTCTTTTATTAGTAGAACTAATTACATAATTAATTTGCTTGATCTTTATTTTCTTGAAAATAGTTTTTCCAAGATTATATGGCCATATTTGAACTACAACCATTTGATAAATTCACTTAAATTTCCAACCAAAATTTGGAGATGTCAGGTGATGTTTTAAAATCACTTTTATGCAAAAATATCTTTTATTCATGAAATATTTTGAGCTCTACACCCAATTTTCTTCTCTGGTCCAGTGGGCAATTTTGCACTGCAACTCATTTAAATATTTCTTTCTAGCTTCCACCAAAATTATGGGGTGTTGGTAGTAGCATATGATTCAACTTTATGCAAAAACCCAGTGTTATTCTTTGAAAAATTTGAGTGGATCAACCTCATCTTCATTCTGGTCCAACATGATGGTTTGTACAGCATCCATATTCTTACTTGCTCTTTGGCCCTTGATTCTTTCCCCAGCTTGTAAACCACCCTACAAAACCCCTAAGTCCAGGAGCATGCAACCATTGGAATAATTTTGGTTCATGAAATGATGCCATTTGCCTCCTGTCCAGATTTGAAGTTCTGCAAAACTTGCACTAGCAAGTTTGTGCTTTTCACAAACTAACCTCACCACCCTCTTGTTCATCTAAAGAGACACTGATCTGGAGATTTTGGCCACCCCAAGTTTTGCCCAGATGCCATTGGCATTTTGACAAACACCCTGAGTGCATAGCCAGATTTGGCATGATTTCAAGTCTACATTGTGAACTTGGTCTACTGACCAAACCACCTTGTCCCTTGAGCTTCCCTCTATCACTAATCTAGTTCTGTTGCTTGCCAACCTCACCCGGGACCCCTAGCATGCCCCGGCATTTCATCGAACACGTCCTGGGCGTGCTCTGGGCGCGCCCAAAGCGTGCGTTTGGCCCGCACGTGCGCCCGAGCCGACGCGTCGCCCCCTGGTTCGCCACCGCTCTGCAGGGCCGCGCCACACGCTCCCCTCCTCACATAAACGCCAAGCAGACCTCGCGGCGTCTCCGGCAGCCAAGGACTAGCCGCCACCGCCGCCCGACAGCTCTGCACTAGCAGCGCCGCCCAAGCCGTCTCGCTCGCCCGGCTCGCCCTTGAGCGATAGCCGCTCGTCCGCTAGCTCCTGTCGCCATCCCCAGCCTCGCCACGTTGCCTGCGGTACAGACGGTCATGGCGCGACCTTATCCACGGCCGCCATGGGAACCGACTCCGATCGCCTATATAAGGAGCCCCGAGCTCATCCCCGCACGCAGGCAGTCCCAAGCCATCTCCCTAGGACCCCCATTGGCAGCCAATCAACTCGGGGAGGCTTCCTTCCCCATCTCCGGCCACCACAGCCGCCGCCACTGCCCCAGCCATTCCGGCGCCACCAGGGCCTCACCCTCTCCACTCTCTCCACCAAAAGCCCTTCCTTCCTCCTGTGAACCCTTCCCCCTGTTCGATTTTGATCGGGACTCATTGCGGGAGAAAAATCACTTTGCCCGACGACCACCGTCAGCCGCGAAGCTCACCGCCGGCAACTCCGTCCACCCCAGAGACTATATCAACCACCGGAGTGACCGTCTTGATCCCCTGAGCACGCGGATGGCCTCCGTTTTCCGAACGGTGCCGTCATTCGCCGGCGAGCCTCGGAGCTCCGCCTCTATTTCGGCCGGAGGAGGCGACGCGCGCGTGGACTGGTCAAACCTGACCAATGGGCCAGGCGGGCCCACTGTCAGTGACCACGCACGGTCCACGCTGGATAAGTGGAAACGTATTGTTAGAATACGCCTTCGACGTGGTCAGTCCGAATCGTTTTTCTTTTTCTGTTTTATTTTCTTTTTAAAAACAAATTTTGACCACAGCTTTGACTGCCTATAACTTTTTAATGATAACTCCAAATGAATTGATTCTTTTTCCTACCTCTCTCAAATTTAATCTAGTTTATTTCAAGATTTATTTGAAAAAAATTCAAAACAACTTTTTGTGCTGTTTTGAATTGGTGTGTTAATTCAATTTATTTAAAATAGGACTTTGGAGAGAGAGAAGAAAACTTTCAAAAGTTTTGGAGTGCACCCTGCCTTTCCACACATTAAAGGCAAGCATTCTGAACCCTGGCATAAGTTTTTGCATGCATTATTTGACACGATTATGGCATCACCTCAATACATGGAACTCGTTATTTTATGTGGTGATGTAATCATTTGCATGAATACTCATTGAAAATTTCCTTGCTGTTGGAAATGGGCAGGCTTATGATAGTGATCATCCTCGTATGCCTTTCGTGTCTATCGGAAGAATAACGGGAAAGCCTCCGTCTTGGGTAGACCCGAGCTTGTCCCTAGTTTCTCGTCGAGACGAGTGTGTCCGGTATGGCATGAAGGGTATGATGAGTGGTGATTCTGTCTGTTGGATGAAATATACTTGTTATGCTAATCTTGCAGGGAATACTTAAACCTCCTGAGTCGACCATAGATCGAGTCTTGTTCCAGTAACCCCCATACTTGTTTCGTACTACCACTCGTCTCTACAACAAGTAGAGTACGGTTCAGTAATTTTTCAACCCCTTTCTAGCACACACCGTACAAAGGGACCGGGATGAGGGTACCACGGCCATGGATTAAAGCCAGTCATCCGGTCAGGGGGCATGGGTGTTTCGGTTGTAGCCGAGGGGGTAGCTTCCCCAATTTTGCGCGCAGTATAAATTTTGTGATCCCATGCTAATCAAGGTTGTAGCCTCCCCACTTAGAGTTTTTCTTAACGAGTGTCGTGGTTGATTCCAGACCTTTGGTGAGTTAAGTCGGTGTGCAAGTCAGTGCGTTTTCATTTAAAAAGATCAGAGACGGAATTAGTCCCGATGGACTAAAGGAATCTCTTACTCGTGGGTAAAGAGTACACCCTCTCAGAGAGATTAAACCTATTGAATAGCCGTGTTCATGGTTAAGGATTACAGATGCAGGATGGGTCAAGTGTCGGTCCTAGTGTCGGTCTTCGGAGGAGAAACTGTTAAACCAGAACATGGATCGTGACTTGTGACTTATGATGATTATGATTATTATTATTATGGACTAACCCCTCGATATTATCTGAAGTATCAAGTATCCCTGGGATGGTTTTACCTCCTGGATTTTCTCTATGATTATTTACTTTATAAGCCCTTTATGTGGTGTCGCTCAGACGCCCGACTGTGGCATGCTTGTTATTTATTTTATAAGCCCTTTATGTGGTGTCGCTGAGACGCCCGACTGTGGCATGCATTTTATTTATTTTAAAAGCCCTTTATGTGGTGTATTTGAGACGCCTTGATCGTGGCATGCATTTTATTTACTTTATAAGCCCTTTATGTGGTGTCGCTGAGACGCCGGACTGTGGCATGCATTTTATTTGTTTTATAAGCCCTTTATGTGGTGTCGCTGAGACGCCCGACTGTGGCATGCATTTTATTTACTTTATAAGCCCTTTATGTGGTGTCGCTCAGACGCCCGACTGAGGCATTTCTCCTTGTTTACTAACCTTTCGAGGCGTCGCTTCAGACACCCGATCGGTGCATTTTTTTATTACTATGAGATTGCATATTCATAAATAACCTGCTTGCATGCATCAGAGTTTTTATTATCTTTTGTGACTGACGTCATGAGCCTAAAATATTTCAGAACATCGTTGTTATATTATACCCGTGTTCATAATGTTTGCGGTTACATTCAAAGTACTCACTGGCTTGTCCCTGGCTATTGTCTTGGCCAGATTTCTTGCGCGGAGAGGAGCGACCGTGATGACAGCCCCGGAACCTAAGTAACGGTCATAGTAGCCTCGCGAAGATAGGAGTTAACCTGGTCAGCTGTTCCTGTTGGAAATGGAGTCCCATAGACAATGATGATTCACAACCCACTTCCGCCATCAACCACTAGAAACCATTTGTTGTACTCACACTCCAGAATGGTCTTGTACTACATATTTTTGTGTTTTTCTTGGAAATTTTGTATCAAGTTGGTGCCTCATCAGCTAACAGTTATCCTGGGGCTGGTGAGCACAAAGGCCATTTTCTGGGAATTTAATACCCGGAAAAACCGGTCGCCATAGACTTGGTATCAGAGCCAGGCTGACCATTGGCTAATCCTGTCTTAGCCAGGTCAATGAACTTAGGCTAACAACCCACCAAGCCATAACCAAAACCCCAGCCAAGCTTCCCTTGCAAGATGGCCACACAGTGACCCGACGCTTTTTGCAGTCGGTGCCCAACCTATCAACCTAGCCCGTCTATCATGCACCAGTGACCAGCACCCAAGGTGTCTCATTCGCAAGCGCGCGAAGGAAGACTCCGTCCCCTTTTTCTATAAAAAGGGCACGCTCGCCTCAACCCAACACAGCACAGCCGCTACCCCAAACCGAGCCACAATTCCTGGTCCCTTCGTGCACAACGAGACCACAGCAACCAACCTTGGAGGCTTTGTGACCATACTCGCAAACCTCACCCGCCGTGCCTATGCATTAGAAGAGCCACCCGAATATGTTGTGTACCAAGGCCGCATGAGTGGTGAGAGCCATCACCTGGGCCCTTTGTACACATCTACGGTAGGGGTCTAGTGCCCGAGCGCCCCTACAGGTTCACCGGAAGAACAACTTCCTTTGAGCCACAAGCCATCCAACTAGCTGCTCGAGAGGCTATAGTTCAACTCCGGCAGTTGTCGCCCAGAGCTAACTGTCGCTCGTTCTACTACTACCCCAGGCGTGAACGGTATGGTAGACCACCCCAAGTTGCCAATGGAGATCACGAGACGGATCCTGCATTATTGCACCTAGTGCGCTATGTAGGTGCACTAGAGGCACTATTCGATCAAATCACCATTGACCTGATCGCAGCTCGTGGAGAGCTGGTTCGTCGAGCCCCAGCGAGAGGAGAAGACGAGCCCGACGCCGACAACCCAGTCGTGCTGTTCGGACAACCAATCGAGACCTTGAGATCAGCCCCAGCCATCAACCAAGATACTTTGACGACCCCAGAAGTGCTTCGCCGCTTTTTGGGAGCACACTCCAATGGGATTGTGGCCAACAATCCCCGCAATGGTCATCATCGCTACCCCGACTCTGCAGCCCCTCCACCATCTCCGGCAAATTCCAACGGTGAGACCCGTGGAGAAACCTCGACATCCACAAGGCACGCCCGTTTGGATATAAACGAGGTAGACTAAGTCACCCGAGTAGTGTCGAGTCTCAGTGTATCCTCGCTTTGTAATCATGTGACCTTGTGAATTAACGCACCCTGTTGTTGTGCCTCTGTTTTAGATAGTAACCTTGCATAATTACGTCAGCACGTAGTTGCATATTTTTTCAGGCACAGCTACCAAGACTACCCCGACAACCCCACAGTGATACGTCACTTTAGTGAGGTATGTGTCTGTGGCCTTGACCTCGACCCTTGGAGCTAAGCTGGAAAATTTATTACCTTTCACCACGGTAAAATAACCCAGCTCCAATGCTATATAAAGGCTACCAAGTGACCTTGCCAAGCATCCCTCGCACAACCATTTCTTGCCATGCCGAACCCTAGTATTTATCTGAGAACTCCAGTTGCAACCGGGTAGTTTTGTCAAGATATTGTGGGATTTTACTGCAGATACCATGGGCGCTACCCAGCCACCCCAAAGACGAGCTGTTCAAATCAAGGATCACCCCTTCCACCTCGAGATATTGGGCAGCCGTGCACATCCCTCCCGTAAACCCAAACCAAGATCCAACGGAGGTCTCCTTCGTAGGGAAATCCATGCCAACCCTGCATATGGCCATAGAAGCTGCGGCGTACGAAGCGCTCGGTCGCCTTCGATTCGCGGTACCCTATGCCAGCGAACGAGGGTATTATTATTTTCCGAGCCGTGCAGCACCCGGAGGAGTAACATCTTTCCCAGGTGGACGTATTGAGAGAGACCCAGTCTTGGCCAACCTCGTCCAATACGTCATCGCTCAAGAGCGTTTAACCCAACGCGTGATGGGTTATCTACAGAGCCTCACGGATTTAAATCCTCGGATCGCCATCGGCAGACCACTAAGACCCGACCAGGAGAGGCACATTCATCGACTGGTCAATCCACTTCCTCCAATAGAAGAAGAGTGTGTCCCAGTACCAGAGACATTTTCTCGGGACCCCGTCCAGTTACCATTTGCATTATAGACGTCGCTGCTATGTTTATTTTTGCAACTTTTACTTATGTGTTGCAACTTATGCGTGGTACCCCGAGTTTGTGCGGCGAGTAAATTATTTAGTTTCTATTAATGTGAGTAGTTCTGTTGCGGTTTGACTATCACTATTTCTCTCGCGAAGAATCCTGGAGTGAGATTCCTTTTCCCTGAGTTGCTGCATCGTATATCTTCTCACGAAATGGATTATTTCGTTTCACACAGCACCACGGCAGCCGACTCACAACCGCTCAAACGCATACACTGGAGTTTTTGTTTTCAAAACCGCTCCTAGCAAATCTCGAGGACGAGATTTTTTTTTCTTAGGGGGGGTAGTGTTGTGACACCCCAAAATTTTAACCTTGTTTTGTTAATTAAAAATTTGCCCAGAAATTAAAAAATTTATTTTCTGGGCTCCCTTTTGATTTTTAGACCTTTTTCTCTCATGTTATTATGGAGTTTTCCCCAAAAAGAAAACTTTTCAAATATGTTATTGGACTTGTTTAACCTCTCAAGAAAAACTTTCTTTTATTAGTAGAACTAATTACATAATTAATTTGCTTGATCTTTATTTTCTTGAAAATAGTTTTTACAAGATTATATGGCCATATTTGAACTACAACCATTTGATAAATTCACTTAAATTTCCAACCAAATTTTGGAGATGTCAGGTGATGTTTTAAAATCACTTTTATGCAAAAATATCTTTTATTCATGAAATATTTTGAGCTCTACACCCAATTTTCTTCTCTGGTCCAAAGGCAATTTTGCCTTGCAACTCATTTAAATATTTCTTTCTAGCTTCCACCAAAATTATGGGGTGTTGGTAGTAGCATATGATTCAACTTTATGCAAAACCCAGTGTTATTCTTTGAAAAATTTGAGTGGATCAACCTCATCTTCATTCTGGTCCAACATGATGGTTTGTACAGCATCCATATTCTTACTTGCTCTTTGGCCCTTGATTCTTTCCCCAGCTTGTAAACCACCCTACAAAACCCCTAAGTCCAGGAGCATGCAACCATTGGAATAATTTTGGTTCATGAAATGATGCCATTTGCCTCCTGTCCAGATTTGAAGTTCTGCAAAACTTGCACTAGCAAGTTTGTGCTTTTCACAAACTAACCTCACCACCCTCTTGTTCATCTAAAGAGATACTGATCTGGAGATTTTGGCCACCCCAAGTTTTGCCCAGATGCCATTGGCATTTTGACAAACACCCTGAGTGCATAGCCAGATTTGGCATGATTTCAAGTCTACATTGTGAACTTGGTCTCCTGACCAAACCACCTTGTCCCTTGAGCTTCCCTCTATCACTAATATAGTTTTGTTGCTTGCCGACCTCACCCGAGACCCCTAGCATGCCCCGGCATTTCATCGAACACGTCCCGGGCGTGCTCTGGGGGCGCCCAGAGCGTGCGTTTGGCCCGCACGTGCGCCCGAGCCGACACGTCGCCCCCTGGTTCGCCACCGCTCTGCAGGGCCGCGCCACACGCTCCCCTCCTCACCGCAAAACGCCAAGCAGACCTCGCCGCGTCTCCGGCAGGCCAAGGACTAGCCGCCACCGCCGCCCGACAGCTCCTGCACTAGTCAGCGCCGCCCAAGCCGTCTCCGCTTCGCGGCTTCGCCCTTGGAAGCGATGGCCGCTCGTCCGCTAGCTCCTGCCGCCATCCCCAGCCTCGCCACGTTGCCCTGCAGCTACAGAAGACGGTCGCCGGCGACCTTATCCACGGCCGCCGCGGAACCGACTCCGATCGCCTATATAAGGAGCCCCGAGCTCATCCCCGCACGCAGGCAGTCCCAAGCCATCTCCCTAGGACCCCCATTGGCAGCCAATCAACTCGGGGAGGCTTCCTTCCCCATCTCCGGCCACCACAGCCGCCGCCACTGCCCCAGCCATTCCGGCGCCACCAGGGCCTCACCCTCTCCACTCTCTCCACCAGAAGCCCTTCCTTCCTCCCGTGATCCCTTCCCCCTATTCGATTTTGATCGGGACTCATTGCGGGAGAAAAATCACTTTGCCCGACGACCATCGTCCGCCGCGAAGCTCACCGCCGGCAACTCCGTCCACCCCAGAGACTATATCAACCACCGGAGTGACCGTCTTGATCCCCTGAGCACGCGGATGGCCTCCGTTTTCCGAACGGTGCCGTCATTCGCCGGCGAGCCTCGCTGGAGCTCCGCCTCTATTTCGGCCGGAGGAGGCGACGCGCGCGTGGACTGGTCAAACCTGACCAATGGGCCAGGCGGGCCCACTGTCAGTGACCACGCACGGTCCACGCTGGATAAGTGGAAACGTATTGTTAGAATCGCCTTGACGTGGTCAGTCCGAATCGTTTTTCTTTTTCTGTTTTATTTTCTTTTTAAAAATAGATTTTGACCACAGCTTTGACTGCCTATAACTTTTTAATGATAACTCCAAATGAATTGATTCTTTTTCCTACCTCTCTCAAATTTAATCTAGTTTATTTTAAGATTTATTTGAAAAAATTTCAAAACAACTTTTTGTGCTGTTTTGAATTGGTGTGTTAATTCAATTTATTTAAAATAGGACTTTGGAGAGAGAGAAGAAAACTTTCAAAAGTTTTGGAGTGCACCCTGCCTTTCCACACATTAAAGGCAAGCATTCTGAACCCTGGCATAAGTTTTTGCATGCATTGTTTGACACGATTATGGCATCACCTCAATACATGGAACTCGTTATTTTATGTGGTGATGTAATCATTTGCATGAATACTCATTGAAAATTTCCTTGCTGTTGGAGATGGGCAGGCTTATGATAGTGATCATCCTCGTATGCCTTTCGTGCCTATAGAAAGAACAACGGGAAAGCCTCCGTCTTGGGTAGACCCGAGCTTGTCCCTAGTTTCTTGTCGAGACGAGTGTGTCCGGCATGGCATGAAGGGTATGATGAGTGGTGATTCTGTCTGTTGGATGAAATATACTTGTTATGCTAATCTTGCAGGGAATACTTAAACCTCCTGAGTAATTACCATAGATCGAGTCTTGTTCCAGTAACCCCCATACTTGTTTCGTACTACCACTCGTCTCTACAACAAGTAGAGTACGGTTCAGTAATTTGTCAACCCCTTTCTAGCACACACCGTACAAAGGGACCGGGATGAGGGTACCACGGCCATGGATTAAAGCCAGTCATTCGGTCATGGCATGGGTGTTTTGGTTGTAGCCGAGGGTAGCTTCCCGCTTTTGTGCAGATAAATTTTGTGATCCCATGCTAATCAAGGTTGTAGCCTCCCCACTTAGAGTTTTTACGAACGAGTGTCGTGGGTGATTCCGCACACCGTGAGTTAAGCTGGTGTGTGCAAGTCAGGTGCGTTTTCATTTAAAAGACCATAGACGGAATTAGTCCCGATGGACTAAAGGAATCCATTACTCGTGGGTAAAGAGTACACCCTCTGCAGAGATTAAACCTATTCGAATAGCCGTGTTCATGGTTAAGGATTACAGTCTGGGATGGGTCAAGTGTCGGTCCTAGTGTCGGTCTTCGGAGGAGAAACTGTTAAACCAGAACATGGATCGTGACTTGTGACTTATGATGATTATGATTATTATTATTATTATGGACTAACCCCTCGATATTATCTGAAGTATCAAGTATCCCTGGGACGGTTTTACCTCCTGGATTTTCACTATGATTATTTACTTTATAAGCCCTTTATGTGGTGTCGCTCAGACGCTCGACTGTGGCATGCTTGTTATTTATTTTATAAGCCCTTTATGTGGTGTCATTTGACGCCTTTATCGTGGCATACATTTTATTTATTTTATAAGCCCTTTATGTGGTGTCGCTGAGACGCCCGACTGTGGCATGCATTTTATTTACTTTATAAGCCCTTTATGTGGTGTCGCTGAGACGCCGGACTGTGGCATGCATTTTATTTGTTTTATAAGCCCTTTATGTGGTGTCGCTGAGACGCCTATCGTGGCATGCATTTTATTTACTTTATAAGCCCTTTATGTGGTGTCTCTCGACGCCTTGATCGAGGCATTTCTCCTTGTTTACTAACCTTTCGAGGCGTCGCTTCAGACACCCGATCGGTGCATTTTTTTATTACTATGAGATTGCATATTCATAAATAACCTGCTTGCATGCATCAGAGTTTTTATTATCTTTTGTGACTGACGTCATGAGCATAAAATATTTCAGAACATCGTTGTTATATTATACCCGTGTTCATAATGTTTGCGAGTACATTCAAAGTACTCACTGGCTTGTCCCTGGCTATTGTCTTGGCCAGATTTCTTGCGCGGAGAGGAGCGACCGTGATGACAGCCCCGGAACCTAAGTAACGGTGATAGCAGCCTCGCAAAGATAGGAGTTAACCTGGTCAGCTGTTCCTGTGGGAAATGGAGTCCCATAGACGATGATGATTCACAACCCGCTTCCGCCATCAACCACTAGAAACCATTTGTTGTACTCACAGACCAGAATGGTCTTGTACTACATATTTTTGTGTTTTGCTTGGAAATTTTGTATCAAGTTGGTGCCTCATCAGCTAACAGTTATCCTGGGGCTGGTGAGCACAAAGGCCATTTTCTGGGAATTTAATACCCGGAAAAACCGGTCGCCACAGTTATGATCTGACTTAACATCTGTCGGGTTACGACTGTCTTCCGGGTTACGATTGTCTGCCGGGTTATGACTGTCTGCCGGGTTATGATTGTCTGCTGGGTTATGACTGTCTGCCGGTTTATCACCTGGTTTAACTGTCTGCCGGTTTACCATCTGACTTAACACTTGCCGGGTTATCATCTGACTTAACACCTGCCGGGTTATCATCTGACTTAACACCTGCCGGGTTATCATCTGACTTAACACCTACCGGGTTATCATCTTACTTAACACCTGCCGGGTTATCAAGTCCCAGCCGGGTTATAACTCCGGTCGGGTCATACCGCGGGGTATATCCCCGACATTAGCCCCCAGTTTAATTTGGATTTATCCATGTTAAATTGATCCTGATTATCCTTAAGTCCTTGCCATTTCCTTCTTCTACAAAGTCCGGGTCAATAGGCCAGCTTCATAACCAATTTGCTGACATTGGTTTGTCACAGAGAAATATTATGAAGAATAATTCATCTGACTCAGCTCCCAATGCTTAAAAAATATTCGTCCTTAAAATACTCATCCGATCTTTAGCCTGCTTAACTATGTAGTACTTGCCGGTTTATCATTGCCAAAATTGCCAGTTTATAAATATTGATGGCACCGGGTCATAACTGTTTGTTAACATCAGCTTTGAAAATATACCTCTTATATGCCTATCACTTGTAGTCCCCAAGTCTTAAGAAGGTAACGTAGTAATAGCTTAAGAGTTGCTTCAATATGAACGTCACAAGCTTGAAGAAATTCAGGTTGTTCATCTCAATCACTAGTCAGAACTGAGTATTCCACATATGCAGCCCCCAAGTGTCGGGTTGTCATGCTTGCAACAACCTGGGACATGTAATTGTCTGATGCTCATAAAAACTTCAACCAGTGTAGCCCCCAAGGGCCGGCTCATTACAATGTGATGAGTCGAGTGTTCAACAAGGTGATCAAAAAATGACTTTGCATTAGCCCCCAAGTGCCATGGTGCATGCTGGCAGTGACATGGGACTTGCATATTTGATGTAAACTCAATTTGAATAATGTAGCCCCCAAGTGCCGAGTCGTAAGCCTGCAGCGACTCGGGACTATTCCTTCCATTGCAGAATAAATCATATCCATCGATAAAATAATATCCATTGCACTAAAGCGACTTTGAAAACCTCAATCATAATACTGGTTATTGATAACCATAATAAAAATCCAGCCATGTTGGCTATTAAAGATTTTAATAATATAATCCAATGATTTATAAGCGCATGATTCCAATGGAGCAATCCAAATATATACTGGCGACTTATAGTCGAAAGCCAGGCCGGGTTAATAAACATAGGTAAATTATACTCATAAATCATTATAAACCTAAAAATCAAGAAGGATTTAAATAGTCATAATTGTGGTGTTGCACCGATCAAGAGGGTTTAAGCTATGGTTCGGATATGACCAAAGCCCCCAAGTGATCATCCTGGTGGCCTTACGCCGATCAAGAGGGTTTAACCTTTGGTTCGAATACGACCAAAGCCCCCAAGTGATTTCCCTGGTAGCCTTATGCCAATCAAGAGGTGTAGCTATGGTTCGAATACGACCAAGCCCCCAAGTGATTTCCCTGGTGGCCTTATGCCAATCAAGAGGTGTAGCTATGGTTTGAATAAGACCAAGCCCCCAAGTGATTTCCCTGGTGGCCTTATGCCAATCAAGAGGTGTAGCTATGGTTCGAATACGACCAAGCCCCCAAGTGATTTCCCTGGTGGCCTTATGCCAATCAAGAGGTGTAGCTATGGTTCGAATACGACCAAGCCCCCAAGTGATTTCCCTGGTGGCCTTATGCCAATCAAGAGGTGTAACTATGGTTCGAATATGACCAAGCCCCCAAATGACATTGTGAGCTGTGCTCAAGGGGCACCTATGTTTGAGCTGTGCTTTTGCAATAGATTCTCTTTGGTCCCTTTAATTTTTCCTGAGAACTCGAACTTGCGAGAGATTATTCTTTTGAACCAGAAATTATTAAACCGGATACTGAGAGCTTCAAAGCTTTGTGGGAGACAGCCTTCCCTTGAGCCGGATTTTAAACCGGAATCCTTCTTTTTAAGCCGGAAATTTTCTGACGGCCTTTAAGTTTGCACCAATATGGTGGTTTAGGGTCCTGCATTAGATAACTTTGCAAGCCGGAGTAATTGCTCTTTTAAAGAAAGCAATATATCATATAAAAATATACTGGATGGATTTCACCTGATATGTTAGGCCAGAAATTATCGACCGCGGAGTTGATGATCACCACGGTGAAGCTGAAATCAACCACGGCCGAGTCGGCCACGGGAGCAGACAGATGAGTCGGCCGCAGCGTTGTAAACTGGTGCGGACGATAAAATTGTCCTCTATGTTGTAAGCCGGCGCATACGCGTGAACCGGCCACGAGAGTGGACGGGCGAGTCGTCCGTGGCGTTGCAAGTCAGTGCGGTCGCGAGAGACGGCCACGGCGTTGTAAGCAGGTGCGGGAGTCTGTTGAGTAAGGATGACCTCCTGTGCCGGATGATGTTGGCACGCCTCCATCTCTGCGGTATAGTGCCACTTTGTAATGAATAGTTCTCCTGCATATAAAATACAGCAGGGCAAAGTAGTCTTGCTCTGATAAATTAATATATGCTTTAAAAATAAATAGGGTAAATAGCACCTGGTATTTTTCGGATGTTGATAGCAGCTCATCTGAACATCTCTAGCAGCTATCCTTCCTTGATGTTTTCTCCAGTATGTATTCGTACAAACTCTGTGTGCAACAACCAACTTTTCTCCAGTATGGCTAGCTTCGACCGTAATTTGTTAACGGGGTGCACACTGCCGTTCACCAGTACACCACATTACACCACCGCGTCCCCGATAGCAACCAGGAGCAGGAAACAGAGGTGCCTCAACAACGGGTGACTCACGGCGAAGCTTGCTGGGCAACAACAACGCGACAAGGAGCTAGGGGCATGGACTTGCTAGCACGTCGGTGATACAGCCGCAACGGCGATTGCCGCATAAGTGGCCACGGAGGCGGTTTGTTGGAAACACCAATGTTCAGCTTCAACTCTGCACTTGTTTCTGAATTTGGAGAGTGGCAAGCGGTGGAGCGGCGACTTGACAACACAACAGCTTAAGGTGGCAGTTTTGAAAGGTAGCGGAGGCGGAGCAGCGACTCAAAACAGGCCATAGCGGCTCAGCAGGCGGGTAACGGCGAATCTCGGCGGGTCACGGCGGAAGCTGCCCGCGATGATGGAGGAAAAATAGCTCGGGGAGGCGTGGAGATTCAGCGATAGCTGGCCGTGTGGTGAACCGACAGCAGGCGCGAGGTGTCTCCCAGCACGGTCATGGCAACTCGGCAGCACCCACAGGTCGACGATGGTGGCAGGCCACTTGGCGCGGGGTCGACGAAGGCAGAGGTGACCCAGCGCAGTAGCGGCTCAAAGTATGGTGGCGGCGATGGAAGGGCCCAGGCCGGTTTACGGCAAAGGTGAGACCGCTCATGGTGAAGGCGACTTGATGGTGCAGTCATGGCAGAGACCGGTGGCTTATGGCCCTTCAAAAGGAGGAGCGGTAGGCCGGCTCAGGAGCGGCGATTCAGCAGGCCGCGGGGGAGGCGACGGTAATCCGGACCCGTGTCTGGAGTGGCTTAACGCCGATGCGAAGTACATCAAGGCAGTGGCGGTTCAGCAGCAGAAACAAGCCGGATGACTGTGCGCACACACACGCGCTCGGAGTAGCAGCAGAAGCGAGCGTTGAGACTGTAGAGACCCAGGTAGTTACTGCAGCAACGGCGGGTTGAGGCTGGAGCTACAGCTGCAGAAGGGCGCCGGCGGCTCGCGGCAAGTGCGGGTCAGCAAAAAACAGGCGGCTCTGCGGCTGAGAGGCGCAGGCCAAGACCAGCTTGGTGCGGCCATTGCGGTGAGCGGCTCGCGGTAGAAGGCAAACAGCAGCGGCGGCCGGCAGCTCAGTCCGCGCGGGGTCCACTTGGTCTGCGCAAAAGCAGCTCGTGGCAGTTTGGAAACGAGGCGAGGCCGCGTGGCTGAGGCGGCTCAACACGCCGGCGAATCAACTTGGTGGCGGCGACTTGTGGTGGCAGAACCGGCTCAACCCGGCGGCAGACATTAGCCAAGGTAAAGGGGGTGGCTGCTGGGGCTGGCAACTTGTCGGCAGCGGGAGGCAGAGGCGGCCAGGCGCAGTTGAACCGTCAGCAAGTTGGAGAGGCGCCAGTACGCGGGCGGGCGGCAGTCAGAGACGCACCCGGCGATGGCGGCTCAGAGATGAAAACGAAGCCGAGCCGAGTCCGTGGCCTCGTCCAAGCTTGGCGTTGACTTGTCAATCCGATCAAGTGCCGGAATCCTGAATGTTCACGTAAGGCAAATTGTGCTATTTTCCTTTTTTTACAGCTGGCTCCTTTGACTTCTCCAGCTTCTAACAAGAAGGGCCTTCTTTTGCTACATCAATTCCATAGCGAGAAGAAAACTGCAGGGGCGCGTCATAGGGCACCAGGTAGCTTGGAGAGCAGGGACGACCCGACGCAGCAACTAAACGGAGGCGGAGGTGTGAGGAGCGCGGGGCGCAGTGGGCACAAACTGGCCCCCGGCGAGTTGAGGCGGAGCCGGCTTGAGGCGCGGCTACAGCCATGTAGCGGCGGCTCGAAGGTGACACTGACGAGGTGAAGCGGTGCTGTCGGTGGGTCAACAGCCAAGGCAAACCGGGCGGCACGGGGTGTTGTTGCAGCTGTAGTGGAGGCGGAAACCACGGCGGCTGATTACTCTGAGTCCCGGTCCTTCTCCGGGTCGTGGTTGTTTTGACTTTTCCTTCTATGACCAGGTCTCGATGAACACGACTAGCAGATTGCAGATCGCTTAGTGCAAGTACTAGTTGATTCCTTGGATTTCTGCAGCTAGATTAAACAATCATCACCAGCCTTCATCTGTACTGATGTGGACGTGGACGCAAAAAGGAGCAGCAATCTATCCCGGATACTGGTGACGTCGAATCAGATTCTCGTCCGGTCTACGGGTCGTTGTGCAACACGTGAGGTGCCGCACACAAACCCTAAAAACTCTACCAACCTCGTATCTGCAGGCTCCCAAAAAATTTTAACCATAATTCTGATCTTCCAACGATAAATTTGCTGGCTCTGTCCGTAGTCGCCCGGCGGGTCACGCGGTCATTCCGGGCCGATTCTTTTTCATCTGATTCAATTGCGAGTTACTCAATCCCTGAAAAGGATCCCTTCAAGAACTCAACACCACCGAGCGCAAGCCCCACGGTGGGCGCCAACTGTCATGGAATTGTCACGTCAGATGTCCTAGTGTGAGGACTTAGTCATGAGGCCAATGCATCTATGTGGTAGCTTGAGAGGGCTTGAGCGGAATCGAGAAACGCAACACAAGACAAGGATTTAGACAGCTTCGGGCCCCGGGAAACATCATCCGGTAACAACCCTACAAGCTGTTTGTGGCTAGGTCTCATTATCATCACGAGGGAGTCGCCGTAAACCGGCTGTCGGCGTTCTGGGAACGGGGGTACCCAGACTTGCCTGCCTGCGGCCTGTGGCGTGGCTCAAGGGGTGGCCAGTACGGCCCATCTTCATCAGCACAAGCTCAAGACCCTCGCGAGGGGCCAAGCCTCATGAGGCGTGACAGAAGCTTCCTCGGACATAAGGTGCCCATGACGCAAGCCATGACGACCGGGGCGCCAGCGGGCGCCACTGTCAAAGGTGTCCTCATTTCCCTTTGGTGCAAAGGAGGCAAGCGCAGCCAAGAGTATCAAGCAAAGGCAACCATTTCGGTGCAACAAGACCAAGACCAGCAGAACGGCAGGAAGGAGGTCATCGTGGAGCCCAAGCCAAGGCCACCGCTGAGTCTTTGGCGGCGAGGACCGACTTTAGTCAGGATAAGTGTACTGGATGTTCCCCTTCAAAATGGCCAATTGTTGGCGCCCTTCCCTCTCAATATTTGGGAAGAGGCCCAGGGCCTCCACCTATAAATAGGACTAGCCATCCACCAGATAGAGAGAGGACAGACCGAAAGATAAGCAAGAGAGAGAGAGAGAAGCGACTGAACTCCCCCTAGCAGTTCATCACACCGGCCAAGAACAGACCCTCGCGAGGTTGTTCTTCCTTGTATTGTTCACCATCAGCCCCTGAGGCAATCCACCACACCACACACTGGAGTAGGGTGTTACACCACAATGGTGGCCCGAACTAGTATAAACCTTGTGTCCCTTGTGTTGCTCTTTGTGTAGTTTAGATCATTGCGAGGCGATGAGGCGCAGGTAGGTTGGAGGTGTGATCTCCGCGTGCACCCCAGAGTTCGAACCTAGAGGGTCTGTCGGAGCCTGAAATCCAACATTTGGCGCGCTAGGTAGGGGTGCACCGGAATCCGCCTTCTGCCGCCTCGCGCCCTGTTGCATCGTCATCATCATGTCTGGCGACCCAGCGGGCAATCCCGATCCCTGGGCAGCCTGGCCCGCCCGCGCGGAGCCGCTTGCCCGGCGACCTAAACCCGTGCCCTGTGCAGCCCGCGATCCGCAGGGCGCTGCAGCCGCGGCGGCGTGGTCGAGCAACGTCGGCTCTCACGCAGCATGGCGAGTGCGGTCGGCGGCGAGGCCTCCCGAACCACGCTTGGCAACCCGCGGCGCCCGTACACCGTCGGGAGCGAAAACTCAAGGGCGCGCTCACGGTGGCCCGAGAGCTACTGCAATGCAAAGGCTGGAGGGCGGCCACGACGCGTTCTTTGGAGCGGGTGGCGAGCTCTGGCTTCGCCAAGACGAGGGCTCACCCCTTCTGCACCCAGCTGCCGCCTCAGGTCCAGGGCGGACCGCACGGAGGCCCCGCGCACGCCCGCGCAGCTCCCAGCGGATTCCAAGGCCACTCCAACACCAACCAGGCCGTCAGCACTGGGCTAACAGCGGTGCTGCCTTCGCCCCTGGCTAGCGAAGGAGGACTCGCCACAGCCCACGGTCCTAGTGGGCCGCTGCGCTACCACCCCCAGGTTGGCGCCTCAAGCAGGGTTGCGTGGCACACGGGGCACTACAGCGAAGCATTTGGGGTGGCGGCCCCGGAAGAGTATGTGCCCCACATGATGGATCAAGGGCACGCGCAGGAGGAAGACCATGGCTCGCTCCTCGGCCCAAGCTAGGGGTAAGAGACACCCGAAGCTGAGCTCTTTCAGGAGCCCCAGGAAAGCCCCATCGACCGCGCTGGAGGCAGCGATTATCGGGTACCGCTAATTCCTCAGGAGCAGGCATACGCTAACCATGGATCACAGGAGGTACAGGTCATCGCGGCGGATGGCTGCCCCAATCCAGCAGCTTCCTACCCCTTAGGAGGAGGGCGCCGGGGGCTGCAGGAGAGGGGCCGAGATCCGGCATCACCACCGCGGCGTTCGGAGCAAAGCGTCCTCAGTAGGTAGGCCCTCTGCCGGGGAGGTGCCTCAGGGCCTACCCCCGGCAGAGGACCCGTGGTCGTCGGGGGAACCGCTGGCGACCGCTCTACCTCATCGGTGGCGTCCTCGGTCTCCGGCCGTCGTTGATGGCACTAGAGTGTGGCGCAAGGCGGGGCCCTCGTCTGGCGATATGAAGCAAGGCCGGTACCTGTGAAGAAGGCCCAGTGCCTGTGAAGCTCGCCGCCCCGTGACACTCTCACGTAATAATGAGTGGGGCTGTATACGCCCCGGAGTCTCCGGAGAGCCGCCCTCGGGCCTCGGGGGCTCCCGCCACGCCCAGTGGCAGCACTTAGCTCCGCGCTGGTGAGAAGACGTCCAAGACTAGACTAGGTGCCGGACGCGGCTTTTTCTGCTTTTCTTGCTTTTCCCCTTGGCTGTCGCTTTTTCCCCGTTTGGATTTAAGTTGGATTTGAGCTTGAGATTTGTGTGTGTTTGGGGAAGGGGTGTTTAGTCTCGTTCGGGCAATCTCTCACGTTCTGGTTACCGCTTTGCCTCAGGTGCCTCCCCTCGTGAGCCCCTCGCGAGCCGGGCCAAGCCTAGCATGCGTGCATCCCGGACTGCCGTCGCCACGCCCTCTCAGGAGGTTTTCATTACAGGTTCAATGGGCTCGTTCAGGAGGCACTCAGGACACCACAGCCCTCCGCAGGCTATCTCGGGGCCCACGCGTATCGAAGGTAAACAAGCCAGTCGGCTCGTCGCAAGTTCAGCCACTTGGCGCAGGCGTACGGGTGATATTGTATCTACTAATATGCTAACTGCAAGTTTTTACACGAGGGGCTCCCCCTCCCAAAATGCTCTTACAACCTTCAGGGCCAAGCCCGAACTCTATCTGCGCAGGGTAGAAAGCGGGAACAACACGTGGTTAATCGGATAAATCCCCCAATGCATCCTCAAGGGCACCTCCTGAATCGTCACTAGTGTCGCTGGCCTCGCCAACACCCTCCGCGTCACCGTCGGCAGCGTCAGGTCCGTTCACCACGCCGCCTTCATCGGCAACCACGACCACGCCGTCGTTATCAGTAGTGAAGGCCCTGACGAGGGCATCCACGCTATCTTCCACCCAATGCGCCAGGTCGTCCCGGATGGCCTGGGGTACCGGGGCGATGGCGGCATCAAAGTCAAAGTGGGGATCCATGTTCTAAAGATGACTGAAGACGCGAGAAAAAGCACGACCGAGCAGGGCATGGCTCCTCTCCTCCACCAACCTGTTGGCTCTGCTCGACCGTGCCTCCAGCTGCGTCACCACATCAGTGAAGAACTGGAGGTTACCAGCATAGTTAACCGCATGAGGCTCCCCAGTGGCCGCCTCACAGATGTTGCCCAAGGCCGTGTTAGCTCTTTCCCGGAGCGTGCGGAGCATAGGGCCATGCTCGTGCTCCAGGATCTTCCGCTGGCATATCTCGTCCTCGCTCCGCCGTGCAACGGCCTCAGCCGCGTCCACTCGTTGACGGAGAAGAAGCACCTCGGCGCGGGAGGAAGTCAGCTCCTCCTGTGCCGCGCCAAGGGCGGCCCAGGAAGCGTCGGCCCGCCGCGTCACTTCATCCAGCTTGGCTCGTGGCGGCGGTCCTGCCTTCCGCCGACCCTAATCAACTCCAGCCTCTCCTCGAACTTCGCGCTCGAGGTTCGGCGAGCGCCGCCACCCGGCGATCAACCTCTTCCAGACTCAGGCCTCCAGCAGCGGCAGCCGTCCTCCGCCTGCGCCACCAAGCGCTCTCTCGTCTCCAGCTGCTCAAGGTCACGGGGGCTCACCGAGAATCCACGGAGAGAATCCACGAAGAGCCCTCAGGTCCGAAGCGCTTGGTGGCTCAACTTCAACAAGAGCAACTCAAGTGGCTCCAAGGGCAAGCAACGAGTGAGGACTTGTTTGAATTGTGGCAATGTGAGTCACTTTGTTGCAGAGTGCCCATATGAGAAGAGGGAAGACAATGGTGGCAAGCTCATCCGTAAGGACAAGGCCAAGTCTTTCCCCAACAAGAGCAACTTCACCAAGAAGACTCCTCACAAAGCCTTGGTGGTTCAAGAAGAGTACAATGAGGATGATGATGATGATGAAGATGGTGAATCGGTTGCCATGGCCTCCGTTGCCATTGCAACGACTCCCCGGGTGTCTCTCTTCGATTCACCCAATGAAAGCATCACCTCCAAGTGCCTCATGGCTAAAGCCACCAACAAGGTAACCCCCAACATAAAAACTACCATCATCAATCATTCTTATTTGACGGATTGCATTTATGAACATGAGGGGACTAATGTGGAGGAGAATGAGTTTGAGATCTTTATGAGTAAACTCAAGGGCAAATCCAAGAAGCACTTCGTTGCTCTCTTGGAACAACTTGGTGAAGCCAATGTCATGATCGAGGCTCATGAAGAAACTATCTCTAAGATGGAAGGGCATAGTCGTGACTATGCCGATGAGATTTTGGATCTTTCCAATGCTCTTGAGGAAGAGCGTGGTCTTCGTTTGGCTCTTGAGGAGTCATACAACGATGATCATGCTAAATTAAAGAAAGACCTTGATCATGCTCTTGTTGTGTCTCGTGTGCTTAGCTCCGAGAAGGCAAAGCTTGGAGTTGATCTTGCTAGACTCAACGAGGACTTTGACATTCTCGACAAGGCTCACAAAGTCTTGAAGGGTGCTCATGCTAGTCTCAAAGAGTCTCATGATCAACTCCAAGTGAAGCTAACCAAGGAGAAAGCCACCTTTCCTCATATGATATTGATTGATAATGCAAATGCTACTAACCCTTGTTGTGAGCATGTGCATCTTGTTGAGGAGAATGCTAAGTTGAAGGAGCAACTTGAAAAGGGCCTTGTCACATGCATACAAGGTGATAAGAATCTTAACGACCTTTTGAGTAATCAAAAGGAAGTTGTGGCCAAGGAGGGGATTGGGTTTGCCCAAGCCCAAGAGCAAGAAGAAGAGTGACAAGACCAAGCAACCTCCTCCTCTCAAGCAAACTTTTGTGAGGGAGGGAGAGGATGCTTCCAAGAAGAAGAAGAACCGTGCCAAGGGTGGAAATGCCAAGAAGGACAACGTCATCCCTTGAACATAGCCGGCGACTTTAACCCCTCATATGGGTTGTGCCGTGCTAGTGATGGGCATGTTTATGCTAAATTTTTTGGTTCTTCTTATGAGTACATTGAATGGTCTATTTGGGTTCCTAAGACCCTCGTCACTAACATCAAAGGACCCATTACCAAATGGGTACCTAAAACCAAGCATTGATCTCTTGTAGGGGTTTGCTTCCGGTGGAGGATCTTGGTTGCTCGATAGTGGAGCAACAAATCATATGACCGGGAGCAAGGACATGGTGGTGGACGTGCAAAGGATCCCATCTATGCCCATCAATGTCGAGTGGGGTGATGCATCACATTCTAAGGTATTGGGTCTCGGCAAGGTTGTCATTTCTCATGATCTTACGATCGAGAAAGTCATGCTTGTTGAGTCCCTTGCATACAATTTGCTTTCCGTTCGTCAAATTGCAATCATGGGTTTTGCTACCTTCTTTGACATTGATACCATGGCCCTCTTGTGGAGCAAGACTCTTAAAGTAGCCTTTGTTGGGCATGTCGAGAACGGTCTCTATGTGATTAACTTTTCGGAGCGACCCACTAAGACCGCGACATGCCTAATGGCTAAAGTTGACGTGGGATGGCTTTGGCATCGCCGTTTAGCCCACGTCAATATGAGATCTTTGCAAAGTCTTCTCAAGGGGGACCATGTCCGTGGACTAATGAATGTTAGTTTTGCCAAAGGCCGTGCTTGCAAAGGTTTGTATTGAAGGAAAGCTTCATGAGAAGGCTCACCCTCCCACGACCATCATATACTCAAAGAGACCCTTGGAGCTCCTTCACATGGATCTCTTTGGGCCACCACCATTTGATAGTCTTGGAGGTAGAAAGTATTGCTTGGTGATTGTGGATGACTATTCAAGATACACTTGGGTATATTTCTTCAAGAGGAAGAGTGAGACTCAACAAACGGTCATCGACTTTGCAAATGAAGCTCAACGTCAACATAATGCAAAGATCTTGACTATAAGAAGTGACAACGGCACCGAGTTCAAGAACTACACCTTGGATGAGTTTCTTAGTGATGAGGGGATCAAGCATCAATATTCTGCACCATATACCCCTCAACAAAATGGTGTTGCGGATAGGAAGAACCGGACGTTGATGGATGCGGCAAGGACCATGGTGACGGAGTTCAAGTCTCCATACAACTTTTGGGCCGAAGCCATCAACACCGCATGTCATGCATCCAATCGGCTCTATCTCCACAAAGGCTTGAATAAGACTCCCTATGAGATACTTACCGGTAACAAGCCCAATCTCAATTATTTCCGGGTGTTCGGGTGTAAGTGTTTCATTCTCAAGAAAGGTGTTCGTTTGTCTAAATTTGAAGCTAGAGCCTATGAGGGCATTTTTGTTGGTTATGCTACAAACTCTCATGCTTACCGTGTCCTCAATAAATCCACGGGACTTATTGAGGAGACATGTAACGTGGAGTTTGATGAGAATAACGGCTCCCAAGTGGAGCAAAGTGGCACTTGTGATGTAGGTGATGAAATTCCTCCTCAAGCCATAAGATTGCTTCCAAACTCACCACCAAAGGCCATCTCATGGAGAATGTGGTTGGAAGCCTAATGAAAGGGGTAAGCACTCGTAGACAATTGGCAAACTATTGTGAACATCACGCGTTTGTCTCTTGTGTTGAACCCCAAAAGGTCTATGAGGCGCTCGAAGACTCGGATTGGCTCAATGCCATGCATGAAGAGCTCAACAATTTCGAGTACAACAAGGTGTGGAGATTGGTGCCAAGGCCATCGGGGAACCACAACGTCATTGGAACCAAGTGGATCTTCAAGAACAAGCAAGATGCTCATGGGAACATCATTCGCAACAAGGCAAGATTGGTGGCACAAGGCTACTCCCAAGTCGAGGGTATCGACTACGGTGAAACCTTTGCTCCAGTTGCTCGTCTTGAATCCATTCGTTTGTTGATTGCTTATGCTGCCCATCACAACTTTAAGTTGCAACAAATGGATGTGAAAAGTGCTTTTCTTAATGGTCCTATTAATGAGTTGGTCTATGTCAAGCAACCCCGGGTTCGAGGACCCCTACTTCGGATCATGTGTATCAACTCGATAAGGCACTCTATGGCCTTAAACAAGCCCCACGTGTGTGGTATGACCACCTTACCGAAGTTGTTACAAGATCGTGGATTTGAAGTGGGGCAAATCGATCCCACTCTTTTTACTAAGAAGGTCAATGGGGAGTTGTTTGTATGCCAACTATATGTTGATGATATTATCTTTGGTTCTCCTAAGAAAGCTTTCAATGAGGAATTTGCCGCTCTCATGACCTCCAAATTCAAGAGGTCTTCTATGGGAGAGTTGAAGTTCTTCCTTGGTTTCGATATCAAACAAAGAAGAGAAGGTACCTTCATCAACCAAGCCAAATACACTCAAGACATGCTCAAAAGATTCAAGCTAAGTGATGTCAAGCCGGCTACTACACCAATGCCTACCAAGTGCCAACTTGACATTGATCCCAATGGTAAAGCGGTGGATCAAAAGGTATATCGCTCCATGATTGGCTCCTTGCTTTACCTTTGTGCATCTAGACCGGATATCATGTTGAGTGTGGGGATGTGTGCACGGTTTCAAGCCGCACCGAAGGAAAGTCATTATGTGGCGGTCAAGCGAATCTTTCGATATTTGGCTCATACCCCAAACTTTGGCTTATGGTACCCAAGAGGAGAAAATTTCAAGCTTGAAGGTTTCACGGATTCCGATTGGGCAGGGGACAAAGTGGATAGGAAGTCCACTTCCGGAGGGTGCCAATTTCTTGGTTGCTCTTTGGTAAGTTGGTCTTCCAATAAGCAAAGTTGTGTGTCCCTCTTGTCCACCGAAGCGGAGTATGTGGCGGCCGGTAGTTGTTGTGCTCAACTCCTATGGATGAGGCAAACTCTAAAGGAGTACGGTGTCATTTGTGACAAAGTGCCTCTTTGGTGCGATAATGAAAGTTCCATCAATATTTCTCTCAACCCGGTCCAACACTTCAAGACGAAGCACATTGAGATTCGGTATCACTTCATCCGGGATCACATTAGGCGAGGGGAGATCGAGCTCAAGTATGTCAACACTCATGATAACCTTGCAGATATTTTCACGAAGCCCTTGGATGAAGCAAGATTTCGCGAATCAAGGCATGAGCTAAATATCATTGATTTGAGCAACGTGACTTGAACCCATGCACCCCCCACCACACTCAACTTGTTGTCTAGTTTAGGTGTAGGCATGGACATAGGGGGAGTGTTGTTCTCGCGATGAGCTCTCCCTCCCCCCCATCATGCATAAATCGATCACCTCTTTCACATCATCCATTTTGATGGTACTTGTGCTTCAAAGATGAGTTTTGGTCATGGGCCCAAGGATAATTCTTCGCGGTGCCATACCATTTGAATCAAACATAGGTGGCTTCGGCCATCGCCCTCTCTTAAGAGAGAGGACTGAGCTCGCTCTGCTTGTGTGCAGTTGCTTTTGTTTTCCCTTCGTTCTTTTCCCTGTTCTTCGTGTTTGATTTCTCTTATTTGTTGTCCCGTTTGTCTTGTTCTCTTCCTTTTGGTCTGGGCTTTGGTGGTCGGGCGGTACAACCGGTGTCACAGGCGGTTCTACTACTGATACCTGGTTGTGGCCCCGATTAAGTTGCTTTCGGTGCTTGGGCGGTTATACCGCCCATTTCCATCGGAGCATCTCCGTCAGGTTCTACCGGTTGTCTCGGCGGTACTTAGGTGCCCTTCAGAAACGGAAGTACCGCCCACTACAACCTGTCAGCATCTGACTTGCGGTACAACCGGTCCTAGGAGCGGTTCTACCGCAGCGCGGCTATGGGCCTATTTATATCCGACAGGGCGAAAGGTTTTTCTTTTTCCCTTTCGTCCTTGTTCGCCTCCTCCTTGCCCTAGCCGCCGGTCACCTCTGCCCCGCCCCGGAGTGCGCCCCGCGCTTCGGACCCGAGGGCTCTTCGTGGATTCTCTCCGTGGAAGCTTTCCGGTCTTCTCCCATGGATGGTGGTAATGCCCCTGTTCTTCGTTCTTTGTTCTAGGTTTTCATTTTGTTTTAGGGCATTACTTTACCCTCCTAGTTTATCGTTCGTTCTTTGGTTGGGAGAGATCGTTGTTCTTCTTGTGTCTGTGCAGTACCTAGAACTCCGAATATTGCTTAGGTGATTTGCACGTCTTGAACAGATCTAACTTCCCTGGTAGTGCCACTGTTAGCGGTTCTACCGCCCAGATGGGCGGTACAACCGGTGGGGCAGTTCTACCGGTGGGAGATCCGGTTCAACCGGAATGTCTGCACCACACAGCATTGTTCTGGTTTCTATGGTGTTGCATTTTTCGTATGCTTTCCTCTCATTCTTGTTGGTTTTCGTGTGTCCCCTTCGTGTTTGTGTTCAGGTGGCTCCAGTTCTCGCCCTGCTCCTCGCAAGACCAAGAAGAGGGTTCAAGGGCTCGCGCCCGGCTGATTCTCAAGAGGAAGTCGTGATCCCTACCAAGCCCACTCGCCGTGAAAAGTCTGCCGCTATCAAGCAACGTGTGGTAATGCCACTCCACCGTTGGAAAGCCAAGGATTGGGAAGCCTTCCGCTCAAAGAATCCTTATGTGGTTCCCGTAGCTCCTCGTTGGACCACTGTTCAGTTTTGGAATGAGATGCAAGTATGAATTGTTCATGAACTCTTTGAGCACAACAAGAACAGATATGCCAAGCAGTGGACCATCGATCTTGATCATTGGCGGAACAACCTAGAGTATTTTGGTGAGGCTTTGGCACTCTGTGAGGAGTTTGATCTTGTCAAGCTCATGTCCGTCTCCTGTGATTTTGATGTTCAGCTCATCCATCAGTTCTATGCCACCGTTCACTTTGGAGAAGATGACGCGCGCACCCTCACTTTCATGTGTCATGATGAGCTTTTTCACGTTCCCTGGAGGACCTTCTGCAATGCTATTGGGTATGATGATAACGGTCTGGAAGGAAGGGGTGGCATTCTCCCCCATGATCACCCTGAGCCCATGCCTAAGGAGAAGCTTGCCCCTCTGTACATTCGGGGCCGTGGTATTATTGGTGAATCTAAGGATTTGGTGAAGGTCTATGACATCATGCATCGTGTTTTTCGCAATGTGCTTCGCCCAAAGTGGGGAATCAAGATGAAATCCATGGCTATCTTGTTAACTTGATGGTTGCTATGACGACCAAGGTGGGATCTGGGAGACGTTTGATGTGTCCATCCGGTCAGTGGCACGAGATGTACAACATGGTCATCTACGTGAAGGTCCCCATTTATGCTCCGTTTGTCATGTGCCTTCTGAACTCCGTGTGGGCGGTTCACCGTCCTGGAGAGCCCCTCACCTCGCCTGACAATCTTACCACTCATGAAGTCAAGCTCCTTAAGAAGAAGAAGCACGCCGAGCCACGTTTCCCTGTTGATGCTCCTGAGGATGTCTATGCCACTTCCGATGATGAGGATTTTGAGTTGGAACCAGGCCAAGCCCTCGTGGGTGGACAAGCTCGCTGCCAAGGTGAAGAAGACTTTACGCCTTCACCGACATCCGTAAGAGGCTGTATGAGGCACATGTCAATGAGAAGCTTGTGCGGCATCGTCAAATTGCTATGATGAGGCACCTCAACATGTCGGTTCCGAGTGGTTCTGAGAAGAGCATCACACCGGAGGAGCGTTGGATATCTTCCCACAGCACCTGGACTGATGATGAAGCCCCTCCTCAGCCCTCCACCACCATTCAGGTTCTCAATGATTAGGCTTTCGTCGCTTGGTGGTTCTCTCTCGAAGGAATCGTTTGAAGACGGAATCCTCTACGCTTTTTATCTCTTTGGTCGTAGGGATCCCGTACTATCAAGAGGGAATCCACTTTGGGGAGTATAGGGGATTCCATTCACGTACACATCCTTCACCCCTCTTTGTCGAGAGTGTGCCTCCATCTTTATCTAATCCTTGCTGTGTTTTCCCAGCGGTTGTACCGCTCTTCTGAGCGGTTGTACCGCTGGCTCTTGACACTTCTCTGCCTTTGTCGAGCGGTGGTACCGCTGCCTCCGGGCGGTGGTACCGCCACTTGTCTCTACAAAGGACAGCAGCGGTTGTTCCGGCCTGGCACCGCACATGTACCGGCCTGGGTTCTGTTGCGGTGCGGTGGCTGGGCGGTGGTGGCCCGGTTGGTCCGGTTGTTCCTTTTAACCGGTACAACCGGAGGTTCGAGCGGTTCTTCCGCTCGTACCTTAGCCGCTCAAGCGCTCAAGGCCAGGCGGTTGTTCCGGCCGTGCACCGCCCATGTACCGGTCAGGATTCTGTTTTGATGCGGTGGCTGGGCGGTGGCGGCCCGGTTGGTCCGGTTATTTTCTAATAACCGGTACTACCGCCCGATGGTCCGGTTGTACCGCCTGGTAGGGTTCTGCAGCTACATCGTGAGTCCCAGTTGTACCGGGACAAGGAGCGGTTGTACCGCTGAAGTACTGAAAACGCAGTAACGGTTGGATTTACGAGGGCTGGTATATAAGGTGGTTCTTCCACCTACCACGCCCACCTTTGACCTCTCTCACTCCTCCATTGATGCTCTCAAGCTTTCTTGCCCGATCTCTCTCTCTAGCCACTCAAACTTGTTGATTTGCTAGGGTTTGAAGGAGGAGACCTAGATCTACACTTGCACCAAAGGATATTTAGTTCCCCCATACTTTCTAGTGTGGATTTTGTTACTCTTGGGTGTTTGAGCACCCTAGACGGTTGAGGTCACCTCGAGGCCATATTCATTATGGTGAAGCCTCGTGGTTTCGTTGGGAGCCTCCAATTGTTGTGGAGATTGCCCCAACCTTTTTTGTAAAGGTCCGGTTGCCGCCTTCAAGGGCACCATTAGTGGAATCACGGCATCTCGCATTGTGTGAGGGCGTGAGGAGATTACGGTGGCCCTAGTGGCTTCTTGGGGAGCATTGCGCGTCCACACCACTCTAATGGAGACGTACTTCCCCTCAAAAGGAAGGAACTTCGGTAACACATCCTCGTCTCCACCGGCTCCACTCTTGGTTATCTTATCCCTTTACTTGTGCAAGCTTATTTGTGCTCCTATCTTTGATTGCTCTTGTGCTTGTGCTGTTTGCATCATATAGGTTGTCCACCTAGTTGCACATCTAGACAACCTTTATTATTGCAAAGTTTAAATTGGTAAAGAAAAGCTTAAAAATTGTTAGTTGCCTATTCAACCCCCCCCCCTCGAGTCAACTATATCGATCCTTTCAGCTGGGCACCCCGACATCCACGTACAGCCACCGCTCACGGAACCCAGTCGCAGGCGGAGGAAGGCTAAAATCAATTCCTGAAGCCGCTGTTTCTGGTGCGGCAAGGAAGCTCACGCACCCCGAGCATTGGGTGGGGTCGCTAAGGTGCAAAGAGAAGAAGTGGCGCAGCAAGGCAACTGAAGGGGGAATGCCCATCATCGCCTCGTAGACAAAAGCGAAAACGGCAAGAAGAGTAATGGATTCGGGACCCAAATGCATCATGTGGATCTAGTAATGGGAAAGCACAGCGTTGAAGAAATCAGAAAAGGGGGGAACCAGTCCCGCCCACAGGGCGTCGGCAAAGTACCGGACCTCGGTGACTATTGTGTCCATGGAGAAGTGAGACGCAGGCCAGACCGTCGTCCTCCCACACTCGTTGAAGATGGTGGCGAGGGCCGAGCTGACCTTGTCCAAGCCTTCCCGGTTGAGTATGATCGACCGATCGATGCAGGAGGCTGTCGGCTGACCCAGCGCAGCGGGCGGAGGCACGGGCTTCCGCCCTTTCCCCTTCTTCGTCGGAGCCATGGCGACAGGAAGGGGGAGGATTCGAGATTGGATTGGAAGCGGAGACTGGAGCTCGAGAGGAGGAAGAGCAGGAGACGCACGAGCGGCGAGAAGAGGGATGACTGTGTGCAACCACGGGTCCGCCTAGCTGGGCGCAAAATAAGGAGGCGTGGGGGAACAGGAACGCTCACGTCCAATCAACCACCATGCGGCTCCCAAAGCCGCATGCTGTTGGGGCCCGCGGTGCTTCGCACTTGCCCCTTCGCTTCTCTGCTAAGCCAAGTCCAGGCGCGCCTTGGGGCCGGGGGCTACTATCGGCGTTCTAGGAACGGGGGTACCCAGACTTGCCTGCCTGAGGCCTGCGGCGTGGCTCAAGGGGTGGACCAGTACGGCCCATCTTCATCAGCACAAGCTCAAGACCCTCGCGAGGGGCCAAGCCTCATGAAGTGACGACAGGAAGCTTCCTCAGGCACGGCCTCGTCAGGCTGGCTCGCGAGGAGGCGGAGAGATCAAGGCGGGGTACCTCACGAGGTGCCCATGACACAAGCCATGACGACCGGGGGCGCCAGGCGGGCGCCAGCCCGTGCAGTGTCCTCATTTCCCCTTTGGTGCAAAGGAGGCAAGCACAGGCCAAGAGTATCAAGCAAAGGCAACCATTTCGGTGCAACAAGACCAAGACCAGCAGAATGGCAGGAAGGAGGTCATCGTGGAGCCCAAGCCGGCGTCACCGTCAGAGTCTTTGGCAGGCGAGGACCGACTTTAGTCAGGATAAGTGTACTGGATGTTCCCCTTCAAAATGGCCAATTGTTGGCGCCCTTCCCGCTCAATATTTGGGAAGAGGCCCAGGGCCTCCACCTATAAATAGGACTAGCCATCCACCGGATAGAGAGAGGACAGGCCGAAAGATAAGCAAGACAGAGAGAGAGAAGCGACTGAACTCCCCCTAGCAGTTCATCGCACCAGCCAAGAACAGACCCTCGCGAGGTTGTTCTTCCTTGTATTGTTCACCATCAGCCCCTGAGGCAATCCACCATACCACACACTGGAGTAGGGTGTTACACCACAATGGTGGCCCGAACCAGTATAAACCTTGTGTCCCTTGTGTTGCTCTTTGTGTAGTTTAGATCCTTGCGAGGCGACGAGGCGTATGTAGGTTGGAGGTGTGATCTCCGCGTGCACCCCAGAGTTCAAACCTAGAGGGTCTGCCGGAGCCCGAAATCCGACACCGGCTCTCGTAGTTGTGTCTAGCCCTAAGATTCTTCGTCCCCTCTTGGGGTGCCCTGCCCCTCCTTATATAAGTTGAAGGGGCGGGTTACATGTAGAGTCCATCTCGGACTAAGACTTAAACTATTTTGACTTCTCTTCATGGGCTTCTTAACATTTGGGCTTCTTAATGTCTCGGGCTTATTAACCCCCGGGGACTCTGCCTGCCGGGTTAGGATCTGACTTAACATCTGTCGGGTTATGACTGTCTGTTGGGTTACGATTGTCTGCCGGGTTATGACTGTCAGCCGGGTTATGATTGTCTGTCGGGTTATGACTGTCTGCCGGTTTATCACCTAGTTTAATTGTCCACCGGTTTGCCATCTGACTTAACATCTACCGGGTTATCATCTGACTTAACACCTGCCGGGTTATCATCTGACTTAACACCTGCCGGGTTATCTGTAAATGCATCTAGTGCCCCTTAGTGATTTTGGTGTGTTGAAGACTTATAGGTTAAGGGACTAATGTGTTTATGAGTGTACACAACTCTATAATTCTATGAGGAGTTTGATATTTACAGAGAAAGTCGACCCCTAAAGTTGAAGTTCTTCGACTGAAGACTTTGGATTTCTGAAGACTTTCTCAAAACTTTGAAAGTGAAGAAATTGGTGTGACCTTGAAGACTAAGTATTCATTCGAGGAACATGAAGCGTGAAGACTTTTGTTTTCGTAGTTCCATTTTCTCTTTCTTGAGTCATAGGAAACACCGTACTGTTAAAGGGGGTCGAGGAAATACTAAGGAAAAATTTCCAAGTGATGCTCAACTCAAAATCCTACACCTACCAATCCCTTCGAGTGAAGCCATTGGAAATCTCATACAGTTCATTCATATTCTTCAGTGACAGAGACGAAGTTCTTCTGGTCTCTAAGGAATTTGTTCTGACTGAGGAGTTAGGAATTCGCCTGTGCGGATTGCCTACACAGTGAGGAACATGATAGCCCTTAGGAATTTGATACTCAAATTTCCGACTGTTGTTGTGCGTTGTGCCAGCTGTCCCAAAATATCTACCCACCTAACGGTCATATCATTGAAGGGCATTTATGTCTTATCATGTCGGGCTGCTCCCTAGGCTATAAATAGCCGCCCCCTACAACCAGTAGCTGGTTGGCTGCCTCGAGAGAAACTGACACTTGTCATTTGAGAGCATCCCATCCTCCGAGGACTTTGAGCGAAAATCATCAAGTGAGGAAAACCCAAACCCAAACACCTACAAATCCAAAGTTATTGAGCATCACTGAAGAGATTAATCTTGCATAGATCCAACGCTTGTTACCTTTGAAGACTGTGCTTCTTCCAGACGGTTAGGCATCATGGTCTGACCATCCAAGAGGAAATTGTGGATCGCCGAGTGACCGAGTTTGTGAAGGTTTGGAAGTCACCTGAAGACTTACCACGAGTGATTGGGCGAGGTCTGTGTGACCTTACCTCAAGGAGAATTCGGTGAGGACTGTGTGTCCTCGGGTTTAAATACCTAGCTACTCCAACCAGACATACAACTGAGACAGCAGTTGGAACTGGTCTACCAAATCGTTGTCTTCACCAAGCTTACTGGTTCTATTTCCTCAACTCTTTCATTTCCTCATTACTGTGTTGTGTGCCTGTTCATATCTGTTCGAAGACTTTGACTGAAGACTTTCTCAATTTCCTCAGTTCAATTTCTTCAGTCTGTTTTTCTTCATCATGTGTTATCCTGTGTTTACACTTTCTGTACTCTGTGCTTGTCTTCATTTCACCATGATGACCATGCTTGTGTTCTGTTATGTTTACTTCTGAGTACTTATTCCACTGCAAGTAGTTCTTCATTCAGGAATTTCCTCACCCGCAAATTCCTCAGTGAAGAATTCATAAAAATCGCCTATTCACCCCCCTCTAGTCGATATAACGCACTTCCAATTGGTATCAGAGAGGGGTACTCCCTTGTTCTGTATGATTTTGGTTTAACCGCCTGGAGTTTTAGTTATGTCGACCGCAGGTGTGAAGACCGTGTCATGCCCCATCTTTGACAGTCATGAGTATCCCAAATGGAAGGCCATGATGAAGAAGCGCCTCATGGCAATGAACAGCAAGCTGTGGACTGTCACTGTGATTGGTCTTACCGATCCGTGCAAGATGGTGCAAGCTGATGACATTCGCAAGTACACCCTTCTCAACCTCACGGCGAAGGACGTCGTCTGCTCCTGTCTGTCACAAAATCAGTTCAGGAATATCATGCTAAGCTTATCTGGGACCGTCTCTGAGGTCTATGAAGGTCATTGAACCTGTCATGATCCTTGGTTTGAGGACTTCAAGGAATCTCTCAAAGCGATGACATTCGAACCAGAATCATCATCCTCTGCACCATGCCTTATGGCAAAAGATGCAAAGGTAACTGAATGCTATCTATCTGAATCCTATGATGATGAATCTGGTGATGAATTTGGACCCAGCTATGTCAAACTTGCTTCCCTTGCCACTAAACAACAAAGAGCGTTGGAAAAAGTTCAATACATGCTAAATAACAGCGATGATATGTTGGGTGAAGAAATGGATCAGTCGAAAGCTTTGGCTGAGAGTCTTCACAGACTTCAGTCTAGGTTTGACAACCTTTAAGGTCATCATAACACTCTCTTGTCTGCTCATGAGAAGCTTTATTATGAATTTCTTCAAAGAAAGCAAGATCTTGAAAAGCTAAGGGTGAGTTATGAAGATCTTCAGAAGGAGCGTGATTCATTGCTTGCTCAACAAATCAGCACTGCTCAGGAAGAATTTGTTCCTCCATGTTTGAAGTGCATTGAACATGAATCTGCTAATTCTTCACCTGAATGTTCAAATGCTTCTAATGCTACAAATTATTCAACTGTCTCTGCTATCACTAATTCCTCATATGAGGACATTGCTAGTATCACTGATGATGCAGGGATGAAGGAATTCTACATGACATGCATGTACAAAAGCCTCAAAGGGCATCAGACTCTTTGTGATGTGCTTAAAATGCAGATCCTCAATAGGAACCCTAGGAAAGAGGGTATTGCCTTTGAGAGGAAAATCAATGCTGATGGAACTTATTGGAAGCCTGAGCAGTACCCCACAAGCTCATGGGTTGCTGCAAAGGGTCCTCCAGTAGATCCATCTAATCTATCTGGCTTTACATGTGAATCTCTTCATTCTTCTGATGAGTCATTTGACTCCAACTATAAACTGTTCAAAAATCAGAATGGTGAAGTACTTGCTAGATATGTTGGCACTAACTGCAGGAACGGTTCCCCTAAGAAGAAAATCTGGGTTCCCAAAAGTTGCCTTGAAAGTCTTCAGGTGAATGTCCTCCTGACACCACCTGTGAAGAATAGGAACCCCAGATCAAATTCTTCATATGGACCAAATTCTTCATATGGATCCAAGTCCTCATACGGACCAAATTCCTCACGTGGATCAAATTCCTCAAGAGGATCAAAGTCCTCATATGAACATCATCGTGCTAACACCTCTGTTTTGCAGGGAAGAGCTAAGGGCTATGAATATGAGCATTATTCTTCTAACCATTATGTTCATAAGTCTTCGAAGAATTTCTCTGCTTATTAATATGCTTATCCTAACTCCTCTTAAGTGAAACGAAATGGACTGGCTTCTATGCCACCTTTCTCGTATGGAGCTCGCAGAGTGATGAACTCTTTGCCACCCCTTCAGATGTGGGTGGTGACGAAAAAGAACTAATCTCTTATGCAGGGTCAGGTCTCCAGATGTGCTCAAATGTCTGAAGAATTTGCTGGAGACCTGAAATTGCCTGAAAGGACGCAGGCTAATCATGAAGAAATGAACATTCATTTCTCACGTCCTCATATTGCTTTATCTGTTCTATTACTTGATGAAATTGATCTGATGAAATTGATGTCATATTCTTCACTGATGAAGTATATGAGTTCGTAAGTTGCACTAATTCATCTGCAGGATGATCAACCCAAAGCCAATGAGTCAGTCCTAGATAGTGCATGTACAAATCACATGACTGGTGACAAGAATCTATTGATGGATGCTCCCTTATCTCCATCACGTCTGAAGCATATCATCTTTGCTGACAAAGGCAAAAGTCAGGTATTGGGTCTAGGTAAGGTTGTGATCTCAAAGGATCGACACATGGACAAAGTCATGCTTGTCGAGTACTTAGGATACAACCTCATGTCTGTCTCAATGCTTTGTGATCTCGATATGGTTGTTGTCTTTGGCAAGTATCGTTGTGTTGTGATCATGGAAGCTGACAATTCCAAAGTCTTCGAAGGCTTTAGGAGAGGAGACTTGTATATTGTTGATTTCTCTACAGGACCTCAACCAGCTGTATGCCTACTTGCAAAAGCTTCAGAAGGATGGATGTGGCATCGACGACTTGGTCATGCTGGCATGAGGAATCTGAACATGCTCGCGAAGAAGAAGCATGTCATTGGCATTGAGAATGTAAAATTCCTCAAAGATCACTTATGCAGAGCCTGTGAAGCTGGAAAGATGACCAAGGCCAAGCATCCAGCGAAGACAATCATGACTACCACTCGACCATTTGAATTGCTTCACATGGATCTCTTTGGTCCTAATCATTATTCTGCAGTTCCAAATGATGCATCTCAATATGGTTTCGTTATAGTTGATGATTACTCTCGTTACACATGGGTGCATATTGTCACTTACAAACATGAGGTGCAGGAAGTCTTCAAACATTTTCTTCGAGTGCTTCAACCAACTTTGGTGTGAAGATAAGCACATCAGAAGTGACAATGGAACTGAGTTCAAGAATTCTGGTCTTGATGACTATCTTGATGAACTCGGTATTGTCGGATTTCGGGTTCCGGCAGACCCTTGAGGTTAGAACACTGGGGTGCGCGCGGAATCTCACCCTCTACCTACCTGCACCTCGTCGCCTCGCTAGGATCTACACTACGAAAGGAACAGCACAAGAGACACAGGGTTTATACTAGTTCGGGCCACCATTGTGGTGTAATACCCTACTCTAGTTTGTGGTGTCGTGGATTGCCTCTTGGGCTGATGGTGATGAACAATACAAGGAAGAACAGCCTCGCGAGGGTCTGTTCTTGGTTGGGGCGATGAACTGCTAGGAGGAGTTCAGTCGCCTTCTCTCTCTCTCTCTCTCTGATTCCATATTGCCTCTAGCTACTCATTCCGATCCCTCTACCCTGTGGGCGGTTAGTCCTATTTATAGGCAAAGGCCCTGGGCCTCTTCCCAAATATTGAGCGGGAAGGGCGCCAACAATTGGCCATTTTGAAGGGGAACATCTGGAACACTTATCCTGACTAAAGTTGGTCCTCGCCTGTCAAAGGCTCGTGGTGACGCTGCTTGGGCTCCACAATGACTTCCTTCCCGCCGTGGACTGGTCTTGGTCTTGTTGTACCGAAATGGACACCTTTGCTTGATGCTCTCGCCGCGCTTGCTCCTTTGCACCAAAGAGGAAAGGAGTACATGAGCTGGGCGCCCCGCCTGGCGCCTTTGGTCGTCATGGCTTATGCCATGGGCACCTCGTGAGGTACCCCGCCTTGATCTCTCCGCCTCCTCGCGAGCCAGCCTGACGAGGCCGTGCCTGAGGAAGCTCCCTGTCGTCTGCCCCGCGAGGCTTGGCCCCTCGCGAGGGTCTTGAGCTTGTGTTGATGAAGATGGGCCGTGATGGGCCCCCCTTTGAGCCACGCCGCAGGCCGCAGGCAAACAAGTCTGGGGACCCCCGTTCCCAGAACGCCGACAGTAGCCCCCAGGCCCAAGGTGCGCCCGGACTTGGGTGAGCAGAGAGGCGAAGGGGCAAGTGTGAGCGCTTGGGCCCCAACAGCCTTGACCTTGGGCGCCAGCGTGGCGGTTGATTGGACGATGGGCGACTGTTCCCCACGCCTCCTTATTTTGTGCCATGCTAGGCGGACTTGTAGCCGCACAGTACCGCTTCCCCTTTCCGCTGCTCGACCGCCCCCACTCTTCCTCCTCTCGAGCTCCAGCACGCTCCCAATCCAATCTCAAACCTTCCCCTTTTTTGTTGCCATGGCCCCGACGAAGGGAAGAGGGAAGAAGCATGTGCCTCCGCCTCGCTTGCCGTCGTCGTGACCCCCAAATCAATCGGTCGATCATACTCAATCGAGAGGGCACAGGCAAGGTCAGCTCGGCTTTGGCCACCATCTTCAATGAATGCGGGCGGACGACGGCCTGGCCCGCGTCCCAATTCTCCATCGACAGGATAATCACTGAGGTCCGGTATTTTGCCGATGCCCTGTAGGCGGGGCTGGTTCCCCCCTTCTCCGATTTCTTCAATGATGTGCTCTCCCACTATCAGATCCATATGATGCACTTGGGTCTGGAATCCATCACTCTTCTTGCGGTCTTTGCCTTTGTTTGCGAGGCGATGATGGGCATCCTTCCTCGATTGCCTTGCTGCGCCACTTCTTCTCTCTGCGCTTTGTTGACCCCACTCAATGTTCGGGTGTGTGAGCTTCATTGCTGCATCTGAAATAGCGGCTTGTGGATCGACTTCAGCCTTCCTCCGCCTGCGCTGGGTTCATGAGCGGTGGTCAGACGTGGACGTGGGGTGCCCAGCCCCCTGTCGGGAGCTAACATCACCCATTGTCCCCAATTCAGCCGGGGGCCAGAGACGCCACGAGCCCCGGCTCGCCTTTTGTCTGGCGCCGTCACAGCTCTCGAGGGCGCCGATGTGACGGCGCCCAAGGTGGTGAAGGAGTTCTCGCTATGCCGCATTGCCCTCTCTCGGCCGCCATTCCGCCGGATGTGGGCCTTCAGCGGCGTGAAGACCGCATGAGGCTCTGTGGAGGAGGACTTGATGCCCGGGCCGAGGAAGGTGCTCTTGGTCTTGACTGGGACCCCACCCCCGGCAAAGATCCGTAAGGGGTGCTTTGCTGTACTTTTGCTCAAGCAGGGGTGACTTTGTGAAGCAGATGCCCAGCTTCGACGAATGGGGGCTGCGCCCCGCAGGCCTCATGGGGTCTCGCGAGAACCCGGTGGTGGTGACTGCCCTTCCATTCGCCCACGGCGGTCCTTCCTCGAGTGGTGGAGCAGGGAGGTATGGGTCACTGGGGGCTGAGGGGGCCTCCGCCGGGATGACGATGCCAGGCGGCACTCCTGAGGTGGCAGCTCCTGAGGTGACAGCTCCTGAGGCCCGCACCACGCGGGCCGGGCGTTGAGCCATGCGTCGGGCTCCTCATGGTCGAGGCCCCTGAGGCCCCAGCTACCCTTCTTGGTGAGGCGACCGGCGGCGTGCGCCAGGACGACGCCCCTGACGCCGGTCACTTTGGTGCTCCTTCCTTATCACAGGCCGACCCCTGCACTGAACTCTTGGGCCGCTTCCGCATGGACTTTGAGGCTCTCCGGAAGAGAAGGGAGGCCTTGGGTGACTACTACCCCTGCCGCCTGCTGAAGCGTAGGAAGTACTTCGCCACCGATGAGTAAGCCTTCCCCTTTCCTAGCTCCTGGTTCTTATGTTGCTTTTACTCATCCTCGCTCTGCAGGGCCCTTCCTGCCGAGCTTACGGAGATGGCTGAGGAGCCATCCCCCTTGGCTCCGCCCTCTCCGCCATCCTCGAGCACCCCGAGCAGCAGGGCCCTCATGGTGAGGCCGGCCGGAGAGACGAACCACCCTGAGGCGCCTCGCGGCCCCGCGCGCCTCGCGACCCTCCTTCGCGAGCCTTCTCGTGGCATAGCCAGCCCGTCGTGGGCTTCTCGTCTGGTCGTCGACCGTGATTGGCTGAGGCATTCCCTGCGCTCTTCTTTGGGGGATGGGCTGGCTCCTGGCCGGGCTTCTGGCAGGCGTGCCCGGCCGTGGCGAGGGCGCCAGCCCCCAGCCCCCTGCCCGGAGGGGGAGTGGTGATTCATGGCCCTTGGCGCTCGCCTGGGGCGGATGATGGTGTGGAAGACGTACTTGAGCACGCCCGGGAGCGTCGCGCTCTTCGCCAAGGGTTTCTTCGGAGGGCGGCTGATGCGATGAGCCTGCTTGGTGAAGAGCTCGCCGATGAAGACGTGCGCCTCGAGGCCGAGGGCCTGCGCCTGGCCGCGGAGAGGCGCGAGCTGAAGGCGACTGTCGCCCTTGCGCGCCATCAGCATAATCTTGACGATGAGGAGGCCAAGGCGTCGCTAGCGGCCTCTCGGGAGGTCCGTTATCGGGCTGTTGAAGAGGCTCGGGAAGCTGACCGGTGGCGAGAGGCGGCGGAGGAGTGGGCGCGGGAACTCCTGGCCCGACGCTGCTCACTGGAGGAGCATGTGGAGCTGCGCGAGATGGCCCTTGCGTCAATGAGGGTGGCCTCAGGCGACCCAGCAGAGCTCCAGAAGCGGGAGGAGGCGCTGACGCTGGAAGCCGCCGAACGCGCACGCGAGTACGAACGCCTGGAAACAAGGGAGCGCTTGGTGACGAGGGCGGAGGATGATGTCGCTGCGCGGGAGGCCTGTGTCCTGGAGGAGGTCGGGCGTCGGGTGGTGACGGCGCGCTTGAACCTCGATCGCGAGTTCGAGGAAAGGCTGGGGTTGATCCGGCTGAGGTCAAGGTAGGACCGCTGCCTTGAGGGCCAAGCAGGAGGAAGCGACGCGGCGGGCCGATGCTTTTCGGGCCGCCCTTGAGGTGGCGCAGGAGGAGTTAACTACCTCCCGTGCCGAGGTGGACGAGGCTGAGGCCGTCGCGCGACAGAATGCGGACGAGATACGCCAGCGGTGGATCCTGGAGCATGAGCACGGCCCCATGCTCACCACGCTCCGGGAGAGAGCCAACACAGCCTTGGGTAACATCTGCGAGGCGGCTGTTGGCGAGCCGCACGCAGTTAACTACGCCGACAACCTTTCAGGCTTCATCGACGTGGTGACTCGGCCGAGGCGCGGTCGGTCGAGCCAACAGGTGTTGGTGGAGGAGAGGAGCCGCGCTTCGCCGGGCGCCGCTTTTCTCGCGTCTTCAGCCTTTCTCCGGATATGGACCCCCACTTTGACTTCGACGCCAGCATCGCCTTCAGCATTCTGTGCCGTCCGGACGACTCGGGCGACTGGGTGGAGGACAACGCCGACGCTTCTTGTCGTGGCCTTCGCCGCATAACGATATGGCGTGATCGTGGCCGCTGATGAAGGCCACGTGGTGAACGGCCCTGACGCCGCTGGTGACGACGCAGAGAGCGACGGCGAGGCCAGCGACGCCAGCGACAATTTAGGAGGTGCCCCTGAGGATGCATTGGGGGATTTATCCGACTGACTGCGACTGCCTCGCTTCCTCGCATTAATAGAGCTCTGTGTTTTGCCCTGACGGTTGTGAGAGCATTTTGGGAGGGGGATCCCCTCATGTAAAACTTGTGTTCTGCGTATTAGTAGATTCTATATCACCCGTACGCCTGTGCCAAGTGGCTGGCTAGTTTACCTTTGTCCCGCGCAGGCCCCGAGATAGCCTGTGGAGGGCTGTGGCGTCTCGAGTGTCTCCCGATCGAACCCAGAGGGATCTGCAGTAAAGCCTCCCGAGAGGATGCGGCGGCGGCAGCCTGGCTGCACGCAAGCTAGGCTCAACCCAGCTCGCGAGGGGCTCACGAGGGAGGCAGGCTGAGGCAAAGCGGTGACCGAACGCGAGAGATTGCTCGAACGAGACTAAACACCCCTTCCCCAAACACACGCAAATCTCAAATTCAATCCAACTTAAATCCAATGGGGAAAGTGACAACCAAAGGAAAAGCAATGAAAGCAAACCAAAAAGGTCGCGTCCCAAGCACCTAGTCTAGTCTTTGGACGTCTTCTCACCAGCGGAGCTAAGTGCTGCTTGCCATCGGGCGTGGAGGGAGCCCTAGGGCTCGAGGCCGGCACCCTGAGACTCCGGGCGTGTACAGCCCACTCATTATTACGTGAGAGTGTCACGGGCGGCGAAGCTTTACAGGCGGTGGGCCTTCTTCATGTACCGCCTTGTTTCATATCGCCAGACGAGGGCCCGACTTGCGCCAAGACTCTAGTGCCATCAACGACGACCGGAAACCGTGACGCCGCCGATGGGGTAGAGCGGTCGCTAGCGGTTCCCTGACGACCACGGGTCCTCCGCCAGGCAGGCCTCGAGGCACCTCCCAGCAGAGGGCCTACCTCCCGAGGACGCCTTGTTCAACGCCGCAGTGGTGATGCGGATCTCGGCCCCTCCTGCAGCCCCCACGCCCTCCTCCCGAGGGGTAGGAGGCTGGAGCGGGCAGCCGCTGTTGTGGTGACCTGCACCTCCCGCGATTCATGATTAACGATGCCTGCTCTCGAGGAATTAGTGGTACCTGTAATCGCCGCCTCCAGTGGGCCGGTGGGGCCTTCACGGGCTCCTGGAAGAGCTCAGCTGTCGCCTCGTCCCTGGCTTGGGCTGAGGAGCGAGCCTTGTTCGCCCTCATGCTGGTGCCCTTGGTCCATCATGTGGGGCACGTATTCTACTGGGGTCGTCATCCCGAAGACCGCGCCATAGTGCTCCGCGTGTCATGCAGCTCTTCTTGAGGAGCCCACCTGGGGGTGGTAGCGCGGCGGCCCCCTGGGGCCGGGGGTCGCGACGAGTCCTTCTTCGCTGGCCGGGAGCGGAGGCAGCATTGCTGCGGGCCCGGTGCCGACAGCTTTGCCGGTGTTGGAGTAGCCTTGGAGCTCAGCGCTGGTGGAGCTCTGCACGGGCCGCCTGACCCGAGGTAGGAGCTGGGTGCGAAGGGGTGAGCCTCGAGGCGGCAAAGCCTGTGAGAGCTCGCCACCGCTCTAGCAAAGACGTCATGCCGCTTTCCAAAGAGCTCGCGACTGCAGTAGCTCCTGGGCCACCGTGAGCGTGGCCCTCGAGTTCTCCTGCTCCCGGCGGGTGTACGGCGTCGCAGCCGTGGCGTGGTTGGAGGCCCTCGCTGCCGACCGCGCCTGTCGTGGCGTGAGAGTTGTCGGCTCGTCTGCGTCGCCGCTCCGCAGCGCCTGCGGGCCGCGATCATGAGCTGCTTTGGGGCATGGGGTCGCCCGAGGCGAGCAGCTCTACGTGGTCGGGCCAAGCTGCCCAGGGACCGGGGTTGCCCGCCTGGTCGCCGGACATGATGATGACGATGCGATAGGACAAGAAGTGGCAGAAGGTGGATCCCGGCGCACCCCTACCTGGCGCGCCAAATGTCGGATTTCAGGTTCCGGCAGACCCTTGAGGTTCGAACACTGGGGTGCGCGCGGAATCTCACCTTCTACCTACTGCACCCCCGCCGCTAGGATCTAAACTACTAAAGGAACAGCACAAGAGACACAGGGTTTATACTAGTTCGGGCCACCATTGTGGTGTAATACCCTACTCTAGTTTGTGGTGTGGTGGATTGCCTCTTGGGCTGATGGTGATGAACAATACAAGGAAGAACAACCTCGCGAGGGTCTGTTCTTAGCCGGGGCGATGAACTGCTAGGAGGAGTTCAGTCGCCTTCTCTCTCTCTCTCTCTCTCTGATTCCATATTGCCTCTAGCTACTCATTCCGATCCCTCTACCCTATGGGCGGCTAGTCCTATTTATAGGCAAAGGCCCTAGGCCTCTTCCCAAATATTGAGCGGGAAGGGTGCCAACAATTGGCCATTTTGAAGGGGAACATCTGGTACACTTATCTTGACTAAAGTTGGTCCTCGCCTGTCAAAGGCTCTGGTGGTGACGCCGGCTTGGGCTCCACAATGACTTCCTTCCTGCCGTTGGACTGGTCTTGGTCTTGTTGCACCGAAATGGACACCTTGGCTTGATGCTCTCGCTGCGCTTGCTCCCTTTGCACCAAAGAGGAAAGGAGGACATCAAGGGCTGGCGCCTCACCGGGCGCCTCTTGGTCGCCATGGCTTGCGCCATGGGCACCTCGTGAGGTACCCCGCCTTGATCTCTCCGCCTCGCGAGCCACTCGACGAGGCCGTGCTCGAGGAAGCTCCTGTCGCCCGCCTCATGAGGCTTGGCCCCTCGCGAGGGTCTTGAGCTTGTGTTGATGAAGATGGGCCGTGATGGGCCCCCCTTTGAGCCACGCCGTAGGCCGCAGGCAGGCAAGTCTGGGGACCCCCGTTCCTAGAACGCCGACATGTATTACTCATGCGTTATCTGCTCCTTATACTCCTCAGCAAAATGGTGTCGTGGAGCGCAAGAACAGGACTATTGCTGAGATGGCTCACACTATGCTTGACGAATACAAGACGCATCGGCGTTTATGGATTGATGCAATTGATACTGCGTGCCACATCATCAATAGGGTATATCTTCACAAATTCTTCAAGAAGACTGCTTATGAACTCCTCACTGACAAGAAACCCAATGTGAGTTATTTCAAAGTCTTCGGTGCTAAATGTTGGATTAGAGATCATCATCACAACTCAAAATTTGCACCGAAAGCACATGAAGGTTTTATGCTTGGTTACGGAAAGGACTCGCACACCTATAGAGTCTTCAGCAACGTTCTTCACAAAGTTGTTGAAACTGTAGATGTGCGGTTCGATGAAACTAATGGCTCGCAAAGAGAGCACCTACCTTCTGTGATAGATGAACCAGCACCTGAGGAAACTATCAAGTTCAAGGCCACTGAGGATGTCATTCAATCGAAGAATCTGAAGAATTCATTCCAGAACGTGAAGAACGTCGAGCTAATGCACCTGAAGAAAATGGTGCTGAAGAAAATGCTGATCAAATTCCTCGACGACAACCAGCTCATCCTCGCATTGCAAACGAAGTGCAAATTGAGAAAATCATCAATGACATTGAAGCACCAGGTCCTCTCACACGCTCAAAAGCTTCACATTTGTCTAACTTTTGTGGCACTTTGCTTTTGTCTCTATCACTGAGCCCACTAAGGTAGATGAAGCATTTCTGGAGCCTGAGTGGATTCAAGCTATGCAAGAAGAATTACATCAGTTCGAGCTCAACAACGTCTGGGAACTGTTCAAACATCCAGATCCTCGCAAGCACAATATCATTGGCACAAAGTGGATCTACCGCAACAAGCAAGATGAAAATGGCCTTGTGGTGAGGAATAAGGCACGGCTTGTAGCTCAAGGCTACACACAGGTTGAAGGAATTGATTTTGATGAAACTTTTGCACTGTTGCTAGACTTGAGGCTATTCAGATATTACTTGCTTATGCTAACCAAAGCATGATATCACTTTATATCAAATGGATGTGAAAAGTGCATTCCTCAATGGTAAGCTTGAGGAAGAAGTATATGTTTCTCAACCCCCAGGTTTTGAAGATCCAAAGCATCCTGACAAAGTCTTCAGACTCAATAAGGCCATCTATGGCCTCAAGCAGGCCCCTCAGGCGTGGTATGACTTCAAACCCGGTTCACTTGATCCTACCCTTTTCACTAAATCCTATGATGGTGAATTTTTTGTGTGCCAAATATATGTTGATGATATTATCTTTGGTTGTACTGACCAACGTTACACTGATGAATTTGCTTATATGATGAGAGAGGAATATGAAATGTCTATGATGGGAGAATTGAAATTCTTCTTAGGTCTTCAAATTCGTCAACAGAGCAATGGCATATTCATGTCTCAGGAGAAATACCTCAAGGACCTATTGAGCAAATTCGGCATGCAAGATTGCAAAGGCGTCAAAATTCCTATGCCCACAAATGGCCATCTATGCACTGATGAAAATGGTATTGACTTCGATCAAAAGGTATACTGCTCCATGATTGGTTCTTTATTGTACTTATGTGCATCTAGGCCAGATATTATGCTTGGTGTTTGCATGTGTGCCCGATTTCAAGCTACACCGAAGGAATCACACCATAAGGTTGTGAAGCATATTCTTCGATATCTAGCTCACACACCACCACTTGGATTATGGTACCCCAAGGGCTCGGTTTTTGATCTCATTGGATATTCAGACTCTGACTATGTTGGTGATCGTGTGGACCGCAAGTCAACATCTGGCACATGCCATTTCCTCGCATTTATCTTTGGTCCGTTGGTCCTCGAAGAAACAGAACTCGTGTATCACCGCCTATTGTCAAGCCGAGTACATTGCTGTTGGTTCTTGTTGTGCTCAATTGTTGTGGATGAAGCAAACTCTCAAGGACTACGGCGTCAACGTGAAGAATGTGCCTCTCTACTGTGACAATGAGAGTGCCATTAAGATTGCTCATAAACCATTTCAGCACTCGAAGACAAAGCACATTCAGATTCGTCATCATTTTCTTCACGATCATGTGTTGAAGGGAGACATTTCTATTGAGCATGTGAAGACTGAAGAAGAGCTAGCTGATATCTTCACAAAGCCCTTGGATGAGAAGAGATTTAGCAAGTTGCGGTGTGAGCTAAATATCTTAGAATCCTTGAATGTTCTTTGAAAAGGACACTCATCCTAACACTTCTGCAAAATTGATGACTTAGATGTGCAACACATGAAGTAAAGTTTTTCTTCAATCAATGAAGAATATCACTCTAAGTGTGAAGAAATTAACAAAGAATTTGATTCTCGGAGCCCTACAAAAATTGTACGCGGTGTCTGAAATCATCATTCTTATACGGTGGGTCACGCCACCACCAAAAGTTGAAAATCTTCAATTTGAGTTTTTTTCCTCAGTTTGAAATTCCTCAGTTGTTCAATTTCTTCAACTTTGCATTGTCTTCACTATCTCCATCGTTTTTTCATTGGCTATATATATATATATATATATATATATATATATATATATATATATATATATATATATATATATATATATGAGTTTATGTCCTCTACAAAGATTCACTTATTGCTATTTCTTCAAGTTGCTTTTTTTCGCTAAGTGAATGTGATCGGACCCTTCCCCACTATGCTATACTCAACCCAATCTATTCACAAATTCTTCATGTGCGTTCTATTTGAAACTCGTTCAAAATCTTCACTGTGTCCTTGTCATTTGAAGAAGAATTTGCGTAACGAACGCTTAACTTATCTTATCTAAATTTTTGGCTTTGCACTTACCAAACCGTTCCACATTCCATGATAACACTTATCTATTCACCCACGATCTCACACGATCACCACCTCTCAGTACGTGGGTGACGCATGTCAAGCGAATGAGAAAGGTCAGGGGCACGTTCGTCCAATTTCTTCTGGCGAACAGTTTTTTTCACCGTGGCTATAAATACCCCTCCCCTTCCTCACTTCTCTTTTACTCCGTTCGACCTCACTCCAGCTCGAGCTTCTCAAACCCTAGCACCGCCGCTACTTCATCGTCGCTGATGAGGAAGAGCTTCACTGCCTCGACCTCGTCGCCGTCGTACTCGTGCCGCCTGCGGATTTCTTCACTCCGCCGCCGCCGTAGCTGTCTTCCTCAGCCGAGTTAGGGCTTGGAAGATCTGAGCTGAAGAACTTCACATCTACACTTCCCAGTTCATCGTGTTCTCCATCCAGGGTAATTAAAAGTTACTTTTACTACCCTCTTTGATTCAAATGATTTCTACAAAATGTTCAAAGGTGTTTTTTTCTTCAAATCCTCACACACTAAACACCTCACATATCATTTGTTCTTGATTCGTTTCTCTAAGCAATATTTTTCTTCATGATTCCTCAATTGTGTGGATTTTTTTGATCTGTACAACTCTGGAACCTAAGACAAAGAACGCTTAGTGAAATTCTTCAAGACTCATCTGGTCAAATTCCTCAAACTTGTTCTTTTTGCAAAACCTTCTGAGAACGCATATGACCTCTCCAAATTCCTCGCAACTATACTCTGTTCACAGGTACTCATGTCCGCTGCTGAATCACTAGGTTCTCATCAACTTAACTCATTTGCAGCGTTCCTTGAAGAAAAGTTGCACACATCTTCAGAAAATTATGTTGCTCATATTCCTCAGCTGAAGAAAATGGCTGATGGAAAGAAGCCACAGAAAGGAGGAAAGAGGCCTAAGGTCAATACTGCCTTTGAGATCCCTAATGACATATACAAGGAGTATTGCACTCCTGATGAGGCCAAGTTTGGCAAGGAGGACAAAAATCAGCGCAAGGTGCGCATCCAAAGAATAGAGAGGAGATGGGCAGGGAGTGGAGGGAGCATGCATGTTACTCCCAAGTATATGAAGAAATTCGCTCTAAATCCTCCATGCCCAAGACCTCCATTGGCACCTGGCCAAGTAGCAGATCCCACCAGCCTCAAGCGCGGTGAGGACTATCCTGACGAATGGGCCAAGCGCCAGGCCAAACTAGCCAAATAGGCAAGAGAAGCAGTGAGGAAATTTAATGAAGATTCTGCTGGTGTTGCTGCCACTGCTGAGGCCTCTGCAAACAAGCCGAAGAAGGCCATGACTAAGAAGCCTGCTCATAAGCCAAGTGCTTCACCCTCAATGCCCTCACGGCCAAGTTCCTCAGCAATGCCCTCACGGCCAGATTGTTCAAAGCCCTCACGGCCAACTCCTCAGACTGCTCCAGCTCCTCCACCAAAGTCCTCAGTTGCTCCGTCCAAATCGTCAGCACCCATGCATCTCGTCACGTGCCAAAGGACAACAGGCATCTCTATTGCCTCAGGAGCTTCTGCTAGTTCCTCAGCTGCACCAAATTCTTCAACTGGCCCCTCTCGTCAAGACAAAGGCCATCGCAGGACGAGGCTCTCGCCCAAGTCCTCACAAGAAGCGTGTCGCCTTCCAAGTTTCTGGCTCGATGAAGACGGCGATGATGAGGAACTTGCCAAATCATCGAGAGATGTGCAGCTCAAGGCAGCTAGAGCCAAAGGCACAAATGTGCCTCTTCTTTTGGATCCCAAGTTGATCCTTGATTACGTTGATCTCTGGCACAAGGATCCAAATACTCCTATGCCTGATTTCAAACTAACTCCTGGTCAAAGTCATATGCTGACTACCTTCATCCAAGAAGAAAAATGGAAATTTGAAAAGGTCTGGCAGATCAAGAAAGCGTAGTATAGGAAGGAGTGCTTCCTGAAGAAAAACGTTGTCTCTATGACAACTGAAGAACTTGTCACTATTCAATCTGAGATCAAGAAACTCAGTGATGAATTTGACGTATACCGTGCTGACTGGCTTGGAGCCAAAGTCAGGTTTGTGAATTTGACTGAAAAGTTCACTTCCAATGTTGTAGCCCCAACGCAACAAGAAAATCCTCAGGCTGAAGCATCTGCTCAGCCGACTGAAGAAAATGGCAGCACCGCTGATGATATTCAGGATGTTGAAGAAACTCAAAGTACCAGGGCTGATGATTGCATTCCAGCCGCTGAAGAAATTGCTAGGGCAACCACTAGTGTTGCACCTGAAGAAACTGAAGAAGCCAGGGCAACTGCATCAGTTGTGCCTGAAGATTTTGAACCAAATTCCTCTGCTCCTCCTGCGCCTACACCAACTCTGATCCTTCCATCTGCATCAGATGTGAAGAAAACCAAGGTTGCAAAGCGTGCAACAATGAAGAAGAGGAAGGCATCAACTTCATCAGATTCTTCAGCTCCGAAGAAGATGAAGCCATTGACCAGCTCTTTTGCAAATCCAATTGATGTTGTTCCAGTCTCCTCCATGCCATCAAAGGACCTTGTTCCTTTTGATGAAGAATATGTGATTCCAAGTGAATCGATGATGACATTCCCTCCGCCGCTTCGCCGTGAAAGCAATTGGTGAAGAAATTGAAGCGGATGTAATCCCTTCAACCCCACAAGTCTCATCGCCAATGCCTCAGTTCACTGCTGAAGAGGCTGGCGTTGAAGAAAAAGAAGAAGATGAAGATGTGGACATTGGGTTTACAACACCAGTGCTGAATGATGACTTTTGGGAAAGACAGCACCCCAACTCTCCTCTGTTCACACCACTTCAACAAATTCCTCAGTCCCCTGTCAACACTGAAGTACAAATGGGATTTGACGAACCTCGTGAAACTCCTTCTGTACATGAAGAGATTCCAGCCACTAGTGCTGAAGAAAATGTAAATGAAGCATTGAAGACCCAGGCTGCCACTGAAGAAGAAGCTGAAATTCCTCAGCCTGTGGAACCTGAGATTGTGATTCCTGAGGTAGTAATGCAATTGACTGATACTCCTCAGCCCAAGCCAAAGGATCTATTCTCGAAGAAGCGGAAATTCAAGGCTGATGACTTCTTCAGCGAGCACGTGTTCTTCACTGATTATAATCCTTATGACTCTGCTCGTCTTAGAAGGAAGCGCTTCTGGACTGCCTGCCAGGCCAACTTCTATTCTTCACTGCTCTTCAACAAGGATAAAGTCTTCGACCACGAGCACATTCCTCATGTGGACATGGAATCCCTGTCGTGCTTCTCTCCTGTCCTCATTGTGCTTCATGACGCAGGCCTCCTCAACTTTTGCTCTGACATTGTAGATTGGAATGAAGAGCTTATTCTTCAGTTCTATGCAACACTGCATGTCACAGGTGACGCTGACGATATCAATACTTGGGTGTTGGATTGGATGACTGAAAACACTCATTACAAAGCACCAGCCTCTGAATTGCTTCATGCCCTGCCAATCAGTCCTCCCCCTGAAGGAGCTCGTTGCCTGTACCAAGAGCCTGAACTCACTGCCCATTATATGCAAGTTCTTATGAAGCCTCTGCCTGGTCAAGCCCCAAGGACCAAATTCCTCGCGAGGGAATTGCTCTATGTGCCTAGAACTGTCTATCGCATTCTGACGAAGACAATGAGTCCGATCAAAGGCCACGACTTGTCTGATGAGGAAATTGTTGGCATCATGAAGAAACTGCTATTCAACATCATGCATGGCGTTCCTGTCAACTATCACGATTTCTTCATGAGGACTCTGGCGAATGTTGCACTCTCTCTGTTTGAGTTGAAGCCTTATGCTCCTTGGATTATGAGATTCCTCAGAACAAGGTCTTCACTCAACTACAAGGCTGATTTTCAAAATCACCTCAGCTACTTGCCCCCAATCGAAGTCCTCAAGCGGACATATTCCTCAGCTGATGAAAAGGGCAAGGCACCAACTATTATTTATGAAGGCATTCGTCCATTGGATGGTCAGTTTCGCAAAGCTGCATCTTATTCCACCAATGAGACTGTGCCACTCATGATTCTGCTGCCAATGCATCCAAGCCTACTCCTCAAGCCACAGCTCCAAGGGTGATGACTGACCGTGAGCTGCTTCTTAGTCTTCACCAGAAGGTTGATCGAAACCATAAATGGGTTAAGCATCAGTTTGGTCCCATTCTTCACAACATGATTGCTACACATAATGTAGTGAAGAAAAACCATTACTAACTCCATGAAATCTTCGGTCGCACCTGGGCTGTACTGTCACATCTATATGGTGAAGAAGATCTGAAGCAAATGGGTCGCAAGGAGGATTTTGACTGGTCTGCACCTCCACCGAAGAAATACAAGAAGCTCAAGGTTCCTTCCTTGGTGGCTAGCTCCTGTTCCTCATCACGCGACACCGACGAGAGAAGACTTGGACGACACTGCGGCAGGCCCTACAACAACAAACGACCCCAACAACGTTGGCGCTCCTTCATCAACATGATATTCTTCAGGGGCGTTAGTCCTCATTTTTTGATCCGTTTGGTCATTCGATGACAAAGGGGGAGAAATTTGAGTTAGTCTTCAAGCGGGTCTATCTTATATGGGTGTTTTTTCTTAAGTTACAACTCTCGTTCTTTTGAAGACTTTGCTGGATCGAGTTGTAAACTTAAACTCTATGGTGGCCTGATACTTTTGCTGAGTTTTTCTGCATGCTTATTCCTCATTAATGTTTATGCGCACATGCTGAATTTCATCAGTCACCATATTTCATCATGCATTTCAAATTCTTCATATATTATGTCAAACGCGTGTATGAATTACAAGATATAGGGGGAGATCTCCATGATTCTACTCTTTAAGTGTGCATCGCTTCAAAAGCAAATTCCTCACTATGCACATCTTCAGGGGGAGTTCTTCTATATCTTGCAATCAAATTCCTCAATTTTAGTATTTACACTTCATATGTTTATCCCCGTTGAAAACTTAACCTATACTGTCATCAATCACCAAAAATGGGGAGATTGTAAGTGCATCTAGTGCCCCTTAGTGATTTTGGTGTATTGAAGACTTATAGGTTAAGGGACTAATGTGTTTATGAGTGTACACATGTCTATAAGTCTATGAGGAGTTTGATATTTACAGAGAAAGTCGACCCTTTAAAATGAAATTCTTCGATCAAGACTTTGGATTTCTGAAGACTTTGAAAGTGAAGAAATTGGTGTGACCTTGAAGACTAAGTATTCATTCGAGGAACATGAAGCGTGAAGACTTTTGTTTTCGTAGTTTCATTTTCTCTTTCTTGAGTCATAGGAAACACCGTACTATTAAAGGGGTCGAGGAAATACTAAGGAAAAATTTCCAAGTGATGCTCAACTCAAAATCCTACACCTACCAATCCCTTCGAGTGAAGCCATTGGAAATCTCATACAGTTCAGTCATATTCTTGATGAGACGAAGTTCTTACGGTCTCTGAGGAATTTGTTCGACCGAGGAGTTAGGAATTCGCCGGTCGGATTGCCTACACAAAGGAGGAACATGATAGCCCCGAGGAATTTGATACTCAAATTTCCGACCGTTGTTGTGCCTTGTGCCACTGTCCCAAAATATCTACCCACCTAACGGTCATATCATTGAAGGGCATTTATGTCTTATCATGTCGGGCTGCTCCCTAGGCTATAAATAGCCGCCTACAACCACTAGCTAGTTGGCTGCTCCGAGAGAAACCGACACTTGTCATTTGAGAGCATCCCATCCTCCGAGGACTTTGAGCGAAAATCATCAAGTGAGGAAAACCCAAACCTAAACACCTACAAACCCAAAGTGATTGAGCATCACTGAAGAGATTGATCTTGCGTAGATCCGACGCTTGCTACCTTTGAAGATTGTGCTTCTTCTAGACGGTTAGGCATTATGGTCTGAGCATCCAAGAGGAAATTGTGGATCGCCGAGTGACCGAGTTTGTGAAGGTTTGGAAGTCACCTGAAGACTTACCAGGAGTGATTGGGTGAGGTATGTGTGACCTTAGCTCAAGGAGAATACGGTGACGACTGTGTGTCCGGGACTGTGTGTCCTCAGGTTTAAATACCTAGCCGCTCCAACCAGACGTACAACTGATACTACAGTTGGAACTGGTCTACCAAATCATTGTCTTCACCAAGCTTACTGGTTCTATTTCCTCAACTCTTTCATTTCATCATTACTGTGTGGTATGCCTGTTCATATCTGTTCGAAGACTTTGACTGAAGACTTTCTCAATTTCCTCAGTTCAATTTATTCAGTCTGTTTGTCTTCATCATGTGTTATCCTGTGTTTATGCTTTCTGTACTCTGTGCTTGTCTTCATTTCACCACGATGACCATGCTTGTGTTCTATTATGTTTACTTCTGAGTACTTATTCCGCTGCAAGTAGTTCTTCATAATGGAATTTCCTCACCCGCAAATTCCTCAGTGAAAAGTTCATAAAAATCACCTATTCACCCCCTCTAATCGATATAACGCACTTGCATCGTCATCTGACTTAACACCTGCCGGGTTATCATCTGACTTAACACCTGTCGGGTTATCATCTTACCTAACACCTGCTGGGTTATCAAGTCCCCGCCGGGTTATAACTCCGGTCGGGTCATACCGCGGGGTATATCCCCGACACTACCCATAAGCAAATGATCAAGGTTTAACACACAAAATGGCAAGAAAAGCACATGATTCAGACAAACTAGTAAGCAAGCAAATTAGTACAGTCACTCACATGAGTTGGTGTGTGCTAGTTGTGAGTTGCGTTGGGATTTTCCCCGAAGAGGAGATGAGATGTAGCAAAATAGAGATAAGTATTTCCCTCAGTGAGAACCAAGGAATCAATCCAGTAGGAGAATCGCACAAAGCCTCATGAACAAAACCTGCGCACGCAAAAGCAAATACTTGCACCCAACATGGGCGTTGTCAATCCCCTTGAACTCATTACTGATACGTCTCCATTGTATCTACTTTTCCTAACGCATTTGCTCCTGTTTTAGACTCTAATTTGCATGATTTGAATAAAACTAACCCGGACTGACGTTGTTTTCAGCAGAACTACCATGGTGTTGTTTTTGTGCAGAAATAAAAGTTGTCGGAATTGGACGAAACTTTTTGGAGAATTATTTTGTAATAAATAAAAACTACTGGAATCAAGACCCAGTGGAGGGGGCCAAGCTGCCCACAAGGCACCAGGGCGCGCCATCCCCCTCTGGCGTGCCCTGATGGGTAGTGGCGCCCACGAGGCTCCGCTGACCCTAATTCCAACCCTATAAAATCCTATTTTTTCAGAAAAAATAGAAGAGGAAGTTTCATCGTGTTTTACGATATTTAGCCGTCGCCACCTCCTGTTCTTCATCGGGAGGCCAGACATGGAACCCGTTCGGGGCTCCGAAGAGGGGGATCTTCTATCTTTGTCATCACTAACCATCCTCCATCACCAATTTCATGATGCTCACCGCCGGGAGTGAGTAATTCCTTCGTAGGCTCCCTGGTCGGCGAGGAGTTGGATGAGATTCATCATGTAATCGAGTTAGTTTTGTTAGGGCTTGATCCCTAGTATCCACTATGTTCTGAGATTGATGTTGCTATGACTTTGCTATGCTTAATGCTTGTCACTAGGGCCCGAGTGCCATGATTTCAGATCTGAACCTTTTATGTTCTCACCATTATATCTATGTTCGTGATTCGCTCTTTCAAGTTACATGCACCTACTATGTGTTATGATCCGCAAACCCCAAGGTGACAATAATTGGGATACTTTTCGGTGATGACCGTAGTTTGAGGAGTTCATGTATTCACTATGTGTTAATGCTTTGTTCCGGTTCTCTATTAAAAGGAAGCTTTAATATCCCTTAGTTTCCTTATGGACCCCGCTGCCACAGGAGGGTAGGACAAAAGATGTCATGCAAGTTCTTTTCCATAAGCACGTATGACTATTTACGGAATACATGCCTACATATATTTATGGACTGGAGGTTGTTCTGTGTCGCCCTAGGTTATGACTGTTATATGATGAATATTATCCAATGAAATCACCGATCCTATGTCTACGAGCTTTTTACATATTGTTCTTGCTAAGTTACTATTTCTATTGCTACTGTTACAACTGCTACAAAATTGTTACTGCTGCTACCGTTACCATTGCTATTGTTACTACTACTATCAAACTATCGTATTATTGTGCTACTGATCACTTTGCTGCAGATATTTAATCTCCAGGTGTGGTTGAATTGACAACTCAACTGCTAATACTTACAAATATTCTTTGGCTCCCCCTGTGTCAAATCAATAAATTTGGGTTGAATAGTCTACCCTCGAAAATTGTTGCGATCCCCTATACTTATGGGTTATCAGCTACTTGCAACGATCAAACCTTGTGGTGGTAGATAGATAAATTGCAAAACAAAATAAAAGATATAAAATTGCAGCAAAGGAATTTTAGTATTTGTAATATGATAAAGGTATACTCGGGGGCCATTATTTTGACTAAAGGCTTCTCTCTCGAACGCATAGCATATGGTGGGTGAACAAATTATGTTTGGGCAATTAATAGAAAAGCACATAGTTATGACGATATCCAAGGCAATGATCATGTATATAGGAATCACGTCTGAGACAAGTAGACCGACTCCTGCCTGCATCTACTACTATTACTCCACCCATCGACTGCTATCCAGCATGCATCTAGGGTATTAAGAGCAACTCTAGCAGACCCCGCAAAATGCCCCCTCCCGCAAAATAACCGCCAAATTGCGGGTCAGGGCCAAAAAATCTGCACGATCAGACCCCGCATCCCGCACCGGCCCACAAATTTTTTTGCGGGGCGCGGCAAATCTTCTCCCCCAACCTCTATCTTCACGGGCTGGGAGGCTGACCCGAGCTCAACCCCTATCCGGCGCAAGATTTGGCGGGAGGGACATTTCCGCGCGCCATTTCCCGCTCCCCGCACCCTCCGCCACATTGCCCCCCTCCGCGAGCTCCGACTGCTCCTCCCCGGCCGTCCCTCGCCGCCATGGACGACCCCATGCTGTCCCCCGTCACCGTCGAGGTCGCGCACGCCCCTTCCCCTCGGGCGGATCTCGTCGCCGGCCATGTTGGCCCCGCCGTCGTCGCCCAAGCACACGCCGCGCCTGCCCGCAAGCGGCGGGGCAACGTGGTTGTGCAGGGCGAGAATCCGGCTGGCCCCGCCACGATGGCCCGTGCTCCGGGCGCTAATGCCGCAGTGCGATCCCGGCCGGCGGCGGAGAAGGCCGGCAAGGCCGCGGGCGCAAAGTGGAGGAAGGTTCCGACTTCAAGGAAGCCATCTTCTTCAACCTCTCACTCCATCCCCCCGCAAGGAGGTGCTCCCGCGATGCCGTTCAATGGTGCCGCTCCCACCGCAAGCGAGGTGTTCGACGAAATGGCCGGAAGGTATATCTCTTCGGTCTTCGGCGATTCTCTTTCATTTTTCGCCATTGTTCTCAATAGCTCGTGACTTGTTATCGTTCGCTATAGCGGTGGTTCAAACAATGCAACCGAGTTCGTGAACTTGTTGGACACGAATGCGGTTGACATTGATCAAGCCCCTTTTGAACCATTCGACGACAATGAAACGGAGGGCGGCATGGACGATCATGGTTGTGCGGACGAGTTGGAGGAGATCGAAGCAGAAACGTTTGAGCATTCACAAGCAAAAACTGGGAAAAGCCAAAGATCGAAGAACTACACGATCTTGGAAGATCAAGCTTTGATCAAAGCATGGAGTGCGGTGTCTCTTGATGCATGCACGGGTACTTCTCAAACCTCCAAGAGATATTGTCAAAGGATCAAAGATCAATACTTCCGCATTATGAAAAACTACCCCAATAGGACTCCACGCACATTTCGGTCGCTTCATGGTCGTTGGGAGAACATCAAGCCTATGTGCAGCCGTTGGGCGGCTTGCCTGGAGCAAGTACGCAATGCACCTCCAAGTGGCTCCGTGGAGTCCGACTATGTGAGCTTGCTTTGCCTTTGTTCAAGTTGTGCACCATCATAATGTATCATGAGAAATGATTGCATCACTTTGTTCACATTGTGTAGGACAAGATTGCTCAACATAGATACAAGGACATGGAAGCTTCGGAAGGCAAATTCTTCAAATTAGAGCATTGTTGGGAGTTGCTCCAGAAGTGCGAGAAGTGGAAGTTGATCGACAAAGAATCCCCACCAAAGAGAGGCTCACTTACAAACATGGATGAAGATGAGGATGATGATGGCCCAAGAAATTTGAACAAGCCCGATGGTGACAAGAAGACTAAAGAGAAGATGAAGAGAGAGCAAGAAGCATCGAGCTTGAGGGAGAAGATTGATGCCATGGTGCAATCAAACGAGTTGATGTTGTTGAAGTCGTTGGAGATCAAGAAAGAGTTGGTTGAGAAGAAGGCAAAAGAGAAGCAAGATAAATGGAAAATGCTCAAGGAAGAGGGTCTGCGCAGAGCTGCCATTGAGGAGAGAAAAGCACGCGCCACTGAAAACAAATCGATGTCATTGTTGCTCACCGAAGAGAACAAGATCATGTCAATGAACTGCAATGACATGGACGACGTAACCAAAACATGGCATGATATGGAAAGGAGAGAGATCTTGAAGAGGAGAATGGTCGCCTCGGCCGGTCCGTGTGCCAGTTCCGGTGATGTTTTCTCTGCTCCATATGGTGGCAATGTGGATGATTTCGGTGCGGGAGTTGGAACAAGCGACGGAGGTGGCTACGGTGGCGCCGATGAACTTCAAGATGGACTCCATGGCGCGGAGTGAAGATCAACCCCCAAGATGATGCCGGACATGGGCGCAAACCTTTGCATGACCTCTTTTGCGTAATGAACTTCGCTTTTATTTGCCCGCAAACTGTTTATGTCATTTGAATTTGAACTTGTTTGTGAAACCCTATGACAAATTTCAAATTTGCAGTTTTTCTGCTTATGTCGTTGCAGACCGGTGCCCGAAAGCGTAACTCAAGATAGTTTAATTCGTAAAAAAGCATATTCCACGAATATACTTTTTACAGATCCATTTGGGGGTTCAGACTGCAGTTAGCTACCGCCCGCAAAAAGCGGTTTTTTAACCGCAAACGCTGCTTTTATGCGGGTCATGCTTATGGGTCTGCTAGAGTTGCTCTAAGTATGAAAACAGAGTAACACATTAAGCAAGATGATATGATGTAGACAAAGTAGACTCAACTAATATGAATAAACCCCATCGTTTTACCCTTAATAGCAACAATGCAAATATGTATCTTGTCCCTTTGTCACTGGGATAGAGCACCGCAAGATTGAACCCATCACAAAGCACCTCTCCCACTGAAGATAAATCAATCTAGTCGGCCAAACCAAACGGGTAGATCGAAGAGAAATACAAAGTTATAACAATCATGCATAATAAAGTTCAGAAAAGACTCAATTACTTCTCATTAATATTCAGATCATAAACCCACAATTCATTGTATCCAATTAAATACACCGCAAAAGAAGATTATTGTAAGTGCATCTAGTGCCACCCCTAGTTGGTTTTGGAGTACTAATGACAAACGTGATTGAGGGACTAATGTGTTTGTGAGATTCACAGGAGAACACAGATAGAAGTCCATATTAATTTGGTTTAACCATCAAAGATGACCCCTAAAAATGTATGAAGACATTAATGTTTCATAAAGACATTCACGTCGAACATAATGACTCGTGAAGACATTCGCTTGAAGATAATGAAGTGCGAAGACATAATTCTTTTGTAGTTTTACTTTCTTCTTTCGCTGTGAAAAATCAACAAAACAACAACGCCCAAGGTGGGAATCGATTTCGCGACCAGCGTTCAACACCACCGCGCAGCTAGCTAGTGCGACGAGATGACTCTAGTGCTAAGGAGGCGAACGAAACCGTAAAATAGAAAGAGCAGCTCACAAAAATTCCCCAAAAAGTGTCCGTCTGTGGGTTCGAACACATGACATGAAGAGAGTGAACCAACATCGCTAGCCACTTTATTCATAGACTCTTTGTCTAAAATGCCAGCTCACATTATATGAACTTTACACGGCAAGAGAAAATAAACTTTTTAAGAAATTTCAAAAGTGGTTTTATTTTTCATAGAAGTAAATATATTTACGAAAACAAAGATTTTCAAAATTTTCTCACAAATTTTTAAAGATTCGAACATTTTTTGGAAATCTCAAACATTTTTGATAAAAAAGGAACAAATAGAAGACAAGAACATTTTTCGAAACTACGAACAAAATTTTCAAAATGCAAACATTTTAGGAAAATAGGAAAAAAATGAAAAACTCTAATATTTTCCGAAATTATGAATATGTTTTTCAAAACACGAATATTTTTTGAAATTCTCCCAAACATTTTTTTTTCAATTTGAATAAAGTTTATGAAAACGTCAAATTATTTTGAGTTTCTGTACAAATTTCGAAAACATTGACTTTTTTGAAAAAAAGCAAACATTTTTCTAAAAAATGAACAATGTTTGCAAAACACGAACTATTTTAATTTTTTTGATGTAATTTCCTGAACATTTTTGGATTTGCGGAGAAATTTTGGAAATATGAACATTTTCTTAATTTGTGAACACTTTTGAAAACAGGAACATTTTCTGAATCCGCAATCTAACGTTTGAACAAAATAAAAAAATGCAAGCATTTTCAGAAATTTTAATATTTTAAATTTTTAAAAGACTTTTCGAAAACAAGTGAACAAATTTTGAAGTACTAATGGTTTTTGGATTTCTGTTGGAAAATAAATAAATGTGAAAAGGAAAACTGACAGAAAATTAACAAGAAAACAAAAAATGTAAAAAAGAATCAGAAATGAAGAAAAGGGATAGAAAAAGAAAAAAAGAAAGAAAAAATATAAGGAAAACTAAAAACCAGTTCAGGAACTTTTGGAAAGTTCCCAAAACTAGAAAAACCTGCTAGGAATCTTCTAGAACATTCCCAAAAGCAGAACCTAAAAGCTGTACGTACGCTTATAATTAGGCCAGCCTAAATTGTTCGTTAGGTCGCTCCACCTGTGCGAACGGCTTTCACTTTTTGTGAGTGCCTCCGTATGTGATTGCTGTCCATTGCGATTCGAGAAAACGAACGCCACTTAATAGTGGAGCAATGCTACATCTACATGATTTATTTATGTTACGAAGGGCAGATTTGGAGAACTATCATTAGTCATTAGGGCGCGCGGGCCCACCCTAAAAATCAGGGAGAACTTTTGATTAGCGGAGAAGGAAGGTGCGTAAGGTTATCTAGAATCTTCTTCAAATTTATGCATAGCTAGATTGTCCAACGTTGAGGCTATCAGGTGGTTCGCAGTCGCTGACATGTGGGCCTCCGTGTTGTTTTGTTTTTTGTGGGGAGTCCTCTATGTTGATGCGTGGATTTGCCGGCGATTGTGTTAGTTCGCTCAGCCCACTGCCTTTTTTCAGGGGTGGTCACCCCGGGAGGCCCTATTCGGCGCTGTAGGCGCCTCAAACTGAAACTGAAACTGGCGCCTACAGCGCGCCCTCTATGGGCTGCTTCAAGCTCGGCCCAGGAAGATATGTTCGAGAAAAAACCACACCAAAAATTGCTGGTAAGGGGAATCGATCTCGCGGCATACATCCCTGCAATCGCTTGGCCTAACCAGCAGACCGTGAGAACGCTACTGAACAAAAGCAACGCGAAATCGTATTAGAACTAAAGCAGCTGTGCCATTTATTACTCAGCCTGTCAGCCATTTTTCATTTTTCGATGAACTTTTTACAAATTCGATGAAATTTGAAAAAGTTCACATACCTGAAAAAAAGTTCATCGGATTTAAAAAAAAATCACACATTTGAAAAAAAGTTCATCGGATTTCAAAAAAGTTCATCACATTTGAAAAAAGTTCATCAATTTTAAAAAAGAATTCACAAATTTGAAAAAAAAGTTCATCGGATTTCAAAAAAGTTCATTGAATTTCAAAAAAATCATCACATTTGAAAAAAATCATCGATTTTGAAAAAAAGTTCATCAAAACTCGAAAAAAGTTCATCGAATTTTATATAAAAGTTCATCAAAATTAAAAATAGTTCAGTGAATTTGGGAAAAAACTCAGAGAACTTAAAAAAAAGTTCATCAAATCAGGAAAAACTTCGTCCAATTTGAAAAAATATCATCGATTTTGACACAACTTAAATTAAAAAAATCATCGATTTTTATAAACAAAACACGAAAATGGGAAATCATCAATTTAAAAAAACGAATTTTGTAAAAAAAGAACAAAAAGAAAACTAGATGAAAACCGCCCCAAAAATGACCACCAACCGGGGAAACCCGGTTTCGGAAGCTTCCCGAACCTTCCCAAAACCGGGAGGATTCCCGCGAATAAAGAGAACAGATAAAACAAAACAAGATGTAAATCACGAGTTGGTTGACGACGTAGTGGTTAGCCTCCTTGGAGATGGTGGAAGAGATTGCGAGTTTGATTCAAGGCAGCCGCACCTTTTTTGAACGTTTTTACAAAAATAAACAGGACATATATGGGCATTCAAGGCAGGCGCACCTTTTTTGAATGTTTTTACAAAAATAAACAGGCCATATATGGGCCGGCCCAGCTGGCCTGCACTGCAGGCGCCGGTTAGCAGAAAATCGGCGCCTGCAGCGCCGAATAGGTTTCGCCGGTCAGCCTACAGTGCTAACTCTTTTGGACTAGAAAGTCGGCCTGCTGGATGGGCCGTGAACTAGCTGCACAACAGGTCATAGGGCGGGTGTGTAGTTTTTTGGAACACAGGGAGCAACTAGTTAATGAGCGCTCATTCGGGAGTCTCGCAACGATCAGCGCCACTTGGCGCGCTCTCAGCCATTCGCCACGTGTCGCGTTCTGGACGCTTCTTTTGAATTTTATTTTTTTTATTTTTCCGCACGCGTTTTCGGCTTTTTAAACAGTTTTTTTTCGATTTTTTACGATGTTTTGATTTTCTCCCGGTCTTTCCTAGCTTTTCGATAAAAAATCAAAAAAAATTGCGTGAAAAAAAGCGTTTTATTTTTTTTCTTTTCGCGAAAGTCACGGTTTTTCTTCCGCGAGAGGCACGGTTGTGCTTTATCGAGAGTCACGACCGTGCCTTTCAAAAATGAAAAAAAAACATGTTTTCTGTTTTTTTTTCTTTCGCGAGAGTCATGGTTTTGCTTCCTCGAGAGGCACGGCCGTGCCTCTCGAAAAGGGAAAAACAAAACGTGTTTTCTGTTTTTTTTCCTTTCGTGAGTCACGATTTTGCTTCCGCGAGAGGCACGGTTGTGCTTACGCGAAAGTCACGGCCGTGCCTCTCGGAAAGGGAAAAAAAATACGCGTTTTCTATTTTTTTTCTTTCGCGAGAGGTACGGTTGTGCTTTCGCGAGAGTCACGGCCGTGCCTCTCGGAAACGAAAAAAAACGTGTTTTCTTTTTTTTCCTTCCACGAGAGTAACGATTTTGCTTCCACGAGAGGCACGGTTGTGATTTCGCGAGAGGCACGGGCGTGCCTCTTTCGGAAAGGGAAAAAAACCATGCTCCCGGTTTGATTTTTTCGCCCGGTTTATTCGTCCGATTTTTTTCGTGAAAAAAAAAGTTTGTCAAAAACCTATCAACATGGGATCTAGTTTTGAAGATCTCGACGCGAAGAATCCAATGATGAAAACGATTCAAGATTTGGACGCACGGTTTAAGAGTTAAAACGTTTTGAATAAACGGATCTACGAAAAAAGGGAAAACTCCCTGGTTGCGACAAGTGGCACACTGCATGTGCGCCACTTGTCGCGACCTGGGAAAGTGGAGTGAATTAGTGATTTCGGTTGATTTAGGAGTTTGGGGCGGCTGACTTAAGTGGTGGCCCTCAAAAAAAGAAAAGGCATTTTTTATGAGGTAAAAAAATGGCTGAGTTAAGTTGTCTACTAAATGACATGTGGGCCCGGTTATGGGGTTTTAGCTGGCCGTGTTTTGATTTCTTAAAGAGGAAGCTGGATGTGTTTACGTTTATCCATTCGTTCCATGTTTGGTGGCAAATTCCGCTTTGTCCTTCGCACACAAAATTTTATAAATTCTAAAATGTCTCAGAATTAAATAATTGCCCACAAATTTCAGAATTAATGTTTTAATTTTTAAAATGTCCCTACATCTAAAAATTGTCTCAAGTTTTAAAAATATGAATTAATTTTGAAAACGATGCGGGGATGTGTTTAAGTAGCCATTCCGTGTGTTACACACGGGATAAGATTTGTCCAGGCCAGCTCTTCGATGGCCCTTGGTTCTTTTAGGGTTTATTCTTTTGCTGCGGCTTTGTTCAGAGGAGGAAGTTTATCTGCGCTTCAGGTGAAAAATAAAATGAAAAATTATACACACTACTCAACCCATCATTGAGGCTCACACCATCTAAAATCGCACACAAATTACTCGCATGTAGCCGGTCGCAGCGGAGGGCGCCACTTTGTCTAGTACTGTGAAAGGACGGTTGAGAGCGAAAGTGCCATTCTGCTCCCGAGCTCATTTGAGCTCGGTGAACAGTAAAATAGAAAAAATTCAAAAAAATTCAAAAAATTCCAAAAAAATCCCAGAGAAACATTGACAAAAGTTCTAAGTGCTTGCAAAAATTCATCATAAAATCACATTCCTGTAAGGCGTGGCAAAAAAAAAACAAATTCAGCCTCCAAAATGCTTTTGAAAGTAGCATTTTCAGAGTACCGATTTTGTTTTTTTTGCCACGCCTTCTAGAAATGTGATTTCATGATGAATTTTTGCAAGCGCTTAAAACTTTTGTCAATATTTCTACTAAAAAAAATTGGAATTTTTTGAATTTTTTTCAAATTTACTGTTCACCCGAGCTCATATGAGCTCGGGTGCAGAAACTCCACGTCCGGTTGAGAGCCATAAGTTTCAGACAATAGGTGCTCTCTTACAAGTTCAACTAGAACATGGAGGCGCGCTTTGCCGCGCCCGTTCATCTTAACAAATAAATATATTTTTTAAAAGTTAATTGTATAAATTTGCAAAATAAAATTGGATGGTAAACTATATCAATGAGTGATTTATTCTCTGTGAGGACCCATGCTGAATGGTGCATCTCATAGATGTGCGCGGTGAAAAAACAAGAATTGTGTGATGCCTATATTTGTGAGACACTCATAGGATGCAAATTGAAATGTAAAACAAAAGATTATAAAAGAACATGCAAAAAATAAGCAGCGGGTGCACCTGTAACGAAAAGTAGCACATATTATTTTGGCTCTAATTCTTAAATGGCGTAGAATTTGCGAACAATGCACCACTTCCATGAAACCTGCAACCTCAATACTTTTCAGCTAGAACACTACCTGCAATATCAATAACAGTAGAAGAAATGAACTGTAAACATTTTATTCTTTAAAATTATATTTTAAATAAATACTCCCTTTGTAAACTAATACAATATCATTTTGATCACTAAAGTAGTGATATAAAAGATTGTATATTAGTTTGGAGAGGGAGTATCGAATAAGCAATATATATAGCCTGAACAAGTGTGGAAACAACAAACTGAAAAAAAAAAACATTTCTTACCTTTGTCGCAAGTGCCACCACAGGTTAGTTTCCAAGATGCTCTCTATGCTAGTTACCTGAACTAAGAGCATCTCCAACAGGCGCACAAAAACTGCTCCGCGTGCTAAAATTTAGGTTTTTTGGGCGCTGCACGCGCAAAAAAAGATAAGGCACACGCTAAAAAGCGTTATCAGAAGCTGCAAATTTGAGGCGCCGGATTGCGCGCGCTTCACAATTTGCACTGCGTATTTTTTTGGACGCGTGTTTTTACGCATTTGCTAAACTAATATTGGATCCGGCGCATTAAAAATGCTACATTAACGCACTAAAATTATTTTAGCGCGCGAAACTTTAATGTCCCTGTTGGAGATGCTCTAATGTGTGCACGTCTTCTGCAGTTGATAAGCCATTAAGCGTGTAAAAGACAGCTAATGAGTTATGCACAGGAAGCAACTAAGACCAGGGTCGCATAATAATAAGCTAAGGAGCTGACCTGATTGAACGCCCAACGCCTTGGTAATTAAAATAGTACCAACACTTATTTCAGATTTATCTCCTTCCACAGCATGAATGGCATGGCTACATCGTCGTACTCTTCCTCCTAAACCCACTGCCGCCAATGTAGCATTGGAGGTGATTACCTGCGCTTGCACTCATGGACTTAATCGGCCTGTCGCTGATTGGTCGCTAGGCGTGCGAGCTATGATGATCGACACCATAGACTCCGCACATCGGTATCCTGTACCACGAATCATGCGCAACGCCGTTCTTCTCCAATGGATCTAGCTTCATCGTACCGTATGGACCGCGCGCGGCCACAATCAGGTTGTCTTTTTCGTTTTTCCTCTTCTGAAGCGATCCAGATCGGAGTGGCGGTGGACATCGGAGGAAAGGAAGCGAACCTTGAAGGTGGAGAAAAGGAGCCTCAGCGATTGCCGCCCGTACGGCGGGCATATTCCGGCGAGCGAGGAGAGGTTTCTAAACCAGACAACACGTTACCGCCGCCGCCGCCGCCGCCGTTGCCCAAGGGAGACTAACCAGTAACCACACTGCCGTGTAGTCCTTCCATATACATAGTGTGGACCGGAATCAATCAGGCCGAGAACACGGGCCTAGATAACAGCTTCATGGCCCAGTTAACGAGAGTGCTCCCAGATCGGTCACAAGAGCAGCGGCCCGGAAATGTTAGGGTCGGCTGTGTGATGCGTCAGGTGGCGAGTGAAAAGTGCACTTGTTCGTGCAGTTACGGTCGAGCTATCCAGGCCGCAGGTTAGTGAATCCGTCGGCTGATGAGCTGAAGTCGCTGAGAGGGCTCATAGATGGCTCCATTATACTGTTTCTTATTACTGGGAAATTAATCGGACATTAAACAGGCAACTATTCTCTTTTTTTTTCTAGTGGTCTTGTGCAGGAGCAGAGAGGGGTTGAGAGAGAATGGTGGTAGATCGTGTAATCAACAATTCAGTTAGGGACCGGCTAAGGGTCAGCTGACTGAAATTAAAATTTCAGTCAGTTGATTTTTATCATGTGGCGTTGGTATCATCATTCTTGCATGTGCGCGTGAGTAGCAACACACAACGCGCTCCACCCGGCCTTATGCACTATGCTGACCGGAAGGACGAGCATGCATGCGTGCAAGGCTGCAGGGAACGTCTCGCTGCCTCACGCTCAGGGGAAGCGAGCCAGCATGCCGCCATGCATGTATAGACACAAACAGTACAAGCTAGCTAGGGGCTTCCAAAAAAAAAGCTAGGTAGGGGCTTCGTATCACTACACATATCCCATGCATTTGTGTAGTTAAAGAGAAATGCAAATATATAAAGAAAAAGAAAATGAAAAAATAAATAAATAAATAATGGCAAAATTTGCACACAATTTACATAGAAATTGCATTTTTTATAATATGCAATAATAAACCTATAATGGCAAAAATTTCATAAAAAGGAAATTTCCTAAGGAGTGAATTAATCAAACAAAAACTTCAACAAAATCAAAATATGAACTTTTCTATGAAAGAATGAATTCGTGGTTTTGGTATTACCCATTAAGAAGAAAGAAAATAAGAAAATAAAGTCAAAACAATCAGATTTTCTAAGGAAGAATAAATTAGTGACATTGGTGTTACCCTTTAATAAAAAATAAAATAAACAAAAAACTCAAACAAAAAATGACAAAAATTGCACACAATATACACAAAAATTGTACTTTTAAAATATATGAAAGAATAAGCATATAATAGCGAAGTTTTTGCAAAAAAAATCCAAAGAAGGGATGAGTTAGTGGCGTTGGTGTTGCCCATAAAGAGGAAAGCAAAATATAATGATAACTAAAATAAAATTAAAATAATGAAGTTTTATGTGAAACAATGAATTAGTGGCACTGGAATTACACTTTGGAAGAAAGAAAATAAAACTTGCACACAATTGCACTAAAATTGCACTTTTCTGTATTATGAAAAATATACTCATATAATAGTACAATTCTTTCATTCATTTTATAGTATTTGTGCGCATATATTTTACATTCATCCAGCATCCAAAAACACCCACACAAAAAATCCAACTAATAAAAAGAAGAAAAATAACAAGCAAAAACAAATAAGAACAAAAAAAAACAAAGGGGGAGAGGGCTGTGGCGCACATGTAAACTTGCACATGACTTTGCACCAAAATTGCACTTAATCGTAATATGCAAAAACAATCATATAATCATGAAATTTTGGCACATATTATATAGTATTTGTTTGTATATAATTACACTCACCCAAAAACTCACAAAAAACAAATAAATAATGACAGAAAAGGGTAAAATAAAAATGCATAGAAATAGAAATAAATAAATAAACAAAAACACCCACAAATGAAAGAATTGAATTTCCTAAGGAAGAATATATTAGTGGCATTGGTATTACAATTTAAGAACAAAGAAAAGGGGAAAGGAATCTAAATAAACACTGAGAAAATTTGCACGAAATATACATAAAAATTGCGCTTTTTAAAAATATGCAAGAATAAGCATATAAAAGGGGAACTTTTGCAAAAAAAAAAACAAATGAATAGTGGAATTGGTATTAACATTAATTAGAATGAAAGTAAAGTAAAGATTAAAACAATATCAAAATAATGTTTTGTCATGAAAAAGAATGAATTAGTGGCGTCGGTATTTCTTTTAAGAGGAGAGATTTGAAAAAAAAATGCTTACGCACAACTTTGCAGCGAAATTGCACTTTATCATAAAAATAATCATATAATCATGAAATTTTAACACATATTATGTAGTATTTGTGTGTAATAATTACAATCATCCAAAAACCCACAAAAGCAAAAAAATAACCAATAAAGGAAAGAAAAAACAAAAAGGAAAAATGCAACCCAGAAGAGCTAAAAGGACCCAAGAAGCAATTCGACTGACCCAAAATAGGGGTCAATCTATACCATATAATCCAACTCACCACCAAAATTAAACTGGAATAAAAAGAAAATAACACACATCTCAAAGCAGAATCAAATGGTCACAAACCCAAAGTGAAATTTTCAGCTGACTGACGTATAGCTAAACGCTTAGGCTAGTTTTCACAGTCTTCCGAAGCACAACAAGGAGAATATTATTTCATCAACTGTATCTCTATGATATATGTAAATTCTTACGAACGAAAATTCTATACATGAAGAGAATCAACAATATAAAAAAAACATAGCCTATAATATTTTGCCACTTCATTTTCTAACAATGGTTACTGGATCACTTGTACAGATCGTCTTCATCCTCATCAACTGCCGCGGAGGTGTGGACAACAGCTTCTGCCGCCTGTGGCGCCGCCGAGAAGCGGAACTCGGTGCCGAACCCCCTAGAATGTTGCAGCTTCTGCGCGAAGGCCTGGTACTTTCTGATGTCGGCATCGCTCACGCTTCGCCTTGCGTACTTCATCGACTCCTCAAAGTGAGACGCCTTAATCTCAGCCACCTCCTCCTCTTCCTGCCCGCCGTCCACCTCCATGGTGTCTTTGCCCATCCTATGCCTCTCCCTGCCCGCCGCGCTACCGGTGTCGCCCACTCTGCCGCCCCTTTGGGTTGCGATGGAGTCGAGCTCGTCGAAGAAAATCACGCACGACGCAGACTGACGCGCCTTGTCGAAGATCTCGCGTACGTTAGCCTCGCTCTCGCCGAACCACATGGTGAGCAGCTCTGGCCCCTTGCTGATGAAGTTGGCCTGGCACTCATCGGCGATCGCCTTCGCCAACAAGGTCTTGCCGCATCCTGGTGGCCCGTAGAAGAGGACACCCTTGGACGGTGACATGCTGAACTTCTCAAATTTCTCTGGATGCTCGACCGGGTACTGGACGGTCTCTTGCAGCTCCCTCTTGACACCGTCGAGGCCGCCGATATTGTTCCAGCTGACGTTGGGCACCTCGACGACGGTCTCACGTAGCGGATGGGTTCGTGCCGACTAGAGCCGTCTTAAGGTGGTCATTAGTGACGGCCATGGAGTTCAAGGTCTCGGCATCAATGGTGTCGTCCTCTAGATCGATCACGTCCATCTTCTCCCTGATGCACTGCAGCGCCGCCTCGGTGCAGAGCGCCGCCAAGTCGGCGCCGACGTAGCCGTGCGTACCCTTGGCAATCACCTCTAGGTTGATGTCCTCGTCCAGCTTCATGTTTTTGCTGTGGATTTGGAGCACTTCGAGACGCCCGACCTCGTCTGGCACGCTGATGTCCATCTCGCGATCGAACCTCCCGAAGCGCCTCAAGGCAGGGTCGATGTTGTTGGGATGGTTCATGGCGCCCATGACGATGACATGCGCGCGGGCTTTCATGTCGTCCATCAGAGTCAGCAGCTGGGAGACGATACGCCTCTCGACCTCGCCGTGAGTCTTCTTCCTGTTCGGAGCAATGGAGTCGATCTCATCGATGAAGATGATGGAAGGCGCGTTCTTCTCGGCTTCCTCGAAGGCCTTCCTCAGGTTGCTCTCGCTCTCTCCGGCCATCTTGGACATTAGTATCTCTGGGCCGTTGATAAGGAAGAAGAAGGCCCCGGTCTCGTTTGCCACTTCACGGGTGATCAACGTCTTGCCGGACCCGGGAGGGCCGTACAGGAGGATGCCTTTGGGAGGCTTGATGCCAATAGACTTGAAGATGTGCGGATGCCTGAGACCCTGAGTGGCAGCTCGACGAGCTCCCTGATGAGAGCCAGCGTTTTCCCCATGCCACCCACGCCGTCGTAGCCGACGTCGTCGAGCCTCTCCTAGTCCTCCCACTTGACCGACTCACCAGCGCAGAAGATCTCTTTACCGGCCGCCACGATGCAGTAGTCCCGTTGCGGGGTCGATCTCCATGACCTTGAACTCCACGCTCCGCATGCCGCCACACACGAGGAAGAGGTCACCCTTGTGGAGCGGGCGGTAGGCGTCCAGGAAGTAGGGCTTGAGGTAGGCGTCGAAGAGGTTCCTCGTGATGCCCTCGACGGTGTCGTCGACAGGGAGGATGCGCACGCGTCAGCCATACTTGGCGTCGTGGCACAGGTGCACCGACACGACGTCGGCGATGCGCACGCGCAGGTTGGAGTGGGTGACCTTGTTGATCCTGAGCTTGTGCCCTTCGCAGGTGTCGTCGGGTAGCGCCGTGCAGACCGTGCTTGGCGGCGCTTGCCCTTGAGTAGCACGATGTCGCCTTTGAATATGGATGGCTTCTCCATGGTGGCGAGGTGGAGGGTGCACACGGAGTTGTCGTCGTTGGTGGTGGCCTGATGTCTACTACGCAATTTTATTCTTGTAGACACGTGTTGGGCTTTCAGCGCAGAGTTTTGTAGCACAGTAGTAATTTTCCCTCAAGTGGATGACCTAAGGTTTATCAAACCACGGGAGCCATAGGATGACGATAGTCTCTCTCAAACGACCCTGCAACCAAATACAAAAAATCTCTTGTGTCCCCAACACACCCAATACAATGGCAAATTTTATAGGTGCACTAGTTCGGCGAAGAGATGATGATAAAAGTGTAATACGGATTGTAGAAATATATTTTTATAATATGAATAAATAAAAACCGTAAGGCAGCAAATAGTAAACGGGCACAAAAACGGTATTGCAATGCTTGAAAACAAGGCCCTAGGGTCCATACTTTCGCTAGTGCAATCTCTCAACAGTGCTAATATAATTTGATCATATAACCACCCCTCAAAGTGCGATGAAGAATCACTCCAAAGTTCCTATCTAGCAGAGAACATAAGAATAAATTTTTTGTAGGGTACGAAACCACCTCAAAGCTATTCTTTCCGTTCGATCTATTCAAGAGTTCGTACTAAAATAACACAAAGCTTCTCTTTTCGTTTGATCTGTCCTATAGTTCGTACTAAAATAATACCAAAGCAAATTCATATTCATAATACTCAATCCAACACAAAGAACTTCAAAGAGTGCCCTAAGATTTCTACCGGAGAAACAAAGACAAGAAAGTGCATCAACCCCTATGCTTAGATTGTTGGAAATATGCCCTAGAGGCAATAATAAATTAGTCATTATTATATTTCCTTGTTCATGATAATCGTTTATTATCCATGCTATAATTGTATTGATAGGAAACTCAGATACATGTGTGGATACATAGACAACACCATGTCCCTAGTAAGCATCTAGTTGACTAGCTCGTTGATCAATAGATGGTCACGGTTTCCTGACCATGGACATTGGATGTCGTTGACAACGGGATCACATCATTAGGAGAATGATGTGATGGACAAGACCCAATCATAAGCCTAGCACAAAGATCATGTAGTTCAGTATGCTAAAGCTTTTCTAATGTCAAGTATCATTTCCTTAGACCATGAGATTGTGCAACTCCGGATACCGTAGGAATGCTTTGGGTGTACCAAACGTCACAACGTAATCGGGTGACTATAAAGGTGCACTATGTATCTCCGAAAGTGTACATTGGGTTGGCACGAATCGAGGCTGGATTTGTCACTCCGTGTGACGGAGAGGTATCTCTGGGCCCACTCGGTAGGACATCATCATAATGTGCACAGTGTGATTAAGGAGTTGATCACGGGATGATGTGTTACGGAACGAGTAAAGAGACTTGCCGGTAACGAGATTGAACAAGGTATCGGGATACCGACGATCGAATCTCGGGCAAGTATCATACCGATAGACAAAGGGAATTGTATACGGGATCGATTGAGTCCTTGACATCGTGGTTCATCCGATGAGATCATCGTGGAACATGTGGGAGCCAACATGGGTATCCAGATCCCGCTTGTTGGTTATTGACCGGAGAACGTCTCGGTCATGTTCCGCTTGTCTCCCGAACCCGTAGGGTCTACACACTTAAGGTTCGATGACGCTAGGGTTATATAGGAAGCTTGTATGTGGTTACCGAATGTTGTTCGGAGTCCGGATGAGATCCTGGACGTCACGAGGAGTTCCGGAATGGTCCGGAGGTAAAGAATTATATATAGGAAGTGCTGTTTCGCCATCGGGACAAGTTTCGTGATATCGGTATTGTCTGGGACCACCGGAGGGGTCCCGGGCCCACCGGTGGGGCCACCTGCCCTGGGGCCACATGGGCCCTAGGTGGTGTTTAGGCCTGCATGGGCCAAGGGGAACCAGCCCCAAGAGGCCCATGCGCATGAAACACTTGGAGAGGAAGAGTCCATAGAGGGAAGGCACCTCAGGGTGCCTTGGGAGGATGGACTCCTCCCTCTGGCCGCACCCTCCCTTGGAGGAGGGGGCAGGCTGCGCCCTCCCCCTCCTTGGCACCTATATAAAGGGGAGGGAGGGGGCAGCAGCACCTGAGCCTGGCGCCTCTCTCCCTCTCCAACACCTCCTTCTCCTCCGTAGTGCTTGGCGAAGCCTGCAGGATAGCCACGCCTCCACCACCACCACGCCCGTTGTGCTGCTGTTGGATGGAGTCTTCCTCAACCTCTCCCTCTCTCCTTGCTGGATCAAGGCGTGGGAGACGCCACCGGGCTGTACGTGTGTTGAACGCGGAGGTGCCGTCTGCTCGCACTAGGATCATCGGTGATCTGAATCACGGCGAGTACGACTCCATCAACCCCGTTCACTTGAACGCTTCCGCTTAGCGATCTACAAGGGTATGTAGATGCACTCTCCTTCCCTCGTTGCTAGTCTCTCCATAGATAGATCTTGGTGATACGTAGGAAAAATTTTGAATTTCTCGCCACGCTTCCCCAACAAAGGGCATCATGAGCTAGGTCTATTGCGTAGATTCTTTGCACGAGTAGAACACAAAGTAGTTGTGGGCGTTGATTTTGTTCAATATGCTTGCCGTTACTAGTCTTATCTTGATTCGACGGTATTGTGGGATGAAGCGGCCCGGACCAACCTTACACGCACGCTTACGTGAGACCGGTTCCACCGAATCGACATGCACTAGTTGCATAAGGTGGTCAAGGGTGTCTGTCTCTCCCACTTTAGTCGGAACGGATTCGATGAAAAGGGTCCTTATGAAGGGTAAATAGCAATTGGCATATCACGTTGTGGTTTTGCGTAGGTAAGAAACGTTCTTGCTAGAAACCCAAGGCAGCCACGTAAAACATGCAAACAACAATTAGAGGACGTCTAACTTGTTTTTGCAGGGTATGCTATGTGATGTGATATGGCCAAGAAGAATGTGATGAATGATATGTGATGTATGAGATTGATCATGTTCTTGTAATAGGATTCACGACTTGCATGTCGATGAATATGACAACGGCAGGAGCCATAGGAGTTGTCTTTATTTATTGTATGACCTGCGTGTCATTAAACAACGCCATGTAATTACTTTACTTTATTGCTATCCGGTAGCCATAGTAGTAGAAGTAATAAGTTGGCGAGACAACTTCATGGAGACACGATGATGGAGATCATGATGATGGAGATCATGGTGTCATGCGGTGACAATGATGATCATGGAGCCCCGAAGATGGAGATCAAAAGGAGCAATATGATATTGGCCATATCATGTCACTACTATATATAATTGCATGTGATGTTTATTATGTTTATGCATCTTGTTTACTTAGAACGACGGTAGTAAATAAGATGATCCCTTACACAAATTTCAAGAAGTGTTCTCCTCGACTGCACCGTTACTACAGTTACGTCGCTTCTAAGCACCACGTGATGATCGGGTGTGATGGATTCTTACGTTCACATACAACGGGTGTAAGACAGATTTACACAAAAAAAACACTTGGGGTTAACTTGACGAGCCTAGCATGTGCAGACATGGCCTCGGAACACGGAGACCGAAAGGTCGAGCATGAGTCGTATAGAAGATACGATCAACATGAAGATGTTCACCGATGATGACTAGTCCGTCTCACGTGATGATCGGACACGGCCTAGTTGACTCGGATCATGTAATCACTTAGATGACCAGAGGGATGTCTATCTGAGTGGGAGTTCATGAGATGAACTTAATTATCACGAACATAGTCAAAAGATCTTTGCAAATTATGTCGTAAGCTCGCGCTTTAGTTCCACTGTTTAGATATGTTCCTAGAGAAAATATAGTTTAAAGTTGACAAGATGGCGATTATGCGGATGTAAGAAAGCTTATGTCCTTAATGCACCGCTCGGTGTGCTCAACCCCAAACGTCGTCTGTGGATGTTGCGAACATCGGACATACACGCTTTTGATAACTACATGATAGTTCGGTTAAATGGTTTAAGTAGAGGCACCAAAGACGTTTTGAAACGTCATGGAACATATGAGATGTTTCGAGGGCTGAAATTGGGATTTCAGGCTCGTGCCCACGCCAAGAGGTATAAGACCTCCGACGATTTTCTTAGCCTGCAAACTAAGGGAGAAAAGCTCAATCGTTGAGCTTGTGCTCAGATTGTCTGAGTGCAACAATCACTTGAATCGAGTGGGAGTTGATCTTTCAGATGAGATAGTGATGTTTCTCCAAAGTCATTGCCACCAAGCTGCTAGAGCTTCGTGATGAACTATAACATATCGAGGATAGATATGATGATCCTTGAAGTGTTCGCGATGTTTGACACCGCGAAAGTAGAAGTCAAGTAGGAGCATCAATTGTTGATGGTTGGTGAAACCACTAGTTTCAAGAAGGGCAAGGGCAAGAAGGGACACTTCATGAAACGGCAAATCGATTCTTGCTCAATGAAGAAACCCAAGGTTGAACCCAAACCCGAGACTAAGTGCTTACGCAATAAGGGGAACAACCACCGGAGCAGAATTACCCTAGATACTTGGTAGATAAGAAGGCTGGCAAGGTCGTTAGAAGTATATTGGATATACATTATGTTAATGTGTACTTTACTAGTACTCCTAGTAGCACCGTGGTATTAGATACCGGTTCGGTTGCTAAGTGTTAGTAACTTCGAAATAAAAGCTACGGAATAAGCGGAGACTAGTTAAAGGTGAGCTGAGGATACGTGTTGGAAGTGTTTCCAAGGTTGATGTGATCAAGCATCGCACGCGCTCCCTCTACCATCGAGATTAGGTGTTAAACCTAAATAATTGTTATTTGGTGTTTGCGTTGAGCATAGACATGATTGGATCATGTCTATCGCAATACGGTTATTCATTTAAGGAGAATAATGGTTACTCTATTTATTTGAATAATACCTTCAATGGTCTTGCACCTAAATGAATGGTTTATTGAATCTCGATCGTAGTGATACACATTTTCATGCCAAAAGGTATAAGATAGTAATGATAGTACCACTTACTTGTGGCAATCGCCATGTAAGTCATATTGGTATAAAACGCATGAAGAAGCTCCATGTTGATGGATCTTTGGACTCACTCATTTTGAAAAGTTTGAGACATGCGAACCATGTCTATTGGTGTATACGCATGATGAAACTCCATGCAGATGGATCGTTTGGACTCACTTGATTTTGAATCACTTGAGATATGCAAATCATACCACATGGGCAAGATGACTGAAAAGCCTCGGTTTCAGTAAGATGGAACAAGATAGCAACTTGTTGGAGGTAACACATTTTGATGTGTGCAGTCCAATGAGTCTTTGAGGCATCTGATGAATATCGTTATGTTCTTACTTCACAGATGATTTGAGTAGATGTTGAGTATATTTACTTGATGAAACACAAGTCTGAATTATTGAAAGGTTCAAGTAATTTCAGAGTGAAGTTGAAGATCTTCGTGACAAGAGGATAAAATGTCTGTGATGTGATCATAGAGATGAATATCTGAGTTGCGAAGTTTGGTACACAATTAAGACATTGTGCAAATTGTTTCACAATTAATACCGCTGGAACACCATAGTGTGATGGTGTGTCCGAACATCATAGTTGCACCCTATTGGATATGGTGCGTACCATGATGTCTCTTATCGAATTACCACTATCGTTCATGGGTTAGGCATTAGAGACAACCGCACTCACTTTAATAGGGTACCACGTAATTCCGTTGAGATGACACCGTAAGAACTATGGTTTAGAGAAACCTAAGCTGTCATTTCTTAAAAATTTGGGGCTGCGACGCTTATGTGGAAAAGTTTCAGGTTGATAAGCTCGAACCCAAAGCGGATAAAATACATCTTCATAGGACACCCAAAACAGTTGGGTAAACCTCCTAATTCAGATCCGAAAGCAATAGGGATTGTTTCTTGAATCGGGTCCTTTCTCGAGGAAAAGTTTGTCTCGAAAAGTTGAGTGGGAGGATGGTGGAGACTTGATGAGGTTATTGAACCGTCACTTCAACTAGTGTGTAGTAGGGCATGTGAAGTTGTTCCGTGGCACCTACACCAATTGAAGTAGAAGCTTATGATATTGATCATGAAGCTTGGATCAAGTCACTACCGAACCTCGTGGGACGACAAGAACGCCAGATCGCATCGAGTGGTACGGTGATCCTGTCTTGAAGGTCATGTTGCTAGACAACAATGAACCTACGAGCTATGGAGAAGCGATGGTGGGCCCAAATTCCGACAAATGGTTAGAAGCCATGAAATCGAGATAGGATCCATGTATCATAACAAAGCATGGACTTTGATGGACTTGCCCGATGATCGGCAAGCCATTGAGATAAATGGATCTTTAAGAAGAAGATGACGTGGACGGTAATGTCACCGTCTATGAAGCTCGACTTGTGGCGAAGAGTTTTTCACAAGTTCAAGGAGTTGACTACGATGAGATTTTCTCATCCGTAGCGATGCTTCAGTCCGTCGGAATCATGTTAGCATAAGTTGCATTTATGAAATCTGGCAGATGGATGTCAAAATGAGTTTCCTTACCGGTTTTCGTAAGGAAAGGTTGTATGTGATACAATCGAGAAAGTTTTGTCGATCCTAAGGATGCTAAAAGTTATCTGGCTCCATGATCCTTCTAAGGACCGGAGTAAGCATCTCGGAGTTGGAATGTGCGCTTTGATGAGATGATCAAAGATTTTGGGTTTATACAAAGTTTATGAGAAACTTGTATTTCCAAAGAAGTAAGTGGGAGCACTATAGAATTTCGATGAGTATATGTTGTTGACATATTGATGATCAAGAAATGACGTAGAATTTTCTCAGAAGCATATAGGGTTATTTGAAAGGTGTTTTCAAATAGAAAACCTGGATTAGGCTACTTGAACAATAAGCATCAAGATCTATAAGATAGATCAAAATGTTTAATAATACTTTCAAATGAGCATGTACCTTGACATGATCTTGAAGGTGTTCAAGATGGATCGATCAAAGAAGGAGTTCTTAGCTGAATTGTAAGGTATGAAGTTAAGACTTAAAGCTCGACCACGGCGTAACAGAGAAAGGGCGAAGATTGTCCCTATGCCTTAGACATAGGCTCTACAAGATGCTATCTTTGTGTACCGCAGGAAGTGTGCCATGCCATGAGTCGGTCAAGGTACAAGAATGATCCAGAATGGATCATTGGACAATGATCAAAATTGTCCTTGGAGTAAATAAGGACATGTTTCTCGATTATGGAGGTGATAAAGAGTTCGGCATAAGGGTTACATCGATGCAAGCTTTAACACCTATCCGAGTGACTCGAGTAGCAAACCGGATACGTATAGTGGAGCAACCGTTTGGAATAGATCCAAGTGGAGCGTGGAAGCAGCATTTACAATATGACATAAGAGAATTGCATAGCACACACGGATCTGAAAGGTTCGGACCCGTTGACTAAAACCCGTTGACTAAAACCTCTCTCACAAGCAAAACATGATCAAACCTCAGAACTCATTGAGTCTTAATCACATGGTGATGTGAACTAGTTTAAGACACTAGTAGACTCTTTGGATGTTGGTCACATGGCGATGTGACCTATCACTTTATTGATCACATGGCGATGTGAACTAGATTATTGACTCTAGTGCAAGTGGGAGACTGTTGGAAATATGCCCTAGAGGCAATAATAAATTAGTCATTATTATATTTCCTTGTTCATGATAATCGTTTATTATCCATGCTATAATTGTATTGATAGGAAACTTCAGATACATGTGTGGATACATAGACAACACCATGTCCCTAGTAAGCATCTAGTTGACTAGCTCGTTGATCAATAGATGGTCACGGTTTCACGACCATGGACATTGGATGTCGTTGATAACGGGATCACATCATTAGGAGAATGATGTGATGGACAAGACCCAATCATAAGCCTAGCACAAAGATGCGTAGTTCGTATGCTAAAGCTTTTCTAATGTCAAGTATCATTTCCTTAGACCATGAGATTGTGCAACTCCCGGATACCGTAGGGAATGCTTTGGGTGTACCAAAGCGTCACAACGTAATCGGGTGACTATAAAGGTGCACTACGGTGTATCTCCGAAAGTGTCTGTTGGGTTGGCACGAATCGAGACTGGATTTGTCACTCCGCAGACGGAGAGGTATCTCTGGGCCCACTCGGTAGGACATCATCATAATGTGCACAGTGTGATTAAGGAGTTGATCACGGGATGATGTGTTACGGAACGAGTAAAGAGACTTGCCGGTAACGAGATTGAACAAGGTATCGGGATACCGACGATCGAATCTCGGGCAAGTATCATACCGATAGACAAAGGGAATTGTATACGGGATCGATTGAGTCCTTGACATCGTGGTTCATCCGATGAGATCATCGTGGAACATGTGGGAGCCAACATGGGTATCCAGATCCCGCTGTTGGTTATTGACCGGAGAACGTCTCGGTCATGTCTGCTTGTCTCCCGAACCCGTAGGGTCTACACACTTAAGGTTCGATGACGCTAGGGTTATATAGGAAGCTTGTATGTGGTTACCGAATGTTGTTCGGAGTCCCGGATGAGATCCCGGACGTCACGAGGAGTTCCGGAATGGTCCGGAGGTAAAGAATTATATATAGGAAGTGCTGTTTCGGCCATCGGGACAAGTTTCGGTGATATCGGTATTGTCTGGGACCACCGGAGGGGTCCCGAGGGCCCACCGGTGGGGCCACCTGCCCGGGGCCACATGGGCCCTAGGTGGTGCGCCCTAGGCCTGCATGGGCCAAGGGGAACCAGCCCCAAGAGGCCCATGCGCATGAAACACTTGGAGAGGAAGAGTCCATAGAGGGAAGGCACCTCAGGGTGCCTTGGGAGGATGGACTCCTCCCCTCTTGGCCGCACCCTCCCTTGGAGGAGGGGCAAGGCTGCGCCCTCCCCTCCTTGGCACCTATATAAAAGGGGAGGGAGGGGGCAGCAGCACTGAGCCCCGGCGCCTCTCTCTCCCTCTCCAACACCTCCTTCTCCTCCGTAGTGCTTGGCGAAGCCTGCAGGATAGCCACGCCTCCACCACCACCACGCCGTTGTGCTGCTGTTGGATGGAGTCTTCCTCAACCTCTCCCTCTCTCCTTGCTGGATCAAGGCGTGGGAGGCGCCACCGGGCTGTACGTGTGTTGAACGCGGAGGTGCCGTCTGCTCGGCACTAGGATCATCGGTGATCTGAATCACGGCGAAAGTACGACTCCATCAACCCCGTTCACTTGAACGCTTCCGCTTAGCGATCTACAAGGGTATGTAGATGCACTCTCCTTCCCCTCGTTGCTAGTCTCTCCATAGATAGATCTTGGTGATACGTAGGAAAATTTTGAATTTCTGCTACGTTCCCCAACATAGATTACCCCAATGTCACCTCGGGAATCCGCGAGTTGAGTGCCAAAACATATATCAAGTGAATCAATAAGATACCCCATTGTCACCACGAGTATTCAATTGCAAGACATATATCAAGTGTTCTCAAATCCATAAAAGTATTCAATCTGATAACAACAAAATCTCAAAGGGAAAAACTCAATTCATCACAACAAGATAGAGAGGGGAAAACACCATATGATCCGACTATATTAACAAAGCCCGCGATACATCAAGATCGTGACATCTCAAGAACACGAGAGAGAGAGAGATTAAACACATAGCTACTGGTACAAACCTTCAGCCCTGAGGGTGAACTACTCCCTCCTCATCGCGGTGGCCGCCGGGATGATGAAGATGTCCACTGGTGATGATTCCCCCCTCTGGCAGGGTGCCGGAAAGGGTCTAAATTGGTTTTCGGTGGCTACAGAGGCCTGCGGCGGTGGAACTTCTGATCTCGGTTAACCCTTGATGGTTTCTCTATTTATAGGATTTTTTGGCATTGGTTTCACGCTAAGATGGGCCTCGAGGTGAGCACAACCCACCGCGGGAAGCCAGGCCCACCAGGCGCGCCCTGGTCGGTTGTGCCCTCCTCGTGGCTCTTCTGACCCCCCACGAAGCTTCGGGGGTCTCTTTTGTTTCAAAAAAATCGTCAAAAAGTTTCACCTCATTTGGAGAATTTTCATTGCTACACAAAAAACAACACCATCGTAGTTCTGCTGAAAACAGCGTCAGTCCGGGTTAGTTCCATACAAATCATACCAAAGCCATATAAAATTATTGTAAACATGGCATGAATACTTCATAAATTATAGATACGTTGGAGACGTATCATGGCCTCCTCCACCACCAGCCGGTTCGCCACCTTCTTGGACGCCGCCACGCTCGCCATTGCGTTCAACTCTCAATGATCGACTCGCATCGTCTCTCGTCTGCTACTCTCTCTCGTTGGATGTCGAGCGCTGATTTGCGTAGGTGTTGCGGTGAAGAGGATACTTGGGGGTTGCCCCCCTTTTTGAAGGCCCGACCTAAAGAATTCGACCCCGGGTTGGAAGGCCCGTACGCTCGCACCTCACACGTTCCGAGTAGAGATCGTTCCACCTTCCTAGGTTGCAACAAGTGGCATGCTGCATGCCCGCCACTTGTCGCAACCTGGGAGTTTTTCCTTTTTTCGTAGATCCGTTTATTCAAAACGTTTTATCTCTTAAACCATGCGTCCAAATCTCAAACCATTTCACCATTGGATTCCTCGCGTCGAGATCTTCAAAACGAGATACCATGTTGATAGGTTTTGACGAACTTTTTTTCACGAAAAAAACCAGACGAAAAAACCGAACCGGAGCACGGGTTTATTCCCTTTCCGAAAGAGGCACGCAGGTGCCTCTCGCGAAAACACAACCGTGCGTCTCAAGGAAGCAAAACCGTGCCTCTCGTGAAATAAAAGAAAATAGAAAATGCATTCTTTTTCCGTTTCCAAAAGGCACGACCGTGCCTCTCGCGGAAGCAAAACCGTGCCTCTCGTGAAAGCAAAACCGTGCCTCTCACGGAAGCATAACCGTGCCTCTCGCGAAAGCACATCCGTGCCTCTCGCGGAAGGAAAACTGTGCCTCTCGCGGAAGGAAAAAAGGAAACACGTTTTTTTTTTTCTGTTTTCGAAAGGCACGGCCGTGACTCTTGCGAAAGTACAACCGTGCCTCTTGCAGAAGCAAAATCGTGCCTCTCGCGGAAGGAAAAAAGGAAACACGTTTTTTTTTTCTGTTTTCGAAAGGCACGGCCGTGACTCTTGCGAAAGCACAACCGTGCCTCTTGCAGAAGCAAAACCGTGCCTCTCGCGAAAGGGAAAAAACAGAAAACGCGTTTTTTCGTTTCCGAGAGGCACGCGAAAGCACAAACCGTGCCTTTCGCGGAAGCAAAACCGTGACTCGTGAAAGGAAAAAAAAAGAAAATACATTTTTTTGCGTAAATTTTTTTGACCCAAAAGCTAAGAAAGACTGGTGGAAAACCGAAACGTCGAATAAAACCGAAAAAACCGTTTAAAAAAACGAAAACGTGTGCAAAAAAATAATAAATAATAAAATTCAGAGGGAGCGCCCAGAGCGCGACACGTAGCGGGCGGCTGAGAGCGCGCCAAGTGGCGCTGATCGTTGCAAGGCTCCCGAAGGAGCGCTCGTTAACTAGTTGCTCTCGTTCGCATCAGAGCCTGGATTAACGCCGAGACCCGCACTTGACTCTTTTCCAACCTGAATAATGTTTATCTGATGAAAAAATTAGTATACTTTTCACAATCAAAAACAGAAAGAACCGTTTTTCCAAATAACTGTGTGTAGCTTCGCCATCATTGGCCTGTCCGTTCTGGATGAGGGTAATGCCATTCTTTGTTACTACCCATAACGAGTGAAACCCTCGTTTTACAAAATATGAGACTTTTTTAGCCTAAAACACGTCTTATATTTTGATGTGGAGGGAGTAATTTTTTGTACACTAGAGTAATAATGTAGCTGTTGCCTGCGAGCACTACGTCGCTTGCGCCGGCTACGGGATGTCCGTGCCCCAAATCCTATTTAGCGCCTTAAGCACTGGATACCGGTGTTCTTGCAACATGACGCGCACCCCTGTTTGACCTTGGGCCTGGCCCATTTAACTCTTTTTTTTTCTTTAGAACATACGTCGGGCACGCTAGGTTCCCTAGTTCGGCCGGTCCATGCAAGATTTTTTCCTCACCGGTTTTAGGAATCTTCGAGAAACTTCTATCAATTTTTTCAGAGAGGCTTGCTCCTAGTTTATTCCAAGACGAATTTTGTACAACTTTTTTGCTTTCCCTTTTACTTTGTTTCTCGTTCTCAGAAACTTTTCTTATATTGACAAATATTTCCCAATTCATTAGCATTTTTAGACTTTCCAGTTTTCAAATTGTGAACTTTTTTCAAATCCATGAACTTTCTCAAAATCAATATTTTGTTTTTCAAATCCATGATTTTTTAAAGAATCCACACTTTGTTTCCAAATTCCCTAATTTTTTTTGAAATGCATGAAAAATTTCAAAATTTTGAATTCTTTTCAATTTTTCAACATTTTTTCAAATCCACGATTGTTTTTCAAACTCATGTTTTTTTCAAATTTTTATTTTTTCGAATTTGTAATTTTTTTCAAAATTTATGTTTTTTCGCAAATTTTATTAACCTTTTCAAATTTATGAACCTATTTTTTCAATGTTTATGAACTTTTCAAATTTTTGATCATTTTTTGGTTTTTTATTTCTTTTCAAAAGTCCACAGTCAGCCGGTCCATCGATCGACTAGGTGTAACTGGGCCGGCCCACAACACATCATGCGTGAGCGCCAGTTGGCGTGCTAGCGCCATGAGCGCAGGCTCGGAGGTGTCATCTGTGTTGTTCGGCTGTTCCATGGAAACTTATATGTGTTCAGTGCGAATGTGTGAAATTTCCTTTTGAAAATATTGTGATTTGGAGGCTGCACAGAAAAAAAATCTAGTCTAACAACAAACAAACTCAGTCCATTTAGAAAATCCATATCTGTTTACCTTTTGCGCGCCACATGTGATAGTATAATGTTGTATTTTGTTTTGCGGGGTAAAATGTTGTAAAATTTTGCACATTCAAAAAAAAGAAAGAACCCGTCCCTTCTTAATAATTGTCCCTAGCTGATTTGTAAAAAAGAATAATTGTCCTTAGATGCACTAACAATGGCATGTTCCTTTTAGAGGAGAGTGTTGTCATTCGTGAGATGCAAGACAGACAACACTAATTCGGTCCAATCGGTTGTTTTCTAGAGAAAAGTCAGGAACCCGACTTTATAAAAAAAAGCCATCAAGTGAGTTCATCATAAGTTACAACGCAAGACATACTACAAACCAAGTGCAGATCACTAGGATCAAGCCAAAGACGCGCATGCCAAGCAACAGAGAAGGATAAATCTTGAGACCTTTTACAGTGCATCAAATATATTTGGACCGTTCATTTTATGTGATTGGAGGGTCCAGATGAGGCAATACTACAGTAGATTTCTGGTAGTATATTGAGTAATTAAGGGCATTTTAGGTAGTTAATTTTTTATCAATCAATCAGGCAGGTTCCGCAGAACGAACTGAACGTCGGCGCTGGCACCGCTGCTTGCCGCGTTCTCGTCCGTTGAGCCGCAGTCGAAGTCGATGTCAATCATATCGCCGGACACCTCGGGCACCGGCTGGAGGCCGCACGCTTGCCCGCCTTCTACGCCATCCTCTCGATAAGGCACAATGCTTCCGTGCAAAACCGTTTCCTGCTCATTGCCGCCGCCAATGTCTAGCCGGTCAAGAAGGGCCTCCATCTCGCCGCAAAACTCCATGAGCTTCGGTCGCCGCGAAGCCGACGAGGCTGAACCGCTAAGCGGGTGCACGGAGACGCCGTCGAAAGGTGTTTATCGGATTCATCATGGCACGACGCGACGGCCTTCGCCGGTTCCTCGAGAGGCGGCGACAGTGAGCTCGCAGGTGGGATCGAAGATGGGAACGCCGGTACAGCGAGTTCTCCTCACTTCGCTCCTCCGACGAAGTTCTGCCGGACGGCTCGGGACAACGAGCCACCTCGACGGAGCTGCCATATGCCCCTTGCTTGCGGCGCCCGGGGCGACCAGCCACCTCGGCGGAGGTGCCCGAGGCTCTGGCTGCGGCGCGCAACACCGGCAAGACCTCGTCGGCTGCGGTGGCTCTCCGCAGAGCCACTCCAAAGAACCCAAGGGAGCAGCGACGATGTGGGCGGCAGACTCACCCGCTAATGGCTCCACGCAAGGGGTTCACGGAGTGTGCACCGAGGCGTTGCTTTCCTGGCGCCGCCTTGCTTGCCATCATCTTGTCTGCCCGCCTTCCCAAAGCTCTTGATCAACTGAAATCCAAAATGGCAAGCCGCACCACGCACCATACGAAACTAAATTTTATTTTGTGTCGCTTTCTGCAGCACTTGCCCATGATGGCTCTGGTTGGAGGTCCGCCGTGGCGTGGAGATTTCTTGGCGGCGTGGTGTCGGGAGTAGCGGACGAATGGGTCGGCGTGATTTATTAAACTGAAAAAAAAACAAATCTATCTTTATGTAGAATTACCAATATATCCTAGAATTTAAATTTTACCGATCCATATTAACCGTTAGATCAACTAAATACTACTCACTCTGTTGGGTAGTATGATGTACCGTAAAAACTCTCTAAATCTTAATGGCTATTCTCATCAGGGGTTCTAGGCGAGAGTGGAGGCACGGAATTTGGAGACCACCAAGGCAACAACACCAACATCCACAACTTTAACGAGAGGGCTCCACTGCTGGACAATGACATTCAATTTGAACAAACAATTAGAAGGATGGTTAGGGAATGAGTGCTAATCATAAATTTGTTTCGGGTGGTCCATACGAACCAACCAAAAGTTGCAAATGCAACCCAGAACACACGAGCAAACTATAATTTTGTAAGATGTTTTTATTTTGGCGAGGAAATTTTGTAAGATGTTAAGTAGCTCATCTAGGCTAATTCATACGTAAGTGTAGCATTTTTACTTAATAGTCTAATACACCCTCTTCTTTTTCTTTTTTTGCATGGGTCTAATATATTTTTTGAACATCAGTACAGACACAAGCGCTGATATACACGCGCATACACTCATCCCTATAAACGTACACACACAAACCCTACCCTTATGAGCACCTCCGAAAGACTGAGCCGACATATCATCTTGAAATTTACGAAGTCACCATAGGCACCTCGTCGTCGACATGAACGTCTTCTTTCACTGAATGCGCATCACGGGAAATCCTGAAATAAATTCAGAAATAAAATACACACTCACGTGTCAAACATACGTACATCGGTACGGGTACGCAATCATGCAGTACAATCCTACTCATACTATATTGTACCGTTGTGCACGGCGGCCAAGATGGAGTACACGGCCCGGATCAGCTCCGCGGAGACGTGGAGCACCGAGGCCGGCACGCTGAGCAGCACCAGCGCCACGACCGCCGCGCCGAACGCAGGCCGCTCGCGCGCCAGCAATGCGAACAGGGCGCCGAGTGCCTCGCGCAGGGCAGCAACGTACATCACGTAATGCCGCCGCTCCAGCTCCGTCCACTCAGGCGGGGGCGCGAAGACGTCGACGCCACCCTCCTCCTCTGGCTCTTCATCGTCCTCCTCGTCCGCTGATGCCGCCTCCACCTCGCGGATGCGCCGCCACAGCGTGTCCATGCCCTCGTCGACCATCCGCCCATCCGAATCCAACGGCGAGTCCACGGGCTCGAACTCGCCGTCGTCGTCCCGCGGACGACCGCCTCCCGACGCGAGGCAGAGGATCACTCTGCTCCCGACGGCGCGACCGGCGCCGAACCGTACCGTCGCCGCCGCGGCGACGCCGGGAGACAGCCGGATGAAGTCGACGCGCTGACCGGGGAGCAGCATGCGCTGCGCGCTCCAAGCGCCACAGGCTCTTCCCGCTGCCATGCGCATTGCCATGAGCCTACTACAGCGGCAATGGCCAACAAGACAAGAGCGCGCGCGAATCTCAACGCAAGGCGCTGCTATGGCGGGGGCGGGAACGTGCTGGCTTATATATTGGCCAAGCCGCCATAGGCTGGCGTGGACCGGCGTAGCGGAGAGGGCTAGCTTTGCCTTAGGAGGAACGGAGAGGGCAGAGCGTGGCGGAAATTCGCCGTGGCAGCATAGCCCAATTTGGCCGTAGGTCCTGCACCGTCGCGTCGGCATCTCCAAGTGGGTTAGTTTGGCAGGGCGGCTCGGCTCGGCCGTGGCGTGTCCGCGTGCGCAAGCGCGTCCGTTGGCCCGTACGCCGTGGGCGGCATTGTTCGCGCGCCTGAGCACCCAGGACCCGGTGTCGTGTAGCCCGGTTTGTCAATTTTGCAACGGATCCAGCCATGATGGTGACGTATAGAATGTTGGATCCGGCCACGACGAAGACGACAAAGATGCTCCACGACAAACATATTTCCGCTGCTGCCTACAGTAAGGACTCGACGGAGAAGCTGACAACTAAAAAAAAGCAAGGCTAACAGAGTAGTTGTCTTCATCTGAGTCATTACTATAGAAGGGAATTACGCGCTTCGCTGCGCTATTGTTGAAGGGATTCACGCGCTTCACTGCGCTATCGGGGGAGGGCGAGGGGGAGGCCGATCATCCCATCCACGGTGGTGCGGTGGCACATCGATCCCTCCGGGGCGACACGATGTGAGATCGACCCCTCCATGGTGACGCGGTGGCTCATCGGTCCATCCACGACGGTGTGGTGGCAAATCGGCCCATCCGCGGCACCGTAGTGGCAGTTCCAGTCCGGTTATGCCATCAATCGAGGCAGCTCAGGGGGTTGGCGCCTCCAAGGAGGTCAATACCACCACGCCTTCACCTAGGCCTCCCTAGGCATACTCAATCTCCGTCACAGTGAGCTCTCAAGTGTTTCTGACCTTCGCACGGATGTATTTTTGTAGGGGTATAGTTGTTGTATGCTTATGTTTTTTTTGTAGGAGTAGTTGCTCTATGCTTATGGATTTTATTTGTACGTGAAGATGGTGTATGGTTATGGATTTTCTTTGTAGGGTTAGCCATTTTATGCTTATGGATTTTGTTCGTATTGTTAGTTAACATATGCTTATAACATTTTGTAGTTGGTGTTGAATGAATCTATAAACCGATGTTGTAAGTTGTAACCTCTACACATACCTAAGGCGTGACTAGCTCTGGCTTGTGTGTGTGTGTGTGTGTGTGTGTGTCTTGTGGCGTCTTGGCGTCTTGTGCGTCTTGTGTGTGTGTGTGTGTGTGTGTGTGTGTGTGTGTGTGTGTGTGTGTGTGTGTGTGTGTGTGTGTGTGTGTGTGTGTGTGTGTGTGTGTGTGTTGAAGGACAACTTAAATTCTTTAACTCATGCTAGCCAAGGCAGTTATGCCTTTGTTGTAGAAAATTAAGCTTCATTATCTTACCAAAGGTATGTATGTTCTATGCACCTCCAGATTTATTACCGTCCCAGTTCAAAACTGGATAACATGTATTTTTTTGACAATATCTATTAACTATGGTCATGAATTTGAGGTTTCGTTAGACAGATTTTGTCGGATCACAACAATCGACGAAACCAACATAGTTTCTCGGGTTTGCCTCACGCACATGCTTCTTTTAGAAGTCGAAGTTGATCTGTAGGACTTAAGAATTTTTATTTCTTTTCCTCAAGCAGTTGGGAGGGCTCTACTTGGAAAATGATGACCATGATCGAGAAAAACTCCGAGAGTGTTGTCTGTCCTAATCACATCGTTGACTATGTCGGGCACGACCTTCTCGACAAAATATATCGAATACATAAATATAATATTTATGATCTTAATATTTGTGTATAGCACAGGGTGTATTATCTTTTATTGTTTGCACTGCACAAAATAACTAATCGATTGGAGTACTTACAAATTACTTCGTTACCACACTAGTTATCGTATTTTAAGGGGAACTAATATCATTGATAATTACTTATGCATAACAAAGTTTGCTTGCATTTTACTTTAAATAAGCTAACCATGTCTTCCAGATGTAGATAAATTTTAGTTGCACTGCACAAAATGAACGGGCGGTTAGTCACCAGTATATTTTGTTGGCATTGTCTCTACATAAGATCGTTAATGGGTATGAAATAATCGCTCCATCTATTGGCCGCATATGTCCACACCCCAGTCATTGCATTTGCAATTGATTGAACTTAGGTGTGATATTCTTAAGTACATGCATCTTGGCAGCATTCCGAGTAAGTGCTCAGTCTAATCAATGAATATATTATTTTAATTTTTGTTTTTTTGTTCTACGTAGATTTATATTTCCGGTTACAATGCACAAGAGCAGATGACAGCAGCGCTACAAATTTACCTATTGGGTTAAGCACCGACAGGTTTCATCAGGATTTGTTCCATTGGTGATTGTATTGAAAAACTAGATATAGACTTGTGAGAAAATTATTCTTGCCAGCGCCTTTCTATAGATTAGCCTCTAGTCGGGTAAGAGGCGCGGCCTGTAGACTATCGAAACGATGAGTAGTTTAGGAATCTTTGGATTTAGATCTTTTCAATACATGGATTGTGAACTATGTGAGACTGGTCAACATATTTGAAAGCATTATGCAACGCAATAGACTTATATGATGAATGATAATGTTTATGCCCCTTCGGACGTACATGTGGTCTTTCTGGCATTTGAACCACAATAGAAATCATTCCACCATTTGGATTGCGACGGAACTTTCTACTAAAAGAAAGTTAATACACTACAAGCATTTGTATGCAGAAAGAACTTCAAATGAAAGAGTACTTTAGGTGGTTATATATTGTAAGCCTCTCGCGGTGTGACAATAGTTTAAGGCGATTCTACATGTGAAACCACTTGCGGCATTAAGAAATTGGAGGCAGTTTCATAAACCTCCTCCGCCGTGTCGAGTGTTGCCGACCCGTGTACGAGAACCACTCCAAAGCCCTATTTATGTACTAGTGCTAGCTTTTTTAGTGTAAATGTAACTCTATATATGAGCAATAAAATATCACCTATCTCCTGCATAAATTTAGAAGATGTGCTCACTACCGCACCATCTCGCCATGGAAGAGGTGCAATCATGGGAGGATGATATTTGTCCCAGTATGTTGATAGAAATTATAGGAAAGACCGAGAACCAACTAGTGGTTGGATGATTAGGAGGGTTGTGGTATCCCGGATTAAACCTTGAGTTCGACGCTTTGTTGTCTCGTTAAAATAGATTAAATTATAGGGAATTTCTCTAGGATGATTCTTCAATACGTTGAAATACTACCTATAAAAATAGTTATTAACTCTGGCTTATGGATATGTGTACTCTACGGGAAAATAGGGTTAGCGCGCGGATTGTTCCATCGAGTACAAATCCAAATGAACTATGTATGGGTGTTTATTACTCTTTTTGCCTCTAGTGAATTCATAGTCTGCTAATAATTATTAGGTTAGGATAGTAATTAATATTGATTTCATAATTATCTAGTTGGCGTGTCATGTATTCATGTGTCTTTGTCTGTAAATACATTATAGACAAGCGTGTTACTAAAAAAGCAATACAAATTACAAAATGGCACGAAACATACTACAATTTAGTACATTTTTTGCTTGAAAATTTTGTGGCATGTCAAAATGGTGCATCAGGGTTACATTTCCTCTAACTCCATCCCTGGTTGGGATTTAGGTCCATATAACATTTAATTCCTACAAATCTCAAAGGACCATGTGTGGTACACGGCATGGGCGGGAGTTTAGTATCACATGAGAAGGGGAGGAGAGTTGGGACCAACTCACAAGAGATTCTCTTCCACACCCATTGAAGCATGAGAAGAGGAGTGATACACGTATGTCCCTCCTTTGCCACACGCCACATCATGCCTCACGTGCGCATCATGTTTCATGAGCGAGCCAAGCCGCAACTCAAACATATGTGATACATGCAATTTAGTTTTGCCTATTCAAAATTAGAAACTAGTTGTTAATTAGTTACAGTCATTAACGGACGCATTACTTGCAGCCTTGTCAGGCACAAGAAGGTCGTTGATGATGCTGGGTGGCAGTTTTTGTCCTTCCCAACTTGAGGTGTGATTTGTCTGTCCCCTTTTTACCGGGTCATGTGCTTGAAATACTTAGTATGTGTGTAAATATGCATGTTTTATGTTTAATACATACTCACATTATCAGCTTACAATTTGAGATTAATATTGTTAGCACCATCATCATGATTTACTTATGGATTAAATTAATAAAAAATTATTTGTATATCGAACAAAGTGAAGGAAATATGCCCTAGAGGCAATAATAAAGTTGTTATTTATATTTCCTTATATCATGATAAATATTTATTATTCATGCTAGAATTGTATTAACCGGAAACTTAGTACATGTGTGAATACATAGACAAACAAAGTGTCCCTAGTATGCCTCTACTAGACTAGCTCGTTAATCAAATATGGTTAAGTTTTCTGACCATAAACATGTGTTGTCATTTGATCAACGGGATCACATCATTAGAGAATGATGTGATGGACAAGACCCATCCATTAGCTTAGCATAATAATCCTTTAGTTTTATCGCTATTGCTTTCAACATGACTTATAGATGTTCCTCTAACTATGAGATTATGCAACTCCCGAACACCGGAGGAACACCTTGTGTGCTATCAAACGTCACAACGTAACTGAGTGATTATAAATATGCTCTACAGGTGCCTCCGATGGTGTTTGTTGAGTTGGCATAGATCGAGATTAGGATTTGTCACTCCCGTGTATCGAAGAGGTATCTCTGGGCCCTCTCAGTAATGCTCATCACTATAAGCCTTGCAAGCAATGTGACTAATGAGTTAGTTGCGTGATGATGCATTATGGAACGAGTAAACAGACTTGCCGGTAACGAGATTGAACTAGGTATGATGATACCGACGATCGAATCTTGGGCAAGTAACACAACAATGACAGAGGGAATGACGTATGTTGTTATGCGGTTTAACCGATAAAGATATTCGTAGAATATGTAGGAGCCAATATGAGCATCCAGGATCCGCTATTGGTTATTGACCGGAGATGTGTCTCGGTCATTCCTACATAGTTCTCGAACCCGTAGGGTCCGCACGCTTAACGTTCGATGACGATTTGTATTATGAGTTATGTGATTTGATGACCGAAGTTTGTTCGGAGTCCCGGATGAGATCACATACATGAAGATGAGTCTCGAAATGGTCGAGAGGTAAAGGTTCATATATAGGACAATGGTATTTGGACACCGGAAGTGTTCCGGGTGATACCGGGTCACCGGAAGGGGTTCCGGGCAAACCCCGGCAAAGATATGGGCCTAATGGGCCAAGTAAGGGAACATGATACGTCTCCGTCGTATCTACTTTTCCAAACACTTTTGCCCTTGTTTTGGACTCTAACTTGCATGATTTGAATGGAACTAACCCGGACTGACGCTGTTTTCAACAGACTTTCCTTGGTGTTATTTATGTGCAGAAACAAAAGTTCTCGGAATGACACGAAACTCCACGGAACATCTATTTGGAAAATCTGAAAAATCTTTGGAAGAAAATCCATGTCGGGGGCCACACCACATCCCACGAGGGTGGGGCGCTCGCCCCTAGGGCGCACCCCCTACCTCGTGGGCCCCCTGACGCTCCACCGACCTTAACTCCAACTCCATATATTCACTTTCGGGGAGAAAAAAATCAGAGAGAAGGATTCATCTCGTTTTACGATACGGAGCCGCCGCCAAGCCCTAAAATCTCTCGGGAGGGCTGATCTGGAGTCGTTTTGGGGCTCCGGAGAGGGGGATTCGTCGCCGTCGTCATCATCAACCATCCTCCATCACCAATTTCATGATGCTCACTGCCGTGCGTGAGTAATTCCATCATAGGCTTGCTAGACGGTGATGGGTTGGATGAGATCTATCATGTAATCGAGTTAGTTTTGTTAGGGTTTGATCTCTAGTATCCACTATGCTCTGAGATTGATGTTGCTATGACTTTGCTATGCTTAATGCTTGTCATTAGGGCCCGAGTGCCATGATTTCAGATCTGAACCTATTATGTTTTCATGAATATATGTGAGTTCTTGATCCTATCTTGCAAGTCTATAGTCACCTACTATGTGTTATGATCCGGCAACCCCGAAGTGACAATAATCGGGACCACTCCGGTGATGACCATAGTTTGAGGAGTTCATGTATTCACTATGTGCTAATGCTTTGTTCGATTACTCTATGAAAAGGAGGCCTTAATATCCCTTAGTTTCCATTAGGACCGCTGTCACGGGAGGGTAGGACAAAAGATGTCATGCAAGTTCTTTTCCATATGCACGTATGACTATATTCGGAATACATGCCTACATTACATTGATGAATTGGAGCTAGTTCTGTGTCACCCTAGGTTATGACTGTTACATGATGAACCGCATCCGGCATAATTATCCATCATCGATCCAATGCCTACGAGCTTTTCACATATTGTTCTCCGCTTATTTACTTTTCCGTTGCTACTGTTACAATCACTACAAAATACCAAAAATACTACTTTTGCTACCGTTACTTTTGTTACCGTTACCACCACTATCATATTAATTTGCTACTAAATACTTTTCTGCAGATATTAAGTTATGCAGGTGTGGTTGAATTGACAACTCAACTGCTAATACTTGAGAATATTCTTTGGCTCCCCTTGTGTTGAATCAATAAATTTGGGTTGAATACTCTATCCTTGAAAACGGTTGCGATCCCCTATACTTGTGGGTTATCAAGACTATTTACTGGTGCCGTTGCCGGGGAGCATAGCTCTATTCTTTGAGTCACTTGGGATTTATATCTGCTGGTCACTATGAGGAACTTGAAAGATGAAAGAACCAAGATTTTTCCCTCAACTACGAGGGGAGGTAAGGAACTGCCATCTAGCTCTGCACTTGATTCACCTTACATTTTGAGTAAGCTTGCGACACCTAAACCTGCTTCTGCTATTCGTTCTGATATGTCTCATGTTATTGATGATGCCACTTATGCTATGCATGATACTTATGATGAATCTACTTTGATACTTATGTGCCACTTGGTGAATTTCTTGATGAACAAATTGCTAGAGCTAGAGAGAAAGAAATTATTGAAACTGATTATATAGATGAAAGTGATGATGAAGACTTGCCTGTTATTCCTGAGGGTTATGTTTTTGACAATGAAGCTTCTCTAGCTATTTTAGCTTGCAAAGATAGATATGAGCTCAAAAGGTTATTAGCTAAATGGAAGCAGCAATCTCTTAATGCTAGAATGAAACCTGACCCTGCTTTTGCTACTTCACCTATATGTGTTACTGATAAGGATTATGAATTCTCTGTTGATCCTGATATAATTACTTTGATTTAATCTGATCCTTTTCATGGCTATGAATCTGAAACTGTTGTGGCACATCTTACTAAATTAAATGATATAGCCACCCTATTCACTAATGATGATAAATCTCGCTATCTTTATATCCTTAAAATATTTCCGTTCTCATTAAAGGGTGATGCTAAGGTATGGTTTAATTCTCTTGATCCTGGATGTGTGCGTAGTCCCAAGGATATGATTTATTACTTCCCTGCTAAATATTTCCCTGCTCATAAGAAACAAGCTGCTTTGAGGGATATATATATAATTTTGTGCAAATTGAAGAAGAGAGTCTCCCACAAGCTTGGGGGAGGCTTCTCAAGTTACTTAATGCTTTGCTGATCATCCTCTTAAGAAAAATGAAATACTTGATATCTTTTATAATGGACTAACCGATGCTTCCACAGATTACTGGATAGTTGTCTGGCTCTGTTTTCGGGGAAAGAACACGGATGAAGCTGAAATTCTATTGAATAATATGTTGACAAATGAAAATAATTGGACACTTCCTGAGCCAGCTCCTGAGCCTATTCCTAAACCAACTCCGAAGAAGAGAGGTATTCTATTTCTCAGTCCTGCAGATATGCAAGAGGCAAAGAAATTGATGAAAGAAAAAGGTATAAAAGTGAAGATGTTAAGAATTTACCTCCTATTGAAGAAATACATGGTCTTAGTTTACCGCATGTTGAAGAAACATATAATCTCAACCCATCACCTATTGAAGAAACTCATGGTCTTGATAACCCGACACAGGTAGTAAAGGTAAATTCTCTCTATAGATTTGATGAAGGTGATATTCCTCATTATAAGTCTGCTAGACAATGCTTAGAAGAGTTTGATAATTTTATTGTCAAACAAGAAAACTTCAATGCTTATTTTGGTAGACAATTGAAATACAATTCCGATACGCTTGAACACTTGAGTAATTACATGGTAATGTTAAAGGTGAAATCAAACTCATTAGTAAACATGCTTCTATGGTTACCACTCAAGTAGAACAAGTACTTAAAGCTCAAAATGATTTGGTCAATGAAGTGAATAGTAAGAAAAATGATTATGCTATTAGAGTGGCTACTAGAACTGGTAAAATGACTCAGGAACCTTTGTATCCTGAAGGCCACTCTAAGAGAATTGAACAAGATTCTCAGAGAAATAATATTGATGCACCTAGTCCTTCCAAAAATAAGAAAAAGAAAAATGATAGGACTTTGCATGCTTCTAGTGAACCTATTGCTTGAACCACGAGAATCCAAATGATATTTCTATTTACGATGCTTTGAAACGCATAATCTGGTAATGAACATGAACCTAGTGATAATATTAATGAAGATGTTCATGATGATGCTCAACCTAGTAATGATAATGATGTAGAAATTGAACCCGCTGTTGATCTTGATAACCCACGATCAAAGAATCAACGTTATGATAAGAGAGACTTTGTTGCTAGGAAACACGGTAAAGAAAGAGAACCATGGGTTCAGAAACCCATGACTTTTCCTCCCAAACCATCCAAGAAAAAGGATGATGAGGATTTTGAGCGCTTCTTTGAAATGATTAGACCTATCTTCTTGCGTGTCGTTTGGTGATATGCTCAAAATGAATCCTTATGCTAAGTATATGAAAGATATTGTTACAAATAAAAGAAAGATACCGGAAGCTAAAATTTCCACCATGCTTGCTAATTATACTTTTAAGGGTGGAATACCAAAGAAACTTGGAGATCCAGGAGTACCCACTATACCATGCTCCATTAAAAGAAACTATGTTAAAACTGCTTTATGTGATCTTAGAGCCGGTGTTAGTGTTATGCCTCTCTCTTTATATCATAGACTTGATTTGAATAAGTTGACACCTACTGAAATATCTTTGCAAATGGCTGATAAATCAACTAATATACCTGTCGGTATTTGTGAGGACGTGCCTGTTGTGGTTGCAAATGTTACCATTTTAATGGACTTTGTTATTCTTGATATTCCCGAGGACAATAATATTTCTATTATTCTTGGAAGACCTTTTTTGAATACTGCAGGGGCTGTTATTGATTGCAACAAAGGCAATGTCACTTTTCATGTTAATGGTAATGAGCATACGGTACACTTTCCGAGGAAACAACCTCAAGTCCACAGTATCGATTCTATTGGAAAAATTCCATTGATTATTATTGGAGGTTTTGAATTTCCTCTACCTATTGTCAAGAAGAAATATGATATTCTTATTATTGGGGATGTGCATATCCCCGTTGAGGTAACATAGTGTTATTCGAAATTTCTCCGGTTCCATGTTATTCGGAATGAGTTTGTTAACAAGACTTGATCAACCTTGTTAGTGGATTCCTTTTGATGAGCATGAGATGGATGAAACTAGAATGCACAACCTTCTGTACCCTCTTTCTACTTTCTGTTATCTAGTTGAAATAAAGCAGAAATAGTATTTTCCTGTCTGTTTTCTGATTTATCCGTGCAATATAAAAATACCCCGAAAATAAAAGTTCTCCAAATGCCCTGAAATTGAAGTATGATTTTTTCTGGAATATTTGAGAATATGTGGCACTGAGAACACAGCAGGGGGAGCAAGCACCTGGCCACGAGGGTCCAGGACCCGCCACTGCCTCGTGGGCCCATGGTGGCTCCCCTCCACTTATTCCTGCACCCACACACTTCTTCTTCCTCCCAAAAAAATCACCATCCAGCTCAAGCACGAGTTCTAGCTCATTTTGCTGCGATTTTCGATCTCCTTGCTCAAAGCACCTCTCACAAAACTGCTTGGGGAGATTGTTCCTTGGTATGTGACTCCTCCATTGGTCCAATTAGTTTTTGTTCTAGTGCTTTATTCATTGCAAATTTGTGCTGCCTAGGTGACCATGTTCTTGAGCTTGCATGTCAAATTCATATGGTTCTAAGTAGTTCTAATGCATGATATAGTCTCTAGGCACTTGTAGGAGTAGTTTCTATCAATCTTGTTGAGCTTGGTTCACTTTTATTTGAAGTTACTAAAAATTTTAGAAATTTTTAGAAAATAATGAAGAGATTTTAGGGGCTCATCGAGCCGAAGCTCGAAGGAAAAGCAAAGTGAAAAGGCACAGAGGCCCAAATATAATTTGCCTCGCACCGCGGAGGTTCGGCCGTGTGAATGGCCTTCCAATGATTTCTTGAGAGCAGCCGGGATTTATGATGATTTTTATGAATTGGCTGAGAATGCAGGCCTCACCGACTTCCTCCACGACCAACACAAACAGTATCTTTTACTCACAAATACTTTTGTGCAAAACTTCTACTATTATCCTAAGGAATCACCTCCTTCAGTAGAGTTTCATTTATATGATGTGATTAAGAAGATGCCACTAGATGAATTTTGCAAGGTTTGCAAAATACCTTTTGAGGGTAGTTTAGATGAACCCTATCGTAAAGATGTGGATGGGTTTATTGACACTATTAATGTAGGGGAAACTAGGAAGGTTTCCGATGCAAGAATCACTAGCATACATTTTCTTGTTTTACGCTACTTTGCCATATTTGCTAGTCGTTGCTTAATTGGTCACGAAAACTGTGGAAACCTTAGTGTTCCTGATATTATTATTTTGTTTCATGGTCTTTTCTGTGATAACACTGTTAGTATGGGCGGTATTATTGCCAAACGGTTAAGTCTGAACCATACAAAGGGCCCCATCTTTGGAGGTATTTATGCTTCATGCCTTGCTGCACACTATAACATACCTATTAGGCACTATGAAAAAGAAGAAAAATTGCTGCCCACTGCTTACTTAGATTATAAGAGTATGGTAGCGCATGACTTTATTGTTAAGAATAGGGAAGGGGCGCTTAAATACAAATTGTTCTTTGATAAACATCACCATGAGACTATTACCTTGCCTGCTCCTTCCTTGTTTGATTTATCTGCAGGTCCGTATCTCGTTCCGCTGGTGGCCATTCACGCCTACCGGAACCCTACATCAGCCACAGAGCCGGAACCGGAACCACAATTCGAACCTCCACGACAGTCTAACTACCAGTGGGATCCGGAGATGATTGCCAACCAGTGGCAATTAGAGTCTTCTTCATCGCAGTACGACCCCAGCTACAACTATGGATATCCGCCAGGCCATCCGTGGCAATAAACCAACTTAAGCTTGGGGGAGTACGTATTTCCCACCGACATTACATTTATGTTCACACACTCATTGCTAGTTGTCGGTGCTCATACTCTTTCACTGTAATATCCATGCTAGTTTAGTTTCTTTTTCTTGATTTCTTCTTGTGTGTTTAAAAAAAAACCTTAAGAAAACCAAAAAAATTAGTTGTAGCTTTTAGCTAGTTTACTTTCTTGCTGTAGTAGTAATAATTAAAAGAAAACCCAAAAAGATTTCCCGTTCTTCTTTTGCTTGTTGGGAGCTTTCCCGTGTAAATATTTTATTTTATTTCTTTTCTTTGGGGTCGATAGGAGAAGACCATGATTAAATTGTTGAAGTGGCTCTTATATGCATTATTGTTGATTTAACCAAGAGCCCATATTGCCTTGTCTTCTCCTGTTTATTGAATGCTCGCAGATTCCAGCTTAGTCCAATGCACGTGCACTCTTATTATTATTCACATCGTTCGGTCGTGCAAGTGAAAGGCAATAATGACGATATATGATGGACTGATTGAGATGAGAAAAGCTGGTATGAACTCGACCTCTCTTGTTTTTGTAAATATGATTAGTTCATTGTTCTTGATTCAGCCTATTATGAATAAACATGTTTGCAGTGACAATTAGAGATTATAGTTTCTTGTACCATGCTTGATTAGCTATGAGTTATAATGGTTTACCTTGCGTGCTAACATGCTATTAAAATGGTTGTGATGTGGTATAGTGGGGTGGTACCCTCCTTTGAATGATTTAAGTGACTCGACTTGGCACATGTTCACACATGTAGTTGAAACAAATCAACATAGCCTTCACGATATTTATGTTCATGGTGGATTATATCCTACTCGTGCTTGTACTCAATGTTTATTAATTTTAATGCACGTTCATGACTGTTGTCGCTCTCTAGTTGGTCGCTTCCCAGTCTTTTGCTAGCCTTCACTTGTACTAAGCGGGAATACCGCTTGTGCATCCAATCCCTTAAACCCCAAAGTTATTCCATATGAGTCCACTATACCTTCCTATATGCGGTATCTACATGCCATTCCAAGTAAATTTGTATGTGCCAAACTCTAAACCTTCAAATAAACATTCTGTTTTGTATGCTCGAATAGCTCATGTATCAACTAGGGCTGTCCGTATCTCCCATGCTAGGAGGGTTATTCTCAAGAGGAGTGGACTTCGCTCCTCACTCACGAGAAAATGGCTGGTCACCGGGATGCCTAGTCCCATGCTTTATGCAAACTAAATCAAAATAATTGCAAACAAAACTCCCCCTGGGACTGTTGCTAGTTGGAGACACTCGTTGTTTCGAGCAAGTCATGGATTGATGCTTGTTGGTGGAGGGGGAGTATAAACTTTACCATTCTGTTTGGGAACCGCCTATAATGTGTGTAGCATGGAAGATATCGCCATCTCTTGGTTGTTATGTTAAGTATGTCACTCAAAATATTATTTATCTCTATTTAAAAACCGAGCTCTGGCACCTCCACAAATCCCTGCTTCCCTCTGCGAAGGGCCTATCTATTTACTTTTATGTTGAGTCATCACCCTCTTATTAAAGAGCACTAGCTGGTGAGCACAACTGTCATTTGCATCCATTATTATTAATTTATATTGGGTATGACTATGATTGGATCTCTTTTACCATGAATTACAATGTTTAGTCAGTCCTTGATCTTTAAAGGTGCTCTACATTTATGTTTTGCGGTCTCAGAAAGGGCTAGCGAGATACTATCCTGTTATATCATATCATGATTGTTTTGAGGAAGTGTTGTCATCGGAGATTTATTATTATTGCTCGCTAGTTGATTATGCCATTGGCATGAGTAAATATGAGACCTAAGAGTTATTGTGAATGTGGTTAGTCATAATCTTTGCTGAAAACTTGAATGCTGGCTTTACATATTTACAACAACAAGAGCAAACAGAGTTTGTAAAAGTTTTTCTTTATCACTTTCAGTTTATCAACTGAATTGCTTGAGGACAAGCAAAGGTTTAAGCTTGGGGGAGTTAATACGTCTCCGTCGTATCTACTTTTCCAAACACTTTTGCCCTTGTTTTGGACTCTAACTTGCATGATTTGAATGGAACTAACCCAGACTTTCGCTGTTTTCAGCAGACTTTCCATGGTGTTATTCATGTGCAGAAACAAAAGTTCTCAGAATGACCTGAAACTCTACGCAACATCTATTTGGAAAATAAGAAAAATACTAGAAGAAAAATCCACGTCAGGGGGCCCACACCCTGTCCACGAGGGTGGGGGGCGCGCCCACTACCTCGTGGGGCCCCTGACGCTCCACCGACCTCAACTCCAACTCCATATATTCACTTTCGGGGAGAAAAAAATTAGAGAGAAGGATTCATCACGTTTTACGATACGAAGCCGCCGCCAAGCCCTAAAACCTCTCGGGAGGGCTGATCTAGAGTCCGTTCAGGGCTCCGGAGAGGGGGATTCGTCGCTGTCGTCATCATCAACCATCCTCCATCACCAATTTCATGATGCTCACCGTCGTGCGTGAGTAATTCCATCATAGGCTTGCTGGACGGTGATGGGTTGGATGAGATCTATCATGTAATCGACTTAGTTTTTTAGGGTTTGATCCTAGTATCCACTATGTTACGAGATTGATGTTGCTATGACTTTGCTATGCTTAATGCTTGTCACTAGGGCCCGAGTGCCATGATTTCAGATCTGAACCTATTATGTTTTCATGAATATATGTGAGTTCTTGATCCTATATTGCATGTCTATAGTCACCTACTATGTGTTATGATCCGGCAACCCCGAAGTGACAATAATCGGGACCACTCCTGGTGATGACCATAGTTTGAGGAGTTCATGTATTCACTATGTGCTAATGCTTTGTTCCGGTACTCTATTAAAAGGAGGCCTTAATATCCCTTAGTTTCCATTAGGACCCCGCTGCCACGGGAGGGTAGGACAAAAGATGTCATGCAAGTTCTTTTCCATAAGCACGTATGACTATATTCGGAATACATGCCTACATTACATTGATGAATTGGAGCTAGTTCTGTGTCACCCTAGGTTATGAATGTTACATGATGAACCGCATCCGGCATAATTCTCCATCACCGATGCAATGACTACGAGCTTTTCACATATTGTTCTTCGCTTATTTACTTTTCCATTGCTACTGTTACAATCACTACAAAATACCAAAATACTACTTTTGCTACCATTACTTTTGTTACCGTTACCACCACCATCATATTACTTTGCTACTAAATACTTTGCTGCAAATATTAAGTTATCCAGGTGTGGTTGAATTGACAACTCAGCTGCTAATACTTGAGAATATTCTTTGGCTCCCCTTGTGTCAAATCAATAAATTTGGGTTGAATACTCTACCCTCGAAAACTGTTGCGATCCCCTATACTTGTGGGTTATCAGAACACACCAGTCCACAAGGGGCTGGTGCGCCCCCTATAGGGCCAGCCACGTGGGAAGAAAGGGGAAGGAGAGGAGGAAAAGGAGAGTATGAAGTAGGACTCCTACTTCCTTCCCCTCCCCCGTCCTTCCTTTCCCCCTTGTCCAAATATGGTAGGGGGGAATTGGACTAGGGGCCCAAGTAGGATTCCTCCTACTTGGGCGCGCCCTAGGCTGCCTCCCTCCCTCTTCCTCCTTTATATACGTGGGGAGGGCACCCCTATAACACACATCAATTGTTTCTAGCCTTGTGCGGCGCCCCCCTCCACAGTTAACACCTCGGTCATATCATCGTATTCCTTAGGCGAAGCCCTGCGCCGGAACTTCATCATCACCGTCGCCATGTCATCGTGCTGATGAAACTATCCCTCGTCCTCAATTGGATCAAGAGCTCGAGGGACGTCATCGTGCTGAACGTATGCTGAACACAGAGGTGTCGTACATTCGGTACTTGGATCGGTTGGATCGTGAAGATGTTCGACTACATCAACCGCATTACTAAACGCTTCCGCTTTCGGTCTACGAGGGAACGTGGACACACTCTCCCCGCTCATTGCTATGCTTATCCTAGATAGATCTTGTGTGATCGTAGGATTTTTTTTTTGAAATACTTAGTTCCCCAACAGTGGCATTCGAGCCAGGTCTATACGTAGATGTTATATGCACGAGTAGAACACAAAGAGTTGTGGGCGATAATAGTCATACTGCTTACCAGCAACGTCTTACTTTGATTCGGCGGTATTGTTGGATGAAGCGTCCCAGACCAACATTACATGACCACGTTCATGAGGCCATTTCTACCGACGTGCTTCGCACACAGGTGGCTGGCGGGTGTCTATTTCTCCAAGTTGAATCGAGTTTGACTACACCCGGTCCTTGTTGAAGGTTAAAACAACAAACTTGACGAAAAATCTTTGTGGTTTTGATGCGTAGGTAAGAACGTTTCTTGCTAGAAGCCCGTAGCAGCCACGTAAAACTTGCAACAACAAAGTAGAGGGCGTCTAACTTGTTTTTGCAGGGCTTGTTGTGATGTGATATGGTCAAGATGTGATGAGATATAAATTGTTGTATGAGATGATCATGTTTTGTTAAAGTTATCGGCAACTGGCAGGAGCTTATGATTGTCTCTTTATTGCATAAGATGCAAGCGCCATATAATTGCTTTAATTTATCGCTATGCGATAGCAATAGTTGGCGAGACGACCATGTGACGACACGCTGATAGAGATCAAGATGATGAAGATCATGGTGTCATGCCGGTGACGATGGAGATCATGGCGGTGCTTTGGAGATGGAGATCAAAGGCACAAGATGATGATGGCCATATCATGTCACATATTTTGATTGCATGTGATGTTTCTCTTTTATGCATCTTATTTTGCTTAGCACACCGGTAGCATTATAAGATGATCCCTCACTAAATTTCAAGGTATAAGTGTTCTCCCTCAGTATGCACCATTGCGACAGTTCGTCGTGCCGAGACACCACGTGATGATCGGGTGTGATAAGCTCTACATTCACATACAACGGGTGCAAGCCAGTTCTGCACGTGCAGAATACTTGGGTTAAACTTGATGAGCCTAGCATATGCAGATATGGCCTCAGAACACTGAGATCGAAAGATCGAACGTGAATCATATAGTAGATATGATCGACATAGAGATGTTCACCATTGTAAAGTACTCCATCTCACGTGATGATCAGACATGGTTTAGTTGATATGGATCACGTGATCATTTAGATGACTAGAGGGATGTCTATCTAAGTGGGAGTTCTTTAATAATATGATTAATTGAACTTTAATTTATCATGAACTTAGTCCTGATAGTATTTGCATATCTATGTTGTAGATCAATAGCTTGCGATGTAGCTCCCTGTTTATTTTTGATATGTTCCTAGAGAAAAATAAGTTGAAAGATGTTAGTCGCAATGATGCGGACTATCTCCGTGATCTGAGGATTATCCTCATTGTTGCACAGAAGTATTATGTCCTTGATGCACCGCTAGGTGACAGACCTATTGCAGGAGCAGATGCAGACATTATGAACGTTTGGCAAGCTCGATATGACGACTACTTGATAGTTTAGTGTACCATGCTTTACGGCTTAGAACCGGGACTTCAAAAACGTTTTGAACGACACAGAGCATATGAGATGTTCCAAGAGCTGAAATTGGTATTTCAAACTCATGCCCGAATCGAGAGGTATGAGACCTCTGACAAATACTTTGCCTACAAGATGGAGGAGAGTAGCTCAACCAGTGAGCATGTGCTCAGAATGCCTGAGTACTACAATCGCTTGAATCAAGTGGGAGTTAATCTTCGAGATAAGATAGTGATTGATAGAGTTCTCTAGTCACTATCACCAAGTTACTAGAACTTCGTGATGAACTATAATATGCAAGGGATGACCAAAAAGATTCCCAAGCTCTTCGCCATGCTAAAATTGGCGAAAGGTAGAAATCAAGAAAGAGCGTCAAGTGTTGATGGTTAACTAGACCACTAGTTTTAAGAAAAGGGGCAAAGGAAAAGAAAGGGAACTTCAAGAAAGAATGACAAGCAAGTTGCCACTCCCGTGAAGAGGTCTAAAGCTAAACATAAGCCCGAAACTGAGTGCTTCTACTGCAAAGGGAATGGTCACTAGAAGAGGAACTACCCCAAATACTTGGCGGATAAGAATGATGGCAAAGTGAAAGGTATATTTGATATACATGTTATTGATGTGTACTTTACTAGTGTTCATAGTAACCCCAGGGTATTTGATACCGGTTCAGTTGCTATGATTAGTAACTCGAAACAGGAGTTGCAAAATGAACAAAGACTAGTTATGGGCAAAGTGACGATGTGTGTTGGAAATAATTCCAAGGTTGATAAGATCACCATCGCACACTCCCTCTACCTTCGATATTAGAGTTGGATAAAAAAATGTTATTTGGTATTTGTGTTGAGCATGAATATGATTGGATCATGTTTATTGCAATACGGTTATTTATTTAAGTCAAAGAATAGTTGTTGTTTTGTTTACATGAATAAAACCTTCTATGGTCATACACTTAATATAAATGGTTTATTGAATCTCGATCGTAATGATACACATATTCATAATATTGATCACAAAAGATACAAAGTTAATAATGATAGTGTAACTTATTTGTGGCACTGCCGTTTTAGGTCATATTGGTGTAAAGCGCATGAAGAAACTACATGCTGATGGGCTTTTGGAATCACTTGATTATGAATCACTTGATGCTTACGAACCATGCCTCATGGGCAAGATGACTAAGACTCCGTTCTCCGGAACAATGGAGTGAGCAACTGACTTGTTGGAAATAATACATACTGATGTATGCGGTCCAATAAGTGTTGAGGCTCGCGGCGGGTATCGTTATTATCTGACCTTCACAAATGATTTGAGCAGATATGGGTATATCTACTTAATGAAACACAAGTCTGAAACATTTGAAAAGTTCAAAGAATTTCAAAGTGAAGTGAAAAATCATCGTAACAAGAAAATAAAGTTTCTACGATCTGATCGCGGAGGCAAATATTTGAGTAACAGTTTGGCCTTCATTTAAAACAATGTGGAATAGTTTTACAACTCACGCCACCTGGAACACCACAGTGTAATGGTGTGTCCGAACGTCGTAACCGTGCTTTATTAGATATGGTGTGACAACTGCATTCACATTAAATAGGGCACCATCTAAATCCGTTGAGACGACACCATATGAACTATGGTTTGGCAAGAAACCTAAGTTGTCATTTCTTAAAGTTTGGGGCTGCGATGCTTATGTGAAAAAGCTTCAACCTGATAAGCTTGAACCCAAATCGGAGAAATGAGTCTTCATACGATACCCAAAGGAGACTGTTGGGTACACCTTCTATCACAGATCTGAAGGCAAGATATTCGTTGCTAAGAATGGATCCTTTCTAGAGAAGGAGTTTCTCTCGAAAGAAGTGAGTGGGAGGAAAGTAGTACTTGATGAGGTAGTTGTACCTTCTCTTGAATTGGAAAATGGTTCGTCACAGAAATCAGTTCAAGTGATGCCTATACCAATTAGTGAGGAAGTTAATGATGATGATCATGAAACTTCAGATCAAGTTACTACCGAACCTCATAGGTCAACCAGAGTACGATCCGCACCAGAGTGGTACGGTAATCCTGTTCTAGAAGTCATGTTACTAGACCATGATGAACCTATGAACTATGAGGAAGCGACGATGAGCCCAGATTCCGACAGATGGCTTGAGGCCATGAAATCTGAGATAGAATCCATGTATGAGAACAAAGTGTGGACTTTGGTGGACTTTTCCGATGATCAGCAAGCCATTGAGAATAAATGGATCTTCAAGAGGAAGACGGTTGTTGATAGTAGTTTTACTATCTACAAAGCTTGACTTGTCGAAAAGGTTTTTTTTTGACAAGTTCAAGGTATTGACTATGATGAGATTTTCTCACTCGTATCAATGCTTAAAGTCTATCCTAATCATGTTAGCAATTGCCACATTTTATGAAATCTGACAAATGGACGTCAAAACTACATTCCTTAATAGATTTATTAAAGAAGAGTTGTATATGATACAACCAGAAGGTTTTGTCAATCCTAAAGGTGCTAACAAAATGTGCAAGCTCCAGCGATCCATCTATGATGGTGCAAGCATCTCGGAGTTGGAATATACGCTTTGATGAGTTGATCAAAGCATATAGTTTTATCTGAGACTTGCGGTGAAACTGTATTTACAAGAAAGTGAGTGGGAGCACTACAAACTTTCTGATAAGTATATGTGAATGACATATTGTTGAAAGGAAATGATGTAGAATTTTCTGGAAAGCATAAAGGAGTGTTTGAAAGGAGTTTTTCAAAGAAAGACCTCGGTGAAGCTGCTTACATATTGGGCATCAAGATCTATAGTGATAGATCAAGACGCTTGATAAGATTTTTCAATGATTACATACATTGACAAGATTTTGAAGTAGTTCAAAATGAACCATTCAAAGAAGGAGTTCTTGCCTGTATTTCAAGGTGTAAAGTTGAGTAAGACTCAAAAAACGACCACGACAGAAAATAGAAAGAGAATGAAAGTCATTCCCCATGCCTCAGCAATAGGTTCTATAAAGTATGATATGCTGTGTACCAAACCTATTGTGTACCTTGCCATGAATTTGGCAAGGGGGTACGATATTGATCCAGGAGTGGATCACTGGATAGCGGTCAAAATTATCCTTAGAAGACTAAGGAGATATTTCTCGGTTATTGAGGTGATAAAGAGTTTTTCGTAAATAGTTACGTCGATGCAAGCTTTTACACTGATCCGGATGACTCTGAGTCTCAATCTGGATACATATTGAAAGTGGGAGCAATTAGCTAGAGTAGCTCCATGCAGAGCATTGTAGACATAGAAAATTTGCAAAATACATACGGCTCTAAATGTGACAGACCCATTGACTAAGCTTCTCTCACAAGCAAAACATGATCACACCTTAGTACTCTTTGGGTGTTAATCACATAGAGATCTGAACTAGATTATTGACTCTAGTAAAACCCTTTGGGTATAAGTCACATGATGATGTGAACTAATCACATAAAGATGTGTACTATTAGTATTGAATCACATGACGATGTGAACTAGATTATTGACTCTAGTGCAAGTGGGAGACTGAAGGAAATATGCCCTAGAGGCAATAATAAAGATATTATTCATATTTCCTTATATCATGATAAATATTTATTATTCATGCTATAATTGTATTAACCGGAAACTTAGTACACGTGTGAATACATAGACAAACAGAGTGTCCCTAGTATGCCTCTACTAGACTAGCTCGTTAGTCAAAGATGGTTAAGTTTCCTGACCATAGACATGTGTTGTCATTTGATCAACGGGATCACATCATTAGAGAATGATGTGATGGACAAGACCCATCCGTTAGCTTAGCATAATGATCGCTTAGTTTTATTGTTATTGCTGTCATCATGACTTGTACATGTTCCTCTGGCTGTGAGATTATGCAACTCCCGAATACCGGAGGAACACCTTGTGTGCTATCAAATGTCACAACATAACTGGGTGATTATAAAGATGCTCTATAGGTGTCTCCGATGGTGTTTGTTGAGTTGGCTGTTGGGGAACGTAGTAATTTCAGAATTTTCCTATGCACACGCAAGATCATGGTGATGCGTAGCAACGAGAGGGGAGAGTGTCGTCCACGTACCCTCGTAGACCGTTAAGCGGAAGCGTTATGAAAACGCGGTTGATGTAGTCGTATGTCTTCACGATTGACGGATCCTCAGTACCGAATGTACGGCACCTCCGCGTTCAGCACACGTTCAGCTCGGTGACGTCCCGCGAACTCACGATCCAGTAGAGCTCGAGGGAGAGTTTCGTCAGCACGACGGCGTGGTGACGATGTTGATGAAGCTACCGTCGCAGGGCTTTGCGTAAGCACCGCTACAATATGACCGAGGTGGATTATGGTGGAGGGGGCACCGCACACGGTTGGGAGAGATCAATGATCAACTTGTGTGTCTTGGGGTACCCCCTGCCCCCGTAAATAAAGGAGCTAGGGGGGAGGCGGCCGGCCAAGGAGGAGGGCGCGCCAAGGGGGGAGTCCTACTCCCACCGGGAGTAGGACTCCTCATTTCCTAGTAGGAGTAGGAGAAGGGGGAAGGAGGAGGTGGGGAGAAGGAAGGAGAGGGGGGCCCCCGCCTGAGGGAGTCCTGGATTAGGGGGTATCCGGACAGCTGGACTATTGAAGCGTGAAGATACAAGACTCAAGACTTCGACCCGTGTCCGGATGGGACTTTCCTTGGCGTGGAAGGCAAGCTTGGCGATCCAGATATTATATTTCCTTCCTTGTAACCGACTACATGTAAACCCTAGCCCTCTCCGGTGCCTATATAAACCGGAGAGGTTGGTCCTTAGAAGGCCGATCACAATTACAATCATACCATCATAGGCTAGCTTCTAGGGTTTAGCCTCTACGATCTCGTGGTAGATCTACTCTTGTACTACCCATATCCTCAATATTAATCAAGCAGGAAGTAGGGTTTTACCTCCATCGAGAGGGCCCGAACCTGGGTAAACATCTGTGTCCCTTGCTTCCTGTTACCATCAGCCTAGACGCATAGATTGGGACCCCCTACCCGAGATCCGCGGTTTGACACCGACATTGGTGCTTTCATTGAGAGTTCCTCTATGTCGCCGCCACAGGCTCGATGGATCCTCCGATCAACAACACGATCCCGGGTGAGACCTTCCTCCCAGACAGATCTTTTGTGTTGGCGGCTTCGCCCTCACGGGCCAACTCGGCAGCCATCTGGAAGCAGATCGACAGCTCGCCCGCCACGGATCAGGTTCGGAAACCTGAACTACACGGCGGACGTTCGCGGAGACTTGATCTTTGATGGATTCGGTCCTATGCCAGGGGCACCGGACAGTCACGACGAGCATGGCTTAGACATGCTATCGGACGAAGCTCGGGATATCACCCCCGCAGTAGCCCCGGACCTAAATCCGAAGCAGGCTGCGCTGCCTAAAGACGGAGGGATGGACCCCGCCCCGCAGGTCGCGCACTCATCGGCGATGGAGCCGAACACGGGTCTCACCTCTGTGGTGACTTGTGACTCGGGACCCTTGGATTCGTATCCGGACGAGGGTTCCAGTCCGCGCACTCCCGAGCCAGCCGAGCCAGGTTGGGCTCCGGTAATGGAGTTCACCGCTGCGGATATCTTCCAGCACTCGCCCTTTGGCGACATGCTGGACTCATTAAAGTCTCTCTCTTTACCAGGAGGCTCGGGGCCGAACTATGTCCGGCTCGAGTGGGAGGCAGGCGATGAAGAAATTCGTTGCCCACCCACCACCCACTTCATTGCCACGGCCGATGATTTAACCGAGGTACTGGACTTCGAATCTGAAGACATCGACGGTATGGACGACGATGCAGGAGAAGAACATGAACCACCGCTCACTGGGCGGTGGACAACCACCTCTTCCTATGATATATATATATGGTGGACACTCCGAAGGAAACAAATGGCGATGAGGCAACAGAGGATAAAACCTCAGGGAAAAAAGCAAAGAATGGGCGTCGTCGGCGCCACTCCAAGCCCCGCCACAGCAATACCGGCCCAAGAGACGAGAACAATCCGAATGGTGCCGAAGAAGAATACAACCCTGATCAGCCCGCCTTTGAGCAGGCCGAACAGGAGGATGAGCAGGTCAGCCCAGAAGAACAGGCGACGGACGAATACCCGGAGGAGAACAGCTACATGCCCCCCTCCGAAGACGAGATTAGCCTCGGCGACGACGAGTTCGGCATGCCTGAGGATCCCGTAGAGGAGGAGCGCTTCAAGCGCCGGCTTATAGCCACTGCGAGGAGCCTAAAAAAGAAGCAGCAGCAACTCCAAGCTGATCAAGACCTGCTCATAGATAGATGGATCAAGTCCCGGCAGCCGAGGAATACGGACTCGAGCACCATACGGCTGACCGGCCACCTCGTGGCCGGGATAAAACGGCATATCAGTCCGCATACCATCCAACACCCCCACGCCAACATACTACGGCCTGGGGCAACAAAACATGACAACCAAGATCGATCTACGGATCGCGGGGGCGCGCCTCGGCATGCGACAACGACCGTCACGCCGGATACACCTTCAACAAGTCCGGCCGGGCCGAACATAGCCACCCAGGGCAATTCGACCTGTGTAGCCACATAGCCCGGCACAGAGGCACCGCAAACCCCCTCTGCTTCACTGACGAAGTAATGGATCATGAATTCCCAGAAGGGTTCAAACCCGTAAACAGCGAATCATACGATGGCACAACAGACCCCGCAGTATGGATCGAAGATTTCCTTCTCCACATTCACATGGCCCGCGGAGACGATCTACATGCCATGAAGTATCTTCCCCTTAAGCTCAAAGGACCAGCCCGACACTGGCTAAACAGCCTGCCAGCAAATTCCATTGGCAGTTGGGAAAACCTAGAAGACGCATTCCTCGATAACTTCCAGGGCACATATGTGCGACCACCAGACGCCGATGACCTGAGCCACATTACTCAACAACCCGGAGAGTCTGCCAGGAAATTCTGGACTCGGTTCCTAACTAAAAAGAACCAAATAGTCGATTGTCCGGACCTTTGAAGCCACAGTGGCTTTTAAGCATAATATCCGTGATGAGTGGCTCGCTCAACACCTCGGCCAGGAAAAACACAAGTCCATGGCAGCTCTCACAACACTAACGACCCGCTTTTGCGCGGGCGAGGACAGCTGGTTGGCTCGCAGTAGCACTACGCCACATTCTGGCACTTCGGATGGCCCCGACAATAACGGCAAGCCACGGCGTAACAGACATAAGCGACGGAACAACGGCGACAGCACTGAAGACATGGCATTCAACGCCGGATTCAGCGGATCCAAGCCCGGTCAACGGAAGAATCCGTTCAAAAGAAATAATCAGGGACCGTCCGATGCGGACCGCATCTTTGGGCGCTTCGTTCCAAATTCATGGCATCAGCGGACAAGCCGATAACCACACCAATAGAGATTGCTGGGTATTCAAACAGGCCGGCAAAATAAACGCTGAAGATAAGGACAAGGGGCTGCACAGCGACGATGACGAGGAGCCCCGACGTCCGAACACGGGGGGACAAAAGAAATTTCCCCCCAGGTGAAAACGGTCAACATGTTCTACGCCATGCACATCCCCAAGCGGGAACGGAAGCGGGCACTACGGGACGTCTATGCGATGGAGCCAGTCACCCCCAAATTCAACCCATGGTCAGCTTGTCCGATCACCTTTGATCGTAGGGATCACCCTTCTAGCATCCATCACGGCGGCTCGGCCGCATTGGTCCTAGACCCAATCATCGACGGATTCCACCTTATGCGCGTCCTTATGGACGGTGGCAGCATCCTGAACCTGCTTTATCAGGACACAGTGTGCAAAATGGGCATTGACCCTTCAAGGATCAAGGCCACCAAAACCACCTTTAAAGGTGTGATTCTTGGAGTAGAGGCCCGTTGCACGGGCTCGGTAACATTGGAAGTGGTCTTCAGATCCCTGGATAACTTCTGAAGCGAAGAGTTAATCTTCGACATCGTCCCTTTCCGCAGTGGTTACCATGCACTGCTCGGATGAACCACATTCGCTAGATTCAATGCGGTACCACACTACGCATACCTCAAGCTCAAGATGCCAGGACCACGCGGGGTCATAATAGTGAACGGAAATACGGACCGCTCTCTCCGAACAGAAAAACATACTGCAGCCCTCGCGGCGGAAGTACACTGCGGCCTCCTCCGACAAACCAATCCGCGCACCGTCAAGAGAGTCCGGAGCACCCTGCAACAGGATCATCAGGCACGCCAAGAGCGAGACTAGCAGTCCAGCCTCAGCTTAAGCCCCATCAAAGCAGCATTCATGCCACGCGTACACAATTACGCACTCAATATACCATGGGCGAATGCGGAGGCGCAACAACGACTCAGTCAACAGTGCGGGATTACCGCCACATACCTTCATAACCCGTCCTTCTTCTTTTTCAGGACATTGCTTTAGAGCAACCTCTTCAGAAGAGCCGGATTGCCGGACTTACATAGGAGAGAAAACCAAGGAGGCAACAGGCTTCGCGCACAGAAGGAATCGCCCAGGTGGAATCTATTTGCGATCGTTATACCTGTTTTATATATCCATATGCGGCCTGCTCCTGGATAGGACATGTTAAATAGTCCTATTTATCTCCGCTTAATGCATTCATTGTAAACATACGCTTAAACGTATTTTCATCAATGGGAGATTATATATAGCTTCAGCTCATTATTCTTATTTGAACATTTTTCTTACAAATGTTTATGTGATATTGCATCCGTACACTTTGGTACGGTCCGTTTGCCAGGGGCTTCCTATGGTGCCCCGTTCTATGGCAAATAAAGTCCGAACACTTTGAGCAAAGGCGGCACCCGAACTTATAGCACTATATGCATCAGCTCAGTATCATGTCTTGGGTCTATGATTGGGTTAGCCCGGCTCCCTTGTTTTGGTACCTTACGTTACATTATATCGGCTAAGGTAGCGCGGGGAGAACTCTGCGATTGTGTCCCGATTCTTCCTGGGACGAGCACCTCGAGAGAAAGCCAAAACGGCCGGCATGATGAGGCGAGAGCTGGTCATTGTTCGAGAGGTCTTAAAATCCTTAAAGATTTTTTCCGCTTTAGCGATGAGTCGGCCTTGTCCGATTTAGGCGTATATAAGCGCCCCAATTGACCCTCCGAATTCTAGGGGCTTCACCGAAATTTAAAATTATAGACTTCTATGGCTAAGTGAAAGTTATAAAGCCGCATAGTTCCGCCTTTGTTCATTGCGCGGATACCTCCTTAAGGGACCAAACATTTGGATAAAGAGTATCCGGTTTTTCCGGAACACCCTGCATTAGGTACGTAAATGCGATAAGTTTAATCGCCTACTTTCAGAATTTGATAAACAGCCGCACAGATGGTAATATTTTAAATCAAAACAGTGCTACATAGCACAGGCAACTTCGTCTTTAAATTACAACAACGGCAGAGGTACATTTAGTCAAAGATCTTGTCCTTGGAACACTCATCGGCCACAAGACGAGCACCTTTCATAACGCCATCATAGTACTTCTCGGGATGGCGATGCTCCTTGCCCTCGGGCGGACCGTCCTTCACCAGCTTCTCCGCATCCAGCTTGCCCCAATGCACCTTCGCGCGGGCAAAGGCCCGACGGGCACCCTCGATGCAAACGGATCGCTTGATTACTTCAACCCACGGACAGGAATTCACCATCCGCTTGATTAGGCCGAAGTAACTAGTGGGCAGGGGCTCACCAGGCCACATCCGGACTATGAAATCTTTCATAGCCACTTCGGCAGCCCTGTGGAGTTCGACCAACTGCTTCAGTTGGTCACTCAGAGGCGTTGGGTGTTCGGCCCCAACATACTGGGACCAGAACGACTTCTCCGTTGAGCTCCCCTCTTGGGCACGGTAGAACTCCAGCATCGATATCTTTGTGTGGCAGATCTGCGAATGCCCCTGGAGAGCTCCGAATTCGAGTAAGTAAAAGAAACGCCTCCTCCACATGTTTGCTTTGCACAAAGAATTTCTTACCCGCCGCTATCTTTTTGGCCTCCTAGATCTCCTGCTGTGCCTTCTCGGCTTTGGCCTTGGCATCTTTCATACTCCACTACAAGAAATATGTCAACTAGTGACCTTCTGTCAGTGACCCTGGAAGAAGTGGTCATAAATTTATGACCATTTTAAACCAATAGGTCAAAAGCTGTTGGGGGGCTCGAAACCCTAACCTATAACGACCATTCTGGTCAGAAAGGTCATAATGCCATTAGAGGAAATGGTCGTAAAGCGGGAAGCACTGTCCACTGCCTCACGCCTAGCTGATAACGACCAATATAACATGGTCACTACACTTGAGTTTGAATGAATTAGGATGATTAGGCAGCCACCTCAGCAACCTCGCTTATGTGTCACTGTGTAGGTGTCATTTTTGCTTAAATGTTAATATTCAACAACAGACGGGGCACACACTGACATGCAGGACCCATTTGACAGGTGGGGCCGAGCGCTTAATTCGCCCAAAAAAGAGGCGCGAGGCGGGACTCGAACCCACGACCTCGCGCTTGCTTCGCTCGCTTGCTACCGCTGGGCTAGAGAGGGACAGTTGCTCAGGTATGGGAATTTATCTATACATTATATAAAACTACGGCTCTCTCGTATCATTGACAAGTGGGACCTTCTGACCAGGTGGCATCGAGCGAGCAACACCGACAAAGGGAACCATTTGACAGTGGGTGAGCCAGCGGCAGGTGGGTGAGCGAGCGTTTAATTCCCTAAAAAATGTGCGCTTTAATTCCTAAAAAATGTGCGCTAGCGGGGACTCGAACCCACGACCTGGCGCTCGTTCGCTCGTTCGGTACCGCTGGGCTAGAGAGGGATTGTTGCTAATGTGTGGGTAATTTTCTATATACTATATAAAACCGGGGCTCTCTCGTATCAGTGACAAGTGGGGCCTTCCGACCAGGTGGCGGCGGGTGGCATTGAACAGAGCAACACTTAGCGTTTTTCTAGGTCTTCCGACCAGGTGGCGGCGGGCGGCGGCGGAAGCAACCAGCAGGGGTCGCTCGGATGAGGGCGGGGCCGGTGGGCGGCGGGCGGGGCCAGTGGCCGAAGCAACCTCGGCTTGCCCACGACCTCGCTGCAGGTGACCTCGCCCACGGCCTTACGGCGGAAGCAACCAGCAGGGGCGGAGGCGGGGGCGGGGCGGGGCCCACGACAGGAATGGTGACCTCGCCGCTCGCCTCGCCCACGCATGGGGGACTCGCCGCCGCCGAGCATGGGGGAGTCACCACCGCCGCAAGCAGACCTCACCCACGTATGCACCCCTCTCCTTCCCCCTCCTCTTCCCCCTCTCCTCTCTGTTGATGTCAATGATTTTATGTAGATTTTTTAGGAGAATCTCCACACACACATAGAGTGATTTGATGTAGGCTTGTTGTAAGCTTGGAAAAATCTCTTGGAAATGTCATTGATGAATTTGGTAGAAATTGTGAAGAGAATTTCTGTTGATGAAATTATTAGGAGAATTGTTGTTGATGAAATTGTTAAGAATTCTTTTGGAATTCAGTCAATTGTTACTGGTAAATTATGTTGTCAGCAATCAATAGAACATAGCTCAAGTTGGTCTTTCCCTAAAACAGGATCCTGGGGTTGATGTAGATTTGATGTTACACCTCTGAAATTTCAGCCTCAAATCTGTTAAAGGACCCGAATATTGATGTAGATTAGATGTAAACTAGGAAAACTCTCATTGATGTAGATTTTATGCAATCTTGGAAATGGCATTCATGTAAATTGACAGTGCTGTTATTGTTGGTGGTTTAACCAAAATAGTTCTTAGTGGCAGCATATATTGTTATTGTTTGTTGTTTAACCACCTCTGTTTTTTTGTGAACCATCATATTTTAGTTAGCTTTTCTTTTCTCCCATGTGAAATCTGTATTTCCATTTGAACTACTTTTTATTGCTCCCATGTGAAATCAGTAAACCATGTGAACTGGACTAAAGTAGTGAGAAATTGGAAATAGCTGAATGTTGTGCTTAGGCAGTTAGCATATAAAGTTGGGTGCCTACCTTATTTTCTGGAATTTTAGCTTCCATTACTTCCATCCATTTTCATTAATTAATGTTGATGCACTTAGATTGATTTGCTAAGTTGCAACAATTTGTTGTCTTTGGCAGATGGACGAAGAAATTTGGACTAGAAAAGGAGTTAGAAAGTTTTCGAAGAACATATGAAAGGAGTTGATGATTTCATGGCATTTGTTCGGGCAAATTTTGCCAACAATGCTCACATTCTTTGCCCATGCTGTGAATGCTTCAACCGTTCAAGAAAGGCTCAAGGAAGAGTGGAAGATCATCTTCTTCTTAATGGGATGTCCATCACATATGATAGATGGATATATCATGGAGAACCTTTAGACAGTCAACCTCAACATTTTGAAGCTGATACAGAGGCCCCTCATATGATGGGTGGTGGTGATCTTTGGCATTGATTTCATGGAAAAGGTTTTGCGAGATAATGTTGTTTTGGAGGAAGAGGATGGGCATGAAGATGATAGGATTCTGACCTATTGAAGGATTTGTATGATGTCAAGATCGTCTTTGATGGATAGAAGTCGTTGTTTGCTGAGGGTTAGAGGAGGCGAAGCGCGCAGCTCATGAAGGGGGTAAATTTTCAAGATTTACCTTCACCGTGAAGTTACTCCACATCAAGTATTTCTACCGAATTAGCAATGCCGCATTCAACGCAATACTCCGTCTTTTGAGCTTGCAATTCCCTGATAGTTGTGTTTCCAGATCTTATGATGAAGCATTGAGTATAATCCGCAGTTGGGGTTAGGTTATGTGTCAATACATGTGTGCCCAAATAAGCGTGTCTTGTTTCGAAGGATTTAGCAAAGCATGACAACTGTCCAAAATGCAATGCATCTAGGTGGAAAGATCTTGATGGGAAGAAGTCAATACCGGGAGAAGGTCTTGAGGCACTTTCCCTTGATACCAAGGCTGCAGCGGATGTTCATCTCGAAGAAATCATCGCGTGAGGTACAGTGGCACAAGCTGAAGCGGCGACACTGTGGACAATGAAATTTGAGCCATCCGGTAGACGGAGAGGCATGGAAAGAGTTTGACCGTATGCATTTAGATTTTGCCGCAGATCCAAGGAACATAAAACTTGGCATTGCCACAGATGGGTTTAATCCGTTTGGGAACATGAGCACGTCTTATAGCATGTGGCCAGTTTTTGTGGTGCCGTACAACCTGCCACCATGGGCATGCATGGATCAGTCCAACTTCATGATGTCATTGCTTATCCCGGGTCCAGAGTCTCCAAGAAAGGATTTTGATGTCTTTATGGAGTCCCTCATAGAAGAACTGCTCCAGCTCTGGACTGGTGTACCTACATACGATGCCTTGAGTCCGGAAGAAAAGTTCAATCTACGTGCTGCAATCATATGGTCCATCCATGATTTCCCGGCTCGCACACTACATGCAGGAGGATCACGGCGGGTTATCGAGCTTGTGTCCATTGTGACAAAGACCCTTGCTCAAAGAGAATAAGGAGCAAGATCTGCTATATTGGGCACCGCCGCTTTCTTCCCCAAAACCATCGCTGGCGAAGAAGCAAAGATTTTAATGGTGAGAATGAAACACGTGACAAGCCAGCTGAATTCACTAAAGAAGAGCTGGAGCAGCAACTTGAAAAGGTGAAAGATGTGAGACCAGGAAAGCTGGCGAAGAAAAGAAAGCATGTGGAAGGTCAATGTTGGGACCGGAGGTCTTGTTTGTGGGACCTGCCATACTGGGCTGATCTGAAATTAAGGCATAATCTCGATGTAATGCACATTGAGAAAAACATATGCGAGAATCTGCTAGGGACGTTTCTGAAAATTGAAGGGAAGACAAAGGACACAGTTAGTTCTAGGCTTGATTTGGAGGACATGGTCATAAAAGAAGATTTGCATCTACAGCACAATGAAGATGAAGATTCATTTGAAATGCCATGAGCATGGTATACAATGAGTAAAGAACAAAAGCTTGCATTCTGTGAATTCCTAAGAGCGGTGAAATTTCCAGATGGTTATGCTGCTAACCTAGCAAAGTGTGTTACTTCTGACGGTTCAAGCTTTCAAAGATCGAAAACCCATGATTGTCACATCATCCTCCAAAGGATTTTACCGAGGGCCTCCGAGGAATCATGGACAAGGATATATATGAAGCGGTTCTTTGGTGGGAAATTTCTTTAGAGAAGCGTGTTGCAAAACACTCAAGTTAACTGTCTGGAAAGACTTGAAAAAGAAATCCCAATTATTCTTTGCAAGCTCGAGAAGAATTTCCCTCCACTTTCTTCTTCACCGTGATGGTCCATTTGGCGGTGCACTTACCAAAAGAGGCAATGCTTAGAGGCCACTGCAATACGGTTGGATGTACCCAATCGAAAGAAGGCTGCTTACTTGTAAGAGTTATGTGCGAAACACGGAAAGACCTGAAGGTTCTATTGCTGAAGCATATGTCATTGATGAGTGCTTGACTTTTTGCTCTAGATACTTTGGCAATGTGGAAACAAGATGGAACCGGCCGGGCAGAAATAGAGAGCAGCCGGTCTGATTCGCAAAGTGGTGATGTCTCTGTTTTCAACCATGGTGTGAACTTTCTTGGAGCCTCACAATACTTGGAGGCTGGTGATGAGTATGACAAGATGGTTTGGTTTGTGCTCAGCAATTGCGCCGAGGTTCTACCATATATGGAGTACATTATATCTTGTGCACTCATTATATTTTTTTTGCTTGGGTTGGCACCAGCCTAATGTTTTAATTCACATGTTTTGTTGGCATTGCAGGAAATGCAAGGAAGAGTTAAATCAGGAAGAAAGCAATATCCATGTTGATAAAAGGGTTGCCAAGGGGTTTGCTAAGTGGTTTAAGAATCATGTGAGATCTTTAGCCACATGTTTTATGTTTTCTGTGTTATTCACCAATTGTTAAATACCATTGTTTGCTAAATGGTTTATTTGTGTAGATTGGAAAGTTTCATGAGGAAAAGAAGGTCAGTGATGATCTATTTGCTTTGGCATGCTTACTCGATAAGCGAGTGAGAGTGTATTCAGCATGCATTGCTGACGGTGTCCGGTACCACACCGTTGACCGCGAGGAAAAAAGGAAGACATGAATAGTGGAATCGTCCTTTGAGGGGTCACATGATCGTGAGATCATTGACTTCTATGGTCAGTTGAGAAGCATCGTAGAGTTGCAGTACAACTCTAGTGGAGGCATCCATCGTTCGGTTGTCTTATTTCACTGTGACTGGTTTGAGCTTGGTAGCAAGAAGAAGAGAGACGCTTTTGTCAAATATGATGGCCACTTCAAAAGCATCAACACTGCAAGGTGCTGGTATAAGAGTGATCCCTTTATTCTAACAACACAAGCAACAATGGTGTTTTATCGCGGACACTCTTACGCATGGAAAATGGCGAGTTGTGCAAAACTTTGAGCACAGAGACACTTGTGGAGTGTGACTGAAAGCGAAGTGGAAAAGGGCCCGGTGATGGTGGACTAACATACCAAGATGATGACTCTACGGAAGTTCCGTTGCAAGTCGATGATGACTCTATGGAAGTTCCGTGCAAATCAGTGCGAAGGGACCGGGGCGATGTGATCGTTGGTGATGCAACAGTTGAAGGCATCAAGAAAAGAAGAAAGGTGGTAGCGGATGGACATGAGAGCGAGGATGAGGAAAACCGGACTGATCATACTTTGCTGCAATATTGTAGTGATGATGAGGAAAACAGGAGTGGGCATAGAGTTCCTTGTTTTCGTATCGATGACGATGAGTAGCGAATGGACATGAAGGTACATCTGGTCTCCTTGGTGATCCTTATAACTCTCTGTAGTTTTCCTTCTTGTGCATATGCATGGTGATCCTGATGTACTACAATTATCTCCAGGTGGCAAAATGCTTGAAGATCCTGATGGCTGTAGTGGTGTGATCCTGATGGCTGTATTTGATGCAAAATGCAAAACATTTGATTTCCTTGTGTAAGCATTTGATGTGATCCTGATGGTTGTAGTATTTTGTAAGCATTTTGGATGCAAAACACTTGTTGTGCATTTTGGATATCAAAATGAAGTTGTGTTCTGATGGCATGGAGCTGTTGTGCTCAGAATGTTGTCAAAATGTTGTCTTGTAATGCAAAAGATTGCAAAATGATCATACAGAAGATTTTTTGAACATCTTTAGTTCAAGTTTTGGTCAGATCATACAAAATGTTGTCTAGTAGTTTTTGTGATCATTTAGTAGTTTTTTTGAACTGAAGATGCTATTTTAACTGAATTTTGCTTCAACTGAACCCATTTCATTGTGAGCAAAAAAATATGCGCCAGCGGGGACTCGAACCCATGACCATGCGCTTGTTTCACTATGTTTCTACCAGTGGGTAGGACGAGACTATTAGTCTTCCACTCTATGCCAACCCTTTTGAATATATCAAACTATTCAAGTATCAAGCACACACCTCACTAATAAGTGGGCCACTCGACCCACTTGCTGACAAGTGGGCCATTCTGCTATTGTACCCAAGCTACCAAAAATATGCGCGTGGCCAAAAATATCTTGTGAGGGGCTCAAACCCATTTGTGCGCTTAGTTCACTTGGTTTCTACCACTTTGGGCTAGGAAGAGGTTGTTAGTTTTGTACTCTATGCCCACCCTTTTCAATATATCAAACCACTCGCTGACAATTGGGCCCGCTCCTCCTCCTATCCACTCTTTTCCCCACTCCCCCTCTCCACTCCTCCTCTCCACTCGACCCGCTCCTCCTCTCCGCCGCCGCCGGCTCCTTCCTCTCCCACCGCCGCCGACTCTTCTCTCTTCGTCACCGACTCTCCTGAGGTATGAATCCGCTTCCTCTTCCTCTCCCTAGATTGGATTTACTGTTATGATTAGATTTGGGTTCTTGACGCTGCCTAGATTGGATTAGGGTTTGATTAGGGTTCATACAAATTTTGCGCTATTTTAGGCCTCCCCTTCTCCTCCCGCGCCTCTGCTCGTCTGCTGGTCCGACGCCTCCTGTGCGGCTTCCCAGCCCGTGGCGACCACTTCTCCTCGGGACTCGGCGTGAGGTAAGCCATCCGCTTCATATCCTCACCTTTCTCTTCTGCTTTGTGTGGTAAGTTGTATGGGGCTATGTTTGGTTGATGCCAATTTGGGTTTTTCATATCCATCAGCGCCATGTTATTTTTCTAGGGTTTGGGGTTGTGCTTGAATTTCTATGTGTGGTGGATGATGGTGGATTTAGTATGCTCTGTTGGTGGATTTAGTGTGGTTGAATTGCTATGCTGTTGTAGATTACTATCTTTATTCTTTGTTGGTAGGCTAGCGATAGTGTGGAGATGAAGGACAATGTAATTAACTGAATTCTGTGGTAGACTGTTGTTGTTGTTAAATTCTGTTGGTAGTCTGGTACATTGAATTCTGTTGGTAGTGTAGTTAACTAAATTCTGTTGCTTTTGAATTCTCTTTGTTCTTTGTTGCTGTAATTAAGCGAATTACGGCGATGTGGTAGACTTGTTACTAGTTGTGGTTATTCTTGTTGTCAAGTCTTGTGCTGCGATGGGATGCTGCATATGCGATTCTGATGACACTGCATGAACATGGGCAGAGTAGTAGTAGCAGTAGATGCCAACTTTTGATATGCATGGATTCTTGCTTGTTTATATTCTTTTAAACTGAACATGCTCAAGTATGGAAACATTACATTCTTCTCCAGCTTAGTGGCAAAGAAACATTACATTTATGAGTGCACATGCTCAAGTTTGTGTGTCTGTTGATGTTTTTGCCATCAGAAATGTTGATGGGTGTTGTTGATGTTGATGTTGATGTTCTTCTTATAGTAAAATGAGGCAATTGCCATTTATAGTAAATATTCCAAATTGAGGCCCTGGCAAACACATGTAGTAAATATTCTACTGTTTTGAAGTGCTTGTTTCCTATTTATATCCAGTCCTGTTTATGATAACTTGTTGTTTAATTTACAATGCTGCTTTTCAGATAAGTGAGATGGCTGGCTTGGAAGGTTTCGAGTTCTTCGAGATCGTAATTGAGAAATCTTGCAATAGGCAGGTATGTTTATCATCACTCATTTCTTTATCATCACTCTGCTATCTAGTGCTTGATTGCCACAATTAACCACTGCTTGACCCTCGCTGCAGAGGCTGCCTGACAAGTTTGCGAAGATGCTCGCCGGCCGTGAGCCCCACAGGGAGGCCAGCAGCGGGCTTCACAGGCTGTGGGACGTGTTGGTGGTGTTCGATGGTGAAGGCCACATGTACCTAGGGCCCGGCTGGGAGCATTTCGCCCACACCCATGAGCTACAGCTCGGGTACTTCCTTGTCTTCCGCTACGACGGCGACGCCATGTTCACCGTGAAGATGTTCGACAACACCATGTGCCGCATGTACTACCAAAGACGATGACGATGCCAGTAAGCTCTCTGCCTCTCTTCTTCCTGTCCTTTTGGCTTCCTCTACCAGCACGACGACAACACCATGTTCACACTTTGTTGCATTTGGCCAGGCAATGGGAGCAGCAGCGGGGATGACGAGGAGCAGAGTGGGCAAGAAGAGGAGCACATCGGGGATGACGAGGAGCAGAGCGGGGAGGTGCAGCCTATTTTGGCTGACGACGACCTTGCTATGGTGGTGGCTGACGACGACCCTGCTATGGTGGTGGCTGACGACGACCCTGCTATGGTGGTGGCTGACGATGACCTCGCGATTGTGGTGCCTGACGCTGACCTCGCGATGGTTGTGCCTAACGATGACCTCGCGATGGTAGTGGCGCTGGCGATTCCACAGCTGGGTGACAGGACCATGCCAATTGTGGTAGAGGAGTACATCCGCGTTGGGATTCGCCACTCTGAGCGCATCAGGTTGATGAAGGAGAAGGAGGAGTGAAGATGTTAAGAAAATGAAGTGGCAATGTTAAGCATGTTAGGTTTAAGCTTGTTAGTGTAATCTGAACATGTCAATGTTAAGTATGTCAGGTTTAATTTTGTGCATGCTCATGGATGATGTATGACAGTGTCATCTAAACATGTCAATTTCTTAAAAATGAATATTCAGTTTGGTAATTTTTTGACTATATATTCAGTTTGGTAATTGATGGGAATTGAAATTTTTTATGCATGCTCATGGATGAAATATAAAATTATGGGTTTTTGTGCATGCTCATGTATGAAACAATATAAGTTTCATTTTTTGAATGCTAAAAACATGACTCAAACCCTAGCCACGGACGACCGCCATGACGAAATCCGCCGGTTTTTGAGAACACCGTAAAAAATTCAAAAACCGTTTTTCATTTTTTGAAAGCTAAAGACATGCATTTTTCGTGAAGCGGCTACAAGGTAGGCATTTCATCACATAATCGACAACAGATTGGCACGGCTCAAACCCTAGCCACGGACGACCGCCGCGACGAAATCAGCCGATTTTCGAAAACACCGTAAAAAATTCAAAAAAAAAAAAATAGGAGACCTCCGCATCACATCATCAAATGTGGCCTACCAACTAGCAAAAATACTAAACTTGCAATACGGATGTTTTCTTGAAAAAGTGTTCTAAAAAACGACCTACCATGAACGAAGATTCATGGCTTCCAAGCCAAACTAGCAATGATATGGCCGCATCCGATGAATAGTTTACGATAATATGCCCAAATTTGGCGCCGCGCCTCCGTCTTGTGATGGCAAACAATGTTGCCAAAGCGAGGTTCCAACTTGTTTAACAAGAAAAACCGTTTTTCATTTTTTGAATGCTAAAGACATTCGTTTTTCGTGAAGCGGCTACAAGGAGGGTCACCCCAAACGCCACCATTCCATGTCTATCTCAAAGTAGACCCTATTTTACGGACGGTCGCCAAAAAGCATGCATTTCTGACCCTCGTAGCTACTCCCGACAATTCAGACCACCTTCGGCCGATTCAGCTGGAACCGGCTGGAATTTGAACTGCGGGTCCTCCATAGCTTGCACGTTATTTTTGCCAAAAATGCTTTTTAGCTTCAAAGGTAGGCATTTCATCACAGAATCGATAACAGATTTGCACGGCTCAAACCCTAGCCACGGACGGCCGCCGCGACGAAATTGACCAGTTTTTGAAAACACTGTAAAAAATAAAAAAATAAAAAAATGGGAGACCTCCGCGTCACATCATCAAATGTGTCCTACCAACTAGCAAAAATACTAAACTTGCAATACAGATGTTTTCTTGAAAAAGTGTTCTAAAAAATGACCTACCATGAACGAAGATTCATGCCTTTCAAGCCAAACTAGCAATGATATGGCCGCATCCGATGAATAGTTTTTGATAATATGCCCAAATTTGGCGCATGCCTCCGTCTTGTGATGGCAAACAATGTTGCCAAAGCGAGGTTCCAACTTGTTTAACAAGAAAAACCGTTTTTTTTAATGCTAAAGACATGCGTTTTTCGTGAAGCGGCTACAAGGAGAGTCACCCCTAACGGCGCCATTCCATGTCTATCTCAAAGTAGACCCTATTTTACGGACAGTCGCCAAAAAGCATGCATTTCCGACCCTCGTAGCTACTCCCGGCAATTCAGACCACCTTCGGCTGATTCAGCTGGAACCGGCTGTAATTTGAACTGCGGGTCCTCCATAGCTTGCCTGTTATTTTTGCCAAAAATGCTTTTTAGCTTCAAAGGTAGGCATTTCATCACAGAATCGACAACAGATTTGCACGGCACAAACCCTAGCCACGAACGGTCGCCGCGACGAAATCTGCCGGTTTTTGAAAAGACCGTAAAAAATTCAAAAAAAATCAAAAAATGGGAGACCACCGCATCACATCATCAAATGTGGCCTACCAACTAGAAAAAATACTAAATTTGCAATACCGGTGTTTTCTTGAGCTACTCGGTATGATTTTAACCATGATTTATACAAAGTTTACAAAAAACCCCTATTTTTTTCTACCCCCAAACCCAAAAGAATTTCCCTCCCACACCAAAATTTTCCCTCCACCAAAATTTCCCTCTCCCAAAATTTCCCTCCACTCCCTCTCCCACTACCAGGCGGGTCCCACCACTCCCTCTCCCACTAACACGCGGGATCCCCTCCCCTCCCCGCCCGCAACCCTATCCCACTCCCCATTCCCCATCCCGCAACCCTCCCTCCTCTGCTCCACCGCCGAACCCACCTCCGCGCCGACGAACCCAGCTTGCCGCCCCTCCTTGCTGCGCCGCCCGCCGCCTCCCCGCTTCACGCCGCCCGCTCCGTGCCGCACCGCCACCTCTCCTCTCCACTCCCCAAATTTCCCCATTCCCCTCCCCTCTCCCCGACGAACCCTAGCTTCTCCCTCCCCGAGCCGCCCCGCCGACGACCACTCCCTCCCCTGCTCCGCGCCACCCCGCCGCCCGTCCTCTGCTCCGCCCCTCCATTCACCTCCCAGCCCGATGAATCCCCCTCCCCTCTCCCCATCCTGCAATCCTAGCCCCTCCTCCTCTGCTCCGCCCCGCCCCGCTCTGCTCCCCGACGATGAATCGCCGCTCCGCTCCTCTACATCGACAACGGTGGTGAAAAGAAGGTAGACGCGAGCATCGACTGCGACAGGAGCCACCGCTGCATCATCTACAACACGACGGCATGTACTCCCCTCGATGTTCTAGGGTTAGGATCTCCTGATGGTTAGGGTTAGGATTTTCTGGTGGTTCGGTGAATCTCATGGTGCATCTTCTAGGGTTAGGATCTCACGGTGCATCTTCTAGGGTTAGGATCCCCTGATGGTTAGGGTTAGGATCTCTTGGTGGTTAGGGTTCTTCTTCATGGGGATGGGGATGGTGATGGATTCATGGGGTTAGGATTCATGGGATGATATCCTTCTTGTTCATGGGGTTAGGGTTCATGTCGTTGGTAATGTGATTTTGAGATGGGGATGGATTCATGGGGTTAGAGTTTTGTTGGGAGGTGGTTCTTTAATCTAGATTTTGTATGATCTATTTTGATTTTGCATCCCTATCAATGTCGTTGCTTGATGTTTTGTGTTGTCATGTGGATGCCCTGTGGCAGCTCATCCATGGCCTTGTTTGTCATGCAGGTCATTGAGCAGCATCAGGAGGAGGAGCTCAAGCACGGCTACCACAAAAGCAGGTTTTTGTCCATCTCCATCTCCCTCTCCCTCTGCTGCCAATCCTTGTTATGGTTTGTTAATCTTTACTTGTCATAGTGTATTACTTCAGAGCCATTTGCTTTGTTAATCCTTGTTATGCTTTATTAATCTGTAGTCATAGCGATTTGCTTGCTTGATGACATTGAAGTTGATGTCTGTAAGAAGCTGTTTGTAGCCATACTAATAGTTACCATGATGTAGTAGTTTTCTCTTTGGAATCCCTAGCAGGTACTAAAGTTTTGGATTATATTGCATATTCCTTTTAAATTTACTTGGCTAGTTTAGTGCCACCTCTTGAGTTAAATAAGAACCTGGAGTAAGCTATTGTGCTGTAGTTGTTGTGCCATTGTGTGAAGTATTGATATCCATTTGCATCTTCGCAGAAATGGCTACATGTTCTTTGAGAAATCTTCCTTTGAAGCCTTCTCCCTGTTTTGTATTTGCTAGAACAAGGATGTTATTCTTTTTGGGTGTTCGATTTGTTTTGCTTGCTGTGGCACTCTGTTATTTGTTCTTGATTATGGTCACCGCTAAATCTAAAGCTCTGTAGTTGTTGTTCCAATGCTATCTAGGGTTTGTAGGTTCCCATTCATGTTTGGTTTCTATCATGTGAGCTCCTGCCATGCTTTGGTTTACATATAGAAAGCTTTACGCTCCTTGTACTACTAGAGTAGTTCATGTAGGTGTGATATATGCTCTCTGGGTTGGTCTAGTTAATTCGTGGTGTTCATTACTAAATGATTAAGTCCATCTGCCATTACTGTGAGCTATACTAATACTAGCACGAGACATTGCCATTCCTGCGAGCTATACTAATACTAAATGATTAACTCCATCTGCCATTCATGGTGTACCTGATAGTGTTGTCACAGTACCAATCATATACTGTAGACCATTGTGTTATACTAATACTAGCACGAGACGTTGTCAGATTTACCACATGATGTATATGTGATCATGTGGGATTTGGGAAGGAAAGAGAGCGGGGTGGGCTCTATCAGCAGTACATGCTTAATTAGGGTTTCCATCAGCAGTACTTGCTAGTATCAGTATAACTTGGAGAAGAAGCTACTTTCTTGCTTGTTAATTAGGGTTCGTATCAATAGTACTTTCTTGCTTCTCTTCAATTTCCTTCATTGCTTGCTTGTTTCTATCAGTAGCACTTTTCTTGCTTGCTTGCTTGTATTAGTAGCACTTATGCACTTTGCTTACTTGCTACTAGTGTACAACATGCTTGTTTAGTGCACTTACATGTTTGCTTAATTAATAACACTAGATCACTGTATTGTTGATCCATCAAGTTTGTTTCACATGTATTACATGTATGTGCATGATGGTCCAAATGCTTTCCTTTATTGATACAAGTGCATCATTTTACTTTATCCTTGTTGTATCTGATTGTTGTTTATTCTATTTTGCAAGCACCACCTCAAGATCATCCATGGAAAGGATGACAAGGTCAAACATGAGGCCAACCGTTGGTATGCAACTTGCTCCTTGTGGTTATCTTGTCGGTTTCATAAAATCTGTCTTAATATGCTAAGTGAAATGTATTGCTGCAATCTGAATAAGCTGGCTTAATTGTGCCTCGTGTCTTGTTAGTCTTCCTTACCTGAATAACTAGGATTAAATGATAATAAATTTTCATAAGATATGTTTGGCTGTCTGTCCATGCATTCCAAACATTCACTTAATAGTTACATTTCCTTTATCATGCAAAGAAGAACCTCTCACCGAGTACGAGAAGGTTAGGGCTAGAAATATCATGAGGAACAATCGGATGTTCCAGTCCCTTGGCATCGGTGCAATAGCGTCGATGATTAGGAAAACAAATGGTGTACAAGAAGGTAGAAGTGATGAGGTTCAAGAAGGTAGTGGAGTTATCAATGATGACCCAGAGTACAATCCTAAGGAGGATGAAGTTATTGATGGAGAGGACGTGGATGATGTTGTAGTGAACAAGACTGTTAAGGTGCAAACTCTGTCTTGCTTGGAGGGCTAGGGTTCTTTTATGCTATGTTATTCCTTGTGCTCACATATTTCTCTTGTGATCTAATGCTTTTTTCCATTCTGTTTATATGAGGCACTGAAGGAATCTAGGACGAAGAAGCCTGGTGTTAAGAAGACAGTCAACAAGAAGAAGAAGAGCTCGAAACATCTCACTGCAATGCCTCCGGAAGGGTGATGGCTGACTCGGGACAAAAAAGAGGATCACGGAACTGATGAATCTGCCCTTGATAGAGTCACAAGGCAGAAAGCAAAGATGGCGATCGCGACGGACCATCGGAAAGTCTGCCGCGCATGGACTCGAGACCTCGGTGCAAATGGGTGATGAGTTGCCGCCCATGGATGAAGGAACCACTCTCGGCATGGATGGAAGTGGCAATCGCCCTAGATGAAGGAGGAACCATCTGCATTGATGAAGCAGGCATTGTCCACACAGACCTCAGCCCTGTTGCACCTTCTATTGACAGGAATGCTGTCATCGGTGAAGAAGAACAACAACTTGTGCTTCAATCAGGCAAGTTGACCTTTGCAATGCTATCTTTTACTAGTGCATTTTCCAAATGGAATGATCATGTATGCTTTTGTCGATTCCTGCATTTGATGATTTCTATTCTAATTTATGAGTTCAATTTCATTTTTCAGATGCAATGACTACCAAGACTAGACTTAGAAAGGGCAAAGGGCTAGAGAGGATCACCAAGTCGCTTGGTAGCAAGGTGCCTATCCAAATTCTTTGAAGGGATGAAGGCGTCCAGAGAAGCCTCTGCGATCGGCCAAAGCTTGCTTCTGAGTGTGGACTCGTTGCAAGAAGCCATCTTCCAGTTCTTCCTCACTTCAAGCTATACAAAAAAATGCTAGTCTATTGGAGAACTACATTGGGAAAGTTGTTGTAAGCTACTTGTTTCATAGTTAATGTGCTATCTATTTTCTGTTACACCTATGCATGATCACTAATATTGTTCCTACCTTGTTTGCTGTCTTGGTAGGTAAATTTTGAGATGAACACAGACTCGGAGACCATCAAGACCGCGTGCAAATATATTCTGCAGAAAAATTCAAAGAACAGACGCCATCAGATCAAGAAGAAGTATTTTGATACCGTAGTCGCAAATAAAGTCAGCATCAAGTCTCCTGATCGATGGATGGTGAATGGCAAGCTCTGGTGGAGATGTGGTCTACCCCAAGACACAAGGTTTGTCTCTGCTTTGTTTGATGCTTTATGTTCTACACATGATATGCTAGTGCTAGATCATGCTGACAGTATGCTTTTTTGTAGGAAACGTGTGTGTCGAACAAGATGAATCGAAAAAAAGTCGTGTACAATCAGAGAACTGGTTCCAGGCACTACGCAACACACATTTTTGCCACTGTGAGAACTTTTCTCTAGAGACCTTACCGTTTGATCCTCGTTGAATAACATTTCTGATTCTTGCTGAATAACATTTTGATTTTTGTTGAAAAACATTTTAGAAAGAAGAGCGTAAGGGTGAGGAGTTGTCTGCGATTGACTTGTTTAAGGCCACCCACAACAGCAAGAAGCACGGGTTTCGGAGCCAGTCGAGACTGCTATAGTAAGTCACTCCATGCTTTGTCCATGCCCTGTTTGATTCACAGCCAGCTTTGATGCTGTTTGATGCTTTGATGATTTGATGTTGTTTGATTCGGAGCCAGTTCCATGCTTTGATGCTGTTTGATAGTTCCATGCTTATAGTTCCATGCTAGGCTTAATGAAGATATCAGAACAGCTTAATGAAGCTAGTTCCATGCAATTTGATTCACACACGCTGTGTTCCATGCTTTGATGATGTTTGATAGTTCAACAAAGATATCAGAACTTGCTGTAGCTATTTGTTGCATTTTTTATGACATGATGAAATTTGATCTGAATGTTAGTCGGGAAGCCATCTTATATAGAACCACCATTCTAGGCTTAATGAAGCGATCATATTGTTCCAATTGCATGTCTCCAGGTCACTAGTCATCATCTTCTTCTATAGATTTTGTGTGCTGGTTTGGTTACTTCAAATAATCCATTTGTGTGATGGTTTGGTTTCTCCACTAATGCCTATCATTTTCCTCCATATGCTAGCTTGAGATGGAAAAATGAAGGACGCTTGGTACCAGAAGGTGAAGAGCCAAAGTCTACTGTTCAAATTGTTGAAGAAGTGCTGTTGAAATCTGTCAAGCAAAGCACATTCCTCACGAATGTTGGGCTCCAGTCATCTAGGAACAACTCCCGCAAAGCAACTACTGAAGTGGCTGCTCATGTTCGTGACCTTGAGCAGAAGCTGCAGAGGTCCGAGCTTCAAGCTGAACTGGTGCAAGAAGAATTGGCGGCAATCAAGATGAAGGCGGAAGAATCTGAAGCTGCATGTGACAAGGAGCTTGAGCTGCTGCGCAAGAAGTCTCAAGAACAGGAAGAGAAGTTAGCCCACTTGATGGCTCTCTTTGGAGCTAAGGTAGTTTGATGGCTGTGCTGTGAACCTCTTTGTCTTTGAGCTAAGGTAGTTGTTGCATTTTGAACCTGTGAACACAGGAGCTGAAATTTGAAATTTGTTGCATTTTGTTGCATTTTGCTGTTCAAACTAGAGCTGTGAAGTTATGTGATCCTGTGAAGTTATGTGATCTTGTGAACCTGGATCACTTGTGCACCTAGGCCTTTCTGTGAAGTTATGTGATCACTTGTGGATCATTATGTTTATTTTCTGTGAAGTTATGTGGATCACTTGTGCACCTAGGCTTGTGGATCACTTGTGGATCACTTGTGCAGCAGGGCCTTTCTGTTTATAGTTATGCAAAATGAAAACTTGGGCTCTAAAAAGGCCAAGGCCCAAACAAGAATTAGACCAAAAAGGCTTGGGCCTAAAAAAAGAAATGACTGTAAGAAAAAAATTATAAAAGGCTGCACAACAGAAAATAAAAAGGCCAAGGCCCAAATTCGAACTAGACTAAAAAGGTTGTGGCCCAAAACAACAGTGGACTATAAAAAAGATTCATCAGAAAAGGCTCCATTTCCAGAAAATAAAAGGCCAAATTATTGGGCCAGGCCCATGCACATAAGCAAAATAAAGAGAAAAAAAATTAAACGAGCCGAATTATTGGGCTTGGCCCATGTAGGCAATTTGAAATGGACCGGTTGATTCTATTTTACGACCTTTTCATTTGGTCGTAATTCTGCCACGTCAGCTTGCCACGGTGGATCTGACGTGGTGTGGTCGGATTGCTAGTGACCAAAATAATTGGTCGTTAAATCTACGACCTTTTTTTTTGGTCATAAACATCTACGACCATTCCAGAGGAAAGGTCGCTATAGTCAGTTAACGATGACCAGCTTTTGACCTTATGTTTTTGGTCACAAAAAGGTCACAAATTGAAAACAGTGACCATTCAGCGACCAATAGTGGTGGTCACAAGTTGACATATTTCTTGTAGTGCTCACAAGGGCCTTCACAAGCTTGGCCTCTTTCGCCTTCAGATCATGCTCCACGGACTCGAACTTCTTGCCGATGTCCTGGAGCTCTTCTTCTTCTCGCCCACTCTAGCACTTTGCTTCTCGCGCTCTTTGCATTCCAAGGCCGTCTTGTCTTGGCCTCGGATAGCGCTTTCTTGAGGGGCGCCACTTGGCGGTGGACCTGTCACCACGATCCTGACGCTTTGTCGTTAGACTAAACAATTTAACCTATCTTTACATACATAAGAGCGGAGAATCTCTCACCTTTGCTCTCTTCGAGCCGCCTCTTCGTGAGGTCGAGCTCTCCTTGCGCCTGCTCCAGGTCCCGCTTTAGCTCGGCAACCTCGGTGTCTTGAGCGGCCAGTGATAAACGCGACACCTTATTCACATAAACGCTTATTAGACTCCTGCGGATTATAATTGAACCTCCGTTTGGCTTTTCTTTCGAACACCAAGCAGTATCGAGGCTACTACCTATCGGGTGGTAATTTCACACATTTTTATTACTTACCTCGAAGCCCGTCAGGAGGCTTGTGCAAGCTTCGGGTAGTCTGCTTTTGGCGGACAGAACCTTTTGAATCACCGCACTCATAAGAGTATGGTGCTCTTCATCTATGGAAGCGCTTCCACCAGACTATCCGTGGCAGATTGGCTGACGGAAGTCTCGGCTGCAGGCGGCTCGCCCTCCTTAACGAGGGGCTGCCTGCCTAAGTCCGGAACCGTCGAAGGTTCCGGAGCAGCGTTCGGTCGAGAGTCTGCCTTGTTGCGGCTCTCATCGACGCAATCCGCGGGGATCTTGAACCCCGCTTGTCCGACATTTGCAATTCCGCCTTGGGGGTCTCCAGGGTCGCCTCCCCCTGCTCGGGGAACCTTCGGGACAACACCTCCGTGTCATCCGAAGGCTGAGGAGTGGTGGCCGTCGGGAGCGAGTTCATCTCTGAAGCGCTCAGAGACCCATCCGAAGACGACACCTCCGGATGAGCCCTGGCCGGACTGCATATATGTTCGGCATTATTAAACAACTGTGAAGTAAAATCATGGTAGAGTGTGGACACTTACGTTCGCGCCAGGGGCTTCCCCCTGGGCAGCCAGCCTTCCTCGCTATGAGCGGCCGTGGTGGAGTAGTCCGGAAGGCACGTCTTCCTCTTCTTGGGCGTCCCAGCCTCCCCCTTCGGGGTGGCTTTCCACTTTTTCTCCTCCCCAGTGCGGGGAGGTAGAGTTTCTTCTTGCTTCCCCCTGCCTCTGCGGGAGGAATCTGTTTCGTCGTCATCGGACGACATGGGTATGACGGCCTTGCGTCGAGGGCCTCTCCCGGCCCCACGGCCCGTCTCCTCAGGCCTCTCATCCTTTCCGGATGGGGCGGCTTCTCCTTCTTCTTCTTCTTCCTCCTCTTCGGGGGAGGTGTGCGCCTCGTCGTCTTCGGATGAGGCTTCTGGCACAACCTTACGCCGGAGACCCTTCCTGGTCCCCGGGGCCTTCTTTTCGGCCTTCTTCTCCGGTGCCTTGTAGGGCGCCGGATCAAGTATCTCTGTCAAGAGAGCATCAATTGAGCCTTCCGGCAGCGGGCAGACAGTCAATTTGCTCATTGTCTCCACATAGTCCCCGATCAAATATACACAAATACTTAAGACTCCCCCATGAATGTATAGGGAAAAACCGAATCCGGTGGTAGTCCCAAAACTCATCAGACGCGGGGGCCGCGCTGCATGAAGTCCGCGGTCCTCGGATGTGGGAGGAGGTACTTCGGAGGCCTTAAATAACTCCTTCCACGCGTCTTTGTGCTTCATGCCATAGAGACTCTGAAGCGTCTCGTGTTCGGCCGGGACGAACTCCCACAGATTGAATGCCCGCCTTTGGCACGGCAGAATCCGGCGAACGAGCATGACCTGGATCACGTTGACAAGCTTAATGTTCTTGTCCTTCATGCTCTTGATGCAGGTTTGGAGTCTGGTCAGCTCTGTAGGTTCGCCCCAAGTCAGGCCCTTCCTTTCCCAGGAGGTGAGCCGCATGGGGGCTCCGGATCGGAACTCGGGGGCCGCCGCCCAGTTGGCGCCGCGCGGCTCGGTGATGTAGAACCACCCCGATTGCCACCCTTTTACGGTCTCCGCAGAGGAGCCGTCCAGCCAGGTGACGTTAGGCATCTTGCCCACCATGGCCCCTCCGTACTCCGCTTGCTGGCCGCGTACAATCTTCGGCTTCACGCAGAAGATTTGCAGCCACAGTCAAGTGAGGCCGGATGCGGAGGAAAGCCTCGCATACGACGATGAACGCCGAGATGTTGAGGACGAAATTCGGGGCTAGATCATGGAAATCTAGCTCGGAGTAGAACATGAGCCCGCGGACGAAGGGGTGAAGTGGAAACCCCAGTCCACGGACGAAGTGGGCGACGAACACGACCCTCTCGTGGGGTCCCGGGGTCGGGATGACCTGCCCAACGTAGTGATCTAAACGCTCTTATATTAGTTTACGAAGGGAGTACTAAGTAGTACGGACTGAGCTCCGGTGCCTTCACTCCATCTGCTTTTGGCTGTATGACAGGTGAGCCAGCCACATTTTGGGCCCACCTGTCATAAACCCAAAGGCAGGTGCACTAAGTTAATGAAGCTACGTCCATATAGTACTCTCGTGTGTATACGACTAATATATAGTGGAGTGGTTTTCTTATTCTCTCCATAACAACCGTTTTAAATTGTGTAAATGCAAGCGAAACACTTTATTTAATGTCTGAGAGGAGTACTACTTCCGATGAACTAACGATCCACGCCCACGCGTCCTGGTCGCACTTCCTATCCTTCACGTGTGGTACACTACCCTCCCTTAAGTGAACAACCACACATGCGCCAAATTATCGGAAACTTGTGAGAGTGTGTACAAATAAAGAATTTTAATTTCAATTATCGGAAAGGTTTGAGAGTATTACAAAGTTTGACTTCAGTTAAATCTAATATGAGGAGTAAATAAAAATGGAGGGCTACTACGTCCATCCGGGTTTTTAGTCCACACCATTTTTTAAATCAAAGTTAATAGCTGGACAAATAAAATTACGAGGAGCTGGAGACAAAGTTGTGAGAAGGCTTAGAAATCAATACAAAACTTATGCTCTTAGTACCAACGTCGATCCTTCTTCGAGGAAACATTTGGTTCATAGCCAATTGTGTGATAAAATTGCACCAACGTGAAAGGCATTGCGTCTCCAACGCAACCAAGGTGAACTGACGAAGGATATCATCTTTGTGCGTAACAAGCAAAGAGCACAGATGGAAGACAACTTGTTTTTCATTGAAAATCGATCAGCTTCACCAGCCGACGCAACCATGAGGCGCGACCATGAGCATCGATAGGTCATCGTGGTGATGCATCATCCATTTGGCATCAAGTTTGGGTGAGGCACCTATGAAGTTCGACAAATCCTCACCGTGGTCCTGCTTTTCTTCTCATTAATCAAGCTCGAGGAAGGAAGAACCACGTGGCGAGGAAGACGATGAGGCGGAACAACAATGGCCATCCAATTTTGTGCAGTTCCACTAAAATTGAGGAAGACATGACCGGGTATGGAGACACGCATCGCTGTTTCCAAAAATATAAAAAGGGTTAATGAAAAGTACACCAACAAGCGAAGCATCGTAATTATATCTTGATGGGAACTAAACCAGGATACCCGGAAAAAGCATTTCTTCATTTAACCAGTGATAGTACTACCACCATATGGCCAATGACCGCTTTAACCACCATGTACTTTTGTCGAAACAACATGTATACCTCCACCGAGGCATAAATCGGGACAACTTTTCGAGTGGCATTTCCTCTATAATAGTACTAGTAGGTGATGTTGGACCAGCCGGCGAACCCTAGTTACTATGCATGGGGAGCTGAGGATTAGTCGCATAGAAGAAAACCCGCACGCAGCAACACAGGGAGCTGGACAGTACAAGAAGTTATACCTCGGTGGGCGAGATGTCGTTTAGGCGGGTGGGCGGGATCTGCCCACCTGCAATGACATCGAACAAGGGCGCGGAGGATCTTCGTCCCGTGCAGCGCCCGACTCGAGAGGACGGTGCGCATCGGCTCCCCCCGTCGCCGACGGCGACAACGTCAACACTGCACCTCCTCACCTCCCGCAGCGGACAGGATTCGGCCGGATCTATGACCACCGGTGAGGAGAGACATAGACTGGACACTGTCATCTTGTTTTGATATGGAGAGGGTGAGAGAGCGAGACGCGAGAAACTCTATCAAACAAGAGGCTATAATGGAGTAAACAAATCTCTCCATAACAGTGGTTTTAAATAGAATACGCGCGTTCCCGGAAAAAAGAAACGAAAACTGGCTGACAATTTTTTAAGGGTCTGTCTAGGACACATCTAGATGTGACATAGTTATGTCACATCTAAGTTGATGTCCACTCTGTTTGTGGTCTATTTTTTGTCCTTGTTTTTTTGTTTCTTGTTGCTACATTATATACTTGTGGGAGCTTAGATGTGATATCCTTAAATAACATCTAGATGTGAATTGGACAAACTGATTTTCTAACGTACCAAGAAAGAAAACTCGAGCAAAAACACGCCCCCGCTTCCAGGTCGCGAGAGTCGTCGCGCACACACATAGACATAGACATGCATATCCGTGTTTACGTAAAATTCCATTTCCATCTCCATCTCCAATCATATTTGTCCAACTGGCACATTATTTACGTTGTTAATTATATACGCAACAATATTAACGTACATCATCTCTTGTTTGCGCACGTCCGGACCGCTGCCACGGCCGGTCTGACCAACCGAACCCTCTTCATCACCAGCGTGCTTCCGGCGAAACAGTCGATTACGCATTCATGCCCGCCAGAGCGGACGCGACCTCTCATGGCGCCCGGCATTGAAGCGGTGCGCCCCGAGAAGCGTCGCCCGGCGCCGCTTCCGGGTGCACGCGGCTGCAAGCGTTCAAAGGTCGCAATAGCCGGCTACAACATGCATGTAAAAAGTTTTTGGGAGTCCGTGCTACAGCTAGCTGTCCTCCCCAACTCGTCAATCTCTTCGGTAGTGCTAGTAGTACTCCATGGCGCGATCCATCGACAAGCGGTAGGGAAAAGTTATCGTATACTCGGTTTGCGGTGAGTGGCATGTCGAGCGACCGTGTGGGGTCGAGCCGTGGAGGAGGGTGAGACACGAACACGACAGACGTGATTTACTGTGTGATTTGACTGCTCCTTAGTGGCCCCTACACGTACTCCCCCTACATGTATGCAACAGTCACACGTACACATGGACGCAAAAATGCGCGCGACGCCCTAATGCATGCATGTCCGAGCACACGGTCACGCTAAGTGCTCAACCTACACGTGCATGCACACACATACTCAGTCAGGGTGAGCTAGTGACCGTATAAACACCGGAAAATATATATATTTAGCGCAATGAGCGTATTATGAAGTCCACAGACCATATTTTTACAAATATACAGTGACAGACAGTGTATTTATCTCGTTTGAAATTAATCCGTATTAACCGGAGAGGAGGTAGTATGGACTAGCATTACTTGCGTGCGGTGGCTCGCAGGACAAGGAGAGACTTTTGACTAATGCAAGCTCTCCCTCACTCAGGCGGTGGACGTGCAACAGTTAATTCGGTGTCAGATTGCCAGAAGCATACACTATACTACTAGTGCTACTATTGTTCGACTTCCCGAATAGGCGAACAGCTAAGCGCAAAGTTTACTAATATAGTCTATAAAGGTATGTACTATACTAGTACTAGGAACCGGATGGAGGAGCCGTCTGCACTCTTATTATAATTTTAAAATGTGATAAAGCAATCTTCAACACATTTGGTTATCTTGAGGGTTCTCGACGTGATAATGGAAGTTGATTGCATGGAACACTCGCCACAATTCTCGCTTAATTCTGGCTCATATCCTGTTACAAATAGTAGCGCTTCGGTAATATTTCCTCTTTTTTGTTATTCAGCATGTAAACAGGTCAGCAAACCTTGCGGCGCATCTTCGTCTGAACCGTGCTTGCTGCACTTTGAATGTGGCCGAGCTGGTTTGATGAAACACCTCGCTTCCTACTTCTTTTTTGCGGGGTACCTCACTTCCTAGTGACCAGTGTCTTGGCTGATCGTCCTAAGAATGCTTATATATGAATAAAGATCTCTCATTTACCATAAAAAGTATTGAGCCATATTGGGAAAGGAGGGAGTATGGACTAGCACTACTTTTTGGTGTGTCCCGTCAACTTCGCAGAATGAGGAGAAGCTTGTAGGACAAGGTGAAGCTCGCTACGACTTTGACTAATGCAACCTACCCTCGGTGGACATGCATCAGTCCATTCGGTGTCAGTTGTCGAGAGGCATACTCGTAGTAACCAACATGCGGAGTACCATCATTGTTCGACTTCACAAAGAGGCGAAGAGCCAAGCGCAGAGTACGAGTAGTACTACTACTAGAACCGCATGGTGGAGCGTTTGTACTCTTATTTCTTTTATCTACGATAAAGTACACGTTTATTCCGGAGAAGGGCGGAAAACGGCAGCCCAACATCAACATGTAATGAATGATATCGATCAACCAACCATGCTCGAATATATCTTGGCCTCCATGCGAACTCGTGTGTGTGTTCTCGCTCCTCGTCTCTCTCAAGGAACGGCTGGTTGGCTCTTTGCCGTCGATTGTGATTGGTTTGCTCACACTCCTGTCCCACATGTCAGTAATATGCCAAGAGGAGGTGCGTTTACCGACTGGCCATACGCGTACTTGGTTTTGAACCTTCATACTGCTCCTCCCTCCGTCACAGTTTACAGGGCGCGCTTCATTATGATGCATTTCTCTCAATGCATTTCCACCACCAGAGAGACTTTAGACGCGTTTGGTTTAATGCTCAATTAATTAGGGCGTGGTAACCGCAATCAAGTCCACAATTTTCTCTCCATGTAACTACGGAATGGAGTAAGTGCATGCATGTGTGTACCCGGGGTGGAAGCACTGCATGCATGTGTGTACGCATTATTCCCTCTACTAGTAATAGATGTCGTGCTATAACTACCAATGCTATTTTGCAGGCCGATCGCTAGTCGCCTTGGTCCCACATATCTTTTTTCTTTTTTCTGAAGCGTGTTGTATAAACAGTGACAGATGAAGTAGTATGAGCGGATTCAAAGAAGAGTGTATTGATGGTTGCTTCTTCAGAGCAACTTAAAGTGGGAAAGGTGGGGCTTACGATTTGACTGCTCATTACTCACTATTAATGCGGTATAACGACGGGCTGAGTCTCCCATGCGGTTGTGCACTACCCCTCGGTTCTTAAATATACTCCGGAGTATATTTGTCTTTCTAGAGATTTCAATCAGTGACTACTCAAATATTTGTCTTTTAGAGATTTCAAATGGGTGGCACATACTGAGATGTATATACATATTTTAGAGTGTAGATTCTCTCATTTTGCTCCGTATGTAGTCACTTGTTGAAATCTCTAGAAAGACGAATAGAATATTTAGGAGCGGAGGAGTGCACATCGGAAGCAAAATGAGTGAATCTACACTCTAAAATATGCCCGTTTGAAATTTGTAAAAAGACAAATATTTAGGAATGAAGGAGTATAATTTTGTGCATGGCACATGGACCCGGATGATGAAGAGGCTTCTGGCAATGCTATCAAGCCTCCATCATTTGTTTACATAATTGACGTACTATACAAATAATTTTCCAGCGAGACATGAAATTGTACAATGGTGTGAGCTTTTAGCTTCTGTTTCGCGTGTCTTGCCATCGATGCTCTTTCGGAAACAATAAAAAACTAACTTCCTTGCTAATGCATGTCAATTATAGCAGCTCAGAGCTAATAATTACATCACAACTGAAGACAAAGTTGTGAGAAGGTGTTAAATTAAAATTGATCCATGCTTTCATTGGCAGCAACGTCCCCCCAGCTCTGTCTAAATCAACAAGGCATGTTGGGAAAAAAGTAGCTTTCTGGAGCATGCAACATTCCGATCATTTTGTGCAGTTCCACTAAAATAGAGCTGAGCGTCCGTGTTCCAAAGATATTAAGTGTGATTACGATAATAGAGGACTGCTGATGAAACAATAAACACATAAATAGAAGCCGATCACCTTTGCAGTCTCTTTTAAGACTAACTAGTTGGAGAAGATTAGGCTCGGAGTTGGATGAGGAGGATAGAGCAAAACCAATCTCCCTTTGTGCAACAAGACCTTTGAAATGTAGAGAAGTTGCCCATGTGAAATTTTAGTACAACTACACAAAACACTCTTAAGAAAAAAGTGATTTGTGCAGTTCACCAAAAGGTCACAATAGCAACGAGGTGAAATGGATAGCCCTGTTTGCAAAAAAAGAGGTAGAAAGGAAACAATTACTGGCCAATAACAGTTGATGACACATGCGACAACAAAAAAGAAGCATATTCCTTGCCCTAAGGGAAGATAAAAACACGGTTGTGTTTGTCTAAAACGGTGTGAGGACGAGAATGCAATATGGAAAGTACGCTGGACGAGCTACGTTTTGGGCAAAGAACTATGGAAGTGTCAGGACCCCGATTCTAAGTCACACCGATCTAGCCGGTAACACCTCATATCACTTTGCGGCCTCACGCACGGTATTCCCACGGGTGTCGGCTTACCATGGCCCGGGACCGTTTGCTCCTTTTGGCTCACGTATATCATAGTGTTGCTAGCATCCATATGATGAAGAACCGGGCCGACATGACTAGTCGTGGAACCCAAAGTGGCACTAACTTAGGGGGACAGACATACATGAATCAACATCGAGCATGTCGGTCAACAACGTGCGAATCCGGGCTGTAGCACTGGGCTATCAGGACTCCGGGAACCTGGGCTGTAGCAGGCTAGGCAGGACTCCGGATGTCACCGCATGACATTACCCCGAAGGGACAGACACATGAACGAAGTGAATCACATGCCGCTTGATCAAGTGTTAGGAGCGGTAGTCTTTGGGCTAGCAAGACTCCAGTGAACCGGGCTGTAGCGGACTACTATGTCTCATGGAAGCACAAGACTATATTTCCCCATAAGAGAGGCTACCAAGGATAAACAACTAGGTTGTTGGATCCCACACATACCAAGCATTTCAATCATACACACAATATGCTCGATATGTGTAAATACAACATGGCATCACAACATAACTCTACGACTCAAGTATTTATTCATTAGGCTCCGAGGAGCGAGATATTACAAACATGGGTATCATGACCCAACATTCAAAGCATACAAGTCAAACACATGCGGAAGCTTAACATGTCTGAGTACGCATAACTATAAATGAAAAGGTGAGAAGCACGACTATCTACTAGATCTGCCGAGGGCACCAGATCGTAGCCGAGGTATCAAGCTAAACGTCGAAGTCCAGGCGGAACTACTAGCGAGACCGAAGTCTCTACGCAATACATAAATTAAGCAAACGTGAGTACAAATGTACCCAGCAAGACTTACATCAGAACTAACTACATATGCATCGGTATCAACAAAGGGGGTGGTGGAGTTTGACTGCAGCAAGCCAGCTTTGACTCGGTGGATATCCTGAACTACGACTGCAAGTAACTCTTTTGAGGTGGCGCACAAGAGTCCACATATTCACCAAATCAATACACCACTATGGATCCGCTCCTGTCTCCCTACGAGAACGCCATCCATAGCACTCACGCTTATCTTGCGCATTTTAGAGTATCCACTTTCACTTGTCTATGAACTGTACAGCAACCTGAAGTCCTTTACCGCGGACGCGGCTATTCGAATAGATGATGTTAACCCTGCAGGGTGTACTTCTTCACACACGCTCTCGCCACTTACCGCCATGTACACGTCATGTATCTCGGCAACCTTCAAGCGGAAGCCTGGCGAGGGTGTCGGCCACGGCCTACCTAAACACTCAAGTCTCTAGTCCAGATTTATCGCCTATTCAGGTTCCATTTGCAGGGAGTCCGGCCGAGGTGTCCACATCTGACCCCGACGATGTGAGCAGGGTTCCCGAGACACCAAGCAGGCGCTTCGGTACACGGGCCACGGTGTATCTACCGCATCATAGCCCACCCCTAGGGTCAGCGCCACGCACGGCCTCCAACACATATCCTACAAACACGAAACTAGTTGCAACTCCCGGACAGAGAACAAGGGTGGTTAAGAAGCCGAGAGAGTCAATTAAGGATCCCAATGTGTGGTAGTAACTGTTCATGGATCACAAACACGTAACTTCGATTCGAGGGCGGTTTCAATGAGACAACCCACCATGTACTCCCACGTGGCCTCTCACCGCTACCTTTACCAAATCGTGTTCACACACTTAGCTCACACACAGTAGGACATGTTTACACACCTCCGATTCATCCCCGATGAATCAGACCTGACTCAACTCTAAGCAGTAGCAGGCATGACAAACAAGCATGAATGAGTAGGAACATCAGGGCTCAAACAACTCCTACTCATGCTAGTGGGTTTCATCTATTTACTGTGGAAATGACAGCTCATGCAGAGGAAAAGGGGTTCAGCTACCGCAGCAAGTAACAGATGAATTGTTGTTGTCCTAATGCAATAAAAGAGAGCAGGAGCAAGAGAGTGGGATTGTATCGGAATGAACAAGGGGTTTTTGCTTGCCTGGCACTTCTGAAGATAGCATTGAGTCTTCATCAGTGTCAACGATCACAACATCGGAACCACGTCTACCGAGAGGGGACAAATACCGGCAACAGAAAAAGAAACACAATCAATGCAATGCACAATATGATGCATGATCATGACATGGCAATATGCTATGATTTGAGCTAATGCAACAGAAGGTCATTTTGATTGAAGTGGAATTCAAAACTAGATCAAATTCCAACTCCAAATCCATTATCAAATTTGTCCTAATCATGTTTCATCCTAAACAGTGAGTTTAACTTTCTCAAACATGCATGAAAATGGTACAGATGGATAGATTGGATTTTTCTGATCATTTTTCATATATAACTTGTTTGATTTGGAGCTACGGTTGAATTACTATGATTTTTTTGAAGTTTTGGCTATTTTCTGGAATTTCCTGTATAAGAATAAATCCAGTAAAAGATTAATTGCGTCAGTACTGCGTCATGCCTGTGTCAGCAAGTCAACAACGCTGACCAAGGTCAAACTCGATCTTGGTCCCACCGGTCGGTGACTCGGGGCTAGTCCGACTCACAGACGGTGGGACGACCAAACGCCACGTCAGCAAAGTCAATGCTGACGCGTGGGGCCACCGTGTTTAGATTAAACTTAAACTATTTTTGTTAGCTGGTCAGTTAGGCAGTGGGGCCCGCATGTCAGCGAGCCAGGAGGGTTAGTTGGTGGGTTAATTAGCCGCTAATTATGTGTCCACGTCATCCAGAACGGCGGTTAGCCGCCGGTGCTAATCGGGACACGACGGGGTTGCCCGTCCGGCCAACTCCGGCGACGAGAGGTCGCGCGGCCGGGCGCGTTGGAACGCCGCATGGCGGCGGATCCGATGGTGGTGGTGGCTGGACCTGGGGTGGTGCAATGGCGGCGGCGGCGGCAAGTTAGGCGGCGGAGTTGAGGCGAACTTCGAACCCGTTGCTACGATGCGCGTGGAGGCTCAAGGTTAACTCCTACAAGCCCTACGAGGTGCGGGGAGGTCAAAGGACAGGACGGCGCGGTCGTTGCGTGGTCGGAGCCACGTCGGCGGCGAGCTCAGGCGGTGGCGCATGCGGGTGTGCTCGGTGCGGTTGCTATGGCGCGCGGCAGAGAGAACGAAGAGGGGGAGGAGAGGCATAAGCTCACAACGGTCACGGCGAAGCAGACGACGAGGTCGGGGCGGAACCGGAGCGAGCGGGGCGGCGAGGGGGATCTCCGGCGGCAGGCGATGAAGATGACGAAGATGGCGATGATACAGGGCCTCCAGCGGGGCGTGGCTGGACGGAGAGGACGAGGAAGGCGCGGCGACGCTTGTGGACACGTCGGGGAGGCGAGGGGAGCACGAAGGCTGCGGCTACGGCGAACGGCGGCGACGGACCCGTTCGGGCATGAGGGGGAGAGGACGAGGGGGAGAGCAGAGGAGGGGAGAGTGGTGTCCAGGGGGCCGAGGCAGCGCCGAGGAGAAGACGCGAGGCGCCAGTGGCTGTGTGACGCAGGCAGCTGGTGGCGTGGTGCAGGCACAAGCGTTGCGTGCGTTGTCCTCCTCCTCGCCATTGGCAGAGGTGGGTGATGACTGGCACAGGCCAGTGGGCTAGGCCAGGCCAGGTGAGCGCCAGGTAAAACCCTCTCTCCCTGCTTTTTGTTTTACTTTGTATTTGTTTCTGTTCTGTGTATTGAAATAGTAGAAATACTATTTCATTTAGGAAAAACCTGAAAATATTCAAAGACACATTTGAATTCTCAACAACCTAAAAATACCTTCAGGATTATTTGGGCATTTTAAAATATTTATAGGATTTAAATTGCCCAAATGCAAATACTTATGGCTTGGTGCAAAAATCCAGAATAGCCTCCAAAAATATGAAACCATTTTTGGCAGAGGGTTTAGCTTGAGGACCAAAGATGGTGAACATTTTTGAAGGGCATTTTGGGTTCATGGAAATTCAATTGTTTGGAACCTAGTATTTCAAAAGGGGTGTTGGGGTTTGTTAGTCCCCATTTCAAGTTTAAGAAAAATTTAGACATGATGCACACATGACACTATCCTAGTGCAATGCTAGAAGCTAGGGATGTGACAGGAAGATCCACATGCAGTGACGTGGGAAGACGGACAGTGGAGCAAGGCCGGAGGGGATACCTGGAGGTCGTCGAGATGTAACTAGGTGAGCGGCGGCGGGCGGAATCTGCGGCGGTGGCGTGAGCCCTGCCGGCTGGAGCTGGTCGAGAGAAGGCAGCGTGTACCGTAGATCAGGACGTGCTGCCTCGGCGCCGTCGAACGGAGAAACGATGCACTTCCTCCCTTTCCCCCGGTGGATGGGATGCGGCCGGATCAGTGACCAACGGTGAGAGAGAGAGGCCACCGCACTCCCTTTCCCCCGGCGGACGGGATTCAGCCGGATCAGTGACCAACGGTGAGAGAGAGAGAGAGAGGCCACCACAGCCTTGTGTGAGATACTCTGAAGAGCGACAAACCAGGCACGCAAGGCTCCATTGTATATAGTGAGCAGACTACCTTTTTCTCCATAAAAATCGTTTTATATTCTGTGTACGTGCCATTGAGCACTATAACTTTATTTAAAAATAACGCGGCAACGCGTCAAGTCGAACTTTGTTTCGTGCAGGAGTGGTACCACGACCTCCCTAGGTAAACAACCGCTCTGAGCGTTCAAATTAGCACGTGGGCTGCCATTTAAATAAAGAAATGAGCTCCACCGTGTACCCGCTGTGGTGTGGCTGGGCAAGAAGCGTGAGTACGTGCACGGTGCACCTATTCTCTTCTTGTATACGTACACCACCTACGTGGGGTTGTGTGAGAGAGATAGAAACCTAGAGAGATATAGTGTGTGGGTTCTTGAGAGTTTTGGGGGGTTCAATCAAAAATGTAACATATGCAATGTGTGTGAAATAGAGTCTGGATATAACATATATATAGAGGGGCGATCCACGAGAAGAGAGTGGAGGTATCACCGGCTTGAGGTGTCCATAGAATTTAAAGAGGGATGATGTGTGTGTGTGTGTGTGCTGTGTGATCGATAAAGAGTGCCATCGAATTTGTGTGTGCCCACGTCAAAGATATAGAGTGGCTGCCCTCTTTGGAACGTGAGAGGGACATGTGCAGTTTGTCTCTGTGGCATGGAAACCTACTGCAGCGCCCGACTATCGGTGTGTGGTGGGGAAGAGGGAGGCCCAATTAACTATAGAGGTACAATGGCTGGTATATGTGTGGAGGAGGAGAGGCCTACCTCATGTATTAAGGTGATCGATCCGCCTCATGTATTAAGGGAGATCGATCGGCATCCATGCATATGTGCATGAGAGGAATAAGGTTGGGAGAGAGACATAGCTAGAGTGTTGGAGGGGGTGGTAGTGGAGTTGCTTCTAACAAATGGTGGGATAGGCTTGCTAGACAAACGGAGGGCACACCGCAAATATCAATAAGAGAGGAGATGGCTGCTTGTTGTATGCACGTGTGTGTGAGAGACGGGTCGGAGGCATGCACGATTGATGAGGGGGACGATGTGGCTGTGGTAAGCGGACATTACTACATAGGAAGATCAATCGCCCTTTGTTAGAGAAAGGAGAGACATAACTTGTGAGGTACGCCAATCGATGGGAGGGTAGTTAAAGTCGATCCAGGTATATGTTGGGAGATCGATCGGTATACATGCATGTGTGTGTTAGAAGCAATCGAGGCACGAGGAGAAGGATAGAGATAGAGGGATGCATGTAGGAGGTGGTACGAGAGGCATACTATATCGAGCGGGGAGGAGTGTGCGAGTACGAGAACGATGAAAAGAGTGGTGGGAGTGAGGCATGGGCGGTGACAAGAGAAGAGGGGAAACTTGTGTTTGTGCTAGGCACACCTGGCTAGAGAAGCATATCGATCGATGCATGTGTGCCGTAAAGAAGGAGCTGGGGGCCTACACACACCGTGGGTGAACGACCTAAAGTGAAAAGGCGAATTTGCATGATGGAGCTAGAGAATGCTGAGGGAGGGTGAGAGGGATGTGGGCGTGTGCATGCACAAGAGAATGTTAGCGCTAGCTACAAAGAGAAGAGGGTTGTGTGGGTGTAAAAGACGAATAGAGATCATATATACTTCATTATAAAAAGCGAATTCGGATATTTGAAGAATATATCATAGTGTTTTAAACCGACGTATGTGTGAATATATATAACAGTGATACACATGGTGTGTTTATGAACATGTTATACTACATTTAGTATATTTTATCTCTACTCTTATAAAAAACGGAGTTGTTGATGATGGTGTGCCTGCCATCCTGCATTATAGGTCATCCGATTTATATCTGGCGGATAGCAAGGAAACTATGATGGTTGAAGTTGGCAACAATCATGATTGTAGATTCTTATTGAAATAGAGAAACGAATTCAAATTTAGTTCGAATTGCAGCGGTAGTATAGACATTTGGAATGCACTAAAATGTTGGTATGAGTAGGTTACATGCATTATACAGCAAAGTGAAAAAAATTAATCGGACATAACATGGATTCATACTCCTCCTTCCATCTATATAGGGCGTAATGAGATTTTTAAGACCGCCTTTGACTATTGACAAGATTAATAGTACATGACATGCACAATGTGAAAATTATGTCATTGAAAGAACCTTTCACAAACAAAATTAACGGTGTGCTTTGTGTAAGTTGCATGTCATATATCATTGCTCTAATATTTGGTCAAAGTTAGCATCGAAAAACACATTAGGCCCTATATAGATGGAAGGAGGGAGTAGCTTTGAATAGCATTTGTATAGTAAAACGGGCAAGACTCTCTCTTTGTGTGGTGTGAATATTTTTATTTTTCGTTTTGTTTTTGGTTGAGGGAAGTGCGAATTGATTTAGTGCATTACAAGTACAATATTACTATGCAGTAAAAAAAGTACAATATTACTACACATTAGGCTTGTCCCTAAAATTCAACCCGCGTCTTGTTATATCCCGAAAATTCAGATATCGTGCTCCCAAAACTGGCACCTTCACAACCCGCGCCTTGCTATCCCAAAATTACAACGCGCGCGAACACTCCCTCCATTGCCAAATCGACACGCTGAAATCCCCTTCTAACCTGAGCGAAAGGGCCGCTAGTTCAAATCGGTGGGGGTACTTTTGTAACACACCCTACATTTTGGACAAGCGGCGTCCCTAAGTCATGCTTCACCCCTCCCATCGCCCCTTTTCGCCATTTGAAATCCCAGCCGCCATAACCTCTCCGCTTCCAGCCGTGAAACCCCACCCTCCTCCGTCGCCACGCCACCGCTGCCCAGCCGAGCCTCTTCCCAACGACGTCGTCCACCGCAACAGCTCGGCGTCCCTCGTCCACCTCCCAGATGAGGATCCGTCGTCCATCTCGCCGTCCGCCGTTCAGCCGCCCGTCCTCCACCTCCAAGGAGCTGCTCCAACGATCGCTTCGTCTATCGCGGCTGCTCCATCCCCACAGCCGCCGCCTTAACTCGCTCCACCGAACCGCAGCATCCTCACCGACTCCTCGACGGCGAGGCCTACTCAGCGCCACCAAAGAGGTTGTACACTCGTCGCATCGCACCTTCTCCTTGACTCGACCTCCCGGCGCCGATGGTGCTCCATCCCGCACCGCCATGGAGCAGCTGCCTTGAAGCCGGCGCCGCGGGCGACATCTCCACGGCGGCTCTCCCCCAGTGCGAGGCCCTTTCGGCGGCGGCGTCCATACCAGCCGGATCTGCTGCTGCTGCTCCGGCTCTCGCTTCCTTCAGCTGCTTCTTTGCTGCTCGGCTCTCGCTCGCCGCCCAGCTGCTGCTGCTCTCCCTCGCTTCGTGTTGCTGCTCTGCTCTGATTAAGCCACACTTGATCGACTGAATCAACTTTTGTGTCGATCGATTTTCGAGGTTGGGGGGCTCGCGGAGTTAAGGAAGAACCACCGGCCAGGGGACGGGGCTCACGGAGAGGTACCCCACTATCTATCTTAGGGTTCAGGGTGAGGGGGCCAAGAGGGCTGGCCGGGACGGCGGTGGCGAGTTGTTTCGGGGCGGCGAGGCGGCGCTGGGGCCGGCGGTTCGGCCGGTGGTGGCAGGCGGCTCAGGGGTGTGCAGGTTGAAGATGAACTGCAGGCCCTCCCTAAACTACATGTCAAGTGTCTCTCTGCTACCATTGCGTTCAGTTTCGACAGTAGCATTCAGATTGCACAGTTAATTTTAGTTTCGACAGTTAAGTTCAGAGTCAACAGTTTTTACCTCATCTGTTGTAGTCAGGTGGTTTTGGTGATGTTAATTTTACATCCATTTTTCATCATCTATTGGAGATGCTATTAGAATCCCACTTGAGATTGACGATGTCTGTCTTGTGCTGCTTCAGCCTTGACGTCTTACGGCTCACCGGAGCTGCTCCAACGATAGAACGATCCATCACAACAGAGCAGTGCCCTGGACGCCGTCTACAGATTCCTCAGATCTTCCTCCACACCTACGACAGCCACCTATGCCTCAACTGCTTCAAATGACCAACCCAATGATCTTTGAGGTCGACACGGCTACGGAAAAGAGGTTGTACACTTGTTGCGTCAGTTATTACTATACATTCACGTCGATCCATTAGGGCTATTTTGGTTCAACAGAAAAACATCGATCCACTGGTTGTTACCATCACTATAAATTTTTGCATGCTCTCCTTACATAATCTTACCATATTTTTTCGTAGGCATGTCAAGTATTGTACATAGTCATGCTGAACATGTAGAGAAAAAGAGAAGAGTTTTGCGCGGCAATACAATGTCATGCAGACATCGCTCCATGGTGGGTTCAATGGAAAACCCTCCCCACCCCTCTCAAGATTGTAATCTAGAGGAAGATATCTGTTCTGAGGCGTATTTACGCCACGACCACTCCTATTTACCCCCAAGGTGTTTGCTCTACCTTGGCATGATGATGTTAGTCATATCATGCATATGTTGCCTTGCAGTGCCTACTTTCGACATCATATATGTCATATGCTTAGTTTAGACATGTTCTGTAATGCCACCTGTTTAGTTTCTATATCGTATATGGGAATTATGCAATCTCATGTCTTTTAGCTAGCCATAATATATGTGAAATGTGCAATGCCATCTTGTTTAACCAGGCATCATATATTTGAATGATATCTTGCCCATCCTTTTCTTCATTACATTTCCATTTGTCGACAATGTTTGTACATTAAACTACTCTTCCTGTGAATCAGCCATTTGGGTGGGAGATGGAAAATCTGGAGTGAAAACAAGGCCTTGAGAGCGAGCAGTGCTACACAGCCGTCAAGCAGATCTCTTGTTGGGTCCCGATAGCTCCTCGAGAGATGGATTGAGAGACAGATGACCAGTCCTATTTCCCCACCGAGGTGTATGCTCTAACCCTTGCGGTTATCTTGCTCATATCATGCATACGGTGTCTTGCATTGCATAGTCTAGACATCATATACACAATATTCAACACCATGTTCTTAGTTCAGACATCATATCGAATGCCCTTTGTTTAGCATATAAATCACATATGTGAATTAAACGATGCGATCCTGATTACTTAGATAACATGTAGGTGAATTATGTCATGCGATCCTGTTTAGTTATTCATCATATCTTGGAATTATGTTATGCTATGCTATCCAGTTTAGATAGACATCATATATGTGAAATTATGTCATGCTATCCATTTTAGTAAAACAATATACATGTCGGCTATTTCATGCCCTCTTTTTTCCACACTATATATTGCATCTGTCTCTCATACAATGTCTGTACATTCAACTATGTTTCCTGTTTATCAGCCATTTGAATTGGAGCGGTGATGCCGATATCTAGCGAGAATAAAAACACGGTCTTCAAATAAAACAGTGCTACCTCTTGGTGGAGATAGCACCCGGTTGTACATGCACAAGAACCAGCCCTACCACACATAACCCAAACTCTCGCAGATTGTACCCCTCTGCGATGGACAGAGAACCAGCTTCACCCAATCTAACCCCAACCTCACCGATAGTAACCAGTTCCTGTTGACACAACACCATCTCCACCACAGAGCTCCCAAACAACAGCGATTAGTAAGGCAGCTCCGGTGCCCAAAGGGCCAAGACTATCACGGCGAACCCCAACTCCACCGGTTAGTACGCCTATTCCTGTGGAGGAAGCACAACCAGACCCAATCGTAGTTTAGCATCTATCGCATTTGATGTTGTTAAATCGTATGTGCGTATCTTCCCATCTTGAAAATATTATACTGAAGATGAAGGAAAATGCCAGTTGCAGGTGTTTGTCCAGGAATTATGTGTAAGTAATGTTATTCATGGCAATTACTTTGCTTCGTCCCATACATCCTACCTCCATGATGGTTATAATACAGCAATTTTTCCCATTTTTCTCTATAGAGAAGGACCGATTTGGAAACTTCGGGATGAGGTAACCTGTGCTAATACCTCTCGCTATCTTCAAGAATGCTTGGTGGCGATGATCGTAATTACACAAGAAAACGTACTTCACCGGCAAAGAAATTCATCAAATTCCCTTACGTTCTCCGAGACACAATTCTTGGACGATGATCGGGAACGCCTTTGTTACATCTTGGTCCCGAACCAAGAATGTGGTAAGGTCTATGAGCTCATTTTCTATTTTTAAGTATTTTATTCTTGCGTCTTCTTGTACTACTGTTCATGTAGAACAAGTGCCTAAACTGAAGAACAACTGTTCTAATTTAAGATTCCATTGCTATCATAGTTCAAAAAAGCGCTAGGCGTTAATTGTGCGTTTTGCCACCGCCTTTGCGCTTCTTGACCAAAGCGCATGCTTATGCTTGATTATGCCTGATTATCCGTAGTTATGCACAATGCGTTTTGCCAACGCCTAGAGCCTAGGCGCGCTTAAGCGCTCGCTTAGGCGCGCCTTTTTTTAACTATGATTGCTTTGCTCTTGTATCACTATATTTACTGATACGAACTTATTTTTAAATTGAAGGATCCAATCGAAACTCCAATGGCACAACAGGTTTGTTCACGCATGTTTCTTTAACAGGGTTTGCTCTTATCAATAGCTCTGTTGATTTCAATTTCAATTGTGTATACAGTTGACTTTCATATCATGCACATTACTAGCATCACAACAGAGCCAATAGTGTTGTTGTACATGTAGACCCGTGGTACCCATATGAAATCTTGTTGTGCCGTGTAGTTTCCCGCGCTTTGTATTCTTTCACTCCTGCTTTGTCTTGAACTGATATGATTTGAACAGTGTCCCAGGTGGCAAGACAATGCAGTGACCATAGGACACAGATATATGTTTGTTTGATGCTTTTAGTATGTACTAGTACTTGGCAATAGAAGACTTGGTAGTTTAATCCTGTCCACCTTACTAATGAATTGGTTCACCGAAATGAGATTCATATACTAGTACATGCTAAACTTGTTATGTGTCTGCTTGTTTCTTCTTTTAGAATGTTGACTGAATATTGGGGAAGAGTGCCTTATTAAGCAATGGTAAAGGAAGTAATGCAGATAAGGTTCAGGATAGTGACACATCCTTGTTGGTCTCCAACAAAGCTGATAAAACAGCTAAGGAAGACTATCTTGAAGACTGTGAGACGGCCCCAAAGTCTGTCTTGGTTTAGTGTTCGATTCTTGGCCACTACCGCATGCACAAGCTATTCAAACTCACTTTACGAATCAGTTTGGTTTCTTGAGCCTCAACTACAAGCTGAAAGACATCGATCACTGTCTTTGCGACAAGAAGCGGAAGGATCATGGAAGTCCCCGGAGCATTCGGATGCATACTTTACGGTGCAATGACAAGCGTCGGAGGATTTTAGCGCCAAACAGGACAAAGCTAATCAGCTTGCTAAGCTTATTGCCAACATGGTGGATACCAAGGATAACGTTTCTTGAGCTCTTACGAAGTTGTTTCGATTATGCTCTTGTTTTGCTTTGCGTTTATTTGCACTTTGGTGGCCAATTTTGACGGCCAAGTGTATGTAATATGTCGCTTTGTTCCCTATATTTACCTTTGGTGGCGAACTTTGATGCCCAGTGGATGTAATATGTGTAATAGCGGTAATAGGCTAGCCTTAGTTGCTTGCTTATTAATTTCCTTATTGTCTTGTTTAGTTGTTTGCTTGTAGTCACTGCAGTTCTTTTTCTGTGTTTTTCTAGTGGCCACAATAGCCTATTTTTGGTAACTAGGCCAAAATAATCATGGCAACACACGGACTGTTGTAACTATGGGCCTCCTACAGGCCGTATGCTCCTTGGGCCTTCGTTCGGCCGTAGGCCCATTGGCCTTCTATACGGACCGTAGGATCCATCGGCCATCTATACGGGCCTTAGGGATCAATGGGCCTTCTACGGGCCGTAGGGTCCATGGGCCTTCTACGGGCCGTAGGATCCATGGGCCTTCTATGGGGCGTATCATCATTTCGCCAATCATGGGCCGTACTATTCGTGGACCATAACGGGCCGTTAATAGGCCGTATTTGATAACTCTATCAAAACAGCCCAACGGGTTTTTTTTGACATGAAAACAACCCAACGTATTAACGGTCCGCAAACGGGCCAACTGTAACGACGGGCTGAATTTGGCCCACAAGCAGAAAATGACAGTAACGGGCCGTATGTAACCGAATGCTGCAAATGAGCCCAAGAATCAATGGGCCCTGAGAAGGCCGAAAGATAACTTGGGCTGGTAACGGCCCAATGGAATAACGGGCCGTTAATGGGTATAAAGTGATACACTGTTCATTACGGGCCATTTTCACCACGGGCCGTTAATGGGCCAAGAGTTACAAAGGTCCTCATATGGGCCGAAAGAAGTCATGGGCCACACATGGGCCGGAAGTTAAAATGGGCTGAATCATATTGGACGGCCCAGATGACGCTACTGGGCCTAATTCGGATAGGGCGTAATGGGGCCTCGGTTAGCGGGCTGTAAATGGGTAGTGGGGCAAAATTGAGCATACCTAAAAATTAGGGGCAAAACTGAGTAGTGGGTTCGAGTTAAGGGCATAGATGTAAATGTCCCATGATTTTACACGTGGAAAATCCCCATTGGCCGGGGCTGTTAACGGGTTATCGGATCCAAAACCCGACCCGGTAGCTTAACGGTGTTCCGTTACGGTGGATGCCACGTGTCGGTCACCCTTGACGAAAGCAGTTCTGTGACACGCGATTTATCGTCATGGAAGTGGACACTTCCGTGATGATACTTTTGGTAATGTCATGGAACACTTCTACGACACGGTATGACTATCTTGATTCTGTCATAAATTTGTCATGGATGTGCATGCATGACAAAAAACGCGACCTACTGTGACAAACACGTATCATCACGGAAGTGTATTTTTTTTTGTAGTGCTCCGGGTTCGAGAACTATGTAGACATGATCGAGACACGTCTCCGGTCAATAACCAATAGCGGAACCTGCATGCTCATATTGGTTCCTACATATTCTACGAAGATCTTTATCGGTCAAACCGCATAACATCATACTTTGTTCCCTTTGTCATCGATATGTTACTTGCCCGAGATTCGATCGTCGGTATCTCAATACCTAGCTCAATCTCGTTCGCAAGTCCTTTACTCGTTCCGTAATGCATCATCCATAACTAACTCATTAGTCACATTGCTTGCAAGGCTTATAGTGATGTGCATTACCGAGAGGGCCCAGAGATACCTCTCCAACAATGGGAGTGACAAATTCTAATCTCGATCTATGCCAACTCAACAAGTACCATCGGAGACACCTGTGGAGCACCTTTATAATCACCCAGTTACGTTGTGACGTTTGGTAGCACACAAAGTGTTCCTCCGGTATTCGGGAGTTGCATAATCTCATAGTCATAGGAACATGTATAAGTCATGAAGAAAGCAATAGCAACATACTAAGCGATCAAGTGCGAAGCTAACGGAATGGGTCAAGTCAATCAGATCATTCTCTAATGATGTGATCCCGTTAATCAAATGACAACTCATGTCTATGGCTAGGAAACTTAACCATCTTTGATTCAACGAGCTAGTCAAGTAGAGGCATACTAGTGACACGCTGTTTGTCTATGTATTCACACATGTATCAAGTTTCCGGTTAATACAATTCTAGCATGAATAATAAACATTTATCATGAAATAAGGAAATAAATAATAACTTTATTATTGCCTCTAGGGCATATTTCCTTCAGTCTCCCACTTGCACTAGAGTCAATAATCTAGTTCACATCGCCATGTGATTTAACACCAATAGTTCACATCACCAGGTGATTAACACCCATAGTTCACATCGTCATGTGACCAACACACAAAGGGTTTACTAGAGTCAATAATCTAGTTCACATCGCTATGTGATTAACACCCAAAGAGTACTAAGGTGTGATCATTTTTTTCTTGTGGGAGAAGTTTAGTCAATTGGTCTGCCACATTCAGATCCGTATGTATTTTGCAAATTTCTATGTCAACAATGCTCTGCACGGAGCTACTCTAGCTAATTGCTCCCACTTTCAATATGTATCCAGTTTGAGACTTAGAGTCATCTGGATCAGCGTCAAAACTTGCATCGACGTAACCCTTTACGACAAACCTTTTGTCACCTCCATAATCGAGAAACATATCCTTATTCACTAAGGATAATTTTGACCGCTGTCTAGTGATCTACTCCTAGATCACTATTGTACTCCCTTGCTAAACTCAGTGTAGGGTATACAATAGATCTGGTACACAGCATGACATACTTTATAGAACCTATGGCTGAAGCATAGGGAATGACTTTCATTCTCTTTCTATTTTCTGCCGTGGTCAGGCTTTGAGTCTTACTCAACTCCACACCTTGCAACATAGGCAAGAACTCTTTCTTGGACTGTTCCATTTTGAACTACTTCAAAAACTTGTCAAGGTATGTACTCATTGAAAAAACTTATCAAGCGTCTTGATATATCTCTACAGATCTTGATGCTCAATATGTAAGCAGCTTCACCGAGGTCTTCCTTTGAAAAACTCCTTTCAAACACTCCTTTATGCTTTCTAGAAAATTCTACATCATTTCCGATTGACAATATGTCATTTACATATACTTATCAGAAATGTTGTAGTGCTCCCACTCACTTTCTTGTAAATACAGGCTTCACCGCAAGTCTATATAAAACTATATGCTTTGAACAACTCATCAAAGCGTATATTCCAACTCTGAGATGCTTGCACCAGTCCATAGATGGATTGCTCGAGCTTGCACATTTTGTTAGTACCTTTAGGATCGACAAAACCTTCTGGTTGCATCATATACAACTCTTCTTTAAGAAATCCATTAAGGAATGTAGTTTCGATATCCATTTGCCAGATTTCATAAAATGTGGCAATTTGCTAACATGATTCGGATAGACTGAAGCATCTCTACGAGTGAGAAAATCTCATCGTAGTCAACACCTTGAATTTTGTCAAAAACTTTTTTCGACAAGTCTAGCTTTGTAGATAGTAATACTACTATCAACTTCCGTCTTCCTCTTGAAGATCCATTTATTTTCTATGGCTCGCCGATCATCGGGCAAGTCATCCAAAGTCCACACTTTGTTCTCATACATGGATCCCATCTCAGATTTCATGGCCTCAAGCCATTTCGTGGAATCTGGGCTCATCATCGCTTCCTCATAGTTCGTAGGTTCGTCATGGTCAGGTAACATGACCTCCATAACAAGATTACCGTATCACTCTGGTGCGGATCTCACTCTGGTTGACCTACGAGGTTTGTTAGTAACTTGATCTGAAGTTACATGATCATCATTATTAGCTTCCTCACTAATTGGTGTAGGAGTCACATGAACAGATTTCTGTGATGAACTACTTTCCAATAAGGGAGAAGGTACAGTTACCTCATCAAGTTCTACTTTCCTCCCACTCACTTCTTTCGAGAGAAACTCCTTCTCTAGAAAGGATCCATTCTTAGCAACGAATGTCTTGCCTTCGGATCTGTGTTAGAAGGTGTACCCAACTGTCTCCTTTGGGTATCCTATGAAGACATATTTCTCCGATTTGGATTTTAGCTTATCAGGATGAAACTTTTTCACATAAGCATCGCAACCCCAAATTTTAAGAAACGACAACTTTGGTTTCTTGCCAAACCACAGTTCATATGGTGTCGTCTCAAGGGATTTAGATGGTGCCCTATTTAACGTGAACAGCAGTCTCTAATGCATAACCCCAAATGATAGTGGTAAATCGGTAAGAGACATCATATATTGCACCATATCTAATAAAGTACGGTTACGATGTCTGGACACACCATTACGCTGTGGTGTTCCAGGTGGCGTGAGTTGCGAAACTATTTCACATTGTTTCAAATGAAGACCAAACTCGTAACTCAAATATTCTCCTCCACGATCAGATCGCGGAAACTTTATTTTCTTGTTACGATGATTTTCCACTTCACTCTGAAATTCTTTGAACTTTTCAAATGTTTCAGACTTATGTTTCATCAAGTAGATATACCCATATCTGCTCAAATCATCCGTGAAGGTCAGAAAATAACGATACCCACCGCGAGCTTCAACACTTATCGGACCGCATACATCAATATGTATTATTTCCAATAAGCTAGTTGCTCGCTCTATTGTTCCGGAGAACGGAGTCTTAGTCATCTTGCCCATGAGGCATGGTTCGCAAGCATCAACTGATTCATAATCAAGTGATTTCAAAAGCCCATCAGCGTGGATTTTCTTCATGCGCTTTACACCAATATGACCTAAACGGCGATTACCACAAATAAGTTGCACTATCATTATTAACTTTGCATCTTTTGGCTTCAATATTACGAATATGTGTATCACTACGATCGAGATCCAACAAATCATTTTCATTTGGTGTATAACCATAGAAGGTTTTATTCATGTAAACAGAATAACAATTATTCTCTAAATTAAATGAATAACCGTATTGCAATAAACATAATCAAATCATATTCTTGCTCAACGCAAACACCAAATAACATTTATTTAGGTTCAACACTAATCCCGAAAGTATAGGGAGTGTGCGATGATGATCATATCATTCTTGGAACTACTTCCAACACACATCGTCACTTCACCCTTGACTAGTCTATGTTCATTCTGCAACTCCTGTTTCAAGTTACTACTCTTAGCAACTGAACTAGTATCAAATACCGAGGGGTTGCTATAAACACTAGTAAAGTACACATTAATAACATGTATATCCAATATACCTTTGTTCACCTCGCCATCCTTCTTATCCGCCAAATACTTGGGGCAGTTCCGCTTCCAGTGACCAGTCCCTTTGCAGTAGAACCACTCAGTCTTAGGCTTAGGTACGGACTTGGGCTTCTTCACTTGAGCAGCAACTTGCTTGCCGTTCTTCTTGAATTTCCCCTTCTTCCCTTTGCCCTTTTTCTTGAAACTAGTGGTCTTGTCAACCATCAACACTTGATGCTTTTCTTGATTTCTACCTTCGTTGATTTCACCATCACGAAGAGCTTGGGAATTACTTTCGTCATCCCTTGCATATTATAGTTCATCACTAAGTTCTAGTAACTTGGTGATAGTGACTAGAGAACTCTGTCAATCACTATCTTACCTGGAAGATTAACTCCCACTTGATTCAAGTGATTGTAGTACTCAGACATTCTGAGCACATGCTCACTAGCTGAGCTATTCTCCTCCATCTTGTAGGCAAAGTATTTTTCAAAGGTATCATACCTTTCGACATGGGCATGAGTCTGAAATACTAATTTCAACTCTTGGAACATCTCATATGCTCCCTGGCGTTTCAAAAATATCTGTGAAGCCCCGATTCTAAGACATAAAGCATGGTGCACTAAACTATCAAGTAGTCATCTTATCGATCTTGCCAAACGCTCATAACGTGTGCATTTGCTCGTACAATCGGTCTGTCACCTAGCGGTGCATCAAGGACATAATTCTTCTGTGCAGCAATGAGGATAATCCTCAGATCACGGATCCAATCCGCATCATTGCTACTAACATCTTTCAACTTAGTTTTTTCTCTCGGAACATATCAAAATAAATGGGGAGCAACATCGCGAGCTATTGATCTAGAACATAGATATGCTAATACTACCAGGACTAAGCTCATGATAAATTAAAGTTCAATTAATCAAATTACTTAAGAACTCCCACTTAGATAGACATCCCTCTAATCATCTAAGTGATCACGTGATCCATATCAATTAAACCATGCCCGATCATCACGTGAGATGGAGTAGTTTTCAATGGTGAACATCACTATGTTGATCATATCTACTATATGATTCACGCTCGACCTTTCGGTCTCAGTGTTTCGAGGCCATATCTGCATATGCTAGGCTCGTCAAGTTTAACCCGAGTATTCTGCGTGTGCAAAACTGGCTTGCACCCGTTGTATGTGAACATAGAGCTTATCACACCTGATCATCACGTGGTGTCTCAGCACGATGAACTTTCGCAACGGTGCATACTCAGGGAGAACACTTATACCTTGAAATTTAGTGAGAGGTCATCTTATAATGCTACCGTCGATCTAAGAAAAATAAGATGCATAAAAGATAAACATCACATGCAATCAATATAAGTGATATGATATGGTCGTCATCATCTTGTGCCTTTGATCTCCATCTCCAAAGCACCGTCATGATCACCATCGTCACCGGTAGCGACACCTTGATCTCCATCGTAGCATTGTTGTCGTCTCGCCAACTATTGCTTCTACGACTATCGCTACCGCTTAGTGATAAAGTAAAGCAATTACATGGCGATTGCATTTCATACAATAAAGTGACAACCATGTGGCTCTTGCCAGTTGCCGATAACTTGGTTACAAAACATGATCATCTCATACAATAAAATTTAGCATCATGTCTTGACCATATCACATCACAGCATGCCCTGCAAAAACAAGTTAGACGTCCTCTACTTTGTTGTTGCAAGTTTTACGTGGCAGCTACGGGCTGATCAAGAATCGTTCTTACCTATGCATCAAAACCACAACGATATTTCGTCAAGTATGTGTTTTTTTAACCTTCACAAGGACCAGGCGTAGCCACACTCGATTCAACTAAAGTTGGAGAAACTGACACCCACCAGCTACCTGTGTGTGAAGCACGTTGGTAGAACCAGTCTCGCATAAGCGTAAGCGTACGTGTAATGTCGTTCTGGACCGCTTCATCCAACAATACTGCCGAATCAAAGTATGACATGCTGGTAAGCAGTGTGACTTGTATCGCCCACAACTCAGTTGTGTTCTACTCGTACATATAACATCTACGCAGTAACCTGGCTCGGATGCCACTGTTGGGGAACGTAGTAATTTCAAAATTTTCCTATGCTCACGCAAGATCATGGTGATGCATAGCAACGAGAGGGGAGAGTGTCGTTCACATACCCTCAGAGACCGTTAAGCGAAAGCGTTACGACAACACGTTTGATGTAGTCGTACGTCTTCACGATCGACCGATCCTCAGTACCGAACGTACGGCACCTCCACGTTTAGCACACGTTTAGCTCGGTGACGTCCTGCGAACTCACGATCCAGTAGAGCTCGACAGAGAGTTTCGTCAGCATGATGGCGTGGTGACGATGTTGATGATGCTACCGTCGCAGGGCTTCGCCTAAGCACCGCTACGATATGGCCGAGGTGGATTATGGTGGAGGGGGGCACCACACACGGTTGGGAGAGATCAATGATCAACTTGTGTGTCTTGGGGTGCCCCTGCCCCCGTATATAAAGGATCTAGGGGGGAGGCGGCTGGCCAAGGAGGAGGGCGCGCCAATGGGGGAGTCCTACTCCCACCGGGAGTAGGACTCCTCCTTTCCTAGTAGGAGTAGGAGAAGGGGGAAGGAGGAGGTGGAGAGAAGGAAGGAGAGGGGGCCGCCGCCCCCTTCCCTTGTCCAATTCGGACTGGGGCAAGGGGGTCGCGCGCCACCTCCTGGCTGCCCTCTCTCTTCTCCACTAAGGCCCATTAGGCCCAATATACTCCCCGGGGGGGTTCCGGTAACCCCCGGTACTCCGGTATATGCCCGAAACCTCCCAAAACACTTCTGGTGTCCGAACATAGTCATCCAATATATCGATCTTTACGTCTCGACCATTTCGAGACTCCTCGTCATGTCCTTGATCATATCCGGGACTCCGAACTACCTTCAGTACATCAAAACACAAAAACTCATAATACCGATCGTCACAGAACTTTAAGCGTGCGGACCCTACGGGTTCGAGAACTATGTAGACATGACCAAGACACGTCTCCGGTCAATAACCAACAGCGGAACCTGGATGCTCATATTGGTTCCTACGTATTCTGCGAAGATCTTTATCGATCAAACCGCATAACGGCATACGTTGTTCCCTTTGTCATCGATATGTTACTTGCCCGAGATTCGATCGTCGGTATCTCAATACCTAGCTCAATCTCGTTATCGAAAAGTCACTTTACTCGTTCCATAATGCATCATCTCGCAACTAACTCATTAGTGACATTGCTTGCAAGGCTTATAGTGATGTGCATTATCGAGAGGGCCCAGAGATACCTCTCCGACAATCGGAGTGACAAATTCTAATCTTGATCTATGCCAACTCAACAAGTACCATCGGAGACACCTGTAGAGCACCTTTATAATCACCCAGTTACGTTGTGACATTTGGTAGCACACAAAGTGTTCCTCCGGTATTCGGGAGTTGCATAATCTCATAGTCATAGGAACATGTATAAGTCATGAAGAAAGCAATAGCAACATACTAAACGATCAAGTGCTAAGCTAACGGAATGGGTCAAGTCAATCACATCATTCTCTAATGATGTGATCCCATTAATCAAATGACAACTCATGTCTATGGCTAGGAAACTTAACCATCTTTGATTCAACGAGCTAGTCAAGTAGAGGCATACTAGTGACACTCTGTTTGTCTATGTATTCACACATGTATCAAGTTTCCGGTTAATACAATTCTAGCATGAATAATAAACATTTATCATGAAATGAGGAAATAAATAATAACTTTATTATTGCCTCTAGGGAATATATCGTTCATTGGCATAGATCGAGATTAGGATTTGTCACTCCGTGTATCGGAGAGGTATCTCTAGGCCCTCTCGGTAATGCTTATCACTATAAGCCTTGCAAGCAATGTGACTAATGAGTTAGTTGTGGGATGATGCATTACGGTACGAGTAAAGAGATTTGCCGGTAACGAGATTGAACTTGGTATGATGATACCGACGATCTAATCTCGGGCAAGTAACATACCGATGACAAAGGGAATGACGTATGTTGTTATGCGGTTTGACCGATAAAGATCTTCGTAGAATATGTTGGAGCCAATATGAGCATCCAGGTTCCGATATTGGTTATTGACCGGAGATGTGTCTCGGTCATGTCTACATAATTCCTGAACCCGTAGGGTCCGCACGCTTAACGTTCGATGACGATTTGTATTATGAGTTATGTGATTTGATGACTGAAGTTTGTTCGGAGTCCCGGATAAGATTACGGACATGACGAGGAGTCTCGGAATGGTCGAGAGGTAAAGATTCATATATAGGACGATGGTATTTGGACACCGGAAGTATTCCGGGTGATACCGGGTCACCGGAAGGGGTTCCGGGCAAACCCCGGCAAAGATATGGGCTTAATGGGCCAAGTAAGGGAACACACCAGCCCACAAGGGGCTGGTGCGCCCCCCTATAGGGCCACCCACATGGGGAGAAAGGGAAAGGAGGGGAGGAAAAGGAAAGTATGAAGTAGGACTCCTACTTTCTTCCCCTCCACCTCCTTCCTTCCCCCCTTGTCCAATATGGTTGGGGGGGGGGGGGTGGGGCGAATTGGACTAGGGGCCCAAGTAGGATTCCTCCTACTTGGGCGCGCCCTAGGCTGCCTCCCTCCCTCTCCCTCCTTTATATACGTGGGGAGGGCACCCCTAGAACACACATCAATTGTTCCTAGCCGTGTGCGGTGCCCCCCTCCACAGTTAACACCTCGATCATATCATCGTAGTGCTTAGGCGAAGCCCTGCGCCGGTAACTTCATCATCACCGTCGCCACGCCATCATCTTGTGAAACTCTCCCTGGTCCTCAAGCTGGATCAAGAGCTCGAGGGACGTCATCGTCTTTGAACATGTCTGAACACGGAGGTGTCGTGACGTTCGGTACTTGGATCGATTGGATCATGAAGACGTTCGACTACATCAAAAGCGTTACTAACGCTTCCGGTTTCGATCTGGGAATGCGTGGACACACTCTCCCCGCTCGTTGCTATGCTTCTCCTAGATAGATCTTGTGTGATCGTAGGATTTTTTTGAAATGCTACGTTCCCCAACACAAAGGCTTATCTACAATCTTACCCCAAAATGCCATGAATTGGATTAGAGCAGGGAGCTATAGGTGACCTTGCACGTCAAGAAGCCATGTGTCACACACCTCGGACACTACCCGATAAGGAAGGCTTTGTGTCTTGACAAGCACCACAAGGTCTGGAGCAAGCCGTTGAATGCTGAGGCTGTCTATACAGTGATGCTAGCAGAATATAATTGAATGACCATCATGGACCTCGATTGTGGAAGACGATGCTCAATAATATAGCTTTTGTGCAAAAATATATGTACTCTTGGACTAATACTTGGTAACTTCAATTTTGAGTCGTAAATGTAAACCCTAGATTTTGTAACGGTGGGTGCAGTTAACTATCACACTGTCATTTTCACTTTCCAATTAAGCACTCCTTTGCTTGCATGCCTTACTTTGTGGAGTAAAAATAGATCCTGCTAATGGAGCGATTTGTGAGTAGAAAGTGGTTTGAGAATCACAAAATGAATTTCAACAACACAAGTTTTTAACTTATATTGTAGCTTGTGTTCTTTGGTGATTTCCCCATAGGACGAACATGGTCATAATTTGTTTATGAAACTTACAAAGCCAAGTTTCTACCTAATGCCCATATGTAAGAATTTTTTCCACAAAGTCTTAAGACTTCAAAGTGTCATTTTTCAACGGTTTAAAATATGTGTTGGAAAACACTTGTGTCCCAACTACATAGTAAAATTTGTTAGTTTACTCCATACATTCAACGATGCAAAGTTATAAGTAGAAAGAATGAGTATAAATGTACAATTGCAGTGAGCAAGCAATCATTATGAGAATGCAAGAATGAACTAAAAGATACACCTACTGATGGTTTTGAAAGCTTTAATGTGTTGATCAGAGCAGATATTCAAAACAAAGTATTTGAGTCTCACAACAATTGTTATTTATGTGCTAGTTTTTAAAGAAAGATTTGTGGCACTTTCGGCCATCCTAGTTCATTGTCGAAACCAAAATATTTTGGTGCATGAGGTCCCGAAACCCATGATCCATCAAATTTAAAAACTGACAGCCAAGTAATCATCCCATACGTATTAATTTTGACCAATACACTTTATGGGATTTCTTGTACAAATTGCCAGCCTAGCTTACACGCAAATTTTCGAGCACACGATAGTATATAGCATGTCAATCACTTTATGTAGCAGCATGTGCCACCATTGTGCTTATCACAATAGCTTTTGTACAAGTCATAGCCAAGTTTTGTGCATAATTTGTGGCAGTCATCCCAGGCATACTGCCATGGGTCCATGCATTCTTTTTACCCCTCGTACCTGCACACATCAAAAAGCACCATAAGGAGTGAGTATAAGACACATGAAACTTGAATACCCAAAAAAATGTGTACACAACTGAACTACCTATGCCCCTCATTGACACACGACAAGACAAGAAAGAGATTGACATCATCAGAAGAGCTATAAAGCAGATAACCTGAGTAACATTCTTCGTCAGTATTGTCATGAGGACTGGTTTGTTTGTTGTTGTTTTGACCTATTGTTTTCCCTCTGGCTGATATCTCTGAGGTTGCATTTTATGTGCCAGTCTTTATATAGAGGGAAAGTGACTTATCCATTCTATCATGCATTACTGCCTTCTTCCTGGTTTGTGGGTACTTTAGCTCGAGTATTAACTAGTATCCTTACACAGCAAAGGGATCATATACCAAGCATAGATAGCTATAAGGTTGGTCAAACATTGAAAATTTTGACTTAAACAAATTAACACTTTATATTCTGGAACAGAAGGAGTGACATCTTTGTCATATTGATGTTTGGAGTATTAACAAGATCCCGTTAAATGCAGAGGGGTAGAGGATTTTTGGTGTGCGGTGATTTACAAATAGCATTCTTTTCTTTGTGTTTTTTTATAGTAAATGCGCCAATAGTCCATTAACTCAAACTCGTTTATGTCATCAATTGAGGTCAAAACCAATTCGGCAAGGGTGTGATGCCCCCGTTTATAATCGTGCACTAACCATACACGCATCATGCACGATCACGAATGGTGACTCATGTCAATATCACACAACTCTACTAAAGGGTAGCAAAGCAATGATGAGTACTTATCCGAAGTACTCGCAAGACTAACATCATATCTATACTAGATATGCATCGATATCAAAGGAAATGGGTAGTGTTTGTGGACTATACTGCAAAAATATCATAATAAAGGGGGAGAAGCTCATCCTATCGAAGACTACATCTTTCAACAGTAGAAGAGAGGAGCGTGTTATCATCTGGTACATGTGAAAGTGCAACTATCCCTAGGTGGTTTTGGTAATTCATAACAACATATAGCTCATTGAGCTAATGCTATTCCAAGACAAATATTTCAGGAAAGCTCAATGAATGGCATGGCATGGATGATGAAAGTGGATCCCTCAAAATATCAAGAACAAAGGATTGGCTCAAGCTCAAAAGCTCAAGACTCTACATTTTGCATTTTAGTGATCCAAGATCACATTGAGTCTATAGGAAAAGCCAATACTATCAAGGAGGGATGAGGTGTTGCTTGATGAGCCTTTTGCTTCATGTGCTTAGTGATATGCTCCAAAACCCTCCACTACTTTCTCACATCCACATATGACCTAAACCTAAAGTCAAACTCGGCCCTACCGATTCTTTCTATCCGGCGCCACCGAGTTCAGATGTCATAGCCACTGCCACAAACCCTAGGCAAATCGGTCTAACCGATAGGGATCTCGGTCTCACCGAGATGGGATTGTAACCTCTCTGTTTCCCTTCGTAACGTTTCGGTCTAACCGAAGTGAGCGATCGGTCTCACCGAGATTACAATGTAAACTCTCTGTTTCCCTTTTGTAACTTTTCGGTCTCACCGAAAGAGCAAATCGGTGAGTTTACCTGACCAACTCTCTGGTTAGCTAATTACCAAATTCGGTCTCACCGAGTTTGTGTAATCGGTTTCACCGAGATTACGTTATGCCCTAACCCTAACCATATCGGTCCTACCAAGTTGCATGTCAGTCCCACTGAAAACCCTAATGGTCACTAGGTTTACTAAATCGGTCTGACCGAGTTTTATGATTCGGTCCCACCAAGTTTGGTAAATCGTGTGTAACAATTAGATTTTGTGCAGAGGCTATATATACCCCTCCACCTCCTCTTCATTCGTGGAGAGAGCCATCAGAACAAACCTACACTTCCAACCTACCAGTTCTGAGAGAGAACCACCTACTCATGTGTTGAGGCCAAGATATTCCATTCCTACCATATGAATATTGATCTCTAGCCTTCCCCAAGTTTCTTCCCACTCAAATCTTCTTTCCACCAGATCCAAATCCTATGAGAGAGAGTTGAGTGTTGGGGAGACTATCATTTGAAGCAGAGCACAAGAGCAAGGAGTTCATCATCAACACACCATTTCTTACTTCTTGGAGAGTGGTGTTTCCTAGATTGGCTAGGTGTCACTTGGGAGCCTCCGACAAGATTGTGGAGTTGAACCAAGGAGTTTGTAAGGGCAAGGAGATCGCCTACTTCGTGAAGATCTACCGCTAGTGAGGCAAGTCCTTCGTGGGCGACGGCCATGGTGGGATAGACAAGGTTGCTTCTTCATGGACCCTTCGTGGGTGGAGCCTCCGTGGACTCGTGCAACCGTTACCCTACGTATGTTGAAGTCTCCATCAACGTGGATGTACGATAGCACCACCTATCGGAACCACAACAAAAACATCCGTGTCTCCAATTGCGTTTGAATCCTCCAAACCCTTCCCTTTACATTCTTGCAAGTTGCATGCTTTATTTTCCGCTGCCTATATACTCTTTGCATGCTTGCTTGAATTGTGTGATGATTGCTTGAATTGTTCAAAGATAGCTAAAATCTGCCAAAGTCTAAAATTGGGAAAAGCCATAGCTTTTAATTGGTAAAGTAGTCTAATCACCCCCCTCTAGACATACTTCAAGGTCCTACAAGTGGTATTAGAGCTTTGGTCTCCATTTGCTTTGATTTCCATAGCTTTTGGTGGTCATGGCCTTGGTTTCACAACCTAGGAGAGTATGGCGTCTAGCGAGGGAAATTATCACCGTAGAGGTCCTTACTTTGTTGGCACTAATTTTGCTAGTTGGAAGCATAAGATGAAAATGCATATTCTCGGACATAACCTTGCCGTTTGGGCTATTGTGTGTATTGGTTTGCAAGGTTAATTCTTTGATGGGAGAGAACCGAACCGTGAAGCTAGTGCGGAAGAGTTGAAGATGTTGCAATACAACGCTCAAGCTTGTGATATCCTCTTCAATGGATTGTGCCCGAAGAATTCAACAAAATCAGCCGTCTTGAGAATGCAAAGGAAATTTGGGATACTTTGATTGATATGCATGAAGGTACCGACTCCGTCAAGGAATCCAAGTTGGATGTGCTCCAAAGTCAGCTTGACAAGTTCAAAATGAAGGATGGTGAAGGTGTCGCTGAAATGTACTCTAGGCTTGCTCTTATCACAAATGAGATTGCCGGCTTAGGAAGTGAAGAGATGACCGACAGATTCATCATCAAGAAGATCCTAAGAGCATTAGATGGAAAATATGATACCGTGTGCACATTGATCCAAATGATGCCAAATTACAAAGATCTCAAGCCAACGGAAGTCATTGGAAGAATTGTTGCTCATGAGATGTCACTCAAGGATAAGGAGGAACTTCACAACAAGTCAAGTGGTGCTTACAAAGCCTCATGTGAAGCCCCACATCATCAAGTGAGAAACAAACCTTAAATGAAGAATTGAGCTTAATGGTGAAGAACTTCAACAAATTCTACAAGAGTAGAAGCAAAGAAAGAAGCTCCAAGTCAAGGTCCTACAATGACAAAAGATCTTCTAGTCGAGAGCGAAATTGCTACAATTGTGGGAGACCCGGACACTATTCCAATGAGTATACGGCACCCTACAAAAGAAGAGAAGATTCTCCCAAGAGAAGAAGTAGAAGAGAAGAATCACCACCAAGAGAGAGAAAGAGTAGAGATGATCGTTATGAACGAAGACCCTCACGGAGAAGCAAGGATTCGGAAAGGAAAGACAAGTCATCAAAGAGCTACACAAAACGAAGACATCAGGCCCATGTTGGTGAATGGGTATCCGGCTCCGACTCCGACCATCACTCCGAGAGAAGCTATCACTCCGACTCCGAATACACTCAAGATGAAGGTGTTGCCAGTTTAGCACTTGTGTCAACCAACTCCTACGACATATTTGAATCACCAAATGAAGGAATTGGAAGATGCTTCATGGCCAAAGGTCCTAAGGTAACACACCCGAGTATGTTGATTTTAATAGTGATGAAGATGACTTGCTAGGTGATGATGATTTACTTGTTGACAACTCTAGTGATGAATACTATGATGAAACGTCAATTAATCATGCTAATCAAGATGAAACAAATGACAATGATAAGGAGAAGATTGAGCGTCTAACTAAAGAACTAAACACTCTTAAGTTAGCTCATGAAACTATCTTGAAGATCATCGAGAACTTTAAGGGCTCATGAGAAGTTACGCTTTGAAAAGCTCAATATTGAGCAAGAGCATGAGTTCCTAAAAGCGATCAATGATGATCTTAAAGAAAAGTTCTTCTTATATTGCCAAGCGTTTACTCTTATCTACTTACATGCCTCAAGTCAAGTCTAGCAACAAGAACAAGAAAGATTCTTCTTCTAGTAGTAACAATGACAATGCTAAATCCAATATTGTTGCTTCTAGTAGCTCTCTTGATTCCACTAATGATCCTCTTAGCCAAGTTACACTTGAGCAAGAAAACATCTTATTGAAGGGAATTATAGAGAAAGATGTATACAAGAGCCTTGCCGGGAGTAAGCAATTTGAGGAAATTATGCATAAGCAAGGAAGGCACTGGAAGAATCAAGGTGTTGGTTTTGAGCGGAAGTTCAATGCCAATGGAGTTGAGTGGGAAGAAGATCAATACCCCAAGACAAAGTTTGTTCCTCAACAAGAGAAGTATGATCGTACTTCCTTCAAGGGAACACAAGCACAAGATGATCTTCCACCACAAGACCACAAGAACAAAGGCAAGGACAAGCTTCAAGAAGAGATTGATGCATTTGAAGAAGCACCTAAGGCCTTGGTCAAGTGGGTTCCCAAGACTACGTCAAGTTCTACTTCATCAAGCACAACTACTACACCAAGGATTCCCATCAAGATTATGTGGATCCCGAAGAAGAAGAACTAGAGAGTTCTTGAGGGTGACTCCGCCAACATTTTTCACTCATATCATTATGGCAAGGACAAGTGCAATCAACCTCCATATCTTGCACTAGTTCAAGGAGTCACAAACCCTCATGTTCGTAAGGCAAGGGACAAGGTAACCTAATGTTTTCATGGACATCATTTTGTGTGTGCATCACTCTATGTCTATGGATATTTTTGTTTGTTCCTTGTGGGACTAACCCGTGTAGGTATTGAAAGTGCAACTCACTCCAAAGGATTGCTCCAAAAGATCTACATCAACATTGAGCATCCACATCTTCAACACCTACATGAAGTCATCATCGACAAAACCCAAGGTTAGTTTATCCCTCTATGGGGGGATCTGACATCTAGGGGGAGCTTAACACTAAGAATTGAGTCAAAGCAACTCTAACGATGTGAACACATAAATGCTTTATGTAAAAGTGGTAACCCCACTTGAGCTTAAACGATGAGTATAACCTATGATCAAATGTTCTCATTTGACTCCTAAGTCAATATACTCATATATAGATGACCTAGTCATCGCCAATTGTTTGATAGATGCTAGGATTGGTCGTGCATGCTTTGTCACATATTTCATTTGTCATTTTATTGTGTGAGCATGTTGGTTGCATATTTTACTCATTCGAGGACATCCACTTGTTGTTTTGATTGTTCGGCTTTTTCTTTCTTTGGCCAAGTGGATGGACAAGAATGCCTAAGAACCTTCTCTATCTACCTATGCTTTTCTCGTCTCAAACTCTATTCATGCTACATCACAAAATTTGATCAAGTCAGATTCGAACCACTCTGTGTGAGGAGCACTCGAGTCCCGATTCGTCATAGACTTAAACTTCCAAAACTTCTTTGTGATTTTCGGTCTGACCGATTCCTCCATTTCGGTCTTACCGAGATTACTAAGTTGATCTAGGTTTTCAATCTCGGTGCAACTGATTTTAACTTTTCGGTCACACCGAGTTGTCAGAACTGTTAATAGTTATGCATCTCGGTGCCACCGAGTTGTTCAACTCGGTCACACCGACAGTGTCGGGCTATATATATCACACGGGAAAATTTTGGAAAATTTTCTCCAAAACTCCTCGCCCGCGCATAGCTCGCTCTGCCTACTTGGTCTACGGTTCGTCGACTTCGTCACCAGCCGCCTCCAGCCGCTGGTCTCCGCCGCCGTCAACGAAATTCTTCTCCGCCGTTGCCGCCGTAGCGAGTTCACCGCCGAACTAGGGTATGAACTCGATCACAGTGCTATCCTCGTCTGATTCTCAGCACATTGTGTTCATTATGCATCTTGCCACGATTGAAACACTCATATCCAGTCAAAACAATCCTTAGAATAGGTATGATTCGAAAATTTAGGGTTAGGTTTCCGCCGAAACCATCTCGGACCCACCGAGTTGAAAAACTCGGTCCCACCGATTTGGCTAACGCCATTGCACTAGTAAGTCTCGATCTGACCGAGAATTACAAATCAGTGTGACCGATGTTAGAACTTTGTGAAACCCTAGCAGTCTCGGTGCCACCAAAGCGTGACTCGGTGCGACCAAGTTCACTAGTTTAGGTTCCAAAACTACTTCGGTATCACCGAGTTTAAAAATCGGTAGATCCGAAATGCTTTCTGTGGAAAACTAAAACTAAGTTTTTTGAATCATTCTTTTGCAAAAATCTCTGCATTTTGTGATGCTCATCCACTCTACCTCATCTATAACTATTGACAGGGTCAGCAGTCAGTGTAAGTAGCATGTCAGACCAAAGTGATAGCCAGAATAGGTCAGAAGAGCAAATTCACATGAGTGAGGGCACTAGTCCCTCTAGCAGCTCAGATGAGGGGAGAAGAAGCACTCCCAGTAATTTGCCCAAGGCTGCCACAAGAACAAGGAAGAAGAAGGCCTCAGAGTGCGAGGATGAAGATTATGTGGCGATTGAGGATGAGGCCGATTCAAGAAGAAAGTGCTCAAGAAGGAGTACAGCTCAACAATGATTAAGCCTGGAATGAAGATCAAAAGGCCAGCAGGTAGACAACCAATGTCCAAAGCCAGAGTCTCCTCTCAAGCTTCTTTGGAATCCCAGCCCAAAGAACCTGTTGCTGCTAAAGGAAAGAAAAGGAAGGAAAGGGTCAAGAATACCATGGCCAGAGTGATTGGGAAGCCTTCTATGATGGAGGAAGAGGAAGAAGAAGAGGTTGCAGAGCCTGCACCCAAGGCACAAAAGCTGATGGGTGATGCCATAAAATCAGGGGCTGCAACTTCAAAGCCCAAAGCTGCCCCCAAGCCAAAGAGTGCACCAAAGAGGAATACCAGGAGCATACCAAAGAATCGAGAAGAACAAGGCTCCAATGCACGAGGTTGATCTTGAGGAAGATGAAGAAGGGCAGGTCCTAAGGAAGCTCAAACCCAAGATCCCAAACCACAATGATGCTCATCCTGTGGCTGAGAACATGAAGATCAGGAGAGATCAAGGGTTGAGGCTATGGAGAGAGTCAGATCCATATGCCACTAGGAGAAGGACTGTTGTAGATTACAGATTCCACACCAAGGAGCAGCAGGACTTCTATGAGACCATATTATTGGATAAGAAGCCCATAGTTTGTGATATGAGGTGGGTCGACTGGACCTACATTCAGGAGAACGCAGAACACTATCCTGGAGTATTTGGCGACTTGATTGCTTGTGGAGTTGCAGATTTTGTTGGGCGAAGCTCACAAACTGGAATGACGAGCTCATTATGCAATTCTACTCCACAAAGACATTTCTATCCAGATGGCAGGATAGTTTGGATGTCGAGAAGGAGCGAGATATCGATCAACCAGAGACGAATGGGCAAGTCTGAACAACGCACCAAAGGAAGATGAAGATGACTTGGACATTTATGCCAAGAAGAAGATGGGACACAACTCAATGTCACACATGTACAAGGAAATCCCAGATGATGCACTTGAGACCTTCAAGTTTGGATCAGTTCATTATCTTCTGTCAGGGCTGCCTACTATCAACTGGATTCTAAGGCACACTCTTTTGCCCAAATCAGGTGACCACAACATGATTAGAGGGCATGCAATCAATTTGCTTCATATTTTTGATGTGCCTCAGAAATTCAAAGTCATGAGCCTCATAGTTGAAACCATCAAGAGGACAACAGCAGACTAGAAGAGGAGCTGGGGATATGCCCCATAGATTCAGGAGTTGATAAACTCAAAGATGGGCACAGGGAAATATCTGTTGGATAAGGAACACATGGTTCTCTATCCTGAATTTGAGGACAATCAAGTTCTCATGACTGAGAATGAACCATCATTAGTGCAAGCGCAAGAGAAGAAGGAGAAAGCAAGGCAAGAGAAGGCTGCCAAGATGCCAACTCAAGCAGAGGCATCTGATTACTTTCTGAAGAACAAGCAGGAGCAGCTTGGTTACTTGATAGCATCAACTCTGCGGATTGAGAAGGGGTTGGCCACCTAACTCAAAACCGGGAGAGCACGAGAGAATCATGGAACAAAAATTCTATGATCTTGATGTCAAGGTAACTGAGATTCAGTCAGCTGTGGAGCAGCTGCAGGATGACATGCAGGAGAGGAAGGACAGAACAACGAGATGCATTTGCCAGAGTGCCACGAGCTCAGAGATCAGCTGCAGAGCCAGTTCAAGACACCAGAGTCACTTCATCAGCTCCAGCACCAACTCCCTCGGCTCCTTCTACATCGACTGAAGCCTTCGTTCTTGGAGTTCTCCGGACACCACCACCACCAGAAGACCAAGCCTGAGAGACGATATAGTCCTATGCATTTTCTAGGAACTTTTTGGTAACTTGTTGCCAAAGGGGGAGAAAAATGTATAGATCATAGGCTTCGAGAGAGAGAGAGAGAGAGATTTGCTTTTGTTCTCTCTAGTCTTTTCGGTTGAACTTTATTTGCTTTTGATTGGTTGAGATACTATGCTTTTACCTGTGAGACATTGATGATCATGTGTTTGATCATAAGCTACACTTATGCTTATTATTATATTATCTTACTTATTCTTATATGATCACTCACTATGCTTGGTGATGAGTGCATGTATTCAATCTTTATTATTTTGAGCGCTCCACCAAGATGTATGTGACATGGAAGAATAACCCATGAGACTAATTCCTTGTGCATTTGCAGTCCAAAGCAAATCTTAAAATATGCACAAATTTAGGGGGGCTCTTGCTTATCACATACTTCTCAAAGCGACGATGTTTTTCAATTTTATTATCACTTGTCGAAGCTTTGATCTATATGTTGTCATCAATTACCAAAAGGGGAGATTGAAAGTGCAACTATCCCTAGGTGGTTTTGGTAATTCATAACAACATATAGCTCATTGAGCTAATGCTATTCCAAGACAAATATTTCAGGAAAGCTCAATGAATGGCATGGCATGGATGATGAAAGTGGATCCTCAAAATATCAAGAACAAAGGATTGGCTCAAGCTCAAAAGCTCAAGACTCTACATTTTGCATTTTAGTGATCCAAGATCACATTGAGTCTATAGGAAAAGTCAATACTATCAAGGAGGGATGAGGTGTTGCTTGATGAGCCTTTTGCTTCATGTGCTTACTGATATGCTCCAAAACCCTCCACTACTTTCTCACATCCACATATGACCTAAACCTAAAGTCAAACTCGGCCTTACCGATTCTTTCTATCCGACGCCACCGAGTTCAGATGTCATAGCCACTGCCACAAACCCTAGGCAAATCGGTCTCACCGATAGGGATCTCGGTCTCACTGAGATGGGATTGTAATCTCTCTGTTTCCCTTCGTAACGTTTCGGTCTAACCGAAGCGAGCGATCGGTCCCACCGAGACTACAATGTAAACTCTCTGTTTCCCTTTTGTAACTTTTCGGTCTCACCGAAAGAGCAAATCAGTCCCACCGAGTTTACCTGACCAACTCTTTGGTTAGCTAATTACCAAATTCGGTCTCACCGAGTTTGTGTAATCGGTCTCACCGAGATTACATTATGCCCTAACCCTAACCATATTGGTCCTACCGAGTTGCATGTCAGTCCCACCGAAAACCCTAACGGTCACTAGGTTTACTAAATCGGTCTGACCGAGTTTTATGATTCGGTCGCACCGAGTTTGGTAAATTATGTGTAACAGTTAGATTTTGTGTGGAGGCTATATATACCCCTCCACCTCCTCTTCATTCGTGGAGAGAGCCATCAGAACAAACCTACACTTCCAACATACCAGTTCTGAGAGAGAACCACCTACTCATGTGTTGAGGCCAAGATATTCCATTCCTACCATATGAATCTTGATCTCTAGCATTCCCCAAGTTGCTTTCCACTCAAATCTTCTTTCCACCAGATCCAAATCCTATGAGAGAGAGTTGAGTGTTGGGGAGACTATCATTTGAAGCAGAGCACAAGAGCAAGGAGTTCATCATCAACACACCATTTGTTACTTCTTGGAGAGTGGTGTCTCCTAGATCGGCTAGGTGTCACTTGGGAGCCTCCGACAAGATTGTGGAGTTGAACCAAGGAGTTTGTAAGGGCAAGGAGATCGCCTACCGTGAAGATCTACCGCTAGTGAGGCAAGTCCTTCGTGGGCGACGGCCATGGTGGGATAGACAAGGTTGCTTCTTCGTGGACCCTTCGTGGGTGGAGCCCTCCGTGGACTCGCCGCTCGTTACCCTACGTGGGTTGAAGTCTCCATCAACGTGGATGTACGATAGCACCACCTATCGGAACCATGACAAAAACATCTGTGTCTCCAATTGCGTTTGAATCCTCCAAACCCTTCCCTTTACATTCTGGCAAGTTGCATGCTTTATTTTCCGCTGCCTATATACTCTTTGCATGCTTGCTTGAATTGTGTGATGATTGCTTGAATTGTTCAAAGATAGCTAAAATCTGCCAAAGTCTAAAATTGGGAAAAGCCATAGCTGTTAATTGGTCAAGTAGTCTAATCACCCCCTCTAGACATACTTCAAGGTCCTACAACATGCATATAGTTGTAACCTGCCACGGAGATCCTTTCCTCGTCTCCCTGAGAGAAAGTGATCACCGGGTGTATCTGTCGATTATCTGGGTGTGTTTTAACAAGTATCCGGTTTTGGTTGTAAGAGGTCAGGATACAACTCCAAGTCATCATGTTACCGTAGACACGACTATTCGAATAGATTAGTTCCCTGCAGGGGTGCACCACATTTCCCGATACGTTCGATTACCTCTGGCCGGAAACACTTTTGTGGGTAATGCCCGGCCTCGGGCAATCGACGCGCCATAGTCCAACCTAGGCTTCCCAGAGAGGTCAACACGCCAGTCTAAATCCTAAGCGCGAAGGGGCCATGTACCCATCAACCTAAGCGCTCCTGCACGTTGTGAGACTGGCCAAGGACCAAACCCCACCTCTGTATACACAAGCAGGCGGTTACTGCTCACCCGAAAAAATCAATCCGCCTCTCTGAACTGTAACATCTGGGGTAGCTTTTGGAAGAATCATATGACGCCGAGGGCCCCATAAACCGTTATCCCGTGCAGTGGTTAGTGCGTATATGCCAGTGGCAGTCTCAAATCAAATACATCAAACTCGTTAAGCGTGTTATTATAAAATAATCGCGGACAACGACCAGGCCCAGGCCCACCTCTCTCATAGATGGTCTCTACCTGCCCTGTCGATCCGCCACAAAGAATCACTCGAGACTGTGGGGAACCTAGGCCCATCACTACCTGGATGGAACCACATGTGCCTTCATCCCCTAGTCCGAACATTAACATGACATAATATAAAGCAGTAAGCATCTTCATCTTCGTCGACATCTCGTTGAGTCCATCTCGCTCCATGTCGTAGGTTTGTGTTGTGATATTAACGTGAGTCACCGTTCGTGATCGTGCATGATGCATGTATGATTAATGCACAATTATAAACGGGGGCGTGGCAGAGGGAAAAATTGTCCACGTGGTTGCCATGTTGGTGTACCTTCGATTGCTTGTGCTTGGGTTAATGTACGGAGTGTGTTATCTGCAAACTAGCCACCATTAATTTATTGGCCGCCGTGAGACTTGCATGCCACGAACCTAGTCTGAAGGATATGTTTTCTGTTGGGGTGGTATATCTGGTTTCAGCATAGACAAGCAGTGCAGGGAGAGACAGCTCAACCTCCAGAAATATTGACATTAGCCATCGAAATCCTCATGTAAATAAATAATCATGCACAATAGCTTCTTTTTTCCATGAACTTGTTCGATGGATCATGGATGAAAATATAATTTATTCACTATCTTTTACGAAAAAGGCTCACGACCCTTCTTTAATTATTCAGTCTTTTTTTTTTAGAGTACGCCAAAGACGTACCATATTTTTATAGAAGGCAGAAGACAATTATAAGAAGCTACAACTCGTTGCGAACAACAAGTATAGACAAACACCACACCCAAGCTAATCCGAAGAAAAGCCTCTGCACACATTACATACACAACGCAAAGGCGCCTGCCCTAACCAAAGCAACATGGCCGCGTCGCGACCAACACCGATCATCTCGAAGAGCAACAACTTCAATTGGACTACCCTAGTCGACGCACCAACCACCCTTGAATGCCGAAGAGGAGATGGCGAGTAGTTGGTGGGACTCGGCTAGTCCCAAGAAAGCCACCGTCTTGAGCTCACCGGCAATGGCGTACATTGCGCCCCGAACCTCCAGTCGGACCAACGACATGCATCGGGGGACCGCATTACAGAATCACCAAGCCATGTCTCCACATCCGATGCTCCCAACAGAGAAACGACGCAACAACTCCGCCATCGCCGTTCCAAGACCTAGGCTTTCGCCCAGAGGCAACAATCCGAACAAGAGGAGGAAGATGGCGACACACCGTAGGAACGCCTCCAAGGAGGTGAACGATACCCACGGGCGTCGTCGTCGCCAGCACCGACCAAAGACGGGCAGGATTTTCATCCGTAATGTCGCCCACCTCCCATCCCTCGCAACAAATTGGGCCACTCATCTGTAAAGGATCACACCGCCGCCGCCGCAACTCCTCGCCATCATGGATGTAACATCGCAGAACACCGACGCCCAGCACGGCCGAGGGCAGTCAGACCATCATCCACCTCCCGCACAGCCGGGGAAAGCAACTCCAGACCCAACACCAACACGGCCAGGGGCCGCCGGCGCCTCAAGCAATGGCTGAACGCGCCACTCCTGTCGGACAGCCACGCACAGAGAGCAACCTTGACTCCTAGAACCCACGAACAGAAGATGGAGCTCCCTGCCGAGAGCCGTTGTTCCGAGCTCAATCTCAGATCCAGCACCGCTCCATCTCCTCCTTCCACTGGCCAGCAGTAGCCCCCACACCGGCTTCACCAGGAGGCACAACGCACCCCGTCCACCGCAACAGCTCCCGACCGCCGCTAGCGCAGCCCACCTGGCCGAGATCTGGTGCCTCCATGACCGGGCACACCGTCACCTCCGAGATCCGCCGCCTCCAAGACCGGGAGGGCCGCCGCGCACCAACACCTCCTCGACAAGCCCACGGCCGTGCTCCGCCTCCCCCTACGCACCTCGCCGCCTGCCACGCCACCCGCCTCATTGCCGGAGCGACCACCGCGCCGCCCGCTTGACGCCACTCCCCCGCACGTGGGAGGCCCGTTGGGGCGCGCCAGACTTTGCCCGCCGCCTTTGACAGCCGGGCGCCGCCGGCACCGGCGGCGGCGACGGCCAGGGGAACTCGAGGAGGGTGGCGCTCGCGGGGTTAGGGTTGGCGCCTCCGGAGTCGCCCGCGCGTGCGGCTCGGGAGGGAGAGGAAAGTGTTGTGGATTCAATATGATTACGTAGTAATTATTCAGTCTTACAATCAAGTGTACAAGGCTCACAGCCCTTCTTTAACTAGATGACCCGGTTGCGCCAATGGCGCAAGAAGCCAATTAGAAGTAACGTTAGTAGAGAGTAAGTAGCAAGATGTAGATGAAACCATAATGCAACGTGGATTGTATTACAAATAGTAGAACGAATTAAATTGGTTAGAATGACCCATTGCGTCCCTGGCGCAAAAAGCGAGAGCAAACCAAGTATTCAAGCAAGGACACAATTTCTACATATATGTTTTATTATTTGAGAAAGTTCACGGTACATGATTACACAATTACTAAAACAGTTTACTCAACATCATATATCTAGTGAAACAGTTCCAAAACACAAAAAATCCATACATAATTGCCAATTATATTAGTTAAAAAACAGGGGCAGGCATTGCTCATTGTTCGGCTACCAAAGTATTTGGCCCAATGAAAACATAGATGGTGAAGGGGCAACAGGGTCTGATAAAGCTGTGAAGTACAAACATGGTTCAAAATACTGTTTTGCTACTTTACAAGTTAAACTCCACAAGTGTTCATACTCTGTACTGGCAACCAAGAATAAACTAAACAACCATTAGAGTTATGATTCAATACCACACCCACCGGGGTGAAACTTTCATACTCAAATGTGAAAACTTCTCAAGTATTTATCTTTTGTTATCTATCGATTATTGCACAATTGAATAATATAAATACATGACCCATTCTTCCTGAAGAATCTGAACTACCGTTGACAATGGTGAGTATTACAAAACTATAGATAACTAATAAACAGTCTGATAATGTAAAAATTGCCGGTATCTTGTCTCCAAATACCAAGACAGGAGCATAGTTCAACTTAATACACCGACAGATTATACAAATGACGAATAAAACAAATAGTGAACTTGTTACATGTGAACACCTCCAGCATATGGCCCATGCGGTGGCCGAAGTGCGATAAGTCCAGCTATGAATGCAATTATAGGCTTTTCTGTTTTCCCCTCCTGAATCATTTGCATGTCAAGTTAGATTAGTTGATCAGACATGTTACTCGTAGCATGTATCTAATCAAAAGAAAAGTCCATCGCAAAAAAAAACTTTTGCAAGAAGACACGTGCTAGATTATAACATGGAAAATCAGCGGTGCCAACTTATCATGTGTCACTTCAGAACACTAAGAAAGCATCAGGACACGATTTTGACTTGTAAACCAGGCCAGATACAATCTAAGTCTTTACATGTCAAAAGACCATGGAAGCAATTGGACTTTTTGAAACTGAACCATCTTCCTTTGCTAGTGATAATGGGTTGGGGTCACATGATCTGATGACCTATATAGCCAAATTGAGTATCCCAAAATGGCTTGTTCAGAAAATGTGCGGAATATTTGAACTTTTAAAGCTAGGCCTAGACAGGGCGGAGATGGCTTGAAGCTTAGAAGTATGCAAGCGTACCAAGTCTTAAACCCAGACAAACTTTTGAGCTTGCCTAATAAGCATATTAATTACAAACACACATTATCTAATGGTTACATCAGAAGGGCTTTAAAAGTTTAATCAATGCATCTTTTATGGCATGATCGTGATCATATAAAAGAACATTTGATGGTATACATCCAACATAAGTATGGCATTCTAATCACCATCAAGATTGAACTGCAATACATGACACAAAGAAGCATGTTACTATTTAGAAATATGCAAGGATGCTAAGAAGTAGGACATGCAACAAGAAAAGGCTATCCCAACAAAACTCTCACCTGGATAAAGGCTGCAACATCCTCCTCAGTAGTACCTCCAGTTTCTCCAATTAGAACAATACCTAAAAACCACATACCAATTTTATTAGTGAGAACAATACTTAAGAGGGATATAATATCGAACCATAAAGCATCATCACCTGATTCAATCCAAGATTCAGAGACACCCAAAAGAGAGGAAAGGTGGATTAATTTCATCAAACCAGATAGAAAATGTATGCAGTAAGGCATGTGATTTATGTAGTAGATCAAACGTGACATCAGAGAAGCATGTTCTGGCACTAACGGTAGATCAAATGGTGCTTCAGATAAGTCAGAACTTAAATAAAACGTTAGTACACAGGCTAAGAAATTAGATGTAATTAATGCATTTTGCTTAAAAAATCCAAACATAGAAGGAAAATAACAGGTGCGGATGTTCAAAGTTGAGAACCCTGGATTGCCTAGACAACTTCGTGTCAGATTAGTTGGATGTTAAAAAAAAGAAGTTGTTTGACTTAGGTCAAAGCCCAAATGATAACTGAAAGCAAGTATACATGATCCTGATTCTACCTAGTTTCCAGCTGGTTCTATAAATTGTACATAAATCAAGTTTCCAACATTTTAGCTTTATTCTGAATAATGATCTAAATTTTAACTCGGTAAACCAAAGGAAGTAAGATGGTCGAATCATACCTAGCTGCATTTTGTTTCATGAAAGCACAATAGTACATCTCGATGACATCTAAGATAACATGAACAATCTCTGCAAAAGAAGCAGCAAAGCATGCATCCTAGTTAGCACCATAAGGTTTTCGGTTCACGCCAAAAAAGACATAGTATTAAAGAATGTAACAGGACATTCATATGCATTAATTGCTATACATGGGATCAACGGCACACTGAAGAGTCACAAATTAGTGAGCTTCTTCCTGTTATATACTAATTTCCTTCAAAGGTATCAACACATGGGAGCCACAATGGTATCAACACAGGCCCAGAGCAAACAATTGGTGGGATGCCCTCATGTGGGCATATACAAAGTTATACAACTTCAGCAGGAGTACAGATGAAGGTCTACTTATTTGTCAGCTTGCAACTGGCATTAATTGAGTGCGCAAAAGAGAATATTGAAATAATAAGTCTTAAGGTACTTGTCACCTTTAAATTTCTTAGCATTATTTTGGTATACAACTTCAGCCCTGGATCAACTAAGCATCGTAGCTTTTTCTTCTTACTGGAAGCACATATCTATAAGAACTGTTAGCTAAGCACAAGTCCAACTAATCTAGCAAACTAAGCCACGAACGGGAGAAAACATCACCTTGCAGAGAGAATAGCATAAGGCAGCTCTGCATCTCGTGCCATCTCCAACCGCAAGTGTGGACGCCATCCCCGCAGCTGTCACAACCAATGAATCAATAAAGAGCACAAAACATGATTTATGTGGTGTGGCAATTACATTTGTATAATGGGCATCATTTCATGAGAAATAGTTCAAATTATAGACAAACTAATGGTAAAGAGCTGCCATCGATGGATTTAGCAAGCGATCAATTTAATTATGTTTGGTAAGCTGCGGCTGGTACTGGTAATTACCAAACGTGATGTGTGTTGATCTTCTTAAACAACGCCTCGCATAATTAAAAATAATTATAGTAAGAAAATGAGAATAGGAAAGCCTATAGGTACTCCCTCCGGTCCTTTTTACTCTGCATATTAGATTTGTGTCAAGTCAAACTTTGCAAAGTTTGATCAAATTTATATGAAAAATACCAACAGTTACAATACCAAATATATATACTATGAAACTACATTTCATAATGAATCTAACAATGTTGATTTCGCATTGTAAATGTTAATACCTTTTTCTATAAGTTTGGTCAAAATTGAGATACTTTGACTTCGGACAAAACTTATATGTGGACTAAAAAGGACCGGAGGGAGTACCATACTAAATAGAGGATCTACGACACATGAAAATAAATAGTTCGTGGGGGTTGAGAGCAAGGGAAATTCAGTTGTTGGCGTGCACTAACGTATAAGAACACTTATCAGGCACAGATCTAGACCGAAAATAGAAATAAATAAAGGGAACCATGGTAAACACCAGCGTAGGTGATGAACAAAAACACAAAGAAAGAGCATAATCAAACAGAACACACCTGGACTGAAGCAACTGTCGATCAACAGCAGGAACCGTACCCTCGCAACTCCTAGACGCTGCAGAACAAAGGGTAATCATGGCAAGCAGCAACCTAGGCGACAAATGAAACCACAGAGAGAAGGAGAGGACCGGGAAGAAGGTACCTTAAGTACAGGCACGGACAATCAACATCATGAACCGATCGACCTAACAGACCTAACAAGAGAAACAAAGAACTGTACAGAGCATGCAAGGAGCAGAGACGAGAAGGAACACAAAAGAAAAAAGAATCCATCAGTCACAAGCATTTCATCGAACAGTAGGGAAACAAGAAAAGTGAAGCGGATTTTCTCACCTCAGTGCTTAAGACAAGATTGACGCGGGGACCACTCTCGACGCAGAGCTGAAGCTCGTTGCCGCTCGCGATGCTTCCCGCACCGCTGCCCTCAAGGCTGGCTCGTAACGCGCCCTCCACGAGCGGGAGGAGCATGACGTACGCACAACGCGCCCTTCTCCTCGCGGCCATAGGCCCCGGCCCTCGCCTTGGACAGTTGGACTTCATCAACAGAAGCGGCGTCTCGTGCGGGATGTCGCCGCCCTTGTCCTCCATCCTAAGGGCCATCCACCACACCTTGAACCGGAAGCACGCCATGAACGACACCGCACGCCCCTGGCCGACACCGGCAGGCGAGCAGATGGACCTCATAGCGCCGAGGGAGACCAGTTGGGCTAAATAGGCGCAAAGGAAAGCGATGTTGACGGCGGCGCTTGCAGCTGCGGACAACGCCGATATCGCGTCCGACCGGCCGGACAGCACCGCGCGACCGCGGTCCAACAGCTCGCAGGCGAGCCTCACGGACGACCGATCTCATCTCGCCCTCACCCTCCTTTCTCGCGCTCCGCCGGTGGGGATGGGAAGTGGAGCGCAGCGATGGAGAGGCGGTGAGGGGCTGAACGGAAGGAGCTGAGAAGGGAGGAGCCGGGTGGAGGAGGACCGGCGCAGTCACCCACCGTGGTACAACGAACGTGAGCAGAGGAGGATCATGCGGGGCTGACAAGCACTGTCCCCAAGCACTGTAAGTTTTCAAGGAACCAAGCCGCTTCTATCAGTTCGACCGACGGGTGGGGATCCGAATTCGCAGGGACCACATGCAGTGAGGGAAACAAGGAGGGATAAGATGCCGGCTTGAAAACAACCTCAGTCCATCCGCAGCCACCGTCGCACAGAGAAACGACGCTGCAGTCCACACCCGCGAAGGAGCCTCCCTTTTACCCAGGGCAGCCCAATCAGCAGCGCTTTACCCGGGTAAATGGTATCCCGCTCTCGCCCCGCTTGCTCACTGTTCATAGCCCTGTTGTTCATAGCCGACGTGGACGCTGTGGTTGTGCCTAGCACCTCCTTCATCCTTTATATAAGATAAATTATTCACTCTTACAAACAAGTGTACATCGTTTTGATGGCGTTAATTCACTTGTAGCAGCAGCACATGGCGTTCGGGGTTCCATTGTCCGGTGCACACTTATAGTAAATCTGGCACTAGCTAGGGATTCCGTTCACTGGGTCCTTTAGTTATCCCAAACCACACAATAATTTTGTCCAACCCAAGCATATATAACCCGAACTGTCCAAGAGCGGGAGGAGCATGACGTACGCACAATCGCACGTCAGCCCGACATCTCACCTCCTTCGCGCCCGCAGCTGAAGCTTCACCGGACACATGATATCCTAGACTAAACTACATGCAAAACTCAAACATGCAAATACATGAAATTAAGATTAAGGCTAACATTCACCCCCCCCCCCCTAATCTTGATTCTTCAATCTTCAACGCGGATCACCCGCAGCCACTTGACGACGCCATCGCGGCGCTGCACACCTTGCCGTGGACCGACGCCATCGCAGCGCCGGCGTCCATCACCGTGTACTCTTGCCGCACGCGGCGGCCACCTCTTGACGTGGGCGACGCTGTTGCAACGCTGATCACCACGCCGTCTTGCCACAACATCACGCTGCAACTTTTGTTGGCTTCACACTAACTCTTCATGATGGCGATGGCATCGCACCACCGCCGTCGGCATCACACCGACTCTCCTTGAGATGATGGCATCGCACCACCATCGTCTCGTCTCAACGGCATCGCACCGTCGTCTTCTTGCAGCAGCTTCCCGCTGCCATCTCCACCTAGTGGCACCGCATGGCCACCATCCTCCTTCTCGCGTCGTCGGCCTCCTTCTCGCATGGAGTCCATCACGCCACAGCCGACGCCCTCGCAGCGCCGGCCACCTTGGACCATCTTGTCGTGGATGACGTCCTCGCGACGCTGACCACCACACCATCATCATCTTGCGGCATCGCACCGCAATCGGCCACCAGCGGCATCGCGCGCCTCCGGCCATCACCTCGCGCCGGTGTCCTCCACCTCACATGGAGTCCACCACACCGCCGCCGCAGCCGCCGGATCGACGAGGCTCTGATGTCAATTGTTGGCGCCGGCTCCTCGCAGCGCCGCCCTTCTTCTACATTGGTGCTGCCTCTCACAGCTCCTTCTCTCTTTCTCTGGTTGTTTCTCTCTTCTTCTCACAAGAACACAAGAACACACACATGAAACTCTACACACACACGCACGCATAGACCAAGGAAGAAACCTACTAGTAACTTTGCCAAGAGGTCTGCTCCTTGGTTCACACGAGAGACTACATCTTTTCCACAGTCCTCTCGGCTTCTTTCCATTTACTCAGTGCAACATATATACACAAGGACCCATGCACTCACGCCACAACGGCCACGTCCTGGAGTCACTCCATGAAGCGGACGACCAGGCCAATCGGCCACTACTCACTAGCACTAACAAACTCCAGCATGCACCCCCATGACCAGCGGGCGGGCAGCATATTCTCAACTGCCACACGACCCAGCCATGCATGCAGTAACTAATTACCCAAATATCTTGACTCCAGCTAAATGTCTGGCCGGCCAGGCTTCAACCTCCTACATACTTGGTTTCAACTTGATCATGCAGTACTATAGCCTGGCAGCTTAAGTCTCCATCGCGCCTTGCCGCTTCTCACGGCATCGTCGTATCGCACGGCACCATCAGCATCTCGTCGCCCTAGCCGCATCGCACGGCAGCCCGACATCTCACCTCCTTCGCGCCCGCAGCTGAAGCTTCACCGCACACATGATATCCTAGACTAAACTACATGCAAAACTCAAACATGCTAATACATGAAATCAAGATTAAGGCTAACAGGCGGCTCAGTAAGTGCGGGCGGCGGGTTACAGCAACTTGGAGTGGTGCGACGCGGGAGACGGCGCAGGGCCGGACATGGCCGCGGTTGCTGCAGCTCGAGGGCAGCGCGAAGTGAGGCGTCTGGCCCGAGGCCAAGGAGAAACCCAGTAATGGCAAGGAGAAACCACGGCGGGTTAGTGCAACGGCTCAAGCTAGCGACTTAAAGGCCGCGGGCGGGTCTCGGCCGTGAAGGCAGCAGGCTCTGGTGGCTCACGGACGTGAGAGGAGGTTCGGGGCCGGCGCGCTATCTTGCCGGAGGAGAGGGCGAAGCATGTGCGCTGCAGTGGAAAAGGCGGTGCTCAGTACGGAGGTCAGGCCGGTCTGTAACGGTCGTTTGACCCGGCGGCCGCGGCTGACCGGAGGACTTTTGCAGACCATACTAGCTTTGGCAGACGAGGGCGGCGACTCAAGCTCCCCGGCGAGGTCCGGCTGCAGCGGCACCCAAGCGAGGGCGGCTCAAAGCAGCAACTAGGGCGGAGGCGCTCGGATGGCGCCGCGACACTGGAGCAGTAGGAGGCGTTCATCAGCACGAGGGACGGCGGCGGCGCAAGTGCGCCATGCGGATGAGCAGGAGTCACGCCGGCGGCTCACAGCAGAAGCAAGGCTGTGGGAACGGCGGCTCGCTGCAGCGCCGGCGGTTTGGCCTCCACGTTGAACCGCAGCCTTGCTTACTACCAAATCTTTAGATATTGAACATGCCGTTTTGACTGTTCGTCATGGAGACGATGTAGATACTTCCAAACCGGTTCTTCTTCATCTAAAAAATTGTGAACTTCTTCATCCCTGAGAAAGTTCCCTCCAAGAACTCATCACCCCGTGCGCAGGCCCCACGGTGGGTGTCAACTGTCGTGGTATTGTCACGGCAGATATCCTCTTTGTCAGGACTTAGTCGCGAGGCCAACACACATCTATGTGGTAGCTTGAGAGGGGTTGAGTGGGATGAGAGACGCAGGGCGGATCAACACACAAGACAAGGATTTAGACAGCTTCGGGCCCTGGGAAACATCATCCGGTAATAGCCCTACATGCTGTTTGTGGCTAGGTCTCATTATCATCACGAGAGAGTCGCCGTAAACCGGCTCTTTGTGTCTAGCCCTAGAGATTATTTCTTCTTCTTGCTTGTCCCTCTTTGAGGAGCCCTGCCCCTCCTTATATAAGTTGAAGGGGCGGGTACATGTGGAGTCCTATTAGGATTTGGACTAGTCTATTACAAGTGAAATCCTAGTCTGCCCCCTTAAGGGAAAACTCCTTATGCCTTTCCTCGTAAACCGCCCCACCATAACATGAGCCGGCCTTCTGGGCCTTGGGCCTAGTCTTCCGTCCGCCGCCCGCCGGGTTACCAGTGAATCATAATGTTCAGGCAGGTTGCTTGTAATCTGTCTGGTCAGGACGGGTCGCCAGTGAATCGCCAAGTGTCAACCGGGTCTCAAGTAAACCGCCAAGCCCGGCCGGGTCATATTTCCGGCCGGTTCAGACCGCGGGGTATATCCCCGACACTGTTGGTGTTGTTAGCTATTAGTTCACTTTACTTTTAACTCAAGGGTTTAGGCATGTTTTCTCCAAAATCGTGACATCACTTTGCATGTATTAGTTCTATTTCATTCATACCAAAAGTCAGAGTTCCACCATGGTTCCCAAAAAAAAATCCTAAAATTTAATGAGAACATGGAAATTCTTGGCTTGTACTTGCAATGTACCTTTGGTACCAAAGCAATATTTCTTGCTCGTATGGTTGTACTAATTAAAATCATGGAAAAGAGCTAAATTAGTGAGAGCCCACACATAATTATTCAGGATCTGTACATGCACGAGTACTGATCATCTCGCCAAAACAATTTCATATTTATCCTATAAATTTATTCTTTGCATACACACCAACATCCATCCGCTCACCCCACCTAGCATGCAAGCATCAGCGACAATGGCCACCACCAACACCAAAGCCATAGTATCCCCCCGCGCCATCCTCCTCATATTAATCCTCATAGATATGGCTTCTGTTCAAGTGTGTGGTGACAACATACCACCTCCATCGATTCTAGTTCCGCCACCATCTGTCCGCAGCGGCCGATGCATGTTGAACGACGAAGTTGCATTCGCAGTGTGCGTCGACCTCCGATTGGGCACGACGAGCCCATCAGGCATGGACATGTGTTGCCGGTGGATCCATGGAATGCCGAGCGCCGTGGACTGTTTGTGTTCTGCCTTCAAGCGGGCCGACATCCATGTCTCCGCCAGTGTTGCCGACGACATCAATGTTGTGCTCGCAGTCTGTGGCAAGGCTCTTGTCCCCGACCTTCACTGTTTCCACGGATCAGGCTAATCGCCTAGGCGTCATCGGTGATGTTCAATTAGTGTAGGCAAGGAGGCTCACACTATGAGAGGTGCATCAGTGCACAATACGTCACCTATCAAATATATGTGTTTACTAAAAAGCATGCATATACTAGCATATACCAGTTTGGACCTAGGTTAACCAATGATACACATATGTTGATCATGGTTGCTACTAGTGGTCTTCTAAATAAAAAGGTAAGATATCTACTTGTTGTATGTGGTATGTTCGCTGCTCGCTCATTCTTTTGCATGATCATGTTTATAGAGATGGAGGCTGCACGAAATTTGTCTCACAACTTCTTTCGACGAACTTTTTACTCGCAACACGGTTTGACAAGTGAATCTGTGAGTGTAGGTCAAACTTTTCCATCACATGCACCAATGTTCAAATATAAGATATACTACCCCCGTCCCGGTTTATAGGTCCCAAGAGCCAAAGCAGCCAGACCAAGGTAGAGTATCGGTCATCGCAATAACCAATCAGCGTTCATCACTTAAGGAAAGAGAGCACCGCATTGAGAGATGGCCTGGCATTTGCCAACTCTCTTGGTTTCAATCGGATTGAAGCAGAATCAGATTCACTTTAAGTAATTAATTTTTGTTCTGGTCATACAAGATGGTGGGATAAAGTTGCGACACTATTTACAGAATGTGTGGACATAGGTACTGCAATTGGGGAGGTCATTTTTAAGCATTGTACTCGTTCATGTAATCAAGCGGCTCATGTGCTAGCTAACTATGGTTTTTATAAGACTGACCATAGGGGGTAACATAACAGCATAATAAGTCTATTCTTACTTGGTTGGACGAGCCTCCTGACTTTATTATCGGCATGCTCATAGATAATATAAACGTTTTTATGATTTAATAAAGCTAGCCATGATGGCCTTCCTAAAAACACCACATTAATTGCTAGAAAATCGGGACGGCCGCTTGCGTCCCTAGATTTTTGCCTCGGGCCCACATGCATGCCCAATCCTCTCGTGCGGTTGCTGCATGCATTGGCTGGCAGAGAGAATCGCGGGTGTCAATTAATTAGGCTGAGTTAATTCCTAGCGTTTCGTATGCAATGTCGAATTAACAACTCCCGTGAATTGCTCACATGCGGCCTTGTAAATACGGACGCTATGTGGTGGCTCGGGGCTCTATAAATCCGGACGAACTGGTTTGAGGAGCCTATGAGGGATAATGTTCTTTTTTTTTTAGGGGTTATGAGGGATAATGTTCATTTACTTATTAACGATGTAGTATTATTTCTAATTAATAAAGTACATGTTTATTTCAAAAAAGAAATCTGGACAGAGGTACCAGTACTAGATTACCCGAAGGCTCACGGATATGAATGACTATAAATACCATATTTAATTGACAACCAGTTGTTGCCTAGCACGAAATGACTGTTAAAAGATATGGCATTAGTTCATCTGGATTGGTCAATTGGCATCTCTGTCACATAAAGATAAAAACAAAACAAAACAACATATTCGAGAAAATAAAGATAAAAACAACATGGGAACCCAGCAGAGGAGGTCTCAAAATGATGGCAGAAAATGATATACCCGACTTCCAAGAAGGTAAGGTGGCTATGCAACAAAAAACTACTATGCACTTGTGAAACATCTTGAACAATATTTACGCAGCACTTGCGAAACATCTTGAACAATATTTACGCATTACCCGCAAAAAAACAATATTTACGCACACCAAATCATTAATTGCACTGTTAGGTTTTTGTTAAAGGCAACACTGTTAGTTTTTGAGGATATCAAATAGTTTGATCGAGCATGTAGGCGTGTCGGTGATGGATAGCTAGTAGTTCATTTTACTTTTCACTCAAGGGATTATTTTCTCTCCAAAAAAAACTGCCATCAACCTTTGCTTGTATCGGTTCTATTTCATTCATATGGAAAGTCAGAGTTCCACCCTGTTTCCCAAAAATAATCCTAAAATTTAATGAGAATTTGGAAATTCTTGGCTTGTACTTGCAATGTACCTTGGGTACCAAAGCACTATTTCTTGCGTGTATGGTTGTACTAAATAGGATCCTGGAAAAGAGTTAAATTAGTGAGATTCAACGTTCCTAAAATATACTTCCTCATTTGCGCGGTTCATAATGTGTCATAATCTGTATATACATGAGTACTAATCTCTTGCCAAAACAATTTCGTATTTATTCTATAAATTTATTCTTTGCATACGCACCAACATCCATCCACTCACCCAAGAGCATCAGTGACAACGGCCACCACCAACACCAAAGCCATAGCACCCCACTGTGCCATCCTCCTCGTCTCAATCCTTGTAGATGTGGCTTTTGTCCAGGTCAGTAGCAACAACCTACCACCTCCATCAGCAATGACACCGGTATAGGTTCCGCCATCATCTGCTCGTGACGGCCAATGCATTTGAACGACAAAGTTGCATTCGTAGTGTGTGTTGACCTCCGGTTGGGCAGGACGAGTCCATCGGGCAAGGACATGTGATGCCGGTGGATCCGTGGGATGTCGATCGCCATAGACTATTTATGATATGCTTTCAGGCGGGGCGACATCCGTTTCTATGCCAATATAGCCGACGACATCATTGTTGTGCTCGCAGTCTGTGGCAAGGCTCGTGCCTCCAACCTTATCTGTCTCCATGGATCAGGCTAATCGCCTAAGCCTCATCGCTGATGCTCAATGAGTGTAGGAAAGCAAGCTCACACTATGAAAGGTGCATCAGCGCATGATACGTCACCTAATAAATATATGTGCTTCCTAAAAAGCATCGCATACTAGCATATACCAGTTTCGACCCGGGTTAACCAATGATACACACATGTTGATCATGGTTGCTACCGGTGGTCTTCTAAATAAGAAGGTGAGATATCTTGTATGTGGTTAGTTTGTTTCTCACTCATTATTTTGCATGGTCATGTTTATGGAGATGGAGGTTGCTACTTCTTGAGCTTGCGTTGGTTTTCCCTTAAAGAGGAAAGGGTGATGCAGCAAAGTAGAGATAAGTATTTCCCTCAGTTAAGCAATGACAATAGGGGGGCATAGTTTTCACTAAAGGCTTCTCTCTTGAAAGAAGGTGGGTAAACAAATTACTGTTGAGCAATTGATAGAAAAACACATAGTTATGACGATATTTAAGGCAATGATCATGTATATAGGCATCACGTCCGAGACAAGTACACCGACTCATGCCTGCATCTACTACTATTACTCCACACATCGATCGCTATCCAGCATATGCATCTAGTGTATTAAGTTAACAAGAACGGAGTAACGCCTTAAGTAAGATGACATGATGTAGAGGGATAGATCCAATCAATATGAACAAACCCCATCTTTTTATCCTTAATGGAAACAATAAAAAAATGTGTCATGTCCCTTTCTATCACCGGGATTGAGCACCGCAAGATTGAACCCATTACAAAGCACCTCTCCCATTGCAAGAAAAATCAATCTAATTGGCCAAACCAAATCAATAGATCGGAGAGAAATACAAAGCTATATAAATCATGCATAAAAGAGTTCAGAGAAGACTCAAATAATATTCATAGATAATATGATCATAAACCCACAATTCATCGGATCTCAACAAACACACCGCAAAAGAAGATTACATGGAATAGATCTCCAAGAACATCAAGGAGAACATTGTATTGAAGATCAAAGAGAGATAAAAAGCCATCTAGCTACTAGCTATGGACCCGTAGGTCTGTGGTAAACTAATCACACATCATCGGAATGGCAGCAAGGTTGATGTAGAAGCCCTCTGTGATCGTATCCCCCTTTGGCGGAGTACCGAAAAAGCCCCAAGATGGGATCTCACGAGAACAGAAGCTTGTAGAGGTGAAAAAGTATTTTTGGTGTGCCCTATGGTCTACGGGGAATATTTGGTTATCTATAGAAGAAGAATTAGGGTTAGAAGAGCCACGGGGGGTCACAAGCTTGGAGGGCCCCCCGGGGCGCGCCCCCTGAGCTTGTTGCTGCCTCGTAGACCTTCTGGCCTCCTCCCGAAGCTTCCAGGGTGTCTTGTGGTCCAAGAAAAATCGTCAAAAAGTTTCTTTCCATTTGGACTCCGTTTGGTATTTATTTTCTGTAAAGACAAAAACAAGGAAAAAAACAGCAACTGGCATTGGGCACTAGGTTAATAGGTTAGTCCCAAAAAATAATATAAATAGCATAATAATGCATATAAAACATTCAAGGTTGATAATATAATAGCATTGAACAATAAAAAATTATAAATACATTAGAGACGTATCAAGCATCCCCAAGCTTAATTCCTACTCGTCCTCGAGTAGGTAAATGATAAAAACAGAATTTTTGATGTGGAATGCTACCTAACATGTTTATCATGTAATCTTTCTTTATGTGGCATGAATATTCGGATCCATTAGATTCAAAACAAAAGTTTAATATGACACAAAACAATAATACTTCAAGCACACTAAAAAGCAATCATGTATTTTCAAAATATCATGGCTAAAGAAAGTTATCCCTACAATATCATATAGTCTTCCTATGTTCCATCTTCTTAACACAAAGTATTTGTCATGCACAACCTTGATGACAAGCCAAGCAATTGGTTCATACTTTTTAACGCGCTTCAGCTTTTTCAACTCTCACGCAATACATGAGCGTGAGTCATGGATATAGAACTTTAGGTGGAATAGAAGGTGGCAGTAGACAAAAAAGAAGAGAGAAATTCTCCCATCAACTAGGCAAATTAATGGGCTATGGAGGTGCCCATCAATCGATATCGATGTGAGTGAGTAGGGATTGCCATGCAATGGATGCACTAGAGCTATAAGTGTATGAAAGCTCAAAACAAAACTAAGTGAGTTTGCATCCAACTTGCTTGCTCACGAAGACCTCGGGCATTTGAGGAAGCCCATCATTGGAATATACAAGCCAACACTACTGGAATCAGCTTCGTTGTCGTCCGCCATGGACGACAAATTTCTTTGCCGTCCCCTAGCGGACGGCAAACTGTCCGGATGAACACGTGCCAGCAAAGGCCTTCTTTGTCGTCCACTTCTTAGAAATGGACGACAAAGGATTACGCCGTCCGCCGTCCGAGGCCAGCAGACGGCAAAGACAACGGACGGCAGTGTGGTGGCGTGAGAGCCGTTAGGGGGTTAACGGCGCTCTTTGACGTCTGCTAGCGGATGGCAAAGAGTCAAAGCTCTTTGCCGTCTGCTGACAGACGGCAAAGAGCCTAGCTAGGCAGCACTAGGAAGCTACCACATGTCCAGATATGCCTCCGCCAGCAGACGGCAAAGAGGTTTGAATCTTTGTCGTCTGCCAGCAGACGACAAAATGACCAAATAGGCAGCCAGCGTTCCCAGTTTGCACAGGTGACTGCCACGTGTCCTCTTTGCCGTCTGCTAGCAGACGGCAAAGCTCTTTGTCGTCTGCTAGCGGACGGTAAAGAGACTATATATCCCATGTTTTTATTTAAATCCCATTAATTAGACATGGTTTCAAACACAGATATACATGCATACATATCCAACATATCCAACAACATGTTCAATAACATATTTCATCCAATCCAACAACATAGTTCAACAAAGTCCAACATATCCAAATATACATAACCAGAAACAAGTTTCCAACAACATATCCATATGGACATACATATCCAAACAATTTTTCATAAACAACAAGGAAGCACCAGAAGAATAGTACACTCCATGAATCCAAGCTTCCTCATGTAAAGCAAATCTGCAAATTGGGAAAGATGAAAGTTAGAAGAAGAAGAAGAAGACTAGTTAGAAGAAGAAGAAGAAGAAGAAGAAGAAGAAGAAGACTAGTTAGAAGAAGAAGAAGAAGATTTTTTTCTCTTTCTTTTTCTCCTCTCCTCTTCTTTATCTTCTTCTTCTTCTAACTAAGGTAGGTAAAAATGTCATTTTATTGCTAAGCTAGGTAAAAATGCTAAGTGTAGGTCATTTTAGAGCTAAGGGAGGTAAATAGGTCATTTTGGATGTCACATCCCTAGCCTTGCAATGCACTAGTGCTAGCTTGGTTGCTGCATCATGTTTAAAATTTCATTTAAACCTGAAATGGGGATGTCCAAACCCTAGTACCAAATGGAATTCAAATAGGTTCAACCTAAAAATATTTTCAGTGAATCCAAATGGCTTCCAAAAATGTTCATCATTCTTGGAAATGCTGGAAACAGTAACCAGAGGTGATGCACATTTTTCCATGACATATTTGGGCTCTGAATTAATTCATATGGTATTTGTATTTGGGCATTTATTTGCTAAATAATATTTTAGGTGCTCAAATAATCACAAGCTGAAATGTTTGTTGTTGGAAATATTCCAAACAGTGACATTGAGCAGTTTCATGATTTTTGGAAATGCCACAGCATTTTATTAAAGCCAAATACAATTACAGAAAATAGAAAAGAGAAATAAAATAGAAATAGAGCAGAGACTCACCAGAACTTACAGGCGCCCACTAAGCCACCCGGGCCTCACCAGGCGGCCAGAGCCGCCCAGCCCACGGCTCGGTGCAGTCATCCCAACCTCCGCCAATAGGCAGAGGAGGACAGACGGCGCACGCTGGGCGCCCACGCCACCAGCTGCACTGCACTGGCCGCGCCACCGCGACGCCAAGAACTTCCCCACGGCGCCGCCTGACCCCCCCTGGACCCCTCGCTCTCTCCCTTTCCCTCGTTCCTCCTCTCGTTTCGCCCACCGGAGCCGCCGCCACCGACGCCCGTTCGCGGCCACTTCCACCGCCTAGCCTCCCCAGCATGTCTAGGAGATCCGCCTCCGTCGTCCACGCCTCCTCGAGGACACACGCACCACCGGACGCCCCACATCATCGTCATCCTCAACATCTTCATCGCCGGTCGCCGGAGATCCCCTCGCTTGCCGCTCGCTCCGGTGCTTCCCGAGCCACCCGACACCGCCAAAAGACGCCAGTGAGATTCTCGCCCGACCCTCTTCTCCTCTCTCGTTTGCGCCCGCTTAGCCTCATCCCCAACCATGACCAAGCTTCGCCTCCGCCCGAGCTCGTCGTCGGCGCTTATTCCGGCGACCTTTTGGTCACACCACCATGTCCAACGGATTCGTGGCACGCCAGCGTATGTCATGCATATGCCGTTAGCTAGTCGATCTGCACGCTGTAGCTACGAAACCGCCGCCAACCGAACCACGGCAGCCGCAAACCTCGTCGCCGGCGTCGACTACGGCGACCCCCGCGTCCAACTCCACTGCTCCTTGATGCGGCAGAAAGGGCTATGCCTGGTGCCCTCAACGCTGATCTCGCCGCAGAAGCGTGTTCCCGAGGGACGCCGCCGCGTTTGTGTGCTCGCCGGCGTTCAACTCCGGCGAGCCGACGTGGCCTTGTCATTAGCTGCTAATGGCCGCGTTAACCAACCCTAGTGCCACTGCCATGTGGGCCCTGCGCCTGTTTAGTTTAACTTAATTTCCTGTTTAGATTAGTGCTAACCCCGTAGGCCCCACAGGTCAGTTTGACCTGGCCACGTCACTTGTTGACCTGACCCCACATGTCAGTGACCCTAGCCTTCACTGTGAGACTGATCAGCGGGTCCCGCTGGTCGATTTGACTCGACGGCCTTTGTTGACTTCTTTGGCGTCACCGTGATGTCATCTTGGCGTAGTAATTGATTTTGGATTTAATCTTTTCAGAAATTTCAGAAATAGTGCTAACTTCTAAAAAATCATATAAAATCAACCGTAACTCCAAATGAGATAAATTATATATATGAAAAATGATCGAAAAATCCAATCTATCCATCTGTACCATTTTCATGCATGTTAGAATAATTTATAGCTACTTTAGGACAAATCAATTAAATGGCATTTGAATTTCACATATGGAGTTTGGATTTGAATCTCGTGTTCAAACCAACTTCATTTAACCTGTTGCTAGTTGCATTAGCTCAAACCATAGCATATTGCCATGTCACGTTGATGCATCATATTGTTGCATTGCATTGATTGTGTTCTCCCTTGTTTGCCGGTATTTGTCCCCTCTCGGTAGACGACGTCTGGACGATTTATGAGAGTTCGATGACACCGATGAAGAACTATATTATCTTCGAAGTGCCGAGCAAGCAAAACCCCCTTGTTCATTCCGATATAACCCCACTCTCTCGCTCCTGCTCTATTTTACTGCATAAGGACAACAACGACTCATGTGTTACTTGCTGCGGTAGCTGTACCCCTTTATCCTCTGCATGACCTGTCATTCCACAGTAATTAGATGAAACGCACTAGCATGAGTAGGAGTTGTTTGAGCCCTGATGTGCCTACTCATTCATGCTTGTTTGTCATGCCTGCTATTGCTTAGAGTTGTGTCAGTCCGATTCATCGAGAATGAATTGGAAAGTGGTGAACATGTCCCATCGTGTGTGAGCTAAGTGTGTGAACACGATTTGGTAAAGGTAGCGGTGAGAGGCTATGTAGGAGTACATGGTGGGTTGTCTCATTGCAGCCGTCCTCAGGAACTGAGTTCTGTGTTTGTGATCCATGAACAGTTGCTACCACACATTGGGTTCCGGTAACTCGACCCCTCTCGACTTATTAATCAACTTGATCTCTGTCCGGGAGTTGCAACTAGTTTACGGTGTTTGTAGGTAGTGTTAGTAGTCTACCAAGTGGCACCCGTGCAGGTGGGCTTGGGACAGACTAAACCTGATGGCCGGTGTACCAAGTGGCACCCGGTTGGTGGGCTTGGGAACCCTGCACACATCGTTTGGGGCCGTGGCGACACCCGGCGGATCTCCTTGCGGATGGAACCCGAATAGGCGATAAACCCGGACGAGAGACTTGTGTGGTTAGTCATGTCGTGGCCGACTACCTCGGCCGGCTTACGCTTGTATGTTGCCGTCGGACATGGCGTTTTCAGGGCGATTAGTGGCGTTATCGTGTTTGAAGAAGGACACCCCTGCAGGGTTATCATTATCTATTCGAATAGCCGCATTCCTCGGATATAGAAACTTGGACCCTTGCATAGTTCATAGACAAGTGAAAGTGGATACTCTAAAATGCGCAAGATAGCGTGAGTGCTATGGATGGCGTTCTCGTAGGGAGACGGGAGGCGGATCCATAGTGGTGTATTGATATGGTGAATATGTGGACTCGTAATGCATACCTCAAAAGAGTTACTTGCGATCGTAGTTTAGGATAGCCACCGAGTCAAAGCTGGCTTGCTGCGATCAAACTCCACCACCCCTTTTGATAATGATGCATATGTAGTTAGTTACGATGTAAGTCTTCTTGAGTACAATTGTACTCACGTTTGCTTATTTTATGTTTTGCAGAGAGACTTCAGTCTCGCTAGTAGTTCCGCGTGGACTTCGACGTTTAGCTTGTTACCTCAGCTACGATCTTGTGCCCTCGGCAGGATCTGGTAGATAGTCAGGCTTCTCAGCCTTTTTCATTTGTAGATGTCTGTACTCAGACATGTTAAGCTTCCGCGTGTGCTTTGACTTGTAAGCTCTGAGTGTTGGGTCATGAGACCAATGTTTGTAATATCTCGCTCCTCGGAGCCTAATGAATAAATATTTGAGTCGTAGAGTTATGTTGTGATGCCATGTTGTATTTACACATATCGAGCATATTGTGTGTATGTTTGAAATGCTTGGTATGTGTGGGATCCAACAATCTAGTTGTTTATCCTTGGCAGCCTCTCATATGGGGAAATGTAGTCTAGTGCTTCCTGAGCGATAGTAGTCCGCTTCTGACCGGTTCACCGGAGTCCTGCTAGCCCAAAGACTCTTGCTTTGGACACTTGATTGGCCGGCATGTGTTTCGCCGTTCCTATGTATGTCCTTCGGGAAATGTCACGCGGTGATATTCGAGTCCTGCCTAGCCTGCTTGACCGGGATACCGGAGTCCTCATAGCCAGTGCTACAGCCCGAATTCATACGTTGATGACCGACATGCTCGATGTGACTCATGTATGCCTGTCCCCATGGGTTAGTGCCGCTTTGGGTTCACGACTAGCCATGTCGGCCCGGGTTCTCATCATATGGATGCTAGCGACACTATCATATACGTGAGCCAAAAGGCAAAGCGGTCCGGGCCATGGTAAGGCGACACCGGGGAATACCGTGCGTGAGGCCGCAAAGTGATATGAGGTGTTACGGCTAGATCGATGTGACTTGGAATCGGGGTCTGACAGCGTTGGTATCGAGCTTTGTTGCTGTGGGATTACCAAGCCAAACCGGTGAAGTTGTGTCTAGAAATGCTTTAATTATATAAGGGAATTGATTGTGGAAGGGAACGTAAGGCTCTTTTTACTCCTTATACCTCATGGCCTTCTAATCTGAGTCATCCTCTTCTCTTCTACGGGGTTTAAGAACTAGGCTTCTCATCTATCTATCGAGGATGACGTGTTACTAATCCATAGACTTCTAAGATTGTTGGTTTCAAGCCTCGATTCAGTTCCTACTATTTCTATATGTTAGCTGTTGATCTCGGAACCTTGATATGATGTTGTTAAGTGGCTATGCCACCATTTTGCATGATGTCTCAAATCTTTTTGAGCATTTACAGCCGTTATGCTGTCCGAGTCATCCTGTGTCTCTAAATAGTCTAATGCATTTGCAAATCCTTTCTTCCCATTCCCAACGTCCTTTTGGTCAGGTTAAGCACACTAACTGGTGCGTTGAGGTAATTTATTGCCTTGACATATATGTTGGAACTATTACTATGACCCTAGGTGTTTTAGGGAGTCACCTAGTAATCTAGCCATGTTTTGTGTCCCGGTGTGATAACTCTGGCCACCATTCTCAAAAGCATCCCGTGATGCCATTTAGTAGTAGGCATTCTACTCCTGGGTTTCTTGAACCCGAGATTCACCCTACTTCATGTTGTTAGTATTTGCTAGTTCCTTTAGGATATTAGTAACCTTTGCACTAGTCCTCGAGGTCCGTGGTATATCCTTCTTCCAAATACCATGAACTATTTAAGGCAGAAGTTATTTGAACCAAAAGATCACAATCGAGTACTCTTGAGGAGTTCTCCATTCATAATTGTGACTCTGTCAGTCCTACCTCTCTGCATGGGTTATCCGGAAGAAACATGTTGAACTTGGTTCGACATACTAATCTATGCATCCACAACTCAGAAAGATATATGATCCTTTGAGTTGTTTCCATTGCAACTGTATTCCGATCCCCGTCTATCAGTTGATAGTCAAGGGTATGCGTGCATTCGTTTATCGATGCCTATTACTTTTGTGGTCTGTCAAGCCATTACATCACGAATGACTTGGAGAAACAAACTCCAGTACCTCATCCATATCTAGGATTGGGTCAAAGCAGTTGTATTCCGCAGATCAAATGCCAATCCAGCTTTTGATTCTGTTCTACCTTGAAGTATTGCCATCTTATGTCAAGAATGTCATGGGAATTGCACAACCTCTTAGGAATTCTTGATGCAGTGATACTTCCCGCCATCATTATTCATTCCTTGGTTCCGTGTTGTCGCAACCGGAATGCCGACTAGTGAATTGTGGTGTGTGAAATCGATACTCCTAGCAACCATGTTGCTTAGTAGTAAATGGACAATATCATCATTCTTAGCGTGTTGATTATTAAATCATCATCCTAAGATTGATCGTGCTACCTAGTCCTTATTTCTGGTGCACACTTTGATTGATGAGTTAGGATCTTGTCAAGTCCTCACTCATTTGATCATATCGTCTTGCCCTCAAAAGCAAGATTGTTCTCGAGCTTAGTAACATATCGGTGGTTCGTGGTTTTCCGAATATCTTCTCGGGAGTATCACCAGGTTGCCCCCTGACTATTATGTTGAGTTTGTGATCAAGTTGGTTTCTTGTGAACCACCCTTTCTCCAAGAATCTGTGTTGGATATCCCTGAGCTAGTTGGTTAAGCTAGACAACAACTTGGAGAGTTGGAAGATAAAAGCTTGCCTAACTTAGTTCATTCCAAAGGGATATTCTTGCGTAGTGTGTGTTGAAGAAAGATGATATCTTCATCGATTGGTCCCTGTGATCAGTGGCTGGACCTATTGTCTTATCAATCCTTTGATTTGAGTGTGGGTTATCGTCAAATCAAATCAGTACCAACGATGCTCGTAATGTTGTCTTACTCGTGGTTGATCCCTCGAGCATATATCATTACATCCTTCGGTCTGACCAATGCTATCACCGTGTTCACATGATGGTGGAAGTCCGGTGATATGGAAATTCTGATGAGTTGTTGTTGAGCCCATCAGCAGTATTTTGTCTCCCCCATGAGTCATGTTGAACATCAATCTAGTGTTGGAAATTTTGTAAGCAATGCCTTCGTGCTCCGTTCATGAAGCCTATGCTTGGATGGAAGAAGTGGCTTCCTCTAATTCATGTGCCTTTGGTGCAAGTTGCCGCCGTGGGTTTGAGAAAGGTTTGTTTTGTTTCCTCTGGAATCGTCCCAAGTCAGTCATGCATGTGCGAAGTATGCTATGGTTTGACAGGCTCGCAACCTTCACTCCATATGTGTTCCTAGCACACCAAGCCACTAACTGATTTGTTCAAGGAGAAGAAGTTCCTTCTTAAGAGCATGCCTTATGCAAGGACTTCGTTATCCTTGATGATGGTTCCCAACCAGAATTCGATAGTATTTTATTGTAAGACTACTATGTGGTCATTCTTGTCTTGGACAACATGTTCACATGTTTGTAGCGTAACCCGCTCATGTTTTGGAGCTCACTACCATAGTCCATCTCCGAGAATCTCACAACATCATCTCGTCAATTTGTGTTGCACCCTTTCCTTTTCGGACATGCCGAGTCCGAGTATCCTATTACCAATCGGATCTGAATCTCGTGCAGATATGATGGTTGGAACATTCCCAACAGTTGCATTTTGTCCCCGACTTGCATCCCAAAGGTGCCAATTTTCCATGGGATGTCCTTCTCGTGATTGATGTCCAGGATCATTTTCAAAGTGGTCCTACCATGGGTTCCATCCATTCCGGTGATAAGCAAAAATCATCCATTGCGTTGTCTTCAACAAGGTAGTCCACATCATCCATTCTAGTCTGGGTATGCCATTCCTTTGCATTCCACCAAACGATCGTTTGTGATTGCCTTAGGCTGGTATAAAGAGCTTCAATGATCTTTGTGTCAAAAGTAATTCTTTTTGCCACTTAAGGGAATAAGTCTCCGAGTCCCCTTTCCTAAGGTCTCCCGTTATGGAATCATGGCAATCATCTCCTTGTTACTTTGAAACCATGCACCATTTTACTTAAGCGTGGAATGGTTGCCTACCAATTTGAACCTTCGTCATCCATTTCTTTACCATCATTCCTAATGTGTGTTTGGTGTCTCAACTCAAGAGATGTTCTTACGTCTCACTCCATGAACTGATCTTGAGTTGCTCGATCTTCAAGAAGATTAAATCCTGTAGGGTTTCCCCCTCTTTCTGTTGTCATGTCGAGTGAAGATCTTGAAAGCAAAGACGTCAAGACCAAGATGATGGAATGAATCAACATCTTCGAGAAGGGCAAATGGATCATGAAGATCGTGTTAGCTTTGTGACTCCCCTTTTCCTCTTACCTCACGTCTTGAATCTCGGGGTGAGATTCTTGTTTAGTGGGGGTGAGTTGTCACATCCCTAGCCTTGCAATGCACTAGTGCTAGCCTGGTTGCTGCATCATGTTTAAAATTTCATTTAAACCTGAAATGGGGATGTCCAAACCCTAGTACCAAATGGAATTCAAATAGGTTCAACCTAAAAATATTTTCAGTGAATCCAAATGGCTTCCAAAAATGTTCATCATTCTTGGAAATGCCGGAAACTTGATAACAGAGGTGATGCACATTTTTCCATGACATATTTGGGCTCTGAATTAATTCATATGGTCTTTGCATTTGGGCATTTAATTGCTAAATAATATTTTAGGTGCTCAAATAATCACAAGCTGAAATGTTTGTTGTTGGAAATATTCCAAACAGTGACATTGAGCAGTTTCATTTTTTTTGGAAATGCCCTGGCATTTTTATTAAAGCCAAATACAATTACAGAAAATAGAAAAGAGAAATAAAATAGAAATAGAGCAGAGACTCACCAGGAACTTACCTGGCGCCCACTAAGCCACCTGGGCCTCACTCAGGCGGCCCAGAGCCGACTCCCCACTGGCTCGATGCCGCCATCCCCAGACCTCCGCCAAGAGGGGCGAGGAGGGACAACGACGGCAGCGCCTTGGCAGCGCCACGCCACCAGGCTGCCTGCCTGCGTCGCCTGGCCACCGCGACGCCTCGCAACTTCCCCACGGCGCCGCCCTGACCCCCCTGGACCCCCTCGCTCTCTCCCTTTCCCTCGTTCCCCCTCCTCTGTTCTGTCCACCGGGAGCCGCCGCCACCGACGCCGTTCGCCGCGGCCACTTCCACCGCCTAGCCTCCCCAGCATGTCTAGGAGATCCGCCTCCGTCGTCTACGCCTCCTCGAGGACACACGCACCACCGGACGCCCCACATCATCGTCATCCTCAACATCTTCATCGCCGGCCGCCGGAGATCCCCCTCGCTGCTTCGCTCGCTCCGGTGCTTCCCCGAGCCACCCGACACCGCCAAAAGACGCGCTGTGATATTCTGCTCCAGACCCCTCTTCTCCCTCTCTCGTTTGCACCCGCTAGCCTCATCCCCAACCATGACCGAAGCTCGCCTCCGCCCGAGCTCGTCGTCGGCGCTATTCCGGCGACCTTTTGGTCACACCACCATGTCCAACGGATTCGTGGGCACGCGTATGTCATGCATATGCCGTTAGCTAGTCGATCTGCACGCTGTAGCTACGAAACCGCCGCCAACCGAACCACGGCAGCCGCAAACCTCGTCGCCGGCGTCGACTACGGCGACCCCCGCGTCCAACTCCACTGCTCCTTGATGCGGCAGAGAAAGGGCTATGCCCTGGTGCCCTCAACGCTTGATCCTGCCGCCTGTAGCGTGTTCCCGAGGGACGCCGCCGCGTTTGTGTGCTCGCCGGCGTTCAACTCCGGTGAGCCGACGTGTTCTTGTCATTAGCTGCTAATGGCCGCGCTAACCAACCCTAGTGCCACTGCCATGTGGGCCCTGCGCCTGGTTAGTTTAACTTAATTTCCTGTTTAGATTAGTGCTAACCTCAGAGGCCCCATTGTGTCGGTTTGACCGCCACGCCACTTGTTGACCTGACCCCACATGTCGCTGACCCTAGCCTTCATCTGTGAGATCGATCGGGGTCCGCTGGTCGATTTGACTGGACAGCGCTGTTGACTTCTTTGGCGTCACCGTGATGTCATGTCGACGCAAAGAATTGATTTTCTGGATTTAATCTTTTCCAGGAAATTTCAGAAATAGTGCTAACTTCTAAAAAATCATATAAAATCAACCGTAACTCCAAATGAGATAAATTATATATATGAAAAATGATCAGAAAAATCCAATCTATCCATCTGTACCATTTTCATGCATGTTAGAATAATTTATAGCTACTGTTTAGGACAAATCAATTAAATGGCATTTGAATTTCACATATGGAGTTTGGATTTGAATCTCGTGTTCAAACCAACTTCATTTAACTCCGCTAGTTGCATTAGCTCAAACCATAGCATATTGCCATGTCACATTCATGCATCATATTGTTGCATTGCATTGATTGTGTTCTCCCTTGTTTGCCGGTATTTGTCCCCTCTCGGTAGACGACGTACCGACGATGAGTTCGATGACACCGATGAAGAACTATATTATCTTCAGAAGTGCCAGGCAAGCAAAACCCCCTTGTTCATTCCGATATAATCCCACTCTCTCGCTCCTGCTCTATTTTACTGCATTAGGACAACAACGACTCATGTGTTACTTGCTGCGGTAGCTGAACCCCTTTATCCTCTGCATGACTGTCATTCCACAAGAATTAGATGAAACGCACTAGCATGAGTAGGAGTTGTTTGAGCCTGATGTGCCTACTCATTCATGCTTGTTTGTCATGCCTGCTATTGCTTAGAGTTGTGTCAGGTCTGATTCATTGGGAATGAATTGGAAAGTGGTGAACATGTCCTACTGTGTGTGAGCTAAGTGTGTGAACACGATTTGGTAAAGGTAACGGTGAGAGGCCATGTAGGAGTACATGGTGGGTTGTCTCATTACAGCCGTCCTCAGGAACTGAGTTCTGTGTTTGTGATCCATGAACAGTTGCTACCACACATTGGGTTCCGGTAACTCGACCCCTCTCGACTTATTAATCAACTTGATCTCTGTCCAGGAGTTGCAACTAGTTTCCGGTGTTTGTAGGTAGTGTTAGTAGTCTACCAAGTGGCACCCGGTACAGGTGGGCTTGGGACAGACTAGGCACAGTGGCCCGGTGTACCAAGTGGCACCCGGTTGGTGGGCTTGGGAACCCTGCACACATCGTTTGGGGCCGTGAGCGACACCCCGGCCGGATCTCCTTGCGGATGGAACCCGAATAGGCGATAAACCTGGAAGAGAGACTTGTGTGGTTAGTCAGGTCGTGGCTGACTCCCTCGCCCGACTTCCGCTTGAAGGTTGCCGAGGTACATGACGTGTACGGGGCGATAAGTGGCGAGAGCGTGTGTGAAGAAGTACACCCCTGCAGGGTTATCATTATCTATTCGAATAGCCGAATTCCTCGGATATGGAAACTTGGACCCCTTGCATAGTTCATAGACAACTGAAAGTGGATACTCTAAAATGCGCAAGATAAGCGTGAGTGCTATGGATGGCGTTCTCGTAGGGAGACGAGGCGGATCCATAGTGGTGTATTGATATGGTGAATATGTGGACTCGTGTGCGCCACCTCAAAAGAGTTACTTGCAAATGTAGTTTAGGATAGCCACCGAGTCAAAGCTGGCTTGCTGCAGTCAAACTCCACCACCCCTTTTGATAATGATGCATATGTAGTTAGTTCGATGTAAGTCTTGCTGAGTACAATTGTACTCACGTTTGCTTATTTTATGTTTTGCGAGAGAGACTTCAGTCTCGCTAGTAGTTCAGCGTGGACTTGACGTTTAGCTTGTTACCTCAGCTACGATCTTGTGCCCTCGGCAGATCTGGTAGATAGTCGGGCTTCTCAGCCTTTTTCATTTGTAGATGTCTGTACTCGGACATGTTAAGCTTCCGTGTGCTTTGACTTGTATGCTCGAGTGTTGGTTCATGAGACCCATGTTTGTAATATCTCGCTCCTCGAGCCTAATGAATAAATATTTGAGTCGTAGAGTTATGTTGTGATGCCATGTTGTATTTACACATATCGAGCATATTGTGTGTATGTTTGAAATGCTTGGTATGTGTGGGATCCGACAATCTAGTTGTTTATCCTTGGCAGCCTCTCATATGGGGAAATGTAGTCTAGTGCTTCCCGAGTGATAGTAGTCCGCCATACTGGTTCACCGGAGTCCTGCTAGCCCAAAGACTACCGCTTTGGACACTTGGCTGACCGGCATGTGTTTCACTTCGTTCCTATGTCATCCCTTCGGGAAATTTCACGGTGATATTCGAGTCCTGCCTAGCCTGCTACAGCCCAGATACCGAGTCCTGTTAGCCAGGCTACAGCCCGAATTCATACGTTTTTGACCTACATGCTCGATGTTAATCATGTATGCCTGTCCCCATGGGTTAGTGCCGCTTTGGGTTCACGACTAGCCATGTCGGGCCGGGTTCTCTGTCATATGGATGCTAGCGACACTATCATATACGTGAGCCAAAAGACGCAAACGGTCCCGGGCCATGGTAAGGCGACACCCGTGGGAATACCGTGCGTGAGGCCGCAAAGTGATATGAGGTGTTACCGGCTAGATCGATGTGACTTGGAATCGGGGTCATGAAATTGGAGCTTAGTAAGGTTATTATATCATTTTCAAGGAAAATAAGTTAAGTCTATATCATTTTGGAGCTAACAAAGATTATCATGCCATTTTTTACATAAGTATGCTAAGTATGTCATAAATGAACTAAATAAGCTAAGTATAGCTTATTTTTTATCTAACTTAGGTAAATGTGCCATTTAGGAGGAAAATAAGCTAAGTATCCATTTGTAAAGCAAAAGACTAGAGAAAACTTACCCTCATCACAACAAATGTGATGAAGATCGTAACTAAGGTAACAATTGATCCAACGACATAATGATACCAAGCCTCATTATCAATGGCATATTTTCTAATCTTCTTAAGCTTCAGGCGCATTGCATCCATCTTTAAGCGCATTGCATTCATCTTCATCTTGTGAGCATCAATGGCATCGGCAACATACAACTCCAATGCCATCTTCTCTTATTCAATTCTTTTACTTTTTTCTTTCAAATACTCATTTTCTTTTTCAACTAAATTTAACTTCTCGACAAGAGGGTCCGTTTCAAATTCCGGTTCACATACCTCCTAGATTAAAATATCTATATGTCAACTTGATGGCCATAATTGTCATAAATGCGAAATGCAACAAATAGTTATCAAAGAGAATTTACCACATCCAAATCATAAAGCAGGCGAGGGCCGACTGGGACGGAAATCAAGACAATGGCACTATGTATAAGAAACAATCATACAAAGTAAGAAAATTATAAATACCAACTATATAAATCATACAATCATACAAATAACTATATAAATCAAGTACAACATAAAAATTTGAATACCTAATAATCATTATCAGTAATGACGTGCTCGTCATCATCATTAATAAAAGCATCATCATAGTGTTCCTTATTATACCCCTTGAAATACTTTGGACGCTCTGGATCTGGCTCGAGAGCGTTTAACTGATCTAGGGTCTGTTGGCCTATCAACACAGGTGGTGCAGAGTGTTTGACAACTCTATCTTTGATGAAGTTCTTCTTGTCTTTCCTGAACTTATGGCCAGGATGTAGAAACGGTCTATGCAAGTCGAAGCAACTATACTTGTGCCTGCCACGTCGATAGCGAAACTCAAGAGCTCCCTTGCATGTGGGGCACGGGAACCTTCCATGCACACACCGACCAACGAATAGCGCATACGCCGGCAAGTCATGCATCGAGTACATGTACCAGGCACGCATTATGAAGTTCTGTTTGCTAAAGGTGTCATATGTCTTGAACCCATTATCCCAAGCTTCTTGCAACTCGTCCTTAAGCGGTTGCATGTACACATTCATGTTCTTCCCCGGATAGTTGGGCCCTGGAATTATCAACATCAGGAAAATGTTCTTTCTTTGCATAATCTGCCGGGGGGGGGGGGGGGATTGAGTGGAATGACAAACACGGGCCAATAGCTATATGGGGTTGCCATCTGACCAAACACACTGAACCCAACTGTGCTGACACCGACACGAGGATGCCTTGGATCTGCCGTTTTTCCTTATGTAATGCATCAAGCGCTTCCACGCTTCACCATCCGATGTGTGCACCATCATCACATTCCCATCTGCATCTAGTTTGGTTCTTTTGCCCGTTTTGTGCCATGTCATCTGTCTGGCCGTCTCTTCGACCATGAAAAGACGTTGAAGTCTTGGTACAATTGGCATATACCAAAGAACATTAACGGGTATTTTGGTCTGCGTCTTCTCACCCATACCATTGTGTACCACAACATACCTGGAAGAATTGCAAATGGGACAATAGTTCAAGTCCTCATCTTTGAAGCCTAAATAAGACACATCCTTTCTCACTGTGTATGTATCTTCTCATAGGGCATCTTAAGAGCACGGAGGATTTTGTTTGACCGGGTACATGTTTGGAGGTAGCACATGGCCTTTGGGTAGAAATCGTCCGAATCGTCCATCATCGCGTCGTAGCATTCTCTGCCCAAGTTGAATTGAGCCTTCAAAGCCATTATTTGTGAGATGGCATCCAGCTGACAAAGCTCAGTGTACTCGTGGATAGGACGTTTTGAGGACTCCAACATTTCAGTGAAGGCCTTTGCAGATTCCTCCATCTCCTCGTCCGAGTCCCGAGCATCGTCAAAGTCTTGCACCATGTCTGCGGTCCCGGTACCATGCTCATCGGTGCAATGACGAACCTCGGCTCTGGCACGTTGGGCAGACTCACCATGTAATGTCCAGACCGTGTAACCAGGCGTAAAACCAAACTTCTTGCAGGTCTTTACTCATTTCAAGCTCGTCCCTCTTTTTATAGTTGTCGCAATGGGCACAGGGGCACCAGCTAAATTCCTGGCCATTTGCAAATGCGGCTCTAACAAACCCCTTGGTTTTTGTTAACCATTCCTCGGTCCAAACTTTCTGACTAGTGTAACCGGTGTACATCCATGCACGATCACTCATATTGACTTCCTACTGGGCACACAAGAAATATATACATAATTAAGCAAACCATATCCATCAGTTGATGGAGTTTGTCAGTTTTATTACGTCCATGCAACCTACACGCTAATAGGTAAAGATAGGTCCTAATCCCACGAGTATGTATAGATTGGGTTCGTTTCCCATGCTACTGCTCCGGATCCGACGCTTAAAAAATTTTGCAGCACCTCCCCTTGTTCTCCGATACACGCCTCGGCAATAACCAGAGAGGATGTGTACCCGGAGAACAACAGGGAGGCACTGACGAAATTTTGCATCGGATCCGGAGCAGAGCATATGGGAAAACGAACCCAATCTACACTTACTCGGGCTGTCCATGGATAATGTTGGACAATTCGAAAGAATCACAATTATAAATATGCAAATGCATGCATATTTATAGATGTAACCCTTTCGAATGGGAGACGCATAGTGGTTACGCATACTGATGATTGACACCTATAGCTAGCAAGTTTCATCGGCACGAAGACCGGAACAGAGCAAATGAAGGGGGGAGGAGGAGATGCCATTTGTGATCACCAATGAACGCAAGGGCAGAGCTCGTCGAACACCAGACCCTCGCAGCGATGAAATAACTGCACATTTAAATCGAAAGATGAATAACATAGCAATTTTGTTTCTTCCGTCGACCTAACTAAATTTTTACAACAGGATGAGCGGGTTAGGGAGTCCTTCTACTCCTCTTCTTCTCCCTCATCCTCTTCCTCCCTCATCCTCCTCCTTCTACTCCTCTTCTTCTTCTAAACTAAAACTAAAACTAATCTAAAATAAATTAAACTAAAATAAACTAAAACTAAAACTAAAACTAAACTGAAAATAAAACTAAACTAAAACTAAAACCAAAACTAAAACAAAAACAGAAACTAAACTAAAAGAAACTAAAAAAACTAAACTAAAAAAAGGGGGGGAAGGACAAACCTGCAGGGGATCGCTGGTGGAGGGCGAGGTCGGCCGGTGGGGTGGGAGGCCTTGAGGCATGAGGAGGAGGGCGGCAGCGGGCGGCGTGGTGCAGGCCTCTCCATGACGGGCATGGGGGGGGGAGGGGGTGGGCTGGACGGTGGAGGGGGCTGGGTCCGGGGGGCGGGGCCGGCGGGCGGCGGTGGCAGACGGAGGGGGAGGAGAGAGGCGGGCGTGCAGGAGGGAGACAAAGAAAGAGAGAGAGAGAGGGGAGACGGCTCGGCCCGTTAAGTGGGCCTTCTTTGCCGCCAGCTAGCAGACGACAAAGAGGGCGGCCGTTTAGGGCTGGCCCATGTCTCCTCTTTGCCATCCGTTGGCGGACGGCAAAGAACCTGACCTAGCCACGCGTGCCCTGTGGGGCCCACCTGGCCCTTTGCCGTCTGCCTTCTAGCTAAGGGTCAGTTCTCCCGAAGTTACTCTTTACTTCCCCACTTAAATCTCGGGATGAGATTTCTTGTAGTGGAGGAGATTTGTAACACCCCTAGTGTCATGCTACAGTAACCCTCTATGATTAAGCTAATCATTTACCCAAACAGTGCTTAATCACCTTTGTCCAATATCCCATTTGAAATTCCAGTCAATTCAAATTCAAGTGAAGTTTGAAGTTGATCAAAAGTTCTTAGGAAAAATGTTCATCATCTGTCAAAAATTCCATAACAATTATTTGTTAAGGAACACAACATCACTTTGGTGCAAAGATGAACATTAGCAATTATAACAGCACCAATTCAGCATTTTTAAATGCTATCCTATTTATGAAATATACCAAATAAATTCCTCTGGTCTCCAAAATAATTGTGGCATTGTCTATGATCACCAGGGATTTAATGGGACACCTCCCAAATTTTTGCTAAGTGAAATAGTTGGCCAAATAATTCCCTTTCTCTCTGTAAAAAAAGGAAATAGAAAAGGGCCTAGCTACTACTGTGCACTTGTAGCCCATTGCTACAGTGCACAGCCCAGCCCACTCCCCCTCCCCCGCGGTCGTCCCCTTCCCCTATTCATCCGACCGAGGCGAGCGCCCGCGCGGTCGCCGCCCGACCGCCTCGCCACCCCACTGCTCGCACCGAGGGGATAAAGCCGAGCCTCCTGGCCTCGTCAGCTTCCCACTCACCTCGCTCTCCGCCATGGCCGAGCGCCTTCCTCGCTGCCGCTTGTAGTAGACGCGACCACCGTCGTCTGTTCGTCGCCCCGGCAAGTCCTACAACTCCGCCGTGGTCCTCTGCTTCCACTACGCTGCTGGATCGAGCCCCGGACCCCCCTCGCTTCACCGCATTCTTCTTCTCTGGCTCGGCCACTGCGTCGTCCTCGCCTTCGATCTACGCCGCAGGTCCTCCCCGAGCCCTCTGCCCAGACCCCACGCTCCCCCGGTGAGCCTCTGCACCCGAGGCGCCCTCCCCAGCCTCCTTTGATCGCCGGTAGCGCCCGTTCCACGCTCACCCGAACGCGCCGCCGCCTGGCCTTGTCGCCGGCGTGGCCACGGTGGCCTTTTGGTCCCGTGCGTGCCACCGTTCCACTTCTCGCGTCGAGTAGGCACTGTAGGAACCTCACGCAGCTCGCTTTGCGCCCTGTAGCACCGTTCCCGTACCTCGCGTGGAGAACTCGTCGCCGATGATCTCGATGCGCCCAGCTTCGGCCACCGCAGCCTCTGCCACCGTCACAGATCGCTCCGCCATCGTCTTGTCGTTCGAACAAGACCAGCCACAGCCCCGGAGATGCCATGTGGGCGAACCCCGAAGCTCACCCGCGCCTCACCGCCGCATGAGAGCTCGCCGGGGCGGCTCCGGCGCTGACCTGGCCTAGGTGGGGCCCACCCTGGGTCACTGCCTGTGGGCCTAAGGGCCCCAACTGGCCAAGTTAACCTGGTCAACTATGCTGACTGGGCAGGCCCCAACCACTGACGTGCGGGCCCCATCGCTTAAATAACTAATTAAAATGGTTTTATAATTAAAAGTAATTAGTTAAGCTATTTAGTCACTGACATGTGGGGCCCAACTGCTAATTAACCCCGGTTCAATTAAAATAACCCACTGTTAGCCCTCTGTCTATGACATATGGGACCCACTGGTCAGTTTGACCAGTCAGCGGGTCTGTTGACCTGCTGATGTCATGCTGACACTCTGCTGGCGTCATAATTCCTTTTTTGTTAATATTAATAATTCCAGAAAATGTTTAAACTTTGGAAATTCATAGAAATTAAACCGTAGCTTGGATGAAAAAGTTTTATACATGAAAGTTGCTCAGAACGACGAGACGAATCCGAATACGCGGTCCGTTTACCTGTAAGATGCCATTAACTATCTGAACATGGAACATTCCCCCTCAGGTCATCTGTCTGGCACAGGTCCGGAACCAGGATTACATTCCCGGTTGATTTCCCCCTTCACCTATATCGTGTAGCCATGCGTTAAGTCACACCCGACACAACTTATTGCCATGTTATGCTCTGTGGTGCTATGTTTGCTTTATATTTACTGTTTCTTCCCCCTCTTCTCTCCGGTAGACCCCGATACTGATGCCGCCCCTGTGATCGACTACGTCGACGATGACCCCTCCTTGCTAGAGCAACCAGGCAAGCCCCCCCTTTGATCATCCCGATATCGCACATTCCATTCTCTCATGCTTGCATTAGATTTTGCTACTGTAATTGTTTGCTCCTATTCTGATGCATAGCCTGCTTTTGTATCTAATGTTGTACCTTACCTGTTTATCCTAAACTGCTTAGTATAGGTTGGTTAGTGATCCATAAGTGACCCCCACCTTGTCCTTGTTGCCCCTGCTTCATCATTGAAGACCCGATCAACGAGATCGAAGAACAGGCCCCGACACCGCACATCACTTTCCCCTTAGTTGCTCGACACTACTGGGTTACTATCGAGTGCCGAGGGTGAGACCTCTTCAGCACTTCTAATGTTAACCTGTAGTGTAGCTATTCAGTTGTGGTCATCGAGGGTGATTTCCTCCTTAACCACTTCTGATACGACTCTGTCATGCAACCCCTCAAGTGTGAACCTCGAGGGTGGATCCTCTTACGTTCACCTTGATGATTACATTGAGTGGAATTCACCGGGGGTGATTCCTCGGGTTTTCCCCTTAATGTTGTTGTTTGGACACACGTATACTTGGACTTTACAGTTGTTGCTTGGAAAGGCGGGTCGACCCTGAGGGGTACCCGTGAGTGATGTGGAGTCGGGTTGACCTGGAAGGTGCCCGCGAGATAATTATGAGGCGTGGCCGGGAATTCCTAGCCCTTGCCGCAAGTCCTCGAGACGGGGCAATGGGGTCACATCTTTCGTGAGTCTCTGCTTGTTACCGCGCGTTCGCAATCCACTACGATTTGGATATTTGATCTAAGGGGCCTCTGGCCTGATAGCACTAACCATCATGTGGGCATAGTATGGACGTTCTGCGTCGTATGCATCAGCCGAAGCTTAATAAACGTCAGCGACTGAGCGGCGCGCGCCGGGTTGGACTGCGTAAGCGCCTGCCTTGTTGAAGGAGGTAGCTAGGTATGCTCACCGGCCGCGTTCGCAACATGCAGGAGTTTCTGGGGAGATGGCCCATGACCCCTGGGGGCATAGGTTTAGTCCGGCGTGCTGGCCTCTCTATTAAGCCTAGGTCGGGTTGCGGCGTATTTTTTGGCCGAGGGCGGGCATGACCCAGAAAGTGTGTCCCACGGAGTTAATCGAGCGTGGTGGGTAAGTTGGTGCACCCCTGCAGGGAAGAAAACATCTATCAATAGCCTGTCCTACGGTAACGGACACTTGGAGTTGTATCCCGATCGATACAACTAGAACTGGATACTTGTGATGAGAAGTGGATGGTAATGAGAATTGGATTGTGATGATAACTGAATAGTATGGCTCTGTGATTGCTTTCTCGCAGGGTGTCGAGAAAGGATCTCTGGCCGAGGTTGATAACACTACTACTAATTTAGTTATGCTACTCTACTCCCTCCTGTTGCTGCAAGATGGTGGTTTCCAGAAGATGCTAGTCTTCGATAGGACTAGGCCTTCTCTCTATTCTGGCATTTCTGTGCCCAGTCCACATATACTGACCTTCCTTTGATAATGTTGCATATGTAGTGTAGATCCTTGCTTGCGAGTACTTTGGATGAGTACTCACGGTTGCCTTGCTCCCGTTTTCCCCCTTTCTTCTTCTTTCCGGTTGATGCAACCAGATGTTGGAGCCCAGGAGCCAGATGCCACCGTCGATGCCTACTACTACGTGGAGACCGCCGACGACCAGGAGTAGTTAGGAGGCTCCCAGGCAGGAGGCCTTGCCTTTTCGATCGTTGTTTCTTTTGTGCTAGCCTTCTTAAGGCAAACTTGTCTAACTCATGTCTGTACTCAGATATTCTTGCTTCCGCTGACTCTTGTGTTTTCGAGTTTATGTATTCGAGCCCTCGAGGCCCCTGGCTTGTATATAAAGCTTGTATTATTTTAATTTGTGTCTAGAGTTGTGTTGTGATATCTTCCCATGAGTCCTTGATCTTGATCGTACACATTTGCGTGCATGATTAGTGCATGATTGAATCGAGGGCGTCACAAGTTGGTACCAGAGCCGAATGCCTGTAGGTAGCCCCCTTTCCAACTCCTTGGCTGAAGTTGAGTCTAGTCACTAAAAAAACATTTACTAACATTGGTTGTGTGTCTTACGGGCCCACATCGCCATTGGGTGGTATTAGGATCTTTTATTCCTCGTCTTTACTCTGGGACTCTGATCTCTCTTCTATTCGGGTTAAATGATTTTACTAACGCCGACTCTAGGTTCCCGTAACTTCTTCCACCCGGAGAGCCCGTTACTCCAGATGATTACTTGGTGCACCAAAGGATTTCAAAGATACTCTCTGATGTTCTCTCGAGGCTTTGTGCCCGTTGCTTTTTCAATTCCCTACCATCGAAATACCCCCTATGGATATCTACATACACTTGCCATTCTTACATTCGTCCCCAGTTGCTCTTGTTATTACAAGATACCCAAAAGTATTCTTCGACCTTCGAGAATCCTTTTTCCGACTGCGTTGCGGCTCTTTTCCGCATGAATACCGTACGAATAATTCCTCACTCTTATCAGGGATTCGTTCATCCCCAGTTGATCATATGTTTCACAAAATACCCCGAAATGCTATTCGACATTACAAGAATCCTTTGCAACCTATTGCTTTGGAAAGTCTTGCGTGCCTGCATTATGGTTAGTTCCATATTCCTAGTAATCTCCGTTGACATCCTATGTCTCTATAGTTTCAAGTCCCTTGATCCAATATGTTGCGAATGCTCGCAAACCTCAATCAGATCTTAGCATTCACCCTTCCGGCTCAAACATCGCTCCAAATATGAGTTTGTTCTTGTCAAATCAAACCTTGATTGATTGCCTCTCTAATCCTATTCAACTTACTCACACTTAATCAGGGCATCTGATTTTGATACACCGATCTGGATATCAAAATTCCTTTGTTATTTATACTTTGAAGTAGTCAGTTGTTTCTATAATCTGATATCCTTGCATTCTTTCTTCTTCTGGTTGAGTATCGATGCTCACATCAAATCCCTTGTGGACCACCACATCCTTTGTTGGATCATTATCCGACAGTGCCCCTTGATGACCCACAAGTATAGGGGATCTATCGTAGTCCTTTCGATAAGTAAGAGTGTCGAACCCAACAAGGAGCAGAAGGAAATGATAAGCGGTTTTCAGCAAGGTATTCTCTGCAAGTACTGAAACAAGTGGTAACAAATAATTTTGTGATAAGGTAAATTGTAACGAGCAACAAGTAACAAAAGTAAATAAGGTGCAACAAGGTGGCCCAATCCTTTTTGTAGCAAAGGACAAGCCGGAACAAACTCTTATAATAGGAAAAGCGCTCTCGAGGACACATGGGAATATCGTCAAGCTAGTTTACATCACGTTCATATGATTCGCGTTCAGTACTTTGATAATTTGATATGTGGGTGGACCGGTGCTTGGGTGCCGTTCTTACTTGAACAAACATCCCACTTATGATTAACCTCTATTGCAAGCATCCGCAACTACAACAAAAGTATTAAGGTAAACCTAACCATAGCATGAAACAAGTGGATCCAAATCAGCCCCTTACGAAAAACGCATAAACTAGGGTTTAAGCTTACATCACTCTAGCAACCCATCATCTACTTATTACTTCCCAATGCCTTCCTCTAGGCCCAAATAATGGTGAAGTGTTATGTAGTCGACGTTCACATAACACCACTAGAGGCTAGACAACATACATCTTATCAAAATATCAAACGAATACCAAGTTCAGATGACTACTAATAGCAAGACTTCTCCCTTGTCCTCAGGAACAAACGTAAACTACTCACAAAGCATATTCATGTTCATAATCAGAGGGGTAATAATATGCATAAAGGATCTGAACATATGATCTTCCACCAAATAAACCAACTAGCATCAACTACAAGGAGTAATCAACACTACTAGCAACCTACTAGCACCAATCCCGGACTTGAAGAGAAGAATTGGATACAAGAAGTGAACTAGGGTTTGGAGATGAGATGGTGCTGGTGAAGATGTTGATGGAGATTGCCCTCTCCCGATGAGAGGAGCGTTGGTGATGATGATGGCGATGGTTTCCCCCTCCCGGAGGGAAGTGTCCCCGGCAGAACAGCTCCGCCGAAGCCCTAGATTGGTTCCGCCTCGTGGCGGCGGAGTCTCGTCCGGAAAGGTTGCCTCTGGTTTTTTTCTCATCGAAAGACTTCATATAGGAGAAGATGGGCATCGGAGAGCCATCAGGGGGGCCACGAGGGGGCGCGCCTGGGGCGCGCCCCACCCTCGTGAGCGTGGTGTGGATCCTGGCCTTCATCTTTGGCGATGATTTTTCTTTATTTATTTTAAGATGTTCCGTGGAGTTTCGGGACTTTTGGAGTTGCATGAATAGGTCTCCAATATTTGCTCATTTTCTAGCCTGGACTTCCAAATTTGCGGCATTCTCCCTCTTCATGTAAACCTTGTAATATAAGAGAGAATAGCCATAAGTATTGTGACATAACGTGAAATAACAGCCCATAATGCGATAAATATCGATATAAAAGCATGATGCAAAATGGACGTATCAACTCCCCCAAGCTTAGACCTCGCTTGTCCTCAAGCGAAAAGCCGATAATAATAAATATGTCCTCATGTTTAGAGGTAGAGGCGTCGATAAAAATAAAATACAGACATGAAGGCATCATGAATCTCATAACAGCAACATATATAGATTTTGTCATATGATTACTTATGTTCAAGTGATGATCTTTTCACAATGCAAAAGTATGAATCAGAAACCTTATTGGGCACCAACAAATTATAACCTCAGTCATTGAAGCAATTGCAATTTATCATAACATCGGAAAGATTCTATGTCAGAGCTTAAAAGCAAGTCCACATACTCAACTATCACTTAGTCCTTCATAATTGCCAGCACTCACGCAATACTTGTGGTTACGGAGTTTTAATCGGACACAAAGAAAGATAGGGGCTTATAGTTTTGCCCCACAACCTTTTACCTCAAGGGTAATGTCAACAATAACAATTCATGCTCCCCTACATCCAATTAGATATATATATATATATATATATATATATATATATATATATATATATATATCATGTTTTTCCAACATGCTGGGCTTGCCAAAGGACAAAATGAAAAAGGAAAGGTGAAGATCACCGTGGCTCTTGCATAAGGTAAAAGATAATAATAAAAGATAGGCCCTTCGCAGAGGGAAGCAGAGGTTGTCATGCCCGTTTAGGGTTGATGCACAAAATCTTAATGCAAAAGAACGTCACTTTATATTGCCCCTTGTATGTGGACCTTTATTATGCAGTCCGTCGCTTTTATTACTTCCACAACAAGTTCGTACAAAGCTTATTTCTCTGCGCTAATAAGTCATGCATATTTAGAGAGCAATTTTTATTGCTTGCACCGATGACAACTTACTTGAAGGATCTTACTCAATCCATAGGAAGATATGGTGGACTCTCATGGCCAAACTGGTTTAAGGGTATTTGGAAGCACAAGTAGTATCTCTACTTGGTGCTGAGAATTTGGCTAGCATGAGGGGGAAAGGCAAGCTCAACATGTTAGAGGACCCATGACAACATACTTTATCTTAGATATAAGAAAATATAACTCATCATGTTGTCTTTCTTGTCCAACATCAACTCTTTAGCATGTCATATTTTAATGAGTGCTCCCAATCATAAAAGATGTCAATGATAATATATCTATATGCGAAACCTCTCTTTCCTTATTGCTTCCTATTAATTGCAACGATGACCAAAGCTATATTTGCCAACTCCCAACAATTTTTAATCATCATACTCTTCCTATGTGAAGTCATTACTCTCAATAAGATCAATATGAACTCTTTGTTTATTTTTATTCTTTTCTTCTTTCTATTCTTTTACTCACCCAAGATCATGGCAAAATAATCAGGCCCTTGACTCAACACTAATATTTATTATATAGCTCACGGACTCGATTACATAGAGGGATCATAAAGCAAAACTTCAAAACTAGATCATGCCATGATTTTATTCTACTAAATCAAGATACTACTAATAGGATCGAACTAAGAAAAACGTTAAAGATAGGAGTTGTGATGGTGATACGATACTGGGGCACCTCCCCAAGCTTGGCAGTTGCCAAGGGGAGTGCCCATACCCATGTGATTATATCTCGTTTGCAGGTGAAGGAAGTGGAGGTGTTGTTGATGATGCGGGCTTGTCGTCCACCTTCCATGGCATAGGCTCACCATGATAGAAGGATGATCGAGTCTTCGGAATCCTCAAATCTGCAGCCAAACTCATCCTTTTGAATCTATATTCATACTCACAGTTTTGATTTTGCAGATCATAGATTTGGGCTTGGAGGTGCTCGATCTTCTCATGTAGCTTGAAGATGGCTTCCTCGATGTTCTTGGCATCCGGCTCGTAGTTGTTGGTGAACTCCGCGAGCATCTTGTGGCTAGCGTTAATTCCACGCTCCACCATCCCATGTCACTTGAAAACTTGTTGCTCCATTGCTTCGAGCCTCGCCTCCATGCTTCCGGTTCCCTTTGGTCCCTCAACATCGCGGATGTGCAGCAACCCATCACGCATCTCAATGGTTTGAGGGTGTCGCAGCACCTCCGCGAGGTAAGGGTTGATCACTTCTCGAAGAACTTGTCCTTGGAAGCACTTGGGGACGTCATGATGATCTAGATCTGTCAGAAAAACAGCTCGAAACAAGAACATGAGATATTTGCGTGATACGGGAGTCAAAACCTTCGGGAGAATATATAATGAATTTTTACCGACCAAAATACATATCATCACTACAAAAAAAGACACATCCATGACATTTTGGGCCGAACGAAATTTTTTTCTGTCATACATATGACACTTCTATGACGATAATTGTGAAAAAACCCGGTATCATCATAGATGTGGTGGGCTCCTACTTCTATGACAAAAAAACATGATAGAAAATGGGCTTTTCGTCACAGGCGGGCGGAGACGCAGCTGCATGACATTCTTTGGGCCGTCCATGACGGAAAAAACCGTGGTAGAAGCAAGGCGAGGAAAATTTCGGGAGTTGCCGGTTATGGTGGGAGGTCGAGGGCCGAAGCGATGCGCTGCTTTCTCTCAGACGACGCTGCTGCGTGTGCGAGGCGTTGGCTCTAATCGAACCCGGCGAGGCGTTGGGCTCTAATCGAACCCGAGTGATCGTGACCGCAGTTACGCTGCATAGAACACGGCGATCGATCGATGGCTGTTAATCGAACCCGATGGAGCGATTCCTTCGCCGCTGCCGCTAATCAAGCTGATCAATTGGATGAACAGTGAGCGTTGCGCGCGGGGGGTTGGCTGAGCGGTGGCGGTGGCTTGCCTCTGGATGAACAGGACCCGTGGTGTGGAGGGCTGGATGAACAATAGACGGTGGAGGGGTGGCCGTGGAGGGTGGTTGAACAGGACCCGTGGTGTGGAGGGATGGATGAACAGTGAGACGGTGGAGGGGTGCCCGTGGAGGGTGGTTGAGCGATGGCCGGTGGACTAGCGCGCGGTGGAGGCTGGATGAACAGGAGCCCGTGGAGGCTGGAGAAGGTCGACGGTAGCCCGTGGAGGCTGGAGGAGGTCGATGGTAGCCCGTGGAGGCTGGAGGAGGTCGACGGTGGAGATGAACAGTATCCCGTGGAGTCCTGTTTATGTACGCCACACCCTCCCGGCGAACAGGACCCCGTTCCGACCGTAGGAGGTCCGTTTAAATCCGTTTTGCGCACGCCACACCCTCCCAATGAACAGGGACCCCGTTCCGACCGTAGGAGGTCCGTTTAAATCCGTTTGCGGTACGCCACACCCTCGCGATCAACAGGACCCCGTTTGACCGTAGGGAGGTCCGTTGGTCTGCTTTTGGCGATACGCCACACCCTCCCGATCAACAGGACCCCATTTCGACCGTAGAGGAGGTCCGCTTCCTCCGCTTTTGGCGGTACTCCACACCCTCCCGATCAACAGGATCCTGCTCAACGTAGGGAGGTCTGCTTCCTCCGCTTCGCTGGGTACGCCAGGCCTCGTTTCCATCGCCTATTCCGTCCAAGCCCTCCCGATGAACACGACCAAGCATTCTGTTCTGGCCCAGCCGGTTGGCTCCCCATGAACACGACGATGACGCTGTTTCTCCGTTCCGACCTAGCCATGTACGTATGCGCGAGTAGGCGTTCGAGACCGCACTGTATATGCGTGCGTGGCGTATTTACTATCTTGCACCCTGGCCGTTGTACGTACGTGTACATGCTACGTGCGCGCCTCTACTACGACACGTGCGCGCCTCTACAACGACCAGTATGTACGTACACGTTTGCGACCAGAATGACAACACAACGTATGCTTCGACCAGGTGGGTCCCGACTGTCAGGCACTTCCTTGTCTGCGAAGATGTAGCTGGTGGGTCCCAGCAGTCAGGGGGGCAAATTGGTTTTTTTGCCCGGACGCACTTCCTTACGTGCGAAGATGTAGCTGGTGGGTCCCAGCAGTAAGGGGGGGCGAGTCGTTCTTTTTTTTTGCCCGGACGCACTTCCTTGCATGCGAAGGTGTCGCTGGTGGGTCCCAGCTGTCAAGGGGGTGAATCGTTTTTTGCGGACGCACTTCCTTGCGTGTGAAGATGTGGTCAGGTGGATCCCAGAGTCGTCGGTAAACATTTTTTCACGAAATACGATGGCCCGTCCGGTGGGTCCCATGTCGGTGGAGGAATCATTATTTTCCGCGTAATAAGGAGGCACTTCCTTGCTGCGGCCGTGGACCCAGCTGTCAGCCTCTCCACGTATAGTCCACGTCCGATGGAAGTCGTTCTTTGACCATGTTGACCAAGCCGCGCCGAGAGCACCAGGGCGGTGGACGACGGCGAGGCCTATGAAGGGGACGACCGGGAGCCGGGGAAGACGCGGCAGTGGAAGCCCGCGCGGAGAGGAGTACGAGGGTTCACTGGTTCGGCTGCGGTGTGAGGCTGTCGTCGCTGTAGGGCCTGGCCAGCGGTGGAAATAGTAGGGGGCGGTGAGGCCTCCGCGGCAGCACAGCCGGCAACGGGAGGCAGGAGCATGTGGCACGACCGGCGCTGCTTTGGGCGGCTGGAGCAAGAAGACCAAAGGTTGAAGAAGCACTACGGCCGTTGGATGGACATCGTACGGTCACTAGAGCTAGAATCGTTCATATTGACTAAAGTTGACAAAGGCCCCCGTCCCAGCCAACTTAGTAGGCCCACAAGTCAGCCTCCCACCATGGTGGGTCCCAGCTAGCAAGAGGAGTATTCATTTTTTTTGTGCATAGTAAGGAGGCACTTCCGATAGGTCCGAGGCTGTGAGGAACGTTGCGAAATACGCTGGCCCGTCCGGTGGGTCCTAGCAGTCAGGGGGGAAACGTTTTTTTTCACGAAATAAGGTGGCCCGTCCGGTGGGTCCTTGCTGTTAGGTGGAGGAATAATTATTTTGCGCGTAATAAGGAGGCACTTCCTTGCGGCCGCTGGACCCGGTATCGACCTCTCCACATACAAGATTTCTCTTCCGATGGAAGTCGGTTGTTGACCACGCCACGCCGAGAGCACTGTATGTGGTCTGGACGACGGCGAGGCCTAGGAAGGGGACGACGCGGAGCCGGGGAAGACGCAGCAGTGGTAGCCCACGCGGAGAGGAGTATGAGGGTTCACTGGTTCAGCTGCGGCGTGAGGCTGCCGTCGCCGCAGAATAACAGGGGGTGTGGGTGAGTAGAGGGATACCCTGGGCCAGCGGTGGGAGTAGTAGGGGGCGGTGAGGCCTCCGCGGCATCACAGCCGGCCACAAGAGGCAGGAGCACGCGGCACGACCGGCACTGCTTTGGGCGGCTGGAGCAAGAAGACCAGAGGTTGGAGAAGCACTATGGCCGTTGGATGGACATCGTACGGTCACTGGAGCTAGAATCGTTCATATTGACTAAGTTGACAAAGCCCTCCATCCCCGTCAACTTAGTTGGCCCACAAGTCATCCTCCCACTATGGTGGGTCCCATCTAGCAGGGTCGGTATTCATATTTTTGTGCGTAATAAGGAGGCTCTTCCTTGCGTGCGAAGATATAGCTGGTGGGTCCGACATGTCAGCCGGGGGAATGTTTTTTTCGTGAAATACAGAGGCCCTTCCGGTGGGTCCCAGCTGTCAGGTGGAGGAATCATTATTTTGCGCGTACAGTCCATGGCCGATGGATGTCGTTCGTTGACCACGTTGACCAGGCCGCGCCGAGAGCACCATGGCAGTGGACGACGGCGAGGCCTAGGAAGGGAACGACACGGAGCCGGGGAAGACTCGGCAATGGTTGCCCACGCGGTGGGGAGTACGAGGGTTTACTGGTCCGGCTGCCGTCGCCGGAAAATAACAGGAGGTGTGGGTGAGTAGAGGAATGGCCTGGCCAACAATGAAGTAGGGTGTGGTGGTGCGGCGGCAAAGACAGCCTGGCCACGAGGAGACGGGAGGGTGCAGTCCCATCGGAGCTGGTTTGGGAGGCTGGAGCAACAAGATCAGATATTGAAGAAGCAACATGGCCGTTGGATTAACATCCAACGGTCACTGCTGCTAGAATCGTTTGTGGACTAAATTTGAATCGTTTGTGGACTAAGTTGACAAAGCCAAAGTACACGTTAACCTAGTAGACCCACAAGTCAGCCTCCAAATCTGTCCCAGACAGCATACAGCCCAAAATTTCTAGCCAGATTCAAATTAATTTTAAATATAAATATACCTTATTTTAAATTCAATGAAATTTTACCTGCACAAAAACAATGAAATTTAAAATATCAAAATCCGAAAGAAAATAGTATTTGGGAACTAATTGCCTGTTTGCTGTATTTTTTTCATTTTACAGCCCATTTATTATTACTTATAGCCCATTTGTTATTACTTATAGCCTATTTATTATTACTTATAGCCCATTTCTTATTACTTATAGCCCATTTTCTGGGCAAAATGCATCCCTCCTCGTCTTGAAAGATTTACGGCCCAGGCGTAGAAAAGCAAGTAGGCCCATGTTGGTCATTCGCAAAAAACAAAATAGCTGGCTAGCCATTTTTCGTAAAGGAAAAAAAACAAACTGGGCTGGTCATGTGCTAAACATATGAAATAAAAGCCTGGGCTAGACGGGCCACGGGTCCCTTACAACCCATTGATACCCTTCTCCGTCCCGAAAAAACAAAATTACTGCGCGCGCTGCTGGGTCCCTACTGTCATCCTCACCATGTACAGTCATCTCCTTATTCCTCTCGGTTGTTGACCATGTTGACAACACCGGAGGGCGGCGCCGCGGCGAGCGAACCAAGGCGGAGGACGATGGTGAGGCCTTGGACGGGAACGAACAGGAGCCGGGGAAGATCACAGCCAGCCGTGGGAGGCGGGAGCAGGCGGTCCCGCCGGCGCTGGTTTGGCTTTGGCGGCTCGAGGAAGAAGAGACTGAAGAAACGCGATAGACGTTGAATGTCAATCGAACGGTCAAGGTTGGCACAATCATTTTTTGACTAAGCGGACACCAAGTAGCATACTTTTTTATATATAGGAAGAAAACTGCAAGGAAAATGCGTTCGTCTGTCGTCCTCCTCACCCTAAGGGAACGTTCGCCACATATGTGACTAGCACCCTTGGTTTTCAACTGAGAGGTCTTGGGTTCGAGTCCAAGGAACTCTCAATTTTGTCCTCCTTCCTTCCTTGCAAAAAAAGGGAAAGAAAATCAAAGACTTGGGAAGGCGTCTGAGAACAAGCTAGTGTACCAAAGAAAGAGACGTTGTCGAGTTTTAGAAAAAGAAAGACGCGTTCTCGTAGCTGGTTCGAATCCAAACCTAGACTATGACTATATATGGTGCTATGCTACTCTACAAGTAATGAAACCGACATATCCAACGCTCGCTTCTCCTCTTCTCTACTTACTCGCTTAGCATCGAAGCTCGCCGCAACAACCATGTCCGGCTGGTTGCTCGTCCACCGCTCTTCAAAGGTAACAACCAGATATGCGCCAAGTCGCCACCCGCATCAGCGCCCATGGGTGTCATCACACCTCAGCAGACGCAGCGCGATCGCAGATTGCTCGCTCATCGCAACCCGCTGCCGTTGGTGTGGTGCCCTTGTTGCAAATCACGCAGAGTCATCTGTCGGCGTTTCAACCACAATCCGCAACCCCGGTCGAGTCTTCTACAAATGCCCGAATCATGGGGTAATAATATGTTTAAGTGTTGTTCGCTGCTTTCGGTTGCTGATTTTTTAATAGTTTGGTTGATGATCTTCCAATTTGATTCGTGCGAGAAAAGGGAAGATTCGTGTGATTTGTATTTCGGGAAGTTCTTGATGTGGGGGAATGCAACTACGCTGATTATTTGGTTAGCCGAGGAATCCCAATACCAGCAGGTTGGGGTGTTGGACAAGTAATCAAGGAATGGCAGAAGAGGAAGATGCAAGCGGAAGGTTAAAGATGCAGTTCCTCTAATCATGGCCAAGCAACAACCGCTGAACGGCCTTGACAAAGAATGAGGAGATGAAAGAGCTTGTGAAGATAATGGGCAAAATCGATGTGCTCAGAGGGATGATTGTCTCTTTATTTGCAGTGTATGTAGCACTCGTGATGTATTCAGATGGGCTACAACATGAGCACTTTGCTGAAACTAGTAATGAATGAAACACATGTAGCGGCTGGGCGTAGTGTTGTGAACATCTAATGATTTCTATTAACGGAAATCAGGCGGTATCCCCTTTTGCTCATATAAATAAATAAATAGCAGAGGCCCTGTCAGGTCAGCTTTGTTCTCATTCGAAGACGTCGAGCAAATTGCAGTCCAACAGCAAATTATGTAATCAAATTCAAGTTCCACAGCCAAATATGAGTACAACTAAACAACAATGTCATCATGTTTTATTTGTCATACAATCACCAAACACAAATCAGCATACATAACAAGTGATCTCACAGCAAAATACTAAACAACATGTTCATCAGGTTTCAGTTGTCATAGCAAACACAATTTCGCATAGTAGAAAAAAACGTCTTCTGACAGGCAAATACGACAAAAGCAATGTAATCATCATCCGCAGCAGCAGCGTCAACATCTTCGCCATGTGTATCGGTCTGAATCGTAATTCCCCACGGTGTCATCTTCTTTCTTCGTCCTCAACGCCCTTGAACGTTGGCTTCTTCTTGATCAACTCTTGTATGTCCACAAAGACGACAGGCAATCTTTTCGCCGGTGTCATTGACGTGATGGTTCTCAAAGATATTAGGAACATTTGTGTTATCTTGTACATCAGGAGCAGTGTAAGCATCATCTTGTTGTGCAACTTCATTAAACGAGTTCCTCTGCTCAAACCTTTGCAATACTCTCCGATCATCGCTACGTGCAAATGTGTCTTCCAAGAAAAATATCTGTGTTGCTTGATTTGCCAAAATAAAAGGCTCGTTGGTCCTGCACGCCGCCTTGACATTGATGGATTTGAAATAATCATCAGCTCTGGGTTTTGCGATCCTGGAAAACAGGTTATACCAACGACATCACAACAGAACCACACACCGATGATCCTCGAAACTGGAGATATGCTGCAGCTGAACAATGTTTGTTATGTTAGCATACATTTCAGTTATCTCTTTGTCATACGTATCCGTGCTCATGAATGGCACTATTTTGTGTCTTCCTGCCTTCGTCTCGTGCAAGGGTGTTGTAGCGCACATCTCCAACAAGGCAAGATTCATAATGTCTTACCCGAGTATCAGGACCCATTGCTAGTGAGTAAAGGGCATCATCAACTGCCTGCCCATCCTCCGCATCTTCTTAACCTATGGTTAGAAAATAGACAAGCTGATCATCTTATGTACTCAATATATTAAAAAAGCGGCGATTGCACTTCAAAAGCTTACATGGTTCTTGAACCATTTCGCAAATCCTGCCATAACCAGTTTGTCAATGTTTCTTGGATTTTGCGGCAAGAACTCCTCTTTGTAGATGCTTTGCACAACATAGTGATCGCGTCAAACATCTAAATATATAAGAATGTGCTGCAAGTTTAGTAGATTACGATGTATAAGCTTGATCGCACTTACTTGATATAAGGTAGTATCTCGTGATGCTTATTCAACACATACCAAACCATTTTGTCCAAATCTTTAGGTTTGTCCTCTTGTCGACTCTTCCCCGTAACTTTCGAGCAGAATAATAAAAACATTGAGCCCGGGATTGTCTTCACCCACCTCTTTGCTAAGCTGATCAACTGTTTCAACGTATTTTTGAGCGAGAATGTCAACGCTTCTGTAGCAATGTAGGCCTCTGCAATGGAACCCTCGGGTCTAGCTCTGTTCCTAACATAGCCCTTGAAAGTGCCTAGCCGCCTTTCAATAGGGTACATCCAGCCATACTGTACTAGACCTCTAAGTAATGACTCATCAGGTAGATGAACAGCCAAATGCACCATCACATCAAAGAAGGCTGGAGGATATATCTTCTCAAGGTCGCATAGGATAGTTGGTATCTTGTCTCTAAGACGCTCCAAAGCATCTATCCTGATATTTCTCTTGTAGAGTTCCTCAAGAATTGTCCCAACTCGCAATCGCTCTGTATAAGTCGTATGCCCAATCCTCTAAGGATAACAGGTAAAACCCTTTGAAGTAGGTCGTGGCAGTCATGAATTTTCAACCCTTGTACCTTGTTTCCATCTCAGACCGAGTCTCCTTTCGTGGTTGGAAGAAAATCCATGTGGGAATCTCACACGTGATGGGACCTCGCAGAATTCTTTTCTTTTTACCTTGTCCAAGACGCATACGCTTGGTGCCATATCCCGTGGTTTACCTTCATCTTGCACTGCAGATCCTTTACGATACCTGTGTGTGTCAAATCAATCCTAGATTTTAAGGTATCTTTCGTCTTGCCTTCAATGTTAAGAAGTGTGCCGATAATGTCACATATATTTTTCTCGATGTGCATCACATCAAGATTATGCCGCAGATCCAAATCTTTCCAATACTCCAAGTCCCACAAAGTGGACCTGCGGGTAAACAATAATCTCTCCTCTACCGTGCCATGCTTTATTTTCCCGCTACCATTACCAGGATGGTTTCCTGGTGTAATATGCCTGACCTTCTCTAATTCCACTTGCAACTCATCAGCGGTGAGCCTCTTTGGCACATCACGGTTTTCATGCTTTGCATTGAACACATGTCTTCGGTATTTTCTAGGATGCGGCTTGTCCTTGGCAAGGAAACGGCAGTGTCCAATGTAACAGATCTTGCTAAGTATTGTGTATGACAATGATTCTGTCACAAATGAACACATGCATTGTAACCATGTGTCGTTCATACGACATAGTGCCCATAGCCGGATAATCATGGATGCACCAAATTACAACAACACGCAGAAAGAAATCACCGGTGGGCTGCTATATAGGTCTCGAGTGAGAACACCCCTCCATAGTTGTTGAAGTTCCTCCACAAGAGGCTCCATGAACAAATCAAAATCCTTTCCGGGACTTTTTGGACCTGGGATGAGCAAGGCCATCATGTAGTTTGATTCTTTGGTGCAGACATTTGGAGGCATGTTGTAAGGGATAACAAGCACCGCCACATGCTATATGTGGCGCCTGGTGGCCAAATGGGTTAAATCCATCTGAAGCTAAGCCAAGTCTAATGTTTCTCGGTCAAGAAAGAAACTCTTTGTGTTTATCATTGAAGCTTTTCCACTCACTACCATGAGATGGATGGCTCATTACATTCTCGATCTCTGTACTCCTGGTTCCTAGAATGCCACAAGACATCCTCTCTTGTTTCAAAGATCATGAAACAACCTCTCGCAATCTTGGTGTAATTGGAAAATGTCTCAGAAACTTATGAGGAACCCTCTTCACAGCATCGCCATCTTTCCATCTTGATGATTTGCATTTAGGGCATTCACTTAAGTTGGCATAATCCTTCCGAAATAGAACACAATTATTCTTACAAACATGGATCATATCATATCCAATTCCAACTGCACGAAGGAAATTCTTCATTTTATCAGAGGTGTGGAAGCTTCAGACGCATCTGGGAAAGATTTGCGAAAGCATCCAACATCGCATCGAATGATTTTTGGTCATCCGCTCAGATGTCTTTACCTGAAGAAAGGTGACCATAGCTGAGAATATCGACAACTTATTTCACAGGGGTGACAAAACGTTGCATTGTTCCAACATGCGGGCCCACCGCTTTTTCTTCTCGCGGTGAAAGTTCACGGAATGCACGAGCATTTCGTAGCATTGTTTCAATGTTGGTCAAACTCATCGCTCCGCCACCACCACCTCCTCCTCCTCTTCCACCGAGCATCAAAGATCAAGATGGTAATCTGCTGCTTCCACGTAGTCAATAACATTGACGTTCACAGCTTCACCATGATGAACCCACCTAGTATATGTGACCGACATCCCATACAAGTGTAGATGATTTTGCACAGTTAACTGGGGTCTTGTAACTGAATTCATACAACTGCTACAGGCAGAGCACATCTGATTTCGGACCACCATACTCAACTCGATAAAGTTCATGAAGTTTTCAACCCCCTCGACATATGCAGCGGAGAATCTTCGAGCAGAAGTTATCCAAGTCATGTCCATCTGTTAGACATACAAATTAGTTCTTCTACTAGATATTACAGGAAAAACATATATGCTTTTTTATGAAGTCCAGAAAAAAATACCTAGGTCGATGTCTAAAGCTATGTCAATATATTTGGACGAGAAGATCTAAGTAACGAAATATATGTAAAGCTAATTCAGCAAACAGATTTGAGTGCTAAATTATGGCAGGCTGTTTCAGCAGTCAATGAGGCCGAGCACACAGCCATCGAACTATTGAAGGCCATCGCAGCAACGAAGATCGAGTATAAAACGGTGTAGAGCTATTTCACCTAACAGATTGGCTACTAGACCATGGCAATCTACGTCACAATAAATATATGGCAGGATATTTTAGCAACTACTCGGCCTTGGCATGCCATCTCAGCTAAGCAGATTGAGTGCGAGCAGGCAAGGAAGCTTCTTAAGCGAGCATATTGACGATAAACTACTTGACAAGCGGTGAGATTAACAGCGTCTATCAGCTAACATTCAGCGCTACACCGACATGAACGGGGCCTCAGTCTAGAATGCGCGTACCATGGGAGAAGCCGACCGCGGCGTCTCCACCTGAACGCCGCCCGGTGATGGCGGCTGACCGCCGTGGCGCCTCCACAAGAACGTAGCTGAGGTGGAGGCGCGGCTAGAGGACGGCAGTCTACGAGCATACTGTGGGAGCGAGAGGATCGCCAGGCCCCCTCGACGAATCATGGCGCCGACGTATCGGGCGCGGCGAGGGAGGGCGGCTTTGGCGGAGCGAATGGAGTGGAGGGGGATGGGGAGGGGGTTTGGGGAATATTTGGCGAAGGGCGGTTGAATCAATTTGGGGGAATTTTGTGTGTGTGTGGGGGAGTTTGGCGCATGGTCGGTTTCTCCAAGTGCAGTCCCACGTGTCGGTGATGAGGCAAGTCAAGCGCGTTTCGTTTGCGTGAGCCGTGTGCAGGACCGAACGTGTGTGGGGTGCAATGCGACCGCGACAGGAGTGCTGTGAGTGTACCGCCTTTTTTCCTTTTAAACTAGGTGCTTCGCCCCCTAAAAAAAGATGTTGCTTCGCGCGATCCATCGATACTACTACTAGTAATCCGGTAATCCCGACTAAAACGGCACGGCCGGGCCTTTTCCCGCGCGATATGATGGGAGGTTGGCTTAGTTGGGTTTTCTAGATTTGTCTCGGTTCAATAAAAAGCAGAGTTGGTGATGATGGTGTGTCTGTCATCCTGCAATATAGGCCGTCCGATCTATATCTATCGGATAGGAAGGAAACTATGACAATTTACCCGCGCTCCTCTCCACATTTGCGTATAAGGCTTTCCCTCGTTCATCCTTTTCTCCCACAAGATCTTGATCTTCCGTGCAACGCACGGGCATCTTGCTAGTACTCCTACAATATGTATATTATTGTGAAAGTTCATATACACCGGCCGAGATTAATGCAAACACGGCAGATTTTCATTACATTTCGAACTTATATAGGACAGAAAAATAAAAGAAACCCAACCCTAAACCTATTCTACGGCGGCGACCGACGTCCATGTACGGGGTCGGGGTTCAAGACCCGTGAAGTGAAGGTGCGGTCTCCGGCGAGGAAGAGTAGAACACGAGATACGGACCGGCCAGTTGGCACGCCATGCCCTGCCGCCTCCCATGCCCTACTCATCCTCGGAGGAGTCCCCGACCTCGGCAGTGCCCGACGTTGGACGGCGGCAAGTAGGACACGTGGCTGACGGTGCTCCCATCGTCGGCCGCCAGCGTGGCCACCGCTTGTGTGGTCGCGTCCACGTCCGGCCACGGCGCTATTGCGTCGCGAGAGGCGACTTGAGCGAGGGCGGCGACCTCGAGCTTCATCCCCGTAGACAAGCTCTCCCGCAGAGCGTTCTCACTTGTGGTCATGGCGGATGTGGTGCCAGGTAGGAGGACGATGCGCTGTGGTGTGCAGGTTAGCTGGGCGTTGCCGCTTTAAGTAGCGCATTCCGGTGAGGCCAAGCGTCCGGGTGCATCATTAAGTTGCCGGAGTTGGTTCCTCGGGCACCGAGCCTCTTAACGAAGACATACGAACGGATGGCATGAATGCGGGCATTGGCGCGCCGATCGGGAACGCCGCTGCGTGTGCGCGAGGGACGAGGGCTTTGGTGTGCTGTGGTAGTCAGCTGTGGTCGTGGCAACGTTGGAGATGCCCTTTGCTCAAATGCGATCCCTGCATGTCATTGAAAAAGCAAGACGACACGGCATAGTCTCAGGTCCAGAGGATGCAGCTGGCCGCGCTACACCACTCCGCGGACGCGTCGCGGCGCCCCGTGCATCCTCGATGAGCCGGGTGTTGGGGTGTGTTTGGATTGTGGCCAAAGTGCACCTTACCAAAATTTTGGTCATGACCCAAAGATTGGTCTTTGTTTGGATGGTTGCCATTTCTTTGGCATGCCAATGAACTCTAGCCAACTCTAGTTCATTTTTGTTGCCAATGTCGGCCAAACCATGGGCAACCAATACCTCAACCAAAATTTTGGCTACCCAATGCTTTGATGGGGCAACCTTGGGCACAAACCAAACATACCGTTGGTCGTGCCACAACACGAACACCACCCTCGGCACACTGAAACTGACCGTGTCTATCGACGATATGAGCGTGTCACTCACCGCGGTCGCCGTGTCTAGAGGAGGTGCTGGAGCTGCGCCATTTTGTTGGCCCCAACGACCCACATGAACGGTTGTCGGTGGCGAGGAGGTCATGGGCCAGCTCCTCCATTGGACTAGTCTGCGCTATGTCGGTTTCCCTGTTTTCCCGGCCATATTCGAGCGTCAGTGCTCCGCGTTGCGCATTAGGCCTTTCACTATGTAGGCCAAGCGAGACAACTTATTGTTTATTTGAGCATTCAAGTGTAATCATGTGGCATTTGCTTATTTATCATTCCTCTCCAACCCTCTTCTCCATCCATCATGTCGCCCTCCAGTCGAGTCCATCCTCCTGCATGCCTCATTTGAACATTCCGCCGAGTATCATTCGCATGTACCCACCCTGGTACTCTTTCAATAGATCTCCGGACCCCGAGATTTAATCGAGAGGGAACAAGTGGGGGCACGTGATACCTAAGGAGGATTCAAAGTTTTGAACCGGTGACCATAGCATCCGCAAATCATATATAAAGGGTATTCAATGTTCGTTTCGTTTTTGAACGTACAATATACTCCCTCCTATCCTTTCTACTTTACATACTATGATAGGAGTATAAGTTTTATGTGTAGTCAAAGTATCTCTACTATGATGAAAAGGTATCAACATTCAACAACGCCCAATCAATATTGTTAGATTAAATGCGTACTACTAGACTTGTACTCGAGATGGTTTCCAATTTGACTATTGACAAGATTAATAGTACTCCTTTCACATAGGTGAGTAAGTCATATTAGACTGTGCACCGTGACCAAGGAGGAGGGGAAAACGAGAGACATTAATGCTTATTTGCTAATTAATAGTATTGCATGCAATGAACTAACCACTGTATGTCATGTTTGATAGTCTCAGGTCAATAAAAGCATGCACACCCTCATCTCTTATTGGTTCATATGTCAAGAAACAAGAAACGAGGTAGAAGTTAATGCACCGTGCCTACGTGTTTTGGGATTATTTGGTTTTCGTAAGATGACTTACACACACCTAGGCGGAGGGAGTACATGAGATGTATAATGTGAAAATTATATCATTGGAAACTCCTTTCACATCTGAAATTGACCATATGCTTTGTGTAAGTTGCATGTCATATTATTATTACTCTAACATTTGGTCAAAGTTAGCCTCGAAAAATGCATTAGACCCTGTATGCTTTGTGTAAGTTGCATGCCATATATTATTACTCTAACATTTGTGTAAGTTGCATGTCATATATTATTACTCCAACATTTGGTCAAAGTAGTATAGTGGAAGTGGATCCTCGGCGTAGGTATCCCTGCCTTACCCTCCCTTTCGGTCACTTCTTGGCGGACCCCATGCTTGCTAGGCCCCGCATGTCAGTTAATCAATGGGTTCGGCCACGTCAGGGGATCCTCATCTATAGTATACTCCCTCTGTTTTTATTTACCCCGCATAAAACGAAGGGAGTGGTGGTATAATAAATGACGCGGGGGGGGGGGGGGCAATGCTACGTAAATAATGTTGTACGTGTTTTACGTAAAGTGCAATGTGGATAATTAGTATTGGAGAAGGGGGAGAAAGGGGCCCCACCCACCTGGGACGTCGGTTTGCTCTCAACTGCGGTCCCACAAGCGAGCGAAAACGCAAGACGCGTTCCATTCGGTGAGTGGCGTGGAGGGTCCAGCGTGCCGGGCTGCAACGCTGGACGGGACAAGAGTGATGTCTGATCAAAACCGATTGACCGGTCGTCACCGGAACTACTATTCACACGGAACCTTCGCTGCTCGGCCTCGCCAGCCACTGCCCTAAAACCACACCAAATCTCCAGCCCATTCCCCCACCTTTTGATCCCTAGCCCGCATCAAGCATCCCCTAGTTAAATCGGAAAGCCATGGTGCACCGCAAGATCACTTACTACAAGATCTTGGCGCCGGGCGCCGCAGAAAATCGTGGCGGCGGTCGGCGCTTCTGGACCTCCGTTCCCAAGCTCGCTTTGTGGCGGGCCAATCCTCGAAGTTCTCTGGAGCCAAGCTACGAGGAGGAGGAAGCCGATCAATGTGCCTTTGCGGAGGTCGCGTACGAAGGCCCCCGATGGGTATGAGACGATGGACGTCGACTTTGTGCCGGTGTCCGAGTCCCCCATGGTGCAGGCGGACCAGTGGTTCAACATGGCGATACTAAAGGAGGACCGGGAGGCAGAGGCTCAACTTGACGCGGAGAGTGCGCATGCCGCTGCCATCGAGGATCTCCTGCAGGCGGAACCGGATGTCGTGGATGTGAACCGGGCGGCGGAGGCTCAACTTGAGGCGGAGCGCGCGGATGTCGCTGCCATCGAGGCCCTCCTGCAGGCGGAACCGGACGTCCTGGACATGAACCGGGCGGCAGAGGGTCGACTCGACACAGAGCGCGCGGATGCCGCTCTCATCGACGCCCTCCTGCAGGCGGAACCGGAAGTCCTGGACTTGAACCGGGCGGCGGAGGCTCGACTTGACGCGGAGCGCGCGGATGCCGCTGCCATCGAGGCCCTCCTGCAGGCGGAACCGGACGTCCTCGACTTGAACCGGGCTGTGCTCTCGTCCGTGCAGAGCGCCCGCACGCTCCGCTTGAACGAGTAGCGTGAGGCCGAGGACAACCACGGTGCGGAGACACACGCCGGCAGCGATGGCTGGTTCAAGGCCGGCAGCCAAAGACGACGAGGCCGTCTCTTTCCGCGACGATGATAGTTTTTCTTGATGTTGTTGTTTTTATGGATCTTTTGCTGTGTAAAAACATACTATTTGTTATGCAAGTCGCTGACTTGGGTCGATCTACCGATTCAGGCGGTTGGATGAATATCCTACATCTCCTAACCCTTCTTTCCTTCTTCCTCACCTCTTCTTCTTCCCCAGCAGACCACCGCAGACGGGCCACGGATACTTCCGACATGCGGTTGGATAAACATACTCTATGAACGAAAATTATGTGTCAGCGATAGGATGGCTGAGTTTGGTTTGTTCACATGCGACTGACGTAATGTCGATGAGGGTGCGTTCCCTTGGTTGGGTTTGCGGCGTGCAAGAGCGATTTGTGTGAGGGTGCGCGGTGCGACCCTTGGCGTGCAGGAGCGACCGTGTGAGGGTGCGGTGCAACCGCGACAGCCGTGCACAAGTGTACCTCCTTCTCATTTTGAAAACTTTAGGCAAGCTTGGCAAAAATGTGTGGCAAAGTTTGGCAATGCAAGGCCTAGACCCAAACAGGATAAGTACGTACGTACTAGGAGTACTAGTGTTAAAAAAAAGGCGGGGTTTTCCTTCGCGGGATTTAATCGATACAAATCCTCGTTTCACGTGTTAATTAATGCATATTTTTTTCTCGACAGACCAAAGAGCTAACCATCTCACTCCTCATCGCTTGATTAATGCAGTGCCATGCAAACGAACCTTCTCACTTCCGCATGCATGCAGGGGATATTAATGTCCTTGGTTGCTAACCCCATCAATTTTGCATACATTAGTGTTAGTGGCCCTTTGAAAATTGTAATTTTGATATACTGGCCTTGTGTACAAAAAAAATGGAGGTAGTAACTATATTTGAATTCCTTGCCCATTGCGGTGACGTCGACTTTTTTTTGTGGTTTGGCGAAGTCGTTCGATAGAGAATGCCATTGAGGAGACCACGGTAAGTCGTTACATAAGTGTCACTTTGCAAGCCGAGACAACCGCCTTATTTGCATACATGAAGTCCTTTACTAGTACTACTACTAGGAGTACTAGTGCGGTGAGATGGCTTCTCGAAGAAGACGATGGAGAAGCGGAGTCAGCGAAGAGTGAAATGATAGTTGCTTCGTCCGTGCTTTGTGATTTGATGCATCACTGCTTTGTGATTTGTGATAGAAGGGGCAGGGGAGTAGACTCTGTGCTCTATACAGTACTACACGCGTCCAAGCATGGGAGAAAGAGGAGAGACGTTGCATTTTTCTATTCCTTCAATCAATCAATTAGGGAGCTTCGGTTCCATCTTTTTGGCTTTAGCAACGCTGTCCACAATGGTTCCCACGATGCCAAAAGCTATTTTCACATTTGGCTACACATTGTGGATGCCCTTAACCGTACCACTTGGTTTTGCTCCTGTGTGCTATCTATACAAATCTCAATTATATTTATCTACAAAATTATAGAATCAAAGATTAGTAAAAAGGAGGCGATTTTGCCGCGCGTATGGCGGGGGAGGTTTCTTATTTTCGGAGGACATTGTCCTGGCGGTTTGCTAACATGCGGTCCCACGTGTCAGTGCTTTACCAAGCTGATCCGCGTCCCACATGAGGCAGAACAACGGCAGAAGCAACACATGGTTAAGTTGAAGAAGATGAGGGAGAAGCGGATTCAAAGAACGAGTGAAATGATGGTTGCTTCGTCCTCCAACTTCTTTTTTAGCATTATTACTTAGTCCTCCAACTTAACTGTGGGAAAGGTGCAGCTTTGTGATTTGACGCCTCATTGCTCATTACTACGCCGGGCGCCATGACTGGGTGCTTCACCTCGTCTGCTTTCTGCTTGTATTCGGCATGGCACGTGGACCCGGTAGCTTGATGTCCCACATGTCGTGACGGGACTAGAAGATTTATGAAAGCGGCGCTCCACTCTTCTGACGGAGGAGTAGATGACCTGACAGCCCGATGAACTGTCACTTGTCTTTGTATAGTACTATAGTTTTGCTGTTTACATACGATCCATCGATATAAACCCGATTAAACAGGAAAGGGCGGGATTTTTCCCGCACGGTAGATGATACTCGCCATACATTTCAAAGGAAATTTTAATGTATGCAAACTGAATAATTATAAGTAACAATATGATATCTAGTAAAACTAAAACACATATGATTTATTATGTTAGAGTGTAGTAGTAGTGTTGTACTGCATAGTTGTTAGATATAACATGCGAGAAAAGCGTAATACGGTCACCGAACTTCAGAATAAGCTGATTACGGTCACTATATACGTTTTGCGGTGCTTATCTGGTCACTTGCTCACAGTTCAGCATCGGATTGCACTACATTGACCGCCAAATAGTCTGCGTGGCGCCATGTTGACTAGTTAAATTGACCATGTTCCTTGTGGGTCCCACCTGTCAGTTCGCATAGGGAAAATGTCAGATAAACACGAATTTACGCAGGCGCGACAAGGCTCCAACCCGTGCGCGGGAATCACCTAGTTGTGTATGTGTCTGTCAGGGCCTGATGTGTGCGCATGCATGTGTAGGTTGAGCACTTGAGCGTGAGAGTGTGTGTTGGTCGTGTGGTGTACTGGTGTGTGCATGCATGCGTGCGTGCGTGGCTGCGTGTGTACGTGTGAGTGTTGCGTGCGTGCGTGGGTGCATGTGTTTGTGTGAGTGTTGCGTGGATGGAGTTCGTGTGCATGCGTGCGTGTGTGTATAATCACCACACCAGCTCTTGTGTGTTAAAACAGACGGCTCAGCATACCAATACAAGGCCACCTTGTCCGCTGTGCCCGCGGTCATGACTTCGAACCACCGTCAAAATATTTTTTTTGTCCAATACAAGCAAGATGCCCGTGCGTTGCACGTAACATCAAGATGCATTTGTATGACTTGTTTATCTTGTGAGAGAAAAGGATGAACGAGGGAAGGCCTTATTTGCAAATGTGGAGAGGTGTGTGGGTACCTTTTGCAAAATTGCCATAGTTTCTTTCCTATCCGCTGGGATATAAATCGGACAGCCTATATTGCGGGATGGCGGGCACACCATCATCACCAACTCTGTTTTTTATAAGAGTGTATTTTATGTATTTTATAATAGTGTAGATGTAGAGTAGATACAAGTCGGCAATTGGGCACGATGTTAGTGAGATAATGCGATGCAACACTAGAGGTGCCACGTGGAGCGCGTTTAATCGTCAACTAGTCATGTCATGAGCAAATACAAAGTTGTACGGTGAGCCTGTGGATCGTATAATAACCACTAAACGTAAGCGGTGACCGTAATGAGTGGATTATGAAGTCCAATGTATGTATCGTGCTTTTCGCTTCAAATACAATGATCGTCATTGCATATATCGCGAGAGAAAGATGAAACACGCGTGATTTTTCTGGGGCTTACTTTTAGAGGACACGGAGATAGATTTGTGTGCATACGTGAAAGGCGTCTGAGGGGTATGCGATGGAGAGAGAGATGCTCTTCGTTTCTCTTTATTATGACTAACTTTGTATATAGTATAAAAATATACAAATTCACAAGTCTTGGAATAAATATCATTGTGGGCACCATGCAATGCAAATTAGCGTTTGTAATCCTCCATATAACTTTGTAATGTTGTATATATGTGGAACCTCTAAAATAATTTTTTGGCCACACTTTATTCAAAAGGAATGTTGTATGCGAAATAAACGTGAAGAGAGGGCTTTTTAGATCAATGGGGCACGTGATGTGACATGTGTGAATGTGTAGTTGATGCATTTGGCGGGGCCTAGAGAGGTATGTGTGTGTATTACATATTCGAGAGAGGCATGGATAGAGGGGCCGACGGGGGGAGGGGGCGTGGGAGAGATAGCACGAGAAATGAGAGTGGTCTAGAGAGAGAGATGAATATGATGTCACGACAAGAGATTCCATTCCCTTGAGTGTGTATATGCAAGGGGGGGAATAGAGGCACCAGGAGAAATTTTGTGTGTGGTGTTTGTGTTGGTATGTGTGGGTGTGAGAAGATAATGAGACGTGGGGGCAGAGGGTGTGTCACCGCGTGAGGTCCGATGGGTCGAGGTGAGGCCCTTCGTTCGGTTCCGTCCTGCGCCACATTGGTCGGCCCATGACACATTTAGGAAGACCCATGGATGACTAGTCGTACAAGACAAAGATAGCAGAATTGTGAAGGACTCTGTGTCCACTGACAAAGCCGGCTAGGATTTGTAACCCTAGGTTCTTGGACTAAGGTAACCCTTTATCTACGATATTACTATTCATCCAACCTAACTTTAAGGGCATCCTACAAAATGCTCTGGTAGAATCATACTCGTCGATTAGGAAGAGAGGTGTGAGATAATGCGTGAGAGACAAAGCGTAAAAGATAATGTGCGTACATGAGACACGAGGCAGGTCCATGTATATAGAAAGGGTCGATGAGGATTGTGCGTGTGTATGTTTGTAGAGGAAGAGTGCTTGTGATAAAGGTTAGTGAAAACAGTTGTAAATGGTTACGAGAGGGAGGGAGGGTTATATCTAGAGCATGTGTGAGAGAAAGACACCTCGGGAGAGAGTGTGTGAACATGTGTGAGAGACCACCGATCGAGAGTGAAACTACACGTAAAAGACTGCTCTACACATTGATTAAAGATATAAATTGTATCCAAATATTAGGATGGGATCATGATATTTGCAATTCGCATAAGGAGCGGTCATTGATCCATCAGACATCTAGATTCTATCGAATTTGAGCATGTCTATGTTATTATTCGACACAATTGATCCACATAGTTAGTATTTTGAACTCCAGGCAGTGCATCGCTTTAGCAATCGAATATAAACGTGAGTATAGTTCATGTTGTGTGTGTAAAGCACATTATACATAATGAAAGTTACACAATGGACATTTATAAATAGCTACCTATGAACTAGCATACATTTGAATTCAACCTAAGGTGGTTTAAAAAATCAAATTCAACATGAAGTCCATTCAATTATTTGAATTTGATATCATGGCATTTGTAAACCATACCTAAACTATGGGGGTACCAATCTTTGCTCTGATTTTGTACATAATAGCATATGTAGTCGGTATGCAGAATAGATTCAAATTTAGCTCCTCCATTCCAAAATAATCGTAGTTATAGGATTTTCAAGTGTCAAAATTTCAAAAGGAAGCGGATAATTTAATGAGGTTTTCAAACATACAAGGTCAAATATAACGTTGTCTATTTAGGTCAATCCTCATAGTTCAAGAGTACTCTAAACGTGAATGCTTGTGTTTCAAAATTTCAAACGAAGCGCCTAAAAGAGCCTCTACTACCAAAACCGCGAGAGACCAATGTTTGGTAGTACAAGGAAATTACTTTTTTAATAACTCGACTGTGAAACCTACCGCCCGACGTCCAAAGGTCTAAACCGGGTAGGTTTGTAGCTTCATCTAGACGCCACGCAACCGCCTCCGAAAAACATTCATACACAATGGCCTCCTAAGCACACATGCACGCCGTCAAATCGCTCCCGCCCACTATTTGGGACACTGGATTACCATCCAACCTGACCCTTGAAAGAGGGTCCAAAATTTAAGAGGGGGCAAAGTTTGTACTTTCCCCAAATTTCAAACGAAAGCGCCCCATCTTCCTGTTCAAAAAGCCAAAAACAAGCGCGTCCCAGACCGAAAGATGGTTCCCCCCACCCGCCCGATTCCCCATTCGTACTCCGTGGGTGCCAAAACTACCTCCCCACCAGCCGCGAAACCCCGGCGTCCTCTGTCCGCCACCCCATCTCACCCATCACCCCGTCGTCGTCCACCACAACCTCAACCGCAATGCCCTCCACGGCTAGTAGTTGAATCCGAGGCCGAGCCGTCCGTACCCGAGCCAGTTCAACCACGACGTCCTGCGCCTCACCGTTGCCGCTCCAACGTCGCCACCCTCCACCGTACCGGAGCTGTTCCTGCTACGCCATCCTTCGCCGCCTCGGATCTGCTTCCCCTCCGCCGACATACGGCCACGGCAACACAGTCAACAATTTGGCCATGGGTTCGTCCAAGCCTGCATCCTCTAGAACATCGGTTTCCCCAGTAAAAAGAAGAAGATCGCCGTGACATGTGGACGTGATCACACCGGCAACCGAAGAAGGTACTCCTCTTCCCTTATTCGTGCAAATCTTACGTCTCTGCTTGCACGGTATTCATCCCATAGAAGACACTAGTTGACCGCTTCTTCTTGATACTAGATGTTCCTAGTAACTCGTGATGCACAAGGTTTCTCCTCATATACTATTTCACCTTAGCTAGAGGTCCGTCGCCCCCCTGAATTTCAATTTCTGGCCTATTGATTCCCAATTAACGGAAGCATTCCCCGGCGTAACAGGCGCTAGTACGACTATTACACCGGGGAAGCAGCGCCTTGGTGTTTATCTTAGGGGCGTCTGCGGCCTAGAGCTACTGGCGCCCAATATGGAGGTCGGATGGGATTAAAGGGATGGCTTGGGGGCGGCGGTGGTGTGAGGTCGATGGGAGGGCGGGGCGGCGGAGGCACGGGTCTGGGCTGGTGGTTGCTTGCAGTTCGAGAAAGATCGTCAACGTGATAAAGTGGAGGTAGATTGAGGCCATCCGCCTGTTCCTTATAGATCGGACGGTTCATTAAAAAAATCGATCGACCTATTTATTTTCAATGATCGTTATCTTAGATATGACCACATGTGGTGGTGTGCTGGAGGAGTACCAGCATTTCCTGTGCTCATATATTACAAAATCATACGGAGTAGAATCTAATTTTATTTGCCATGCAATGTTGTAGAGCTATCATATGTCTCCTGTCATTTATTTTTCAGCCACCTTCTATCTACTACTTTTACAGTGCACAAGTTCTGCACACACTTCACCCATACTCTCACTATTGTGTTTTTATGCAAGGGTATTTCACACTCTCCTGCCGAAAGAGAAGCAGCAAAGAAAAGAGAGAAGTCGCTCCAGCCAGTATCTTTGGTAGGCAAGGCACATTACAACGCTTATAAATGGTGCGATGTCGTGAGATGGAGACGGTAAACGTAGCTCTGGAGTTGATGACCTCGCTCGCAATGAACCACCATCCCAGGTGCTTGCTTTAACTTCGCGGTGTCATATGTGGTTGCATATTCGATATGGTGTCTAGCTTGTATTCGAAAGGCCGAAGTCGGTCTTTATCTTAGTGACAAGCCCAGCAAAGACAGGCATCACCTGGAAGCCAACTAAAAAGCCGCGATGGTGGCGAAGCAGCCCGCCTCCCACGAGGCTCTCAGGTCCTAGATGATCATGTTCACCACTCCAGCCGGATGTCTAGCTTGTATTGCTTCCAATATGGTTAAATTTCGTCTGCTTAGCTTACACATTATACCTTTGAATATGACATGCCTTTCTATTTTTGGTACATACTAGTACATATGTGTATTAACCATGTTCTTACATCAAACTAATGTTCTTGTGTATCCCTCATCAATCACTTATGACGAGGCAGGCAGGCAAGGGGACTACTCCTCATTTAAAGAATGCAGCGTCAGCCTCCCGACATGATTCTCAAGAAAAGAAATGCTAGATGAAGATAGTGAACATAGCTCTGTAGTTGATTACAGCATTTCCCCTACACTAGCATCGCAGTTGCTTGCTCTAACTTGGCAGCGTGATATGTGGTTGCATGTTGCATATGGTGTCTAGATTGTAATTCTTCCAATCTGGTTAAACTTCATGTGCTAGTCTCGCTTAGCTTATACTCTGTAAATGTGACATTATACTGTTAATGTGACATGCCTTCCTGTATTTAGTACATAGTACATCTGTCTATTAAGCATGTCCTTACATAAAACTATTGTTTTTGTATCCCGCATCAACCAATATGACGAGAGACACCTTTAGTATATGCAGTGTGATATTAGTTGCATCTTTCATATGATTTATAGCATGCTACCGCTTCTAATTTGTTGAAATTCCATTTATGATGGGACGCTTTTAACTTGGCAGAGTCATATTGCTTGCATCTTTCATGTGGTGTCTAGCTTGCATTGCTTCTTATTTGCTGGAATGGTTTCTTCTTAGTTTACACAAACAGTTGTGAACATGCCATGCCGTCCTGTTTTTCGTACATATTCCATCCTGGTATCATGTGTTTGCCTTACATCAAAGTAGTGATTGTCAGTATCATGCATGAATGAGTTCTGAAGAGAGAATTTTATTGCCTTTTCTTGTCGGTTTTAATTGACAATTCAAAATCAATAAAGCGGAAGGAAGTTAGCAAGGCATCGGATAAAGGTGCTCCTTCCAAATGTAGGGCCTCTACAGTTTCTATTCCTCCACACCCCCAAGATGATTTCCAAGACAACACATGCATAGACACTCAACGAAGTTGTGTTTATGATGAGCACGTCTCCCCTAGTGCAGCATCACTGGTGCTCCCTCTAACTTGGCACTGTTATATGTGGTTGCATGTTATGTGTGATGTCTAGCTTGTATTGCTTCTAATTTTGTTAAATTCCATCTGCTTACTTTACACATTATACTTGAATAAGACACTTGTTCCTGTTTCTAGAACATACAATATCTGTCTATCACACCATGTTCTTACATCAAATTAGTACTGTTGTGTAACCTGCAACAATCACTTATCATAAGACATGTTTGACTTCGGAGTGTGATATAGGTTACATCTCACATTCTTTTCTAGCTTGTACTACTAATTTGTTGAAATGGCACTTATGACGAGACAATTTTAACTTGGTAGAGTGATATTCATTGCATCTTTCATATGAAATCTAGCTTTCATTGCTTCTAATTTGTTGAAATGCCTTCTCCTTAGTTTACACATCATAAGCTGTGAATATGCAATGGCACTAATGACGAGAGACCTCTAACATGGTAGTGTGATGTTGTTTGCATCTTGCATATGATTTATTTCTTATACTTCTTCACATTTGTTTAAACGCCATTTATGTTGAGACACTGTTAACTTGGCAGAGCGATATTTGTAGCATCTTTCATATGGTGTCTACCTTCCATTGCATTGCTTCTAATTTGGTGAAATGTTTTCTTCTTAGTTTACACATCATAGTTCTGGTTATCTCTTACGTCCTATTTTTCATACATATTACATCCTCCTATCATGTGGTTGTCTAAGATCAAAGTTCAGTTCGTCTGCATCACGCATCAATTTGTTCTGAAGAATTAAATTGTTATTCGTTTTTCTTGTCGGCTTGACTTAACATGGCATAGAGAAAGAGGAAGAAACACAGAATGGCAGGGAATGAGAAGCGGATGAATCCTGCAGATTCTGTTGGTACTGATGGTGCAATAGAAGGTGAAAGTCCAGCGGAAAATTCTACAAACACGGCATCCCATGCTACACGAGCTGCAAAAAAGCCAAACAGAAACAAATAGCTGCCACCAAACAAGCAGAGACAGCCCAAGTTCTTGCAACACTTACCGAGTACTATCACCTGCACGACATACTCGTAAGGCCAATCGAGCTAGCGGCACGTTCCCAAGCTCCCTTGCCACGACACTACTTCCCAAGCACTCTTGACACAAGACGAGTTGGCAATATCAGATGAACCTTGTGAGCTTCAACAACAAGAAGGTAGTTGCTTTGGAGTCAAGTTACGATTGCATGCTTCTTTATATGTAGTCTCACAGTTTGATGTACACTAACACTTCCTATGTTCGTTGTTGGACTAGCACCTAGGCGCAAGAGGAAACAAATATCAGGGATAATGCTCGATAGGTTAACTAAATCTGGAGGAGGAAGAATGGAGATCCGTTTTGAGGCAGGTTTAAAAAGGCCACGTGATGCTACAGAGTCAGCCAAGTTAGTATCAGTGGCAGCGGTTGCCGTTAGGTGTCATGTACGTATCCTCCCAACATGGATTCAAAGACAGGAGCGACAAAGACGAAACCAGTTCAACACCTTCCTCGACCATTTATCTATAAGTATGGTTATGTATGGAAACTAGTAATATCGTCTTGCTCTGTCCCATACTTTCTAGGTTGTCGATAATGAAACTCCCATAATTTTCAACGAGATGAGGTTCAAGTTGGATAGCCAAGATGTCGCAAACTGACAAGCTTGCACCCATGTTTTCAAGTTCTTTCTGCGACGATGTCGGCATAACTTGAGGAAAACTCACTTTGAAGGCAAGGCTAACAAGTGAACTTTCCCAAACATCTCCGATGGAAAATATATCGGATGAAGACCGGAGGGGCTTGTTAAACACCGGTCCGATCCAAGTATCAGGTACATTATATATATGTGATCGGATCACATGTTGAAGTCCTATTGACGCATGTGCCACACAAATCTATCTTCTTGTAGGTGAACTGTTCAAAGAACAAGGCCAACCGTACGAAAGTGAAATTCCAACAGACGACAGGATCTCGTAGCTATATTGCACACTGCGAGGCTCTTGTAATTAGCTATTGTTTCACTCTTTTCGTTGTACCATATTATCAGATCTATATTGACTTGTTCGAATGCGGAGGAAAGCCCGCAAGGACCAAAAAGTACCTGAACCAAATGTTGTGGAAATCTTCAAGGACTGTCACACCAGCAAGACGAAGGGCATGACTACACCAGTCAAAGCCGCTGTTGTAAGTCCTTAATCCTCATGCCTTTTAACTACTACTTACTCTGACTTGTACCTTGAACTGCATGGTTTGCAGCCAATGTCTATTACTCTTTTCAATTTTATACACAATTGTCTTAGCGTATCGTTGCACCTTACAAGGTTTAAAAGGGAGGAGTGATGTTCCTTTGATCTTGACCCGTAGTCTAGTTCCGTGCTGGACTTGCCCACACAACGTTACAATTGCCTGTTTGTCTGTTCTCAGTTGTTTTGTGATATGAATGATGTCATACTATGGTTACCGTGTTATAAACTTCGTCTCTTTATCCTTAGCCCTCAATACCATGTGAAGAAATAGACAATACATTAGCGATGGTACATGGTCATATGTTTGGAACCTGGTTTTATTATGTACTTTGCAATAAAATACAACTAATATTTTACATGGGTTCACCAGAATAAGTTACGTATATAGACCAAAGCTATCTTGTTTGGTTTTTACGCCTCCTTAATATCTTACATTACGGTACTACTAATGTAAAACCTCAACTTTTCAGCGAGCTATGGAAGGTGGCGAGGCAACTATAACCGCAATGTCAGCTCTTGCTGCAGTGGGTCAGTACATGTCCACTAACAGTGCCAAAAGCACGTTCCTACGTAATACTGGGTTGGTTGTTAAGGAAATATCATCCAAACTGCCTCATGATCAAGATATGCAAGCTCAAAGCAATGTTGTATCTGCGCTCCAGACACAAGAGTCCATTCCCTAACAGAGGCCCTTTGTCAAACAAGGAGAAACATTGCTCAATGTCGTCAAGATATGCATGGTTTTGAAACCAGACTATCAGACATTTGCTATGTTGTTCAGGAGCCTAGGGGAAATGAAGGCGAGGGTTATGGTGCTCCATCAGACAATACAGCATGAAAATGTAACAGTCGGGTCAAATGAACCGAGCTTCTGAACTTCTGGTGGTGCATTTATCTACTAGACTGTTAAGTTTTATGCCAACCTTCCTTTTGTTATATAGTTGTAATTTGTTTTGGTGCGATACAAAATTTATTCTTAACGTGCAGCCACCAATTTGAAGAAAACAGCAAGCCATTTTTGTATAGTGTAGGGTGCTCCCTATATTTGCACTGGTGGCGATCTTTGATGCCGAGTGGATGTAATCTGTGCAATCGCCTTAATAGCCTAGCGTTAGTTTCGGCCTTATTTATTTCCTATTCTTCTTTTTCCTTGGTTTGCTAGTGGCCGCAACTACCCATGGGCCATATACGGGCCGTAGGATCCATGGGTCTCCTACGGGCCGTCAATAAATGGGCCTGTAATCGATGGGCCTCGAGCCATCAATAAATGGGCCTGTAATCGGTGGGCCTCGGGTCGTCGAATAAATGGGTCTACATGGGCCGTAATCGGGCGTAACTGGTATCGGCCTAGCACGGTAACGGGCCGTTAACGGGCCGTAGGACTGCAAAAGCTTAATTCTGTCACAGGCATAACGGGTCGTTAATGGGCCATAATATAGGACGGGCTGGCCAGAAATGGGCCGACTCTTGCCATGGGCCAAATTTGGCCCATTAGGGTAACAGCCGATGTGGGCCGACTCTTGCCATGGGCCGAATTTGGCCCATTTGGGGAACATGCCAGTAACGGGCCGACTCTTGCCATAGGCCGAATTTGTCCCATTAGGGGAACAGGCCAGTAACGGGCCGGAAGTAATCGAGGGCCAAAAATGAGCCCAAGAACGTATGGGCTGTCAATAGGCCGAAAGCTAACACGGGCTGGAAACGGCCCATGTAAATCATGGCCCATTAACGGGTACAACGAAAATTACTGTTCATTATGGGCTAGAGTCACCGTGGGCCTGTAAAGGGCCGAAAGATACGAAGGCCTCATATAGTCCGAAAGACGTCATGGGCCATACATGGGCCGAAAGTGAAATGGGCTGGTGTTATATTCGATGGCCCACATGACGTTGTTGGGCCGATTTCCTTTAGTGCCTAACGGGCCGTAAAATGGGCTATTTGCGAAGAGACCGTTAACAGGCTTTTCATGGGCCAGCCCGTTAACTTTTGACCAAGCCAAATGGGCGGCTTTGTAAGCTAAATGGGCGATGGTGGGCCGTGGCACGCGTGTCGACATATCGACGCGCCTATCTCGACCCAGCGAGCGGTGACACGTGTTTCGTCCGCCAATAAGAATTTTACACGTGGAAATTTCCCATTGGTCGGGGCTGTTAACGGGTTATCGGATCCAAAACCCGACCCGATAGCTTAACGGCATTCCGTTACGGTGGATGCCACGTGTCGGTCACCCTTGACGAAAGCACTTCTGTGACGCGCGATTTATCGTCATGGGAGTGGACACTTCCATGATGATAATTTTGGTAATGTCATGGAACACTTGTACGACAACACAGGTATGACTATCTTGATTCTGTCATAAATTTGTCATGGATGTACATGCATGACAAAAAACGCGACCTACTTTGACAAACACGTATCATCACGGAAGTGTATTTTTTTGTAGTGCGTGCAAGAAAACGGAGTCCGGAGGGCACACGAGGTAGGGGGCGCGCCCAGGGGGGTAGGGCGCGCCCTCCACCCTCGTGGAGGCCTCGTGTCCTTCCCGGACTGCTACTTATTTTTCTATTTTTCTAAATATTCCAAAACGGAGAAATATTGCCTTAAAAATTGTTTTGGAGTCGGTTTACTTACCGCATTACATACCTATTCCTTTTCGAGTCCGAAAAGGTCCGGAAAGTGTCCCTTATGTATTCCTTCGGGTTACGGTTTCAATAATATTGGTTTCAACATTTATGGGATTACACGAGATATAATGTTTGATTCTTTGACCGTTTACCACCTTGGATTTGTGCCTTGAAGTTGTTGATTTTTATGGCACCAGAACGATATACCTCCTCGATAATGTAGGGACCTTCCCATTTAGAGAGAAGTTTTCCTGCAAAAAATCTTAAACGAGAGTTGTATAGCAATACATAATCACCCACATTAAACTCACGCCTTTGTATCCTTTTGTCATGCCATGTTTTAACTTTTTCTTTAAATAACTTGGCATTGTCATAAGCTTGGGTTCTCCATTCATCAAGTGAGCTAATATCAAATAACCTTTTCTCACCGGCAAGTTCGAAATCAAAGTTGAGCTCTTTAATAGCCCAATATGCCTTATGTTCTAGTTCGAGAGGTAAGTGACATGCTTTTCCATAAACCATTTTAAACGGATACATACCCATAGGATTCTTATATGCAGTTCTATAGGCCCATAATGCATCATCAAGTTTCTTGGACCAATTCTTTCTAGACCTATTAACTGTCTTTTGCAAAATTAATTTGAGCTCTCTATTACTCAATTCTACTTGACCACTAGACGGCGGGTGATATGGAGATGCAATCCTATTATTAACATCATATTTAGCAAGCATTTTACGGAAGGCACCATGAATAAAGTGTGAACCACCATCAGTCATTAAATATCTAGGGACTCCAAACCTCGGAAAAATAACTTCCTTACGCATTTTAATAGAAGTGTTATGATCAGGACTACTAGTTGGTATAGCTTCTACCCACTTAGTAAAATAATCAACATCAACTAAAATATGTGTGTATCCATTAGAGGAAGGAAAGGGTCCCATATAATCAAAGCCCCAAACATCAAATGGTTCAATAACAAGTGAATAATTCATAGGCATTTCTTGACGTCTACTAATATTACCAATTCTTTGACATTCATCACAAGACAAGACAAACTTACGGGCATCCTTGAAGAGAGTGGGCCAATAAAAAACGGATTGCAATACCTTATGTGTAGTTCTATCTCCAGCGTGGTGTCCTCCATAAGCTTCGGAGTGACACTTGCTTAGGATCTGTTCATGTTCATGCTCAGGTACACAATGTCTAATAACACCATCCACTCCTTCTTTATAAAGATGTGGGTCATCCCAAAAGTAATGTCGCAAATCATAGAAAAACTTTTTCTTTTGCTGGTATGTGAAGCTAGGTGGTATAAATTTAGCAACAATATAATTAGCATAATCAGCATACCATGGAGTGCTACGAGAAGTGCTTATGACATTTAATTGTTCATCGGAAAGCTATCATCAATAGGTAGTGGGTCGTCAAGAACGTTCTCTAACCTAGATAAGTTATGCGCAGAACGGGGTTCTCAGCTCCTTTTCTGTCAACAATATGCAAATCAAATTCTTGCAGCAAGAGAACCCATCTAATAAGTCTTGGTTTAGCATCTTTCTTTTCCATAAGATATTTAATAGCAGCATGATCGGTGTGAATAGTTACTTTAGAATCAACAATATAGGGTCTGAATTTATCACAAGAAAATACAACTGCTAAAAGTTCCTTGTCGGTAGTAGCATAATTTCTTTGAGCATTGTCTAGAGTCTTACTAGCATAATGGATAACATTTAATTTCTTATCAACACTTTGCCCTAGAACAGCACCTACAAAGATAATCACTAGCATCACACATAATTTCAAAGGGTAAATTCCAATCAGGTGGCTGAACAACAGGTGCAGAGACTAATGCTTTCTTAAGTATTTCAAATGCTTCTACACAATCATAATCAAAGACAAATGGTACATCTTTTTGTAATAAATTAGTCAGAGGCCGAGAAATTTTTGAGAAGTCCTTAATGAACCTCCTATAAAATCCGGCGTGACCAAGGAAACTTCTTATACCTTTGATGTCCTTGGGACATGGCATCTTTTCAATAGCATCAACCTTGGCTTTATCAACTTCGATACCTCTTTCAGAAACTTTGTGCCCCAAGGCAATTTCTTCATTAACCATAAAGTGGCACTTTTCCCAATTCAAGACAAGATTAGTTTCTTCAAATCTCTGCAAAACTCGATCAAGATTGCTCAAGCAATCATCAAAAGAGGAACCATAGACAGAAAGTCGTCCATGAAAACCTCACAAATCTTTTCACAAAAATCAGAGAATATAGCCATCATGCATCTTTGGAAGGTAGAAGGTGCATTACATAGGCCAAAAGGCATACGTCTATAAGCAAAAGTACCAAAAGGGCATGTAAAAGTAGTCTTTGATTGATCTTTAGCCGACACAGGTATTTGAGAGAAACCAGAATAACCATCTAGAAAGCAATAATGTGTATGTTTGCATAATCTTTCTAGCATTTGATCAATAAAATATAAGGGGTAATGATCTTTCTTAGTAGCTTTATTTAATTTGCGGAAATCAATTACCTTCCTATAACCTGTGATAATTCTTTGCGGAATCAATTCATCTTTATCATTGGGGACAACAGTAATACCTCCCTTCTTAGGAACACAATGGACATGACTTACCCACTGACTATCAGCAACGGGATAATTATACCTGCCTCCAGAAGCTTGAGTATTTCTTTTCTTACCACTTCTTTCATTTTAGGATTCAAACGTTGTTGAGGATCACGAACTGGTTTGGCATCCGCTTCCAAATTTATTTTATGTTGACATAGAGTGGGACTAATGCCCTTAAGATCATCAAGAGTATATCCAATAGCGGCACGGTGCTTCTTGAGTTTTCAATAATCTTTCTTCTTCATGCTCTGAAAGGTTAGCACTAATAATAACAGGATATATTTTCTTTTCATCAAGATAAGCATATTTAAGATTATCAGGCAACGGTTTAAGCTCAAACACGGGATCACCCTTGGGTGGAGGAGGATCCCCTAGGATTTCAAGAGGCAAATTGTGTTGCAGAATAGGTTCTTGTTTAAAGAATACTTCATCTATTTCCCTTCTTTCATTCATGAACATCTCATTTTCATGGTCTAGCAAATAGTGTTCTAAAGGATCACTAGGAGGTACGGAAATAGAAGCAAGACCAATAATTTCATCCTTACTAGGCAATTCTTCCTCACGATGTTGTTTACTAAATTTAGAGAAATTAAACTCATGAGCCATATCATCCAAGCCAATAGTAACAACATTCTTTTTGCAATCTATCCTAGCATTAATAGTATTCAAGAAGGGTCTACCAAATATAATGGGAGAAAAGCTATCTTGTGGGGAACCAAGAACAAGAAAATCAGCAGGATATTTAGTTTTCCCACACAAGACTTCAACATCTCTAACAATTCCCTGCTATGTATATAGTATCTCTATTGGCAAGTTTAATTGTAACATCAATATCTTCTAACTCAAAGGGTGCGATATCATGCATAATTTCTTTGTATAAGTCAATGGGTATAATGCTAGCACTAGCACCCATATCACATAAGCCATGATAACAATGATCTCCTATTTTAACAGAAATAACAGGCATGCCTACCACAGGTCTATGTTTATCTTTAGCAGACGGTTTAGCAATTCTAGCAGTTTCACCACAGAATTGAATAACATGCCCATCAATATTATCAGACAAGAGATCTTTAACAATAGCAATATTAGGTTCTACTTTAACTTGCTCAGGAGGTGTATAAGTTCTAATATTGCTTTTACGAACAACAGTTGAAGCTTTAGCATGATCCTTTACTCTAACAGGGAAGGGTGGTTTCTCAACATAAGAGGTAGGAACAATAGGATCATTAAAAGTGACAGTCTTTTCTTCAACTTTAATAGGTGCAGCTACTTTTACTTCTATGGGAGGATGATATTTAAACCACTTCTCCTTAGGGAGATCAACATAAGTAGCAAAAGATTCACAGAAAGAAGCTACTATCTTAGAGTCAAGTCCATATTTAGTGCTAAAATTACGGAAAATATCGGTATCCATAAAAGATTTAACAAAATAAAACTTAGGTGTCATACCTGACTCCTTACCTTCGTCGAGGTCCCAATCTTCAGAGTTGCGTTTAATTCTATCCAATAAATTCAATTTAAATTCAATAGTCTTCATCATAAAAGTGCCAGCACAAGAAGTATCGATCATGGTGCGATTGTTATCAGAAAGCCGAGCATAAAAACTCTGAATAATTATTTCTCTTGAGATCTCATGATTGGGGCATGAATATAACATTGATTTAAGCCTCCCCAAGCTTGAGCGATGCTTTCTCCTTCATGAGGCCAAAATTATATATATAATTGCAATCACGATGAACAAGATGCATAGGGTAATACGTTTGATGAAATTCCAATTTCAATCTTTTAGAGTTCCATGATCTTGTATCATCACATAGCCTATACCATGTCAATGCGTCTTCCTTCAAACATAAAGGAAAGACCTTCTTATTAACAACATCATCGGGTATACCTGCAAGCTTAAATAATCCACAAACTTCATCCACATAGAGTAGATGTTCATCAGGATGCTTTGTTCCATCTCTTGTAAAAGTATTAGCCAGCAGTTTTCCCATCATACCCGAAGGAACTTCAAAGGGAGTTTCATTTTCAATAGGTTCAGTAGGTTGAGGAGAAACTCTTTGCTCTCATCGGACGGGTGAAGATACCCGAACAAGCCCCTCGGAGAATTACTTTCCATAGTAACAAGTGATGTAAAATTCAGCACACTATATAAATTTTTCCTTACCAAATTCCACTTACCAAAGGCGCTACACTCCCGGCAATGGCGCCGTAAAAGAGTCTTGATGACCCACAAGTATAGGGGATCTATCGTAGTCCTTTCGATAAGTAAGAGTGTCGAACCCAATGAGGAGCGAAGGAAATGATAAGCGGTTTTCAGCAAGGTATTCTCTGCAAGCATCAAACAAGTGGTAACAGATAGTTTTGTGATAAGGTAAATTGTAACGAGCAACAAGTAACAAAAAGTAAATAAGGTGCAACAAGGTGGCCCAATCCTTTTGTAGCAAAGTACAAGCCGGAACAAACTCTTATAATAGGAAAAGCGCCTCGAGGACACATGGGAATATCGTCAAGCTAGTTTTCATCACGTTCATATGATTCGCGTCAGTACTTTGATAATTTGATATGTGGGTGGACCGGTGCTTGGGTGCTGTTCTTACTTGAACAAACATCCCACTTATGATTAACCTCTATTGCAAGCATCCGCAGCTACAACAAAAGTATTAAGGTAAACCTAACCATAGCATGAAACAAGTGGATCCAAATCAGCCCTTACGAAGCAACGCATAAACTAGGGTTTAAGCTTCATCACTCTAGCAACCCATCATCTACTTATTACTTCCCAATGCCTTCCTCTAGGCCCAAATAATGGTGAAGTATTATGTAGTCGACGTTCACATAACACCACTAGAGGCTAGACAACATACATCTTATCAAAATATCAAACGAATACCAAATTCACATGACTACTAATAGCAAGACTTCTCCCTTGTCCTCATGAACAAATGTAACTACTCACAAAGCATATTCATGTTCTTAATCAGAGGGGTAATAATATGCATAAAGGATCTGAACATATGATCTTCCACCAAATAAACCAACTAGCATCAACTACAAGGAGTAATCAACACTACTAGCAACCTACTAGCACCAATCCCGTACTTGAAGACAAGAATTGGATACAAGAGATGAACTAGGGTTTGGAGATGAGATGGTGATGGTGAAGATGTAGATGGAGATTGCCCTCTCACGATGAGAGGAGCGTTGGTGATGATGATGGTGATGATTTACCCCTCCCGGAGGGAAGTGTCCCCGGCAGAACAGCTCCGCCGGAGCCCTAGATTGGTTCCGCCAAGGTTCCGCCTCGTGGCGTGAGTCTCGGCCCCGAAAGGTTGCCTCTGGTTTTTCTCATCGAAAGACTTCATATAGGAGAAGATGGGCATCGAGAGCCACCAGGGGCCCACAAGGTAGGGGCGCGCCTGTGGGGGCGCCCCACCCTCGTGAGCAGTGGTGTGGGCCCCCGGCCTTCATCTTTGGCGACAATTTTTCTTTATTTATTTCAAGATGTTCTGGAGTTTCAGGACTTTTGGAGTTGCAGAATAGGTCTCCAATATTTGCTCCTTTTCCAGCCGAATTCCACCGGCATTCTCACTCTTCATGTAAACCTTGTAAAATAAGAGAGAATAGCCATAAGTATTGTGACATAACGTGAAATAATAGCCCATAATGCGATAAATATCGATATAAAAGCATGATGCAAAATGGACGTATCACCCACGTATTTAATCACCTCGTGAGTTCTTCTCAGATACATAATGCCATTGTTAAATTGTATCCTCTCCTTTGGTCAACCATGCTCTACCTTTGAACTTGTGTTAGTTACTCTTTAATTTGTGGTATATGTTCCTAAGATGCCCCGATGGGTTGAACCTATGCCTATTCTAATCTGTATGAACCTAGAAACTCCTACGGGTCATACTCTACTGGTGTTATGCCAGATAAAATTTCAACACTACAACTTCGTCGAAAGTGAGAAGTGAATGGAAGGTTATGCATTGAAGAAGTGGGAGTCGACCTTGAACCCTTGTGTTCATGCCCATGGACCCGATGTAGAACTTATCCTGGAAGCTGCTCATAAAAATAATTATTTCTTTGGTACAAGCTCATCTTGTATCTATGAATTGATCCTTTGCAATCCTGGTTTCGACCATATTTCCTCCTTGATTCCATTTACCGGATAAGTTAATATACTTATCCTCTGAAAATCATCCCCCCCGTACAACCTCTACTCCGATTTACCTTCCGGCATTACACCTAGTACCTGATATTGGGAAGTTTTGTACCCCATCACATCATTCCTAGCCTGATCGGCTATATTTTTATCGTGATAAATTTTAACTGTGCCACCTGATCCTTCTTCCCGGAGCACAATTTTTGACGATGAGCTAAGCCTACATTGATCTTCCTCGTCATATAATTTTTTCCTTGAACAAGAAGCTTGATTTCAAGTTTGTGTCGTATCCGTGGTTCCAATAGCCTTCGCTTCATCATTCCTTTTGCTTGATGTCATTGCTGCTTGATGGTATCTTCATAGAGTCTCTCAACAAAATTTTCCGTGATCATCCTCAACACTTTGGCTTCTTCAGAGATGTTAATTGAATTCATGGCTAGAAATACCATCCCTGCCCCTCGATGATTGGTGGTACCATCGACGACATCCTTGACTTCCTGCCAACATAGACCTGGTCGTGTTTGGTTATTCCTTACATTCCGAGGTAATCTTGGAAGTGTTCCTTTGTATCTTTTGTGGTCTTCAGATCCAACTCTTACCCGAAACACCATGTTATTGCTACCTCGAAGCATGACTATGGTACTCCGTATATCAACAAGAACATTGGCAGCGCAATGCTGAATGTTTCTTGATTTATTATTCAAACACCATGGTGTGGGTAATATCACGATTCTTCCCTCTCCCCTTTGTCTAAATACTTTTGAACTTGTTGTCCTATCATGTATATCAAGCTCTGACTTTCCTTGGGAAGGATATACTCCCAATTCTTGTGTGTAAACACATTTTTCTCTCCATTGTTCTGATTAATCCGATAATTTCATGTTCCTTTCCATTGGGTTGTTTTACCTTCTAGTGATCTATATGATATAAGCAGAAATAATTCCCTGCTTAAAAAAAACACCACGATGTACAACCTTGTCAGTGAGACCCTGTTACTATTGTTGATGACATTCCGGTAACCACCGATGGCTGCGAACTTTGCATATTGGTCCGCCTCACCTTGCGTGCAGGAAAATGGTTCTCTTCATCCCTCGCCCTTGGTACCGACGTTGTTGCCAACATAACTGACATGCTATCCTCTTACAGGCCTTGCTACCATGACCGTGCAATATGTCAATGTCCTTCCTACTTTTGAACCACATGGTGGGCCCATAACCCACGATTCCACAGGATCGAAACCTGACTCTCCTGTACACCATGTTGCCAAAGATATTCCTCGCTCTTGGCTCCGTAAGTAATTCATGAGCCACCTTCCTAGTGATCTATTCTAGTATCAGACGCAATAATTTTTGTTGTTGTTGTTTCTCTGGACCCCTTTTCACCTTTTGATTAGGCATCGAATGATTGCCTGCCCATTAAAACTTCTCATGGTACCCTCATACTTTGCTCTCGACGTTTTATTTAAGTTCAACTCGAGAGATACTTCCACCTCATTCCTTGATTTGTTCACCAGATAATTAACCCTATAAGGGTCAGTTCTCCCGAAGTTACTCTTTACTTCCCCACTTAAATCTCGGGACGAGATTTCTTGTAGTGGAGGAGATTTGTAACACCCCCAGTGTCATGCTACAAGAACCTCTCGTGATTAAGCTAATCATTTACCCAAACAGTGCTTAATCACCTTTGTCCAATATCACATTTGAAATTCCAGTCAATTCAAATTCAAGTGAAGTTTGAAGTTGATCAAAAGTTGCCGGAAAAATGTTTATCATCTGTCAAAAATTCCATAACAATTATTTGTTAAGGAACACAACATCACTTTGGTGCAAATATGAACATTAGCAATTATAAGAGCACCAATTCAGCATTTTTAAATGCTATCCTATTTATGAAATATACCAAATGAATTCCTCTGGTCTCCAAAATAATTGTGGCACTGTCTATGATCACCAGGGATTTAATGGGACACCTCCCAAATTTTTGCTAAGTGAAATAGTTGGCCAAATAATTCCCTTTCTCTCTCTGTAAATAAAAAAGGAAATAGAAAAGGGCCTAGCTACTACTGTGCACTTGTAGCCCATTGCTACAGTGCACAACCCAGCCCACTCCCCCCTGCGGTCGTCCCCTTCCCCTGTTCACCCGACCGAGGCGTGCGCCCGCGCGGTCGCCGCCCGACCGCCTCGCCACCCCGCTGCTTGCGCCGAGGGGATAAGACCGAGCCTCCTGGCCTTGTCAGCTTCCCATTCACCCCGCTCTCCTCCCAGATCTCCGCCTCTCCCTCTCCCCTCAGATCCACCTCGCTCTCCGCAATGGCCGAGCGCCTTCCTCGCCGCCGCTCGCAGTAGACGCGACCACCGTCGTCCGTTTGTCGCCCCGGCAAGTCCTACAACTCCGCCGTGGTCCTCTGCTTCCACTACGCCGCTGGATCGAGCCACGGACCCCCCCCCCTCGCGTCGCCGCATTCTTCTTCTTCTCTGGCTCGGCCACTGCGTCGTGCCCCGCCTTGATCCACGCCGGGTCCTCCCGAGCCTTCCGCCTGCACCCCACGCTCCCCCGGTGAGCCTCTGCACCCGAGGCGCCCTCCCCTGCCTCCTCTAATCGCCGGTAGCGCCCGTTCCACGCTCACCCGAACGCGCCGCCACCTGGCCTTGTCGCCGGCATGGCCACGGTGGCCTTTTGGTCCCGTGCGTGCCACCGTTCCACTTCTCGCATCGAGTAGGCATCGTAGGAACCTCGCGCAGCTCACTTTGCGCCCCGTAGCACCGTTCCCGTACCTCGCCCGGAGAACCTCGTCGCCGATGAGCTCGATGCGCCCAGCTTCGGCCACCGCAGCCTCCGCCACCGTCACATATCGATCCGCCGTCGTCTTGCCGTTCGAACAAGACCAGCCACAGCCCCGGAGATGCCCTGTGGGCGAAACCCGAAGCTCACACGTGCCTCGCCACCGCGTGAGAGCTCGCCGGGGCGGCTTCGGCGCCAGCGCTGACCTGGCCTGGGCGGGGCCCACCCCTGGGTCACTGCCTGTGGGCCTAAGGGCCCCAACTGGCCAAGTTGACCTGGTCAACTATGCTGACTGGGCAGGCCCCAGCCACTGACGTGCGGGCCCCACCGCTTAAATAACTAATTAAAATGGTTTTATAATTAAAAGTAATTAGTTTAGCTATTTAGTCACTGACATGTGGGGCCGAACTGCTAATTAACCCCGGTTCAATTAAAATAACTCGCTGTTAGCCCTCTGTCTATAACATATGGGACCCACTAGTCAGTTTGACCAGTCAGCGGGTCTGTTGACCTGCTGATGTCATGCTGACACTCTGCTGATGTCATAATTCCTTTTCTGTTAATATTTATAATTCCAGAAAATGTTTAAACTTTGGATATTCTTAGAAATTAAACCGTAGCTCGGATGAAAAAGTTTTATACATGAAAGTTGCTCAGAACGACGAGACGAATCCGAACATGGAACATTCCCCCTCCGGTCATCTGTCTGACACAGGTCCGGAACCGGGATTACATTCCCGGTTGATTTCCCCCTTCACCTATATCGTGTAGCCATGCGTTAAGTCACACCCGGCACAACATATTGCCACGTTATGCTTTGTGGTGCTATGTTTACTTTATATTTACTGTTTCTTCCCCCTCTTCTCTCCTCAGAGACCCGAGATCGATGTCATGCTTGTGATCGACTACGCCGACAACGAATTCTCCTTGCCAGAGGCGACCAGCAAGCCCCCTTGATCATCCCGATATCGCCCATTCCATTCTCTCATGCTTGCATTAGATTTTGCTACTGTAATTGTTTGCTCTATTCTGATGCATAGCCTGCTTTTGTATCTGTTGTTGTACCTTACCTGTTTGTCCTAAACTGCTTAGTATAGGTTGGTTAGTGATCCATAAGTGACCCCCACCTTGTCCTTGTTGCCCCTGCTTCATCATTGAAGACCCGATCAACGGGATCGAAGACCAGGCCCCGGCACCGCACATCACTTTCCCCTTAGTTGCTCGACACTACTGGGTTACTATCGAGCGCCGAGGGTGAGACCTCTTCAAAGACTTCCGATGTTAACTTTGTAGTGTAGCTATTATTCGGTCGTGGTCATCGAGGGTGATTTCCTCCTTAACCACTTCCGATACGGCTCTGTCGTGCAACCCCTCAAGTGTGAACCTCGAGGGTGGATCCTCTTACGTTCACCTTGATGATTACATCGAGTGGAATTCACCAGGGGTGATTCCTCGGGTTTTCCCCTTAATGTTTGGACACACGGATACTTGGACTTTATAGCTGTTGCTTGGAAAGGCGGGTCGACCCTGAGGGGTACCCGCGAGTGATGTGGAGCCGGGTTGACCTGGAAGGTGCCCGCGAGATAATTACGAGGCGTGGCCGGACATTCCTAGCCCTTGCCGCAAGTCCTCGAGATGGGGCAACGGGGTCACATCTTTCGTGAGTATCTGCTTGTTACCGCGCGTTCCCAATCCACTACGATTTGGATATTTGATCCGAGGGGCCTCTGGCCTGATAGGACTAACCATCACGTGGGCATAGTATGGGCGTTCTGCGTCGTATGCATCAGCTGAAGCTTAATAGACGTCAGCGACTGAGCGGCGCGTGCCGGATTGGACAGCATAAGCGCCTGCCTTGTTGAAGGAGGTAGCTAGGTCTCCTCACCGGCCGCGTTCGCAACCTGCAGGAGTTTCTGGGGAGATGGCCCATGACCCCTGGGGCATAGGTTTAGTCCGGCGTGCTGGCCTCTCTATTAATCCTAGGTCTGGTTGCGGCGTATTGTTTGGCCAAGGCCGGGCATGACCCAGGAAAGTGTGTCCAGCCGGAGTTAATCGAGCGTGGTGGGTAAGTTGGTGCACCCCTCCAGGGAACAAAACATCTATCGATAGCCTGTCCTACGGTAACGGACACTTGGAGTTGTATCCCGATCGATACAACTAGAACTGGATACTTGTGATGAGAACTGGATGGTAATGAGAATTGGATTGTGATGATAACTGAATAGTATGGCTCTGGGGTTGCTTTCTCGCAGGGTGTCGAGAAAGGATCTCTGGCCGAGGTTGATAACACTACTACTACTTTAGTTATGCTACTCTACTCCCTCCCGTTGCTGCAAGATGGTGGTTTCCAGAAGATGCTAGTCTTCGATAGGACTAGGCCTTCTCTCTATTCTGGCATTTCTACAGCCCAGTCCACATATACAGCCTTCCTTTGATAATGTTGCATATGTAGTGTAGATCCTTGCTTGCGAGTACTTTGGATGAGTACTCACGGTTGCCTTGCTCCCCTTTTTCCCCTTTCTTCTTCTTTCCGGTTGATGCAACCAGATGTCGGAGCCCAGGAGCCAGATGCCACCGTCGATGCCTACTACTACGTGGAGACCGCCGACGACCAGGAGTAGTTATGAGGCTCCCAGGCAGGAGGCCTTGCCTTTTCGATCGTTGTTGCTTTTGTGCTAGCCTTCTTAAGGCAAACTTGTCTAACTCATGTATGTACTCAGATATTCTTTCTTTCGCTGACTCTTGTGTTTTCGAGCTTATGTTTTCGAGCCCTCGAGGCCCCTGGCTTGTAATACAAAGCTAGTATTATTTTAATTTGTGTCTAGAGTTGTGTTGTGATATCTTCCCGTGAGTCCTTGATCTTGATCGTACACATTTGCGTGCATGATTAGTGTACGATTGAATCGAGGGCGTCACACTTTTTGCCATCTGCACATTCTTTGCCGTCCGCTTTGTGGAAGCGGATGGCAAAGAGGCTCTTTTCCGTCAACAGGCGGACGGCAAAGAGGTGGCAGACGGCAAATTGCCAGATTCCAGTAGTGGGAAGTTCTATAAAGAAAAATTCCCACTAGTAATATATGAAAGTGAGAAAATAGGAGAGTCTCTATCATGAAGAACATGGTGCTACTTTGAAGCACAAGTGTGGAAAAGGATAGTAACATTGTCCCTTCTCTCATTTTCTCTCATTTTTTCACATTTTTGTTGGGCTATTTGGCCTCTCTTTTTTTGGGCTTTTTTGGCCTTTTTTTATATTCCTCACATGGGACAATAATCTAATATTGATGATCACCACACTTTTATTTACTTACAACTCAATAATTACAACTCAATGTGACAACTAAAAATAATGGAACGGTGGAAGTTGCATGGCAATATATCTTGGAATGGCTATGGAAATGTCATAATAGGTAGGTATGGTGGCTGTTTTGAGGAAAGGTGTAAGGAGGGTTCAATGCACCAGAGAAAGTTGCGCGGTACTAGAGTGGCTAGCAAAAGTGGAAGGGTGAGAGTGTGTATAATCCATGAACTCAACATTAGTTATAAAGAACCCACATACTTATTGCAAAAGTTTATTAGCCCTCAAAGCAAAGTACTACTACGCATGCTCCTAGGGGTTTAGATTGGTAGGAAAAGACCATCGCTCGTCCCCGGCCGCCACTCATAAGGAAGACAATCAATAATAAATCATGCTCCAATTTCATAGCATAACGAGAGACCATACATGCATACTTCAGGAATCACAAACCTTAACACCAATATTTTTACTATTCCACAATGTACGACTAGCATGACTCTAATATCTCCATCTGTATATCTCAAAACAATTGCAAGGAATCAAACTTCTCATATATTCAATGGTCTTCATTAAAAAATTTATTATATTCCTCTTGAATACCCATCATATTAGGACTAAATTCATAACCCAAGCAAATTGCCATACTATTTATAAGACTCTCAAAATAATATAAGTGAAGCATGAGAGTTATCTGTTTCTTTAAAATATAACTACTGTTGTGCTATAAAAGATATAAGTGAAGCACTAGAGCAATCGCCTAGCTCAAAAGATATAAGTGAAGCTCAAATAGTATTCTAATAAATTCACGATTAATGCGTGTCCCTCTCAAAAAGGTGTGTCCAACAAGGATGATTGCGGCAAACTAAAAAGCAAATAAAGCATAGGCTCATATAATACATGACGCTCCAAGCAAAACACGTATCATGTGCTGAATAAAAATATAGCCTCAAGTAATTTACCAATGGATTGTAGACAAAAGAGGGGATGCCATCCGGGGCATCCCCAAACTTAGATGCTTGGTTGTCCTTGAATATTACCTTGGGGTGCCTTGGGAACCCCCAAGCTTAGGCTCTTTCCACTCCTTATTCCTTAGCCCATCGAAACTTTACCCAAAACTTGAAAACTTCACAACACAAAACTCAACAGAAAACTCGTGAGATCCATTAGTATAACAAAGCAAACCACCACTTTAGGTACTATTGTAAACTCATTCCAATTTTATATTGGTATTATATCTACTGTTCTTTAACTTCACCATGGCTCATATCCCCCGATACTACCCATAGATTCATCAAAACAAGCAAACAACACAATTAAAACAGAATCTGTCAAAAACAGAACAGTCTGTAGTAATCTGAACAATGACCATACTTTTGTAACTCTAAACATTCTAAAAAATTAGGAAAGTGTGGGAAATTTGTATATCAATCTTTTGTAAGGAAACCCAGAGCAAAAGCATGTTTCTGTGAATTTAAAAAAAATCCATAACTGGGCGCAAAAATTTCTGTTTTTTTACAGAATCAAATCAACTATCTTCCAAATCATCCCAAAGGTCTTACTTGGCACAAACACTAATTAAAAACACAAGAACACCATCATAACAGATGAAAACAAAAAAACATTGGGTTGCCTCCCAACAAGCGCTATCGTTTTACACCCCTAGGTAGGCATATTGCATAGATCTAGGTTTTGTCATCTTTGATATTCAATCCATAAGTGGCCCTCATAATAGATTTATATGGTAACTTAATTTTATTTCTTGTAAAGTGTTCCATGCCCTTCCTTAATGAAAATTGAAATCTAACGTTTCCTTCTTCCATATCAATAATTGCACCAATCATTCTAAGGAAAGGTCTACCAAAAATTATGGGGCATGTAGGATTGCAATCAATATCAAACACAATGAAATCTACGGGCACATAATTGCTATTTGCAATAATAAGAACATCATTAAATCTTCACATAGGTTTCTTAATAGTGGAATCCGCTAAGTGCAAATTTAAAAAACAATCATCAAGTTTATGGAAGCCTAGCACATCACGTAAAGGTTTTTGGAATAGTAGAAACGCTAGCACCCAAATCACATACAGCATTGCACTCATAATCTTTAATCTTAATTTTAATAGTAGGTTCGAATTCATTATATAGCTTTTTTAGGGATTGAAACTTCCAACTCAAGTTTTTTCTTCAAAACATTTCATCATAGCATCAACGATATGTTTAGTAAAAGCCTTATTTTGATTATATGCACGAGGTGAGTTAAGCATGGATTGCAACAAGGAAATACACTAAATCAAAGAACAATTATCATAATTAAAATCCTTGAAATTCGAAAGAGTGGGCACATCACTAGTTAAAGTTTTGACCTCGCGAAACCCACTTTTATCAATTTTTTCATTAAGATCACCACCCTCCAAATTATTGGGACGCCTTCTAACTAAAGTTGACTATTCTCCAGTCCCTTCTTTATCAAGTTCTATATTAGCAAACAAAGATTCCATAGGAGTCACACTAGTCACTTTAAGATCTTCATCATGATTATCACAAAAACTAGAAGAACATACTTTTTCTACCATTCTCTCTTAGCTCATATTCTAGCTTTTCTCTTCCTACTTTCATTAATAGAAATTTGAATAGATTTCAGAGACTAATTAATATCAAGCTTGGGTGCCATAGATTTAATCTTAAAGGAATCAATCTCATGAGAAATTCTATCTGTGTTTCTAGCCACATCATCAAACTTAAGCAATTTTTCTTCTATCATGGCATTGAAAATCTTATGAGAATTAATATAATATTTGATATTATTCTCAAGATTAGAGGGTATCTTGTTATAATTTTCATTAAAATTATTTTAGAAATTACCATAATTATTAGAGGAATTACTAGGAAATGGCCTAGGATTAAAATTACCTCTATAAGCGTTATTACCAAAATTGTTCCTACCGACAAAATTCACATCCATAGATTAATTATTATTCTCAATCAAAGTAGACAAGGGCATAACATTAGGATCAATAGAAGCACTCTTGCTAGCAATCAATTTCATAAGTTCATCCATCTTTCCACTCAAAGTATTAATTTCTTCAATAGCATGCACTTTTTTATTAGTAGAAGATCTTTCGATATGCCATTGAGAGTAATTTGCCGTAATATCATCTAGGATTTTAGTAGCTTCTCCTAATGTGATTTCACAAAAGTACCACCCGCGGTAGAATCTAAAAGATTTCTAGATGCAAAATTCAATCCAGCATAAAAAAATTGTATGATCATCCATAAACTTAAACCATGAGTAGGGCAATTTCTTATCATTAAATTCATCTTTTCCCATGATTGTGCAACATGTTCATGATCAAGTTGCTTAAAATTCATTATGTCGTTCCTAAGAGTGATGATCTTAGCGGGAGGAAAATACTTGGAAATAAAAGCATCCTTACACTTATTCCATGAATCGATACTATTTTTAGGCAAGGACGAAAACTAGGTTTTGGCACGATCTCGTAGGGAGAATGGAAATAGCTTATATTTAACAATATCATTATCCACATCTTTTTTATTTTGCATATCACACAATTCAACGAAAGTATTAAGATAGGATGCAGCATCTTCACTAGCACTACTAGGGAAAACCTTATACACAGAATATTACCAGCAACGCGGTTTAAAATAAGGCGCTGCTGCTACTTAGCAGCAGCGTGTGTGGATAAGCAGCACTACTGCTATACAAGTAGCAGCAGCGCGCTAGTTACAAAACGCGCTACCATTAAAAATGCCATGACGTTGCCACCCTATTAGGTATAGTAGTAGCGCCTGTATTGCAGGCGTGCTACTGCTATTGAACTTAGCAGTAGCGGTTTATCATATCCTCGCTACTGCTAAGTTCAACTTTACCCCCAACCGGCCACCCCCACTCTTCCTCTCCACTCTCACTTCCCCGCACACTCAGTCGTCCGCCGCGCGCTGCCGCCGTTCACCGACCACCGTCATCGGCCGCCGCCGCCGACGCTGCTCCTCCTCCTCCACTGAGGTAATCCCTCCTCCTCTCTCCTTCCTCCTCCTCCTCCCTCCTCTACTACGCCCCTCCCTCCACTTTCGGCCGCCCCCTCCTCCCTCCTCCCTCCTCCTCCGGCCGCCGTATCCTCCCTCCTCCCTCGTCCTCCGGCCACCGTCTCCTCCCTCCTCCTCCTCCCCTCCACTCCTCCCCCGGTCGCCCCCTCCTCCTCCTACCTCCTCCCTCCTTCCTCCATCTCTCCTAAACCCTAATTTTTTTTGTACTGTTCTTGTATAATGTAGTTTTTTACTGTTTTTTAGTAAGAAAAATAATTATTTTTATTTATAGTAAGTTCTTAGTTGAACTAGTTGAATTAATAGGACTAGTTTGTTTTTAGTAAGAAAATTTAGGTATATGAGATTTGATGATCTAATTAAAATTTTACTATAGAACTAGTTTATTTATAGTAAGAAAATTAAGAGAACTAGTTTATTTTTAGTAAGTGCTTAGTTCAACTAGTTGAATTAATAGAGCTAGTTGAATGTGTCATTATCACTTTGTCAACAAAGAATGCTATATGAGATTTCATGATCTAATTAAAATTTTACTCGGTGGAATATGCAGGTTTTGTAGAGTTGTGTCTCCTTGCAGTGATCGTCATCTGAGCTACCTCTACTTCCTCTACACCCGAGTCGGTGAGCTAAAATTCCACCTCCTCCTTCTCCACTCCTGGGTGTTGAATAAAGTAAAACTAGGGTATTTAGTTATGCTTCTTAACCAAATGAAGTGTTCGGGTTATAAGATATGTTCAAAAAAATTGACAATATTGAACCATTGAAATGCAATGAGCACCAGTTTATGCTCATGTGCGAAGTGTTGATTCATTTCCGAGTGGCCTATGTTTTGCCGGAGTGTTGATTCATTTCCCTTCCGGCAAATTTCAGGCGCTCGATATGTCCTATTTTAGCAAAGGTCATGCCGGATTTTTCCGTGAATTTTAGCATGACTTGTGCTAGAATATGTAGGAAATATCGAGTGCCCCGGATTTTCTAGTAAGAGAATCAAACGACATTTCCAGTTGACTTTAAGTAGCATGTGTTTCAGCTATGAACATAGGAAATGTCTGACGATGAAAAGGATTTCGGTATGTGCGAATCATCGCGAAGACGAGCGCTGCCTGTATGATGTAAATTTCCTAGTTGATGGTAGGCGCTCAAAGATCAAGTGGATGAGACCTTCAAGTGGATCTGATGAAGTCTCAATGACAAGTCTTTTTTCGTAATTAAGCATGACTTCTTCTTCTTTTGCTTCAACTTATAATTTTAATTTTTTTACTATTCTACTAGCGTATCCCATGCCATGCAAGAATTTTTGTCCTAGATAAGATTGGTTTCAGTCCTATGAAAACTAAGTAAAGAGAGTTAACTTGAAGACCGAGCATGGTTATACTTTCGACGCAAAATTACAAATGCAGACACCTACACCTATTTTGAATGCAAAACTTGGCAAGCACTATGCAAGGCTTATGCATTTGACCCTGATATGGTTATCACCTTTGATATTCGTCCGGAAGATGATATTGAAGGTAATATCGACATCTGGGTCGATGTGCTGACGCCTCCAGTTCTACCATTATGTGAGTTTCTCAACCATATTTATGTCTTCGATATTGTTTATTTAAAAATAGTTGACAACTAATTTCTATTCACAGCTTATTTCCATTCAAGCAAACATGTCCGGCGCTTGGTAGACAGGACCGTCCACTGCCCCGGGGCTGAACTAAACTGTGAGGAGATAAGTCATTATGTTTCATGGCTTGAGGATCTTGATGCTGTCAAGAGAAATTATTTTCCTGACTTGAAAATCTTAGTACTCAAAATGTGCGACCAATAGTATTCATATTGAACTACGGTCACATCTATTTAGGAAAGATGGCAAGATTTTTACTATTTGTCCTCAGTGCATCTTTTGCATATATTATTTTTTAAGCTAAACTTCATTGCTAAGTATGTTACTATACGATGTTCTTCAACAGGGACTCCCGCTGATAGTTGTGCCTCATTGGATCGAGACTAAAGGTCGCATGGCAATGATTAGCTTACGGCCAACACATCCTACAACGCACATGAGTGCATTCAGGATTTCTAAAACCGAGGAATGCTTAATAGTGAAAGACTGGAGAAAAATTGTGAAGGATCGCAGAGAAGTCTAGGGGCAGCAATCAGAAGCGTAGCCCACAATTAGGAGACAGGTTCATCTGCATGCTCCAATATGATGAATCAGGAGAGCTACACGTGTTCTATGCTATTTTACCTGAGAGAGAGCAGCAGGAGTGATTAGCTAGCTAGAATGAGTTTGAAGATGATGATGTGCTACACTATGACTATGATGATTAAATAGCTAGTGTTGGTGGTAATGACTATGATGATTATTATTAGCTAGTGTTGGTGGCGATTAGATGGCTACCGTAGCTAGTGTTAGTGGTGATTAGCTAGCTAGAATGAGTTTGAAGATGATAATGTGGTACACTATGACTATGATGATTAAATAGCTAGTGTTGGTGCACAACTGCAGGATGCTGCTAACGAGACACTACGATTAGAGACCCTTCAAGAAACTGTGTGCGATGCAATAATCGCCAACGGTGCTGTATGAAAACCGTCAGAAATGTATAAAACGTTTGCGATGACGGATGCATCAAACACGGTTCAGGTTTTAGTTGCGTTAATGCGATGAAGGGCATACGGTTCAGTTCAATTAACTGCTTATGCGACGAGGAGGAACAAAAGAAACGGGCAGCCAGATGAAGGCGTGTGCGATTCACAGCATACGGTACACTCGGATGAACTATTTGTGATTAGGCAACACAAAAGAAACGGTCAACCAGATCAAGGTGTGTGCGATATACGGCATGCGGTTCACTCGGATGAACTGTTTGCGTTGAGACATGAGAACAGAATTGGTTCAACTTAACAAGATGTGTGTGATACGCGGCAAATAGGTTTGTGTGTGTGAAGACCGATAATAACACAGACGGTTGCTGCTAATAAGACGTGTGTGTTGTGCGATGGGATTGCATACAGAACAACAACATATGTGTGTGTGTGTGTGTGTGTGTGTGTATGTGTATAGACACACACACACACACACTTATAAGGACATGCTTGCATAATCAAATTAAACATCCAGTAACATAGGTGGCTACTACAACCATGGCATTTTCACACACCAAAGTAAACTATTACATGCATAATTACATAGGTGGCTACTACACACATGACATTTCCACACACCAATAAAGTAAACTATATACTACATGCATGATTAACTAGCATAAACGATCATATGATCATCATCTACTTCTTGTGACGCTTGCTCTGCTTGTGGCTCGATCCGGGCTCGTTGATTTGGGTAACGTGGCACTTCCTCATGTCAACGATCTGCATGTGCATCTCGTAGCATGTGTACATGCTCTTGGCCGCAAACCTGAGGTGAGGTTCATCCAGTTTCCGCATCCAGGCCCCGTGCCAGGATATGGGACTTGTTCTCTGGGCATCCTGCTTCATCTTTTCGTAGTAGGGGTCGATGATGGGCGAGGCGGGTTCGACTAGGGAGTCCTGCTTCGTGCTGCCCCAGACCCTGTAGTGGTCACCAATTTAGACAAGGTTCTTGCAGGCCAAGCCCATAACACTGAGCGCTATTACATCGTCTTTGGTTTCCACCGGGGCGAACTTGTAGTCGGTGTTGTTGACAAACCTGTTGAAACGGTCGCAAGGCTCTGTGGCCATGCAGTAGTGGTAGATGAGGACATGATGGCGCACTCACAACTGGGCGACGGCAACCTTCTGATCTATGCCGGGACGACCGACGGTGTACTGGAGGTCGATGCTGACCACCTTGTACTTGTCTCGAGCAAGCAACTACTCAACATTGTTGATGTAGTCGTCCACCACGGCCGGGTCGATGGTGTACACTAATACGTCTCCGTCGTATCTACTTTTCCAAACACTTTTGCCATTGTTTTGGACTCTAACTTGTATGATTTGAATGGAACTAACCCGGACTGACGCTATTTTCAGCAGAATTGCCATGATGTTGTTTTATGTGCAGAAACAAAAGTTCTCGGAATGACCTGAAACTCCATGGAATATCTTAGAATAAATAATAAAAAATCCTCGCCAAAGATGAAGACCAGGGGGCCCACACCTGTCCCACGAGGGTGGGGCGCCCTCCCCTGTATGCACCCCTACCTCGTGGGCCCCCTGGATGCCCTCCGACGCCAACTCCAACTCCATATATTGGCTTTCGGGGAGAAAAAATCAGAGAGAAAGTTTCATCGCGTTTTACGATAAGGAGCCGCCGCCAAGCCCTAATCTCTCTTGGGAGGGCTGATCTGGAGTCCGTTCGGGGCTCCGGAGACAGGGATTCATCGTCGTCGTCATCATCAACCATCCTCCATCACCAATTTCATGATGCTCACCGTCGTGCGTGAGTAATTGCATCGTAGGCTTGCTGGACGGTGATGGGTTGGATGAGATTTATCATGTAATCAAGTTAGTTTTGTTAGGGTTTGATACCTAGTATCCACTATGTTCTGAGATTGATGTTGCTATGACTTTGCTATGCTTAATGCTTGTCACTAGGGCCCCAGTGCCATGATTTCAGATCTGAACCTATTATGTTTTTATGAATATATGCGTGTTCTTGATCCTATCTTGCAAGTCTATAGTCACCTACTATGTCTTATGATCCGGCAACCCTGAAGTGACAATAATCGGGACCACTCCCGGTGATGACCATAGTTTGAGGAGTTCATGTATTCACTATGTGCTAATGCTTTGTTCCGGTTCTCTATTAAAAGGAGGCCTTAATATCCCTTAGTTTCCAATAGGACCCGCTGCCACGGGAGGATAGGACAAAGATGTCATGCAAGTTCTTTTCCATAAGCACGTATGACTATTTACGGAATACATGCCTACATTACATTGATGAACTGGAGCTAGTTACGTGTCACCCTATGTCATGACTGTTACATGATGAACCGCATCCGCATAATTACCCATCAACGATCCGGTGCCTCACGAGTTTTCCATATCTTGGTTTACGCTTATTTACTTTTCTGTTGCTCTTGTTATCATCACTACAAAATACCAAAAACATGTCTTTTCTTTGTCTTTACTTTTGTTACCGTTACCACCACTATCATATTACTTTGCTACTAAACACTTTGCTGCAGATACTAAGTTTCCAGGTATGGTTGAATTGACAACTCAGCTGCTAATACTTGAGAATATTCTTTGGCTCCCCTTGTGTCGAATCAATAAATTTGGGTTGAATACTCTACCCTCGAAAACTATTGTGATCCCCTATACTTGTGGGTTATCAAGACCTTTTTCTGGCGCCGTTGCCGGGGAGCATAGCTCTATTCTTTGAGTCACTTGGGATTTATATCTGCTGGACACTATGAAGAATTTGAAAGACGCTAAGACAATAATTTATCCCTCAACTACGAGGGGAGGTAAGGAACCGCCATCTAGCTCGCACTTGATTCACCTTCTGTTATGAGTAAGCTAGCGACACCTAAACCTGCTTCTGCTATTCGTTCCGATATGTCGCATGTTATTGATGATGCCACTTCTGTTATGAATGATACTTATGATGAAACTACTTCTATGCTTCATACTACTATGCCTCTTGGTGAATTTCTAGATGAACAAATTTCTAGGTCTAGAGAAAGAGAAATTATTGAATCTGAACACGATGATATTAGTAATGATGATATTATGCCTGCTATTCCTGAGGGTTATCTTTTTAATGTTGAATCTACTGAAGCTATTCTTGCTTGCCAGGATAGTCTTGAACGTAAGAGGTTGCTAGTTAAGTGGAGTAAAGAATCTTTTAGAGGTAGGATGAGACCCGACCCTACTTTTGCTACTTCACCTATCTGTGTTCCCAATCAGGATTATTATGATTTTTCTGTTGATCCAGATATAATTACTTTGGTTGAATCTGATCCTTTTTATGGCAACGAATCTGAAACTATTGTGGCACATCTTCGTAAGTTAGATGATATAGCTGCCCTGTTTACTAATAATGAGACATCACGCTACCTTTATTTACTCAAAATATTTCCTTTCACATTAAAGGGTGATGCTAAGATATGGTTCAATTCTCTTGATCCTGGTTGTGTGCAAAGTCCCCAGGATATGATTTATTACTTCTCTGCTAAATATTTCCCTGCTCATAAGAAACAAGCTGCTTTGAGGGACATATATAATTTTGTGCAAATTGAAGAAGAGAGTCTCCCACAAGCTTGGGGGAGGCTTCTCAAGTTACTTAATGCTTTGCCTGATCATCCTCTTAAGAAACCTGAAATATTTGATATCTTTTATAATGGACTAACTGATGCTTCTAGAGATTACCTAGATAGTTCTGTTGGTTCTCTTTTCAGGGAAAGAACACCGGATGAAGCTGAAATTCTATTGAATAATATGTTGACAAATGAAAATAATTGGGCACCTCCCGAGCCAGCTCCCGAGCCAATTAATGAGCCTATTCCGAAACCAACTCCAAAGAAGAGAGGGTGTTCTATTTCTCAGTCCCGAAGATATGCAAGAGGCAAAGAAATCTATGAAAGAAAAAGGTATTAAAGCTGAAGATGTTAAGAATTTACCTCCTATTGAAGAAATACATGGTCTTAATTTATCACTTTGTTGACGAAGTGTATGATCTCAATTACTTATTTATCAAGAACCTCCCGATATCCCGACACGGTAGTAAAGGTAAATTCTCTCTATAGATATGATAAAGCTAAAGTCCCTCCTACTAAAATTGCTAGTCGAGTGCTTGGATGAGTTTGATGACTTTATGTTTAAGCAAGATGACTTTAATGCTTATTTTGGTAGACAATTAAAACAGAATACCTTTATGATTAAACGCTTGAGTGATTATATGGCTGATATTAGAGGTGAACTTAAACTTGTTAGCAAACATGCTTCCATGGTTACCACTCAGGTAGAACAAGTACTTAAAGCTCAGAAAGAAATACTTAATGAAATGAATAGTAAGAAAAATGATTATGCTGTTAGAGTGGCTACTAGAACTGGTAGAATGACTCAGGAACCTTTGTATCCTGAAGGCCACCCTAAGAGAATCGAGCAAGATTCTCAGAGAAATAATGTTGATGTACCTAGTTCTTCTAAGAGGAAGAAAAAGAAAAATGATAGAACTGTGCAAACATCTAGTGAACCTATTGCTGAACCACCTGATAATCCAAATGATATCTCTATGTCCGATCTTTGAAACACAATCTGGTAATGAACATGAACCTAGTGAAAATATTAATGACAATGTTCATGATGATGCTCAACCTAGTAATGATAATGATGTAGAAGTTGAACCTACTGTTGATCTTGATAACCCACAATCAAAGAATCAACGTTATGATAAAAGAGACTTCGTTGCTAGGAACATGGTAAAGAAAGAGAACCATGGGTTCAGAAACCCATGCCTTTTCCTCCCAAACCATCCAAGAAAAAGGATGATGAGGATTTTGAGTGCTTTGCTGAAATGATTAGACCCATCTTTTTGCGTATGCAATTAACTGATGTGCTCAAAACAAACCCTTATGCTAAGTATATGAAGGATATCATAACAAATAAAAGAAAGATACCTGAAGCTGAAATTTCCACCATGCTTGCTAATTATACTTTTAAGGGTGGAATACCAAAGGAACTTGGAGATCCAGGAGTACCTACTATACCATGCTCCATTAAAAGAAATTATGTTAAAACTGCTGTATGTGATCTTGGAGCCGGTGTTAGTGTTATGCCTCTCTCTTTATATCGTAGACTTGACTTGAATAAGTTGACACCTACTGAAATATCTTTGCAAATGGCTGATAAATCAACTGCTATACATTGCCGGTATTTGTGAGGATATGCCTGTTGTGGTTGCAAACTTTACTATTTTAACGGACTTTGTTATTCTTGATATTCACGAGGATGATAGTATGTCTATTATTCTTGGAAGACCTTTCCTTAATACTGCAGGGGCTGTTATTGATTGCAACAAAGGCAATATCACTTTTCATGTTAATGGTAATGAGCATACGGTACACTTTCCGAGGAAACAACCTCAAGTTTATAGTATCAACTCTATTGGAAAAATTCCATCGATTATATTTGGAGGTTTTGAATTTCCTCTCCATACTATCAAGAAGAAATATGATATACTTATTATTGGGGATGTCCATATCCCCGTTGAGGAAACATAGTGTTATTCGAAATTTCTCTGGTTTCATGTTAATTGGAATGAGTTTGTTAACAAGACTTGATCAACCTTGTTAGTGGGTTCCTTTTGATGAGCATGAGACGAATGAAACTAGAAGCACAACCTTCTGTACCCTCTTTATATTTTCTGTTACTTAGTAGAAATAAAGTAAAATAGTATTTTTCTGTCTGTCTCCTGACTTATCCGTGCAATATAAAAATGTCCCGAAAATAAAAGTCCTCAGAATGCCATGCCAATTTAATATGATTTTTTCAGGAATATTTGAGGATTTTTAGTGCAAAAATTACATGGGGAGCTGCCACCGCCATGAGGGTGGAGGCGCGCTCTACCCCTGGCGCGCCCGCCTCGTGGGCCCACGATGGCCCTCCTCCACTTATCCCTGCACCCATCTTCTTCCTCTGTCTCACACAAACCCGAAAAACCAACTCAAGCTCGTGTTCCAGCCGCTTTTGCTGTGATTTTCGATCTCCTTGCTCAAAGCACCTCTCACAAAACTGCTTGGGGAAATTGTTCCTTGGTATGTGACTCCTCCATTGGTCCAATTAGTTTTTGTTCTAGTGCTTTATTCATTGCAAATTTGTGCTGCATAGGTGACCATGTTCTTGAGCTTGCATGTCAAATTTATATGGTTCCAAGTAGTTCTAATGCTTGATATATGCCCTAGGCACTTGTGGGAGTTGTTGCTATCAATTTTACTGAAGTTGGTTCACTTTTGTTTGAAGTTACTAAAAAAATTTCAGAATTATTTTTCAGAGAAAACAATATGCTTAGGAGGATGTTCCAAGGCGGTTCTTCAAGGAAGCAAGGTCCTGGGCTTGCAATGCGTGATGGTGACGAGGAACCACCAAGAGACGCCTCCCGTGAGGCCCTGTGAATGGCCTTCGGAAAATTTTATGAATCAAGTGGGAATTAAAGAAGAATTCTACGCATATTTGTGTAATGCTGGTCTTGAGGACTTTGAAGCTGATAAATGCCCCCAGTATTGTTACCTCACAAGTTCATTTGTGGGGAGGTTTGATTTTTCATCTTCGCATAATTCTCCTTCAGTCATGTTTGACCTTTATGACAAATCTTATACCATGGACTTAGAAGATTTCACTCTTTCATGCAAACTTCCATCTTGGGGTAGTATCAGGATCCCCTAAATCTGAATATAGAGACTTTCTTGCTAGAATAAGCGTGGGGGAATCTAGAGATATAAGCGCAGCCACTATAGGGAGCATTCACTTTCCTGCTATACATTATTTTGCTCTCTTCATTGGTAGATGCATAAATGCTAAGGATGAAGCATGTCACATGTGTGCCCCTCGATCTCGGCGTTCTCGGGGAGCTGTGTTAGGGGACCAAGCTTATCATATGGGAGCCATTGTAGCTCGTAGGTTGCATCATAATAGACGGAGCGGAGATTTCTTTGGAGGAATTTATGCAACCCGCTTAGCTAATTTTCTTGATGTAGACATTCGTGAGGGTGATATGGAGTTACCCCTTCTTATTTAGATCTTGATTCTATGTTTTCTCACCAGTTCATTGAGAGGACTGGACCACCTTTCCAGTGTCGACTAATCTTTAACAAACGGTATGTGGTCCGTGTTGCTCTTCCTGCTCCTACCTTCTTTGATTTTTAGGCGATAGGAAAATATATTATTACCAGATAGGAGGCAGATGAATATGAGAGGAGAGCAGAGGCAGCTCGACGCCACGCTGCAATTCAGGAGGCGATAGCAGATCGCATGTAAGACGACCCCAGCTACACCTACGGGTATCGCCTAGGCTATCCTCGGCAATAGACCAACTTAGGCCAAAAGCCTAAGCTTGGGGGAGTACGTATTTCTCACCGACATTACATTTATGTTCACACACACTCATTGCTAGATGTCGGTGCTCATACTCTTTCACTGTACTATCCATGCTAGTTATTTCCTTTTTCCTGCTTTCTTCTTGTGTGTTTAATAAACCTTAGAAAAACAAAAAAAATTAGTAGTAGTTTATTTCCTGCTGTAGTAGTAATAATTAAAAAGAAGACCCAAAAATATTTCATGTTCTTCTTTTGCTTGTTGGGAGCTTTCCCATGTAAATTGTTTTTATTTTTCTTTTCTTTTCTTTGGGGGTCGAGAAGACCATATTGAAAATGCTTAGTGCTCTCATATGCATGTTCGTTTATTTAACTAAGAGCCCATATTACTTGTCTTCTCTCTTGAGTTGAATGCTTGCAGATTCCAGCTTAGTCCAATGCACGTGCACTCTTATTATTATACACACCGTTCGATCGTGCAAGTGAAAGGCAATAATGATGATATATGATGGACTTATTGGGATGAGAAAAGCTGGTATGAACTCGACCTCTCTTGTTTTTGTAAATATGATGATTCATCGTTCCCGATTCAGCCATTATGAAGTAAACATATTTGCAATGACATTTAGAGATTATAGTTGCTTGTGCCATGCTTGATTAGCTATGAGTTATAATGGTTTACCTTGCGTGCCAACATGCTATTGAGATGATTATGATGTGGTATGATAGGATGGTATCCTCCTTTAAATGAATTGAGTGACTCGACTTGGCACATGTTCACGCATGTAGTTGAATCAAATCAACATAGCCTTCATGATTTTTATGTTCATGGTGGATTATATCCTACTCATGCTTATATTCGTGTAAATTAATTTTAATGCTTGTTTACATTGTTGTGGCTCTCTCGGTTTGGTCGCTTCCCGGTCTTTTTGCTAGCCTTCACATTGTACTAAGCGGGAATACTGCTTGTGCATCCAAACTCCTTAAACCCCAAAGTTGTTCCATATGAGTCCACTATACCTTCCTATATGCGGTATCTACACTTGCGTTCCAAGTAAATTTGTATGTGACAAACTCCAAACCTTCAACTGAAATTCTGTTTTGTATGCTCGAGCAGCTCATGTGCAACTAGGGCTGCCTATATCTTCCATGCTAGGTGGGTTATTCTCAAGAGCAGTGGACTCCGCTCCTCATTCACGAGAAAGGGCCGGTAACCGGGATGCCCAGTCCCATGATCCAAAAGATCAAAGCAAATCAAAATAATTAAACAAAACTCCCCTTGGGACCCGTTGAATGTTGGAGGCACTTTCGTTGTTTCGAGCAAGCCATGGATTGATGCTTGTGGAGGAAGGGGAGTATAAACCTTTACCATTCTGTTTGGGAACTGCCTATAATGCATGTAGTATGGAAGATACAACCATCTCATAGTTGTGGTGTTGACAGTGAAAGTATATCGCTCAAAATATAATTTAACTTTATTTCAAAATCGAGCTCTGGCACCTCTGCAAATCCATGCTTCCCTCTGCGAAGGGCATATCCATTTACTTTTATGTTGAGTCATCACCCTTCTTATTAAAAAGCACCCGCTGGAGAGCACACTGTCGTTTGCATTCATTATAATTGGTTTATATTGGGTATGACTTGACTGGATCTCTTTACCATGAATTACAATGTTTAGTCAGTCCTTGATCTTTAAAGGTGCTCTGCATTTATGTTTTATGGTCTCAGAAAGGGCTAGCGAGATACCATTTCGTTATATCATGTTATGATTATTTTGAGAAAGTGTTGTCATCCGAGTTTTATTATTATGGCTCGCTAGCTGATTATGCTATTGATCTGAGTAATTGTGAGACCTATGTGTTATTGTGAGTATGGTTAGTTCATAATAATTCCTGAAACTTGAATGTTGGCTTTTCATGTTTACAACAAATAGAGCAAACAGAGTTTGTAAAAGTTTTTCTTTTTCTCTTTCAGTTTGTCAACTGAATTGCTTAAGGACAAGCAAGGGTTTAAGCTTGGGGGAGTTGATACGTCTCCGTCGTATCTACTTTTACAAACACTTTTGCCCTTGTTTTGGACTCTAACTTGTATGATTTGAATGGAACTAACCCGGACTGACGCTGTTTTCAGCAGAATTGCCATGATGTTGTTTTATGTGCAGAAAACAAAAGTTGTCGGAATGACCTGAAACTCCACGGAATATCTTGGAATAGATAATAAAAAATCCTCGCCAAAGATGAAGACCAGGGGGCCCACACCCTGTTGTAGCGACCCGACCCGAATGGATCAAGTCTCTGTGCTTAAGTGTCTTCCCTGGATCGGTATGCTGACACACATAGTACTCGAGGATTTATAACAGAGGTAAATCACATGTATAAATAACGTAAATACTATTACCTCAATCCAAAATAGCGGAAGCAACAAGGTTGTGGATTCCCATCAACACCAACGGCAAAGTTGAGTGTAGAAATCATAACCCTAACGTATCACTTACTCGTCATCTGAAAAGTCTGCAACATGAAAAGTTGCAGCCCGAAACGGTCGACACATGGAATATCTTTGGCAAAGTAACACATAGAGAATAATGAAATGATAAGCCTATACTACATGCATATATGGCTGGTGGAAAAGCTCTATGGTTACAGTTTTTGCGTAAAGCCAATTTTTTCCTACTGCAAAGGAATAAATTATTTAACTATCAAGGTGGTTGTGAAACATTGAGAATGGTTGACAGCATTCTCAATCCCAATTAAAAGTACTCATTAACAACCCAACAATATTAATTAGAGTAACATGATGAGATTCAACAGGATAATCCAAGTACTAGATACTCAAGATGTCCATAACCGGGGACACGGCTAACCATGATTAGTTTATACACTCTGCAGATGTTTGTGCACTTTTCCCCACAAGACTCGATCGCCTCCGTTTGGTTTCTCGCACTACAAGGTGTTTGAGAAACAGATGACCGAGACATAGTCTTTCGGAAGCACTACCACCTTACTTGTGGGTAGACCGGTACACCTACTTTCCCCTACATCTGCCAGTCTACCCGTAAGAGTTCGCACAACTTAGTCAACTATGACAGAGCCCATAATGGCTTGTGGCTGCACACAGAAGTTTCTAGTTTAAATAATCTCATGATCCCTTTGAGCCTGGGTGGCAGTCCAAAGAAATACAGGCAAGTCCTGATAGAAACCAGGTGCCTCAATCCACCCAGATGTGTGTTTAAGTTGCCACCTTAAATAAACCATTAAATAACAATCTCACATCTGTCATGGATACACTCACCCAATCCACGTCTACTAGCATAGCATGGCATAATAAGAAAACGTAGAAGTAACTCCCAAGGGTTTGATAATAAAACAGGTAATAGGTACTACCTCATCTACTTCCCATAACCCACAATTTAATTAGATCCTATTCATGCAAGTGTTTGAGGAATAGATCTAATGCATAAAAACTGGGTATGAAAAAAGGTCTGATCAAAGTGTTACTTGCCTGCAAAGTTGATGAAGATGATTCACACTCAAAACTCTTGATAGCTCTACTCGTCACACTCCGGTCAATCTATCGTAAGCAAGCAATAGTAACCACACATAAGCAATCACTCAAAAGATCGGGAAGAACGAAGAAGACGATTCGGAAAACATCAAAACCAAGCAAATAACTCTTGCAACATAAAACAATTTCTAACAGTGCCAAAATTATGTGTATTTGGCCTTATCAGAAAGTTTAGGTCAAGAGCTTCGCTTTGCAAAAAGAATCAACTCAAACGGAGTTACGGAACTCAAGTTATGAACAAAAGAAGTTTGAATTCAAATCTGATATAATTCAAATTTTAAACTTTCAAAAACATGTTTGAGTTGGGTTACTGGATAGAGGGGATCATAACGAAGAAGTGGGCGTTGGTTTCGTTGGATTTGGACTAACGAGTAAAAAGTTATAGTCATTTGAAAACCAGGGGCTAATTTGTAAAGAAAATAATCACGGATGGGTCCCTGGCCGAAAACTAAAATAAAAAGAAAAATCTAAATAGCGAACGTTACATTCTGAACGCTAACGGATTTAAATCGCTCGCTAGATCTACCTAAATGTAAAACGTTCTCTGTATAACTAAACAAAAAAAAAGGTAACCGGTTTTATAAAACAAAAACGGGGAACCGGGACGGTTTTATACCGTAGGCGGTTTTCGTCAAAAAAAAACGGGGCGGTTCGGTTTAACTAAACCCTAAGAAAAACTAAACCGGTCTGTTCTAATAAACCTAACACTACGATAGCGATGAGATAAAAATAAACGAACGGAGGAGGCGCTTACAGAGGGCATGGTCGCCGGCTCAGCATTGACTCCAAAGAAGGCAAAGCGGCGTGAGGGGCGCGGTCGCGAGGCGAGGGGCGGCGGTTCTGGCGTGGGATCGGGCGGTGCTGGATGACGGGGTCGGGCAGGAGGCGACGCTGGTGGACACGGCGGGGCGAGACGGGGAGGTTGGCGGCGTCGGTGGTGTCCGCGGGGACGGGACGAAGCGAGGCGGCGGTGGTGGATCTCGCCGACGGCGGCGGTGGTTTGCGGCGCGGGCGGCGGCGAAGAGAGGGAAGAGAAAGGGGGAAACGGGGCTGGGGCGGCGCCCTTTATAGGAGGGAGAGGGAGGCGATGGCGTGGGCGAGGGGCAAGAGGAGGCGTGCCCGGCCGGGACTCGGACAGCGGCGGCGGCGGACTCCCGAGCGGAGTCCCGCTCAGGGACGAGGGCGACGGGTGACGTGGGCTGGGCCGTGGCCTGGCCTGGGAGCTGGGCCGGCCCAGTCGGCGGAAGAGGGAGAGTTTTAAAAAAAAACAGTCAAACAAAAATAAAAACAAAATTAAATAGAAATATAATATATCAAAATTTTCAGAAAAAGATTTTCTACAAGCTGAACATTACTCTATCTTCAAATAAAATACAAAAAAATTCAAATAATTCAAACAGTGCTACTGCCCTAATAAAATCCACTGCAAATCATTTTAAAAATACCAAAATGACTTCAAATTAATTTCTCTCCAATTTTACGATGTAGGGAATCATGTTACCCTATTTTCCATATATTTTATTTTTGGAGAAAAATAATTTGAATAAAACTCAAATAACTCCAAAATTGAAAATAAATTCAAAAGAACTTTGAATTTAATTCTTTGAAACTCCCAACTCGTATTTCATATGTTACGAAGAAGTCATTTTATCTTCGCTCGTGAAAATCATTGAGTTGCATAAAGTTCACGGTTGGAAATATTCTCAAATGAAATTCAAATATTTTCAACACCCCTTGTCATTTAAGTAAATGGAAGAAGTCATGTCATCTTCTCTCCGTGGTTTTGTGATGAAAAGAATTTGAATTCCGAAGATCATAAAAGCAAAAATGAAAGTTTGGGAAAGTCCTTTTATTCCTCTCATTTAACTTTCAAAAGTTTCAAATTCACTCACTTTCGGTCAATCAATCAAACAATCATACAAAACTATCTATGTGTTTATAACATTCCAAAATTTAGAATTTTGGGATGTTACAAACTACCACCCTTAAAATGAATCTCGTCCTCGAGATTCGGAGAGGCTAGCAAGAAATAGGTTAGGTTTGGGGTCTTCTCGAAATCCATCGATCGCCTCCGGGTCTCGGGTGCTACCACCCTTAGAAGCATGGTTACGGTTCCATCAAAACTCATATACTCCATCCTTATTACTGACAGTGTCGGTCTTCTCAGATTGTAAGGATAATCCCTTCTTTGGGCTCTTCCGGTAGTGGCATAACCTTTTCCTCAATTTCTTCTATCCTTTTATCTTGGTAAGGTTATTCCGACATTGGGTCTTCTTAGCTGATAGGTCTGGCGCCAATACTAAACAACTATCGATATCTCATGGTGGTCAACAATTTATGGTTTCTCCTGCAGAAAACGGGTCTGGGTTGAACCTCACCGTATATCCTATGGTTGGCAACAACTGCCTTGTACAAGGGGAAAAAATGCTTATACCATTCTAAGGTTCAACAAGGTTTTGATCGTCGTCTCTCTACTATAGGTAAGTCACTCAGATTTACCATCCCATATAGCAACGCGAATAATAAGAGTAAGTCGGTATGGTGAACAATCCATCCCGCACCCAAATCATTACCTTGTACATGGTTTAGCGAATCTCGCATTCTAACACTCGGTCATCCTCACAAGCATTGCAGAATTTCTCTTGTCGACGAACCAAGTTCGGATAAATCCATTGATTCTGCAAGCCAAACAAACATCTATCGTTTCTTCACAACTCTCAGGTTTTGCGTTACTCCTATAAAATCGTCGGTTGACAAAGGCATATCCTCTTCTTCCAGGATTTCTCTTTCAACAAGAGTGTGCTTGCTTCTCGGCGGGTCCTGGGGCCTGTGGGTTATGGGCCCACCTCATCACTTGTAGTCCTTGAACTTATCATCGGGCCACTGATCATTATTCCAACTTCCAACTTCCTAGTGTTCTTAAATCGATCCAATTGTATTGTCTCCCTTCCTTCTATTGGCACCAAACTAGGACATGATTACTCAGACTCATCATGGTATATCCGTTGATCCTTATTTCCAACATCATACCTCCTTTATATCCAATAGTAATTCATCTCTTCATCCTCGTGGGATATCCCACCTACCGTGATAAAAACTCATACTTATGAAGTCCATACTCCACATCGTGGAACATCATTATCCTTTCCAGGGTCAAGCGTCCTTACAGGGGAATATTGGCCATCTACGCATGGCACTTCTTCAATCGGGAAGCGTGAAACACTTCATGAACTCTGACAGTCCTTCGGTGACTCCAACTTGACACACGAAGACATGCTCCGTCTCCAATTTCATAGACTACCTCCTTGCGTTTTGAGTGCGCATAACTCTTCCGCCTGGATCGAGCTACCTTCAGTCTATCTCGAATCAACTTAACATTCTCTTCTGACCCTTGATCACATTTGGTCCAGACAACTGACGGTCTCCAACTTCATCCCACATCAACGGTGTCTGGCTCCTTCTCCCATACAAAGCTTCAAAAGGGCCATCTTCAAACTGGCTGGGTAACTATTGTTGTATGAGAACTCCGCGTAAGGTAAATTATCATCACTACTAGATCCATAATCTAGCGCACACGCTCTCAACATGTCCTCCAAAATCTGATTGACTCTCTTGATTTATCCATCTGTCTGCGGATTGAAAGGCTGTACTGAACGTTAGCCTAGTACCCAAAGTTTCACGCAACTGATTCCAAAACTTTGAGGTAAACTGGGTTCCTCTATCTGATACAATGGTCCTCGGAACTACATGCAGACATACGATCTTGGTCAAATATATCTTGGCCAACTTCTCACTTGTATAGGTGGTTTCACTGGGATAAAGTGAGCCACTTTGGTCAAGCGAAATCAACTACTACCCAGATAGCATCATGTCCCGTTCGGGTTCTGGGAAATCCGGTAATGAAATCCATGCCAAGCTTATCCCACTTCCATTCGGGTATTGGCATAAGTTGTAGTAATCCGACTAGCTTGTGATGCTCTGCTTTTACTCCCTCTGGCATACATCACTTATGACTACATACTCTGCAATATCCTTCTTCTTACCAGTCCACCAGGAACGGTCCTTCAAATCCAAATACATCGTCGTGTTTCCGGGGTGAATCGAGTATGGTGAGTCATGAGCCTCCTAAAGTATTTACTTCATGATCTTTGCATTATTGGGCACATATACACGATCCTCGAACCATAAGGTGTCATGCGCATCCTTACGAAAACCTTTGGCCATTCATTTGCTCATTCTCTCTTTTAACTCAGTAATCTCTTTGTCATCCTTCTGAGCTTCACTGATCTTTCCCAACAATGTAGACTGAACTTCCCTTGCTGCAACAAAACCTTTGGGAACAATCTCCAATCGAAGTTCCCTGAGTTCCTCGGCTAACTCCTTTGGTAATCCCCCACTTATGAGGGTATTCACCCTGGTGTTCTTTATGTTTGTGTCCTATTTCTCCACAAAGCTTGTATGCACAAGGTTTCTTCATATCCTTTCCATAAGGCTTCAACTTCTGGGACACAAGCCAAGACTTTAACAAAGTCCACTTAAATTCTTCCCAAATGGTTACTCTTTGCCATCCATGGATAGTTTGGTATATCCTCCATCAAGTTGCAGCACCTCTTTCAAAGCACTGAAGAGCATGCTGGGTCATATCTTTTCTGACTATCGGGTTATTCTCCATTTGATCCTCCATGTTACGAATCCATTGGTCTGTCTCCAATTGACTCATTGGTCCAGAAAATATAAGCTCATCTCCATTCATCCTCTATTGGTTCCATGGGTTTGGGGTGGGATAAGAGAGATCGAGAGGGATGCACACAATGCAAACAATTGTTTTGAAAAGACAGATTTTATTGTGGCTGTCGGAAAAACATCAAACAAATGACAGCTCACAAACGTCGCATCTAACATAAGTATATAATAGGGTTTGGGCTTCTAATGGTCAATAGATCTCAACGTCATCAAACTCTTCAAGTCTTGTTCTTGCCTCCGATGACTTCTTCCGGTCATGCTTGCCATTCTCAAGTTCTTTTGCCTGATCATCTCTGTTGACGCGAAGTCTCTCATGACATCCTTTAATATTTCTGGGGTTGCATTCCAACTTCTGGGTTCCAACATCCTTGACATGAACCATCGTCCTACTGTCCTTCAGTTCCTGACAAATCTTTGATGTCTCAAGGTTTGGCTCCTCCAGCTTGGCTACTTTTAGCTTCTGGGTCCTGAGTTCTTCACGAAACGCTTCCTTATCAAATTCTGCTTCTTGTAGGTCCATTTAACTTCTTGATGTAACACTCCAGATCCACGGTGATACACGAGCTAAGGTTAACACTTCATCTTGCTGATAGGTGCTCCATCAGCTTTCTATCTTCCAATCCTTCCATGCATATGCATGCTTAACTCAGCACGGTGACAATAGTATAAGCGGGCGATAACATCATGGATAGCGTGTTTCTGCTCTTGTCATTTCCATGAGCTATCATTCCATAGTTTGATATCTCCTGTCTTCGGGTTTTCCTTGACAAAAACTTTGAGTTTTTAACTCTCCATGCTCCGGTCTTACTGCAATACACCTTGATCTTGGGTATTGATAACTTCCATAGTCTGTCAAATTCCATAAGCGTAACCTTCCTAGGTCATACAAAATCTGGAAATTCTTCAGAGCCTTCAAAATCTCCTAGTCTTCGGAGTCTTCAACAGTTGTAGTTTCCATTTACACGGTAAAATCCTCTTCATTCCAAATGGTCTTAGTTGTCCGATATCTTGTCTCCTTGGAGTGGTCTCACTAAAAGGGAATATTTGAATAAGCTCAGAAGAGAAGAGAGGTAACAGATTCTTTTGAAAAGAAAGTTGTAGAGAAAAATCTTTCCTATGGGCTTGCCAGTTTCTAGGGTCACGTCCTACAGTCAACATGTGCTCTGATACCATCTTGTAGCAACCCGACCCGAATGGATCAAGTCTCTGTGCTTAAGTGTCATCCCTGGATCGGTATGCTGACACACACAGTACTCGAGGATTTATAACAGAGGTAAATCACATGTATAAATAACGTAAATACTATTACCTCAATCCAAAATAGCGGAAGCAACAAGGTTGTGGATCCCCATCAACACCAACGGCAAAGTTGAGTGTAGAAATCGTAACCCTAACGTATCACTTACTCGTCAAATGCGAAAAGTCTGCAACATGAAAAGTTGCAGCCCGAAAACGGGTCAGCACATGGAATATGCTGGCAAAGTAACACATAGAGAATAATGAAATGATAAGCCTATACTACATGCATATATGGCTGGTGGAAAAGCTCTATGGTTACAGTTTTTGCGTAAAGCCAATTTTTCCCTACTGCAAAGGAATAAATTATTTAACTATCATGGTGGTTGTGAAACATTGAGAATGGTTGACAGCATTCTCAATCCCAATTAAAAGTACTCATTAACAACCCAACAATATTAATTAGAGTAACATGATGAGATTCAACAGGATAATCCAAGTACTAGATACTCAAGATGTCCATAACCGGGGACACGGCTAACCATGATTAGTTTATACACTCTGCAGAGGTTTGCGCACTTTTCCCCACAAGACTCGATCGCCTCCGTTTGGTTTCTCGCACTACAAGGTGTTTGAGAAACGGATGACCGAGACATAGTCTTTCAGAAGCATTAGCACCTTACTTGTGGGTAGAGCGGTACACCTACTTTCCCCTACATCTGCTAGTCTACCCGTAAGAGTTCGCACAACTTAGTCAACTATGCCAGAGCCCATAATGGCTTGTGGCTACACACGGAAGTTTCTAGTTTGAATAATCTCATGATCCCTTTGAGCCTGGGTGGCGGTCCGAAGAAATCTGAGCAAGTCCTCGATAGAAACCAGGTGCCTCAATCCACCCAGATGTGTGTTTAAGTTGCCACCTTAAATAAACCATTAAATAACAATCTCACATTTGTCATGGATACACTCACCCAATCCACGTCTACTAGCATAGCATGGCATAATAAGCAAACGTAGAAGTAACTCCCAAGGGTTTGATAATAAAACAGGTAATAGGTACTACCTCATCTACTTCCCATAACCCACAATTTAATTAGATCCTATTCATGCAAGTGTTTGAGGAATAGATCTAATGCATAAAAACTGGTTATGAGAAAAGGTATGATCAAGTGTTACTTGCCTGCAAAGTTGATGAAGATGATTCACACTCAAAACTCTTGATAGCTCTACTCGTCACACTCCGGTCAATCTATCGTAAGCAAGCAATAGTAACCACACATAAGCAATCACTCAAAAGATCGGGAAGAACGAAGAAGACGATTCGGAAAACATCAAAACCAAGCAAATAACTCTTGCGACATAAAATAATTTCTAACAGTACCAAAATTATGTGTATTTGGCCTTATCAGAATGTTTAGGTCAAGAGCTTCGCTTTGCAAAAAGAATCAACTCAAACGGGGTTACGGAACTCAAGTTATGAACAAAAGAAGTTTGAATTCAAATCTGATCTAATTCCAATTTTAAACTTTCAAAAACATGTTTGAGTTGCGTTACTGGATAGAGGGGATCATAACGAAGAAGTGGGTGTTGGTTTCGTTGGATTTGGACTAACGAGTAAAAAGTTATAGTCGTTTGAAAACCAGGGGCTAATCTGTAAAGAAAATATTCACGGATGGGTCCCTGGCCGAAAACTAAAATAAAAAGAAAAATCTAAATAGCGAACGTTCGTTACAGAATGCTAACGGACGAAATCGCTCGCTAGATCTACCTAAACAGAAAACATTCTCTGTATAACTAAACAAAAAAAGAAACCGGTTTTATAAAACAAAAACTAGGGAACCGGGACGGTTTTATACCGTAGGCGGTTTTCGTCAAAAAAACCGGGGCGGTTCGGTTTAATTAAACCCTAAGAAAAACTAAACTGATATGTTCTAATAAACCTAACACTACGGTGACAGAGATAAAAATAAACAAACGGAGGGAGGCGCTTACAGAGGGCATGGTCACGGCCAGCGACGACTCGGCAAAGCGGCGCGTGAGGGGCGGCGGGTCGCGAGGCGAGGGGCGGCGGTTCTGGCGTGGGATCGGGCGGTGCTGGATGACGGGGTCGGGCAGGAGGCAACGCTGGTGGACACGGCGGGGCGAGACGGGGAGGTTGGCGGCGTCGGCGGTGTCCGCGGGGACGGGACGAAGCGATCGGCGGTGGTGGATCTCGCCGGCGGCGGCGGTGGTTTGCGGCGCAGGCAGCGGTGAGGAGAGGGAAGAGAGAGGGGGAAACGGGGCCGGGGCGGCGCCCTTTATAGGAGGGAGAGGGAGGCGATGGCATGCGCGAGGGGCAAGGGGAGGCGTGCCCGGCCGGGACTCGGACGGCGGCGGCGGCGGACTCCCGAGCGGAGTCCCGCTCGGGGACGAGGGCGATGGGTGACGTGGGCTGGGCCGTGGCCTGGCCTGGGAGCTAGGCCGGCCCAGTCAGCGGAAGAGGGAGAGTTTTTTTTCAAAAAAAACAGTCAAACAAAAATAAAAACAAAATTAAATAGAAATATAATATAGGCATATAATATATCAAAATTTTCAGAAAAAGATTTTCTACAACCTGAACATTACTCTAGCTTCAAATAAAATACAAAAAAATTCAAATAATTCAAACAGTGCTACTGCGCTAATAAAATCCACTGCAAATCATTTTAAAAATACCAAAATGACTTCAAATTAATTTCTCTCCAATTTTCTGATGTGGGGAATCATGTTACCCTATTTTCCATATATTTTATTTTTGGAGAAAAATAATTTGAATAAAACTCAAATAACTCCAAAATTGAAAATAAATTCAAAAGAACTTTGAATTTAATTCTTTGAAACTCCCAACTCGTATTTCATATGTTACGAAGAAGTCATTTTATCTTCGCTCGTGAAAATCATTGAGTTGCATAAAGTTCCTGGGTTGGAAATATTCTCAAATGAAATTCAAATATTTTCAACACCCCTTGTCATTTAAGTAAATGGAAGAAGTCATGTCATCTTCTCTCCAGGGTTTTGTGATGAAAAGAATTTTAATTCCCGAAGATCATAAAAGCAAAAATGAAAGTTTGGGAAAGTCCTTTTATTCCCTCTCATTTAACTTTAAAAAAGTTTCGAATTCACTCACTTTCAGTCAATCAATCAAACAATCATACAAAACTATCTATGTGTTTATAACATTCGAAAATTTAGAATTTTGGGATGTTACAAACTACCACCCTTAAAATGAATCTCGTCCTCGAGATTCGGAGAGGCTAGCAAGAAATAGGTTAGGTTTGGGGTCTTCTCGAAATCCATCGATCGCCTCTGGGTCTCGGGTGGTTCAGCAAGATTCTCAGAGAAATAATGTTGATGTACCTAGTTCTTCTAAGAGGAAGAAAAAGAAAAATGATAGAACTGTGCAAACTTCTAGTGAACCTATTCTTTGAACCACCGATAATCCAAATGATATCTCTATGTACGATCTTTGAAACACAATATGGTAATGAACATGAACCTAGTGAAAATATTAACGATAATGTTCATGATGATGCTCAACCTAGTAATGATAATGATGTAGAAGTTGAACCTGCTGTTGATCTTGATAACCCGCAATCAAAGAATCAATGTTATGATAAAAGAGACTTCGTTGCTAGGAAACATGGTAAAGAAAGAGAACCATGGGTTCAGAAACCCATGCCTTTTCCTCCCAAACCATCCAAGAAAAAGGATGATGAGGATTTTGAGCGCTTTGCTGAAATGATTAGACCCATCTTTTTGCATATGCGATTAACTGATGTGCTCAATACAAACCCTTAAGCTAAGTATATGAAGGATATCATAACAAATAAAAGAAAGATACCTGAAGCTGAAATTTCCACCATGCTTGCTAATTATACTTTTAAGGGTGGAATACCAAAGAAACTTGGAGATCCAGGAGTACCTACTATACCATGCTCCATTAAAAGAAATTATGTTAAAACTGCTTTATGTGATCTTGGAGCCGGTGTTAGTGTTATGCCTCTCTCTTTATATCGTAGACTTGACTTGAATAAGTTGACACCTATTGAAATATCTTTGCAAATGGCTGATAAATCAACTGCTATACCTGTCGGTATTTGTGAGGATGTGCCTGTTGTGGTTGCAAACGTTACTATTTTAACGGACTTTGTTATTCTTGATATTCCTGAGGATGATAGTATGTCTATTATTCTTGGAAGACCTTTCCTTCATACTGCAGGGGCTGTTATTGATTGCAACAAAGGCAATGTCACTTTTGATGCTAATGGTAATGAGCATATGGTATACTTTCCGAGGAAACAACCTCAAGTTTATAGTATCAACTCTATTGGAAAAATTCCATTGATTATATTTGGAGGTTTTGAATTTCCTTTCCCTACTGTCAAGAAGAAATATGATATACTTATTATTGGGGATGTCCATATCCCCGTTGAGGTAACATAGTGTTATTCGAAATTTCTCCGGTTTCATGTTAATCGGAATGAGTTTGTTAACAGGACTTGATCAACCTTGTTAGTGGATTCCTTTTGATGAGCATGAGACGGATGAAACTAGAAGCACAACCTTATGTACCCTCTTTATATTTTCTGTTACTTAGTAGAAATAAAGTAAAATAGTATTTTTCTGTCTGTCTCCCGACTTATCCGTGCAATATAAAAATATCCCGAAAATAAAAGTCCTCGTAATGCCATGCCAATTTAATATGATTTTTCAGGAATATTTGAGGATTTTAGTGCAAAATTACATGGGGAGCTGCCACTGGCCACGAGGGTGGAGGAAGCGCCCTACCCCCTGGCGCGCCTGCCTCGTGGGCCCACGGTGGCCCTCCTCCACTTATCCTGCACCCATCTTCTTCCTCTGTCTCACACAAACCCGAAAAACCAACTCAAGCTCGTGTTCCACCGCTTTTGCTGTGATTTTCGATCTCCTTGCTCAAAGCACCTCTCGCAAAACTGCTTGGGGAAATTGTTCCTTGGTATGTGACTCCTCCATTGGTCCAATTAGTTTTTGTTCTAGTGCTTTATTCATTGCAAATTTGTGCTGCATAGATGACCATGTTCTTGAGCTTGCATGTCAAATTTATATGGTTCCAAGTAGTTCTAATGCTTGATATATGCCCTAGGCACTTGTGGGAGTTGTTGCTATCAATTTTATTGAAGTTGGTTCACTTTTGTTTGAAGTTACTAAAAAAATTCAGAATTATTTTTCAGAGAAAACAATATGCTTAGGAGGATGTTCCAAGGTGGTTCTTCAAGGAAGCAAGGTCCCAGGCTTGCAATGCGTGATGGTGACGAGGAACCACCAAGAGACGCTCCCATGAGGCCCTGTGAATGGCCTTCGGAAAATTTTATGAATCAAGTGGGAATTAAAGAAGAATTCTACGCATATTTGCGTAATGCCGGTCTTGAGGACTTTGAAGCTTATAAATGCCCCCAGTATTGTTACCTGACAAGTTCATTTGTGGGGAGGTTTGATTTTCCATCTTCGCGTAATTCTCCTTCAGTCATGTTTGACCTTTATCACAAATCTTATACCATGGACTTAGAAGATTTCACTCTTTCATGCAAACTTCCATCTTGGGGTAGTATCAGGGATCCCCCTAAATCTGAATATAGAGACTTTCTTGCTAGAATAACTGTGGGGGAATCTAGAGATATAGCGCAGGCCACTATAGGGAGCATTCACTTTCCTGCTATACATTATTTTTCTCTCTTCATTGGTAGATGCATAAATACTAAGGATGAAGCATGTCACATGTGTGCCCCTGATCTCAGCATTCTCAGAAGCGCTGTGTTAGGGGACCAAGCTTATCATATGGGAGCCATTGTAGCTCGTAGGTTGCATCTTAATAGACGTAACGGAGATTTCTTTGGAGGAATTTATGCAACCCACTTAGCTAATTTTCTTGATGTAGACATTCGTGAGGGTGATATGGAGTTACCCCCTTCTTATTTAGATCTTGATTCTATGTTTTCTCACCAGTTCATTGAGAGGACTGGACCACCTTTCGATGTCGACTAATCTTTAACAAACGGCATGTGGTCCGTGTTGCTCTTCCTGCTCCTACCTTCTTTGATTTTCAGTAGAGGAAAATATATTATTACCAGAGAGGAGGCAGATGAATATGAGAGGAGAGCAGAGGCAGCTCGACGCCACGCTGCAATTCAGGGAGGCGATAACAGCTGCATCGCATGATCGACCCCAGCTACACCTACGAGTATCGGCCGGGCTATCCTCGGCAATAGACCAACTTAGGCCAAAAGCCTAAGCTTGGGGAGTAATGATTTCTCACCGACATTACATTTATGTTCACACACACTCATTGCTAGATGTCGGTGCTCATACTCTTTCACTATACTATCCATGCTAGTTATTTTCTTTTTCCTGCTTTCTTCTTGTGTGTTTAATAAACCTTAGAAAAATAAAAAAAATTAGTAGTAGTTTATTTCCTGCTGTAGTAGTAATAATTAAAAAGAAAACCCGAAAATATTTCATGTTCTTCTTTTGCTTGTTGGGAGCTTTCCCATGTAAATAGTTTTTATTTTTCTTTTCTTTTCTTTGGGGGTCGAGAAGACCATATTGAAAATGCTTAGTGGCTCTCATATGCATGATCGTTTATTTAACTAAGAGCCCATATTACTTGTCTTCTCTCTTGAGTTGAATGCTTGCAGATTCCAGCTTAGTCCAATGCACGTGCACTCTTATTATTATATACATCGTTCGGTCGTGCAAGTGAAAGGCAATAATGATGATATATGATGGACTTATTGGGATGAGAAAAGCTGGTATGAACTCGACCTATCTTGTTTTTGTAAATATGATGATTCATCGTTCCTGATTCAGCTATTATGAAGTAAACATATTTGCAATGACATTTAGAGATCATAGTTGCTTGTGCCATGCTTGATTAGCTATGAGTTATAATGGTTTACCTTGCGTGCCAACATGCTATTGAGATGATTATGATGTGGTATGATAGGATGGTATCCTCCTTTAAATGAATTGAGTGACTCGACTTGGCACATGTTCACGCATGCAGTTGAATCAAATCAACATAGTCTTCATGATATTTATGTTCATGGTGGATTATATCCTACTCATGCTTATATTCGGTGTAAATTAATTTTAATGCATGTTTACGACTGTTATGGCTCTCTCAGTTGGTCGCTTCCCAGTATTTTGCTAGCCTTCACCTGTACTAAGCGGGAATACTGCTTGTGCATCCAAACTCCTTAAACCCCAAAGTTGTTCCATATGAGTCCACTATACCTTCCTATATGCGGTATCTACTTGCCGTTCCAAGTAAATTTGTATGTGCCAAACTCCAAACCTTCAAATGAAATTCTGTTTTGTATGCTCGAGCAGCTCATGTGCAACTAGGGCTGCCTATATCTTCCATGCTAGGTGGGTTATTCTCAAGAGGAGTGGACTCCGCTCCGCATTCACGAGAAAGGGCCGGTAACTGGGATGCCCAGTCCCATGATCCAAAAAGATCAAAGCAAATCAAAATAATTAAACAAAACTTCCCTTGGGACCCGTTGAATGTTGGAGGCACTCGTTGTTTCGAGCAAGCCATGGATTGATGCTTGTGGAGGAAGGGGAGTATAAACCTTTACCATTCTGTTTGGGAACTGCCTATAATGCATGTAGTATGGAAGATACATCCATCTCATAGTTGTGGTGTTGACAGTGAAAGTATACCGCTCAAAATATAATTTATCTCTATTTCAAAATCGAGCTCTGGCACCTCTGCAAATCCCTGCTTCCCTCTGCGAAGGGCCTATCCATTTACTTTTATGTTGAGTCATCACCCTTCTAATTAAAAAGCACCCGCTGGAGAGCACACTGTCGTTTGCATTCATTATAACTGGTTTATATTGGGTATGACTTGACTGGATCTCTTTTACCATGAATTACAATGTTTAGTCAGTCCTTGATCTTTAAAGGTGCTCTGCATTTATGTTTTACGGTCTCAGAAAGGGCTAGCGAGATACCATTTCGTTATATCATGTTATGATTATTTTGAGAAAGTGTTGTCATCCGAGTTTTATTATTATGGCTCGCTAGCTGATTATGCTATTGATATGAGTAATTGTGAGACCTACGTGTTATTGTGAGTATGGTTAGTTCATAATAATTGCCAAAACTTGAATGTTGGCTTTTCATGTTTACAACAACAAGAGCAAATAGAGTTTGTAAAAGTTTTTATTTTTCTCTTTCAGTTTGTCAACTGAATTGCTTGAGGACAAACAAGGGTTTAAGCTTGGGGGAGTTGATACGTCTCCGTCGTATCTACTTTTCCAAAAACTTTTGCCCTTTTTTTGGACTCTAACTTGTATGATTTGAATGGAACTAACCCGGACTGACGCTGCTTTCAGCAGAATTGCCATGATGTTGTTTTATGTGCAGAAAACAAAAGTTCTCGGAATGACCTGAAACTCCACGGAATATCTTAGACTAAATAATAAAAAAATCCTCGCTAAAGATGAAGACCAGGGGGCCCACACCTGTCCCACGAGGGTGGGGCGCGCCTCCCTGTAGGCGCCCCCTACCTCGTGGGCCCTCGGATGCCCTCCGCGCCAACTCCAACTCCATATATTGGCTTTCGGGAGAAAAAATCAGAGAGAGAGTTTCATCGCGTTTTACGATACGGAGCCGCCGCCAAGCCCTAATCTCTCGGGAGGGCTGATCTGGAGTCCGCTCGGGCCCCGAGATGTGGATTCATCACCGTCGTCATCATCAACCATCCTCCATCACCAATTTCATGATGCTCACCGCCGTGCGTGAGTAATTGCATCGTAGCCTTGCTGGACGGTGATGGGTTGGATGAGATTTATCATGTAATCAAGTTAGTTTTGTTAGGGTTTGATCCCTAGTATCCACTATGTTCTGAGATTGATGTTGCTATGACTTTGCTATGCTTAATGCTTGTCACTAGGGCCCGAGTGCCATGATTTCAGATCTGAACCTATTATGTTTTCATGAATATATGTGTGTTCTTGATCCTATCTTGCAAGTCTATAGTCACCTACTATGTGTTATGATCCGGCAACCCAAGTGACAATAATCGGGACCACTCCGGTGATGACCATAGTTTGAGGAGTTCATGTATTCACTATGTGCTAATGCTTTGTTCGGTTCTCTATTAAAAGGACGCCTTAATATCCCTTAGTTTCCAATAGGACCCGCTGCCACGGGAGGGTAGGACAAAAGATGTCATGCAAGTTCTTTTCCATAAGCACGTATGACTATTTACGGAATACATGCCTACATTACATTGATGAACTGGAGCTAGTTCTGTGTCACCCTATGTTATTACTGTTACATGAAGAACCGCATCCGGCATAATTACCCATCACTGATCCGGTGCCTACGAGTTTTCCATATACTGGTTTACGCTTATTTACTTTTCCGTTGCTACTGTTATCATCACTACAAAATACCAAAAACATTACTTTTCCTGTCTTTACTTTTGTTACCGTTACCACCACTATCATATTACTTTGCTACTAAACACTTTTCTGCAGATACTAAGTTTCCAGGTGTGGTTGAATTGACTACTAATACTTGAGAATATTCTTTGGGTCCCCTTGTGTCGAATCAATAAATTTGGGTTGAATACTCTACCCTCGAAAACTGTTGTGATCCCCTATACTTGTGGGTTATCACACACCACCGAGGGATCCGTCTCCCTTGCGTGGGTCTCCACTCTATGCTCGCCGAACTCCATTGGAGCGCCGCCGGACATCCCCTCTCTATGTGTTGTCGTGGGTGGGCTTGTTGTGTTGTGGGGCGCGATTCAAAGGTTGAAGAGACTAAGGCTATAATGGTCGCGGGAATTAAAGGGGAAGCCGGACGGCTAGGAATATCGGCAGGCCCTGATGGCAGTTCTAATTTGCAGCGCGTAACTCCATCGTGCCGCACATAACTGCATCGTGTGGCAACGCGCGCGGCGCAACCGCATGCATATGGGGGCCCCGACATGATCGTGCGCACGCCCAACCGCTGGTAGAGCGCGCTCGGAGGGACACGAGCAGAGCGCTCTGCGGTCGCCTCAAGGAAAAGTTGTCCACAAGCCGAGCGCGCCGACGGACACAAGCAGAGCGTGCCAACGGACTCGACAGAGCACGCCGCGACACCTAACGGCGAGCACAACATGATGTGGCGCCTAACGGCGAGCAGAGCTTGCCGAGGGACGCGAGCAGAGGACGGCACAGTGATACGTGGCAAATAAGACGAATTGTGCGAGCAATGTCGGAGACATCAAGCACGAATCAGATTTGAGTTGCGTGTGCGATACGTGGCAAATAGTTGATCCATCAGAGTTGTTTGTGGTGGAATAAGCCGTGTGTGTTGCGGGCAAGCGCTTGCTGGTGTATAACCTTAAATTTAACCAACAAAGTGTTAATGCATGTTACAAAAATTGTATAGCTAGAAACTATGTTCAAATACGACTCCGACGATATAATCTATGGCGACATGCATTCGTATTTTATTAGTTAAATCCTACTTATAAACCAGGACGGGGTATAGTAGGTAATTAAATCGCAAATGTTTTTTTATTAACTGTATGTGTATGTGTCCTCTCGTCCTCCTCTCGCACATCTTGTCACCCCGCTGCCGCAGACGGCTTACAGCGCAAGCTTGCGCAGCGCGTGGGGGCATTCTTTTGGCGAAACGGTGGCGCCAATGAATCGTCGGTGAGCCCGTTCCCACGCAACCTCGCAGGTTCCCACGCAAGCTTCCCGCCCGACTCGGTGAAATCCCCAAAATCCCAATGCTTGCCGGCCTACTACAAAAACCCTCACGGCCGGTGAGTCCCGCGTCGCATTTTCCCCTCCCTCCCTGTAGCTTATCTCGTCTGCTTCTCCCACAATCGCCAATGGCACCGGTCCGTCGTTGTCGCTCAGCCACTCCGCCGTCTTAGAGGACAGCTCCAGCTGGGAGGCTACACCGCGGCGGCGGCGCAGTCCCCAGCGTAGTGTAGTGCGCGTGGCGTCCCTGTTGGGTGTGTGCGAAACATCCACCACACGCTCCTCCGTCGCTGCCCGTCGGCAGCTGTTGCTGCCACACCAACGTCAAAAGCCAGGGCCATCTCCCGCTCCGCCGCCGCGGCCCGAAGGCGGGAGGTGGTCGTCATGGCCGCCACCCCACTGCCGGCCACCGTGGCCATCACCCGCTCCGCCACCGCGGCCCGAAGGCGGGAGGTGGTGGTCGTGGCCGCCACCCCATCGTCGGCCACCGTGGCCGCCACCCCATCGTCGGCCACCGTGGCCGCCAGCCCACCGTCGACCGCTGAGATCATCACCTGTTCCGCCACCGCCGCCCGAAGGAGGGAGGCAGAGGTGGAGGCCTGCACGTGCGAGTTCCTGCAGGAGGAGGAGGAGCGCCTCGTCGAGCACGCAAATAGCCTTACCACAGTCGTGGCCGCAGCACACACCGACGAAGAGGCGAGGAATCAGGAGATCTACGAGCAGTCCGGCCGCTTCGAGAGGGATCGTCTGGAGCGGCAGTGGGCGTTCGAGCTGGCGAGCGTCGCTGAACATGCAGCAGCGGCAGGCACCGTATTGCATTTTTTCCAGCTCATCGGTAGGCTCCTCCTCCTCCTCCTCTGCCTCTTACTGAGCGTGCTCGGCAGAGCAGAGGCTGCCGGAAGTAGCACAAAGCACCTACGTGGTAGTAGTAGTATTTAGGGGCTATTTTGTTCAGTTCATCTGACTATATATGTGTGGTCAAACTGTACAACATACTTAAAATTAGCTAGCATATATAGTTGAACTAGCTATTTCAGTACGTGGTTGGAAACAAATGGGGAGAAGTTAGGTCGGTTCAGCTGTCGAGTTGAACTGTTTGTATAAATTAAGAACGACTGCTTAATTTATGATTGAAATCTATGCTTAATTAGTGAATTTTAGTTGCAAAAATTACATAGTGCTAGTGATTTCTAGCTGCATATTTTGACAAATCGCAGTGTCACAAGGATTGACAAATGGCAACGTTATTAGATCAACAAATGTAAATCTTTCCATTTTGACAAATGGCAACATACCCAATATGATGTATTTAAATCTTACCAAATTGTTTGTACGTGGTTGCACACGGGTCATCCAAAACAACCGTTTGCGTTGAAGGGATGAACAAATCCTGCGCTGCTCTCACTTTGCATACGGGTGTTCTATCTAAATCGTTTGTGACCAAGAGCTGCAGAAATCTGCTACCTCTTGAGCATTGTGTTAGATTTCCTTGAAGAGGAAAGGATGATGCAGCAAAGTAGCGTAAGTATTTCCCTCAGTTTTTGAGAACCAAGGTATCAATTCAGTAGGAGGCTACGCGTGAGTCCCTCGTACCTACACAAAGCAAATAACTCCTCGCAACCAACGTGAATAGGGGTTGTCAATCCCTTCACAGTCACTTACGAGAGTGAGATCTGATAGAGATGATAGATAATATTTTAGGTATTTTTGTGATAAAGATGCAGAGTAAACTAAAAAGCAAAGCAATAATAAAGTGATGGAAGATTAATATGATGAGAATAGACCCGGGGGCCATAGATTTCACTAGTGGCCTCTCTCAAGAGCATAAGTATTTTACGGTGGGTGAACAAATTACTGTTGAGCAATTGACAGAATTGAGCATAGTTATGAGAGTATCTAGGTATGATCATGTATATAGGCATCACGTCCAGAGACAAGTAGACCGACTCACGCATCCACTACTATTACTCCACTCATCGACCGCTATCCAGCATGCATCTAGAGTATTAAGTTAATGAAAACAGAGTAACGCCTTAAGCAAGATGACATGATGTAGAGGGATAAATTCATGCAATATGATAAAAAAACCCATCTTGTTATCCTCAATGGCAACAATACAATACGTGCCTTGCTGCCCCTACTGTCACTGGGAAAGACACCGCAAGATTGAACCCAAATCTAAGAACTTCTCCCATTGCAAGAAAAACCAATCTAGTAGGCCAAACCAAACTGATAATTCGAAGAGATTTGCAAAGATAACCAATCGTACATAAAAGAATTCAGAGAAGATTCAAATATTGTTCATAGATAATCTTGATCATAAACCCACAATTCATCGGTCTCAACAAACACACCGCAAAAAATAAGATTACATCGAATAAATCTCCACGAGAGAGGGGGAGAACATTGTATTGAGATCCAAAAGAGAGAAGAAGCCATCTAGCTAATAACTATGGACCCGAAGGTGCAAGTAAACTACTCACACTTCATCGGAGGGGCTATGGTGATGATGTAGAAGCCCTCCGTGGTGGATTCCCCTTCCGGCGGAGCTTCGGAACAGGCCCCAAGATGGGATCTCGTGGGTACAGAAGGTTGCGGCGGTGGAATTAGGTTTTTGGCTCCGTATCTGATCGTTTGGGGGTATGTAGGTATATATAGGAAGAAGAAGTACGTTGGTGGACCTTCGTGGGGCCCACGAGGGTGGGGGCGCACCCTAGGGGGGTAGGCGCGCCCCCCTACCTCGTGCCCACCTCGTGGCTTTCTTGACGTAGGGTCCAAGTCTGCTGGGTCATATTCGGTGAGAAAATCACGTTCCCGAAGGTTTCATTCCGTTTGGACTCCTTTTGATATTCCGTTTCTTCGAAACACTGAAATAGGGAAAAAACAGCAATTCTGGGCTGGGCCTCCGGTTAATAGGTTAGTCCCAAAAGTAATATAAAAGTAGAAAATAAAGCCCAATATGGTCCAAAACAGTAGATAATATAGCATGGAGCGATCAAAAATTATAGATACGTTGGAGACGTATCATGCATCCCCAAGCTTAATTCCTGCTCGTCCTCGAGTAGGTAAATGATAAAAAAGAACTTTTGATGCGGAGTGCTACTTGGCATAATTTCAATATAATTCTTCTTAATTGTGGTATGAATATTTAGATCCGAAAGATTCAAGACAAAAGTTTAATATTGACATAAAAATAATAATACTTCAAGCATACTAACAAAGCAGTTATGTCTTCTCAAAATAACATGGCCAAAGAAAGTTATCCCTACAAAATCATATAGTCTGGCTATGCTCTATCTTCACCACACAAAGTATATAAATCACGCACAACCCCGATGACAAGCCAAGCAATTGTTTCATACTTTTGACATTTTCAAAACTTTTTCAATCTTCACGCAATACATGAGTGTGAGCCATGGACATAGCACTATATGTGGAATAGAATGGTGGTTGTGGAGAAGACAAAAAGGGAGAAGATAGTCTCACATCAACTAGGCGTATCAACGGGCTATGGAGATGCCCATCAATAGATATCAATGTGATTGAGTAGGGATTGCCATGCAACGGATGCACTAGAGCTATTAGTATATGAAAGCTCAACAAAAGAAACTAAGTGGGTGTGCATCCAACTCGCTTGCTCACGAAGACCTAGGGCATTTGAGGAAGCCCATCATTGGAATATACAAGCCAAGTTCTATAATGAAAAATTCCCACTAGTATATGAAAGTGACAAAATGAGAGACTCTCTATCATGAAGATCATGGTGCTACTTTGAAGCACAAGTGTGGTAAAAGGATAGTAACATTGTCCCATCTCTCTTTTCTCTCGTTTTTTTATTTGGGCCTTTTCTCTTTTTTTATGGCCCTTTTTTCCTCCGAGTCTCATCTCGACTTATGGGGAATCATAGTCTCCATCATCCTTTCCTCACTTGGGACAATGCTCTAAAAATGATGATCATCACACTTTTATTTTTCTTACAACTCAACAATTACAACTCGATACTTAGAACAAAATATGACTCTATATGAATGCCGCAGGCGGTGTACCGGGATATGCAATGAATCAAGAGTGACATGTATGAAAGAATTATGAACGGTGGCTTTGCCACAAATACTATGTCAACTACATGATCATGCTAGCAATATGACAATGATGGAGCGTGTCATAATAAACGGAACGGTGGAAAGTTGCATGGCAATATATCTCGGAATGGCTATGGAAATGCCATGATGGGTAGGTATGGTGGCTGTTTTGAGAAAGGTATATGGTGGGTGTATGATACCGGCAAAAAGTGCACGGTATTAGAGAGGCTAGCAATGGTGGGAGGAGGGAAAGTGCGTATAATCCATGGACTCAACATTAGTCATGAAGAACTCATATACTTATTGCAAAAATCTACAAGTTATCAAAGCAAAGTATTACGCGCATGCTCCTAGGGGGGTAGATTGGTAGGAAAAGACCATCGCCGTCACGACCACCACTCATAAGGAAGACAATCAATAAATAAATCATGCTCCGACTTCATCCCATAACGGTTCACCATACATGCATGCTACGGGAATCACAAACTTTAACACAAGTATTTCTCAAATTCACTCTAATATCACCATCTTCATATCTCAAAACAATTATCAAGCATCAAACTTTTCTTAGTATTCAATGCACTCAAAAGGAAGTTTTACAAATCTTGAATACCAAGCATATTAGGATTGTTTAAGCAAATTACCATGCTATTTAAGACTCTCAAAATAATCTAAGTGAAGCATGAGAGATCAATAGTTTCTATAAAACAAATCCACCACCGTGCTCTAAAAGATATAAGTGAAGCACTAGAGCAAAACTATATAGCTCAAAAGATATAAGTGAAGCACATAGAGCATTCTAACAAATTCCAAATCATGTATGGCTCTCTCAAAAGGTGTGTACAGAAAGGATGATTGTGGTAAACTAAAAATAAAAGACTCAAATCATACAATACGCTCCAAGCAAAACACATATCATGTGGTGAATAAAAATATAGCTCCAAGTAAAGTTACCGATGGAAGTACACGAAAGAGGGGGTGCCTTCTGGGGCATCCCCAAGCTTTGACTTTTTGGTGTCCTTATATTATCTTAGGGGTGCCATGGGCATCCCCAGGCTTAGGCTCTTGCCAGTCCTTGTTCCATAATCCATCAACAGATTTCACCCAAAACTTGAAAACTTCACAACACAAAACTCAACAGAAATCTCGTGAGCTTCGTTAACGGAAGAAAACAAAAGACCACTTCAAGGTACTGTAATGAACTCATTCTTTATTTATATTGGTGTTAAACCTACTGTATTCCAACTTCTCTATGGTTTATAAACTATTTTACTAGCCATAGATTCATCAAAATAAGCAAACAACATTTAAAAACAGAATCTGTCAAAAACAGAATCTGTCAAAAACAGAACAGTCTGTAGTAATCTGTAACTAACGCAAACTTCTGGAAGTCCAAAAAATCAGCCAAAATAGGAAGATCTAGGAAATTTGTTTATTGATCAGCAGCAATTGGTATCACTATTTTTTCACGTTCTGGTGATTTTTAATAATTGTTTTCGTGAACAGAAAGTTTCTGGAAATTACAGCAAGAACAAATAACAATCATCCAAGAAGATCCTATAGGTTTAACTTGGCACAAACACTAATTAAAACATAAAACCACATCTAAACAGAAGTTAGATGGATTATTTATTCCTAAACATAAGCAAAAAAGCAAAAAAAACTAAAATTAAAATTGGGTTGCCTCCCAACAAGCGCTATCGTTTAACGCCCTTAGCTAGGCATAATAGCAAGGATAGATCTAGGTATTGCGATCTTTGGTAGGAAATTCCTCAATGAGACATCTATCTTCCTTAGGAATTTCTTTATTTTTAGTAATTATCAAACTTTTAGGCACAAAATCAAAAAATTCATTTGTAGCAAATGGTTCCTTAATGATAGCAAAAAGGTTGGGATGAATACTTATAGATTTAAGATCCATGATTTCCTTACTAGAGGATTCACCCTTATTTTTAGGAACATACATAAGCTTGGCAATTTTAGTGGGAGGACTTGGAGTATACTTTACGGAAGAAAAGCGGTTCCCAAGTTGGTAATGATACCCTCAAGTTTATCGATTCTAGTGGAATCTTGATTTATTCTCTCATTAACTATGGGTTCCTTCTCCTTAATATTTTTGAAGTTACTCCTACCTTAGATCCATATTGGGTAATTTGATTGTGGATCTTTTTATCTAGATTTTCAATTAACTCAACGGTAGCAACTTTATTTTCAATAATTTCAAGTCTTTGCATTACATGCTCCAAAGTTAACATAGTTCCATTAACCAAAAGAGGTGGTGAGCCAAATAAATCTATCATAGCATTATAAGAGTCAAAAGTGTGGCTACCCAAGAAATTCCCTCCGGTAATGGTATCAAGGATATATCTATACCAAGGATTAGCACCTACATAAAAATTGCGGAGAAGAACTGAAGTAGATCGGTTCCTGGTAGATCTATTTTGAGCATTGCAAATTCTATACCAAGCGTCTTTTAGATTTTCTCCCTCCCTTTTCTTAAAGTTTAGAACTTCATTCTCGGGAGACAACGGAGAAGATATAAGACTAGCCATGACGACAAGAAAGCGAAAAAAAGGCAAACGGAGAAGAGAGGGCGAATAAAACGGCAAGGGTAAAGTGGGGGAGAGGAAAACGAGAGGCAAATGGCAAATAATGTAATGCGAGAGCTAAGGGATTGTGATGGGTACTTGGTATGTTGAATTTTGCGTAGACTCCCCGGCAAAGGCGCCAGAAATTCTTCTTGCTACCTCTTGAGCACTGCGTTGTATTTCCTTGAAGAGGAAAGGATGATGCAGCAAAGTAGCATAAGTATTTCCCTCAGTTTTTGAGAACCAAGGTATCGATCCAGTAGGAGGCTACGCGCGAGTCCCTCGTACCTACACAAAGCAACTAACTCCTCGCAACCAACGCGAATAGGGGTTGTCAATCCCTTCACGGTCACTTACGAGAGTGAGATCTGATAGAGATGATAGATAATATTTTTGGTATTTTTGTGATAAAGATGCAAAGTAAACTAAAAAGCAAAGTAAAAAAGCAAAGCAATAATAAAGTGATGGAAGATTAATATGATGAGAATAGACCCGGGGGTCATAGATTTCACTAGTGGCTTCTCTCAAGAGCATAAGTATTTTACGGTGGGTGAAAAAATTACTGTTGAGCAATTGACAGAATTGAGCATAGTTATGAGAGTATCTAGGTATGATCATGTATATAGGCATCACGTCCGAGACAAGTAGACCGACTCCTGGCTGCATCTACTACTATTACTCCACTCATCGACCGCTATCCAGCATGCATCTAGAGTATTAAGTTAATGAAAACAGAGTAACGCCTTAAGCAAGATGACATGATGTAGAGGGATAAATTCATGCAATATGATAAAAAAACCATCTTGTTATCCTCGATGGAAACAATACAATACGTGCCTTGCTGCCCCTACTGTCACTGGGAAAGGACACCGCAAGATTGAACCCAAAGCTAAGCACTTCTCCCATTGCAAGAAAAACCAATCTAGTAGGCCAAACCAAACTGATAATTCGAAGAGACTTGCAAAGATAACCAATCATACATAAAAGAATTCAGAGAAGATTCAAATATTGTTCATGGATAATCTTGATCATAAACCCACAATTCATCGGTCTCAACAAACACACCGCAAAAAGAAGATTACATCGAATAGATCTCCATGAGAGAGGGGGAGAACATTGTATTGAGATCCAAAAAGAGAGAAGAAGCCATCTAGCTACTAACTACGGACCCGAAGGTCTGAAGTAAACTACTCACACTTCATCGGAGGGGCTATGGTGATAATGTAGAAGCCCTCCATGGTGGATTACCCTTCCGGCGGAGCTCCGGAATAGGCCCCAAGATGGGATCTCGTGGGTACAGAAGGTTGCGGCAGTGGAACTAGGTTTTTGGCTCTGTATCTGATCGTTTGGGGGTACGTCGGTATATATAGGAGGAAGAAGTACGTCGGTGGAGCTTCGTGGGTCCCATGAGGGTGGGGGCACCCCCCCCCCCCTACCTCGTGCCCACCTCGTGGCTTTCTTGACGTAGGGTCCAAGTCTCCTGGGTCATATTCGGTGAGAAAATCACGTTCTCGAAGGTTTCATTCCGTTTGGACTCCGTTTGATATTCCGTTTCTTCGAAACATTGAAATAGGGAAAAACAATTAAAATTTTGGGCCTCCGGTTAATAGGTTAGTCCCAAAAGTAATATAAAAGTAGAAAATAAAGCCCAATATGGTCCAAAACAGTAGATAATATAGCATGGAGCGATCAAAAATTATAGATACGTTGGAGACGTATCAAAATCCTACTCGGCACATTTTCTCTTGGCTTCCTGGGGAAGCTGTCGGTTTGCATACGGTTGTTCTAACTAAAATGTTTGTGATGAGTGTTTTATATTTAAAAAGCGAATTAAACTGTGGCTTGGGCGCCATTAATGGAGAGGATGCGAGCAAGGCGGGTGGCCATGGAAGTCAAAGGGCTCGCTTCCCAGTGAGCCTGCACAGCCTACAGCTCACACACTTCCCATTGAGCCTTGATAACTCACAAGTATAGGGGATCGCAACAGCTTTCGAGGGTAGAGTATTCAACCCAAATTTATTGATTCGACACAAGGGGAGCCAAAGAATATTCTTGAGTATTAGCAGTTAAGTTTTCAATTCAACCACTCCTGGATAACTTAGTATCTCCAGCAAAGTGTTTAGTAGCAAAAGTGGTATGATAATAATAGTAACAGTAGCAAAAGTAAAGATAAATGTTTTTGGGTTTTTGTAGTAGTTGTAACTGCAGCAACGGAAAGTAAATAAGCGAAGAACAATATGTGAAAATCTCGTAGGCAATGGATCAGTGATGGATAATTATGCCGGATGCGATTCCTCATGCAATAGTTATAACATAGGGTGATATAGAACTAGCTCTAATTCATCAATGTAATGTAGGCATGTATTCCGTAAATAGTCATACGTGCTTATGGAAAAGAACTTGTATTACGTCTTTTGTCCTACCCTCCCGTTGAAGCGGGGTCCTAGCGGAAACTAAGGGATATTAAGGCCTCCTTTTAATAGAGAACTGGATCAAAGCATTAACACATAGTGAATACATGAACTCCTCAAACTATGGTCATCACCGAGAAGTATCCCGATTATTGTCACTTCGGGGTTGTCGGATCATAACACATAATAGGTGACTATAGACTTGCAAGATAGGATCAATGTGACGCCCCCGATTCAATCATACACTAATCATGCACGCAAATGTGTACGATCAAGATCAGGGACTCACGGGAAGATATCACAACACAACTCTAAAACATAAATAAGTCATACAAGCATCATAATACAAGCCAGGGGCCTCGAGGGCTCGAATACAAGTGCCCAATCATAGACGAGTCAGCGGAAGCAACAATATCTGAGTACAGACATAAGTTAAACAAGTTTACCTTAAGAAGGCTAGCACAAATTGGGATACAGATCGAAAGAGGCGGAGGCCTCCTGCCTGGGATCCTCCTAACTACTCCTGGTCGTCGTCAGCAGCCTGCACGTAGTAGTAGGCATCTCCAGTGTAGTAGTCGTCGTCGACGGTGGCATCTAGCTCCTGGGCTCCAATGTCTGGTTGCGGCATCCGGGAAGAAGAGGAAAACAGGGGAAAAGAGGGAGCAAAGCAACCGTGAGTACTCATCCAAAGTACTCGCAAGCAAGGAGCTACACTACATATGCATGGGTATATGTGTAAAGGGCCATATCAGTGGACTGAACTGCAGAATGCCAGAATAAGAGGGGATAGCTAATCTCGCCGAAGACTACGCTCGCAGCCTCCGTCTTGCAGCATGTAGAAGAGAGTAGACTGAAGTCCTCCAAGTAGCATCGCATAGCATAATCCTACCCGGCGATCCCCTCCTCGTCGCCCTGTGAGAGAGTGACCATCGGGTTGTATCTGGCACTTGGAAGGGTGTGTTTTATTAAGTATCCGGTTCTAGTTGTCATAAGGTCAAGGTACAACTCCAAGTCGTCCTGTTACCGAAGATCACGGCTATTCGAATAGATTAACTTCCCTGCAGGGTGCACCACATTACCCGACACGCTTGATCCCATTTGGGCGGACACACTTTCCTGGGTCATGCCCGGCCGCGGAAGATCAACACGTCGCAGCCCCACCTAGGCACAACAGAGAGGTCAGCACGCCGGTCTAAACCTAAGCGCACAGGGGTCTGGGCCCATCGCCCTTAGCACACATGCACGTTGCGAACGCGGCCGGAAGCAGACCTAGCCTAGCAGGCGCTCCAGTCCAATCCGGCGCGCGCCGCTCAGTTGCTGATGTCACGAAATGCTTCGGCTGATACCATGACGCCGATTGCCCATATCTTGTCCCACGTGGCGGTTAGTGCGTATAAGGTCAACGACCCAACTCATATCAAATACCAAGATCTCGTTAAGCGTGTTAAGTATCCGCGAACGCCGAACAGGGCCAGGCCCACCTCTCTCCTAGGCGGTCTCAACCTGCCCTGTCGCTCCGCCACAAGGTAACAGTCGGGGGCCGTCAGGAACCCAGACTCCACCTCTACCGGATGGAGCCACGTGCCCCTTCAGCCCCATCTCCTAACAGTATCACAAGTAATGTAACACTATAAAGTATATAGTATATGCCCGAGATCACCTCCGAAGTGATCACGGCCCAAAGAGTATAGCATGGCGACGGACAAGAGTGTAGGGCCACCGATGGAACACTAGCATCCTATACTAAGCGAGGATAAAGGTGTAAGGGTAACAACTGTAGCAACAATGACAGGCTATGCAGCAGAATAGGATTAACCAAAAGCAGTAACATGCTACACTACTCTAATGCAAGCAGTATAGAGAAGAATAGGCGATATCTGGTGATCAAGGGGGGGCTTGCCTGGTTGCTCTGGCAAGGAGGGGTCGTCAACACCGTAGTTGAACTGGGGTTCGCCGGCAGTCTCGGGGTCTACCGGAAAGAAGTAACGGAGAGGGAACACAATAAATAACAGAGCAATCAAATGTAACACAAAGCAATACGCGGCAATACGTTGTACTAGGGGTGACCTAACGCAGGGATAGGTGATACCGGCGAAAGGGGAAACATCCGGGAAAGTATTCCCGGCGTTTCGCGTTTTCGGATAGATGAACGGGAGGAGGAAAGTTGCATGTTTGCTATGCTAGGGATGTGTGACGGACGAACGGCTACGTATCCAGATTCGTCTCGTCGTTCTGAGCAACTCTCATGTACAAAGTTTTTCCATTCGAGCTACGGTTTATTTTTATATTGATTTTTGAAGTTTTAAATCATTTTTAAATTATTATTATTAAATTAACTCGAAATTAGTATTATTGCATCAGCATGATGTCAGCAGTCAACAGAGGGATTGACCGGTCAATCTGACACGTGGGTCCCACTGGTCATAGACTCAGGTTTAACTAAACCAGGTAAATTAGACTAACTAAGTGATTAGGCTAATTTATTTTAATTAGATTAGTTAAACAGGATTAATTAACTTAATTAACTCATTAATTAATTAATTAATAATTTATTTATTCTAACATTTTTATTCTTTTTTTAACAAAATCGTTCTGGGGGCGGGCCCCCCCGTCATTGGCCTAGGGGGCCTTAACGGGTTGGGAGAAACGGCGGGCGCCACTGCTGGGCACGGCGCACAGAGGCGCTGGGGCCACGGCAGGAGTGCCGCGAGGCGAGGCTGGCTTAGGGCGGTGCTCGCTGCATGCGGGCGTGGGGGGAGTGAGGGCGCGGCGACCGTGGCGTGACCCGGCGCAGGCATGGCCCTTAGCACGCCAAAGGCGTACACGGGCGCAACCACAGCGCGGCCGGGCACATCGGCGAGGCAGGGCGGCCAAGGCGGTAGCAGTGGGGCAGTCCGGCAACGGCGGTGAACGACGGGCGCGGCTATGCACTAGTGGCAACAACGGCAGCTAGCGGCGGAAGTGAGCAGAAGGAAACGCGGGAGGGGGTTCGGGGTCCTCACCCCAAATTGCAGGGGTTCAGCGGCGAGGCTCGGTGTAGCCGTCGAGGGGGAGGCGAGGACGAGCAGTCCGGCGAGGGGGAGGATGGGGACGAGCGACGGTGACGATGTGGTCAAGGCGGAGAGGCTCCGGCGAGGTGGCTCTCCAGGCGGCGGCGACAGGCGCGCTCGATCCAGTCGGCAGGGTCGTCGGGGGCGGGACGTGGTCGCCTCGATCCCGATCTGGATCGGGGGAATGGGGGGAGAGAGCGAGTGGATCGTGCGGGGGGGCACGAGTGGTGAGGGAACCGCTAGGGTTCCGGTTGCCCATGGGGATAAGGGTGCGATGGGGCGGCTGGGCCTCATGGGCTGGTGGGTTGGATGCCAAATTGGGTCATGGCGTCTTTGGGCAGTTGGCCCCCAGAGGGGTTGTTGTTCTCCTTTTTTGTGTTGTTTTTCCTTTTCTTTTATTTATTATTTTCTGTTTCCATTTATAGTTTCTTTTATTTTTGTTTTCTAAAATACCCAGTGAGCACCTAAATTAGTATTACTAATCAGTCCACTGCCACAATTATTTTGGCACACTACTAATTTAGTTTTATTATTATAACTTGAAAAAGGCATTTAATTAATTGTTTTTGCTGTCATTTCTATTACTTTAGTGCATTTAAATATTTTATTAAAAGATAATTTATTCACCATCATTTACTATGGATTATTTGACACATTAGGAACAATTTAGTGTTGACTTTTGAAAACTTTAATTGTTTTAACTTAAATTCATCATTTGAATTTGAATCGTTTCGAACTAACGCGAGATTATCAACAGTAACCGAGGTGACGTGGCCTGATTAGCATGGGATTACTGTAGCATGATTATCCGGGCGTTACAAATCTCCTCCACTACAAGAAATCTCGTCCCGAGATTTAAGAGGGGTGTAAGGGGGGAAGTTCTGGTTACGAAAGTCTAACGGATCTTCTCGTCTTTGGTTGCTCTCCTCGAAGAGGTCGATCCATAGCATTGATGTCTTCACTCCTATGCCTCAACGCATAATGATGAAATTGTCGTCCTTTCTTCATGATCTCCATCGTTCTTGCGAAAAGAATAAAGGGTTGTTATCCCGAAAGAACAAACCTCTACAAGGTTGACTACCTGGTCGATAACATCGGGGAAGGTGGCAGAAAGTAACTCTCGAATTGAAACTGAAGAAAATATCGAGAGCAAGATAAGAAGGTGCAATAAGAAGTTTCAATTGGATAGACAATCATTTGTTGCCTGATACGAAGTGTGAAAGGGGTTCAGAGCAATGGGAATAAGTATTGTGTCTGAGACCATAATAGATCAATAGGCAGGTGGCCCGTGAACTACATACGAAGTCAAGCTCTAGTAATAACTTTGGCAACAGGGTGTACAGGAGAGTCGGGTTTCGATCCTGTGGAACTGTGGGTTATGGGCCCACCATGTGGTTTAAAGTAGAAAGGGGGCTGACATCTTGCACGGTCACGATAGCAAGGCATGTCAGAGGGTAGCATGTCAGTTATGTCGGCAACAACATCGATACCAAGGGCGAGGGACGAAGAGAACCATTTTCCTGCTCGTTGAACGAGGCGGACCATTAGGCAAAGTTCTCGTCCATGGTGGATACCGGAATGTCATCAACAATAGTAACAGGTTCTTACTGACAGAGTTGCACACCGAGGTGTTTGCACAAGCAGGGAATTATTACTGCCTATATCATATAGATCATAGAAAGGGTTTAAACAAACCAATGGAAAGGGAAAAGTGTCTATCCGATTTAATCAGAACAATGGAAAGAAAAATGTGTTTAAACACATAATTCAGGGGTATATCCTTCCCAAGGACAAGCAGAGAGCATGATATCCATGATAGGATATAACGTAGAAAACCATTTAGGTTATGGGAGAGGAATTTTCATGGCATTATCCATACAGCGGTGTTTGAATAATGGATAACGAAAATTTAGCATTGTGCTTCAACTGTTTTTATTGAATATCGGAGTACCACAGACTTGCTTCGAGATAGCATTGACAAGGTCTTCAAGCAAAGGTCAGACTCTGGATACACGAAGGATTCATCAGGAACAACTTATAGAATACGTCTTACCATTTCCTCATGGAAGAATAGATAACCTTGCTAAAAGGAAACTATAACAATAGGTCCTCCGGCCAGGTGTACTAGGCAAGACACCACCTTACCGGGTCATATAACGACCAATGTTATAACTTTTGGAAATATGTCCCAACCATCATATCTGACCGAGATTCAGATTTGATTGGTGTCAAACTACCTCAGACTCAGGATGCCTAAGAGGAAAAAGGTGCAATACAAATTGACGAGATGACATTGTAAGATTCTCGGGAAATTTACTACGGAAGCGAGTTCCGAAACAAAAGCTCATCATTAAACCAATGAAGGGATAAGGAGGTAGCTGATGATCTCGGTGACAATTCATCAAGACTTCCAAAAGATGGGTTTCCACAATTAAGTGAACAAGGAGATAACATTAGTCAGATCAAATGGTATAATGATGTATGCTCGAGGGAAACATACACAATTAAACATTGGTTGAAAGGTGCACCCAAAATATGGGCTGGGTTGCACAACCAACGTCGGAATGGTGATTCAATAATCAATAGTCTAAGAATGAACGGCCGACCATTAACTTCAAAGCAATAGGGTTGCTAGAAGTTTTGGAATTACACATCACAGTCCATTTGTCGGTGGTTAGAAATAACTCGGTGACCAGGAAAAGAATGGTGATGGTGATAAGTATCACTTGTATCAAGAATTCTCTAGAGGTGGTGAAATTCTCACAACATTGAGGACATAAGAGATGTTAATGTTCCAAGGTAAAGAAGAACAATTACTGGATAGCAAGGAACTCAAGGTATAAGACCAAACACGAACAAGCATGTGTTGGTGGGAAGGCAATAAAGTGGTCGATGATAACACGGATCATCAAGGGAAAGGATGGTATTTCTCATCATGAACTCAATTGATATCCTGGAAGAGCTCATAAGGTTGATGATGATCACGACACATTTGTCGAGAGATTTCATTAAGATGTAATCAATCAGCGACGACATCAAGTCAAAGGAATGAGGTAGCGGAAGGTTATTGGAACCATGTGTAGGACACAAACTTGAAATCAAGATTGTTGTTCAAGGCGAACTGATAGGACGAGGAAGATCGATGTAAGTTTAGCTCATCGTCGAAAATTTTGTGCTCCGGGAAGAAGGACCAGGTAGCACAGTTAGAAGTTTGCACGATAATGATATAGCCGATAAGGCTAGGAATGACTTGAAGGACTATTAAACTCGTAAGCAACAAGAATTACTTAGAGTTATTGAATCGGAGTGCAGAATCGATTCACTTATCGGTGTTCTCGAGTGACTAATAACTCAGAACCTGGGGGGGATCCGAGATCAGTGAGAAGCAATACTAGATGAAGACTCACAGGAAGCAACATAGTTCTCGAGATACCAGAGGTTAATACTCGAGGAAGATCAAAATAGAGGTTGGGCAAGCGTATTGATCTGCAAAAGGCAAGTATTTTAACTTGTCCGAGAAATGGAATCAAGGAGAAAATGTGGTCGGGACCACGACTGCAAATGATCAATACATAGATACCAGATGATTTCGTATCAAGGAAATAGTTATTATTACAAGAACCTTCTATGATAGGATCTACATCGTGTCCATGGGCATGAACACAAAGTTCAAGGTCGACTCCCACTTCTTTAATGCATAACCTTTCATTCACTTCGCCTTCAACGAAATTGTGTGTTGAAATTTTATCGACATAACACTAGTAGAGTATGACCCGTAGTAGTTTCCGGGTTCACACAGTTTAGAGAAGGCATATGTCCAACCCATCGGGGCCTCTTAGGAACATATACCACAAACTTCAGGAGTAAATAACACAAGCTCGATAGCAGAACATGGTTGACAAAACAGAGGATACAATTTACCAAAGGCGGTATATATCCTAGGAAAGGCTCAAGGTTATTGAATATGAAGGACATTGTCGGATAAAATCCAATAAAGGATTCGGTGGTCATCAAGGAATCCGATGTGAGCATCGGTACTCAATCAGAAGAAGAAGGAATGCAAGGAGATCAGATTGTAGCAACAACTGACTAATTCAGAGCTCAAATGTAAAGGAATTAATATCTTCCAATTCAAGGGATCAAAAGCAAGCGCTCTGATTAAGGATGGATAAGCTGAATAGACTTAGGGGTACAACCGACGGCAATTGTTCGGTCGAGAACCAACTCATGTTCAAAAATGACGACTGAGCCAGAAGGATGAATTCTAATTGCGACTGATGATTGCGAACATCCGCATCATATTGAATCAACGTTCTCAAAACGATAGTGCAAGGGATGTCAATGAATAAAGCTAGGCATTTGGATTTAACCATAATGCAAGCAGACAAGAATTTCTAGAGCCATAGGCTGCAGAGGATTCTCGAAAGATCGGATAATATTTCGAAGAATTTGTGAAACACCTGAACAACTGGGGGAAACAAATCCTCGGTAAGTGTGAGGATTAATTTGTAGGAGTATTCAGGCGACAAGGAACTTTCAGGCAGTAGGCACAAAGGATTCTCGAAACAACGACGAGTATTTCGGGGTATCTTCTAATAACAAGACCAACTGGGGATGAATGTAAGTATGACAGTTGCATGTAGTTATCCATAAGGGTTGACGGTGGGAGGGGAATTGCAAACTCGATGAACACAAGTTCTCGGGTTAACAGCGAAGAGTATCTTCAGGGTCTTCTGGTGCAACAGGCGATCATCCGTAGTAAGGGCTCTCCGGGTGGATGTGATCACGAGATCCTAGTGTTAGTGTTAGTAAAATCATTTTAACCCGAATAGAAGAGAGATCAGAGTCCCAGAGTATAGACGAGGAATAAAATATCCTACTACCACCCAATGGCGACGTGGGCCCATGGGCCGCACAGCCATGTTAGTAAAAAGTTTTGCAATGTCTAGACTCAACTTCGGCCAAGGAGTGTGGAAGGGGGATTCCTACAGGTAGTCGGCTCTGATACCAACTTGTGACGCCCCCGATTCAATCATACACTAGTCATGCATGCAAATGTGTACGATCAAGATCAGGAACTCACGGGAAGATATCACAACACAACTCTAAAACATAAATAAGTCATACAAGCATCATAATACAAGCCAGGGGCCTCGAGGGCTCGAATACAAGTGCTCGATCATAGGCGAGTCAGTGAAGCAACAATATCTGAGTACGGACATAAGTTAAACAAGTTTTCCTTAAGAAGGCTAGCACAACCGGGATACTGAGATCGAAGAGGCGCAGGCCTCCCGCTCAGGGATCCTCCTAACTACTCCTGGTCGTAAATCCGCACACTTGCGTAGTAGTAGGCATCTCTAGTGTAGGAGTCGTCGTCGACGGTGGCGTCTAGCTCCTGGGCTCCAAGGTCTGGTTGCGGCATCCGGGAAGAAGAGGAAAACGGGGGAAAAGAGGGAGCAAAGCAACTGTGAGTACTCATCCAAAGTACTCGCAAGCAAGGAGCTACACTACATATGCATGGGTATATGTGTAAAGGGCCATATCGGTGGACTGAATCGAGAATGCCGAATAAGAGGGGGATAGCTAATCCTGTCAAAGACTATGCTTCTGGCAGCCTCCGTCTTGCAGCATGTAGAAGAGAGTAGACTGAAGTCCTCCAAGTAGCATCGCATAGCATAATCCTACCCGGCGATCCCCTCCTCATCGCCCTGTGAGAGAGTGACCACCGGGTTGTATCTGGCACTTGGAAGGATGTGTTTTATTAAGTATCCGGTCCTAGTTGTCATAAGGTCAAGGTACAACTCCAAGTCGTCATGTTACCGAAGATCATGGCTATTCGAATAGATTAACTTCCCTGCAGGGGTGCACCACATTACCCGACACGCTCGATCCCATTTGGCCAGACACACTTTCCTGGGTCATGCCAGGCCGCGGAAGATCAACACATCGCAGCCCCACCTAGTCACAACAGAGAGGTCAGCACGCCGTTCTAAACCTAAGCGCCAGGGTCCGGGCCCATCGCCTTAGCACACGCACGCCGTAACGCGGTCGGAAGCAGACCTAGCCTAGCAGGCGCTCTAGTCCAATCCTGCGCGCGCCGCTCAGTCGCTGACGTCACGAAATGCTTCGGCTGATACCACGACGCCGGTTGCCCATATCTTGTCCCACGTGGCGGTAAGTGCGTATAAGGTCAACGACCCAACTCTGATCAAATACCAAGATCTCATTAAGCGTGTTAAGTATCCGCGAACGCCGAACAGGGCTAGGCCCACCTCTCTCCTAAGCGGTCTCAACCTTCCCTGTCGCTCCGCCACAAAGTAACAATCGAGGGCCGTCGGGAACCCAGGCCCACCTCTACCGGGATGGAGCCACGTGCCCCTTCAGCCCCCATCTCCGAACAGTATCACAAGTAATGTAACAGTATAAAGTATATAGTATATGCCCGAGATCACCTCCCGAAGTGATCAAGGCCCAGTAGTATAGCATGGCAGACGGACAAGAGTGTAGGGTCACTGATGGAACACTAGCATCCTATACTAAGCGAGGATAGCGGTAAGGGTAACAACCTGTAGTAACAATGACAAAGGCTATGCAGCAGAATAGGATTAACCAACAGCAGTAACATGCTACACTACTCTAATGCAAGCAGTATAGAGAAGAATAGGCGATATCTGGTGATCAAGGGGGGCTTGCCTGGTTGCTCTGGCAAGGAGGGGTCGTCAACACCGTAGTTGAACTGGGGTTCGCCGGCAGTCTCGGGGTCTACCGGAAAGAAGTAACGGAGAGGGAACACAATAAATAACAGAGCAATCAAATGTAACACAAAGCAAGACGCGGCAATACGTTGGACTAGGGGTGACCTAACGCAGGGATAGGTGATACCGGCGAAAGGGGAAACATCCGGGAAAGTATTCCCGGTGTTTCGCGTTTTCGGATAGATGAACCGGAGGAGGAAAGTTGCGTGTTTGATATGCTAGGGATGTGTGATGCACGAACGGGCTATGTATCCAGATTCGTCTCGTCATTCTGAGCAACTTTCATGTACAAAGTTTTTCCATCCGATCTACGGTTTATTTTTATATTGATTTTTAAAGTTTTAAATCATTTTTTAAATTATTATTATTAAATTAACTCGAGATTAGTAGTATTGCATCAGTGTGATGTCAGCAGTCAACAGAGGGATTGACTGGTCAATCTGACACGTGGGTCCCTCTGGTCATAGACTCAGGTTTAACTAAACCGAGTTAATTAGACTAACTAAGTGATTACGCTAATTTATTTTAATTAGATTAGTTAAACAGGATTAATTAACTTAATTAACTCATTAATTAATTAATTAATAATTTATTTATTCTAACATTTTTTATTCTTTTTTTAATAAAATCGTTCTGGGGGCGGGCCCCCTGTCATTGGCCTAGGCGGCCTTAACGGGTCGGGAGAATCGGCGCGCCACGCCGGGCATGGTTGCGGTAACGGCGCTGGCGCCGGGCAGGGAGTGTCGGCGAGGCGAGGCCATCGCTGCAGTGCCGCTCACGCTGCGGGCAGGGGGGAGTGAGGGCGCGGCGACCGTGGGCGGTGCGTGACCCGGCGTGGCAAGGCATGGCCCTAGCACAGCCAGGCGTGGCCACGGGCGCAACCACAGCGCGGCCGGGCACATCGGCGAGGCAGGGCGGCCAAGGCGGTAGCAGTGGGGCAGTCCGGCAACGGCGGTGAATGACGGGCGCGGCTAAGCAGCAGTGGCAACAACGGCAGCTAGCGGCGGAAGCGAGCAGAAGGAAATGCGGGAGGGGGTTCGGGGTCCTCACCCCACGTTGCAGGGGTTCAGCGGCGAGGCTCGGTGGAGCCGTCGAGGGGGAGGCAAGGACGAGCAGTCCGGCGAGGGGGAGGAGGGGACGAGCGACGGTGACGATGTGGTCAAGGCGGAGAGGCTCCGGCGAGGTGGCTCTCCAGGCGGCGGCGACAGGCGCGCTCGATCCAGTTGGCAGGGTCGTCGGGGGCGGGGACGTGGTCGCCTCGATCCCGATCTAGATCGGGGGAGTGGGGGGAGAGAGCGAGTGGATCGTGCGGGGGAGGGGGGACGAGTGGTGAGGGAACCGCTAGGGTTCCGGTTGCCCATGGGGATAAGGGTGCGATGGGGGCGGATGGGCCTGCGGGCTGGTGGGTTGGATGCCAAGTTGGGTCGATGGCGTCTTTGGGCGGTTGGCCACAGGGGGGGTTGTTGTTCTCCTTTTTTGTGTTGTTTTTCCTTTTCTTTTATTTATTATTTTCTGTTTCCATTTATAGTTTCTTTTATTTTAGTTTTATAAAATACCCAGTGAGCACCTAAATTAGTATTACTAATCAGTCCACTGCCACAATTAGTTTGGCACACTACTAATTTAGTTTTATTATTATAACTTGAAAAAGGCATTTAGTTAATTGTTTTGCTTTGTCATTTCTATTACTTTAGTGCATTTAAATATTTTATTAAAAGATAATTTATTCACCATCATTTACTATGGATTGTTTGACACATTAGGAACAATTTAGTGTTGACTTTTGAAAACTTTAATTGTTTTAACTTAAATTCATCATTTGAATTTGAATCGTTTCGAACTAACGCGAGATTATCAACAGTAACCGAGGTGACGTGGCCTGATTAGCGTGGGATTACTGTAGCATGATTATCCGGGCGTTACAATCAAGAACACACATATATTCATGAAAACATAATAGGTTCAGATCTGAAATCATGGCACTCGGGCCCTAGTGACAAGCATTAAGCATAGCAAAGTCATAGCAACATCAATCTCAGAACATAGTGGATATTAGGGATGAAACCCTAACGAAACTAACTTGATTACATGGTAAATATCATCCAACCCATCACCGTCCAGCAAGCCTACGATGGAATTACTCACGCACGGCGGTGAGCATCATGAAATTGGTGATGGAGGATGGTTGATGATGACGACGGCGACGAATCCCCCTCTCCGGAGCCCCAAACGGACTCCAGATCAGCCCTCCCGAGAGAGATTAGGGCTTGGTGGCGGCTCCGTGTAAGGAAACGCGATGAAACTTTCTCTCTGATTTTTTTCTCCCCGAGATGGAATATATGGAGTTGGAGTTGAGGTCGGAGGAGGTCCAGGGGGCCCACGAGACACGGGGCGCGCCCCCCTATCTCGTGGACAGGCCCTGGGCCCCTGGTGTATTTCTTTCGCCCAATAATTCTTATATATTCTAAAAAGTGCCTCTGTGGATTTCCAAGACATTCCGAGAACTTTTCTTTTCTACACGTAAAACAACATCATGGTAGTTCTGCTGAAAACAACGTCAGTCCGGGTTAGTTTCATTCAAATCATGCAAGTTACAGTCCAAAACAAGGGCAAAAGTGTTTGGAAAAGTAGATACGTTGGAGACGTATCAACTCCCCCAAGCTTAAACCTTTGCTTGTCCTCAAGCAATTCAGTTGATAAACTGAAAGTGATAAAAAAACTTATACAAACTCTGTTTGCTCTTGTTGTTGTAAACATGAAAAGCTAGCATTCAAGTTTCAGCAAATATTATGAACTAACCACACTCACAATAACACATAGGTCTCACAACTACTCATATCAATAACATAATCAGCTAGCGAGCCATAATAATAATACTCGGATGACAACACTTTCTCAAAATAATCATAACATGATATAACAAAATGGTATCTCGCTAGCCCTTTCTGAGACCGCAAAACATAAATGCAGAGCACCTTTGATGATCAAGGACTGACAAAACATTGTAATTCATGGTAAAAGAGATCCAGTCAATTCATACCCAATATAAACCAATAATAATGAATGCAAATGACAGTGTGCTCTCCAGCGGGTGCTTTTAATAAGAAGGGATGATGACTCAACATAAAAGTAAATAGATAAGCCCTTCGCAGAGGGAAGCAGGGATTTGTAGAGGTGCCAGAGCTCGATTTTAAATTAGAGATTGAATAACATTTTGAGCGGCATACTTTCATGTCAACGCAACAACTATGAGATGGTTGTATCTTCCATACTACGTGCATTATAGGCGGTTCCCAAACAGAATGGTAAAGGTTTATACTCCCCAACCACCAACAAGCATCAATCCATGGCTTGCTCGAAACAACGAAAGTGCCTCCAACATACAACAGCCCTGGGGAGTTTTGTTCAATTATTTTGATTTGCTTTGATCTTTTGGATCATGGGACTGGGCATCGGTTCTAAGCCCTTTCTCGTGAATGAGGAGTGGAGTCCACTCCTCTTGAGAATGACCCACCTAGCATGGAAGATATAGGCAGGTCTAGTTGAAACATGAGCTGCTCGAGCATACAAAACAGAATTTCATTTGAAGGTTTGGAGTTTGGCACATACAAATTTACTTGGAACGGCAGGTAGATACCGCATATAGGAAGGTATAGTGGACTCATAGGGAACAACTTTGGGGTTTAAGGAGTTTGGATGCACAAGCAGTATTCCCGCTTAGTACAAGTGAAGGCTAGCAAAAGACTAGGAAGCGAATTAATCGAGAGAGCGACAACAAATGTAAACATGCATTAAAATTAATTCACACCAAGTACAAGCATGAGTAGGATATAACCTACCATGAACATAAATATCATGAAGGCTATGTTGATTTGATTCAACTACATGTGTGAACATGTGCCAAGTCGAGTCACTCAATTCATTCAAAGGAGGATACCATCCCATCATACCACATCATAATCATTCTAATAGCATGTTGGCACACAAGGTAAACCATTATAACTCATAGCTAATCAAGCATGGCACAAGTAACTATAATCTCTAAATGTCATTGCAAATATGTTTACTTCATAATAAGCTGACTCAGAAACGATGAACTCATCATATTTATAAAAAAAAAAGAGGTCGAGTTCATACCAGCTTTTCTCATCCCAATAAGTTCATCATATATCGTCATTATTGCCTTTCACTCGCATGACCGAACGATGTGTATAATAGTAAGAGTGCACGTGCATTGGACTAAGCTGGAATCTGCAAGCATTCAACTCAAGAGAGAAGACAAGTAATATGGGCTCTAAATTAAATAAACAATCATGCATATGAGAGCCACTAAGCATTTTCAATATGGTCTTCTCGATCCCCAAAAGAAAGAAAAGAAAATAAAACTATTTACACGGGAAAGCTCCCAACAAGTAAAAATAAGAACTAGAAATCTTTTTGGATTTTCATTTTAATTTCTACTATAAGCATGGAAATTAAACTAACTAATTTTTGGTTTTTCTTAAGGTTTATCAAACACACAAGAAGAAAACTAGAAAAGAAATTTAAACTAGCATGGATAATACAATGAAAGAGTATGAGCACCGACGACTAGTGTGTGAACATGAATGTAAAGTCGGTGAGAAATACGTACTCCCCCAAGCTTAGGCTTTTGGCCTAAGTTGGTCTAGTACCAAGGACCGCCTGGCTGATATCAATAAGTGAAACTGGGGTTGTACAGAGATGCAGAGGCGACCGCCTCCTAAGCAGCAGCGTGTTGGCGAGCTGCCTCCATTCCCCTCTCATACTCAGTTGCTTCTTCCCTGGTGACAACATATCTTCCTTTTGCCTGATAATCAAAAAGGTAGGAGCAGGAAGAGTAATGTGAGGGGCGACATTAAATGCGTCATCATAGATTAGTCGATAATGGAGGAATTGTTCATTCCTCTCAAGAAAATGATGATGGAACATAGCTTCTTTATCCAAATAAACAGGAGGTAAAATCATATCCCTCTCGTGGGGCTATATTAAGATAATTAGCCACACGGGTTGCATAAATTCCTCCAAATAAATCTCCCTTTCTACTATTATTCTGCAACCCACGTGCAACTATTGCCCCAGGTTATAACCTTTATAACCTGACATAGCACTCTTGAGGACACAAAGATCAGGAGCACACATGTGACATACTTCGTCCTTACCATTAATGCATCTACCAATAAAGAGAGCAAAGTAATGTATAGCAGGAAAATGAATGCGCCCTATGGTAGCTTGTGCTACGTCCCTAGATTCTCCCGCAGTAATACTAGCAAGAAAATCTCTAAATTCAGATTTGGGAGGATCATTAATATTACCCCACTCCGGGAGTTTGCAAGCAGTTGTGAAGTCCTCTAAATCCATGGTATAAGATGTATCATAAATATCAAATATGACACTAGGAGAATTACGCGCACAGTTATATCTAAACCTCCGCACAAAAGAATCAGTCAACTGATAGTATCATGGACACTTATCTTGTAAGAAGTCCTCCATTTCGGCATTACGCACATATGCATCAAATTCCTCCTTGAAGCCTGCTTCACCATAAAATCATCGGATGGCCACTCACAAGCCCGTACATTTGCGTCCCTCGGCAATTCAACATCTTGCTCACGTATAGCAATCCTTGGCCCTTTCTTTGCCGAGGAACCTCCTTGGTACATTCTTCTAAGCATATTTCTTTTTCTGAAAATTTCTGAAATTTTAGTAACTTCAAAACAAAAGTGAATAAAACTAAACAAGATTGATAGCAACTACTCCTACAAGTGCCTAGAGCCTATATGATGCATTGGAATTGCTTGGGACCTCAAAATTTTAACATGCAAGCTCAAGAACATGGTCACCTATGCAGCAAAAATTTGCAATGAATAAAGCACTAGAACAAGAACTAATTGGACCAATGGAGGAGTCACATACCAAGCAACAATCTCCCAAAGCAGTTCTGTGAATGGAGCTTTGAGCTAAGAGATCAAAAATCGCAGCAAAACGAGCTAGAACTCGTGCTTGAGCTGGATGGGGATTTTTTTGGGTAGAAGATGAAGTGTGTGGGTGCTGGCATAAGTGGAGGGGGGCCACCAGGGGCCCACGACACAGGGGGGCGCGCCCCCAGAAGATGAAGTGTGTGGGTGCTGGCATAAGTGGAGGGGGGCCACCAGGGGCCCACGAGACAGGGGGCGCGCCCTACAGGGGGGCGCGCCCTCCTCTCTCGTGGCCTGGTGCTTGGCCCTCCTGCAGTGTTTTCAGTGCCTAAAATCTTCAAATATTCCAGAAAAAATCATACTAGATTTGCAGGGCATTTGGAGCACTTTTATTTTTGGACTATTTTTTAATGCATGGATAATTCAGAAAACAGACGGATAATACTATTTTTGCTTTATTTATTCTAAATAACAGAGAGTAAAAAGAGGGTACAGAAGGTTGTGCCTTCTAGTTTCATCCATCTCGTGATCATCAAAATGAACCCACTAACAAGGTTGATCAAGTCTTGTTAATCGAACTCATTCCGAATAACACGGAACCGGAGAAATTTCGAATAACACTAAGTTACCTCAACGGGGATATGAAAATCCCCAACAATAAGAATATCATACTTTTTCTTGACAGTAGGGAGAGGAAATTCAAAACCTCCAAAAATGATAGCTAGAACTTTTTCAATTGAATTGATGCTATGAACTTGAGATTGTTTCCTCGGAAAGTGTATTGTATGCTCATTACCATTAACATGAAAAGTGACATTGCCTTTGTTGCAATCAATAACAGCCCCTGCAGTATTAAGAAAAGGTCTACCAAGGATAATAGACATACTATCGTCCTCAGGAATATCAAGAATAACAAAGTCTGTTAAGATAGTGACATTTGCAACCACAACAGGCACATCCTCACAAATACCGACAGGTATAGCAGTTGATTTATCAGCCATTTGCAAAGATATTCAGTAGGTGTCAACTTATTCAATTCAAGTCTACGATATAAAGAGAGAGGCATAACACTAACACCGGCTCCAAGATCACATAAAGCAGTCTTAACATAATTTCTTTTAATAGAGCATGGTATAGTTGGTACACCTGGATCTCCAAGTTTCTTTGGTATTCCACCTTTAAAAGTGTAATTAGCAAGCATGGTGGAAATTTCAGCTTCCGGTATCTTTCTTTTATTTGTGATGATATCCTTCATATACTTAGCATAAGGATTTACTTTAAGCATATTAGTTAAGCGCATACATAAGAAAATAGGTCTAATCATTTCAGCAAAGCGCTCAAAATACTCATCATCCTTTGACTTGGATGGTTTAGGAGGAAAGGGCATGGGTTTCCGAACCCATGGTTCTCTTTCTTTACCGTGCTTCCTAGCAACATAATCTCTCTTATCATAACGTTGATTCTTTGATTGTGGGTTATCAAGATCAACAGCAGGTTCAATCTCTACATCATTGTCTTTGCTAGGTTGAGCATCAACATGAACATTATCATTAACATATCACTAGGTGCGTGTTCATCACCTGATTGAGTTTCAGCATCAGAAATAGAAATATCATTGGGATTCTCAGGTGTGTCTACGACAGTTTCACTAGAAGCATGCAAAGTTCTATCGTTTTTCTTCTTCTTCTTTTTAGAAGAACTAGGTGCCTCTAAATTATTTCTCTGAGAATCTTGCTTGATTCTCTTAGGTTGGCCTTCAGGATACAAAGGTTCCTGAGTCATTCTACCAGTTCTAGTAGCCACTCTAACAGCAAAGTCATTTTTATTATTCAATTCATCAATGTCGGGGAGGCTGATCTGACCCACGAACACCTATGGGACCGGCGGACCGAGCCCCTTTCGGTTCGGCGGGGGGCGGAGGTCGCACGAAGAGCAGATCGAGGCGGCACACGCAGCGGTTTACCCAGCTTCAGAGCTCTCCGGGAGAGATAACACTCCTACCGCTGCATGTCCGAGTGTATTGAGTTCTTGCTCGGAGCGCTTGAGTGCTACAAAGACACACAAGCTGCTAACTAGACCGAGCGTGAGTGTTTCGGCTTGAACCTTTTCCAACCCCTCTCCACGCTGCGCACGGGCCTCCTTTTATATGCTCAAGGGGTCTCCGGCAGGTGGCAACGTAGGCAAGGGTAAAAATGGAAAAGGAGTTGTGGTTGGTACAACTACTTGTAGGGTATCATACCTAACCCCGACGGCAGGGGACAAAGGCATTAAATGCCCGCTCACGCCGCCCAAACAAAGGCAGAAGGGACCGCCAGGGCGCCACCGCTGCCACGATGGCAATCTTGTCGGCCGCTTGCCACATCGCGCTCACCGGCCGCAAGACCTTTTCCGCCACGCTACCGGAAAGGTCCTGAGGCGACACGTTAGTGGATGTGCTGGAGCGCAGGTACAGAGTGGTAGTCTGCGGCAAGCGCCTTGCCGTGGTTGTTGTCTTGTCGCGTCCGGAAGCTTGTCACTCACCGGGCCTTCCCGGCAAGCTCCTCTTGCCGGGCCTTGTCTCCTAGGTGCCTTGGGTGGCCTTCCGGCAAGCTCCTCTTGCCGGGCCTTGTCTCCTTGGCTTGAATACTTTGTTCTTGAATGGCTCCAAAGGAACCACGGAGGACCTTGGCGGTCCCGGTAAGCCTTGCAGCGAGGGCTGCAATCGCCTGCGTGCACAAGTTCGGGATACTAGGGTACCCCTACTCTAGTACACCGGCAGAGCCCCGGCCTGGGTCACACACGGTGCCGAGCGTTGTTGGGCCAGGTCCAAAACAGGGCACGGGCACGCGCGGCCTGGGTTACGCCGTATTTTCCCGGCAAGGGTCTTGCCGGGGCCTTGTGATCGCCCTCGGCAAGAGGCTTGCCGGGCCTTGCGGCCGCCTTTGTCTTCTCGGTTCTCGTGCTTGGCTTCTTTTTGCCTTGCATCTGTCCTCCCCGGCAGGGCAGGATGCTCCTTGCCGGGAAGGTGGCTTGAGTCTTGCTTGCCGAGGTAGCGCTTGTCGGCGAAGATGGATCTTCTTTAGCGTGCTTTTATCTTCAGCAGAGAACTTTGACGTTCTCGATGCCGGCTTCCGGCAAGCTCGTCGCCAGGAAGGCTTTTATCTTCAGCAGAGAACTTTGACGTTCTCGATGCGGCTTCCGCAAGCTCGTCGCCAGGAAGGCTTTTATCTTCAGCAGAGAACTTTGACATTCTCGATGCCGGCTTCCGGCAAGCTCGTTGCCAGGAAGGCTTTTATCTTCAGCAGAGAACTTTGACGTTCTCGATGCCGGCTTCCGGCAAGCTCGTCGCCAGGAAGGCTTATGGTGAAGTACTTCGTTGTTCTTGACACTGGCTCCCGGCAAGATCGTTGCCGGAAAGGCTTATGGCGAAGAACCTCGTCGTTCTTAACACCAAGAGGATTGGTCCCAAGGGCGACGTCAGCCCCCGGGCCATAACTGTGTTTAAACATGATAAGTGATTAGCATCTGAAGTGCACTTAACTTACTTGTAAATTTTTGACTTCTGCTACATATTCCCTATGCTCTTTGGAATACTTTCCGGTACAGACGATCCAGCCAAAGAGCGCTTGAGGGAACGGGCCCTTAAGCGGCTATTCGGGAACGTCGCCTCCCGGAAAGGTTTACCTTCTGGGCACTAGCGCAACCACACAAGTTGCCGAGCGGACTCGAGGCAACATGGAGCGCAACTAGCCCCGAGAAGGCTCCTTGGCATACAGGTCTATGCAGAAATCTCAAATAAATAGTGCATGCTATCTTCCTGTTAAACCTCTCCTTGTATGTCCACCCTACGCTTTTAGGGAACTTGTCAATGAGCACCTCGGCCGCGAAGCGCTGAGTAGGACGTCGACCTTCTTTGGCGGTGCTGCTACCGACAAGAAACCTTGTCGCAACTAGTCGCAGCTCACTTACGTTGTTGAGCGGACTCGAAACAAAGTAAGGGCGCAACTAGTCGCAACTCACTTAAGTTGTTGAGCGGACTCGAAACAAAGTAAGGGCGAAACTAGTCGCAGCTCACTTAAGTTGTTGAGCGGGCTCGAAACAAAGTAAGGGCGCAACTAGCCACGAGTTGGTTCCTCCGCGCACAGGTTTTCCATACAAAGTACGGTCGTTCGAGGAAGATAACTTAAAAATTTTAAAACTGGTTGCTCAAACTTTAGCAACTTAGCTTTTCTGTCGTTTGCTTCCCGGTAAGATGAAACCTCCTCGAGCGACGCTTGGTCCACACCATTATCTTCTCCTTTCCCCCCGGCAAACTTGTGGGCGAGGGAACCTTCCTTTCTTTGAGAAAGAGAAAGAAGAGAAAATAAAGATATGGAGCCTTATGGCTCGTTATTGCTTACCGGGGTAGGTGCTGCACAAAGTGTCAGATAACGCATGCAAATAGAAGTAGAAAGCATGAAATTGACAAGATGTGCGAAGCATTGCCGGTGGAGCTCGATGGTGCGTCCTCGACGGTAGCGCAGCACTCCGAAGAGGTGCGCTTGCCGGAGTGGGCATCAGAGCTCTTGCCGGACTTGGGCTTTACTTACGCACGGGGTCTGCGCCCGACTTTGTACAAAGGATTACATGCAACATCGGCAAGACTTGTACAAAAGGTGGTTGCCGGAACAGGTTCCGGCAACCGCGCCTTCACGGGTAAAACTTATGAAGATGCTCAATGTTCCGTGAGTTGCTCACTGGAATGCCATCTTGACCTCAAGGCGGACAGCGCGCCAGCCTAGTGCCTCGCTTCACCCGGTAAGCGCCTTCCCACTTCGGCGTCAACTTGTTGGAATTCTTGGCGGACTAAACGCGCCGAAGAACAAGGTCGCCTTCCTCGAGACTTCGGCATTAACTGCGGCTATGGTAGCGGCGCAAAGCTTGCCGGTAGAGCTTCGATGGTGCGCCCTCGACGGTAGCGCAGCACTCAAGAGGTGCGCTTGCGGAGTGGGCATCGGCGCTCGTCTGTGACTGAAGACGATCCTCCTCAAGGATCGGTAGCGTCATCTTGCCATAACTCCTCTTGCTCAAGCTCATCATAAGCGAGCACTCGAGGTGATCCGTATACGAGTTCCATGGGGAGAACTGCCTCTGCTCCATAGACTAGAGCGAAAGGTGTCTGGCCAGTGGCTCGATTTGGCGTCCTCGACGGTAGCGCAGCACTCCGAAGAGGTGCGCTTGCCGGAGTGGGCATCAGAGCACCAAAGAACCACCGGCAGCTCCTGGGAGCGTCTGCTTCAACGAAACAAACCCTAGGGCTTGTCGGAGCAGACTGCTCCTCAAAGAAAGGCACATCCGCCGCTGCGGGAACATCCGCTTCCACGGCGAGAACTGCGGCTCAGCCGGAGCTTGACGTTCCCGGCAAGCTTGCCGGAGCAAAACTTGTCGGGAGCGCTCGCTTCAACGGAACAAACCCTAGGGCTTGTCGGAGCAGACTGCTCCTCGGCACTCTTCTTTGCGGAACATCCGCTTACGGCGAGACCCTGCGGCTCAGCCGGAGCTTGACGTTCCCCGGCAAGCTTGCCGGAGCAAAACTTGTCGGGAGCGTCTGCTTCAACGAAACAAACCCTAGGGCTTGTCGGAGCAGACTTCTCCTCAGCACTCTGCTGATGCGGGAACATCCGCTTCTACGGCGAGAGCCTGCGGCCCAGCCGGAGCTTGACGTTCTCCGGCAAGTTTGCCGGAGCAAAACTTGTCGGGAGCGTCTGCTTCAACGAAACAAACCCTAGGGCTTGTCGGAGCAGACTGCTCCTCAGCACTCTTGGTGTTGATCTTGGGGACCTTCTTGACGGCGACTTCGGGAAGCTCTGGTGGAGCTGCCATCGTCTTCTTACACTTGTCGGTGGAGCTCGATGGTGCGTCCTCGACGGTAGCACAGCAGTCCGAAGAGGCGCGCTTGCCGGAGTGGGCATCAAAGCTCTTGCCGGACTTGGTCTTCTTCTTGTTGTTCCGCCGCCGGTTTCGTCGCCACCGGCTCGTGTTTGGCAGTCCTGCCGCGGCAGCGATGCACTCGGCTGCCGCGGAGCGTCGCCGTTGGCAAAGCCGATGAGACTCTGAATGGTGGCCCTCCATTCATCGACCTTGTCGGCTGTTGGAGGGTAATCCAGAAGCAGTTGAGCTCTCGCCAAAGCTTCTGCTGGAGTGGTGGGTGGCAGTGGCGAACGGCGCGAGGAGCGGGATATGCTCGGACTTCTAACTATGTTAGAAGGAGCAGTATCCTGTCCAGGCGACCGTGCCTCGCTCGCGCCAGCATGTTGGCGTGCATGCTGGTCTTGAGGACCCCGAGATCCACCAGCTCGATCTTGGTCCAACGAGCGTATGGCGTTGTGAATACCATGACGCTGTCGGTCCCGCGCCTCCTGAGATGGGCACGGTGCATGTACGGACGCCGAGGTATGCGCAGCCTTGTCCTTGGACTTGGCAGCACCGTGGGCTCCCCCGTCGACGTCCATTCTTCCGCCGGCGTCTACCCCACCACCCGTTTGCTCCGGTGGTGGTGGGTTCGACGCGGACGGAACATCTGCCGCCGAAGCCATCTTCTTTGGTGGCATGTCGATGAAGATGATGAAGATCTAGCTCGTGTGGACGCCGGATCAGGTTCACACAATCTCGATGCCCCCTACCTGGCGCGCCAAAGATGTCGGGGAGGCTGATCTGACCCACGAACACCTATGGGACCAGCGGACCGAGCCCCTTTTGGTTCGGCGGGGGGCGGAGGTCGCACGAAGAGCAGATCGAGGCGAAGCACATAAGCGGTTTACCCAGCTTCGGAGCTCTCCGGAGAGATAACACTCCTACTGCTGCATGTCTGAGTGTATTGAGTTCTTGCTCGGGAGCGCTTGAGTGCTACAGTACACACAAGCTGCTAACTAGACCGAGCGTGAGTGTTTCTGGCTTCGAACCTTTTCCAACCCCCTCTCCACGTTGCGCACGGGCCTCCTTTTATATGCTCAAGGGGTCTCCGACAGGTGGCAACGTAGGCAAGGGTAAAAATGGAAAAGGAGTTGTGGTTGGTACAACTACTTGTACAGTGTATCATACCTAACCCTGACGGCAGGGGACAAAGGCATTAAATGCCCGTCTACGTCGCCCAAACAATGCAGAAAGGGACCGCCAGGGGCGCCACCACTCGCCACGATGGCAATCTTGTCAGCGCTGCTTGCCACAGCGCTCGGGCCGTCAGACGGCCTCTCCACGCCATCTTGGCGCTGGAAAGGTCGTGGCGACACGTTAGTGGATGTGCTGGAGTGTAGGTACAGAGTGGTAGTCTGCGGCGGCAAGTGCCTTGCCGCGGTTGTTGTCTTGTCGCGTCCGGAAGCTTGTCGCTCACCGGGCCTTCCCGGCAAGCTCCTCTTGCCGGGGCCTTTCTCCTAGGTGCCTTGGGTGGCCTTCCCGGCAAGCTCCTCTTGCCGGGGTCTTGTCTCCTTGGCTTGAATACTTTGTTTTTGAATGGCTCCAAAGGAACCACGGAGGACCTTGGCGGTCCCCCGGTAAGCCTTCCGCGGAGGGCTGCAACTGCCCGTGCACAAGTTCGAGATACTAGGGTACCCCTACTCTAGTACACCGACAATCAAGCAAACCATTTTGAGCTTTAAGTACTTGCTCAGCTTGAGTAGCAACCATAGAAGCATATTTGCTAACGCGGTGAAGTTCATCTTTAACTCTAGCCAGATTATCACCTACGCGTCCTATCTCGAAAGCATTGTTCTTTAACTCTCTACCAACATAAGCATTAAAACTTTCTTGCCTAGCCATAAAGTCATCAAATTCATCTAAGCATGGGCTATGAAATTTAGTAGAGGGTATTTCAACTTTATCATATCTATAGAGAGAATTTACCTTCACTACACCGTGTCGGGTTATCAAGACAATGTGGTTCTTCAGGCGGTAAATTAAGACCATGTATTTCTTCAATAGGAGGTAAATTCTTAACATCTTCAGCTTTAATACCTTTTTCTTTCATTGATTTCTTTGCCTCTTGCATATCTTCGGGACTGAGAAATAAAACACCTCTCTTCTTCGGAGTGGGTTTAGGAATAGGCTCAGGAGTTGGCTCAATTTGTTCAGGAATTACTTCGGGAAATGGCTCGGGAAGAGTACAATTATTTTCATTATTCAACATATTATTAAATAGTATTTCAGCTTAATCATTGTTCTTTCCACGAAAACACAACCAGCACAACTATCCAAGTAGTCCTTGGAAGCATCGGTTAGTCCATTATAAAAGATATCAAGTATTTCATTTTTCTTAAGAGGATGATCGAGCAAAGCATTAAGTAATCGGAGAAGCCTCCCCAAGCTTGTGGGAGACTCTCTTCTTTGATTTGCACAAAATTATATATTTCCATAAGGCAGCTTGTTTCTTATGAGCAGGGAAATATTTAGCAGAGAAGTAATAAATCATATCACAGGGACTACGCACACAACCAGGAGCAAGAGAATTATACCAAGTCTTAGCATCACCCTTTAATGAGAACGGAAATATCTAAGGATATATAAATAGCGAGACTTCTCATCATTAGTAAACAAGGTGGCTATATCATTCAACTTGGTAAGATGTGCCACAACAGTTTCAGATTCAAGGCCATAAAAAGGATCAGATTCAACTAAAGTAATAATATCAGGATCAACAGAGAATTCATAATCCTTATCAGTAACACAGATAGGTGAAGTAGCAAAAGCAGGATCAGGTTTCATTCTAGAATTAAGAGACTGCTGCTTCCATTTAGCTAATAATTTCTTAAGATCATTTCTATCATTGCAAGCAAGAATTTCCATACCAGCTTTTTCATTCATAACATAACCCCTAGGAACAACAGGTAATACATAATCATTGGGGGAACCTTCATCATCACTATCATCAATAATAGGTTCTTCAATATTTTCATTCCCCCTAACTCTAGCAAGTTGTTCATCTAGAAATTCACCTAACGGCAAAGTAGTATCACGCACAGAAGTATTTTCATCATGCATAGCAGAAGTGGCATCATCAATAACATGCGACATATCAGAATTCATAGCGTTAGCGAGGTTTAGGTGTCGCAAGCTTACTAATAACGGAAGGAGAATCTAGTGCAGAGCTAGATGGCAGTTCCTTACCTCCCCTCGTAGTTGAGGGCAAAATCTTGGTCTTAGCGTCTTTCAAGTTCTTCATAGTGATCAACAGATATAAATCCAAAGTGACTCAGAGAATAGAGCTATGCTCCCCGGCAACGGCTCCAGAAATTAGTCTTGATAACCCACAAGTATAGGGGATCACAACAGCTTTTGAGGGTAGAGTATTCAACCCAAATTTATTGATTCGACACAAGGGGAGCTAAAGAATATTCTTGAGTATTAGCAGTTGAGTTGTCAATTCAACAACACCTGGATAACTTAGTATCTGCAGCAAAGTGTTTAGTTGCAAAAGTGGTATGATAATAATAGTAACGGTAGCAGAAGTAAAGATAAATGTTTTTGGGTTTTTGTAGTAGTTGTAACAGCAGCAACGGAAAAGTAAATAAGCGAAGAACAATATGTGAAAAGCTCGTAGGTAATGGATCAGTGATGGATAACTATGCCGGATGCGATTCCTCATGCAATAGTTATAACATAGGGTGATATAGAACAAGCTCCAATTCATCAATGTAATGTAGGCATGTATTCCATAAATAGTCATACGTGCTTATGGAAAAGAACGTGTATGACGTCTTTTGTCCTACCCTCCCGTTGAAGCGGGGTCCTAGCGGAAACTAAGGGATATTAAGGCCTCCTTTTAATAGAGAACCGGATCAAAGCATTAACACATAGTGAATACATGAACTCCTCAAACTATGGTCATCACCGAGAAGTATCCCGAATATTGTCACTTCGGGGTTGTCGGATCATAACACATAATAGGTGATTATAGACTTGCAAGATAGGATCAAGAACACACATATATTCATGAAAACATAATAGATTCAGATCTGAAATCATGGCACTCGGGCCCTAGTGACAAGCATTAAGCATAGCAAAGTCATAGCAACATCAATCTCAGAACATAGTGGATACTAGGGACCAAACCCTAACGAAACTAACTTGATTACATGGTAAATCTCATCCAACCCATCACCGTCCAGCAAGCCTACGATGGAATTACTCACGCACGGCGGTAAGCATCATGAAATTGGTGATGGAGGATGGTTGATGATGACGACGGCGACGAATCCCCCTCTCCGGAGCCCTGAAGGGACTCGGATCAGCCCTCCGAGAGAGATTAGGGCTCGTGGCGGCTCCGTGTCATGAAGCGATGAAACTTTCTCTCGATTTTTTTCTCCCGAGATGGAATATATGGAGTTGGAGTTGAGGTCGGAGGAGGTCGGGGGACCACGAGATAGGGTGGCGCGCCTAGGGGCGCCTGTCTCGTGGACAGGCCCCCTGGGCCCTGGTGTATTTCTTCGCCCAATAATTCTTATAAATTCCAAAAAGTGCCTCCGTGGATTTCCAGGACATTCCGAGAACTTTTCTTTTCTACACATAAAACAACATCATGGTAGTTCTGCTGAAAACAGCGTTAGTCCGGGTTAGTTTCATTCAAATCATGCAAGTTAGAGTCCAAAACAAGGGGAAAGTGTTTGGAAAAGTAGATACGTTGGAGACGTATCAAGCCTGCGTACTCAAGGACAGCTTGCACGCCTCTCGGTCAGCCTGCGCACCGGACGGCGCTCGCATGCCTCCCGTTCAGTCAAGGTCAAGCAGCTGTCCGCATGGCACCTCCTACAGCCACTAAAACCAAGACACATTGCGTCACGTCAATGGTTAACAGAATTTTGGATTTACTAGAATTTAAAAACCAGGCATCTCAATGTTTTCCCGCAATCAACGGTGCCCTAGTGTTTGAAATTGATTCCCATTTCTTGCATGGGACCTAAGCATGCACCCAAGGACACAGATTTGATTTTTCAACGAATTTATATGCACTGGAGCATGTGCATGTAGCTCAAACTTGAATTATGCACATAAATGCATTGAAAACTCAGTTAATTCATAAAAATGTCCAAACGAACCCCGAGAAATCACAAAAATTCACACAACACTCTTGTTGTTCTATGTTGACACGAGAAAAAAATTGAAAGCAATAAGAGGCAATGGATATAGTTTCGTCCCCAAAGGTGGGATGTTCCCTACCGAAAACCATCATGATTGTCGTGAGAAGCTCCAGTTTGTGAGAAGCATATACCCAAACCTGCCCCAAATGGGACAAAATTTGTACCACGGCATGTTGATGCTGCTCCATGATAGCATGCCAAGTTTCATGAATTTCAGACGAGTTTTGGATTTACTAGAATTTAAAAACCAGGCATCTCAATGTTTTGCCGGCAATCAATGGTGCCCTGGTGTTTGAAATTCATTCCCATTTCTTGCATGGGACCTAAGCATGCACCCAAAGATAAAGATTAGATTTTTCAACGAATTTATATGCACTTGAGCATGTGCATGTAGTTCAAATTTGAATTATGCACATAAATGCATTGAAAACTCACTTAATGCATAAAAATGTCCAAACGAACCCCGAAAAATCACAAAAATTCACACAACACTCCTGTTGTTCTATGTTGACACGGAAAAAAACTTGAAAGCAATAAGACGCAATGGATATCATTTCGTCCCCAAAGGTGGGACGTTCCCTACCAAAAACCATCATGCTTGTTGTGAGAAGCTCTGGTTTGTGAGAAGCATATACCCAAACCTGCCCAAAATGGGACAAAATTTGTACCACGGCATGTTGATGCCGCTCCATGATAGCATTCCAAGTTTCATGAATTTCAGACGAGTTTTGGATTTACTAGAATTTAAAATCCAGGCATCTCAATGTTTTGCCGGCAATCAACGGCGCCCTGGTGTTTGAAATTCATTTCCATTTCTTGCATGGGACCTAAGCATGCACCCAAGGACAAAGATTTGATTTTTCAACCAATTTATATGCACTAGAGCATGTGCATGTAGTTCAAATTTGAATTATGCACATAAATGCATTGGAAACTCAGTTAATGCATAAAAATGTCCAAACGAACCCCGAAAAATCACAAAAATTCACACAACACTCCTGTTGTTCTATGTTGACAAGAGAAAAAAATTTGAAAGCAATAAGAGGCAATGGATATCGTTTCGTCCCCAAAGGTGGGATGTTCCTTACCGAAAACCATCATGATTGTTGTGAGAAGCTCCGGTTTGTGAAAAGCATATACCCAAACCTGCCCCAAATGGGACAAAAATTGTACCATGGCATGTTGATGCCGCTCCATGATAGCATGCCAAGTTTGATGAATTTCAGACGAGTTTTGGATTTACTAGAATTTGAAAACCAGGCATCTCAATGTTATGCGGGCAATCAACGGTGCCCTGGTGTTTGAAATTCATTCCCATTTCTTGCATGGGACCTAAGCATGCACCCAAGGACAAAGATTTGATTTTTCAACCAATTTATATGCACTGGAGCATGTGCATGTAGTTCAAATTTGAGTTATGCACATAAATGCATTGAAAACTCACTTAATGCATAAAAATATCCAAACGAACCCCGAAAAATCTCAAAAATTCACACAACACTCGTGTTGTTCTATGTTGACACGAGAAAAAAACTTGAAAGCAATAAGAGGCAATGGATATTGTTTCGTCCCCAAAGGTGGGACGTTCCCTACCGAAAACCATCATGCTTGTTGTCAGAAGCTCCGGTTTGTGAGAAGCATATACCCAAACCTGCCCCAAATGGGACAAAATTTGTACCACGGCATGTTGATGCCGCTCCATGATAGCATGCCAAGTTTCATGAATTTCAGACGAGTTTTGGATTTACTAGAATTTAAAAACTGGGCATCTCAATGTTTTGCCGGCAATCAACGGTGCCATGGTGCTTGAAATTCATTCCCATTTCTTGCATGGGACCTAAGCATGCACCCAAGGACAAAGATTTGATTTTTCAACGAATTTATATGCACTGGAGCATGTGCATGTAGTTCAAATTTGATTTATGCACATAAATGCATTGAAAACTCACTTAATGCATAAAAATGTCCAAACGAACCCTGAATAATTCCAATTCTTTTATGATCACTGCAGATAAAAGGTCTAGCAATTCAAACACCATCCATGGCCGATATGACCCCATTATGTAATTCAAATCAAGACCAAAAATCAAGTAGATCCCACACAGTTTATTATAACCAACCGTGTGAGATGCAGCACAAAATATCTTCGGGCCGTGTCTAAATAAGGGACCGTGTCTGATGACACTTTGCGCACCAGTTTTTTATCTGAAGCGATTCCAAATTTTCGGCTTCTGCGGAAATATCTACCTCCCCTCCCCTCCCCCTTACCAAAAGCCACATTTCCCCGCTGTCTGCCTTCCTTTCCAAGTTAAAACCTTCACTCCTTGCTTGCAGCGCCGCTGCCTCCTCACCAGCGACCCTCCTTCACGCTCCTCGGCCTCGCCTATCCAGGAAGGTAATCCACACCCGACCCCCATCCTCCTCCTCCTTCCACATCCCACATGCCCCTACCGTTGGCGCGAGCGCGACACCTTCCACCGAAATCACCGACCCCTCCACCAAAAAAACCCCGGCCTAAGCCGTGGTGCACGCAGTATAGCCAGGACCTCAAGGAGCATTTGGCAGCGGAGAAGTAAATCGCGGCCGCACGCGCGGATGAGGTCGTGATGGCTGCCATTCGTGCCGACCCCCAGATCTTGAAGGAGCACCTTGCCATTTGCTAGCTATGCCGATTAAGCATGCTCGGTTTACCCGTTGCGTGTGCTACTCCTGCCTTTCCTTCACAAATTCTAGTGAATTGTGCTATCTAATTTTACCATGCAATTTGTTGCTCTAGTGTATATGTTCTATATGTCGTGCAGTGTGGTGCTCACTTATTAACTATTTTGTTAATTAGTTGTCGTCTTCAGTTAACTATTTGGTTCAATTCTGCAAATGTGATGTTCAATTCTTCAGGCTGCAATTTTTATTGTCTTCCATGTGATAAATAAATCAAATTTATCTTTACAAAATTGTGGGTGCATTCTGTTATTTTATACCATGTGAGGAATAAATTGAATTTGGCTGTAGTAAATACATGAGAAACAAATACAATTGCTACAATTGGCTGTAGTTAACTGTTTGGTTAACTGTCTGATCTTTTATTAGGAGTATGTTATATTGTGCAATGTGGTGCTCAGTTAATGTTTGGTTCATTTGTTGTGGTGTTTAGTTAACTGCTTGGTTCAATTCTGCAATGCGATGTCCAATTGTCGTGGGTAGAATTTTGTATTGTTGTGCATGTGAGGAATAAATCGAATTTGGCTGCACTTAATACATGAGAAACATATACAAGTGCTATATTTCCTAGTTCTTAATCATGCTTGGTTTGGATAAATGGGTTTTCCGTGTGGCTTCAATTAATTTGATGAATCTGTAATGTGATTATTTTTCATCAACATATTTTACTGATAGCATGCGAACCCTTACTTAACCTGATGACTAACTACCTTATATGTGTTGCAGGGAAACAATGGGAAGCACTGAGGTTTACAATCGAGGTTAGCACGTGCATGCTCTGTTGTCTAATAGCACATTATTGTGCAATTGCAGGTACCATTCTAATATTTAGGTTTTTAACAATTTGGTCTTGCACATGTAGGTCCTGCTGTCAGAGGTTTTGACCCACTGTTCGACCCTTTTTGCATATGGAGAAATGAGTTGTCCATGAATATTAGTCAAGTCAAGAAACTCAAAAAGATTTTTAGGATAAAGAAGTTAGCGACAAAAAACAACAAGATCTTTGTCTGCACAATGAAGAAGACATCAGTTCACTACAGGATGGTACTAACTATTATACCTTGCCTTTTTTATTCCTTTGCCCCATTTCCAATATAGAGAAGATATTTATGCACATCCTTGTTTTCAGGCCTTTCCAAAGCAGTTCACTGATGATTACCTCTCAAACCACATGTGTGGTCTGCAGGCGAGGAAGGTATTCATACAACACCCACAGTTCAATATTGAAGTGTTCCTGAAGAGGACGAAGGATGGACTGTCAATCATCCACAGGCACTGGCCTAAAGTTACAAAGACCTTCAACATCAATGAAGGCTTAATATTCGCCTTTTTCTTCAGCAGTTTTCCAGATGAGATACATCTGTCTATGTACCATCTATGATGCTAATTTCGAAAGGTTATAGATGTTGCATGTGAAACTTGGTCCTGGTGTAGTTGTGTAATGGGGTGGCTGAGTGCTGAAGCTATATGATGTTGTACTCTAATGTATTTCAATTATAAAAATGAAATATATTGTGTGCTTAATATGAACTGTCAATTAGATTAATAAATGGATTATGAATAATCGGATAATTAGCCTGCTAATTGGGTTTTGCTATTGCAAATGGTTGTTGAAAAAATACCGTGGGCGATGACCTCAGGCAACGCACACCATTTCTAGGAATAAACCGTGTTGGATCAATGAACAATCACACATGACTTTCTCTTGAAAACTGTCTGTGTTAGGCCACCTTACGCAAATGTTTACCACATGAAAACTGTGTGTGATGGACAGCCTTTGCCACACAGTTTCTTCCATGGACCGTGTGTGATATATTCAATAACGCAAGCGATTTAACGGGAAAAATTATGTGTGATGTACCTGTGAACGGAAACGTTTTCCTTGGAGCGACTGTGTGGGATGTACATACGAACGGAAACGTTTAGCGGGGACTGACTGTGTGGGGTGTACTTGCGACCGGAAACAATTTCGTCCTATAATTGTATGTTTTTAGCTCTACTATACGTATTTCCATATTTGAGCGCTCGCCGGTCGCACACGACCTCATTTCGCCGAACATGTGTGCCAGGAGGGCATATCCCCGATGGTTTCTGGGTCGTGTGGGAAGGACCCCCCCCCCTATCGCCCACACTCACTTGGCGACGGTTCCAAATGCCGTCGCGGAAAGTTGTTAAAAACCATTTGTTTAGGAGCTCGATGTACTAGTGGTGGTAATGACTATGATGATGATTAAATAGCTTGTGTTGGCGGATTAGATTCAAGTGGAGGCAACATGTGGTGCACATCGAAAGTACTACTAATCCAAACTAGATCAAGTTTGGATTAGTATTATAGTTTCGAGATGCACCACATGTTGCCTCCACTTGAACCTAATCCACCTTCATTTCACACACTGTTATGGACATAATGATATAACAACCTCATAATTGGTATTGTACCATTTGTATAACGGCGTATAAATACACTAAAAATAAAAAAAATAAAAAGTATACTAGTAGTGTTGGACCGGAAACACGCTACTACTAGTTAGATTAGCAGTAGCGCTGGAAGCAACACACGGTGCGGCTATGTGTCTTAGTAGTAGCGTGTGTTGCACGCGCTACTACTAAGGAATAGATGTAGCGCCTTACTAGTAGCGCGGTGACACGCGCTACTAGTAGGCTTTAAACCCGCCTTATCACTAGGCTTTTCCCTAGTAGTGTAGGACTACCAGACAATTGTTCTTTCATAACAAGATTCAACAAAGAGGCATTAATTTCATAAGATTCCGCACTAGTTATTGGTGAACGTAGCATGCAATTTCAAAAATATTCCTACGCTAACGCAAGATTTATCTAGGAGATGCATAGCAACAAGAGGGGGAGCATCTTCATACCCTTGAATATCGCAAAGCGGAAGCATTTATCAACGCGGTTGATGTAGTCGTACACCTTCACGATCCATCCCGATCAAGTACCGAAAGTACGGCACTGATACATCTCCAACGTATCTATAACTTTTGATTGTTCCATGTTGTTTTATTATCAATCTTGGATGTTTTATAATCATTTTATAGTCATTTTTGGTAATAAACTATTGACATAGTGCCATGTGCTAGTTGTTATTTTTTCATGTTTTTTACATCGCAGAAAATCAATATCAGACGGAGTCCAAATGCCACGAAACTTCACGGAGATTTTTTATGGACCAGAAGGAAGATATTGGGCCCTGGTTGCACCTGGGGGGAGTCCCGAGGAGGGGACAACCCACCAGGGTGCGCCAGGAGGCCCAGGCACGCCCTGGTGGGTTGTGCCCACCTCGGGTGCCCCCCGGACCACCTCTTTGCTCTATAAATACCCAAAAAATCAAGAAATCCTAGGGGAGTCGACAAAATATTCATCCAGCCGCCGCAGAGTCTAGAACCACCAGATCCAATCTAGACACCATCTCAGATGGGGTTCACCACCTCCATTGGTGCTTCTCCGATGATGCGTGAGTAGTTCTTTGTAGACCTTCGGCTCCGTAGTTAGTAGCTAGATGGCTCTCTCTCTCTCCCTCTCTCGCTGAATTCTCAATACAATGGTCTCTTGGAGATCCATATGATGTAACTCTTTTTGCGATGTGTTTGTTGGGATTTGATAAACTTTGAGTTTATGATCAGTTATATCTTTTTATATCCATGAAAGTTATTTGATTTTCTTTGATATCTTATATGCATGATCTCTTATAGCCTCGTATTTCTTCTCTGATATTTGGGTTTTGTTTGGCCAACTTGATCTATTTATCTTGAAATGGGAAGAGGTGCCCGGTAGTGGGTTCGCTCTCACGGTGCTTGATCCCAGTGACAGAAAGGGAAACAACATGTGTGTATCGTTGCTACTAAGGATAAAAAGATGGGATCTATATCTACGCAATAGATAAATGGATCTTTTCTACATCATGTCATCGTTCTTATTGCATTACTCTGTTTTTCCATGAACTTAATACACTAGATGCATCTTTGGATAGCGATCGATGTGTGGAGTAATAGTAGTAGATGCGGCAGGAGTCGGTCTACTAATCTTGGATGTGATGCCTATGTAATGATCATTGCCTGGATATCGTCATAATTATTTGAGGTTCTATCAATTTCCCAACAGTAATTTGTTTACCCACCGTTTGCTATCTTTCTCGAGAGAAGCCACTAGTGAAACCTACGGGCCCCGGGTCTTCTTCCTCATATATTTGCTTGCGATCTACTTTTCCTTTGCATTTTTATTCAGATCTATTAAACCAAAAATACAAAAATAGTTTGCTGCACTTTATTTTATTTGTGATCTATTATTTCAATCTATTAAATTTCTGGCATCGTTACCAGAAAACGATTGACAACCCCTTTAACACGTTGGGTTGCGAGGTGTTGTTATTTGTGTGCAGGTGTTGTTTATGATGTGTTACTTGGTTCTCCTACTAGTTCGATAACCTTGGTTTCTTAACTGAGGGAAATACCTACTGTCGTTGTGCTGCATCATCCCTTCCTCTTTAGGGAAATACCGACGTAGTCCTAGCAGACATGAGCTTTTCTGGCGCTATAGTCAGAGAGTGATCAAAAGGAATTTCTGGCGCCGTTGCCGGGGAGGATCTTCAACATAACCAGGTTCCTAATCACAAATCTCATCACCTTGCAATTTACATTATTTGCCATTTGCCTCTCATTTTCCTCTCCCCCACTTCACAAAAAAATTGTCGTTTTATTCGCCTCTCTTTTTCCGTTCGCCGTTTTCTTGCCGGATATGTTTTTTAGTGCAATTTTGTTGTGTGGTCATCATGACTCAAGAGAACACCAAGTTATGTGATTTCTCAAATACCAACAACAATGATTTTATTGGCACTCCGTTTGCTCCTCCCGCCACTAGTGCGGAGACTTGTGATATTAATACCGCTTTGCTGAATCTTGTTATGAAAGACCAATTTTCCGGTACTCCTAATGAGGATGTCGCGTCCCATCTTAATACCTTCATGGAATTATGCGATATGCAAAATAAAAAAGATGTGGACAATGATGTGGTCAAGATGAAATTATTTCCGTTTTCTTTGCGTGATTTTGCAAAAATTTGGTTCTCTTCTTTGCCTCGCAATAGTATCAATTCTTGGAATAAGTGCAAAGATGCTTTTATCACTAAGTATTTTCCTCCCGCAAAAATTATTTCCCTTAGAACCCAGATCATGAATTTCAAGCAACTTGAACATGAGCATGTTGCACAATCTTGGGAAAGGATGAAAATGGTGCTAAGGAATTGCCCAACTAATGGGTTAAATCTTTGGATGGTAATACAAAAAATTTATGCGGGATTGAACTTTTTTTCTCGTAATCTTTTAGATCCCGCCGTGGGTGGTACTTTTATGGAAATTACTTTGGGTGAATCCACCAAATTTCTTGATAATATCATGGCAAATTATTCACAATGGCATACCGAAAGAGCTCCTACTAGTAAAAAAGTTAATTCGGTTGAAGAAATTTCTTCTTTGAGTGATAAAGTTGATGCTCTTATGAAATTGGTTGCTAGTAAAAGTGCTCCTATTGATTTTAATGATATGCCTTTGTCTACTTTGATTGAGCAAAATGGTGATGCCATTGATGTGAATTTTATTTCTCGCAATAATTTCAACAACAATGCTTATAGAGGAAATTTTAATCCTAGGCCTTTTCCTAGTAATTCCTCTAATAATTATGGTAGTTCCTATGGATATCAATCTTACAATAATAATAGGAATACCTCTTATCTTGAGAATAATATTAAAGAATTTATCAACACGCAAAAAGTTTTCAACACTTCCATAGAAGAAAAGTTGAACAAGATTGATGATCTATCTAGAAGTGTTGATAGAATTGCTCTTGATGTGGAAAATCTCAAGATGAAAATTTTTGTGCCTAAAGTATATGAATCAATTAATGCTCTTTATGTTTCTATGGATGAAAGTAAGAAAAGAACTGATATGCTTAGAGCTAAAAGAGAATTTTTAGAAAAATTGTTTTCTAGTGATTTCTTTCACAAAAGTGATGAAGATCTTAAAATGATTGGCGTTTCTTATATTGATTCCTTGTTTAGTAAAGTTAAGATTGATGAAAAATGGACTGAAGAAGAGTCAACTTTAGGTAGAAGGCGTCCCAATATTTCGGAGGGTGAAAATCTTGTTTAGAAAATTGATGAAAGTGGGTTTGGAGAGGTCAAAACTTTAGCTAGTGATGTGCCCACTCTTTTGGATTACAAAGACTTTAATTATGATACTTGCTCTTTGATTAATTGTATTTCTTTGTTGCAATCCATGCTAAATTCACCCCATGCTTATGAACAAAATAAAGCTTTTACTAAACATATTGTTGATGCTATGATGAAAGCTTTGGAAGAAAAGTTGGAATTAGAAGTATCAATTCCTAGAAAATTGCATGATGAATGGGAACCTACTATCAAAGTCAAGATTAAAAATTATGAGTGTTTTGCTTTGTGTGACTTGGGTGCTAGTGTTTCTACAATTCCGAAATCTTTATGTGATGTGCTTGGTCTTACTAATCTTGAAGAATGTTCTTTGAATTTCCACTTGGCGGATTCTACTATTAAAAATCCTATGGGAACAATTAATGATGTTCTCATTATTGCAAATAGAAACTATGTGCCCATAGATTTTATTGTTCTTGACATTGATTGCAATCCGTCTTGTCCAATTATTCTTGGTAGACCGTTTTTACTCACTATCGGTGTCGTGATTGATATGAAAGAAGGCAATATTAAGTTCCAATTTCCCTTGAGGAAGGGTATGGAACACTTTCCTAGAACAAAAAATAGTACACCTTATGAATCAATCATGAGGGCATCTTATGGATCTAGCACCAAAGATGACAAAACTTAGATCCTTACTTTATGCCTAGCTAAGGGCGTCAAACTATAGCGCTTGTTGGGAGGCAACCAAATGAATAAATTTTATTTTTGCTTTTTGCTTTATGTTCTTGAGTGTTAACACAATTATGCTACTGTTATTATTGTGTTTTTTGTGTTTTAATTAGTGTTTGTGCCAAGTAAAGCCTTTAGGATCTTCTTGGATGATAGTTGTTTGATCTTGCTGAAACTGACAGAAACTTTGCGCTCACGAAAATATTTTCATAAATCACAGAAAAATGCTTTTTGCCTGATTCTTTTTGAATAATGTTAATATACAAATTAACCTGGTCGTCCTAATTTGGTAGAATTTTTGGAGTTCCAGAAGTATTCGCAAAAGTCAGATTGCTACAGACTGTTTTGTTTTGACAGATTCTGTTTTCTTTGTGTTGTGTGCTTATTTTGATGGCTCTATGGTTTTTTTGATGAGTTTTTGCCATAGAAAAGTTGGAATACAGTAGATATAATACAAAAACAAAATAAGAATTGGTTTTATACAACACTTATAGTAGTAATTTATTTTTCTTACACTAACGGATCTCACAAAGGTTTTGTTGAGTTTTGTGTGATTGAAGTTTTCAAGTTTTGGGTTATCTTACGATGGATGAAATAAGGATAGAAGAGCCTAAGCTTGGGGATGCCCCGGCATCCCAAGATATTATCCAAGAATGAGCAACCAACTAAGCTTGGGGATGCCCCTGAGTGGCATCCCCTCTTTCTTCTAACGACCATCGGTATTTTACTCGAGGCTATATTTTTATTCGTCACATGATATGTGTTTTGCTTGAAGAGTCTTGTATGATATGAGTCTTTGCTTGTTTTATTTGTGTTTTAAGTCATCAATCCTTTCTGGACACACCTATTTGATAGATCCAAAATTATATCATGACTTGTTAGAATTGCTCTCTATGCTTCACTTAAATCTTTTATGAGCTAGGACTTGCTCTAGTGCTTCACTTATATCTTTTTTAGCACGGTGTGCTTAGTATTTTTGAAGAAATGCTCTCTTGCTTCACTTAGATTTATTTTAGAGTTAGTAAAATTTTTAAGAAATTCTCTCTTGCTTCACTTAAATTATTTTGAGAGAAAGAAAGAATTTTTTTTATGCTCATGATCTTCACTTATATTTGTTTGAGCTTATGAAAAGCAACACATGAAAATTAGTCCCAAAGTGACAGATATCCAAGAAGGATAAGTGAAAAAAATAAGTCATGAAGATCATTAGACAAAATAAACTTGATTCTTAGTAATAGTTTTGAGATATGATGATGTGCTATGTGAGTTATGTTGATGAGTAATTGTGCTCTAGTAAGAATATTGGTGTTAAGGTTTGTGATTCCCTATGCATGCACGAAATTCAATAATCATGCAATGAAAATTATATCCTACTTGTGGTGCATTATTCGGTGTTAATTATGCTTAATGCTTGCTTATGAGATTATTCATTTCTTGGTTGGTCGCACGAATCTTTTTGCTAGCCTTCATTTTGCACTAAGTATGATCTCTAATTGTGCATCCAAAATCCTTTAAACCAGTTTTGCCACATGAGTCCATTATATCTACCTATACGCGGTATTCTTTTGCCATTCTAAGCAATTTTGCATGTGCCATCTCTGATTTTCAAAATAAACTTCTCTTTTGTGTGTTTGTTTCGCTTGCGGAACGGTAACGGGTTTTCCATGCTGGATGTGTTATTCTCAAGATGAGTGTTTATTCACTTGTCATTGCACAAGAGTAAGGCAAAGGTCTTAGGGATTCCCAGTCCCGAAATGCAAAAATGAATTTACTTTATGTTGTCAAATAATAAATTCCTTGGAAAGTGTTGGTATGGAGGGCAACCATGGATATGGCTAGCCATGGAAAGTGAAAGAATTGTGGAAAAAGGAATAAACTTTATTTTCTGTTTGGGAGCCGCCTATAGCATATCTAGCATGGAAAGTGTTCAGAACTCTGAGTCGTTTTCATTGGTGGGATGGATACACCTCCCAAAATGTTTTTATCTCTAATTTTTTTTGCTTTGAGCTCTGGCACCTCTACAAATCCATACTTCCCTCTGCGAAGGGCCTTTCTTTTACTTTATGCAATTTTTATTTTAAATTTGAGTCCCCATCTTCTCTTATAAAAGCACCAACTAGGAGGCAATATGATCGTACTTAAGTATTGGGTGTACCTAATATTCAAGTGTGTTTCATGAATGGATCAATGTTTGAGCATGATGGGCTAGGGATAACTTGTTTTAGTGTTGATATTTTGAAAGACATGGTTGCTTGTTGATATGCTTGAGTATCTAAATTATTATGTCAAAACTATACTATTGCTTTGAATCACATAAAAGTCCAACTGTCCATGCTATAAAGAAAAGAATATGATATGACATGATAGGCAGCACTCCACATCAAAAATTCTGTTTTTATCACTTACCTACTCCAGGACGAGTAGGAGTTAAGCTTGGGGATACTGATACGTCTCCAACATATCTATAATTTTTTATTGTTCCATGCTATTTTATTATCAATCTTGGATGTTTTATAATCATTTTATATCATTTTTTGGTACTAACCTATTGACATAGTGCCAAGTGCCAGTTGCTGTTTTTACCATGTTTTTTTACATCACGGAAAATCAATATCAGATGGAGTCCAAATGCCACGAAACTTCACGGAGATTTTTTATGGACCAGAAGGAAGATATTGGGCCCTGGTTGCATCTGGGGGAGTCCCGAGGAGGGGACAACTCACCAGGGCGCGCCAGGAGGTTCAGGTGCGCCCTGGTGGGTTATGCCCACCTCGGGTGTCCCCCGGACCGCCTCTTTGCTCTATAAATACCCCAAAAATCCAGAAACGCTAGGGGATTCGACAAAATATTCATCCAGCCGCCGCAGAGTCTAGAACCACCAGATCCAATCTAGACACCATCTCGGATGGGGTTCACCACCTCCATTGGTGCCTCTCCGATGATGCGTGAGTAGTTCTTTGTAGACCTTCGGGTCCGTAATTAGTAGCTAGATGGCTCTCTCTCTCTCTCTCTCTCTCTCTCTCTCTCTCTCTCTCTCTCTCTCGCTGAATTCTCAATACAATGGTCTCTTGGAGATCCATATGATGTAACTCTTTTTGCGTGTGTTTGTTGGGATCTGATGAACTTTGAGTTTATGATCAGTTATATCTTTTTATATCCATGAAAGTTATTTGAGTTTCTTTGATCTCTTATATGCATGATCTCTTATAGCCTCGTATTTATTCCCGATATTTGGGTTTTGTTTGGCCAACTTGATCTATTTATCTTGCAATGGGAAGAGGTGCCCGGTAGTGGGTTCGATCTTACGATTGCTTGATCCCGATGTAAAGGGAAACAACACGTATGTATCGTTGCTACTAAGGATAAAAAGATGGGATCTATATCTACATAGCAGATAAACGGATCTTGTCTACATCATGTCATCGTTCTTATTGCATTACTCCGTTTTCCATGAACTTAATACACTAGATGCATCTTTGGATAGCCGTCGATGTGTGGAGTAATAGTAGTAGATGCAGGCAGGAGTCGGTCTACTAATCTTGGACGTGATGCCTATGTAATGATCATTGCCTGGATATCGTCATAATTATTTGAGGTTCTATCAATTGCCCAACAGTAATTTGTTCACCCACCATTTGCTATCTTTCTCAAGAGAAGCCACCAGTGAAACCTACGGCCCCCGGGTCTTCTTCCTCATATATTTGCTTGCAATCTACTTTTCCTTTGCATTTTTATTCAGATCTATTAAACCAAAAATACAAAAACGCTTTATTGCACTTTATTTTATTTTTTTGCGATCTATTATTTCAATCTATTACAAATTCCTGGTATCGTTACCCGAAAGGGATTGGCAGCCCCTTTAACACGTCGGGTTGCGAGGTGTTGTTATTTGTGTGCAGGTGTTGTTTATGTTGTGTTGTGTAACACCCCCAGTGTCATGCTACAGTAATCTCTTGTTAATGGTGCCATGTCATCATGTTACTGTTGCTAATCTTCACTTGACCCAAATCACAATTCTAATTCAAATCCAATCTAAAGTCCAAAAAATCATATTTGTCAGACATGAAATCTAAAATGTTCATCATGTGGCAATTATTCTTTTGATAATATTGGCGATGAACTAACTTTTTCCAAAATGTCTAAGTGCCCTAAACTAGTTAAAAGCAGTGGCTAAAACATTTAAATTAAATGCTTTTAAGTAAAAAAAATGCTAAGCTAATGTATTATAATGTTAAGCTTAATGTGGCAGTAGCCTAAGTTATACTCTTATGCTAAGTGTAAGTTTTATAAATTATAAAATTGTTTTGCTTTTTGAAAATAAAAGAAAGCAGAGAAGTTTTAAAAGAAAGCCAGAAACAAAAAAAAATGTGTGAAAAGGCCCACTGCCCCTGGGCCTAGACCATCCCCCGGCCCAGTCGGCCAGCCCATCTCGGTCGGCCCACCTCTCCCCGCTTAACCCCCCCACGCCTCCTCGAACCCTAGCCCGATTCACCACCACACCCCCACTTCCCCCACGATCCCTCGCTCCTCTCCCCCACCCCACGACCCGATCTGGATCGGGCGCCTCGACCACAGTGACCCGCGTCTCCCAGCGTCGACCCGCCATCGAATCGCCGAGCGCCGCCCCTCCCGACCTCCTCCCCGCAGCCCCGTCTCCTCTCCCTCGTGGCCCGAAGCCTGCTCAGCACCGTTGACGTCGCCGCCACCTCATGCCATCACCGGACCCCGCCGAACGCCTCCTCAACCCCGCCCGACGCTGCCCCTCGTCGCCGCCCGGGGCCACCTCGTCGGACCACCGCACTGCCACCCAGTTCCAGTCACCTCGCCGACGCCGCCTAGCGCTGCCTTGTCGTCGTCCTCCTCGCGGCCCCATCCTCCTCCCCATTCTTGGATCTGGAAGGGCCTCCACTGCCCGACCTCGCAGCCAGGCGCCCGCTCGCGGAGCCGCTCAGCGTCGCCTCGCCTCCTCATCTCTCCCTCATCGGCTCCGCCGAGCCTCACCGACCCTCTACTCTACAACGACCGTGAGAGCCCCCTCCATCTCCCTCTCCCTCCGTCGTCCGGCGCCACCATGCGGCGCACGCCTGCATCGGCCGGCGTTAAATCGCGCCTCACCCGCGCCCGGCCGCGCGCCCGCACCAGCCACCAGTGGCGCGCCCCTCGTGCCGCTTTCCGCCTTCCCCTGAATCGCCCTGGTCGCGCCTCCCCTCTGGCCGCAGCCGCACCTCGCTGGCGCGCCTGTTCGGGCGACGCTGCGCCCGTCGGGCGTCCATGCCCGATAACCGCACGCCCGCACACCCGGTTGGCCCTTTGGGCCACTTACACGTGGGGCCCAGCCCCTAAAAAATTGTGTAAAAAAATAGTAATTAATTAATTAATTAGTAATTAATCAATTTAAGTAATCCTATTAATTAACCTAACCTAATTAGTCTGATTAGTTAGCTAATTAACTGTTACTACCTCCGTCCGGGTTTATAGGGCCCCTAAGCCAAAGCACAGTGAACAAGGCAAAATTAACTCTTACCAATGCAAATTATCGAGGCATGCAGCAGCCAATAATCGTGAGCGGTAGTAATCGATGACGTTTTGGAAAAGCGATGATTTAATGCTCTTCCTCGAGCATTGGGACGTATGCGCATGCACGCTCTGGTCCAGCTATGCAGGCCCATGCATTGCGAATTCAAAAGGAAGAAAATTGCATGCATTGGCTGGTCATGTCCCATCCCATTTTAATCGCTGTTTACCCCGCTGATTTCTCTTCCCAAGATATGGAATGGTTTAACTTTTGGCAGCGTAATCTATGAAGGAGCCCTATAAAAGCGGGCGCCCTCCTTCCGCTCATGGGCCTAATAATCCCGGACGGAGGTAGTAATTAATTAAGCAGTCAATGACAATTGGGCCCCACTGTCTAGTTTGACTCAGTCAACCTGCTGACCCTGCTGTTGTCATGATGACATCATGCTGATGCAATAACCCCATTTTAGATTTAATAATAATTTCAGAATATTGTTAAAACTTTATAATTAATAGAAATTAAACCGTATCTCGGATCAAAAACTTTGTATATGAAAGTTGCTCAGAACGACGGGACGAATCCGGATACGCGGTCCGTTCGTCTGCCACACGTCTCTAGCATAGCGAACCTGCAAACTTTCCCCTCCGGTTCATCTGTCTGACAGACGTCCGGAACCGGGAAAAATTTCCCGGATGTTTTTCCCCTTCGCCAGTAACACCTAGCACCACGTTCGAACACCTCTAGCCCCGCTTGTTGTCTTGTTATACATATGTTTGCGTGTATTTACTGTTTCTTCCCCCTCTTCTCTCCGGTAGACCCCGAGACCGCTGCTGATGCCCCTGTGATCGACTACGTCGATGATGACCCTCCTTCTTGTCTGAGCAACCAGGCAAGCCCCCCCTTTGATCATCCCGATATCGCCCATTCCATTCTCTCATGCTTGCATTAGATTTTGCTACTGTTATTGTTTGCTCCTATTCTGCTGCATAGCGTGTTTATTGTAACTCGCTATTGTTACCTACACCTTATCCTAAATCGCTTAGTATAGGTTGGTTAGAGACCCATCGGTGACCCCCACTTGACTCGACTGCCTACTGGATTATCGAAGACCCGATCAACGGGATCGAAGACCAGACCCGACACCTCACGTCACATCACGCCCCTTCGTTGCTCGACTCTGCAGTGTTACTATTGAGTGCCGAGGGTGAGACCTCTACAGCACTTCTGATGTTAACCTGTAGTGTAGCTATTCGGTCGTGGTCATCGAGGGTGATTTCCTCCTTAACCACTTCCGATACGGCTCTGTCATGCAACCCCTCAAGTGTGAACCTCGAGGGTGAATCCTCTTACGTTCACCTTGATGATTACATCGAGTGGAATTCACCGGGGATGATTCCTCGGGCTTTCCCTTGATGTTTAGACACACGATTACTATGATTACTATGACTTTACACCGAGCCATGTTACTAAAGACGGGTCAACCACGAGGGGTACCCGCGAGCTTAATTGCGAGTGATGTGGAGCAGGTTGACACGGAGGGTGCCCGCGAGATAATTACGAGGCGTGGCGGGCATTCCAAGCCCTTGCCGCAAGTCCTCGAGACGGGCAACGGGTCACATCTTCGTGAGTCTCGCTTGTTACCGCGTTCCTAATCCACTACGATTTGGATATTTGATCCGAGGGCCTCGGCTGTGAACTAACCATCACGTGGGCATAGTATGGGCGTTCATGGCGTATACATCAGCGAAGCTTAATAGACGTCGGCGAGTGGCGCTTGGCGGGTTGGACTGCGTGGCGCTGCCTTGTTGAAGGAGGTAGCTAGGTCTGCTCACCGGCAGCGTCACATAGCGTGCAGGAGCTCCCAGGGAGATGGCCCATGACCCACAGGGGCATAGGTTTAGTCCGTGCTGGCCTCTCTATTAAGCCTAGGTCGGGTTGCGGCGTATTGTTTGGCCGAGGCGGGCATGACCTCGGAAAGTGTGTCCGGCGGAGTTAAGCGGCGTGGTGGGTAAGTTGGTGCACCCCTGCAGGGAAGAACTAATCTATGCATAGCCTGTCCTACGGTAACGGACACTTGGAGTTGTATCCCAATCGATACAACTAGAACTGGATACTTGTGATGAGAATTGGATGGTGATGAGTAATGAATTGTGATGATAACTGGATAGTATGGCTCTGGGATTGCTTTCCCGCAGGAGTCGAGAAAGGATCTCCTACGAGGTTGATAACACCACTTCTACTTTCCTTTATGCTACTCTTATCTCTTCCGATCTTTGCAAGATGCTTGAAGATGTCAAGATGCTAGTCTTCGATAGGACTAGGCCTTCTCTCTATTACGGCATTTACGTAGCCGGTCCACATATACTGACCTTCCTTTGATAACGTTGCATATGTCTTGTAGATCCTTGCTTGCGAGTACTTTGGATGAGTACTCACGGTTGCTTTGCTTCCCCTTTCCCCCTTTCTTCTTTCCGGTTGATGCAACCAGATGTCGGAGCCCAGGATCTAGACGCCACCTTTGACGACGACTGGTACTACCACGAGGGTGCCTACTACTACGTGGAGACCGTCGACGACCAGGAGTAGTTAGGAGGCTCCCAGGCAGGAGGCCTTGCCTTTTCGATCGTTGTTGCTTTTGTGCTAGCCTTCTTAAGGCAAACTTGTCTAACTCATGTCTGTACTCAGATATTGTTGCTTCCGCTGACTCTTGTGTTTTCGAGCTTATGTATTCGAGCCCTCGAGGCCCCTGGCTTGTAACATAAAGCTTGTATTATTTTATTTTGTGTCTAGAGTTGTGTTGTGATATCTTCCTGTGAGTCCTTGATCTTGATCGTACACATTTGCGTGTATGATTAGTGTACGATTGAATCGAGGCCGTCACATGTTGCTTGGTTCTCCTACTGGTTCGATAACCTTGGTTTCTTCACTGAGGGAAATACCTACTGTCGCTGTGCTGCATCATCCCTTCCTCTTTGGGGAAATACCGACATAGTCCTAGCAGACAGGAGCTTTTCTGGCGCTATAGTCAGAGAGCGATCAGGCACCTCCGTGTTCAGCATACGTTCAGCTCGATGACGTCCTCGCCTTCTTGATCCAGCAAGAGGGGCGAAGTAGTAGATGTGTTCCGGCAGCACGACGGCGTGGTGACGGTGTTGGTGAAGAACAATATCCGCAGGGCTTCGCCAAGCACAACAGAAACTATGACAGAGGATAAACTAGAGGGACGGGGTTGCCGGCACACGGCTTGGTGTTTCTTGATGTGTCTTGGGTGCTAGCCCTGCCCCTCTATTTATATGTTGAGCCTTGGGGTCGAAACTTGGAGTAAAAGCCTCCACAAAGTCAGTTTCACCCGAAAGGCAAGAGTCCTTCTTGGACTCCAGGGCCAGACGCCAGGGTTCCCAGCGTCTGGACCCAGACGCTAGGGACCTTGGCGTCTGGCCCCTGGACTCCGCAAAACTTCCTTTTGCGCTTTCCAAAAACCTTGTGGGCTTTCCCTTTTGGACCAAATAAAGTGTTCTCGTACCCAAACATTTCAGGAAAACATCCGGAACACCTTCCGGTGAATTCTGGAACCCTTCCGAAGACCAAACACTATTATCCCATATATCAGTCTTTATCTCCGGACCATTCCGGAGTTCCTCGTCTTGTCCATGATCACATCCGGGACTCCGAACAACATTCGGTCACCAACATACATAACTCATATAGTACTATATCGTCAATGAACGTTAAGCGTGCGGACCCTACGGGTTCGAGAACTATGTAGACATGATGAGACACCTTCTGGTCAATAACCAATAGCGGAACCTGGATGCCCATATTGGCTCCTACATATTCTATGAAGATCTTTATTGGTCAAACCGTTATGACAACATACGTTGTTCCCTTTGTCATCGGTATGTTACTTGCCCGAGATTCGATCGTCGGTATCATCATACCCAGTTCAATCTCGTTACTGGAAAGTCTCTTTACTCGTTCCGTAATTCATCATCCCGCAACTAACTCATTAGTCACATTGCTTGCAAGGCTTATAGTGATGTGCATTACCAAGAGGGCCCAGAGATACCTCTCCGATACTAGGAGTGACAAATCCTAATCTTGATCTATGCCAACCTGACAAAAACCTTCGGAGACACCAGCAGAGCATCTTTATAATCACCCAGTTACGTTGTGACGTTTGATATCACACAAGGTGTTCCTCTGGTATTCAAGAGTTGCATAATCTCATAGTTAGAGGAATATGTATAAGTCATGAACAAAGCAATAACAATTAAACTTAACGATCATTATGATAAGCTAACGGACGGGTCTTGTCCATCACATCATTCTCTAATGATGTGATCCCGTTCATCAAATGACAACACATGTCTATGGTTAGGAAACTTAACCATCTTTGATTAACGAGCTAGTCAAGTAGAGGCATACTAGGGACACTTTGTTTTGTCTATGTATTCACACATGTATCAAGTTTCTGGTTAATACAATTCTAGCATGAATAATAAACATTTATCATGATATAAGGAAATATAAATAACAACTTTATTATTGCCTCTAGGGCATATTTCCTTCACTAGTGGCGGAGCAATCGGAGTACTAATAAAATCATTATTAATAGTGTTGGAAAAATCACACAACTTAGTGTTTTCTTGAGACATCGTGACAAAGCAAGCAATCTAGCACACAAGCAAAAAAGCAACCGCAAAAGGCAAACAGAAAGAAGGCAAATAAAAGGCAAATATTTTTGTATTTTTCTGAAAACATTTTAGAAGTGGGGGAGAGGAAAACGAGAAGCAAATGGCAAATAATGTAAATGCAAGAGGTGAGAGTTTATAATAGGTACTTGGTAGGCTTGATGTAGATCCTCCCCGGCAACGGCGCCAGAAATTCTTCCTCCTACTTCTTGAGCTTGCGTTGATTTTTTCGTTAAAGAGGAAAAGGTGATGCAGCAAAGTAGAGATAAGTATTTCCCTCAGTTAAGAACCAATGTATCAATCCAGTAGGAGGAACACACAAGTCTACAATAATTGCACCTGCACAAACAAACAAATACTTGCACCCAAGGCGATAAAGGGGTTGTCAATCCCTTCACGGTTACTTGCAAAGATGAGATCTGATTGTGATAGATATAAAAGATAAGTAAAAGTGCAAAATAAGATAAAAGTAAATAAATTGCAGCAAGGTTTTTTTGTTTTTTATTTTGTAGATTTGAAAATAATATGATAAAAGTTAGACCGGGGGACCATAATTTTCACTAGAGGCTTCTCTCTTGAAAGAAAGCATACGATGGGTAAACAAATTACTGTTGAACAATTGATAGAAAAGCGCGACGATATCTAAGGCAATGATCATGTATATAGACATCATATCCGAGACAAGTAGACCGACTCATGCCTGCATCTACTACTATTACTCCACACATCGACCGCTATCCAGCATGCATCTAGTGTATTAAGTTAATAAGAACGGAGTAACGCCTTAAGCAAGATGACATGATGTAGAGGGATAGATCCAATCAATATGAACAAACCCCATTTTTTATTCTTAATGGAAACAATACAAATACGTGTCATGTCCCTTTCTGCCACTGGGATTGAGCACCGTAAGATTGAACCCATTAAGCACATCTCCCATTGCAAGAAAAAACATTCTAGTTGGCCAAACCAAATCAATAGATCGGAGAGAAATACAAAGCACAAGCGTGGAAAAGGATAGTAACATTTTTCCTTCTCTCTTTTTCTCTTACTTTTTTTACATTTTTTGTTGGACTATTTGGCCTCTTTTTTTCTTGGTCTATTTTGGCCTCTTTTCATATTCCTCACATGGAACAATGCTCTAATATAGATGATCATCACACTTTTATTTACTTACAACTCAAGAATTACAACTCAATGTGACAACTCAAAGTAATGGAACGGTGAAAGTTGCATGGCAATATATCTCGGCATAGCTATGAAAGTGCCATATAGGTAGGTGTGGTGGTTATTTTGAGGAAAGTTATAAGGAGGGTATAATGCGCCGGCGAAAGTTGCGCGGTACTAGAGTGGCTAGCAAAAGTGGAAGGGGAGAGTGCGTATAATCCATGAACTCAACATTAGTCATAAAGAACTCACATACTTATTGCAAAAATTTATTAGCCCTCGAAGCAAAGTACTACTACGCATGCTCCTAGAGGGGTAGATTGGTAGGAAAAGACCATGGCTCGTCCCCAACCGCCACTCATAAGGAAGATAATCAATAATAAATCATGCTTCAATTACATAGTATAACGAGAGATCATACATGCATGCTTCGGAAATCACAAACATTAACATCAATATTCTTACTATTCCACAATTTACTACTAGCATGATTCTAATATCACCATCTTTATATTTCAAAACAATTCCAATGTATGCAAAAAAATATACTTAATCTCATTTTTACAAAATTTGAAATGGGTTTATATAAAAAATGAACCTGATGTATACAAAAAAAGTAGCAAGTGTATGGCAATTAGACATAAAAAAGTAAGTTTTAGAAAATGTTAATCATGTATCCAGAAAAATTATAATATGTCTATACAAAATGTTCTTGATGTATACAAGAAATGTGCAATGTTTATGGAAACAGTAGATATCAAAAAAAATGTTTTCAAAATATTAAGCGTGTATTTTGAAAATGTTAAACATGTATATAAAATATTCTTGATGAATACGAAAATGTACAATCCATATGGAAAAAAGTAGAAATAATAAATATATATTCAAAAAAGATAATCATGTTTTTGGAAAATTAAAACATGTAAGTTCAAAATGTTCCTGATATATACGAAAAATGTTCAAAATTAAAAAAGAAGAAAAATAATTAAAAACCAAAAAAGGTAAAAAAATAAAGAAACAAAGAAAGGTGAAGAAAACGAGAAAAGAAAGAAAAAAAGGGTTACAAAACTAGTGAAATCTGAGAAAGAAACAAAGAGAGAAAAAGTAAAAAAACTGGCAAGAACCGCGAGGAAATAGAGAAAACCAGGGGAAAAGGAAAACGGAAAATTAGAGAAACTCGTGTAAAACAAAGAAACCTGGTGAAAAAATAAAATAGAAGAAACTGGACCAAACCGGGTACAGGGAGCGACCAATTGATTCAAGTGAGCGAAGCATGTACTCACTCCGTTCGGAATTACTCGTTTAAGAAATGAATGTATCTGAATGTATTTTATTTGTAGATACATCCATTTTTGTGACAAGTAATTCCGAACGGAGGGAATATCTTCTTGTATTGCGCCCTTAGCGCGCATTTTCCACCCTCGTGCTCACACGATTACTAACCCGGGCCTAGCCCAAATAAAAGTGACGAGACCTATCGATCGAGTCACGGATCTCCACTCATTCGCTTTGCTCAGTCGATGGTCGACCTGTCTACCGTTGGCAGTCAACCGTCTGACATTTATAAAGAATGAATCATAAACATTTGTAAAATTATAATTGAAAAAAAATCATGGATTTAAAAGAAGTTCATAGATTTGCAAAAATAGTTCACGAATATGAAAATGGTCAAACAAAATTAGCAAGATCAAGAACTTCAAAGAAGTTCATGGATTTTGAAATACAAATAACTGATTTTAAAGTAGGATTTTGGAAAACCGGCCGGAAGCTTCCAGAATCGTAGGAAGCTCCTAAAAACAGCCCATGAACCTTTTAAGAGCTTCCCAAAACCGGGGAGAGGCCTTACCTCTAGTGCGCTCGACGGGCCAGCCCATTAAGAATCAAAAGAAGGGAGAGGATGTGCGCTGTGTATGCACCAAAAATTGGGATCTCCTATGCGCCGCTCGTTGCGGAGAATTGCCGAGCAAACGCACAGGGGCGACTCCAGCTGGGCCGGCCCATTAGGGAAACACAGTAAAAAATACAAAAAAGGCTAAAACTGATGGAGGAGATAGGAATCAAACCTGGCACCTCCTGTGACTTATCCTGTGACTTAGGCACGACCCTAGCCAATGGGCTACATAAGCTTTCTTGTTATACTACGACGCGCGCAGCTAAACGTAATGCAGATTCGAACATTATTTTGAGAAAAGTATTTTTTTAGTTCGAACACTTTTCAAATTTGAGAAGAAAAACTAAAAAAATATAATCATAATTTACTGAACCAACACGAGTTTTAAAAAAATTCGATAAACACAAAAAAGTTTTTCGAAAATCTGAACAAGTATTTAATAGTGATTTTTTGCAAAAACATGAATATTTTTGAAAGGAGAACAAATTTTGAATAGCGAACAAAAAAATTTGTAACATGAATTTTTTTGTAAACATGAACACTTTTAAAATTTTCGAACAAAATTTTGAAATGGGAACAATTTTTAAAATAACAAATAAATTTTGAATTTTTAGAACAAATTGTAAAATGGAGAACAATTTTGAAAATCCCAAACAAATTGGAAATGTGAACAATTTTTTAATAAGTGAACAAAAATTTGAAAAATAAGAACTTTTTTGAAATTTGTGAACTATTTCTGAATACATGCACTTTTTGAAATCCATGTCATTATTTTCAAATTTCTCAAAAAATGTAAAAAAAGTAATTCGAACAATTTTTGAAAAAACAGAAACATTTTCTGAAAATTTGGAACAAAACTTTTCAAACCAGGAACATTTTCTAAAATTTATGAACAAATTTTCTAAAATGGGAACATTTTTTTGAATTTGTGAACAAAATCTGAAAAACTGAAACATTTTTTGGAATTCGGATTTTTTGAAAATAAACTTGAAAAGGAAAAAAAGATAAAAGAAAACAAAACAGAAAAAAAAGAAACAGAAAAAAGAAAAGAAAAAAGAAAAAGAAGATAAATAGAAAAAAAACGAAAAAAAACTGAAAAAGAAAAGGCCGGTTCAGGAACCTTCTAGAAGGTTCCCAAAACCGGAAAAAACCAGCTGGAAACATCATAGAAGGTTGCCAAACCCGACTCTGCTGTAACGCTAAAACGGGCCGGCCCACTCGTCCGCTCGCTCGCACCTCCCTGTGCGAAGCTTGGACAGCTTGCCGCAACGAGCGGCAAGTAGGATTTTCCCCAAAAATTAGCAGTACGCGCTGCAATGACGTTGATCACACACCCTGGCTCCACCCGCGCGCCCATTTGGTCCGACCCATGTGCGCGCCCGAGACTACGCCTGTTTTAATTTCGTGTTTTCTTTTTGTTTATTCTTCTACAGTTTTTTCTTTGTTAAAATAAGTTTGGTTTTCAAAAAATTATGATTTTTGAAATAATGTTCAACAAATCAAAAAAGTATTCGTGAAATCAAGTTTTTCAATATTTGGAAAAGTTTTAGGGGAATCATATTTTTTAAGGATTCAGAAAATGTGCGTGATTTTGAGAAAATGTTTGGGAAGCTAACAATATTCATTATTTCGAAAAAAAAACTACACATATTCAAAACTTGTTCCTGAATTTAAAAAAATAGTCAATAATTAAGAAAACGTTCACGAATTTTTTAAGAAGTTCACAAAAATTCAAAAAATGTTCTTCTATTTCAAAAAAAATTGTTCCCAAACCTTAATGAAAGTTCATCGTGTTAAAAAATGTTCATGAACTACAAAAAAATCAAGGATTTCAGAATGTGGTCATCAAAACTGTAAGTGTTCGTGAACTTTAGAATTTGTTCCAAATTAAAAAAAATGATTGTCTTTATAAAATGATGTTCGCTGATTCAAGAAAAATTTTACAATTCGACAAATGTTCATGATTTAAAATAATATTTTTTTAGTTCCTACAAAAATGTCCATTTCATAAAGAATCAAAAATTGGAAATAAAATTCAAGATTTAAAAATATATTTACAATGTCCAAAATCGTTCATGACTTTGAGAGACGTTTGTAAAATGAAAAAGAAAAAAAAGAAAAAATAAAGCATGAGGGACAAAAGTAAAATAGAAAAGAAAATATGAACATGGAAAAATGAAAACAAAGAAAAAAAAGCACCAACATTAAAAACTTGTCTGAGAAGGTTCTAGAACCTTCCTAAAACCGGAAACGAGCTAGTTGGGCTGGCCCATATGTATGCAGCGGGGAGCGGGGTTGGGGTGTGGGGGTACGAGCTTTTTTTTTTTGAGGGGTTGGGTGGGGGTACGAGCTAGGTCGCTATATGGTGACCTATGCACCCAATAGGATCTGCCTCGCTATAAGTGAGATATAGTTCCCACGAATAAGCGGCACATAGCTGCTCCCAGGCCCAAGGCCAGCCAGCCATCTCTTTGCACCTAATGGGCCATGCATGTCTCTCGCTCTTCATTTATGGTTTGCTTTTCGGTCTTTTGGGCATTGTTATCTTGTGGCCTACGAGCCTGCCCAGCAGCGACAACATATGTACAACAAATTCGGCGCAATTTCTGTTTGAAGTTAGTGCTCCAAGATTTTCTAATGGTGTGTTGTGAGCATTTACAACGCCGATGTCATTTTCCTCAACAAAACAAGGAATTCTGTAAACTCACCTTAACAGAATAACTGATTAAAATTGGATTTCCTAAATCTCCTCTATAAGCTAAATTTCTGAAATCTCACATTTAATACTTACTATCCAAACAACCACAGTGCACACTCCCATTTACAAGGTCTAGTAGCAGGTCGGCCCATATTCTGTTTTGTTTATTCTTTCTGCCTTTTAACCTGGGTTTATATGTTTTCTTCTTTTTCCTGCTTCTTTTTTTGTAAATACGTGAAAATTTTCAAAATTGATGATTTTTTTTCAAATTTATGAACTGTTTTTCAAAATCTTTGAACTTTTTCTTCAAATTCAATGAGTTTTTTTTATTTGTGATCTTGTTCTAATTTATTAACTTTCTTTTCAAATTCTTGCATTTTCGATTTTGCAAACTTTTTTCTCAAATCGAAGAACTTTTTCCAAATTCGTGATTTGTTCCTCAATTTTTGAACTTTTGTCCCTCAAAATTAATGAAGTTTTTGAAAATTTTGAATATTTTCCCTCAATATTGAAAAACAGTTTTTCAAATTCGTGAAAGATTTTGAAATATATGAACTTTTTCAAAACGTGAAGTTTCTTCTTAAAATGTCGACAGTCAACGCCAAGTCAATAGGGCAAGGCATCTAGTCAATGGGTTACTCAAACGTTAGCACTATGCACTGTTTCGACCCATTTTTTCGCGTTGATGGGCTGGGCCGTTCCTCCAAGTGACGCTTAAGACGCCATGAGGCTAGATCACTAATGTTGGTGGGCTGGAGAGTACTTACAGAACCGGACTCCCTAAGCGCCAGAATATTAAAGGCTGCATACTTTCCTGAGACCACTTTGCTCGAAGCTCAACTTGGCGGCAGGCCATCTCAGATTTGGAGGGCGGTTTTGGATGGACGGGACATGCTTAAGCTTGGGATCATACGTCGCATTGGCAATGGGCAAACCACGCGTATTTGGAGTCACAACTGGCTTCCAAGATATGGCATGATGAGGCCGATCACATCCAGGACCCCAATGCCTCCGACGATGGTCTCGGAGCTGATTACAGTTGCTACTGCCACTTGGAACGAAGCACTAGTCCAGGCGGTATTTTTGCCAATCGATCTTTGAGGCAATCTTGAGCATACCACTTTGTACAAGAAACATTCCTGACTTCTGGGCATGGAGTGCGGAGAAGAAGGGTGGTTTCTCAGTCCGATCGGCCTACAGATTGATCATACAGACAAAGATAGCCAGGGAGGCGTGGATAGATGAGGAGGAGGGAACCTCGGTTACTGGGCATGATAGCAGCTCGTGGTCGTCGCTTTGGGCAGCCCATCTACCCCCAAAGATCAAACAGTTTCTGTGGAGACTAGCAAGAAGCTCGATCCCGACTGCGGATGTTCTGGTACACAAAAACATGAGTGTCTCTGAAGCTTGCAGACTATGTGGCACACGGGACTCTTGGCGCCATACAATGCTAGACTGCACTAACGCGCGATGCATCTGGGCACTTTCTGACGGAGACTTACTGGATAAGTTGAGCCAATACAGCGATGAGGACCCGAGGCAATGGTTGTTTGCCCTGAATGAGGCACTAGATGAGCAACAGTTTATGCTGTTGGCATGCACACTATGGGCTATTTGGAGTGCGAAAAGGAAAGCTGTCTATGAGGATATACATCAATCTCCAATGTCTACACACATGTTCATCCAACGATATATTTCAGAGTTTCAGACTCAGAAAAGGGCTCCTATAGAGAGACCGCCCGGCCAGGTGAATCAAAGACCCAAGCAATGGCTTAAGCCACCGCGTAATATGTCAAAGATTAATGTGGATGCAGCAGTTGCAGAAAGGCGCGGCGTGGGAACCATTGCAGCTATAACAAGAGACGAGCATGGCTCGTTCTTGGGGGCGTCTACACTGGGCTTCACGTTGATCACCAACCTGACCATCCTGGAAGCTATGGCAGTGAGGGAAACACTAGCATTGGCGGAAGATCTGAATTTACAGTCAATACATGTTGCCTCCGATTGCAAGGAGGTGATAGATAGCATCAAGGAGAAGAACAGGGCGGAATATGGAGCGATCGTGCATGAAATCATAGCCTACTCTAGCAGTTTTTATTCTTGTAATTTCGTTCATGAATTTAGGAGCTCCAATATGAAGGCTCACAATTTAGCAAAGCATGCTTTGAAACTTGGGGTCGGCCGCCGTGTGTAGTTAGGCCACCCTGAAAACCTCTCTTTCGTCCGGTTCAACTGGTGACGACGTAATAAAGCTTTGCGAATTGTCTCAAAAGTCGAATGAGACTTAAACAAGTCTTAGACAACCGACAAAACATATAAAAAAAGAAAGAAAAAATTAAAAGAAAATTGCACGGGTCTTCACATAAGATCTCACGAATAAAGCATTGACTAGATTTAGCAATCCCGTTTCTCAAAAAGAAAAAAAATGTACATTACCATGTACAACACCTCCTGTACATGTGCCTCTAGTCCCACATTGCTTAGGCAAAAAAAAAGATCTTGTTTTTTTTTTGTGAAACTATTAAGATCTAGCTTTGAACCTATATAATTTCAGGTCTATTTAACCCAACTTCAATCGTGTAAAGCTTTATGAATCAGAAGCTCCTAGTCGGATGTGGACTATTTGATTCCGAGCTCAAATGCTCACTGGTTAATATTCCCTCCGTGCTAAAATAAGTAACTCAATTTTTTACTAACTTAACTCAACTTTGTACTGTGACTCAACTTTGTACTAATGAGTCACTTATTTTGGGACGGAAGGAGTAGTAAAAAGAAATTCAGAAAAAAAAATGGTGTCAAACTTTTTGACATTCGTCGAAGTCGTGGCAAAAAATAATAAATGGATGCTTCAAAAATAATATTTTTGAAAGCATTTTGGATTGTTGATTTTGTTTATCCCCATGGCTTCCATGATGAAAATTTTCAAACACTCAAAACATTTGTCGGAGTTTGCCAAAAAAAACAGAACTTTCTTTTTTTTCAAAAAAAAAAGGAATTGCGCTCTGGAGAAGAGCACTTTAGCTCTTAGCCTTCGTGTGATCCTTCTCTTCACCTACAAAGATTGGCCAAATCCATCTTGAAACTCCATCGGATCGCAAAGGCATCAACATGGAAAAAAAGTTCCCTTGTCGAGACTAATCCATTCAGAGAAAGAAATCCACGTTTTGTCTATGATGAATCTCCAATTTCACACTCTATATGGAGGTATTCCGGCACGATTTTCTTAAATTCATCATTTATTCCTTTCCAAATTCTTTTTATCAGCGTCTTCCACTCATTGTTCCACACAACTTTCTGGTTTTATACATCATTTTGTTGACTCCCTAGCAACGCTCGGCATTCAACTACTAGTAGTATAGATCAACTTGGCAGAAACCCCTCGTGTAAATGTATATAACATGCTAAAAGGCATCGAAGGACAAATTTGTGGTATCACTATACTTTTTTTCTCGGCAAAAGGGTTGAACTTTTTTTTAGGATGACAAAGGATGGATTTTATTATCTCAAAATGAAGCATCAAAGGGATACAAACACAGTAAACACACACCCGGCCTCTGCATAGTTAAAATGCACACAGCCAATAACAATGCACACACACAAAAATCGCACGGACAACTAGCAAAGTCAAACAAGACCGAAGCTATGCCTTGATGGGGTAAAACGAAAAAAGCTCTGAAGTGATCAAAACAATGATCAACAATCTATGACAGCAACCATATCAGCACCAACCATCTTCTAACTTCAGATGTGATGTCATCACCATTTTCCGTGATCCCAACAGCTACATACATAGTACGGTCTTGACGTGAGGTGCCACACAAATGAAGACCATGCTCGCACAAGCGGACATTCAAGTCATGACAAAGGTCGGTCACCACCAAGAACTCCGAACAATGAAGGTCATCGTCGCACTTTGCAACCGAGAGCGACTGAGGAAGCTCACTGACACCGTCAAATCCCAATTTGGGACGCTCCGTCAGTCTCACACCGTCTTCATGCTTGGTCGTTCTCGTTCATAGTGGCAGAATCAGACAGCAAAATGAACTCGTCGTCGTCGTCGGATGTGAAGATTCCAATCCCGGTCCCATCTCGGCAATCACAAAGCAGTGCAGAACCACGCCTTCGCCTACGCGCCCGAGCGGTGACCCGGCATACTAGGACGTAGCAGGCTGACGATGTCGCACAAGCACCTGCAAATGGGATCTTGGCCATCGGCGTCTCAGTACCATAGACTACCAACCAAGCCATAAATCCACCGTCGTCGCTGCACATCCGGACCCTCTGCCTCAAGCCGCCGTCCATATATCTCACTTTGAAGCAACACTGAACAAGCTACCTCTGGCACCGGCAATTGAGTCAGATCCAAGACAATGCTTCCGAAAGGTCAACAGCGAGAAAATCGCCGCCATTGTCTGTCCCAAGAGGAGGGCAAGGGTTTCCCTGGAGCAAAGACCATGAAGGGAGGAGATGAGCAATTTTACGACGCCTTCAACAAGGATTACGGCGACCAGAGGCGTTATCACCGCCGCTCATGGCACGAAGCAGAGACACGGTTTCCCCGGCTCCCCTCACGTTCTTCCCTTCGCATCAATCTCCATGAACAAAGGCAACCTGCCCAACACACAACGACGGGGAGGCCAGGCCGCTAGAGCAAGGCCCAACAACCCATCGCCGAGCACTGCCATAGAACAGACCACATACATGTTGATCAAGGACCACCATGCACGCCATCTCTGTTCGGCCAACGCCCGTCCCGTCGGCCACAAATTTGCCTCCATCGGGCTTTGTTTGCTTGACTAGCAGATGCTGATATCAAAATGCTAGCATCCTCAAGAATATTGTGACTGTGTCTAACCGTTAGTCTGTGCCATCTGTATCTTCTTCTTTTCTTTTTTTCGGAGATGGTATATTCTATATGTACCCAACTGAAAGTCTGAAACACCCGACAGCTGAAGGCTCTTGAGGGCATGTACAAAGGAAGCATCACCTTCCTAGTGCCTCACGCTCCATCAAAGCAAAATAGGGTTCAGACACTACCTAGCCTAGCAAATAACCCAATGCATAGCTGACCCATTAGGCCCACACACAACATAATCAACTTCATATCTTCTCTCTCTCCCCACAGACTTTCCTCATCTCTTTCACTGCGCGCTCCTCTCTGACTTATTTCTCTCTCTTACTTTTCTTCTTTTCTACTTTTGTAAGCACATTTGGAGCGAAGAAGCTGGTTCTTCAACTTCATATCTTCTCTCTCTCCCCGCGTACTTTCCTCATCTCTTTCACTGCGCGCTCCTCTCTGACTTATTTCTCTCTCTCCAAAAGTGCTTACAAAAGTAGAAAAGAAGAAAAGTAAGAGAGAGAAATAAGTCAGAGAGGAGTGCAGTGAAAGAGATGAGGAAAGTCCGTAGGGGGAGAGAAGATATGAAGTTGATTATGTCGTGTGTGGACCAAATGGGTCAGCTATGCATTGGGTTATTTGCTAGGCTAGGTAGTGCCTGAACCCTATTTTGCTTTGATGAAGCATGAGGCACTAGAAAGGTGATGCTTCCTTTGTACATGCCCTCACGGAGCAACTTCATACTTTGCAGAGCTTCTGGATTTTCACGATACGGTGTTGGCCTGTCGTTGTAGTTTCAGAGATGATGTTGGCGCCGCATTCCCGGGAGAAGATCGGCCGCCCATCAGTCGTCACAACTGCAGAATCTGAAACCACCGTCTCGCGAGGGAACCAAGCTTGGTGAGCATGGGCGTAACAATCTACCATATCATACTAGATCGGGATCGCGCCTTAGCGCGAGGGTGCCGGTCCCAATGATGTGAGCAAGCAAGTAATGGAGTTAGTAGAAAGCCAGTCTTAGCATTCATATTCAATCGGGATTACAATATAAAATAAGAAAGAAACATTCACATGTAATAAATAAGAAAGAAACATTCACATGTAATACGAGCAAGACACCATTAATGGATACCAAAACTGTAGTACAACACATCTCCAAGCCACGAGAACAATAAATAGAACACATTTGAAGGATGCAATGTTCATATACAGGGTGAACTAAAGGATACAATGTTCATACATGATAGATATAGAGTACAAAAGGATGGAAAGACGTCCCAAAGGGGACACGTGCACAAAACTACAGGAAGATCACACGGTAGTTTACACGGTACATCAGAGTAGCTGGTGGCATCATATATCATCGGGTACTTGCGAGAGTTAGAATAGGTGATGACGTCCATCACAGGTAGTACTAAAGTCTTGTTGGAGGATATATTGGAATTCTACCTTCATCGCCACCAATGCATATCAGATCGCTCCTCGTCGATCCTTTCATAATGTGGTTGCTGCAAGTGCCCTATGAAGAGTGAAACCGTATTAATATTCTAATTATAAACCCTTCAGTTCTAATTATAAAAATCTTCAATATCAGTTTTAGGTTTATAGGTTCCGGCTTATGTGCCTTTTTACATAATTGCTTTCTAAATATATCACACACAATAATCTTAATGCTTTCTCAATTTTATAGACAGAAATAGTCACCACACTAAAAATCAGTCAAAGCAAAGCATTCTGGAGCACTACACATAGCCAGCTCATATGCTGCTTGAAGAAGGCCTATCAAAATCGCATGCCTAAAGATGCAAGGAACTTGTGAGGAAAAACACAGAAGGCCATTTTTGCATCTTGATTGCAACTCACAAATAAGGATAATCACTCTGGTTCACCTCAACTTCGTTATGGTGGGTATCACATGAATCAGAGCTGTAGCTGAACCCAGTCCCAGTTGGCTGATCACCATAGATAAGATTCGACTCCTGCAGTAGCCAATATCCAAAAAGAGAGAAGATTATACAGGGTGTAAACAATCTCTAAGAAAAATATTATACAGATTGATTGATTAGTACACAAACTGTCAGTATATATATATACCTGATCCCATCCAAACTCATTCCAGAGTAGCGACATGTTGTCTGCTATGTGGAAGGGGCCATTCTCGTAAAAAAGGGCTAGGTCGCTGCAGTAGCCGGGTCCTCCCGTCAGCCAGATCAACACTGGGTCCTCCTTATGCCGCCTGAATTCGAAGAAGTAGAACAGCCTCCACGAAAAAGTGGAAGATGTAAGACACCATCATGAGAAATGCAACATGAACAAAGAGGCCGGAGGCTGGATGATTGAGCTCACCTGGCGTCGTGAGTGGTGGGGAGGCGGTAGTACTGTAGGGGAACGTAGTAATTTCAAAAAATTTCCTACGCACACGCAAGACCATGGTGATGGCATAGCAACGAGAGGGGAGAGTGTATGTCCACGTACCCTCGTAGACCGTAAGCGGAAGCGTTATAACAACGCGGTTGATGTAGTCGACGTCTTCACGATCCGACCGATCCAAGTACCGAACGTATGGCACCTCCGAGTTACGCACGTTCAGCTCGATGGCGATCCCGGACTACGATCCAAAGCAAAGTGTCGGGGATGAGTTCCGTCGACGACGACATGGTGACGATGATGATGCTCCACCGACGCAGGGCTTCGCTTAAGCTCGCGATGATATGACTTCACCGGCGCAGGCTTCGCCTAAGCTCCATGACGATATGACCGAAGTGGAATATGGTGGAGGGGCACCGCCTGCGGCTAAGGAAGCGATCCATAGATCAACTTGTGTTTCCATGGGGTGCCCCTGCCACCGTATATAAAGGAGGGAGGGAGGAGGAGGCCGGCCCTAGGAGGGGCGCGCCATGGGGAGTCCTACTCCCACCGGGAGTAGGATTCCCCCTTTCCTAGTCCAACTAGGAGTCCTTCCATGTATTAGGAGTAGGAGACAAGGAAGGGGAAGAGAGAAGGAAAGGAAGGAGGGGTGCGGCCTCCCCTAGTCAATTCGGACTAGGCCATGGAAGCGCGGCCTGCCCTAGGCAGCCCCTCTCTCTCTTTCCCTTGAGGGCCCAATAAGGCCCAATACTTCTCCCCGACGAATTCTCGTAACTCTCCGGTACTCCGAAAAATACCCGAATCATTCGGAACATTTCCGAACTCCGAATATAGTCGTCCAATATATCGATCTTTACGTCTCGACCATTTCGAGACTCCTCGTCATGTCCCCGATCTCATCTGGGACTCCGAACTCCTTCGGTACATCAAAACTCATAAACTCATAATATAAGCATCGCCATCGAAACCTTAAGCGTGCGGACCCTACGGGTTCGAGAACTATGTAGACATGACCTAGAACTATTCTCGGTCAATAACCAATAGCGGGACCTGGATGCCCATATTGGCTCCTACATATTCTACGAAGATCTTTATCGGTCAAACCGCATAACAACATACGTTGTTCCCTTTGTCATCGGTATGTTACTTGCCCGAGATTCGATCGTCGGTATCCAATACCTAGTTCAATCTCGTCACCGACAAGTCTCTTTACTGGATTACGTAATGCTTCATCCGTAACCAACTCATTGGTCACATTGCTTGCAAGGCTTATAATGATGTGCATTACCGAGAGGGCTCAGAGATACCTCTCCGAGCAATCGGAGTGACAAAACCTAATCTCGAAATACGCCAACTCAACATGTACCTTTGGAGACACCTGTAGTACTCCTTTATAATCACCCGATTACGTTGTGACGTTTGGTAGCACCAAAGTGTTCCTCCGGTAAACGGAGTTGCATAATCTCATAGTTACGGAACATGTATAAGTCATGAAGAAAGCAATAGCAACATACTAAGCGATCAAGTGCTAGGCTAACGGAATGGGTCATGTCAATCAGATCGTTCTCCTAATGATGTGATCCCGTTAATCAAATGACAACTCATGTCTATGGTTAGGAAACATAACCATCTTTGATTAACGAGCTAGTCAAGTAGAGGCATACTAGTGACACTATGTTTGTCTATGTATTCACACATGTATTATGTTTCCGGTTAATACAATTCTAGCATGAATAATAAACATTTATCATGATATAAGGAAATAAATAATAACTTTATTATTGCCTCTAGGGCATATTTCCTTCAGTCTCCCACTTGCACTAGAGTCAATAATCTAGTTCACATCGCCATGTGATTTAACATCAATAGTTCACATCTATATGTGGTCAACACCCATAGTTCACATCGACATGTGACCAACACCCAAAGGGTTTACTAGAGTCAGTAATCTAGCTCACATCGCTATGTGATTAACACCCAAAGAGTACTAAGGTGTGATCATGTTTTGTTTGTGAGAGAAGTTTAGTCAACGGTCCGCCACATTCAGATCCGTATGTATTTTGCAAATTTCTATGTCTACAATGCTCGCACGGAGCTACTCTAGCTAATTGCTCCCACTTTCAATATGTATCCAGATTGAGACTCGAGTCATCTAGATTAGTGTTTAAAACTTGCATCGACGTAACCCTTTACGACTAACCTTTTCACTTCCATAATCGAGAAACACATCCTTATTCTACTAAGGATAATTTTGACTGTTGTCCATTGATCTACTCCTAGATCACTATTGCACTCCTTGCCAAGCTTAGTGGTAGGGTATGCAATAGATACAGTACCTGATATGACATACTTTATAGAACCTATGGCTGATGCATAGGGAATGACTTTCATTCTCTTTCTATCTTCTGCCGTGGTCGGGTTTTGAGTCTTACTCAATCTCACACCTTGTAACACAGGTAAGAACTCTTTCTTTGACTGTTCCATTTTGAACTACTTCAAAATCTTGTCAAGGTATGTATTCATTGAAAAAACTTATCAAGCGTCTTGATTTATCTCTATAGATCTTGATGCTCAATATGTAAGCAGCTTCACCGAGGTCTTTCTTTGAAAAACTCCTTTCAAACACTCCTTTATGCTTTGCAGAATAATTCTACATTATTTCCGATCAACAATATGTCATTCACATATACTTTATCGGAAAAGGCTGTAGTGCTCCCACTCACTTTCTTGTAAATACAGGCCTTTACAAAAGTCTGTATAAAATCATATGCTTTGATCAACACATCAAAGCGTATATTCCAACTCGAGATGCTTGCACCAGTCCATTGATGGATCATTTGGAGCTTGCACATTTTGTTAGCTCCTTTAGGATTGACAAAACCTTACGGTTGCATCATATACAACTCTTCTTTAATAAATCCATTAAAGAATGTAGTTTTGACATCTATTTGCCAGATTTCATAAAATGTGGCAATTGCTAACATGATTCGGACAGACTTAAGCATCGCTTCTGATTGAGAAAATCTCATTGTAGTCAACACCTTGAACTTGTCGAAAACCTTTTTGTGACAAGTCGAGCTTTGTAGATAGTAACACTACTATCGGTGTCCGTCTTCCTCTTGAAGATCCATTTATTTAACATGGCTTGCTGATCATCGAGCAAGTCAATCAAAGTCCATACTTTTGTTCTCATACATGGATCATATCTCAGATTTTATGGCCTCGAGCCATTTCATGAATCTGGGCTCATCATCGCTTCCTCATAGTTCGTAGGTTCATCATGGTCTAGTAACATGACTTCCAGAACATGATTACTACACCACTGTGCGGATCTTACTCTGGAAGACCTACGAGGTTACGTAGTAACTTGATCTGAAGTTTCATGATCAATATCATTAGCTTCCTCACTAATTGGTGTATTTGTCACAGGAACTGATTTACGTGATGAACTACTTTCCAATAAGGGTACAGGTGCGATTACCTCATCAAGTTCTACTTTCCTCCCACTCACTTCTTTCGAGAGAAACTCCTTCTCTAGAAAGGATCCATTTTTAGCAACGAATATCTTGCCTTCGGATCTGTGATAGAAGGTGTACCCAACTATTTCCTTTGGGTATTCTATGAAGACGCACTTCTCTGATTTGGGTTCGAGCTTATCAGGATGAAACTTTTTCACATAAGCATCGCAGCCCCAAACTTTAAGAAACGTCAACTTGGGTTTCTTGCTAAACCACAGTTCATATGTTGTCGTCTCAACGGATTTAGATGGTGCCCTTTTAATGTGAATGCAGCTGTCTCTAATGCATAACCCCAAAACTATATTGGTAAATCAGTAAGAGACATCATAGATCGCACTATATCCAATAAAGTGTGGTTGATTCTGACGTTCGGACACACCATAACGTTGTGGTGTTCCGGTGGCGTGAGCTGTGAAACTATTCCACATTGTTTTAATTGAAGACCAAACTCGTAACTCAAATATTCCTCTCCGCGATCAGATCGCAGAAACTTTATTTTCTTGTTACGATGATTTTCCACTTCACCCTAAAATTCTTTGAACCTTTCAACTATTTCAGACTTATGTTTCATCAAGTAGATATACACATATCTGCTCAAATCATCTTGTGAAGGTCAGAAAATAACGATACTTGCCACGAGCCTTCATACTCATTGGTCTGCATACATCAGTATGTATTATTTCCAATAAGTCGGTAGCTCGTTCCATTGTTCCGAAGAACGGAGTTTTAGTCATCTTGCCCAAAAGGCACGGTTCGCAAGCATCAAACGATTCATAACCAAGTGATTCCGAAAATCCATCTTTATGGAGTTTCTTCATGCGCTTTACACCGATATGACCCAAACGGCGATTGCCACAAATAAGTTGCACTATCATTATTAACTTTGCATCTTTTGGTTTCAATATTATGAATATGTGTATCACTATGATCGAGATCCAATGAATCATTTTCATTGGGTGTGTAACCATATAAGGTTTTATTCATGTAAGCAGAACAACAATTTATTCTCTTACTTAAATGAATAACCGTATTGCAATAAACATGATCAAATCATACTTATGCTCAACACCAAATAACACTTATTTAGGTTCCATACTAATCCCGAAAGTATAGGGAGTGTGCGATGATGATCATATCAATCTTGGAACTACTTCCAACACTCATCTTCACTTCCCCTTCAACTAGTTTACATTCATTACGCAACTCCGTTTCAAGTTACTACTCTTAGCAACCGAACCAGATTATCAAATACCGAGGGGTTGCTACGAACACTAGTAAAATACACATCAATAATCTGTATCTCAAATATACCTTTGTTCACTTTGCCATCCTTCTTATCCGCCAAATACTTGGGGTAGTTCCGCTTCTAGTGACCAGTTCCATTGCAGCAAAAGCACTTAGTCTCAGGCTTAGGTCCAGACTTGGGCTTCTTCACTCGAGCAGCAACTTGCTCGCCGTTCTTCTTGAAGTTCCCCTTCTTCCCTTTGCCCTTTTCCTTGAGACTTAGTGGTCTTGTCAATCATCAACACGTGATGCTCTTTCTTGATTTCTACCTTCGTCGATTTCAACATCACGAAGAGCTCGGGAATCGTTTTCGTCATCCCTTGCATACTATAGTTCATCACGAAGTTCTAGTAACTTAGTGTTGGTGACTAGAGAATTCTGTCAATCACTATCTTATCCGGAAGATTAACTCCCACTTGATTCAAGCGATTGAAGTACCCGGACAATCTGAGAACATGCTCACTAGTTGAGCGATTCTCTTCCATCTTTTAGCTATAGAACTTGTTGGAGATTTCATATCTCTCAACTCGGTATTTGCTTGAAATATTAACTTCAATTCCTGGAACATCTCATATGGTCCATGACGTTCAAAACGCCTTTGAAGTCCCGATTCTAAGATGTTAAGTATGGTGCACTAAACTATCAAGTAGTCATCATATTGAGCTAGCCAAACGTTCATAACGTCTACATTTGCTCCTGCAATAGGTACATCACCTAGCGGTGCATTAAGGACATAATTCTTACGTGCAGCAATGAGGATAAACCTCAGATCACGGATCCAATCCGCATCATTGCTACTAACATTTTTCAATACAATTTTCTCTAGGAACACATATAAAAACATAGGGAAGCAACAACGCGAGCTATTGATCTACAACATAATTTGCAAAATACTACCAGGACTAAGTTCATGATAAATTAAAGTTCAATTAATCATATTACTTAAGAACTCCCACTTAGATAGACATCTCTCTAGTCATCTAAGTGATCACGTGATCCAAATCAACTAAACCATAACCGATCATCACGTGAGATGGAGTAGTTTTCAATGGTGAACATCTTATGTTGATCATATCTACTATATGATTCACGCTCGACCTTTCGGTCTCCGTGTTCCGAGGCCATATCTCGCATATGCTAGGCTCGTCAAGTATAACTCGAGTATTCTGCGCGTGCAAAACTGGCTTGCACCCGTTGTAGATGGACGAGAGCTTATCACACCCGATCATCACGTGGTGTCTCGACACGACGAACTTTGGCAACGGTGCATACTCGTGGGAGAACACTACTTGATAATTTTAGTGAGAGATCATCTTAAAATGCTACCGTCAATCAAAGCAAAATAAGATGCATAAAGGATAAACATCACATGCAATCAATATAAGTGATATGATATGGCCATCATCATCTTGTGCTTGTGATCTCCATCTCAAGCACCGTCGTGATCACCATCGTCACCGGTAGCGACACCTTGATCTCTATCGTAGCATCGTTGTCGCCACGCCATCTATTGCTTCTCGACTATCGCTACCGCTTAGTGATAAAGTAAAGCAATCACAGGCGTTGCATTTCATATAATAAAGCGACAACCATATGGCTCCAGCCGATTGCCGATAACCGGTTACAAAACATGATCATCTCATACAATAAAATATAGCATCACGTCTTGAACATATCACATCACAACATGCCCTGCAAAAACAAGTTAGGCGTCCTCTACTTTGTTGTTGCAAATTTTACGTGGCTGCTACGGGCTTAGCAAGAACCGTTCTCACCTACGCATCAAAACCACAACGATAGTTTGTCAAATAGACTCCGTTTTAACCTTCGCAAGGACCGGGCGTAGTCACACTCGATTCAACTAAAGTTGGAGAAACTGACACCCGCCAGCCACCTGTGTGCAAAGCACGTCGGTAGAACCAGACTCGCGTAAAGCGTCTGGCGTAATGTCGGTCCGGGCGCTTCATCCAACAATACCGCTGAACCAAAGTATGACATGCCGGTAGGTAGTATGACTTATACCGTCCACAACTCACTTGTGTTCTACTCGTGCATATAACATCAACGCGCATAAAACCTAGGCTCGGATGCCCTTTGTTGGGGAACGTAGTAATTTCAAAAAATTCCTACGCACACGCAAGACCATGGTGATGGCATAGCAACGAGAGGGGAGAGTGTATGTCCACGCACCCTCGTGAGACCGTGGCGGAAGCGTTATAACAACGCGGTTGATGTAGTCAGACGTCTTCACGATCCGACCGATCCAAGTACCGAACGTCACGGCACCTCCGAGTTACGCACACGTTCAGCTCGATGACGATCCCGGACTCCGATCCAAAGCAAAGTGTCGGGATGAGTTCCGTCGACAAGACGGCGTGGTGACGATGATGATGCTCCACCGACGCGGGGCTTCGCCTAAGCTCCGCGATGATATGACTTCACCGGCGCGAGGCTTCGCCTAAGCTCATGACGATATGACCGAAGTGGAATATGGTGGAGGGGCACCGCACGGCTAAGGAACGATCCGTAGATCAACTTGTGTGTCCATGGGGTGCCCCTGCCCCGTATATAAAGGAGGGAGGGAGGAGGAGGCCGGCCCTAGGAGGGCGCGCCATGGGAGTCCTACTCCCACCGGAGTAGGATTCCCCTTTCCTAGTCCAACTAGGAGTCCTTCCATGTATTAGGAGTAGGAGACAAGGAAGGGGAAGAGAGAAGGGAAGGAAGGAGGGGTGCGGCCTCCCCTAGTCCAATTCGGAATAGGCCATGGGGGGGCGCGCGGCCTGCCCTAGGCAGCCCCTCTCTCTTTCCTGCAGGGCCCAATAAGGCCCAATACTTCTCCCCGGCGAATTCTCGTAACTCTCCGGTACTCGAAAAATACCGAATCATTCGGAACCTTTCCGAACTCCGAATATAGTCGTCCAATATATCGATCTTTACGTCTCGACCATTTCGAGACTCCTCGTCATGTCCCCGATCTCATCTGGGACTCGAACTCCTTCGGTACATCAAAACTCATAAACTCATAATATAGCATCGCCATCGAAACCTTAAGCGTGCGGACCCTACGGGTTCGAGAACTATGTAGACATGACCTAGAACTATTCTCGGTCAATAACCAATAGCGGGACCTGGAATGCCCATATTGGCTCCTACATATTCTACGAAGATCTTTATCGGTCAAACTGCATAACAACATACGTTGTTCCCTTTGTCATCGGTATGTTACTTGCCCGAGATTCGATCGTCGGTATCCAATACCTAGTTCAATCTCATCACCGAAAAGTCTCTTTACTCGTTCTGTAATGCTTCATCCCGTAACCAACTCATTGGTCACATTGCTTGCAAGGCTTATAATGATGTGCATTACCGAGAGGGCCCAGAGATACCTCTCCGACAATCGGAGTGACAAAACCTAATCTCGAAATACGCCAACTCAACATGTACCTTTGGAGACACCTGTAGAGCTCCTTCATAATCACCCAGTTACGTTGTGACGTTTGGTAGCACACAAAGTGTTCCTCCGTAAACGGAGTTGCATAATCTCATAGTTACAGGAACATGTATAAGTCATGAAGAAAGCAATAGCAACATACTAAACGATCAAGTGCTAGGCTAACGGAATGGGTCATGTCAATCAGATCATTCTCCTAATGATGTGATCCCGTTAATCAAATGACAACTCATGTCTATGGTTAGGAAACATAACCATCTTTGATTAACGAGCTAGTCAAGTAGAGGCATACTAGTGACACTCTGTTTGTCTATGTATTCACACATGTATTATGTTTCCGGTTAATACAATTCTAGCATGAATAATAAACATTTATCATGATATAAGGAAATAAATAATAACTTTATTATTGCCTCTAGGGCATATTTCCTTCAAGTACCTAGTGTGGTGCCCTATTCAAGTGTGGTGCCACAGCGACTTTGGATAGAATCACCATCCAAAAGGATCAGATATTCAAGTGCGGTGCATAGTTCCTTCAAGATAAAAAGAACATGACCATCAACAATGGAAGTCACAGAGAAAGGCATCTTGAGAAAAATTCACTCACCCAATGATCCAAGCTCCACCAGTTACAAATACCACTACTGGATTGGGTTTGCTACGATCTGTGGGTATGTACAGATGCAACATGTACATTATGATTTTCAGTAATGCTAACATGGATCATAACTCAAATGTTTTTTGTTTCTGCAGTATGTAACTCTGGTTACCATTTTCTTGGCTGGTTTCTGTAGACTACTCTTCTAAGAACCTGACTTGAGAAGAAATAGTAATACCCAACTGGCAACCCAAAAGAATGAAATGTGTATGTTAGAAATAATGAGCAAGCTTCAACTGGCAATCCAAGTTTAATTTAACAAGCTCAAAGTCACTTATTGTCAAGAGCCAATAATTTGTGATCACCATAACGATAACTAACATGATGAGACGAAAAATAAACTCAATTTTCACACACCTATTATGAAACCAGGCATAAGTAAAAACGCATATATTAGGAGCGCAAGAAGTCGACATATCCACTGAGAGCCTACCCTGAAAACAAATAAATGAAGTGTCAAAAATATCCATAGAGAAAGGGTCAAGCTCAATCATGTAGATGCTTCTTTTAGGAAAATATATCATATATGCACTTGGATGTTTTGGTGAATAGATTACAGGCAGTCATTGTATGTTAGGAAATATGAAGCGTGGGTACAAAACAGAAAAAAAAACACTGAAGGTTAAGTTCACTAAAATTAACTGAAAACGCAGCGCCACTGCAATGAACTTGCGCTGAGTAACGCAGATTATCATAGCTATCGCTGGTCTACTGGAAGAGTATATATTGTACAGAAGGCTAAATCAATTAGGAATAGTTCACATGGGCGATCACCTCTGACGATTAGATATGCCCACCGAAGAAATGTGTGTGCAGTGTGATGCCAATCATACTCCTGTTAGTGGCCAAATCATCACAAAACTATGCAAAGTCTGTCGCATAGTGGATCAATGCAATCGTGTGACACCAACATTGAAGCCTAACCCTCATGGGCGAGGAAGGAGGGTCGCCGGTGCCCCGTGGTGTTTGTGAAGAAAGCATGAAGTTAGATGTTTTCCTTAATCATTTGATTTTAATCTGTAGTGTACCGAAAAGATTTTATTATGTATCTATTCAGCAGCAATGGTCTGTACAATAATCACACCGTACAATAATCTAAAAATGTACATAATAAGAGGTGTAAGGCATGAGTATATGTCAGCTATACACCGTTTTATTCTAAGTAACGACAATAACAAAGTAGTGCAAGAGAGAGCATAAATCCATTTGCAAAGGATAAGAACAGGTAAGAAAGGAAAGGTCACACAAACATATATGCTGCAAGCAGGACAAAGCATCAATAAAAAGGGAGGGAGTTACCTACAGGATCATCCATAGCAATCAAGGTGCATATATGTAGGTAGCAAAGAAATGGCAATCTGAATAAATATGAGGGATCAAAAACCAAACTGAACCCATTCTTGCAAGCATGTAACTAACAAATCTGCTGGCCAGATCTAGTCCATGAATCTAGCAAACATAGGACTGGAGGCTGAAGAGGAAAACCAAGACAAATATGAGAACTGGAGCCACCGGGTAAGAGGCCACCACCTGGCAAGCGAACGATTCCCGACGGCTCCCACGGCGGAAGAGCTCTCCTTCCTTGCACAAAGCGTCTACATCACGGGGTGGGGCAGGGGTGAGGTGATGCTCACGAATGAGGCAGGGGCGCGGGCAGCGCCGTCATGGCTCACATAGACACAACCCACGTGCTACCTATGTTAAACACCGTCGAGGAGAAGTGGAAGATGTGACGCGCTAGCTGGACAGACGCGGCGGCAGTGGGCAACACCTGTAGTACTAAAAGAAGATCAGCGTTGTTTAAGGTAGTAACTGCCAACAAACATTGGTGCATTTCCTGTATGTTCCCCTCCATTCTAATTGTAAATGGTCAAATCTGGCATCATATTTCAGAACAATTGAAAGCTAGCTAGCTATTTCTTTCAAGCTTAATAAAGTAGCTTAAAAAGCACATTTAGAACTTATGGTGTAATTAAATGGCATTAGCATTTCGCAAGTCATGGAATTTCAGTCAATTAACTTTGGGGACATTTCCAATATGCAAAATAAGAGGGAAACTAGCTTGACATTTGAGAGAGAGAGAGAGAGAGAGAGATGGATGGACCTGCAAGTAATCGACAGTCACTATGACGCCGACCTTGACGGCATCGTCTGGTACGTGGTGGTGGCGACTTGCGCTCCTTACTCAGTACCTCACCAGGCAGCGGCCTGCAAACCAAGACGTCGGAGAGAGAGAGCGCCAGCTCGAGTAGCAAGAAATATATTACTATAGTTCATATAGACATATTCAACGCCTCAATGCTCAGATCCCAAATTGGAGAATCCAGGAAATACAGTAGTGCTAAGCTGCAGATTGTTTGATTGCAATTTGTAGCCCTATGCAAAATTAACATAAGGTGGTGATTCAAAGAGCCTCTCAAAGCCTTTCCAAAATAAGCCTCCCGAAATAATCAACCAAACTGGATGCACTAAACATGAGAACCTGTCTAGGGATATGTCAAGATGCCTAGGGATGTGTCAAGAAGTAGATCACACACCATCTATAATATGAGAAGAAATCTCTAAAAGTGCCATAAAAAATCAGATGTTGACATATCATTTTGCTGTTACAAATGTCAAATAAATTACTGCAAGAAAGAAAACAACATCTCTCTGAATACTAACATTAGAAAAGGTAATCTGGTTTTGGTCACACCATCAATAAATTAGATAAACATGACCGAAGCGCAAAGAAATCAGAACTAATCAGACCATTCTCCATGCAAAAACCAAACCATCCCATGACCGAAGCGCTAATAAAAAGTAGCAGGTAGTATTCCCAGGGAGCAAATAGACAATCCCTTTTTGAAATCATGATGCATCCGCCATGACCAAGCGCTAATAAACATCTATCTGTACAGTTCAAGGCTCGATAATCAAACATGTATAAACCAACCATTCATTTTCCAAGGATAAAACAAAGTTCAAAGCAGGCGAACACAATTCTAGCAAGCACCCAGGCATAGGAATATTTGAAAGCAGATACTCAAACATTTATATATCAAAGCAAAACTCTGAATAGCAAACAGGCATAGGCAAAACAATAGTTCTAACAACAAAGAAAATACATACCAAAGTAAAAAATAGGGTGTCATCAAGAATGCCTAATTGTTCAAGTATACATTATGGGCTGGGCTCATGCCCAATCACACATAGAGCATACAAATTTGAGTTGATTCATTTAAACACGGAATCAGGATAATACAAAAAGAAGCAGACTGACAACATACTTATATACCTAGATAGACCCACCCTAACCACCCTGTCACTGACTCACTACTCGCCTTTTAGCACCTATATATCAAAAAAAAGAATGGAAACCTCCTCTGCACCTATGTTGTTGCAGAGAATTAAAACAAGCCATTCAACTGATAACTTCTCGGGAGCGAGTCAAAGTGCAACTTCAAGGACCAATAACACACAATAAAAGATCAAGAACAACTTATATGCAATAAAGGTGTGAGAGAGAAGAAATCTTTACATAAGACGGCTATAAACACCGGAGCATAAATAAGCAACACCTTTAACTACAAATAAAAAGGATTCGGAGTTCAATGCATGGTGGGCTCAAATTCGCCTTTTCTCGATCATATGACCCACCCCCGTCATCTCTTATCACCAGATCAATCTGTTTATAGAGTGGACCTGCCCTGGTTATCACTCAACAAGAATGACCATCCAAGGACAGAACAATAAGTATCACAAGATCAAAAAGGATTCTAGAGACAAGAGGGAGGATCCAACTTGATACACACAGGTGTCTTGATTGCTCAAAGGCACATTTATTTCAGCCATGGTTAATCATCATTGCCCTAGCAAGAATGACCTCCGACCGGTGGGGCACGTGGATCGGCCGACAGGCCATGCCCGCACACACGGTCGCCGACGGCACGCAAAGGGCCCCACACGCCAGCCGAGCACGGGTCGAATAGACCGAGTGAGATGACGCCATGAGCCAAATGAGCTAACCCATCGATACAGCGCCGGGTTTCGATCCGGCGACCGGGATCGATCCAGAGCAAGATCCAACGACCAGAATAGCATCAGGAAAATGATCGGACGGCCAGGAAGCCCAAATCACTGAGGAGCCGGGGTTTTCGATCGGTCTCATGTACGGATGTTCTTACAAGGGTGAAACTGCCTGGTTATCACTCATCGAAATGACCATCCAAGGACCGAGCCACTAAAATAAGAACATGATCAAAACGGCAAAGAAACGAGGGGGTATCCAACTTAATACCCACAAGTGCCTCGATTGCTCGAGAGCATGCTTATATCAGCCATAACCGATCATCATAGCCCTGACTATGTCCCATACTGATGTCAAGCAGAGGAGCAGGGAGGAAGATGCAGCTCACCGAGGGAGGTTGTAGCCGAGGCAGTACTCAGCGGGTGCCAAAGCTGCGGTTGAACGATGTCCAACCGGCGAGGAACCACTTCCTACACTCCTGAACCGGCATAAAAAGAAGCAGGAGCTCATCATTTCCCATTGCTCCTGAAAAATTGTAAAACGAACAAAAATTAATGCTTTGTGACTGACCAACAAGAATTAGAAAACTAATTCTTATAACCGAAGGTGCTCTGAACCCAAATCTTTTCTTCATAAACATGGAGAAACTATCATCAACAGAGTAAGCTTGCGACATATAAAAATATATTATAAGAAAGAACACCAGATAGAAGCTAACAAAATTAAATTTAGAATATACCCTAGCAAATCAATAACTGTACAAAAATATTGTGGGCCAAATGGAATTCATATAGGCCACTAACTAAACTGAGAGGAACCAAACTTTTATATTTTGACCATTTTTCCACATTAGTCTGAAGCTCTTGTTATTTTATTTATCCAAATTAAGACTGTCATTATTTAAACCGGATATTCTTAAAGCATCTATCTGATTTAAGCGCAGAACATAAAATTAGATGGCAAAAAACATGCATGGACTGAACTCTTCAGCAAAATAATATATGTCTATTCAAAGCTATATGTTTCCAGATTGTTTAGGATTATTTTAACTGCTTTTGACATCTTTGTGCTTGCTTGGCAGCCTCAACATCACTGGCTGAGTCTGGTAATGACAGTAGTCAAGTCTGGTAATGACAAAACCCCCGTAATATAATTACCGTGATTGTTGTAAGTGGCATGGGTCCGTGTTGTATAGGCAGCCTCAACATCACTGGCTGGAGCCTGGCCTTCTTGTTTAACTGTGAGCCTCTGCAGATAAGTAACAGCAGATTAAATGGATTCGAGCGAGTGTGTCTTTGCTGGAATGGCCAGACAGAAAGATGTTCACTTCCTCTCAGATATACCCAGCGACATGAGCCACATGGCCATAGTCATAGTTGTGTTATTAAAAAAACTGCATGTTTTTCTATATACAAACAAAACAGTCAGACTACCTGTTGACACACGAACACGTCACGTGTACCCTCGACGCCGGGGGTGATGCATCGCAGCTCACGTCGAAGGAGACCCGACCGACAGCGATCACGCAAAGCGATCGGCGGGCGCTTTTGCAGACCCGAAACCCCGCGCACCCGGGAGGGACCCGTCAGGGATTGCGGCGGCTATGGGCTGCCCTAGGTCGATTCGCTCGCCCCTAGAGCCTCGGGATTCGCAGCTCTCAAACACGAAGAACAGCGAAGAACGAGAGAGAAAAACGGTGGAGAGATAAAACGTAGACAGGAAAAAGTAGTATATTGATTTGTTCGATTGTGTGTTGTTTAATCGGCCGTCACCCCCAACATATATAAGAGGCGGCTGGACTTCCCGTACAAGCAAAGGATTTATCTAGGCTTTCCTTACAGGAAAATTACATCAATTTACGTCCTAGAGTCCTAGTTCTGGTCCCACTCGGATTCAGCCCGAATCTGGTCTAATCTTCTGTCTAGCTCCTTGCGTGGGCCGTGGAATCTGCATATGACTTCCGATGAAGACGGTTCAAATATCAATTTTGTGTGCTTTGACGAGGCCAACAATCCGTATGTTGATCACTTTTCTAAATAAGGCCATCTTGAATACTCCACGGGGTCATCTCTAATTTCGAGTCGGACTCGTTCATGTAGCTGACCGGACCGTCCGACTCTTGTAGCGTCTCTGCAGGTCATATACTATGTCGGATGATGATGACTCCAAAAGCAAAGTTTACCGTTTCTATGTTACGAACAACTCCCGTGTTGAACATTTTTTCATCCGAAGCCATCTAGATAAGTATTTGAGCCCATCTTCAGCATCTGGTCGGATTGGCCTCGACAGTTTCTACTGTTCACGGCGGCAAGCTTTCCCGGCAAGGTTACTGTTCACGGCGGCAAGCTCTCCCCCGGCAAGGTTACTGTTCACGGCGCCAAGCTTTGCCGGCAAGGTTACTATTCACGGCGGCAAGCTCTCCCCCGGCAAGGTTACCGTTCACGGCGGCAAGCTTTCCCCGGCAAGGTTACTGTTCACGGCGGCAAGCTCTCCCCCGACAAGGTTACTGTTCACGGCAAGCTTTCCCCGGCAAGGTTTTTGAGGCAGTAAACGACCTCGGATAAAAATGTGCTCAAAAGCAAAGTTGACCGTTTTGACGAGACGAAAAACTTTCGTGTTGAACGTTTTCCGATTCGAGGCCATCTTCTGGGGCAAAACACTCACGCATTACGTCAGACACTTGTCAAGACACGTCTGGTCTCCCGCGTCATATTTCGCCTCTTGACAGGGCTGCATTCAGATAGCTCTAACTTTTGCATACGAACACGGATTGAGATGATTTTTATATAAAAATCGACCGATTTGATGAGACGAAGACAATTCATGTAGATCATTCCTTCATCCGAGGTTGTCCTGGAGGCTTAATTGACCAAAAAGCACTCAGAACACCTAAACATGACAATCTGAGTGTAGTTTTGGTCTTTGATATGATGCCGAATAATTATGGTCCAAACATTAAAGTTGTTCCGTTCGGTGATGTGAAACTTTTCATGCTGAAAACCCTTTCACTCTGTATCTTGCCAAAATCAGGCGTCAACACTACCCAGCCAACTTTCATCTGCAGAACCAATTTTCACAGTCAATTGGAGATAACGAATCTAAATGCTGCCAAAGGAAAGGAAAGAAAAACGTTGAATGTTGGTCTATACTCAATGGAAAAATTCCTATCCTATGCATCAAATAACATATACTTCTTTATAGGAATTGAGATGCAAGTCATATCACTTCCTATGAAGTTCCTGTTTCCATCCCTATCCTATGATCAAAGGAGGCCTATATTTGCAAAGCTTATATACTTAAAAAGTCCATGTAAGTATTTTTTTAATAATTTTATTTGGAATAGTCTTTCCAAGCTGTTCAGCAGAGACCTGGACAAGTTTCGACAACACACAACTCAAGAGAGATATAACGAGCGAAGAATGATTCAATTTCCAAGCACGAGCTTATGCGATCGCATTTAGCGCATAGTGTGCGTGTATTTGGCCTGGGGCATCTACTAACTAAAATTACTAAACACAAGCAGCCTTTAAGTTCAGTCTTAGACAAGCCAAAGATGCACGATAACTGTAATTTTACAGTATAAATCCCTACGTGCACAGTGCACTTGCATTCTAGGTTCTGCCTGTTGGGGAACGTTGCAGAAAATTAAAATTTTTCCTACGGTTTCACCAAGATCCATCTATGAGTTCATCTAAGCAATGAGTCATGGGAGAGAGATTGCATCTACATACCACTTGTAGATCGCGTGTGGAAGCGTTCAAGGGAACGGTGATGATGGAGTCGTACTCGCCGTGATTCAGATCACCGATGACCAAGTGCCGGACGGACAGCACCTCCGCGTTCAACACACGTACGGAACGGACGACGTCTCCTCCTTCTTGATCCAGCAAGGGGGAAGGAGAGGTTGAGGAAGAAGGCCCCAACAGCAGCACGACGGCGTGGTGGTGATGGAGTGTGATTCTCCGGCAGGCTTCGCCAAGCACACGCGGAGGAGGAGAGGTGTTGGGGAGGGAGGGCTGCGCCTTAGAAGTGTGTTGCAGCCCTCCCTCACCCCTCTATTTATAGGGGAAGGGCAGGGGCGGCCCCTCTAGATGACATCTAGAGGCGGCGGCCGTGAGGGGGCTTGCCCCCAGCAAAGGGGCGCCCACTAGGGTTCCCCACAACCCTAGGCGCATGGGCCCAAGGGGGGGCGCGCCCAGCCCTCCAGGGGCTGGTTCCCTGCCCCTTGTGGCCCATGAGGCCCTTCGAGAGGGGTGGCCCCTCCCGGTGGACCCCCGGAACCTCTCCGGTGGCCCCGGTACAATACCGATATGACCCTGAAACTTTCCGGTGTCCGTTTGACAACTTCCCATATATAAATCTTTACCTCCGGACCATTCCGGAACTCCTCGTGACGTCCGGGATCTCATCCGGGACTCCGAACAACATACGATAATCACATACAAGTCTTCCTAATAACCCTAGCGTCACCGAACCTTAAGTGTGTAGACCCTACGGGTTTGGGAGACATGCAGACATGACCGAGACGACTCTCCGGTCAATAACCAACAGCGGGATCTGGATACCCATGTTGGCTCCCACATGCTCCTCAATGATGTCATCGGATGAACCACGATGTCGAGGATTCAATCAATCACGTATACCATTCCCTTTGTCAGACGGTATGTTACTTGCCCGAGATTCGATCGTCGGTATCCCAATACCTCGTTCAATCTCGTTACCGGCAAGTCACTTTACTCGTACCGTAATGCATGATCCCGTGACCAGACACTTGGTCACTTTGAGCTCATTATGATGATGCACTACCGAGTGGGCCCAGTGATACCTCTCCGTAACACGGAGTGACAATCCCAGTCTCGATCTGTGTCAACCCAACAGACACTTTCGGAGATACCTGTAGTGCACCTTTATAGTCACCCAGTTACGTTGTGACGTTTGGTACACCCAAAGCACTCCTACGGTATCCGGGAGTTACACGATCTCATGGTCTAAGGAAGAGACACTTGACATTGGAAAAGCTCTAGCAAAACGAACTACACGATCTTGTGCTATGCTTAGGATTGGGTCTTGTCCATCACATCATTCTCCTAATGATGTGATCCCGTTATCAATGACATCCAATGTCCATAGTCAGGAAACCATGACTATCTATTGATCAACGAGCTAGTCAACTAGAGGCTCACTAGGGACATATTGTGGTCTATGTATTCACACGTGTATTACGATTTCCGGACAATACAATTATAGCATGAATAAAAGACAATTATCATGAACAAGGAAATATAATAATAATCCTTTTATTATTGCCTCTAGGGCATATTTCCAACAGTCTCCCACTTGCACTAGAGTCAATAATCTAGTTACATTGTGATGAATCGAACACCCATAGAGTTCTGGTGTTGATCATGTTTTGCCCGCGGAAGAGGTTTAGTCAATGGATCTGCGACATTCAGATCCGTATGCACTTTGCAAATTTCTATGTCTCCATCTTGAACATTTTCACGGATGGAGTTAAAGCGACGCTTGATGTGCCTGGTCTTCTTGTGAAACCTGGGCTCCTTGGCAAGTGCAATAGCTCCAGTGTTGTCACAGAAGAGTTTGATCGGCCCCGACGCATTGGGTATGACTCCTAGGTCGGTGATGAACTCCTTCACCCATATTTCTTCATGTGCTGCCTCCAAGGCTGCCATGTACTCCGCTTCACATGTAGATCCCGCCACGACGCCTTCGCTTGCATTTGCACTACCATCGCTCCACCATTCAACATATACACGTATCCGGTTTGTGACTTAGAGTCATCCAGATCTATGTCGAAGCTAAGCGTCGACGTAACCCTTCTGACGAGCTCTTCGTCACCTCCATAAACGAGAAACATGTCCTTTGTCCTTTTCGGTACTTCAGGATATTCTTGACCGCTGTCCGGTGTTCCTTGCCGGGATTACTTTGGTACCTTCCTACCAAACTTACGGCAAGGTTTACATCAGGTCCGGTACATAGCATGGCATACATAATAGATCCTATGGCCGAGGCATAGGGGATGACGCTCATCTCTTCTTTATCTTTTGCCGTGGTGGGGCATTGAGCCGAGCTCAATCTCACACCTTGCGGTCAGGCAAGAACCCTTTCTTGGACTGATTCATTTTGAACTTCTTCAAAATCTTATCAAGGTATGTGCTTTGTGAAAGACCTATGAGGCGCCTCGATCTATCTCTATAGATCTTGATGCCTAATATATAAGCGACTTCTCCAAGGTCCTTCATTGAAAAACTTTTATTCAAGTAGGCCTTAATGCTGTCCAAGAGTTCTATATCATTTCCCATCAAAAGTATGTCATCTACATATAATATGAGAAATGCTACTGAGCTCCCACTCACTTTCTTATGTAAACGCAGGCTTCTCCATAAGTCTCAAGATAAACCCAAACGCTTTGATCATCTCATCAAAGCGTAATGTTCCAACTCCGAGATGCTTGCACCAGCCCATAAATGGATCGCTGGAGCTTGCATACTTTGTTAGCATTCTTAGGATCGACAAAACCTTCCGGCTGCATCATATACAGCTCTTCCTTAAGATAACCGTTAAGGAACGCTGTTTTGACGTCCATCCGCCATATCTCATAATCATAGTATGCGGCAATTGCTAACATGATTCGGACGGACTTAAGCTTCGCTACGGGAGAGAAAGTCTCATCGTAGTCAATCCCTTGAACTTGCCTATAACCCTTAGCGACAAGTCGAGCTTTATAGATGGTGACATTACCATCCGCGTCCGTCTTCTTCTTAAAGATCCATTTGTTTTCTATCGCCGCCGATCATCGGGCAAGTCTGTCCAAAGTCCATACTTTGTTTTCATACATGGATCCTATCTCGGATTGCATGGCTTCAAGCCATTTGTTGGAATCCGGGCCCGCCATCGCTTCTTCATAGTTCAAGGTTCACCGTTGTCTAACAACATGATTTCCGGAGACAGGGTTGCCATACCACTGGTGTGGAACGTGTCCTTGTGGACCTCTGAAGTTCGGTAGCAACTTGATCCAAGTACCTTGATCATCATCATTAATTTCCTCTCCAATAGGTGTAGGCACCACAGGAACATTTTCCTGAGCTGCACTACTTTCCGGTTCAAGAGGTAGTACTTCATCGAGTTCTACTTTCCTCCCACTCACTCCTTTCGAGAGAAACTCGTTTTCAAGAAAGGATCCGTTCTTGGCAACAAGGATCCTGCCTTCGGATCTAAGGTAGAAGGTATACCCAATGGTTTCCTTAGGGTATCCTATGAAGACGCATTTTTCCGACTTGGGTTCGAGCTTTTCAGGTTGAAGTTTCTTGACATAAGCATCGCATCCCCAAACTTTTAGAAACGACGACTTAGGTTTCTTCCCAAACCATAATTCATACGGTGTCGTCTCAACGGATTTAGACGGTGCCCTATTTAAAGTGAATGTAGTTGTCTCTAGAGCGTATCCCCAAAATGATAGCGGTAAATCGGTAAGAGACATCATAGATCGCACCATATCCAATAGAGTGCGATTACGACATTCGGACACACCGTTACTGTTGAGGTGTTCGGTAGCGTGAGTTGTGAAACAATTCCACATTTCCTTAAGTGTGTACCAAATTGCGTGACTTAAATATTCTCCTCCACGATCCGATCGTAAGAATTTTATCTTTCGGTCACGTTGATTCTCTACCTCATTCTGAAATTCCTTGAACTTTTCAAAGGTCTCAGACTTGTGTTTCATCAAGTAGACATACCCATATCTACTCAAGTCATCGGTGAGTGAGAACATAACGATATCCTCCATGAGCCTCAACGCTCATTGGACCACACACATCGGTATGTATGATTTCCAATAAGTTGGTTGCTCGCTCCATTGTCCCGAGAATAGAGTCTTGGTCATTTTGCCCATGAGGCATGGTTCGCATGTGTCAAATGATTCATAATCGAGAGACTCTAAAAGTCCATCGAAGGAGCTTCTTCATGCGCTTGACACCAATGTGACCAAGGCGGCGGTGCCACAAGTATGTGGGACTATCGTTATCAACTTTACATCTTTTGGTATTCACACTATGAATATGTGTAATATTACGCTCGAGATTCATTAAGAATAAACCATTGACCATCGGAGCATGACCATAAAACATATCTCTCATATAAATAGAACAACCATTACTCTCGGATTTAAATGAGTAGCCATCTCGCATTAAACGAGATCACGATACAATGTTCATGCTCAAACTTGGCACTAAATAACAATTATTGAGGTTCAAAACTAATCCCGTAGGTAAATGTAGAGGTAGCGTGTCGACGGCGATCACATCGACCTTGGAACCATTCCCGACGCGCATCGTCACCTCGCCCTTCGCCAGCCTCCGTTTATTCCGCAGCTCCTGCTGTGAGTTACAAATATGAGCAACGGCACGGTATCAAATACCCAGGAGTTACTACGAGTAATCGGGTAAGGTACACATCAATTACATGTATATCAAATATACCTTTAGTGTTGCCGGCCTTCTTGTCCGCTAAATATTTGGGGCAGTTCCGCTTCCAGTGGCCCTTCCCTTTGCAATAAAAGCACTCTATCTCAGGTTTGGGTCCATTCTTTGACTTCTTCCCAACTTGCTTACCGGGCGGCAACATCTTTGCCGTCCTTCTTGAAGTTCTTCTTACCCTTGCCCTTTTTGAACTTAGTGGTTTTATTGACCATCAACACTTGATGTTCTTTCTTGATTTCAACCTCTGCTGACTTCAAAGATTGAGAATACTTCAGAATGGTCTTCATCATCCCCTGCATATTGTAGTTCATCACAAAGCTCTTGTAACTTGGTGGGAGCGATCAAGGATTCTGTCAATGACCACCTCGTCAGGAGGTTAATGTCCATTTGGGACAGGCGGTTGTGCAACCCAGACATTTTGAGTATGTGCTCACCTTGTAACTGTTTTCCTCCATCTTACAACTATAGAACTTGTCGGAGACTTCATATCTCTCGACCGGGCATGAGCTTGGAAAACCATTTTCAGCTCCTCAAACATCTCATATGCTCCGTATTGCTCAAAACGCTTTTGGAGCCCTCGGTTCTAAGTGTAAAGCATGCCGCACTAAACAAGGGAGTAATCATCAAGACGAGACCGCCAAGCATTCATAATGTCTTGGTTCTTCAGGATGGGTGCATCACCTAGCGGTGCTTCTAGGACATATTGTTTCTTGGCTGCTATGAGGATGATCCTCGGGTTAGGACCCAGTCCGAATAGTTGCTGCCATCATCTTTCAGCTTGGTTTTCTCTAGGAACGCGTTGAAGTTCATGGTGACATGAGCGTTGGCCATTTGATCTACAAGACATTTTGCAAAGATTTTAGACTAATGTTCATGATAATTAAGTTCATCTAATAAAATTATTTAATGAACTCCCACTCAGATTTGACATCCCTCTAGTCATCTAAGTGTTACATGATCCGAGTCGACTAGGCCGTGTCCGATCATCACGTGAGACGGACTAGTCATCGTCGGTGAACATCTCCATGTTGATCGTATCTTCCATACGACTCATGTTCGACCTTTCGGTCTCTTGTGTTCCGAGGCCATGTCTGTACATGCTAGGCTCGTCAAGTTAACCCTAAGTGTTTATGCATGTGTAAAACTGTCTTACACCCGTTGTATGTGAACGTAAGGATCTATCACACCCGATCATCACGTGGTGCTTCAAACGCATTTAACTTTAGCAACGGTGCACGCTTAGGGGAACACTATCTTGAAATTATTATAAGGGATCATCTTATTTACTACCGTCGTTCTAAGTAAACAAGATGCATAAAACACAATAAACATCACATGCAATTATATAAAGTAGTGACATGATATGGCCAATATCATATAGCTCCTTTGATCTTCATCTTCGGGGCTCCATGATCATCTTGTCACCGGCATGACACCATGATCTCTATCATCATGATCTCCATCATCGTGTCTCCATGAAGTTGCTCGCCAACTACTACTTCTACTACTATGGCTAACGCGTTTAGCAATAAAGTAAAGTAATTTACATGGCGTTCTTCAATGACACGCAGGTCATACAAAAAATAAAGACAACTCCTATGGCTCCTGCCGGTTGTCATACTCACCGACATGCAAGTCGTGATTCCTATTACAAGAACATGATCTCATACATCACAATATATCATTCATCATTCATCACAACTTCTGGCCATATCACATCACATGACAATTGCTGCAAAAACAAGTTAGACGTCCTCTAATTGTTGTTGCATCTTTTACGTGGCTGCAATTGGGTTCTAGCAAGAACGTTTTCTTACCACGAATAACCACAACGTGATTTTGTCAACTTCTATTTACCCTTCATAAGGACCCTTTTCATCTAATCCGCTCCAACTAAAGTAGGAGAGACAGACACCCGCTAGCCACCTTATGCAACTAGTGCATGTCAGTCGGTGGAACCTGTCTCACGTAAGCGTACGTGTAAGGTAGGTCCGGGCCGCTTCATCCCACAATACCGCTGAAGCAAGAAAAGACTAGTAGTGGCAAGAAAGTTGACAAGATCTACGCCCACAACAAAATTGTGTTCTACTCGTGCAATAGAGAACTACGCATAGACCTAGCTCATGATGCCACTGTTGGGGAACGTTGCAGAAAATTAAATTTTTTTCCTACGGTTTCACCAAGATCCATCTATGAGTTCATCTAAGCAACGAGTCATGGGAGAGAGATTGCATCTACATACCACTTGTAGATCGCGTGCGGAAGCGTTCAAGGGAACGGTGATGATGGAGTCGTACTCGCCGTGATTCAGATCACCGATGACCAAGTGCCGAACGGACAGCACCTCTGCGTTCAACACACGTACGGAACGGACGACGTCTCCTCCTTCTTGATCCAGCAAGGGGGAAGGAGAGGTTGAGGAAGAAAGCTCCAACAGCAGCACGACGGCGTGGTGGTGATGGAGTGACAGTTCTCCGGCAGAGCTTCGCCAAGCACACGCGGAGGAGGAGAGGTGTTGAGGAGGGGAGGGGCTGCGCCTTGGAAGTGTGTTGCAGCCCTCCCCTCACCCCTCTATTTATAGGGGAAGGGGCAAGGGGGGCCAGCCCCTCTAGATGAGATCTAGAGGGGGCGGCGTGTGGAGGGGGCTTGCCCCCCAAGCAAAGGGGGGGCGCCCCCCACTAGGGTTCCCCCCAACCCTAGGCGCATGGGCCCAAGGGGGGGGCGCGCCCAGCCCTCCAGGGGCTCGTTCCCTGCCCCTTGTGGCCCATGAGGCCCTCCGAGTGTTGGGGAACGTAGCATAAATTCAAAATTTTCCTACGTGTCACCAAGATCTATCTATGGAGAAACTAGCAACGAGGGAAGGAGAGTGCATCTACATACCCTTGTAGATCGCTAAGCAGGCGTTCAAGAGAACGGGGTTGAAGGAGTCGTACTCGTCGTGATCCAAATCACCGGAGATCCGAGTGCCGAGCAGACGGCACCTCCGCGTTCAACACACGTACAGCCCGGTGGCGTCTCCCATGCCTTGATCCAGCAAGGAGAGAGGGAGAGGTTGAGGAAGACTCCATCCAACAGCAGCACAACGGCGTGGTGGTGGTGGAGGAGCGTGGCAATCCTGCAGGGCTTCGCCAAGCACCTATGGGAGAGGAGGAGGTGTCACGGGAGGGAGGGAGGCGCCAGGGGCTCAGGTGTGGATGCCCTCCCTCCCCTCCACTATAGATAGGGGCAAGGGAGAGGGGGGAGGCGCAGCCTTGCCCCTTCCTCCAAGGAAGGGGTGCGGCCAAGGGAGGGAGGAGTCCATCCTCCCAAGGCACCCTGGAGGTGCCTTCCCCTTGAGGACTCTTCCCTCCCAAGTTTCCTTGGCGCATGGGCCTCTTGGGGCTGGTGCCCTTGGCCCATATAGGCCAAGGCGCACCCCTACAGCCCATGTGGCCCCAGGGCAGGTGGACCCCCGGTGGACCCCGGACCCCTTTCGGCACTCCGGTACAATACCGATAAAGTGCGAAACTTTTCAGCGACCAAAATAGGACTTCCCATATATAAATCTTTACCTCCGGACCATTCCGGAACTCCTCGTGACGTCCGGGATCTCATCCGAGACTCAACAACATTCGGTAACCACATACAAATTTCCTTTATAACCCTAGCGCCATCGAACCTTAAGTGTGTAGACCCTACGGGTTCGGGAACCATGAGACATGACCGAGACGTTCTCCGGTCAATAACCAACAGCGGGATCTGGATACCCATGTTGGCTCCCACATGTTCCACGATGATCTCATCGGATGAACCACGATGTCAAGGACTCAATCGATCCCGCATACAATTCCCTTTGTCTAGCGGTATTGTACTTGCCCGAGATTCCATCGTCGGTATCCCGATACCTTGTTCAATCTCGTTTCCGGCAAGTCTCTTTACTCATTCCGTAACACATCATCCCGTGATCAACCCCTTGGTCACATTGTGCACATTATGATGATGTCCTACCGAGTGGGCCCAGAGATACCTCTCCGTCACACGGAGTGACAAATCCAGATCTCGATTCGTGCCAACCCAATGCAGACACTTTCGGAGATACCTGTAATGCACCTTTATAGCCACCCAGTTACGTTGTGACGTTTGGTACACCCAAAGCATTCCTACGGTATCCGGGAGTTGCACAATCTCATGGTCTAAGGAAATGATACTTGACATTTAGAAAAGCTTTAGCATACGAACTACGATCTTTGTGCTATGCTTAGGATTGGGTCTTGTCCATCACATCATTCTCCTAATGATGTGATCCCGTTATCAATGACATCCAATGTCCATGGTCAGGAAACCGTAACCATCTATTGATCAACGAGCTAGCCAATAGAGGCTTGCTAGGGACATGGTGTTGTCTATGTATCCACACATGTATTTGAGTTTCCTATCAATACAATTATAGCATGGATAATAAACGATTATCATGAACAAGGAAATATAATAATAACTAATTTATTATTGCCTCTAGGGCATATTTCCAACAGTCTCCCACTTGCACTAGAGTCAATAATCTAGTTCACATCGTCATGTGATTAACAGCGATAAGTCACATCGCCATGTGACCAACACCCAAAGAGTTTACTAGTGTACGTAAACTAGTTCACATCATCATGTGATTTAGACTCAATGAGTTACGAGGTTTGATCATGTTTTGCTTGTGAGAGAGGTTTTAGTCAACGGGTTTTAGTCAACGGGTCTGAACCTTTCAGATCCGTGTGTGCTTTGCAATTCTCTATGTCATATTGTAAATGCTGCTTCCACGCTCCACTATACGTATCCGGTTTGCTACTCAGAGTCACTCGGATAGGTGTTAAAGCTTGCATTGACGTAACGCTTTACGCCGAACTCTTTATCACCTCCATAATCGAGAAACATGTCCTTATTTACTCCAAGGACAATTTTGATCATTGTCCAATGATCCATTCTGGATCATTCTTGTACTTTGACTGACTCATGGCATGGCACACTTCCGGTGCGGTACACAGCATAGCATACTGTAGAGCCTATGTCTAAGGCATAGGGGACGATCTTCGTCCTTTCTCTCTGTTCTGCCGTGGTCGAGCTTTAAGTCTTAACTTCATACCTTACATCTCAGGCAAGAACTCCTTCTTTGAATGATCCATCTTGAACACCTTCAAGATCATGTCAAGGTACATGCTCATTTGAAAGTACCATTAAGCATTTTTGATCTATCCTTATAGATCTTGATGCTCAATGTTCAAGTAGCTTAATCCAGGTTTTCCATTGAAAAACACTTTTCAAACATCCCTATATGCTTTCTAGAAATTCTACATCATTTACGATTATCAATATGTCAACAACATATTGTTATCGTAAATTCCATAGTGCTCCCACTCACTTCTTTGGAAATACAAGTTTCTCATAAACTTTGTATAAACCCAAAATCTTTGATCATCTCATCAAAGCGCACATTCCAACTCCGAGATGCTTACTCCGGTCCTTAGAAAGGATCGCTGGAGCCAAAGATACCTTTTAGCATCCTTAGGATCGACAAAACTTTCTCGATTGTATCACATACAACCTTTCCTTACGAAAACCGGTAAGGAAACTCATTTTGACATCCATCTGCCAGATTTCATAAATGCAGCTTATGCTAACATGATTCCGATTTAACTTAAGCATCGCTACGGATGAGAAAATCTCATCGTAGTCAACTCCTTGAACTTGTGAAAAACTCTTCGCCACAAGTCGAGCTTCATAGACGGTGATATTACCGTCCACGTCCGTCTTCTTCTTAAAGATCCATTTATCTCAATGGCTTGCCGATCATCGTGCAAGTCCACCAAAGTCCATGCTTTGTTCTGATACATGGATCCTATCTCGGATTTCATGGCTTCTAACCATTTATCGGAATTTGGGCCCACCATTGCTTCTCCATAGCTCGTAGGTTCATTGTTGTCTAGCAACATGACCTTCAAGACAGGGTTGCGTACCACTCAAGTAGTACGCATCCTTGTCACCCCACGAGGTACGTCGCTGACTTGATCCGAAACTTCATGATCACTATCATAAGCTTCTACTTCAATTGGTGTAGGTGCCACGGAACAACTTCCTCGTGCCCTCGCTACACACTAGTTGAAGTGATGGTTCAATAACCTCATCAAGTCTTCACCATCCTCCCACTCAACTTTCCGAGACGAACTTTTCCTCGAGAAAGGACCCGATTCAAGAAACAATCCCTATTGCTTTCGGATCTGAATTAGGAGGTATACCCAACTGTTTTTGGGTGTCCTATGAAGATGCATTTTATCCGCTTTGGGTTCGAGCTTATCAACCTGAAACTTTTTCACATAAGCGTCATGCCCCAAACCTTTAAGAAATGACAGCTTAGGTTTCTCTAAACCATAGTTCATACGGTGTCATCTCAACGGAGTAACGTGGTGCCCTATTAAAGTGAGTGCGGTTGTCTCTAATGCCTAACCCATGAATGATAGTGGTAATTTGATAAGAGACATCATGGTACGCACCATATCCAATAGGGTGCAACTATGATGTTCGGACACACCATCACACTATGGTGTTCCAGCGGTATTAATTGTGAAACAATTTGCACAATGTCTTAATTGTGTGCCAAAATCAGAACTCAGATATTCATCTCTATGATCATATCATAGACATTCTATCCTCTTGTCACGAAGATCTTAAACTTCACTCTGAAATTACTTGAACCATTCAATAATTCAGATTTGTGTTTCATCAAGTAAATATACTCAACATCTACTCGAATCATCTGTGAAGTCGAACATAACGATATTCACTTTGCATGCCTCAAAGACTCATTGGACTGCACACATCAAAATGTGTTACTTCTAACAAGTTGCTATCTTGTTCCATCTTACTGAAACCGAGGCTTTTTAGTCATCTTGCCCATGTGGTATGTTTTGCATATCTCAAGTGATTCAAAATCAAGTGAGTCCAAACATCCATCAACATGGAGCTTCTTCATGCGTATACACCAATAGACATGGTTCGCATGTCTCAACCCTTTCAAAAACGAGTGAGTCCAAAGATCCATCAACATGGAGCTTCTTCATGCGTTTTACACCAATATGACTTACATGGCAGTGCCACAAGTAAGTGGTACTATCATTACTATCTTATATCTTTTGGCATGAAAATGTGTATCACTACGATCGAGATTCAATAAACCATTTCTTTAGGTGCAAGACCATTGAAGGTATTATTCAAATAAATAGAGTAACCATTATTCTCCTTAAATGAATAACCGTATTGCAATAGACATAATCCAATCATGTATATGCTCAACGCAAACACCAAATAACAATTATTTAGGTTTAACACCAATCTCGATGGTAGAGGGAGCGGGCGATGCTTGATCACATCAACCTTGGAAACACTTCCAACACATATCGTCAGCTCACCTTTAGCTAGTCTCCGTTTATTCCGTAGCCTTTTATTTCGAGTTACTAACACTTAGCAACTGAACCGGTATCTTAATACCCTGGTGCTACTAGGAGTACTAGTAAAGTACACATTAACATAATGTATATCCAATATACTTCTTTCGACCTTGCCAGCCTTCTTATCTACCAAGTATCTAGGGTAATCTGCTCCAAAGGCTGTTCCCCTTATTACGTAAGCACTTAGTCTCGGGTTTGGGTTCAACCTTGGGTTTCTTCACTAGAGCAGCAGCTGATTTGCCGCTTCATGAAGTATCCCTTCTTGCCCTTGCCCTTCTTGAAACTAGTGGTTTCACCAACCATCAACAATTGATGCTCCTTCTTGACTTCTACTTTCGTGATGTCAAACAACGCTAATACTTCAAGGGATCATTATATCTATCCACGATATGTTATAGTTCATCACGAAGCTCTAGCAGCTTGGTGGTAATGACTTTGGAGAAACATCACTTTCTCATCCGGAAGATCAACTCCCACTCGATTCAAGTGATTGTTGCACTCGGACAATCGAGCACAAGCTCAACGATTGAGCTTTTCTCCCTTAGTTTGCAGGCTAAGAAAACTCGTCGGAGGTCTCATACCTCTTGGCGTGGGCACGAGCCTGAAATCCCAATTTCAGCCCTCGAAACATCTCATATGTTCCGCGATGTTTCAAAACGTCTTTGGTGCCTTTTACTCTAAACCGCTCAACTGAACTATCACGTAGTTATCAAAGCGTGTATGTCCGATGTTCGCAACATCCACAAACGTCGCTTGGGGTTCAAGACAATCGAGCGGTGCATTAAGGACATAAGCTTTCTCTTGATCGCATAATTGCTACTTTCAACTTTCAACTATATTTTCTCTAGGAACATATCTAAACATTGGAACTAAAAGCGCGAGCTTTACATAATTTGCAAAAGGTCTTTTGACTATGTTCAAGATAATTAAGTTCATCTTATGAACTCCCACTCGGAATAGACATCCCTCCGGTCATCTAAGTGATTACATGATCCGAGTCAACTAAGCCGTGTCCGATCATCACGTGAGACGGATTAGTCAACATCGGTGAACATCTTCATGTTGATCGTATCTACCATACGACTCATGCTCGACCTTTCGGTCTACGTGTTCCGAGGCCATGTGCGCACATGCTAGGCTCGTCAAGTTAACCCCAAGTGTTTTCTTTGTGTAAATCTGTCTTTACACCCGTTGTATGTGAACGTAAGAATCCATCACACCCGATCATCACGTGGTGCTTAGAAGCTTTAACCGTAGTAACGGTGCACGTGGGAGAACACTTCTTGAAATTTGTGTAAGGGATCATCTTATTTACTACCGTCGTTCTAAGTAAACAAGATGCATAAACATAATAAACATCACATGCAATTATATAGTAGTGACATGATATGGCCAATATCATATTGCTCCTTTTGATCTCCATCTTCGGGCTCCATGATCATCATTGTCACCGCATGACACCATGATCTCCATCATCGTGTCTCCATGAAGTTGTCTCGCCAACTTATTACTTCTACTACTATGGCTACGGTTAGCAATAAAGTAAAGTAATTACATGGCGTTGTTCAATGACACGCAGGTCATACAATAAATAAAGACAACTCCTATGGCTCCTGCCGGTTGTCATACTCATCGACATGCAAGTCGTGAATCCTATTACAAGAACATGATCAATCTCATACATCACATTCTTCTTGGCCATATCACATCACATAGCATACCCTGCAAAAACAAGTTAGACGTCCTCTAATTGTTGTTTGCATGTTTTACGTGGCTGCTATGGGTTTCTAGCAAGAACGCTTTCTTACCTACGCAAAACCACAACGTGATATGCCAATTGCTATTTACCCTTCATAAGGACCCTTTTCATCGAATCCGTTCCGACTAAAGTGGGAGGGCGGCACCCGCTAGCCACCTTATGCACCAAGTGCATGTCGGTCGGTGGAACCTGTCTCACGTAAGATCGTGTAAGGTCGGTCCGGCCGCTTCATCCCACAATACCATCGAAACAAGATTGGACTAGTAACGGTAAGCATATTGAACATCATCAACGCCCACAACTACTTTGTGTTCTACTCATGCAAAGAATCTACGCAATAGACCTAGCTCGATACCCTTTGTTGGGGAACGTAGCATAAATTCAAAATTTTCCCACGTGTCACCAAGATCTATCTATGGAGAAACTAGCAACGAGGGAAGGAGAGTGCATCTACATACCCTTGTAGATCGCTAAGCGGAAGCGTTCAAGAGAACGGGTTGAAGGAGTCAGATTGTCGTGATCCAAATCACCGGAGATCCGAGTGCCGAGCAGACGGCACCTCCGCGTTCAACACACGTACAGCTCCGGTGACGTCTCCCATGCCTTGATCCAGCAAGGAGAGAGGGAGAGGTTGAGGAAGACTCCATCCAACAGCAGCACAACTGGCGTGGTGGTGGTGGAGGAGCGTGGCAATCCTGCAGGGCTTCGCCAAGCACCCACGGGAGAGGAAGAGGTGTCACGGGAGGGAGGAGGCGCCAGGCCTCGGTGTGGATGCCCTCCCTCCCTCCACTATATAGGGGCAAGGGAGAGGGGAGGCGCAGCCTTGCCCCTTCCTCCAAGGAAGGGGTGCGGCCAAGGAGGGGGGAGGAGTCCATCCTCCCGAAGGCACCTCGGAGGTGCCTTCCCCTTGAGGACTCTTCCTCCCCAAGTTTCCTTGGCGCATGGGCCTCTTGGGGCTGGTGCCCTTGGCCCATATAGGCCAAGGCGCACCCCTACAGCCCATGTGGCCCCCGGGCAGGTGGACCCCGGTGGACCCCGGACCCCTTCGGCACTCCCTGCACAATACCGATAAAGTGCGAAACTTTTCCCATGACCAAAATAGGACTTCCCATATATAAATCTTTACCTCCGGACCATTCCGGAACTCCTCGTGACGTCCGGGATCTCATCCGAGACTCAACAACATTCGGTAACCACATACAAACTTCCTTTATAACCCTAGCGCCATCGAACCTTATGTGTAGACCCTACGGGTTCGGGAACCATGCGCATACATGACCGAGACGTTCTCCGTCAATAACCAACAGCGGGATCTGGATACCCATGTTGGCTCCTACATGTTCCACGATGATCTCATCGGATGAACCACGATGTCAAGGACTCAATCGATCCCGCATACAATTCCCTTTGTCTAGCGGTATTGTACTTGCCCGAGATTCGATCGTCGGTATCCCGATACCTTGTTCAATCTCGTTCCGCAAGTCTCTTTACTCATTCCGTAACACATCATCCCGTGATCAACCCCTTGGTCACATTGTGCACATTATGATGATGTCCTACCGAGTGGGCCCAGAGATACCTCTCCGTCACACGGAGTGACAAATCCAGTCTCGATTCGTGCCAACCCAATGACACTTTCGGAGATACGTAATGCACCTTTATAGCCACCCGATTCACGTTGTGGACGTTTGGTACACCCAAAGCATTCCTACGGTATCCGGAGTTGCACAATCTCATGGTCTAAGGAAATGATACTTGACATTTAGAAAAGCTTTAGCATACGAACTACGATCTTTGTGCTATGCTTAGGATTGGGTCTTGTCCATCACATCATTCTCCTAATGATGTGATCCCGTTATCAATGACATCCAATGTCCATGGTCAGGAAACCGTAACCATCTATTGATCAACGAGCTAGCCAATAGAGGCTTGCTAGGGACATGGGGTTGTCTATGTATCCACACATGTATTTGAGTTTCCTATCAATACAATTATAGCATGGATAATAAACGATTATCATGAACAAGGAAATATAATAATAACTAATTTATTATTGCCTCTAGGGCATATTTACAACACCGAGAGGGGTGGCCCCTCCCGGTGGACCCCCCGGAACCTCTCCGGTGGCCCCGGTACAATACCGATATGACCCTGAAACTTTCCGGTGTCCGTTTGACAACTTCCCATATATAAATCTTTACCTCCGGACCATTCCGAACTCCTCGTGACGTCCGGATCTCATCCGGACTCAACAACATTCGATAATCACATACAAGTCTTCCTAATAACCCTAGCGTCACCGAACCTTAAGTGTGTAGACCCTACGGGTTCGGGAGACATGCAGACATGACCGAGACGACTCTCCGGTCAATAACCAACATCGGGATCTGGATACCCATGTTGGCTCCCACATGCTCCTCGATGATGTCATCGGATGAACCACGATGTCGAGGATTCAATCAATCCCGTATACTATTCCCTTTGTCAGACGGTATGTTACTTGCCCGAGATTCGATCGTCGGTATCCAATACCTTGTTCAATCTCGTTACCGGCAAGTCACTTTACTCGTACCGTAATGCATGATCCCGTGACCAGACACTTGGTCACTTTGAGCTCATTATGATGATGCACTACCGAGTGGGCCCGGTGATACCTCTCCGTAACACGGAGTGACAAATCCCAGTCTCGATCCGTGTCAACCCAATGAAACTTTCGGAGATACCAGAGTGCACCTTTATAGTCACCCAGCCACGTTGTGGACGCTTTGGTACACCCAAAGCACTCCTACGGTATCCGGGAGTTACACGATCTCATGGTCTAAGGAAGAGACACTTGACATTGGAAAAGCTCTAGCAAAGCGAACTACACGATCTTGTGCTATGCTTAGGATTGGGTCTTGTCCATCACATCATTCTCCTAATGATGTGATCCCGTTATCAATGACATCCAATGTCCATAGTCAGGAAACCATGACTATCTATTGATCAACGAGCTAGTCAACTAGAGGCTCACTAGGGACATATTGTGGTCTATGTATTCACACGTGTATTACGATTTCCGGACAATACAATTATAGCATGAATAAAAGACAATTATCATGAACAAGGAAATATAATAATAATCCTTTTATTATTGCCTCTAGGGCATATTTCCAACACTGGCTACCGTTCTTTTCCCTCGAGCAATTACTATTGTGGAAGATCTAATCTAGAGTATCACTTACTAAAGGAGCAGATATATTTATACCTCATTTCTGAAGCCAGCAAACGTGGAAAGGAAGCTTACCTTGTTCTCGAGCACAGCCCCGTTTGGGATTTCCCACGTGACTCCAGCCTTGGCTGTGATGGTCATGTTGCCCTGCAGATGGGATGAGCAGATTTGATCAGCATTAGGTCCATTTGTACACAGAACTAACCACAGCAAAAGGAGAAACGATGATTCAATCCCTAAACACAAGCTTATTCAACCACATTCATCGAATAATGTACGTGCATTTGGCCCGGGGCATCTACCAACTAAAATTACTAACCACAAGCAGCCTTCAAGTTCAGTCTTGGACAAGACAAAGATGCACAATAATAGAAATTTAAGAGTAAAAATCCCACGTGCTCGATGCACTTGCATTGTAGTTTTTGGCTGTTGATCTTTTACCTCGAGCAATTACCATTCGGGATATCTAATCTAGAAACACGAACTCATTGAAGCAGCAGATCTATTTATACCTTATCTCTGAAGGCGGCAAATGTAGAAAGAACGGATATGCTTTACAAAATAGGAAAGAAAGTATACTGACGTTGAGGGCCTTGGCGGCTTTGGGAGCGAGGAGTCGCCGGGCGTGGTTGGGGTTGGCCTCTGCCGACGGGCGCAGAGATGAGGGCTGTGAGTCGGCCAGCGTCCTCCATCTCCTCGTCCGCCTCGTCCTCCTCCCGGCTCGGCGGCGGCAGCGGTTGGCCGCCCGGCTGCTTGGGCTCCATCGGGCGGGCTCAAGCCTCGGCGTGAGGGGTGGGCGGTAGCGGTCTAGGGTTAGGGTTGAGTGCGGGAGCTGCCTTTGGGGACGGGGAGGGCAAGGTGCTCCTCGACGACTCGAGCAGAAGGGATCTCGTGGGGAGGAGGGAGGCTCATAGGAGCGGTGGCGGATGAGGCCGGGGAGAGCGACGAGGGAGGAGAGCGGCGGCGCGTGGGAAGGGGAGGAAGGGAGCGAGGGCTACAGAAGAGATCGAGAGAGGGAAAGGAGGGAGCAGGTGGCGCGAGCGAGAGAGGAATCGAGCTAGGTATCTCCCACAGTGGCAGGCGCCTCTTCTATAGGCAGGAGGAAATGACCAAAATACCCAAGCACCAAAATAACGCGGGTGGTACGCAAGGGACACCGCTCATAGGGAAATATATCCGACGGTTGTAGACAATGTGGTAAATATCGGACGACCCAGACGATCCAGCGGCGAGATCGGACGGATGAAAGCGCACCAGGCAAACGATCGGACGGCCGAGAAGCTCTAATCGCTGAGAGAGCTCGGGAGTGACCGTCATCCTTATTTCTGGATTATCTCATCCCTGCTAGTTAAACAAAACAAACCGGTAATTTTTTTTTTTTTTGTAACTAACAGGATCATGGCCTCGGATGGCTGTCGACAACAGACGGATAGATACGTACGTAGATGATCTATACATATATCGATCTACCAGAGGCGGCAGAACAAAAACCAGAAACTAAACTAGAACGCACCCTGGCGCGAGCGAGTTCGGCGGGCGAGATTTCGGGCCGCGGATAAATACGGTTCGCGCCGCGGCTTCCCATCCCGATCCATCCATCCATCCCTCCCGCGTCGGCGCCTCTCCGCGATCGCCTCTTCCCGCCGCCGCCAGCTGCACCGGGGGAAACCGTGCAAGTGCGAGAGCGTCTGCAGGCTGAGCGCCGCAGTCCATGTCCGCGCCGCCGCCGGGGGATTCTCCGTCGCCTCCGTCTGACACTCCTCCCGACGCGTCCCCGCCTCCGCCTCAACCTACGCCGCCAACTGACCCGCCTCCGCCTGACACTACTCCTCCCCCGCCGCCACCGTCCACTCCGCCGCCTGCACCGTTGCCAAGTTCTCCACCGTTGCCGCCGCCGCCTAGTGCCCCTCCGCCGTCGCCGCCTGTCCCGCCTGTGATCCCTCCTCCACCGCCTGCGCCATCTCCTCCACCCCCGGAGACGCCAGCTTCGCCTCCCCCGCTGCCGCCGGTGATGCCGCCTGCTGACTCGCCGCCAGAGACACCGGTGACTCCAGTTGATCCACCACCGACTTCTCCCCCGCCTGTGACGCCCGTTGATCCGCCGCCATCTTCCCCTCCGCCGGTGACACCGGTTGACCCGCCGCCAGCTTCTCCTCCACCTCAGCCGCCTGCTGACCCGCCGCCGGTGACACCAGCAGCCCCGCCACCATCAACTCCTCCACCTGAGCCGCCCGCTGACCCGCCACCGGTGACACCAGCTGCCCCGCCACCATCAACTCCTCCACCAGAGCCGCCAGCTGACCCGCCGCCGGTGGCACCAACCGCTCCGCCACCATCTTCAACTCCACCGGTGACGCCAGCTGCACCGCCGCCGTCTTCTCCTCCACCGGTGACTCCCGCTGCTCCGCCGGCATCATCTGCTCCCCCGCAGCCACCGGTGACGCCAGCTGCTCCGCCGGCATCATCTGCTCCCCCGCAGCCACCGGTGACGCCAGCAGCTCCACCAGCAACGTCCCCTCCCCCGCAGCCACCCGTCACGCCGGCTGCTCCGCCGGCATCGTCCACTCCCCCGCAGCCACCGGTGACGCCTTCTGCCCCGCCAGAATCTTCTCCTCCTCAGCCACCTGCGGCGTCTCCTCCACCGGTGGTGCCGCCCGTGACACCTGCGCCACCAACACCATCTGCGTCGCCACCCGTGACACCTGTGCCAGCGACGCCATCTCCACCTTCCCCGGTTGCGCCTGCACCATCAACGCCTTCACCGTCCCCTCCGGTGACGCCTTCTCCCGCGAACCCAGCACCAGGATCCCCGCCTTCACCAGCGATGCCAACACCAACAACGCCATCGACACCTCCTCCAGTAAACCCGGCACCACCAGCGCCACCAATGCCATCGCCATCTCCGGTGAATCCGGTACCGCCAACATTACCACCACCGTCTCCAGCGGGGCCCGCACCATCAGCGCCACCGCCGTCTTCCCCGGTGAACCCGGCACCACCAACGTTGTCACCGCCGTCTCCAGCTCTGCCTATTCCAGTGAACCCTGCACCACCGACACCGTCTCCAGTGCAGCCGGCGCCACCAACATCACCAGTGAACCCAGCGCCACCGGCGTCGTCTCCTCCTGCTCCGGTGAACCCTGCACCACCAACAGTGTCACCGCCATCTCCCGTGGCCCCTGCACCACCAATGTCATCGCCGTCCGCTCCAGTCAACCCGGCACCACCAACGTCTCCAACCAACCCGACACCGCTAACGCCATCTCCGGTGAACCCGGCACCACCAACTACGTCCCCACCTTCACCTGGCACGCCAACGACACCACCGTCGCCTCTTCCGCCGCCCGCAACAACGCCGTCTCCGCCCATGGCACCACCCGCTCCAGCTTCGAGCAAACTGCCAACCCCTGCTCCACCTAGCGTAGCACCGTCGCCCCCAAGCGGCACGCCGGGAGCACCGCCTTCACTGGATCCACAGCCGGGTTTACCCCCATCACCGGCGCCACTGTCTTCGCCACCGCATTCATCACACGCATCCAAAGCAGTGATCGGCATCTCCGTGGCTGCCTCGGCGGTGTTCGTGATCGCCCTCGTGGCCGGGCTGTTCTATTGCTTCCGGACGCGACGCCGCCGGGGCCGCCGTCCTCAGTCCAGCTCGTCAGGTACGTACATTACATACGCTTTACGCACCCTCGTCGTCGCCGGTGCAACAGCAACAGCTAGTTAGTAACTTAGTATGAAGAGGTTAGAGCGTTTGACACGTACACGTACGTTGACTTGAAAGTCTCGGCGCCGGGTCTGGTCGCATGGCACCATGCCGCGCACGGCGCACTTCCCTGGTCGTGCGCCGGTGACGTCAAAAGGTGTTGGCGATCGACGGCGACACATTGGCCGCAGTGCGCCGGACCGCGTGTCGTGCGATGATACGAGAATGCGAGTGGAAATGTGCATGCGTTGAGTGCGCTTTCCTTCGGCTAGCTTAGTTACGTGTTTACTTCTTTTGCATATGGGGAAAGTAGATAGTCAAAATCATCAATTGCATGTTCGGTTTATCACCGTTTGACTTCAGTGGCACTGATTTTTTTCGTCACTAATCCTCGATTCTTTCTAACTCATGAACTTGTTTGCCATTGCACCAGGCGATCCCTACGACAAGCGGCTGCCGGTGACGTCGTCGCAGGCAGCACGCTCGTCCTTCTCGGCGCCGCTGTCGCTGTCAACCATACCGCCAATGTACGCGCCACCACCAGCACCACACGCAGCGGTCCACCCGTGGCAGAGCGGCGGCGGCGCCACGGCCTCCGACCAGCCTCCCCCGCACGCGGCGGTCACCGGCGGCACGGTGTCGTACGCGGACCTGGCGGCGGCGACGGACGGGTTCTCGGACGCGAAGCTGCTGGGGCAGGGCGGGTTCGGGCACGTGTACCGCGGCACGCTCGGCGCTGGCCCGGCGGCGCGGGAGGTGGCCATCAAGCGGCTCCGGGCCGGCAGCGGGCAGGGCGAGCGCGAGTTCCGCGCCGAGGTGGAGAGCATCGGCCGCGTGCACCACCGCAACCTCGTCTCGCTGCTGGGGTACTGCATCCATGGCGACCAGCGGCTGCTCGTCTACGAGCACGTCCCCAACCACACGCTCGAGTCCCACCTGCACCACGCCGGCGACGGGCCGACGCTGCTGGACTGGGAGCGCAGGTGGCGGATCGCGCTCGGCGCGGCCAAGGGCCTGGCATACCTGCACGAGGACTGTAAGTCGCGGCCTGTCTCTGCTTTCTCCTTCAGTTGAGATCTCTGGCATGGCATGCTTGATTTTGTGGTGGAATTGTGTCACTAATGATGCACCGTTGTTGCACTGCCTGGTCTTGACTGAATGCATCTTGTCAGGTCATCCTAAGATCATCCATCGCGACATCAAGGCGGCCAACATCCTTCTCGATGACAACTTCGAGCCCAAGGTAAAAATGCACGAGGAGGTCACGTTGTTTGGTAGGTAGATATATTGTGAATGTTCATCTCGGAGTGTGATGGAGCTTCTCTGTCTTGTGCAGGTCGCCGACTTTGGGCTGGCCAAGATCCAGCACGGAGACGATAGCCATGTTTCTACGCGGGTGATGGGGACTTTCGGGTAAGCAGTCCACCATTTCAATTTCCATCCTGATCTTAATTTTTAACTCTTCCTGAATAAAACGCAGAGATGACGGAATTGGCTGGTTTGGTTTGGCAGGTACATGGCGCCGGAGTACACCAACACTGGAAAAATAACCGACCGGTCCGACGTCTTCTCCTTCGGCGTCGTGCTTCTGGAGATCATCACCGGGAAGAGGCCGGTCCTGTCCGACGAGCCCGACCAGGACGACGAGACTCTGGTTTCTTGGGTGAGTCGTTTACCCTGAACCGAAATTCTGGTCTGTGAAGTTAGACCGCAGCGGTCGGACCAAACATGGGGAAAACTTTTGACATTTCTCCTCCATGACCATGACTATACTACTTACTGACGGCCATGTCGTTCTGACAATTTTACCATCAGAAAGTAGAGTACAAAGACGCAACTTCTCAATTAAAACCATCTCATTAGGAGTGTCCTTTTGCCAGCTTCTTCGTCTGATTATTTTGTAGTATGTCTAAGTTTTATTTTTTGGGGGCGCAGGCACGGCCTCTGCTGACAAAAGCTCTGGAGGGGCAACTCACCGTGGAGCTCATCGACCCAAGGCTGGAGGCCAACTACGACGCCCACGAGATGCAGCGGCTCATCGCCTGCGCCGCCGCCGCCGTGCGCCACACGGCCCGCTCCCGCCCCCGAGTGAGCCAGGTGAGTGTCCATGCCCGTTCCTTCGACGACATTCTTTAGAAAAATGAACTGACGACGCACGTGGCAACGACAAACGCAGATCGTCCGGTACCTGGAGGGCGAGCTGCCGCTGGAGGCCCTCAACGGCGGCGTGGAGCCGGGGCAGAGCGAGGCGCACGACGCCACCACCACGGAGCAGCTGCGGCGGATGAGGAGGATGGCGTTCCTGCAGCGGGGCGCCGACAGCGGCAACACGGGCGCCACCGGCTTCGTCAGCGAGGCCACGAGCGAGTACGGGCTGTACGCGTCCAGCTCCAGCAGCGACGGCGACGCCGCGCAGAGCACAGGCCGCGCGCCCGGGCAGCACCCCGGCGACAATAACGTGGGCAAGGCGGGGCGGCACTCCGGCGAGCTCGGAGCCATGAGCCGGCGTACGCGCCCGAGCCGCGCCGGCCTGGAGTGACGTGACCGTCGTTCGTTGCGACCAAGTTTTCTGGAACTGAGAGTTAGGCTAGTAAAATACTGCTACGTACTGCCTTTGGGTTTTAGCTTCTTTTTGCGACCCCTTCATTGGAGGGGAGATAAATATACTTGTAGAATACAAAGTGTTAGAACTTCTTCAGTGTTTGCCATTTCTTGGGAATTTTGCTCAAGTGCAAATCTGAGAAAAAACAAAACAATCGTGATGTTAGAGTACCTCCAAAAAAAAAATGTAGATGCAAAATCAATAACTTTTGCATCTCCGAGGACCAAAAACTCCTGTAGATGCAAAAAAAATTACAGCCCCACCTTCTGAAGATGTAAAACACAGCACCTCGCGAGCAAATATGCATCTTCACCTACACGAGATGTAAAAACGTGAAGCATGCGCCAACCTCCGTTTCCCTTTCCTTCCCGGACCCCATCTTCTTCCTCCCGCCGCACTGCCGTCGTCGCCCCGCGCCAGATCTGCCCCCTCCAGCACCCCCGCGCGCCGGCTCCGCCATGAATCGGCCGCTTTTTCGCCGCACGGTCGTCGTGTCCACTACTCGATTCGTCCCCTCCGTCGCCCCACACCGCCCGCTGCCCTGCACCGCCTCGCCCTCCGCCCGGCACCACCGCCTGGTTCAGCCGCCCGGCACCATCGCACCACTGCCTCGCACCACCTCGCCCGCCGCCCGACACTATCGCATCACCGCCTGGTTCCGCCGCCCGCCTCGATTCGGTTGCCGCCACCCCGCCGCTGCCATGCCGCTGAAGAAGTTCCCGAAGAGCAAGACGGGGTTCTTCGGCGTGTGGGCGAAGCCATCCGGCCACTTCGGCGTGGAGTTCTCCGGCGCCGGCCACCGCTTCTGGCTCGGCACCTACCCCACCATTGATAAGGCCGCACGTGCGTACGACGTGGCGGTGTGGCGTGTCGTAAGGCCGAAGACAGACCTCAACTTCCCAGAGATCAAGACCCGGACGGATGCGGAGTTCCTCGTTCCAGAGGGCATTCAGATAGAGGAGATACCGAAGATGGAGACGAAAAAGAGGTCGGTCATGTCGTTGGTCCCGATGATAGCAACGAGGGTGATGGCGTTCGTGCGAGAGCATCCAGAGTATGTTCTGGCTAAGCAGGAGTACTTCTGGAAGCATGACGCCGAGCAGAAGAAGGTGGAGATGAAGGAGGAGGACGACGCTGGCCCCTCGATAGTGATCCCCGTCGAGTCTGACTCGGGGGACTAGGATGACTCGGAGGAGGAGGACGAGGAGTGCGACGACTCGGACAAGGATGAGTTCTGGGCGCAGTTTCACAACTCCGATGATGAGGAGTAGTTTCATCTTTGGTGTAGTTCAAGTATTAGTTCAAACTATTATTAGTAGTAACTTGATGAATGTAGTAGTTTGAATTAGTTGATGTTGTCATTTAATTTATGTTTTTAATTAGAACTATGTTTAATTATTATGTTTGAAATGAAGTAGTAGTTGAATTTTATATGGTTGAATTATAGGTTTTTTATGATAGTGCCGTTGGTTTCTTAGTTGTGCTCAGTTGTCCTCATGCTCTAAACTTTTGCTCACTTTTTTCCACCCTCTTGTCTGAAACTCTCACTAACTAGCCATCATCATGAATGAGAATACATGCTCATTGGGTTGTTTGTAGGCTATAGATCATAAATGACCAAGATTACCCTTGTGGTGGTAGGTAGTTGGGGCATGGTTTGATAATCTTTGGTCCACTAATCTATGGGGACTAAATATGAGAGGAAGTTGCATCATTCATGGTGGACTAGCCTATCCTTCTCCATCTTGGGCTTCTACACTAGGCCCTTCATCTTCGACTTCTCTTTTTATCTCGTCTCTTCTCTGGCCTTGACCAAGACTGGTAAACTAGACTTTTGCTGACTCGAGTTTGAGAATCTGTCATGTTAGAATTGTCCACTACCACAACAACATGTTCGCTCAATAAGTCAATATAATAGACCTTAGCGTGAATTCAATTTCGCCACCACAGTCCTAAGTTTATAGTGCTCATGTGTGTTTTAAAATTTGTTATAAAAGATGCCGTTTGCAAAAGAAAAACTTGAAAGGCACACGATTGGTCCGCCGTCCCGACACCGAAAAATGTTAAGCAATGTTGCCACTGACTAGGTGTTTATTGACAAGATAATGCATAGATGTTAAAGTGAGACCGATAGGCAACCGGCCCTTGGCGGCATATTTTTATATACATAAAAAATGACATAAGTGATCGGCTTCATGCGCACTTGCACAATTTACCAGCAAAGCGATGTTACGTTTTCTGATTTTTCATAGAGAAATGTCGGCTTTATTGATTACTTGAAACAAAGTTACAAAGAGTCTTCCAGATACATTCCGGAGCAGAATGGAAAACAACAATACTAGATAAATACTTACCAGACCTTGCTAAGCAGCTACATTAACTTGCCGACGAACATACTTGAACACCGCAGAGTCAAAGATCCTCGAAGCAACCTTGATATCATTAACCACAGTACCGATGATGGAACGGTCAAGCGTGCTGGCATTTATCCTATTCACAAGTGACTGGCAATGTGTAGCAAAAATCACATCGGAGAAATGTTCATCCCATGCTAGTTGCACAACCCTTCGAAGAGCCATAATAGCTTCCGCAAATTCAGGTTCTAGTGCACCTTGAAGAGGCTGAGTGGGTGCAGGGTTTATGATATACCCTATTTTTAAAGGAAAAAAAGGTTTATCTTTTCAAGAAAAAAGAAAAACTCTTTAAAGAAAATCTGAATCTTACAACAGGTGATTTTTTTTATTGATTTTTTAGACATTTTTTTTATTGATGGCCAACCAACCAAAACTCGTAAACAAATCGAAGGAGGTTCTACGCGTCGGATCGCGGTGGCCCGACCTACAGTCGCCACATCACATCACGGCCCCCTTCGGCGCAGCTCTTCCGGCCCGGCCTCCCCCTCCCCCACCACAGAGCACACGAGTCGACGCGCCGCGACAGCTCATCTCTTTCGTCTCGTCTCGCCTCGCCTCCCCCCGCCCCCTTCCAGTCCCTCCCTCCGGCGCGCGAGCGAGATCGATCGCCCCGGGCCCTAGATCCCGATGGCCTCGCGCCGCCGCACCCTCCTCAAGGTCATCATCCTCGGCGACAGCGGGTGAGCGCTTCGGATCTCTCTCCCCCCCTTTTCCGCGGCTCTGTTTCCCCCTCTCTCGATTCCTCGCTGACTTTCTCTCTTTGTGCCCTGTGATCTAGGGTTGGGAAGACTTCCTTGATGAACCAGTATCCTGAGATTCGTGTTCAGATATTATAATTGCGTCGAGTTAGCTGTGTCGTTCCGGACAGATTGGATTTTGTACTGGAGTATAAGTAGTTGTTTTGGCTTGTGTTTCCTTGAGCTTTTGATTCTAATTCAGATATGTGAACAAGAAGTTCAGCAACCAGTACAAGGCCACGATTGGCGCCGATTTCCTCACCAAGGAGGTGCAGTTCGAGGACAGGCTCTTCACCCTACAAGTAAGAAGATCTTTATGCCCTGGTCCTTTTTTTGCTGCTGCTGGATCATGCTCTATGCCTAGTTCAGTAGTTCAGTTCATGTGAGTAGTGCTAGTGTGATTTGGCATCACCATCATTAGTTGTTGAACTGCTCCTCTCCCATGTAAAAGTACAAGATAGCAGATGTTCGCCGTTGATCTACTCTTTGTGTGGAATGTCACACCGTTGATGCTGCATGATTGGTTCAATCCTTGCATCATCTGCAGCCCTGCTTCGTTTAGTGCCCTCAGATGTGAATATTGTTGTACACCATTGGGTACAGCATGACTGGAATTATTGGTTTATTTACTCATGTAGATGTATGCGCTGGAGCTAAACTTGTATGGACATCAGAAAGTGGACCCACATATAGTGTAGTCTTCCGAAAGAAAATAAATACACCATTTGATTTTACATGAGAACAATTCCTAAAAGAGTGTAAATGGTTCAAGAATTCACTAGGGCATAAAAGTACTACTTATCTTGGCACGATGTTCTTCCGATTTAGCCTTGGGCTTCTGACAACAAATAATTGTTATTAGTTTGTTTTGCACCCTGCTCTTCACTCATCCTACTCTATTAGCCCCTACATATTAGCAAACGGTTCATTTTTCATGTTAGTTTCAACTATCCTAAATGCCAAACAGTTTCCTAGCAGCTCCTTTGTTTTTGAATGATTTTGTTAAAACAGGTTTGCCCCATACCTGCTCTTCACTCAACCTATGCTATTAGCCCATAAGGAATTAGCAAGCGGTGCATTCTTCATGTTAGTTTCAACTATCCTAAATACCAACGGTTTCCTAGCAGCTCCTTTGTTTTTGAATGATTTTGTTAAAGCAGGTTTGCCCCATACCTGCTCTTCACTCGACCTATGCTATTAGCCCCTAACAAATTAGCATGCGGTGCATTCTTCATGTTAGTTTCAACTATCCTAAATGCCAAACCGTTTCCTAGCAGCTCCTTTGTTTTTGAATGATTTTGTTAAAGCGAGCTTGCCACATACCTGCTCTTCACTCAACCTATGCTATCAACCCCTAGCAAATTAGCAAGCGGTGCATTCTTCATGTTAGTTTCAACTATCCTAAATGCCAAACCGTTTCCTAGCAGCTCCTTTGTTTTTCAATGATTTTGTTAAAGCAGGCTTGGCTCATACCAGCTCTTCACTCAACCTATGCTATTAGCCCCTACAAATTAGCAAGTGGTGCATTCTTCATGTTAGTCCCATCTATTTTAAATATCAAGCTGTTTCCTAGCATTTCCTTTGTGATTCTATTAAAGTGGTTTTGCCCCATCCATGCTCTTCACTCATCATATGCTCTTAACCCCTACGAACTAGCAAACGTTACATTTTTCATGTTAACTCCTGCTATTTGAAATGTCAGACTATTTCTTAGCGGCTCTTTGTTTTCTGAATGATTCTGTTAAAGCGCATTGCTAATGGATGCTGAGAAATCTGTTTCTTGAGGTTTTCTGGTACCTGTGATTCTGGATATTTTTCACTACCATTCTATTTTGACTGCTTATATATGATGCTTAGACAGATTTTGTGTGTGTGTGGATTAACATATGTTTCTGTGTAGATATGGGATACTGCCGGTCAGGAGAGGTTTCAAAGTCTTGGTGTTGCATTCTACCGCGGAGCAGATTGTTGTGTTCTAGTTTACGATGTTAACTCGATGAAATCATTTGATAATCTGAACAACTGGCGTGAAGAGTTTCTAATTCAGGTGAATTATTTTCCATAATTCATTAACAGTCCAGAATCATGTTATGCCTGTCTCACTTCTGGTGTTTACTTTGACAGGCTAGCCCATCAGATCCTGATAACTTCCCTTTTGTTCTGCTGGGTAATAAAGTTGATGTAGATGGCGGGAATAGTCGCGTGGTAATTACCTATATTCACTTTATGCTTTGCCTTTTCTCAGTAAATAGTTGCTCTCCGATGGATTCTTAGGGATACGTAAACTGCTTCCATTCAGGTCTCTGAGAAAAAGGCAAAGGCATGGTGTGCCTCTAAAGGGAACATCCCATACTTTGAGACTTCTGCCAAGGATGGAATCAACGTGGAGGAAGCTTTCCAGTGTATAGTAAAGAACGCTCTGAAGAACGAGCCAGAGGAAGAACTGTAAGCACAATATCTCTTACTCTCTTTATTTATATCTTTGAAGTTGAACTGCATTCGCTGCAAGTGAATATATCATATAGTAATACAGAAAGGGAAATTAGATGCAATATTGAAGTGTCAACAGTTTATTTAGTTGCCTTTGGTGCTGATTGATTCGTTCCCGTGGTTTATGTTCAGATAGGTTTATGTTCAGATAGCTGTAGGACTAGCGTATATATTTTTTAATTTCATTTTATGCTTCACTTTGTGATCTTATGGAAATGCTACGCTGTTGAAGGTATATGCCAGACACCGTGGACGTGGTGGGTGGCAACCGGGGTCAAGGATCATCAGGATGCTGTTAGAACCTGAGGCCACAACTGTCAGCTATTCCTTTGACATTACTGTATTTCCATGGTGACTTGTGGACCCGTATTTCATTCGTGACCTTTTCAATCACCTCGTAAGTGCCCAAGGAATGATTGATGCGTCTGTTCCGAGCTGTCAATTTGTGGACGTTTGTGTAGTTTTATCATCGGTAGCGTCATATCTTGTGAATACAGTTGGCGAAATAAGTGAAGTGTAAACTACAGTTGCTTCATTATGGTTTTGTGTGAAAGAAGCTTAAATCTGGTCTTGTACAATGGCCCATCCTGGAAATACATTTTCTAGGTGGTGTTCCTTAATTTGAACTGCTGCTCTTCCAGTTCCAGGCCTTTGTCTTTAATCATGCCCATTTGCCAGGAAGATTATATGTCATGGTTGAACCCCTTTGGAAGGGTGGTAGGAAAAATAATTTACTCGTAATCACGGATATCATAATTGTTGGAACTGTCCACTTTGATCATCATCATTTTTTCCAAGTTGTTTCCATGTATTTTCTTGAGCACAGTTGTTTGTAGCTCGACAAAAAAAAAGATGTTTGTAGCTAGATCCTATGTATATATCTCTCATGAAAATATTCCTTTCGCTTTTTTTTCTCCAAATCATGTTGGGAATTGATCATCTGCTCCATCTGGTGAATACAAAATAAATGCTACTCCCTCCGTATCAAATACAACATGTTCTGCTACTCCCTCTGTGCCCCTCTCGAGCAGCAGAGGAAACCCTAGGTCCAGTTCCTTAGATCGGACGTCGGCGACTCCATGGTGTTGTTTTTCTTCTTGAAGGCGTCGTCTTGTTGGCTCGTGGTGTCCCCGGTGTTGGTTTTTGGAGATGTTGGACGTCACATAGGTTCGGGTTGTTACTCAAGGCGTGGTTTTTGGGGGCGCAACGTACAACTTTGATGGTGCTTCCCCCATGTCTTTTGCCTCTCACTAGGTTGGGTCCTGCTGCCCACTTCCCGATCCCCCGGCGCTCTTGGTGCGGGTATGTTGATCCGATCGAGTCTGGAGTAGTGGATGCGTGATGGACGTTCTCATGAGGTCATGACGCGGTCTGGGTTTCTTGTGTCCTGCCTCCTCGCCTTCCATGTCTAAGGCTGAATTAGGTGGGTTTAGCTGTGTTATTTCCTTGTTTAGGCTGAGCATCCCATGTCTTTCTGCTCCGAGCATCATGTTCACGCCCTCTTTTGTTCATGTCATGGGTTGTACCCTCTCTTGGTTTAATTTTCTTTCTTCTATCAATGAAATGATACATAAACTTTGCGCATTCGCGAAGAAAGTAAATAATAAAAGATGTTTTTAGGCTAGTTTAGTCTAAAAAACGTTTGGTATTTTGGTACATAGTAGCACTCCTTCCATTCCACAATGTAGTGCAAATAGATTTTTTAAAAAGTCAAACTTTATAAATTTTGACCAAACTTGTAGAGAAAAATTTATACATCTAGAATAGCAAATACATATCATTATATACATCACAAGACCTATTTTCATATCATATAAATTTGATATATTGTAGATATAATTAGTTTTCTCTAGAAACTTGGTTAAAATTTGTAAAGTTTGACTTTTGAAAATATTTATATGCACTACATTTTGGAAAGTTTTTTTTTCGTGACGCTGCGAGTTGTTTCTATGTATTTTCTCGAGCACAGTATGTTCACATTTTTGCCTCATGAAACCATTTCTTCATGTGAAAGAAACATGTGGCGCCGCCTCCTCCTCCAAGAAAAGCTAGGGTTCGTGCCTCTCGTCGGCTCCGCCGCAGGTCCACCTCGTCTTCGGTGGCCCTAGGCCATGGGGGCGTGGTGGATCCTGGCAAGGGCCGGCGGGAGGGCTCCGTTGTTAGTCGTTCCTTTAAAATTTATTAGGGTTTGTGTCCTACTCAGGAAGACGAGACGGTGGCGGCTCCCTGAAGATGGAATAAAGGTCTCCCCGCCTAGTCCCCGTTTCGATGGTGCGTCTAGCAACGTTGGTGGGCGTGTGAAGGTGTGTCTCCGGCGGATCTATCCTCGGTAGATTTGCTCGGATCTGGTTGTGGTTCGTCTATGTTCGTATGTCTTCAGGTTGGATCCTTTCGATCACGTTATTCTTCATCGTGACGGTGCTGTTGCAGTGCGCTGGTCCCACGGGGCCTTAGCACGACGACTTCCGACCGTCTACTACAACAAGTTGTGCCCGACTCCGGCGAGGAGGGGTGATGATGGCCAGCGCCTTTTCGTTTGATGATTGTAGTCGTTGCTAGGTGGTCTACGGATCTGGATGTATTTTTTATTATTTCTAGTGTTCGTTGTACTGCCGTGATGGAAGATGAATAGATTGAAAGTTTTCTCGCAAAAAAAAAATATTGTTGTAAACAGTAAACACGTTTGTTTCCTCCAAAACGTGTCACAGATTTGCATCCGTTTCATCGGGTCATCCTTTCCGAATTCAGACGGAGCTACTCTACGATGGAATTGTTGGGCAATACCCCGTCGGATAATCACGTCGTCCGTTGCGCCGTGGAGAAAAAGGGCCGGGCGTCGGGAGGAAGCTTCCGCCAGACAGCGGCAACGGACACCGCACCAGGTGCTGAACAGCTGAAGTGCGCCAACAGGGGAGGGGAGGGGAGGGGAGGGGAAGCCCGCCCTGTCGCGGACGGACGGACGCGACGCGGCCCGCACACGCCACAGCCGAAACCGCGCGGCCGAAAGAAAGGAAAACCCCAAGGAATTGCCGACGAGACGCCGCGGTGCTCTTCCCGCCCAAGCCAAGCAATCCATTCCCCGCACGTTTTCCCCTCGCCCTATGGCCAACCTAGCCCACGGGAAATTCCGCCACCACAGGTCCACAGCGCACGCCTCCTCGCCACGCCACGCCACCCTCTGGTGCCTTCCTTCGCCGGTATATAAACCAGCACGCGACCCCGGGCATCAGCAATCGACGTAACACCAGATCAAGCACTTTCACCCCTCTGAGTCGAGCTTCCCCCGCGCGCCCACGCTCTTGATCATTGCCGCCGTGACCTGCTCGGGACGTACGTGCCATCCGTCGTATTTTGTTTTTACAGCAATGCGCATGGCGCCGGTGGCGGCAGGAAGAGCTCACGGCGCTTGGAGCAGCGCACCGCGCGCGCTCTCCGACCGGCGCGGCCTCCGGTCATCACCTCGCGACGTCGCCGCCACGGCGACGGTTCGGTTCGGCGCTCGTCGCGCCGGCGGGAGCAGAGTGGTCCTCTGCCTCGCGTCGGGAGGTGGTCACCCGCGGGACAGCGGCGAGTGGGAGCCCGCGGGCTCGCCGTGGGACGGCCGGATGGTGGACGAGGGCATGGCCGCGCTGCGGCGGCGCATCCGCGAGGTGGAGGACGGCGAGGACGAGGAAGAGGAAGAGCCAGAGGAGGAGGAGGAGGAGGGCGGCGTCGACCTCTTCGTGCCCCCGGGCGAGTGGACGGAGTTGGAGCGGCGACACCACGGGCTGTACGTCGCGGGCGTGCGCGAGGCGCTCGGCATCCTGTTCGCGCTGCTGGTGCGCGCGCGGCCGGGGCTCGGCGCGGGGGTCGTGGCGCTGGTGCTGCTCAGCGTGCCGGCCTCGGTGCTCCTCGTCTCCGCCGAGCTCGTCCGGGCTGTCCACTCCATCTCGGCCGCCGTGCTCAGCGGCAGAATGTAGGATTGTAGTACGTATTTTCTGCCTTGTGCACGCGATGGTTCTCCTTCTTCCCAATTCCAGGGAAGAATCATTCAGGGAAGAATCAGATGATGTACAGTACTCCCTCCATAAAGAAATATAAGAGCATTTAGATCACTACTTTAGTAATCTAAACGCACTAGTGATCTAAACGCACAGAGGGAGTAAGTAGTAGGCACTGTTGTATTACTCGCCATCTCTCTATTAGGAATTGTAGCAAGTGTAGCACAGATTACATGAACTGAAGATATAGAGGGAGAACTCGAGGAAGGGGAAGGAGTTTGTAGCCGCCGCCGTTCGTGCCGTGATCCACCGGAATACTGGATACCCTCTCCTTCTGTGCGCATCACTTAAGTAGTTGCAGCGATGGCCTTGGACGGGCCAAGTCCATGGCTCCTAACATCCCTCCCTCCTTGAAATCTGGCTTGACCCCAAGCCGGTGCCACCAAAAGCCGTTCGGGTCCCATTGCACTCGATGGTCCTTGACTAACTCAAAGTCGCGGTGGCGGCCGAAGGTGGAGATGGCTTTAACAACATGGGGGTAGTAGTCGTAGACGATGGCGACCCAACCGAAGGAACTGTCGAGGAAGTAGTCATTGTTGAAGTCGATGTAGTACTTGTGGTCGACGAAGCCTTGCGCGAAGCGGGCTGCGACAGGGATGACACCCCTCCCTCCTTGAGAATGTTCTTGATCAGAGCAGTTAGAGGGCACTATAACACCCATGGCATGTGCTTTCTTGCTGATCACCTCCACCATCATAATTGTCAACGGCTAAAGTGTAGAAGCTAGGAAGGTGACAAGACAGCGGGCAACCAAGATCATGGCGCACCTCCCTCCTTGAAAGACCTTCCATCGAGTCAACTTCCTTAGCAACAACCATGCAAGCCCTCCAGGATCCCAAGACACACCCAGCTGGTAGCGGCGTAGGTCAGATTCCAGCATATCAACAACATCAATGAGAAGATAATCTGAACTGAGCCACATCAGATAGCACCAACTTTTATAACCAGCAAGCTGCGTGTTCGAGATGTCCATTTTTTGATCTAGATATAACATAAGTTCGTAGGGCCAGCTCTATACACATCAAGTTCTGGAAGCTCACCGAATACACGACTGGCAACATATGACAGCAGACATCCCTAGATTTCAATCCAGTCAACCCTTTAGCTGAACCAACTGTTCACACACGAGCGCATTGCTCCTGAATATGAGTCTCCACATGGCCATTCTCCTTAAATTCCTCTTCACTCAAAAAATTCCATATCACTAACATGCTCATAATCTAATCTGCTCCCTGCAATTTGTCACACCCAGAAATATGACAAACAGCAGCACGCTCCAATACACGATGCTTAGATAATTCATAAGAGGACTGCACTGAGAAGATAACGCAGCAGACTAGCGCATATAGCTCAAGTTACATTGACTAAAGAAACATAATGCTCAAAATTTCTGTGCCCGGGGCACCCATTCTCTGCATGCTCTGAAATAGATGTGCATCCATAGTCGCAAGATAGGAATACTATAGTGCAAGAGCAGTAATAATAGAACATTCACATAGTGTCAAAAGCCATTGTTTACCTTCGTGTAATGACTGCTTAGTGAACAAAAATCTTCATTATGCTGTCTCAAAGATCACAAGCACCATAATTGACCTCAGAGGATCCTTATGCAATTTTCAAGGTGTAAGTTGATTGTAGTACAACCGCTTCTTTTGAATTCCTTCTGACACAAAATGTTTCAGTGCATTGACATAGGCATATTATGAATAGTCCCTTGTATAGCTATTCCCCCACTCAGCCCAGTAAGAACCAAGAAGATAAGCTGCCCAAAAGTCTAGGGTTGGTGCTCCACTAAAGCAATAGGAAAAACATAGCTGCCGAACACCTCTTCTACAATGCCAAATTCCTTGCAATGTATAGCAAGCTTAGCACAATCTCATTGAACATAATTTCTGCTAGGCGGTCGTTAGTACACTGTAGAATGATCAACAAGATATCCGAGCACTCAATTCCCTTAGAACCTTTTTGACCTAACCGTTTATCAACGTTCTTCCAGCCAGTGAACAGAAAGACTGCAATTGGGCATTTTGCAAACAACTGAAGTGCTCCTCCATGGGAATCAGGTCCCAACAATGGACAACCATCAGAGAGGTAATAGGATTAACCTGAGGACGAAACTCATAAGAGGGTTGAACAGAAGAGATGACTGACTACCACCTCGAAGCACCCAAATTTAGATCATTCATAGAATGCATTATCGGTTGGCTCGGAATAAGAATATCTATTGGCGCTGTACGGATCCTGCAAACAACCTTCAGAAAAATACTGAGTTTCAAGTGATGTACCCTTGGCAAATACCAAGAGAATGTTGGCAAACAACCTATAGGTGGTTTGGCTGCTTCTTCCTCCTCATCGTCATCTTTTCCCTTTGCCTGCCTCTGTTTCTTGATGATGGAGTCCATGACGATGGGGTTGATGGAGACGGGCTAGTTCCCCATCGGCATGCGGGTCCTCGTCGTCGATGATGACCCCATGTGCCTCAAGGTTTTGGAGGTCCTACTACGTCACTGCTGGTATCATGGTTAGTGCCTGCTTGCATTTCATTCTTTGTAATTTTATAGTGAGGAACTTCATTCTGTTGTTAGTCACATTACCTGAAACCATTCAATTCTAGTTTCACTTACCAGTCATCGGATGTTACTTACTACTCCCTCCGTCCCAAAATAAGTGTCTCAAGTCTAGTACAACTTTGTAGTAAAACTAGTACAAATTTAAGACACTTATTTTGAGACGGAGGGAATATATGTTAGTTGTTATGTATCCTCTACTTTCAAGTTTCAAAAATTCTACTTTCGCAAAAAAAGCTTCAACAATTGTAAACTGATATAAGAGCACCTGCTTGCTTGTTGTATCTTCTGATATAACAGTAACAACCACCAACCAAGCTGCTACTGCATCGAGCTTGTTAAGGGAGAACAAGGACATGTTTGATCTGGTGATCAGCGACGTCCACATGCCTAACATGTATTGAATTCATGCTCCAGCCTACTCATCCAAAATCCGAACTGATGGAGAGAGGCAGGCAATATATTTCAACACCTCTTCTCATGTCTAGGCTTATTTAGTCCTTAGATGTGGGTTTATTTAGGCCACCGAATCTTTTTTAATACTGCATTGGCAGGGTCTTGAACTCAAGACCTCCTGGCTTGGATACCATATTGAATTCATGGTCCAGCCAACTCATCCAAAAGTCTGAACTGATAGAGAGAGGCGGGCAATATATTTCAACAACATGGACGCACTACTAGGGAAAACCTTATACGTGGAGGCCTATCGGTAGCGCGGGTCTACTCAAGGCGCCTGCTACATAATAGTAGCGCATGCTACCCAAAGGCACTATTGCTACCTGCTTAGCAGTAGCGCAGCTCCGCACAAACGCACTACGGCTATTAGGACCACACCTTAGCTGACAGGCTAGGTATAGTAGTAGCGCGGTTCCAGTTTGCCGCACTACTGCTAAGAATATAGTAGTAGCGTGTTTTCCAGGAACACTGCTACAACTAAGTTTGTACAGTGCCACATGGCGGGCCCTACTTAGCAGCAGCGCGTCTGGAAGGACTGCGCTACTGCCATCTTTTTACCAGCAACGCGTTTTCCCTACCTGCGCTGCTGCTAAGGCGCAACAACCACCTTTTCTACCTCTCTCCCCTCCCGATGAGTCTACGTTGGGGAGTCTTAGACGTAGAGTGCCTATACTTGATGGAGAGTACTTTCATGAGTGAAAAAATGAGATGCTTGAGATTTTCAGTGAATATCACTTGAACAAGTACATTACTAGTCCTTGCATTCCCCCTAGTGATCCTTTGCATCCCACTCCTGATGAGGATCTTGACATGATTCGCAATCTTAGAACTATCAATCTTATTGTTAGAGGTTTACCTAAAAATTTGATTGCTAGCTTACCTGCTCTTGATTGTGCTTACACCATATGGAGATTTCTAGAGGAACGATTCCCAAATTATTCCTTGAAAAATCTAGATGAGATTCTCCATAAGTCTATCACCTTGAATAGGATGAGTACTAGTGATCCGAAGTTTGATGATTGCCTGTTTGAGCTTCGTGATCTCATGCGTGAGATGTTGGAATTATTAGCAATATCATTTCTGAAGTCATTAGAATCCATAGAGATGAACATTGTTATGGTCATACTTCTAATAAATCACCTTCTCTAGGGAATGATCAATTACAAGATGATGGTGAACATGGATACTATGATGAGGATGATGATAGTGACTTTGATCTCGATGAGTCTATGAGACACTTTGGTCTTATGGCTAATCTTCGTGGCTACATGGCCGGAGGAAAGGAATGGGTCCTTGATAGTGGATGCACCGATCATATGACCAGAGACAAGGATATGTTTCGTGAGCTTGCTGAAAACGATGGCACTCGGAAGTATGTCACTTTTGGTGATAACTCAAAGGGTAAGGTGGTTGGCCTTGGTAAGGTGGCCATCTCACATGATAGCTCCATACAAAATGTTATGCTCGTTGAATCTCTTGGCTACAATTTACTTTCGGTATCTAGACTTGCTGATTTTGGTTTCAATGTCCTATTTACTAAAGTAGATTGCCAAGTGTTTCATAGAGATAATCATAAAATGGTCTTTACCGGTATACGTAGAGGAGATCTTTACATTGTTGGCTTCACTAAAAAGGCTCAACCTAGAACTTGCTTTATTGCTAAGTCTTCAAAAGGTTGGTTGTGGCATAGAAGGTTAGGTCATGTGGGCATGCGAAATCTTGATAAGCTTATTAAAGGTAATCATATCCTTGGAGTAAAAGATGTTATATTTGACAAGGATAGATTGTGCAGTGCTTGTCAAGCAGGAAAACAAGTTGGAGGAAGTCACCCCATGAAGAACATAATGACCACGAGAAGACCGCTCGAGCTACTTCATATGGATCCTTTTGGTCCCAATGCCTACAAGAGTCTCGGTGGAAACTCATTTGGTCTAGTTATAGTTGATGACTTTTCACGATTTACATGGGTGTTCTTTCTTGATGATAAATCGCAGGTCCAAAAGATCTTCAAGAGCTTCGCTAGGAAGGCCCAAAATCAATTGAAGTGAAGATCAAGAAGGTTCGCAGCAACAACGGAACAGAGTTCAAGAACGCAAATGTGGATACCTTTCTTGACGAAGAAGGGATTTCAAATGAGTTTTTGGCTACGTACACACCTCAACAAAATGGAGTTGTTGAGAGGAAGAACCGAACTCTTATTGAGATGGCAAGAACGATGCTTGATGAGTACAAGACTCCAAAACACTTTTGGGCCGAAGTGGTTGAGGGAGTCCTGGACTAAGGGGTCCTCGGGCGTCCGGCCTGTTATTCATTGGGCCGGACTGATGGGCTGTGAAGATATGAAGGCCGAAGACTATACCCGTGTCCGGATTGGACTTTCCTTGGCGTTGAAGGCAAGCTAGGCGACCAACTAGGAATATTCCTTCTTATGTAACCGACTCCATGTAACCCTAGATCTCTTCGGTGTCTATATAAACTGGAGGGCGTAGTCCGGATAGGGAGATACACATTACCACAGTCATACAAGCTAGACTTCTAGGGTTTAGCCATTACGATCTCGTGGTAGATCAACTCTTGTAACACTCATATTCATCAAGATTAATCAAGCAGGAAGTAGGGTATTACCTCCATAGAGAGGGCCCGAACCTGGGTAAACATCGTGTCCCCCGTCTCCTGTTACCATCGACCCTAGACGCACAATTCGGGACCCCCTACCCGAGATCCGCCGGTTTTGACACCGACATTGGTGCTTTCATTGAGAGTTCCATTGTGCCGTCGATAAAAGGTTCGATGGCCCCTTCAATCGTCGACAATGACGCCGTCCAAGGAGGAACCTTCCTCCCTGGACAGATTTTCATGTTCGGCGACTTCGTACTGCGGGCCAACTCGCTTGGCCATCTGGAGCAGGTCGATAGCTACGCCCCTGGCCATCAGGTCAGATTTGGAAGCTTGAACTACGTCGTGGACGTCCGTGGAGACTTGATCTTCAATGGATTCGAGACCGCGGTGATCGCTCCCCCTCGCTCCGATGAACATGACTTAAAGCTATCATCGGATCACATCTAGGAGATGGTTCCTGTCGCTGCAATGGCCTTAGAACCGAAGCAGATAGTGCCCTCTGAGGCCACAAAGTCCGCGGCGTTGGATCCGCACACGGACTCTACATCCTGCAATGTTTGCGTCAATGGAACTTCGGACTCGTCTCCGGCTATACGTTCCAGACCAGGTACGCCTGCGGACACCGAGCTGGATCGGTTATCGATTTTCGAATTCAGCACCGCCAACATCTTCCAGCACTCACCTTTTGGGTGACGTGCTAAACTCTTTAAAGAACTTGTCCTTGGAGGAAGACTCACAGCCGAACTATGTTCGGTTAGAGCTAGAGGCGGATGAGAGGAACTTTGCTTCCTACCCACCACCCACTTCATAGCCACTGTCGATGACTTAACTGACGTGCTTGACTATGGCTCCGAAGACATCAACGGTGTGGACGACGATGCCGGCAAGGAGAAAAGCCAAGACCCGCCATTCACTGGACGTTGGACGGCCACCTCTTCGTACGACATGTACATGGTTGATACACCTAAAGGATCCGGCGACGACAAACAAGAGACAGATGTGAATAAACCCTCTGAGACGCAGTCCAAGCGCCGGCGGCCCAAACGCTGTTCTAAGCCCCGTCGCTCAAAGGATGGCAACACTGACACCGGAGAAAATAGTACTCCGGGTGACGCCGAAAACAATGAAGACCCTGTCGGAGCTGCATCCGAACAGGAGGAACACGACAACAGGCAAGATAACCCTGATGAACAGGCCATAGAAGATGACTCGGAAGATGATAGTTACCGTCCACCCTCCGAGGAGGAGACAAGCCTCGACAACGAAGACTTCATTGTGCCTGAGGATCCTCTGGAGCAGGAGCGCTTTAAGCTTCAGCTCATAGCCACTACAAGGAGCCTAAAAAAGAAACAGCAACAGCTTCAAGCTGAACAAGATCTGCTCGTCGACAGATGGACTGATGTCCTGACAGCCGAAGAATACAGCCTCAAGCGCCCAGCCAAGAGCTACCCGAAACGTAGACTGCTACCTCAATTCGACGAGGAGGGGCCGGAGCACACATCTCCCTCGCGTAACGCGGAACGACCACCACGTGGTCGAGACAGGGCGGCCGACCGGCCACCCCGCGGTCGGGATAAAGCGGCAACTCAGGCCGAACAGCAGCCTGCCCCACCGCCCCGTAAAAATAGAGACGGAAGAGTTCGGGGTCACACGTACGACCTCTGACTGACCCTGGACGGTAGAGCAGGACACACAAGATCGATCTACGGATTGCGAGGACGTGCCTCGAGGCACGACGACGGCTACCTATTCGGACGTGACAAACCTAACCACGCCCGAGCCGAATACCGCAGACGGACTCCATCAGAGCTACACCACGACGTGGCCCGATATAGAGGCGCCGCACACCCTCTCTACTTCACAGATGAAGTACTGGATCATGAATTCCCCGAGGGGTTCAAGCCCGTCAATATCGAATCATACGACGGCACAACCGATCCCGTAGTATTGATCGAGGATTTTATTCTCCATATCCATATGGCTCGAGGAGATGACCTCCACGCCATTAAATACCTCCCACTAAAACTCAAAGGGCCAGCTCGGCACTGGCTTAACAGCCTGCCTGAAAATTCTATCGCCAACTGGGAGGACTTGGAAGAAGCCTTCCAAGACAACTTCCAAGGAACCTATGTCCGGCCACCGGACGCCGACAATTTAAGCCACATAGTTCAACAACCTGGAGAATCAGCCAGAAAATTCTGGACTAGGTTCCTAACCAAAAAGAACCAGATCGTTGACTGTCCGGATGCCGAGGCCCTAGCAGCCTTCAAACACAGCATCCATGACGAATGGCTAGCATGCCACCTCGGCCAAGAAAAGCCGAAGTCTATGGCAGCCCTTACGGCACTCATGACCCGCTTATGCGCGGGTGAGGACAGCTGGCTGGCTCATAGCAAAAACACAACCAACGAGGTAGGCCCCACTGAGGCCAAGAACAACACCGGCAAGCTCCGGCGCAATAGAAACAAATTCCAAAGCAATGGCGACAACACCGATGACACCACAGTCAACGCCGGATTCAATGGCTCCAAGTCCGGCCAACGGAAGAAGCCCTACAAAATAAAAAACGAAGGACCTTCCAGCCTGGACCGCATACTCGACCGTCCATGCCAGATTCAAGGCACCCCGGATAAGCAAGCCAATCATACCAACAGGGATTGTTGGGTCTTCAAGCAGGCTGGTAAGTTAAATGCCGAAAACAAAAAAAAGGGATCACAAAGTGAGGACGAGGACGAAGAGCCCCGGCGGCCGAATACTGGGGGGGGGGGGGCAGAAGAAATTTCCCCCTCAAGTCAAAACGGTGAACATGATATATGCTATGTCTTGAGCTTGCGTTGGTTTTCCCCGAAGAGGAGAGGATGACGCAGCAGAGTAGCGTAAGTATTTCCCTCAGTTTTTGAGAACCAAGCTATCAATCCAGTAGGAGGCCACGCAAAAGTCCCCCGTACCTGCACAAAACGATAGCTACTCGCAACCAACGCGATTAGGGGTTGTCAATCCCTTCACGGTCATTTACGAGAGTGAGATCCAATAGAGATGATAGATAATATTTTTGGTATTTTTGGTATAGAGATGCAAAGCGAAAAGTAAAAAGCAAAGTAAAAACAAAGCAAGTATAAAAGTGATGGAGATTGATATGATGAGAATAGACCCGGGGGCCATAGGTTTCACTAGTGGCTTCTCTCAAGAGCATAAGTATTCTACAATGGGTGAACAAATTACTGTTGAGCAATTGACAGAATTGAGCATAGTTATGAGTATATCTAGGTATGATCATGTATATAGGCATCACGTCCGTGACAAGTAGATCGAAATGATTCTGCATCTACTACTATTACTCCACTCATCGACTGCTATCGAGCATGCATCTAGAGTATTAAGTTAAAAACAGAGTAACGCCTTAAGCAAGATGACATGATGTAGAGGAATAAATTCATGCAATATGATAAATACCCCATCTTGTTATCCTCGATGGCAACGATACAATACGTGCCTTGCAACCCTTTACATCCTTTGGGTAAGGACACCGCAAGATTGAACCCAAAGCTAAACACTTCTCCCATTGCAAGAACAACCAATCTAGTTGGCCAAACCAAACGGATAATTCGAAGAGACTTGCAAAGATAACCAATCATACATAAAAGAATTCAGAGAAGATTCAAATATTATTCATAGATAAGCTGGATCATAAACCCACAATTCATCGGTCTCAACAAACACACCGCAAAAAGAAGATTACATCGAATAGATCTCCACGAGAGAGGGAGAACATTGTATTGAGATCCAAAAGAGAGAAGAAGCCATCTAGCTACTAGCTATGGACAGAAGGTCTGAAGTAAACTACTCACACTTCATCGGAGGGGCTATGGTGTTGATGTAGAAGCCCTCCGTGGTGGATGCCCCTCCCGTGAGCTCGGAACATGCCCCAAGATGAGATCTCGTGGATACAGGGAAGTTGCGGCGGTGGAATTAGGTTTTGGCTCCTGTTACGATCGTTTGGGAGTAATGAGGTATATATAGGAGGAAGGAGTACGTCGGTGGAGCAACAGGGGGCCCACGAGGCAGGTGGCGCGCCCTAGTGGGGGCGCCCCCCACCCTCGTGACCGCCTCTGTTGTTCCTTGGCGTAGGGTCCAAGTCTCCTGGATCACGTTCGGTGAGAAAATCACGTTTCCGAAGGTTTCATTCCATTTGGACTCCGTTTGATATTCTGTTTCTTGAAACACTGAAATAGGCAAAAACAAAGCAATTATGGGCTGGGCCTCCGGTTAATAGGTTAGTCCCAAAAATAATATAAAAGTGGAAAATAAAGCCCAATATAGTCCAAAACAGTAGATAAAGTAGCATGGAGCAATCAAAAATTATAGATACGTTGGAGACGTATCAGGCATCCCCAAGCTTAATTCCTGCTCGTCCTCGAGTAGGTAAATGATAAAAAGAGAATTTTTGATGCGGAGTGATACTTTGGCATAATTTCAATGTAAATCTTCTTAATTGTGGTATGAATATTCAAATCCGAAATATTCAAGACAAAAGTTCATATTGACATAAAAATAATAATACTTCAAGCATACTAACTAAGCAATTATGTCTTCTCAAAATAACATGGCCAAAGAAAGTTATCCCTACAAAATCATATAGTCTGGCTATGCTCCATCTTCCCCACACAAAATATTTAAATCATGCACAACCCCGATGACAAGCCAAGCAATTGTTTCATACTTTAACATTTTCAAAACTTTTTCAATCTTCACGCAATACATGAGCGTGAGCCATGGATATAACACTATATGTGGAATAGAATGGTGGTTGTGGAGAAGAAAAAAAGGGAGGAGATAGTCTCACATCAACTAGGCGTATCAACGGGCTATGGAGATGCCCATCAATAGATATCAATGTGAGTGAGTAGGGATTGCCATGCAACGGATGCACTAGAGCTATAAGTATATGAAAGCTCAACAAAAGAAACTAAGTGGGTGTGCATCCAACTCGCTTGCTCACGAAGACCTAGGGCATTTGAGGAAGCCCATCATTGGAACATACAAGCCAAGTTCTATAATGAAAAATTCCCACTAGTATATGAAAGTGACAAAATGAGAGACTCTCTATCATGAAGATCTTGGTGCTACTTTGAAGCACAAGTGTGGTAAAAAGGATAGTAACATTGCCCCTTCTCTCTTTTTCTCTCATTTTTTTATTTTTATTTTTTTATTTGGGCCTTCTCTTTTTTCTTGGCCTCTTTTTTTTCGTCCGGAGTCTCATCCCGACTTGTGGGGGAATCATAGTCTCCATCATCCTTTCCTCACTTGGGACAATGCTCTAATAATGATGATCATCACACTTTTATTTTTCTTACAACTCAACAATTACAACTCGATTCTTAGAACAAAATATGACTCTATATGAATGCCTCCGTGATGTACCGGGATATGCAATGAAACATGAGTGACATGTATGAAAGAATTATGGATGGTGGCTTTGCCACAAATACGATGTCAACTACATGATCATGCTAGCAATATGACAATGATGGAGCGTGTCATAATAAACGGAACGGTGGAAAGTTGCATGGCAATATATCTCGGAATGGCTATGGAAATGCCATGATAGGTAGGTATGGTGGCTGTTTTGAGGAAGATATATGGTGGGTGTATGATACCAGCGAAAAGTGCGCGGTATTAGAGAGGCTAGCAATGGTGGAAGGATGGGAGAAAGTGCGTATAGTCCATGGACTCAACATTAGTCATAAAGAACTCATATACTTATTGCAAAAATCTAGAAGTTATCAAAGCAAAGTATTACGCGCATGCTCCTAGGGGGATAGATTGGTAGGAAAAGACCATCGCTCGTCCCCGACCGCCACTCATAAGGAAGACAATCAATAAATAAATCATGCTCCGAGTTCGTCACATAACGGTTCACCATACGTGCATGCTACGGGAATCACAAACTTCAACACAAGTATTCTTTAAATTCACAACTACTCAACTAGCATGACTCTAATATCACTATCTTCATATCTCAAAACAATTATCAAGCATCAAACTTATCTTAGTATTCAACGCACTCAAAAGAAAGTTTCACATATCTTGAATACCAAGTATATTAATCATTAAGCAAATTACCATGCTATTAACGACTCTCAAAATAATTTAAGTGAAGCATGAGAGCTCAATAGTTTCTTTAAAACAAATCCACCACCGTGCTCTAAAAGATCTAAGTGAAGCACTAGAGCAAAAATTATCACGCTCAAAAAGATATAAGTGAAGCACTATGAGCAAAACTATCAAGCTCAAAAGATATAAGTGAAGCACATAGAGTATTCTATCAAATTTCAATTCATGTATGGCTCTCTAAAAAGGTGTGTACAGCAAGGATGATTGTGGTAAACTAACAAGCAAATACGCAAATAATACAAGACGCTCCAAGCAAAACACTTATTATGTGGTGAATAAAAATATAGCTCCAAGTAAATTACCGATGGAAGTGGATTTAAAGAGGGATGCCTTCCGGGCATCCCCAAGCTTTGACTTTTGGTGTCCTTGGATTATCTTGGGGTGCCATGGGCATCCCCAAGCTTAGGCTCTTGCCACTCCTTGTTCCATAATCCATCAAAAGAATTCACCCAAAACTTGAAAACTTCACAACACAAAACTCAATAGAAATCTCGTGAGCTCCGTTAGAGAAAGAAAACAAAAGACTACTTTAAGGTACTGTAATGAACTCATTATTTATTTATATTGGTGTTAAACCTACTGTATTCCAACTTATCTATGGATCATAAACTATTTTACTAGCCATAGATTCATCAAAATAAGCAAACAACACACGCAAAACAGAATCTGTCAAAAACAGAACAGTCTGTAGTAATCTGCAACTAACGCAAACTTCTGTAACTCAAAAATATCTACCAAAATTAGACGACCTAGACAATTTGTTTATTGATCAGAGGCAATTGGAATCAGTATTTTATCACGTTCTGGTGATTTTTAATAATTCGGGCACTGAGTGCAAAGTTTCTGGAAATTACAGCAAGATCAAATGACTATCATCCAAGAAGATCGAATAGGTTTAACTTGGCACAAACACTAATTAAAACATAAAATCACATCTAAACAGAGGCTAGATATATTATTTATTCCTAAACAGAAGCAAAAACTAAAAACTAAAAGTAAAATTGGGTTGCCTCCCAACAAGCGCTATCGTTTAACGCCCCTAGCTAGGCATAAAAGCAAGGATAGATCTAGGTATTGCCATCTTTGGCATTCGGAGAGGAGGATCTCCTTTCTATGGCATTAATTCTTATATTTAAGTTAAGCACATGGCCATTAATGGAAGAATTATGATTAAGCACGTTACGGAAACTTGCCTCTAAACTAGACTTCATCTCTTTAATAATTTCATTTTGATAAAAGCACAAGAGAGTAGTTGATTCAACCTTATCATTCATGAGGTGCCCAAATATAGTTTTCATTCTTTCATAGGTATCTATAGCATCCCCTTAAAGAAAACCTTCTTCAAAGATGGAATCTAAAACTTGTTTGAAGGAAGCGGGCAAGCCAACATAAAAACTTTTTAAGTAAATTTCAATTTGATATTGTGGCACATAGCTAGCCCGAATCCTAAGTAACCTATCCCAAGCATCTTTTAAAGACTCATCAAGTAAATAGCGAAAAATTCCAGAGTCATCCTCATCGAAATTATTCAAGCTATCATTGGTGACCCCGGTGGGTCTTTCTATAGCATCATTATTTATGAGCTTAGAGAGGATAGAGGGGTTATCCAAGGCACTAGAGCTCGGGAGAAAACCCGTAGTTCTTTTTGATTCGGCCATGGCAATGGGAAGGCAAATGGTAAAGAGAGGAGGAGGTTGGGAAAGAGAGGCGAATAAAGCGGCAAGGGTGAAGTGGGGAGAGGAAAAGCGAGAGGCAAATGGCAAATAATGTAATGCGAGAGATAGGGATTGTGATGGGTACTTGGTATGTTGACTTTGCGTAGACTCCCGGCAGAACGGCGCCAGAAATCCTTCTTGCTACGTCTTGAGCTTGCGTTGGTTTTCCCGAAGAGGAGAGGATGATGCAGCAGAGTAGCGTAAGTATTTCCCTCAGTTTTTGAGAACCAAGGTATCAATCCAGTAGGAGGCCACGCACAAGTCCCTCGTACCTGCACAGAACGATAGCTACTCGCAACCAAAGCGATTAGGGGTTGTCAATCCCTTCAAGGTCACTTACGAGAGTGAGATCTAATAGAGATGATAGATAATATTTTTGGTATTTTTGGTATATAGATGCAAAGCGAAAAGTAAAAGGAAAAGTAAAAACAAAGCAAGTATAAAAGTGATGGAGATTGATATGATGAGAATAGACCCGGGGGCCATAGGTTTCACTAGTGGCTTCTCTCAAGAGCATAAGTATTCTACGTTGGGTGAACAAATTACTGTTGAGCAATTGACAGAATTGAGCATAGTTATGAGTATATCTAGGTATGATAATCTATTTAGGCATCTCGTCCTTGACAAGTAATCCGAAACGATTACGCATCTACTACTATTACTCCACTCATCGACCGCTATCCAACATGCATCTAGAGTATTAAGTTAAAAATAGAGTAACGCCTTAAGCAAGATGACATGATGTAGAGGAATAAATTCATGCAATATGATAAATACCCCATCTTGTTATCCTCGATGGCAACAATACATGTAGCGACCCGACCTCAGACGGTCAAGCCTCTGTGTTACTGTGCCATCCCTGGATCAGTATGCTGGCACACACAGTACATCAATGTATATATCAAAGTGCAATCACATGTATAAATAATGTAAAACTGATATATACCTCATAATACTCAGCGGAAACAATCAAACGGGTGTGGAGTCCCATCAACGCCATCGGCAGGTTGAGTGTAGACCGTAACCTGTATCGTAACTCTTACTCGTCGAGGAAATATCTGCAACATGATACGTTGCAGCCGTGTAGGTCGATTACATTGAATGTACCGGCAAGATCACAACATGAGAAAACAGATGGTAAAACTATACTATATGCAATTTGGCTTTGTGGCTCAGATTCTGAGTTTTGTTTGCATAAAAGCTGATTTTATTTTACCTACATCAAAAGAATAGAATGAAGTCTGTACTATGGAGTTTCCTGTCATGACATGGTTCCGCCAACCGATGTCTCATAGCCCAAAATCATCATAAGTTTCCCACAATTAAGTTATCAATCCGGTGTTGAGAGTTCGAGATAGATCCAAGTCCAGAGGCTCAAATTGTCCGTAATCGGGACACGGCTAATCGATTAGGTTATAACCCTCTGCAGAGGTTTGTACACTTTACCCGCAAGATTCGATCCCTCTCTTTACGCTCGCACTTCAGGGTGTTTGAGAACAAGATGACCGAAACATGGTCTTCCAAAGAGTTCCTCTGACCACTGTCCGGTACTCAACCCATCCTACCGTAGTTCTACATCTGCTAGTACCGTCCCAGCCAGAGTCACTACTAAGGTCAACCAAGCCAGAGCCCATAATGACTTGCGGTTGCACAGGTAAGCTTCCGGGCATGAAGTATTCTTCCGTCTCTTTGAGTCTGGGTGAAGCTTTCCGCAAGATGTCATGGCGCTTCTCCATGCATCCCCGCCAACCACTGGTTCCTCCAGGGTGCCCGTCAACCGTCCTTCACCCAAAGAGTGTGTATTGAATTCCTGTCTCGAGTCTTGAAGTCTTGAGGTCTTGAAGATGCAGTCCTTGCAGATTCCATCATGGAGTTGTCGTCATTGACGTAGAATCCTCCATTCTCACACCACTCCAGTACTCATACCAAACCCGTCTACTATAGCGTAGCATTAAAATAAAATATCGCCCGGGCTTGGTAACAGGGGGATGGGTTCCTACCTCATGCATACTACTCAACTACAAGGATTCAATAACACTACTGAGGGGTGGTTGCAAAGATGTCACTAAATGCAATAAAACATAGGTATGAAAGCATGGTCAAAGTGAACTTGCACGGTGATGTTGACGAAGAAGAATTATCGTTCTCAAGAAATAACTTGATAGACTACTCGTCACTCTCTGATGAAATCTATATAACAAACATATCATTCACATAAGCACTCACACTAACAATCAAAACAAAAGAGAGAGCGAATAAGAATCCGAAGGAACTTCAAATAAAACTAGGAGTCTTCTTCTACAACATTCACAAAAATAGTTTTGTCTAACGGAAAATAAAACACTAAAATAACCGAGAATAAAATATAAATTTAGTTAAGACAAAAAAATAAAGTATTTTTTCATAAAGCTATTTTGAAAGTATTTTCAATTGGGAGTTAAAACAGTAGAGAAATCCATTGCAAGTTATTAGCGAACTTGAATTGATTTCACGATAACAAAATAAAAATAAATATAAAAACTTGTTGAACACCTACTGTTTAACTAATAGAAACCAAACATAAACTTTCTGAAATATAAAATAAAATAATTTAGAAACAACTATAGAAAAGAAGTAGCTATTATTCGAATAGAACTAAAACAGAATTAGTTTTACATGAAACAATAAGCTAAAATACTCAAACAATTTTGAACTTTTTACCACTGGTAAATATGATCACTAGTGATCAGTAGAAAAAGAATCAAATAAAAATCTATTTTTAAACTACCGGAATAAGCAAAACAAGCTTTAATTCAAATCTGATCTAACTCAATTTTTATAAATCCAAACATAGACAAATTATATATTTTTGGAAACTACGAGAAAATTGTGATCTAACGCAAAAAGAATCAGCATCATTGAACTTCTAGATCAAAAGTTATAAGCTAAACAAGAATGGAACTAAATCTGTTACGGAAATAAATCTGAAAACGAAAAAAACAACAAGGGAGTTACCTGTACGTGAGGCAGAGATGGCAGGAAGGAGACGGCGATGTGGAGGGCTGCTCCGGCGAGGGGGCGTGGTCGCCGGGCGAGGGTGGGGTGGCGGAGGAGGGGTCGGCGCTGGGGAGGTGGCACTGGGCGATGGGAGGTTCCAGGAGAGCTCTGGTGAGCGTTCTAGGCAGGAAAAGGAGGACGGTGGCGAGGAGGCTACGGGCAGGAGGGGGCGTGGTGATGGGAAAAATGGAGCGAGGAGGGAGGGGGTTTTATAGGCGGTCTCGGGAGGCGCTGAGATGGAAAGACGAGGGAGATCGGGAAGGTGGAGTTTCCTGTCTCCATGGATATGGAAAGCTTCTGTAACGTGAGAGGAAACAGAGGAAGGAGATGATCTCTTGTTGGGCTAGAATAGGAAAGTGCTTAATGGGCCAGCAGGTTTTCCTAATAAAAGCGATTCTATTCCTATTTTTAAAATTAGGAAACTAAAACAATAAAAAGGAAATCAAATCAATTCGAATAAAGAGTTTTTATATACTAAAATTATCAGAAAAATAAAATGTAGATGATGAGCATTATTCCACGGCCAAAATAAAAACTTAAAAAATGTTTTTCAGAAAATCCCTAAAGGCTTTATTTATTTTGCAAATAATTTTTAAATAAAAACTTTGGTTTTTCTTGGCTCAAATATTTTCAAAATGCCCCTGATTTTGGAGGGTCATTTTCCTCCGCTCTTTCTTGCTTGCAAGAATTTATTTTTCGGGGTATTTCTCGGGAAGAAAAATAGAGAAGCAAGTGCAAATATTTGAAAGAATTAAATTGCAAAACTCCGTTCAAATTCTTTATAGTTGAAGAAGTCATGTCATCTTCTCTCATTGATTTTAATAGGATGAATTTGAATTTACCGGAGAAGGGAAAGTCATTTTATTCCCTCTCATTCAAAAGTTTTTGAAAAGGTTCAAATTTCACTCAAGTTTAATTCACTCAAGCAAACAAACAAACAATTCAATTAATTATATTAACATTCCAAAATTTAGAATTTTGGGATGTTACAATACAATACGTGCCTTGCAACCCTTTCTGTCACTCGGTAAGGACACCGGAAGATTGAACCCAAAGCTAAACACTTCTCCCATTGCAAGAACTACCAATCTAGTTGGCCAAGACAAACGGATAATTCGAAGAGACTTGCAAAGATAACCAATCATACATAAAAGAATTAGAGAATATTCAAATATTATTCATAGATAAGCTGGATCATAAACCCACAATTCATCGATCTCAACAAACACACCGCAAAAAGAAGATTACATCGAACAGATCTCCACGAGAGAGGGGGAGAACATTGTATTGAGATCCAAAAAGAGAGAAGAAGCCATCTAGCTACTAGCTATGGACCCGAAGGTCTGAAGTAAACTACTCACACTTCATCGGAGGGGCTATGGTGTTGATGTAGAGTCCCTCCGTGGTGGATGCCCTCTCCGTGAACTCGAGCAGGCCCCAAGATGAGATCTCGTGGATGTGAGGAAGTTGCGGCGGTGGAATTAGGTTTTTGGCTCCTGTTACGATCGTTTGAAGTGCGTAGGTATATATAGGAGGAAGGAGTACGTCGGTGGAGCAACAGGGGGCCCACGAGGCGGGGCGCGCCTAGGGGCGCCCCACCTCGTGACCGCCTCTGTTGTTCCTTGGCGTAGGGACCAAGTCTCCTGGATCACGTTCGGTGAGAAAATCAAGTTTCCGAATGTTTCATTCCATTTGGACTCCGTTTGATATTCTGTTTCTTCGAAACACTGAAATAGGCAAAAAACAACAATTCTGGGCTGGGCCTCCGGTTAATAGGTTAGTCCCAAAAATAATATAAAAGTGGAAAATAAAGCCCAATATAGTCCAAAACAGTAGATAAAGTAGCATGGAGCAATAAAAAATTATAGATACGTTGGAGACGTATCAATATACGCTACGCACATCCGCAAAAGGGAGCATAAGAGAGCACTTAGCAGCGCGGCCCCCGCGTCCGGTGAGTTATGGGACTACCACCGGATTCGGTTTTTCCCCATACATTCATGGGGGAGTCTTAAGTATTTGTGTATATTTGATCATGACTATGTGGAGACAGCGGAGCAGATTGACTGTCCGGCTCCGCTGCCAGAAGATCCAGCCGATGCTCTCCTGATGGAGATGCTGATCCCGGCGCCCTACAAGGCACCGGAGAAGAAGGCCGAAAAGAAGGCCCCGGGGACTAGGAAGGGTCTCCGACGTAAGGTTGTGCCGGAAGCCTCGCCCGAAGACGACGAGGAACACTCCTCCCCCGAAGAGGAGGAGGAAGAAGAAGAAGCCGCCCCATCCGGAAAGGATGAGGGGCCTGAGGAGACGGGCCATGGGGCCGGGAGAGGCCCTAGACGCAAGGCCGTCATACCCACGTCGTCCGATGACGACGAAAGAGATTCCTCCCGCGGAGGCGGGGGGAAGCAAGAAGAAACTCTACCTCCCCGCGCTGGGGAGGAGAAAAAGAGGAAAGCCGCCCTGGAGGGGGAGGCTGGGACGCCCAAGAAGGGAAAGACGTCCCTTCCGGACTACTCCACCATGGCTGCTCATAGCGAGGAAGAGTGGCTGCCCAGGGGGAAGCCCCTAGCACGATCGTAAGTGTCCGCACTCTATCGTGATTTTACTTCATAGTTGTTTAATGATGCCAAACATATATGCAGTCCAGCCAGGGCTCATCCGGAGGTGTCGTCTTCGGATGGGTCTCTGAGCGCTACAGAGATGAACTCACTCCCGACGGCCACCAATCCTCAGCCTGCGGATGACACGGAGGTGTTGTCCCGAAGGTTCCCCGAGCGGGGGGAGGCGACCCTGGAGACGCCCCAAGGCGGAGTTCCAGATGTCGGACACGCGGGGTTCAAGATCCCCGCGGATCGCGTCGATGAGAGTTGCAGCAAGGCGGACTCTCGACCGAACACCGTTCCGGAACCCTTGACGGTTCCAGATTTAGGTGAGCAGCCCCTCGTTAGGGAGGGCGAGCCGTCCGTGCCGAGGAATTCCGTCGCGCCAGCGGCGCCGGATAGTCCGGTGGAAGCGCTTCGAGGCGCTTCCATGGATGACGAGCACCGTACTCTTATGAGTGTGGTGATTCAAAAGGTTCTGTCCGCCAAATGCGGACTAACCGAAGCCTGCACAAGCCTCCTGACGGGCTTCGAGGTAAGTAATAAAAATGTGTGAAATTACCAGCCGATAGGTAGTAGCCCCTAATACTCTGTTTGGTGTTCGGAAAGAAAAGCCAAACGGAGGGTCAATCATAATCCGCAGGAGTCTAATAAGCGTTTATGTGAATAAGCAGGACATGCTGCTTGCCGCTGCTGCCCGCACAGCCGAGGTTGCCGAACTAAAGCGGGACCTGGAGCAGGCGCAGGGAGAGCTCGACCTCACGAAGAGGCGGCTCGAAGAGAGCAAAGGTGAGTGATTCTCCGCTCTTATGTATGTAAAGATAGATGAGATTGTTTAGTCTGACGACGAAGCGTCGTGACTGTGTAACAGGGTCCACCGCCGAAGTGGCGTCCCTGAAGAAGGCGCTATCCGAGGCCGAAGACAAGGCGGCCTTGGAATGCAAGGAGCGCGAGAAGCAAAGTGCCAGAGTGGGCGAGGTACAGCTAGAGCTCCAGGACCTCGGCAAGAAGTTCGAGTCCATGGAGCATGATCTGAAGGTGAAAGAAGCCGAGCTTGCGAAGGCCCTTGTGAGTATGAGAGACGCCAAGGCCGAAGCCGAGAAGGCACAACAGGAAATCCAGGAGGCCAAAAAGATAATGGCGGGTAAGAAATTCTTTATGCAAAGCAAACATGTGGAGGCGGCGTTTCTTTTACTTACCCGAATTCGGAGCTCTCTAGGGGCATTCGCAGATCTGCCACGCAGCGTCTCAGACGTCGCGGAGTTCTACCGTGCCGAGGCGGGGAGCTCAACAGAGAAGCTGTTCTGGTCCCAGTATGCTGGGGCCGAACATCTGATGCCTCTGTGTGACCAACTAAAGCAGTTGGTCGAACTCCACAGGGCGGCTGAAGTGGATATGAAAGATTTCATAGTCTGGATGTGGCCTGGTGAGCCCCTGCCCACTAGCTACTTCGGCCTGATCAAGCGGATGGTGAATGCCTGTCTGCGGCTTGAAGTAATCAAGCGATCCATTTGCATTGAGGGTGCCCGCCGGTCCTTAGCCCGTGCAAAGGTGCATTGGGGCAAGCTGGATGCGAAGAAGCTGGTGAAGGACGGGCCGCCAGAGGGCAAGGCGCATTGCCATCCCGATAAGTACTATGATGGCGTTATGAAGGGTGCTCGTCTCGTGGCCGACGAATGTACTAAAGACAAGATCTTTGACTAAATGTACCTCTGCCGCGGTTGTAATTTAAGGACGGAGTTGCCTGTGCTATGTAGCACTGTTTTGATTTAAAATATTTCCATCCGTGGCTTGTTTATCAAATTCTGAAAGTAGGCCAGTCGTCGGCTTCCGCCCCCACGTACCTAGTACCGGGGTGTTCCTGGAAAAACCTAGATACTCTTTATCCAAATGTTTGGTCCCTTAAGGAGGTATCCGGCGCAGAGAACAAGGCAATCAGACTATGTGGCTTTATAACTTTCACTTAGCCATAGAAGTCTATAATTTTAAAATTCGGCGAAGCCCCTAGAATTCAGAGGGCCGAATTGGGGCGCTATATACGCCTAAATCGGACAAGGCCGACTCATCACCTAAAGCGGAAAAAATCTTTAAGGATTTTAAGACCTCTCGAACAGCGACCCTCGCCTCATCATGCCGGTCAATTTTCGGCTTTTTCTACTGAGGTGCTCGTCCAGAAGAACCGGGACACAATCGCAGTAGTTCTCCCTGCGCTACCTTAGCCGATATAACGGAACGTAGGGTACCAAAACAAGGGAGCCGGGCTAACCCAACTGTAGACCCAAGACATGATTCGGAGCTGATGCATATAGTTCTATAAGTTCGGGGTGCCGCACTGTTTAAAGTGTTCAGACCTTATTTGCCGTAGAACGGGGCACCATAGGAAGCCCCTGGCAAACGGACCGTACCAAAGTGTATGGATGCAATATCAAAGAAACATTTGTAAGAAAAATGTTCAGATAAGAATAATGAGCTGACGCTATATATAATATCCCATTGATGAAAATACGTTTAAGCGTATGTTTACAATGAATGCATTAAGCGGAGATAAATAGGACTATTTAACATGTCCTATCCAGGGGCAGGCCGCGTATGGATATATAAAACAGGTATAATGATCGTAAATAGATTCCACCTGGGTGTTTCCTTCTGTTCGCGAAGCCTGTTGCCTCCTTGGTTTTCTCTCCTTTGTAAGTCCGACAATCCGGCTCTTTTGAAGAGGTTGCTCTAAAGCAATGTCCTGAAAAAGAAGAAGGACATGTTATGAAGGTATGTGGCGGTTGTCCCGCACTTTTGACTGAGTCGTTGTTGCGCCTCCGCCTACGCCCATGGTATCTTGAGTGCGTAATTGTGTACGCGTGGCACGAATGCTGCTTTGATGGGGCTTAAGCGGAGGCCGGACTGCTAGTCACGCTCTTGGCGTGCCTGATGATCCTGTTGCGGGGTGCTCCGGACTCTCTTGACGGTGCTTGAAGTTGTTGTCGCCGGATTGGTTTGTCGGAGGAGGCCGCATTGTACTTCCCCCGCAAGGGCTGCGGTATGCTCTTCTGTTCGGAGAGAGCGGTCCATATTTCCGTTCACTGTTATGACCCCACGTGGTCCTGGCATCTTGAGTTTGAGGTATGCGTAGTGTGGTACCGCATTGAATCTAGCAATTGCGGTTCGTCCGAGCAGTGCGTGGTAGTCACTGCGGAAAGGGACGATATCAAAGATTAACTCTTCGCTTCGGAAGTTATCCAGAGATCCGAAGACCACTTCCAATGTTATAGAGCCCGTGCAACGGGCCTCTACTCCATGAATCACACCTTTAAAGGTGGTTTTGGTGGCCTTGATCCTTGAAGGGTCAATGCCATTTTGTGCACTGTGTCTTGATAAAGTAGGTTCAGGCTGCTGCCGCCGTCCATAAGGACTCGCGTGAGGTGGAATCCGTCGATGATTGGGTCTAGGACCAATGCGGCTGAGCCGCCGTGACGGATGCTAGTAGGGTGATCCCTACGGTCAAAGGTGATCGGGCAAGCTGACCATGGGTTAAATTTGGGGGCGACTGGCTCCATCGCATAGACGTCCCGTAGTGCTCGCTTCCGTTCCCGCTTGGGAATGTGCGTGGCGTAAATCATGTTGACCGTTTTCACCTGGGGGGGGGGGGGATTTCTTCTGTCCCCCCGTGTTCGGACGCCGGGGCTCTTCGTCATCGTCGCTGTGTAGCCCCTTGTCCTTGTTTTCGGCGTTTATTTTGCCGGCCTATTTGAACACCCAGCAGTCTCTATTGGTGTGGTTGGCTGGCTTGTCCGGGGTGCCATGAATTTGGCACGAGCGCTCCAGTATACGGTCTAGACTGGACGGTCCCTGATTATTTCTTTTGAATGGCTTCTTTCGCTGACCAGACTTGGATCCGCTGAATCCGGCGTTAACTGACGTGTCTTCAGTGCTGTCGCTGTTGTTCCGTCGCTTATGTGTATTACACCGTGGCTTGTTGTTATTGCCGCGGCCGTCCAGAGTGCCAGAATGTGGCGTAGTGCTGCTGCGAGCCAACCAGCTGTCCTCGCCCGCGCAAAAGCGGGTCATTAGTGTTGTGAGAGCTGCCATTGACTTGGGTTTTTCCTGGCCGAGGTGTCGGGCGAGCCACTCGTCACGGATATTGTGCTTAAAAGCCGCCAGGGCTTCGGCGTCCGGACAGTCGACTATTTGGTTCTGTTTAGTTAGGAACCGAGTCCAGAATTTCCTGGATGACTCTCCGGGTTGTTGAGTAATGTGGCTCAGGTCATCGGCGTCTGGTGGTCGCACATATGTGCCCTGGAACTTGTCGAGGAATGCGTCTTCCAGGTTTTCCAAGCTGCAAATGGAATTTGCTGGCAGACTGTTTAGCCAGTGCCGGGCTGGTCCTTTGAGTTTAAGGGGGAGATACTTGATGGCGTGTAGATCGTCTCCACGGGCCATGTGAATGTGGAGAAGGAAATCTTCGATCCATATCGCAGGGTTTGTTGTGCCATCGTATGATTCAATGTTTACGGGTTTGAACCCTTCTGGGAATTCATGATCCATCACTTCGTCGGTGAAGCAGAGGGGGTGCACGGCGCCTCTGTGCCAGGCTATGTGGCTACGCAGTTTGAATTGCTCTGGGTAGCTATGTTCGGCTCGACCGGACTTGTTGAAGGTGTATCCGGCATGACGGTCGTCGTCGCGTGCTGAAGCGCGCCCCCGCGATCCGTAGATCGATCTTGGCTGTCCTGCTCGCTTTTCCAAAGATATCTTGCAGGTCCCGCCTATTGCCCGGCCGTAGTAGTATGTTGGCGTGGGGTGCTGGCTGGTATGCGGGCTGATATGCCGTTTATCCCGGCCACGAGGTGGCCGGTCAGCCGTATGGCGCCGAGTCCGTATTCCTCGGCTGCGGGACTTGAGTCCATCCGTCTGTGAGCAGGTCTTGATCAGCTTGGAGTTGCCTGCTTCTTTTTCAGGCTCCCCGTAGTGGCTATAAGCCGACGCTTGAAGCGCTCCTGCTCTACGGGATCCTCAGGCACGCTGAACTCGTCGTCGCCGAGGCTAATCTCGTCTTCGGAGGGGTGCATGTAGCTGTCCTCCTTTGGGTATTCGCCCGTCACCTGTTCTTCTGGGCCGACCTGCTCATCCTCCTGTTCGGCCTGCTCGAAGGCGGGCTGATCAGGGTTGTATTCTTCTTCGGCACCATTCAGATTGTTTTCGTCTCCTGGGCCGGTATTGCTGTGGCGGGGCTTGGAGTGGCGCCGACGACGCCCATTCTTTGCTTTTTTCCCTGAGGTTTTATCCTCCGTTGCCTCATCGCCATTTGTTTCCTTTGGAGTGTCCACCATATATATATATATATCATGGGAAGAGGTGGCTGTCCACCGCCCAGTGAGCGGTGGTTCATGTTCTTCTCCTGCATCGTCGTCCATACCGTCGATGTCTTTGGAGTCAAAGTCCAGTACCTCGGTTAAATCATCGACCGTGGCAATGAAGTGGGTGGTGGGTGGGCAACGAATTCCTTCATCGCCTACCTCCCACTCGAGCCGGACATAGTTCGGCCAAGAGCCTCCTGACAAAGAGAGAGACTTTAATGAGGATAGCATGTCACCAAAGGGCAAGTGCTGGAAGATATCCGCAGCAATGAACTCCATTACCGGAGCCCAACCTGGCTCGACTGGCTCGGGAGTGCGCAGACTGGAACCAACGTCCGGATACGAATCTGGGGGTCCGGAGTCACAGGCCACCACAGAGGTAAGACCCGTGTTCGGCTCCACCACCGATGAGTGTGCGACCTGCGGGGCGGGGTCCATCCCTCCGTTCTTAGGCAGCACAGCCTGCTCCGGATTTAGCTTCGGGGCTACTGCGGGGGTGATACCCCGAGCTTCGTCCGACAGCAGGTCTAAGCCGTGCTCGTTGTGACTGTCCGGTGCTCCTGGCATAGGCCCGAATTCATCGAAGATCAAGTCTCCGCGAATGTCCGCCGTGTAGTTCAGGTTTCCGAACCTAATCTGGTGGCCAGGGGCGTAGCTGTCGATCTGCTCCAGATGGCCAAGCGAGTTGGCCCGCAGGGCGAAGCCGCCGAACACAAAGATCTATCCGGGGAGAAAGGTCTCACCCAGGATCGTGTTGTTGACGATAACTAGAGGAGCCATCGAGCCCTGTAGCGACGACATAGAGGAACTCTCAATGAAAGAACCAATGTCGGTGTCAAAACCGACGGATCTCGGGTAGGGGGTCCCGATCTGTGCGTCTTAGGCTGATGGTAACAGGAAGCAAGGGACACAATGTTTACCCAGGTTCGGGCCCTCTCGATGGAGGTAAAACCCTACTTCCTGCTTGATTAATATTGAAGATATGGGTAGTACAAGAGTAGATCTACCACGAGACCGTAAAGGCTAAACCCTAGAAGCTAGCCTATGATGGTATGGTTGTAATTGTGATCGGCCTTCTAAGGACCAACCTCTCCGGTTTATATAGACATCGGAGAGGGCTAGGGTTTAGACGGAGTCGGTTACAAGGAAGGAAATATAATATCTGGATCGCCAAGCTTGCCTTCCACGCCAAGGAGAATTCCATCCGGACATGGGACGGAGTCTTGAGTCTTGTATCTTCATGCTTCAATAGTCCGGATGATGTACATAGTCCGGCTGTCCGTCATCGAGGGCGTCGCCAAGGCTGCCGAGGCGGACGCCGAGAAGATCGCCGCCGAGGAGCCCGCCAAGGACGCTGCCGAGGGGCCTACCGCGGTGGCCGACAAGGCTGCCGCTGAGGAGGCCGGCAAGGGGCCTGCTGGGGAAGCCGGCGGGGCCCCTGCCGAGGAGGAGGAGGAGGCTGGCGACCGGCCTTCCTCCTCTGCTGCTTCTGGCTTCGACAACTACCTGAGGGTGAGTGGCGACTTGTTCGTCCACCTTCCAGGCGCGTCGAGCACCAGGACACCCGTTGAGGGAGAGGTGTTCGACGGCGAGGTGCTTGCCGCTGCCGGGCTTGAAGTCGTCGACGAGCCGATTGTTGGCGGCAACGGTTCGCAGGAAGAGCGGCTCCTCCACGTCATGGGCGCCAGCTTCCGGAAGCTCCAGGCTCTCCACCGCGCCCGCCTGGACAAGGTTAAGTCCAGGACGGCGGTGGTGGAGAAGGCGGAGGCGGACCTCCAGGGGCGCATTGCCGAGACGCAGGACTGGTTCCGCGAGGCCCACCAGGAGCTCAAGGCTGCTCAGGGCGAGCTGGCCAAGCACGACGTGGAGCTCACCATGAAGCTCGCCGACGTCGAGAAAGCTCAGGAGACGACGAAGAACTTGGCCGCGACCGCCGAAGCCGCCCGCACTCAGCACGAGGCCGTGCTGCACTCCCAGGAGGAGGACCTTGCTGCATGCGAGGAGAAGCTTGCCGCCACGCTTCGCAGCAAGGATGCAGAGGTGGAGAAGCTTGTCCTGCGGCGGACCAGTGAGCTGGAGCAGAGGCACAAAGAGGCACTCAATGCCCAGGCCCAGGTTCACGCTGGCAAGGTGGAGGAGCTGGAGGCGGAGCGCGACAGGCTGAAGGAGCAGGCGCTGAAGCTGTCCCAGGAAAGGGACACGCTTAACAGTGCTCTGACAGAGGCGCAGGGCGCGGTCGTCAGCAAGGCCGGGGAGCTCTCCGAGGCCAACAACTCCATCAAAGACCTCAAGCTAAAGCTGGAGAGTCTCGAGAAGGTGCTGTCGGAGCCCACAACCTGGGAGGGGGCCCTGGCCAAGGAGCTGGAGGCCGAGAAGCTGTTGCGGAAGAACGAGGGCCTCAACTTCGCGGATCACGTGGAGGGCGAGAATTGTTGGCTCGATCGCCTCGCCACCGTTGCCAACCAAGCCGCAGCGCAGCTGGCCATCATGGGGGTGCCGGACGTGAGGTACGTCCTGGAGTGGAGCGTGAGCTCCAATTGTGGCCTGACCATGTTCTTCGAGAAGGTCGTTGATGCTCTGGAGCGGCTCCACGCCAACCGGGCGATCTCACTGGCTGACGAGTCCCGGAGGCTTTGCCAGGGTGCCATGACCAAGGTTCTCACCAAGGTGGGGCACTGATACCCCGACCTCGACTTCAACGCGCTACCGTTGGAGAGCTTGCCGGAGAATCTTGACCTCGCTACCAGTGGAGTGTATCAGGCCCATCGTCAGCCGTGTCGGCGGAATTCTGAGGGTGGAGGGCCAGCGCCGAGATTAGGCATCGCGTTCTTTATCGACGCTGCAGGTCCACAACCAAGACATTCACTATCTCTAGTTAGGACCACAGCAACAATTTGATGTAATATAACTCTGCAGCACTTTCAGTATTATGCATGTTACTTTCCTGTTCGATTTTCCTTTGTATTTCCACCCTACGTAACTGGGTAGGCTTTGTCGGCGCGTAAACCCAAAGTTCCGGAGAGCCTTGATGATGAGACACTCATGGGTGAGTTACATAGTTACTCTAGAATGATGTTGTCTTTACGTAACTTCCACTCCCTAATATATGCTTTCATTGCTCTAGAACTGCAATCTTTTCCATGCATTCCCGGCAAGCAAGTGTTCAGTAGAAAACATATAATCCAGAGGTACTTTGTTATGTTGTCTAGTTGAGCAAGAGCTTTGTGTTGCTTATCTTTGCTTCACTAACACTTTCATAATAACCATGTCACTTCTATAGCTATACTAATGTTTTAAGTCAAGAAGTGGAGGGTTATCTAGGTGTAATGATCATAAGTGAAGCAAAATCTTCCCGTTTATTTGGTGGAAACAACTGAGTTCCTTATGTTTAGGATTTCCCTCTATGTTTGTCGAGGACGATCAAGTCTAAGCTTGGTGGAGTTGACGATTGTTGTACTTGCACTCATGATACAAGAGCATAAACCGATATATTTCTTAAAAGCCAAGATATTCGCTCTGATATTGCTACAAACAACCAATCAATGGAAAGGATTCCAAATATCCGGTCTTTATTTTATTTCCATAGTAAATGGGTTAAATATGGAGGAAATCAAGCGAATACGTGGAAGGGAGTAAAGAGGATATAGAGGAGATCAAGTGGTAGGCACGCCAGGAAGAACAGAGCAAGATGATGTTCCATACGACCGCACACACTCGTATGAACGGTCGTATGGACTGCTAAAGGTCTCCTGGACCTACCCTACATAAACCATGAATGGGTCAACCCCATAATAGCAACAGAGCATCGCCTAAACCCCCATCTTCATCGTCCAAAGCAACCCTAGCCGCCGCCATTTCCCATCTCATTTCGATAGCCGCCACCATCTCCACCACCAAGCACTCATCCAACTAGCCATACTTTGTAATCGTCTATCACATCTGGCAACTATTGTAAGACATATTATCAATCAATATTCATGATGTGTTCTTTGATGGTTTGTACTTGTGATCTCTTCTCCATATCTAAAGTATCGTCATGGGTTGAGGCATAGCCCTACAACTCTATGTATTTATCTGAGGGATCTATGAAAGTACTTTGAATTTACGCCCCATACGTGTAACATAAAATTGCTTCATAGATGTATCTTGTCTCATCCGCGTTCTTCGTCCTTGCAGGTACCTAGGATCATAGAGAGTGAGTCAAAGAGAGACTAACGACACGCAAACCATGAAGTATTATTTTGAATAGGACAGAAAAGTTTACTACGGTAGCACGGATCCTATATATTTGGGATACAAGAGTTGTAGTCATTAAATGCCCATTGCTTTTATATGAGTTTTTCTCAACTATAGGGCCAATCCCGCCAAACTGATTACAACATGCAATAAAATACATATTCACAAATATATTAAGTGACACGACAACTGACTAGGCGGTAAATTGTTCCAAACCACGTCAACTCACCAAATACTAGTTTGAGGATAGGAAAAACTGAAAGTTGACCGACTTTGACAGTTTAGAATTGCAAGTTAGATTGTTTCAAAGATTGGGGTTAGTTCTTAGACATTTGTGATAGGCTAGGGTTCAAATATGTACTTTTTTTGAGTTGTACATAGATCAGTTGGTATTAACTAGCATCGTTTAATGACAAAATTTCATATACCCAATGTGTTTCTCACATATTTTCATTAATTCACTCCCCAATTTAATATTTTAAGTTTATGAGTACTTCCAGTTTTTAGCACGCTCATTGTTGATTCATATGACCTGAAGAGTTGATCGGCTAGTCCAGTTGGTCTTCAAAAGCAACTATATGTATACTTTATTGAAATTCTTGTATAATCTGGATAAATTAGTATTCTGACTAGCAAATACATGCAATGATTTTCTACAAAATGACAATATAACATGTCTTTTAACTTTAGGCACAACAACACAAGCCAGGATTCTCCTTCTTGCAGTAGCCTTTCTGGCCGTCATAACCAAGTATTTTGCACTCCATGTTGCAGTAATCAACGGCATACTGATATGAGTCCATGCACACCGAGTAAGTAAAACATTGGATTCCAAATGCAACGTTGGTACCTAAACACAATGAAGGAAAGCACCACAACATACAAACTAATACGTATGGAATACATGATACATAATCATTTGGGTCTGTTTAATATCAAGATACTCATTTGGAAATATACATCCCTCCCCGCTACCGCAGGGCCACACAGAAAAGTGGTACACGTCAACAAAAGGGCAAGACAAAAGAGAATGTGTATCTTGTTCTTGATAAGTGCCATCATCAAGACTGCCTTGCTATTACTTGTTTTCTCTTGATGTTGTCCTTCTCTGAACATATCTTTCCAGCACAGCTATTTATAAAGAGGGGCGAATGCACAATGATTCTTGCCCCTTTATCGTTTTCCGCATTAATGGTTTCTTCCGAGTTTTGGTATAATTTAATTGCCATATTTACTTGTATCCTCACATAAGAAAAATATTATGGGCAAAAGTTACTTCTTAGAGGTCATTTCCATGCACATTAAATTTCATATAATAATACGACCATTTGAGTGGCTCAGGGCACCGAAGCAACCACTTTCCAGAACTTGGAGAAAAAAAATAAATATTCGTAAATTTCTGAAGAAATCCATAAAAATCTAGCTATTAAAATAATGGGATGTTAACAAAGAATAACCATGCACAAGAGAAAGTCTCACAAGACTTGGGTGTTGAAAATAGTTTTAGACAAGACGATGTTAGAGATATCTAACCCCATAGTGTCAATTTAATAGAATCTATAGCCCTTGTGGATAAAAGTTTCCAGAGAAACTAAGTTGAATGGTGAATGAGATTATGCCAAAAATCTTTGCTATATTCGTACATGGCGCTTCAGCTTCACACTGGTGTTACGGTCTTACTACTCTATGCATGCGTAGGCGTGTAAATGTGTCTGTCACCTTTTTTCATGTCATGCTGAAAACTCCACTTGAGAATGAACCATCCACTAGAGTTTCGACTCAGATTTCGGCTATGAGTCTGTTACCGTACGTAGTGCCAACACTACCTCCAATATTATTTCTCTTGAATGTGTGTGTATGTTGTTATAACCTGGTACTGATCACAAGAGCTCGAAAGGGACAACATATTGGTCCATAATACTCAAACTTAAGCCACCACAAAACCTGATGTTTGATCATTTCTTTGGCATCCCATCACCAGAAAACAAAAGATTCAGCAAGCAAAGATTTAAAAAAAGTTCCTGAGAGCCTTGATGATGAGACACTCATGGGTGAGTTAGAGAGTTACTCTAGAATGATGTTGACTTTACATAACTTTCACTCCCTAATATATGCTTTCATTGCTCTAGAAATGCAATCTCTTCCATGCAGTCCCGGTAAGCAAGTGTTCAGTAGAAAACATAGAATCAAGAGGTACTTTGTTATGTTGTCTAGTTGAGAAAGAGCTTTGTGTTGCTTATCTTTGCTTCACTAACACTTGCATAATAACCATGTCACTGCTATAGCTATACTATGTTTTTAAGTCAAGAAGTGGAGGGTTATCTAGGTGTACTGATCATAAGTGAAGCAAAATCTTCCCATTTATTTGGTGTAAACAACTGAGTTCCTTACGTTTTGGATTTCCCTCTATGTTTGTCGAGGACGATCAAGTCTAAGTTTGGTGGAGTTGACGATTGTTGTACTTGCACTCATGATACAAGAGCATAAACCGATATATTTCTAAAAAACCAAGATATTCGCTCTGATATTGCAACAAACAACCAATCCATGCAAAGGATTCTGAATATCCGATCTTTATTTTATTTCATAGTAAATGGGTGAAATAAGGAGGAAATCAAGCTAATACATGGAAGGGAGTAAAGAGGATATAGAGGAGATCTAGTGGTAGGCACGCCAGGAAGAACAGAGCAAGATGTTGTTCCATACGACCGCACACACTCGTATGAGCGGTCGTATGGACAGCTAAAGGTCTCCTGGACCTACCCTACATATACCATGAATGGGTCAACCCCATAATAGCAACAGAGCATCGCCAAAACCCCCATCTTCATCGTCCAAAGCAACACTAGCCGCCGCCATTTTCCATCTCATTTCGATAGCCGCCACCATCTCCACCACCAAGCACTCATCCAACTAGCCATACTTTGTAATCGTCTATCACATCTAGCAACTATTGTAAGACATATTATCAATCAGTATTCATGATGTGTTCTTTTATGGTTTGTACTTGTGATCTATTCTCCATATCTAAAGTATCGTCATGGGTTGAGGCACAACCCTACAACCCTATGTATTTATTGGAGGGATCTATGAAAGTACTTTGAATTTACGCCCCATATGTGTAACATAAAATTGCTTCATAGATGTCTCCTGTCTCATCCGCGTTCTTCGTCCTTGCAGGTACCTAGGATCACAGAGAGTGAGTCAAAGAGAGGATAACGACATGCAGACCATGAAGTGTTATTCTGAATGCTAGGACAGAAAAGTTTACTACGGTAGCACGAATCCTATATATTTGGGATACAAGAGTTGTAGTCATTAAATGCCCATTGCTTTTATATGAGTTTTTCTCAACTATAGGGCCAATCCCGCCAAACAGATTACAACATGCAATAAAATACATATTCACAAATATATTAAGTGACACGACAGCTGACTAGGCGGTCAATTGTTCCAAACCACATCAACTCACCAAATACTAGTTTGAGGATAGGAAAAATTCAAAGTTAATCGACTTTGATAGTTTAGAATTGCAAGTTAGATTGTTTCAAAGATTGGGGGTTAGTTCTTAGACATTTGTAATAGGTCAGGGTTCAAATATGTACTTTTTTTTGAGTTGTACATAGATCAGTTGGTATTAACTAGCATAGTTTAATGACAAAATTTCATATACCCAATGTGTTTCTCATATATTTCCATTAATTCACTCCCCAATTTAATTTTTTAAGTTTATGAGTACTTCCAGTTTTTAGCACGCTCATTGTTGATTCATATGACCTGAAGAGTTGATCGGTGTCAGTGTACAAAAAGAGGGGCACGTTTTTGTACCCGTTTACCTGTGCACGGGCAGTCAATGCCGTGCCCACGAACACACCAAGCAGAGCAGGAGAGGTGAGCCAAGGTAAGACCGAAGCCCAAGATAATAAGAGAAACACCAAGGACAAGACCACAAAGAGCAGAGGGATGAAGCAGGTTCCCCTGGCAAGACCCTTGCCGGGGGCAACCTTAGCGATCCCGGCAAGATCCTTGCCGGGGCGGCTCGCCCCACACCAACAGAGTGAGCCACCCTTGAGCCCACGACCGCCAACACCGTCATCAACGTGGGGCCAGGACTCGGGAAGGAACCTCAGTGGTGGCATGCAGATCTTTGTGAAGACATATTCAAGATCAGATGAGGATTAGAAGACGATGATCCTCGGCAAGATCCTCGCCAAGGAAGGCTACCAGACGCCCGACAAGACCCTTGCCGGGGCCGACAGCGTGCCACGACAAGATCCTTGCCGGGCCACGCGGCAAGACCCTTGCCGGGCCACCCGACAAGGCCCTCACCAATGACGCCGGCGGGATCACCGCCAGGCCCGCGACGACCAAGCTTCCACCGCTGTCAGATGCAAATGCCAGCCACCAACCACCGGGCGGGCACCTGCGTGGCAACATGCAGCTCGCAGGCCAACTCATCAAGCGCCTGCGTGGCGGCATGCAGATCTTCGTGAAGGCTCCACCACCGCGCCACCTCATCTGCTTGCCTGCCTACATGGCACCACACGCGTCGCTGGCCGGGGCGCGTGTCAAAGCGAGGAGGAGCGGCGACGGACGGGACGGGCCTCGCCCCCGTCCCCCAATAAAGCAAGGGGACACCCAAGCGATGCATTAAATGCACCTTGTCCTGTAATACGAGGGATAACCTCGCAACACTGTACACCTTTCCACCTCCTGTGTGCCACTGTGGCCCGATGCGACCAGGAGAAGGATTCGGCTTTTTTGAACCACACGCTGACCACAACTAGTTTGAGAGCTCAAGAACTCTCACAAATACACCCACCAAAGCAGGACTAGGGTTTTACGCATCCTCACGGCCCGAACCTGGGTAAACGGTCCTTGTGCTGTCTACTAGCCCTGCTCTCCTCGCAACCCTGCGCCCCGACAACCGTAGTAGGGACTCTTGTGATCCCATAGGTGTCGTTCCACACCGACATCTTTGGCGCACCAGGTAGGGGGCGCAATTATGAGAATCTGGTCTGGTAGTTAGCCTGGCAGTTCTTCACCGCTTTCGGTTTCTGAGAAGAAGGCGGCTGGAGGAACGACGTCGGCTCGGCGACAGAAAAGCTAAGTTATTCAGAGCCTTGGATTATTTCCTTTTACACTTGAGGTTATCGTCCTCGGAGATCTGGCCTATGTATGGGAAACCTGCACTCAAAGGGCCCCCCCGCGATTGGCAACGCCTTTGTTCTGTTTTGAGTCAGCTCAACAGCTTAAAGCTGCCGTGTCGAGAGCGGCAGGGTAGCCTTCCGCACCTGGCAACGCTCCTGACTCTCACTCGAGTAAAACTCGACGGTTCGGGCAGGCCGCGCTAAGGGCGGTAAGGTGGTTTGCCCGACAGCAAGCACACCCGGCAGGCCAATGGGGATCCGTCCCCAAGACGCCGCCCTTTATTTAAATCATTGTTTGCTGAATCTTTTGTTTTCTGGTGATGGGATGCCAAAGAATTGATCAAACATAAGGTTTTGTGGTGGCTTAAGTTTGAGTATTATGGACCAATATGTTGTCCCTTTCGAGCTCTTGTGATCAGTACCAGGTTATAACAACATACACACACATTCAAGAGAAAGTTGAATAATATTGGAGGTAGTGTTGGCACTACGTACGGTAACAGACTCATAGCCGAAATCTGAGTCGAAACTCTAGTGGATGGTTCATTCTCAAGTGGAGTTCTCAGCATGACATCAAAAAAGGTGACAGACACATTTACACGCCTACACATGCATAGAGTAGTAAGACCGTAACACCAGTGTGAAGCTGAAGCGCCATGTATGAATATAGCAAAGAGTTTTGGCATCATCACATTCACCTTTCAACTAAGTTTCTCTGGAAACTTTTATCCACAAGGGCTATAGAGTCTATTAAAATTGACAATATGGGGTTAGGTATCTCTAACATCGTCTTGTCTAAAACTATTTTAAACACCCAAGTCTTGTGAGACTTTCTCTTGTGCATGGTTATTCTTTGTTAACATCCCTTTATTTTAATAGCCAGATTTTTATGGATTTCTTTAGAAATTTACAAATATATATTTTTTCTCTTAGTTTTGGAAAGTGGTTGCTTCGGTGCCCTGAGCCACTCAAACGGTCGTATTATTATATGAAATTTAATGTGCATGGAAATGACCTCTAAGATGCAACTTTGGCCCATAATATTTTTGTTATGTAAGGATATAAGTAAATATGGCAATTAAATTATACCAAAATTCGGAAGAAACCATTAATGTGGAAAACGATAAAGGGGCAAGAATCATTGTGCATTCGCTCTTGTTTATACACAGCACTGCTGGAAAGATATCTTCAGAGAAGGACAACATCAAGATAAAATAAGTAATAGCAAGGCAATCTTGATGATGGAACTTATCAAGAACAAGACACACATTCTCTTTTGTCTTGCTCTTTTGTTGACGTGTACCACTTTTCTATGTGGCCCTGCGGCAGGGGGGAGGGATGTAGGTAATTTCCAAATGAGTTTCCTGGATGAGTTTCTTGCTATTAAACAGACCCTAATGATTTTGTATGAGGTATTCCATACGTATTAATTTGTATGTTGTGGTGCTTTCCTTCATTGTGTTTAGGTACCAACGCTGCATGTGGAATCCAATGTTTTACTTACTCGGTGTGCATGGACTCATATCACTATGCCGTTGATTACTGCAACAAGGAGTGCAAAATACTTGGTTATGACGGCTAGAAAGGCTACTGCAAGAAGGAGAATCCTGGCGTGTGTTGTTGTGCCTAAAATTAAAAGACATTTTATATTGTTATTTTGTAGAAAATTATTGCATGTATTTGCTAGCCAGAATACTAATTTATCTGGATTATACGAGAATTTCAATAAAGTATACAGATAGTTGCTTTTGAAGACCAACTGGACTAGCCGATCAACTCTTCAGGTCATATGAATCAACAATGAGCGTGCTAAAAACTGGAAGTACTAATAAACTTAAAAAATTAAATTGGGGAGTGAATTAATGGATATATATGAGAAACACATTGGTTATATGAAATTTTGTTATTAGACGATGCTAGTTAATACCAACTGATCTATGTACAACTCAAAAAGGTACATATTTGAACCCTGGCCTATCACAAATGTCTAAGAACCAACCCCAATCGTTGAAACAATCTAACTTGCAATTTTAAACAGTCAAAGTCGGTCAACCTTCAATTTTTCCTATCCTCAAACTAGTATTTGGTGAGTTGATGTGGTTTGGAACAATTGACCTCCTAGTCAGTTGTTGTGTCACTTAATATATTTGTGAATATGTATTTATTGCATGTTGTAATCTGTTTGGCGGGATTGGCCCTATAGTTGAGAAAAAATCAGATAAAAGCAATGGGCATTTAATGACTACAACTCTTGTATCCCAAAGATATAGGATCCGTGCTACCGTAGTAAACTTTTCTGTTCTAGCATTCAGAATAACACTTCATGGTCTGCCTGTCGTTAGCCTCTCTTTGACTCACTCTATGTGATCCTAGGTACCTGCAAGGACGAAGAACACGGATGAGACAAGAGACATCTATGAAGCAATTTTATGTTACACATATGGGGCGTAAATTTAAAATATTTCCATAGATCCCTCCAATAAATACATAGGGTTGTAGGGCTATGCCTCAACCCATGACGATACTTTAGATACGGAGAACAAATCACAAGTAGAAACCATCAAAGAACACATCATGAATATTGATTGATAATATGTCTTACAATAGTTGCCAGATGTGATAGACGATTACAAAGTATGGCTAGTTGGATGAGTGCTTGGTGGTGGAGATGGTGGCGGCTATCAAAATGAGATGGGAAATGGTGGCGGCTAGGGTTGCTTTGGACGATTAATATGGGGGTTTCGGCGATGCTCTGTTGCTATTATGGGGTTGACCCATTCATGGTATATGTAGGGTAGGTCTAGGAGACCTTTAGCAGTCCATACGACCGCTCATACGAGTGTGTGCGGTCGTATGGAACATCATCTTGCTCTGTTCTTCCTGGCGTGCCTACCACTTGATCTCCTCTATATCCTATTTACTCCCTTCCATGTATTAGCTTGATTTCCTCCATATTTAACCCATTTACTATGGAAATAAAATAAAGATAAGATATTTGGAATCCTTTGCATTGATTGGTTGTTTGTAGCAATATCAGAGCGAATATCTTGGTTTTTAAGAAATATATCGGTTTCGCTCTTGTATCATGAGTGCAAGTACAACAATCGTCAAGTCCACCTAGGTTAGACTTGATCGTCCTCGACAAACATAGAGGGAAATCCAAAACATAAGGAACTCAATTGTTTACACCAAATAAACGAGAAGATTTTGCTTCACTTATGATCATTACACCTAGATAACCCTCCACTTCTTGACTTAAAACCTTAGTATAGCTATAGAAGTGACATGGTTATTATGAATGTGTTAGTGAAGCAAAGATAAGCAACACAAAGCTATTGCTGAACTAGACAACATAACAAAGTACCTCTGGATTCTATGTTTTCTACTGAACACTTGCTTGCCGGGAATGCATGGAAGAGATTGCATTTCTAGAGCAATGAAAGCATATATTAGGGAGTGAAAGTTATGTAAAGACGACATCATTCTAGAGTAACTCTCTAACTCACCCATGAGTGTCTCATCATCAAGGCTCTCAGGAACTTTATTTAAATCATTGCTTGCTGAATCTTTTGTCTTCTGGTGATGGGATGGCAAAGAATTGATCAAACATAAGGTTTTGCGGTGGCTTAAGTTTGAGTATCATGGACCAATATGTTGTCCCTTTTGAGCTCTTGTGATCAGTACCAGGTTATAACAACATACACACACATTCAAGAGAAAGTTGAATAATATTGGAGGTAGTGTTGGCACTACGTACGATGAAAGACTCATAGCCGAAATCTGAGTCGAAACTCTAGTGGATGGTTCATTCTCAAGTGTAGTTCTCAGCATGACATCAAAAAAGGTGGCAGTCACATTTACACGCCTACACATGCGTAGAGTAGTAAGACAATAACACCAGTGTGAAGCTGAAGCGCCATGTATGAATATAGCAAAGAGTTTTGGCATCATCTCATTCACCTTTCAACTAAATTTCTCTGGAAACTTTTATCTACAAGGGCTATAGAGTCTACTAAAATTGACACTATGGGGTTAGGTATCTCTAACATCGTCTTGTCTAAAACTATTTTCAACACCCAAGTTTTGTGAGACTTTCTCTTGTGCATGGTTATTCTTTATTAACATCCCTTTATTTTAATAGCTAGATTTTTATGGATTTCTTCAAAAATTTACAAATATATATATGTTCTCTTAGTTTTGGAAAGTGGTTGCTTCGGTGCCCTGAGCCACTCAAATGGTCGTATTATTATATGAAATTTAATGTGCATGGAAATGACCTCTAAGATGGAACTTTGGCCCATAATATTTTTGCTATGTAAGGATACAAGTAAATATGGCAATTAAATTATACCAAAATTCGGAAGAAACCATTAATGTGGAAAATGATAAAGGGGCAAGAATCATTGTGCATTCTCCCTTGTTTATAAATAACAGTGCTAGAAAGATATGTTCAGAGAAGGACAACAACAATAGAAAATAAGTAATAGCAAGGCAGTCTTGATGATGGCACTTATCAAGAACAAGACACACATTCTCTTTTGTCTTGCTCTTTTGTTCACGTGTACCACTTTTACGTGTTCTCAAGGCAGCGGGAGGGATGTAGGTAATTTCCAAATGAGTTTCTGGATGAGTTTCTTGCTATTAAACAGACCCAAATGATTTTTGTATGATGTATTCCATACGTATTAATTTGTATGTTGTGGTGCTTTCCTTCATTGTGTTTAGGTACCAACGCTGCATTTGTAATCCAATGTTTTACTTACTCGGTGTGCATGGACTCATATCAGTATGCCGTTGATTACTGCAACAAGGAGTGCAAAATACTTGGTTACGACGGCCAGAAAGGCTACTGCAAGAAGGAGAATCCTGGCGTGTGTTGTTGTGCCTAAAGTCAAAAGACATGTTATATTGTCATTTTGTAGAAAATTATTGCATGTATTTGCTAGTCATAATACTAATTTATCTGGATTATACGAGAATTTCAATAAAGTATACAGATAGTTCCTTTTGAAGACCAACTGGACTAGCCGATCAACTCTTCAGGTCATATGAATCAACAATGAGCGTGCTAAAAACTGGAAGTACTCATAAACTTAATAAATTAAATGGGGGAGTCAATTAATGGAGATATATGAGAAACACATTGGGTATATGAAATTTTGTCATTAAACGATGCTAGTTAATACCAACTGATCTATGTACAAGTCAAAAAGGTACATATTTGAAACCTGGCCTATCACAAATGTCTAAGAACCAAACCAAATCTTTGAAACAATCTATCTTGCAATTCTAAACTGCCAAAGTCGGTCAACTTTCAATTTTTCCTATCCTCAAACTAGTATTTGGTGAGTTGATGTGGTTTGGAACAATTGACCGCCTAGTCAGCTGTCGTGTCACTTAATATATTTGTGAATATGTATTTTATTGCATGTTGTAATCTGTTTGGCGGGATTGGCCCTATAGTTGAGAAAAACTCAGATAAAAGCAATGGGCATTTATTGACTACAACTTTGTATCCCAAAGATATAGGATTCGTGCTACCGTAGTAAACTTTTCTGTCCTAGCATTCAGAATAACGCTTCATAGTCTGTCTGTCGTTAGCCTCTCTTTGACTCACTCTCTATGATCCTAGGTACCTGCAAGGATGAAGAACGCGGATGAGACAAGAGACATCTATGAAGCAATTTTATGTTACACATATGGGGCGTAAATTCAAAGTACTTCCATAGATCCCTCCAATAAATACATAGGGTTGTAGGGCTATGCCTCAACCCATGACGATACTTTAGATATGGAGAATAGATCACAAGTAGAAACCATCAACTAACACATCATGAATATTGATTGATAATATGTCTTACAATAGTTGCCAGATGTGATAGACGATTACAAAGTATGGCTAGTTGGATGAGTGCTTGGTGGTGGAGATGGTGGCGGCTATCGAAATGAGATGGGAAATGGTGGCGGCTAGGGTTGCTTTGGACGATGAAGATGGGGGTTTCGGTGATGCTCTGTTGCTATTATGGGGTTGACCCATTCATGGTATATGTAGGGTAGGTCTAGGAGACCTTTAGCAGTCCATATGACCGCTCATACGAGTGTGTGCGGTCGTATGGAACATCATCTTGCTCTGTTCTTCCTGGCGTGCCTACCACTTGATCTCCTCTATATCCTCTTTACTCCCTTCCATGTATTAGCTTGATTTCCTCCATATTTAACCCATTTACTATGCAAATAAAATAAAGATCGGATATTTGGAAAGCTTTGCATTGATTGGTTGTTTGTAGCAATATCAGAGCGAATATCTTGGTGTTTAATAGATATATCGGTTTATGCTCTTGTATCATGAGTGCAAGTACAACAATCGTCAACTCCACCAAGCTTAGACTTGATCGTCCTCGACAAACATAGAGGGAAATCCAAAACATAAGGAACTCAATTGTTTACACCAAATAAACGGGAAGATTTTGCTTCACTTATGATCATTACACCTAGATAACCCTCCACTTCTTGACTTAAAAACTTAGTATAGCTATAGAAGTGACATGGTTATTATGAAAGTGTTAGTGAAGCAAAGATAAGCAACACAAAGCTCTTGCTCAACTAGACAACATAACAAAGTACCTCTGGATTCTATGTTTTCATCGAACATTTGCTTGCTGTGAATGCATGGAAGAGATTGCATTTCTAGAGCAATGAAAGCATATATTAGGGAGTGAAAGTTACGTAAAGACAACATCATTCTAGAGTAACTCTCTAACTCACCCATGAGTGTCTCATCATCAAGGCTCTCAGGAACTTTATTTAAATCATTGCTTGCTGAATCTTTTGTTTTCTGGTGATGGGATGCCAAAGAATTGATCAAAGATAAGGTTTTTCGGTGGCTTAAGTTTGTGTATTATGGACCAATATGTTGTCCCTTTCGAGCTCTTGTGATCAGTACCAGGTTATAACAACATACACACACATTCAAGAGAAAGTTGAATAATATTGGAGGTAGTGTTGGCACTACGTACGGTAACAGACTCATAGCCGAAATCTGAGTCGAAACTCTAGTGGATGGTTCATTCTCAAGTGGAGTTCTCAGCATGACATCAAAAAAGGTGACAGTCACATTTACACGCCTACACATGCGTAGAGTAGTAAGACAATAACACCAGTGTGAAGCTAAAGCGCCATGTATGAATATAGAAAAGAGTTTTGGCATCATCTCATTCACCTTTCAACTTAGTTTCTCTGGAAACTTTTATCCACAAGGGCTATAGAGTCTATTAAAATTGACACTATGGGGTTAGGTATCTCTAACATTGTCTTGTCTAAAACTATTTTCAACACCCAAGTCTTGTGAGACTTTCTCTTGTGCATGGTTATTCTTTATTAACATCCCTTTATTTTAATAGCCAGATTTTTATGGATTTCTTCAGAAATTTAGAAATATATGTTTTTTCTCTTAGTTTTGGAAAGTGGTTTCTTCGGAGCCCTGAGCCACTCAAATGGTCGTTTTATTATATGAAATTTAATGTGCATGGAAATGACCTCTAAGATGCAACTTTGGCCCATAATATTTTTCTTATGTAAGGATATTAGTAAATATGGCAATTAAATTATACCAAAATTCAAAAGAAACCATTAATCTGGAAAACGATAAAGGGGCAAGAATCATTGTGCATTCGCTCTTCTTTATAAACAGCGGTGCTAGAAAGATATGTTCAGAGAAGGACAACAGCAATAGAAAATAAGTAATAGCAAGGCAGTCTTGATGATGGCACTTATCAAGAACAAGACACACATTCTCTTTTGTCTTGCTCTTTTGTTGACGTGTACCACTTTTCTGTGTGGCCCTGCGGCAGCGGGGAGGGATGTAGGTAATTTCCAAATGAGTTTCCTGGATGAGTTTCTTGCTATTAAACAGACCCAAATGATTTTGTATGATGTATTCCATACGTATTAATTTGTATGTTGTGGTGCTTTCCTTCATTGTGTTTAGGTACCAACGCTGCATTTGGAATCCAATGTTTTACTTACTCGGTGTGCATGGACTCATATCAGTATGCTGTTGATTACTGCAACAAGGAGTGCAAAATACTTGGTTATGACGGCCAGAAAGGCTACTGCAAGAAGGAGAATCCTGGCGTGTGTTGTTGTGCCTAAAGTTAAAAGACATGTTATATTGTCATTTTGTCGAAAATCATTGCATGTATTTGCTAGTCAGAATACTAATTTATCTGGATTATAAGAGAATTTCAATAAAGTATACAGATAGTTGCTTTTGAAGACCAACTGGACTAGCCGATCAACTCTTCAGGTCATATGAATCAACAATGAGCATGCTAAAAACTGGAAGTACTCATAAACTTAAAATATTAAATTGGGGAGTGAATTAATGGAGATATATGAGAAACTGTCGGTGTACTAAAGTAGGGGTACCTTAGTACCCCGAACTTGTGCACGGGCAGTCGCAGCGTCCCCGTGGCAAGCCTCGCCGGGCGTCCGCCAAGGCCCTCCGCAGCCTTTCAGGAAACAAGACCCCGGCAAGGGAGCTTGCCGTGAGCCATTCAAGAACAAAGTATTTGATTGAGAAGACAAGGCCCCGACAAGAGGAGCTTGTCGGGAAGGCCACCTGTGCACGCAGAAGACAAGGCCCGGCAAGAGGAGCTACAGGAAGGCCCGGGCGCGACAAGCCTCCGGCGCGACAAGGATTCGCCGCTGCAAGGCGCTTGCCGCGGTATGCAATCTCTTCTCCGTCTCCGCTCCAGCTCACCCAGCGACGTGTCGCCATGGGACCGTTCCATGGGCGCGTGTCGAGCAGCTGTGCAGCCAGCGGAGAGCAGCGATGAGCGCCGACAAAGCTCGCCATCGTGGGCGGCGGAGGCGCACTGACGGTCTCTGTTGCCTTTGTTTGGGCGACAACGACGGGCATTTATTGCTTTTGTCCCTTGCCGTCAGAGTTAGGTATTTTGCACCGCATAATCGCTCAAGTAGGTGTACCAACTCCTGTTTTTACATTTGTACCCCCGTCTATGTTGCCACCTGTCGGAGACCCCTTGAGCATATAAAAGGAGGCCCGATTGCAACGTAGAGGAGGTTCGCGTCTTTCGCAAGGTTCGGTTCATTCGACTGGCCATAGACTAGATACACTCACGCTAGGTTTTGTAGCTCGCATGGCTCCCTAGCAAGAACACAATAGATCAAACAAGTAGCGAGGAGTTTTATCTCTCGGAGAGCTCCGGCTGGGTAAACCGCCGTGTGCATCGCCTCGATCCGCTCTTCAGGCGACCTCCGCCTCCGAACCACAAGGGGCCTGCTCCGCCCGCCGCCCCATAGGTGTCCGCGGTACGATCAGCCTCCTCGACATCTCCGGCGCGCCAGGTAGGGGCGCCGAGGCCGTGTGAATCCGATCCGGCGCTCACGCCGAGCAGCGTCATCAACATCTTCCTCAACATGCCACCGAAGAAGAAGGCTTGGCGGCAGCAGAGCCCGTCGCTGCTGCGTACCCACCCTCACCGCAGCAAACGGGTGGTGGGGCAGACGCTGGCGGAGGGACGGGCACCGACGAAGGTGCTCGCGAGTTGCCAAGTCCAAGGACAAGGCACCGCAAACCTCGGCGTCCGCGCATCCCCCGCGCCCATCTCAGGAGACGCGGGACCAACAACGTCATGGCGTTCACAACGCCATACGTTCGTTGGATCGGGACCCTCAAGACCAGCATGCGCGCCAACATGCTGGCACTAGTGAGATACGGTCGCCCGGACGGGCGCCGCTCCTTCTAACGTAGTTAGAAGTCCGAGCGTGTCCCGCTCCTCGCACTGCTTCTCCAATGCCGCCTAGTACTCCAGCAGAAGCTCGGGCGAGCTCAACTGCTCCTCGACTACCTCCAACGGCCGACAAGGTCGACGAGTGGAGGGCCACTATCGAGCCTCATCGGCTTTGCTAACGGGCGATGCTTCGCGGCAACTAACGCCATCATTGCCGCGGCGAGACGACAAGGCACGAGCCGGTGGCGACGAGATCGCCGGAGGTGCAACCACCGCACTCTCCGCCAAGAAGGTTAAGATCGCCGACTCATCGGATCCACCTCGACAGCGACTCCACCGCGTCGCCGGATCCATGAGCTCGCCGCGATCAGCGCCAAGTTCTTCATGAGCGACAACAAGAGGACGCCGAACCCGCATCGAGCGCCAAGAGAAGCGCCGGCCCGACAAGCGCTGGGCTGGCCTTCGCTGACATGCCCGCGCCGGAGGGGCCAGGCGACTTGCCATACGCGGTAGGTTGCCCTGCGTTCACTCATGAGCTGCGGCAACTCTAGTGGCCCAGCCAGAAAAACTTCAAACCAGACGTGCCGGAGAAGTATGATGGCAGGACGCACTGCCGGAGTTCCTCAAAGCATCTACACCATCGCGTGCAGGTTGCGGGGACGGGACGACAAGATCCTCGCCAACTACTTCCCGCTCGTGCTCAAGCCCAACGCCGATCTTGGCTCATGCACTTGCCGGACAGCTCCATATCCTCTTGGGCAGATCTGCGCCATCGGTTTGTTGGCGCCTTCACGGTGGCCACAAACCTCATGGCCAAGAGAGTGACCTTCACTTGCTCGCCCGTAAGGAAGGAGAGTCCCCGCGAAGTTCATTCAGAGATTCAGCCGTGTGCACTACAACATCCCGTGACGTCCACCCTGCCGCGGTGATCAGCGCATTTCATCAGAATGTGCGGAACCGCAGGATGAGGGAGGAGATGGCGATGTGCAAAGTCAAGGACGTCAGCGAGCTGTATGCCTTGGCCGACAAGTGTGCACGCGCTGAGGAAGGGAGGAGACTCCCAGGAGAGAATGCAGAAGCTGGATCAGACAGTGATGACACCGCCCCGGCAAAGAAGGGTCAGCGGCGAGGCAACATGAAGAAGAAAAGCAGAGAAGTGCTAGCTGTCGAGCAGTCTGGCAACGGAGGCGGCGACAAGAACGCCAAGGCTGGTGGCTCCGGCAAGGAGGTTGCCGCTGACGCCAACCACCAGTCGGTGGTGGCCGCCGACAAGCTGTGACGGCTCCGCAAGCAAGATGCGCAAAATCCACCGCACCAAGGGCCACGATCTCCAGAGCTGCAAGAAGGTCGAGCAGCTCGTCGAACAGCAGAGAGATGAGTACGAGCGGCGAGACAAGGAGAAGGCCCAGGAAGGTGCTGGGGGAGCAAGCAAGAAATGTCCCGGCCGGGGAGGACGCCGCGACAAAGTCAAGTAGCGACAAGGAGATCGACCTCCCCGCGGCCGCGACAAGGATGAAGAGGATGATGACGACGAAGATATGGAGGACGACGACGCCGATGAGCAGGAGTTTCAGAAAGCCACAGACGTTCTCTGCGTTGACGGAGGTGCTTCCTTGCATACCTCCCACCGCCAACTGAAGCAATGGATGCGGGAGGTCAATGCAGCGTAACCATCCGTAGAGTCGCGCAAGCCTCTGAAGTGGTCCAGCACGCCTATCATTTTTGATATTGAGGACCACCCTGATCGCAGAACGGCGGGCGGGTGCCTGCGGATGTTGGTCTCTCCATCCATCCGCAACCTCAAGGTCACAAAATGTTAGTTGACGGTGGGGCGGCTTGAATCGATCTCCTCCACGGTGCTCCGAAGCTTCAAATCCTCGACAACAGCTCGAAGAGACCGGAACCTTCCAAGGAATCAATCCGGGAAGGAGCAAGTCAAGGGGAAGATTACGTTGCGGTCACATTTGGCAGCGAGCTGAACTTCAGATCGAGAGGGTTACGCTTGACGTCGCCGATTTCCCATTGCCTTACAATGGGATACTTGGTCAGCCCAACACTCGCCAAGTTCATGGCAGCCTCTCACTACGCTTACAACCTACTCAAGATGCCAGGCCCGATAAGTGTCATCTCTGTCCATGGCGACAAGAAGGATGCCCTTATCTGTGCCGACAAGATCTACCGGGATGCAGCAGCATGACAGATCGCCCAACACTTGCCACCAAGCTCCCGGGGAAGAAGACCAAGTCCAAGTCCGGCAAGGGCTCGATGCTCACTCCGCAAGCGCACCTCCTCGAGTGCTGCGCTACCGTCGAGGACGCACCATCGAGCTCCACCGGCAAGTGCAAGAAGATGGTGGCTCTACCGAAGACCAAGAAGGTGCCCGCCAAGGAGGACGGCGCTGGTGGTACCTTCACCATCGGTGCCTCTCTCGACCCTAAATAGGAAGGCGCGCTGCTGCTTTCCTCATGGGCGAATGTCGACGTGTTTGCATGGCAACCGTCTGATGTCCCCGTGTTCCTGTGAAAGTGATTGAGCACCGCCTGGCCGCTTTGTCCTCATGCGCGCCCGTCAAGCAAAAAGTCAGAAGCAAGCAAAGGAGCGCCAAGAATTCATAGCAGAAGAGATCAAGAACCGGAAGCGGCAGGGCCTTGTCGAGGAGTGCTCCATCCCACGTGGTTGGCCAATCTCAGTAGTCGTGCGCAAAGCAAATGGGAAATGGAGACTTTGTATTGACTTCACGGATGTTAATAAAGCTTGTCCCAAAGATCCGTTTCCCTTGCCGCGCATTGACCAGATTGTTGACTCCACGGCTGGATGTGATTTGCTTTCGTTTCTCGATGCATACTCAGGATACCATCAGATCTTCATGGCTGAAGAAGATGAAGAGAAGACCGCATTCATCACACCATGTGGCACATACTGTTTCATACGGATGCCTTTCGGTTTGAAGAATGCTGGTTCAACATTTGCAAGGGTAGTCCATGACGCTTTTGAGCCGCAGATGCACGTAAATGTAGAAGCCTACATGGATGACATAGTGGTCAAGAGCAAGAACAAAGCAACTCTGGTTCAAGATTTGACGAGACCTTGCAAATCTGCGCAAGATCAACCTCAAGCTCAACCCCGAGAAGTGCGTGTTTGGAGTCCCTTCCGGCAAGCTTCTCGGGTTCTTCGTGTCTCAGCGAGGGATTGAAGCTAATCCCGACAAGATCAAGGCCATTGAGCAGATTGAAGCACCAAAGCACTCCAAGGATATACGAAGACTTGCCGGTTGCGTGGCTGCTCTCAGCAGGTTTATTTCTAGGTCTGCTGAGCGCGCCCTGCCGTTTTTCAAGATTTTGAAAAAGGCAGGTCCTATGATTTGGTCTACCGAAGCGGAGGCTGCGCTGCAGGACTTAAAGAGATACCTGTCATCCACTCCAACACTTGTCGCACCTAAGCCACAAGAGAAGTTGCTGCTGTATATAGCGGCGACCAATCAAGTGGTTAGTGCTGCGTTAGTGGCGGAGAGGGAGGCGGATGACGAGCCAAAGAACCGCGGCAAGCACATCCAATGACAAAGGTGGGCTTCGCCGACAAGCTCTGGTCCCGACAAGGACGAGTCCGCGAAGACGCATGAGCATAGGCAGAAAAGGATGGTGCAGCGCCCAGTTTACTTTGTCAGCTCCCTCCTGCAAGGGGCTAGGTCAAGGTATTCTGGTGTGCAGAAATTGCTTTTCGGCCTCCTCATGGCCTCGAGAAAGCTGCGCCATTACTTCCAAGCACATGAGATCACAGTTGTCACTCGCTTTCCTCAAGAGGATACTGCAGAATCCGGAAGCGGCAGGCAGGATTGTCGAGTGGGCAATCGGAGCTGTCAAGCTTTGGTCTCAAGTTTGAAAGCACATCAACTATCCAAAGCGAGCCTTGGCAGAATTCATAGCAGAATGGACGCCAACGCCAGATGAAGAGATTCCGGAGACGAGCATTCCCGGCCAAAGAAGCAAGCAAAGAGTGGCTGATGTACTTTGATGGTGCCTTCGCTGCAGGCGCCCGGTCTTGCGGCGTGTTGCTTATCGCACCCACCGGAGAGCACCTCAAGTACGTCGTCCAGATGCACTTTCCCAAGGAGCAAGCGACAAACAATACTGCAGAATATGAAGGTTTGCTTGCCGGTCTCAGGATCGCAGTGGACCTTGGGATCAAGAAGCTTGTTGTCAGGGGTGACTCGCAACTCGTCGTCCGCCAAGTCAACAAAGATTACCAGAGTCCGTTGATGGAAGCCTACGTTGATGAAGTGAGGAAGCTAGAAGAGCACTTTGACGGCCCGCAAATGGAACATGTTCCAAGAGCTCGAGAAATGATATTGCCGACGGCTCACAAAGTGCGCCGCGCTTAAGTTACACAATGGAACCAGGGATTTTCGTGTTTCGTCGACTCACCAACCGTAACACCGCCGACCGGATGAGCAAGAAGAGGAAGTTGGCCTCTGGTGACTACCTTCCGGCTGAGCTTCCCGGCCGTCGCTGCAAAGGTCCCCAAGATCAACACCAACAAAGGTTGAGGAGCAGTCTACTCCGATGCACCCTGTGGTTTGTTTCGTTGAAGCAGACGTTCCCGACAAGTCTTGCTCCGGCAAGCTTGTCGGGAGCATCAACTCCGACAGGCCGCAGGTCCTCGCCAGAGAAGCTGATGTTCCCGCAGCAGCAGAGATGTGCCTTTAGTCCTTGTTGTCGAGCCACAAGCTCCAAAGCATGGGCGCAGCAGATTGTCCATTTCCTTCAGACGGAGAACTTCTCAAGAGCAGAAGAAGCGGAAAGAGTAGCCCGGCGGTCAAGTATGTACCAGTTTGTCGACAAAGATACTGCATGTAAGAAGACTCAACGGTGTGAAATTGAAGTGTATTCCTGTGGAAGATGGATGAAGCTGTTGGCAGAGATACATGGAGGCATATGTGGTCACCACATTGGCGCAAGAAGAGCACTTGCCGTCACAAAGCTTTCGGCAAGGTTTCTTCCGCCGACAGCCCTCCAGGATGCAATCGCACAAGTAACCAAGTGTGAAGCGTGCAGTTCCATTCCAAACAGATACACCAGCCAGCTCAAGCTCTCCAGACGATCCCTTTATCCCGGCCATTTTCGGTCTGGGGTTCGACATCTCGGCCCCTTCCCCGAAGTTGTCGGGGGCTTTGAGTACTTGTACGCCGCCATCGACAAGTTCACAAAGTGGCCGGAAGTGGAAGCAATGAGGAAGGTGACAACATAGTCAGTCAAGTTCTTCAGTCGATTGTTTGCCGCTTCGAATCCCTAACAGGATCATCACCGACAACGGCACACAATTTACGAAGTCGCACCTTCATGCAAAGACGCCCAAGACCTTGGCGCCAAGGTCTGCTTTGCTTCCGCTGCTCACCCGAGAAGCAACGGTCAAGCTGCAGAGGGCAATGCTGAAGTGCTGCGCGGGCTCAAGACCAGAACTTTCGACAGGCTGCACAAGTGCGGAAGAAATCGGATCGAGGAGTCGCCGGTGGTTCTTTGGTCGATCAAGACGACGCCAAATCGAGCCATCGCCGTGCACCCTTTGCTCTAGTCTATGGAGCAGAGGCAGTTCTCCCCACGGAACTCAGATACGGATCGCCTCGAGTACTCGCTTATGATGAGTTTGAGCAAGAGCAGCTGCGACAAGATGACGCGCTGCTCCTCGAGGAGGATCGCCTTCAGTCATTGCGGCGAGCCGCCGCTACAAAGAAGCCTCGCGCCGCTACCATAGCCGAGAGGGTTAGTGCCAGAAGTCTCGAGGAAGGCGACCTTGTTCTTCGCCGCTCAGTCCGCCAAGAATTCAAACAAGTTGACGCTGAAGTGGGAAGGCCCTTATCGGGTGAAACGAGTCACTAGGCCTGGCGCTGTCGCTTTGAGACCGAAGATGGCATTCCGTGAGCAACTCATGGAACATTGAGCATCTTCGTAAGTTTTACCCATAGGGCGCGGTTGTCGGAATCCGTTCCGGCAACCACCTTTTGTACAAGTCTTGCCGCTGTTGCATGTAATCCTTCGTACAAAGCCGGGCGCAGACCCCGTGCATCAGTAAAGCTCGTGTGTTGCGCACAGCTTGTCAAGTTCATACTTTCATCATTTGATTGCATGTTTTGGCTAACACTTTGTGCAACAACCATACCCGGTAAGCAGAATCGAGCCGCTAGGCTCCATAATGTTATTTCTTCTTCTTTTTCTTTTCTCAAAGGAAAGAAGGCTTCCTCGCGCACAAGTTAACCAGGGGGGAGGAGGAGATAATACTATGGACCAGGCACCGCTCGAGGAAGTTTCACCTCATCGGGAAGCAAGAAACAGAAAAGCTAAGTTGCCAAAGTTTGAGCAATCAATTTTTAAATTTTCGTTATCTTCCTCGAACGATAGTACTTTGTATGGAAAACCTGTGCGCAGAGGAACCAACTCGCCGGCTAGTCGCGCCCTTACTTTGTTTCGAGTCCGCTCAACAACTTAAGTGAGCTGCGGCTAGTCGCGACAAGGTTGCTTGTCGGAGGCGGCATCGCCAAAGAAGTCGCCGACGTTCCGCACTCGGCGCTCGCGGCAAAAGTGCCCGCACCGACAAGTCCCCTGAATGCGTAAGGCAGAAACGTACAAAGGAAGGGATCAAATAGAGGAAGTAACATTGCATCGATCGATTCAGATCAGTAATAAATTTTTAAAGTTATCTTCCTTGAACGACCGCGCTTTGTATGAAAAACCCGTGCGCGGAGGAACCAAATCGTGATTGGTCGCGCCCTTACTTTGTTTCGAGTCCGCTCAATAATCTTAAGTGAGCTGCGGCTAGTCCGCGACAAGGTTGCTTGTCGGTAGCGACCCCGCCAAAGAAGCTTGAAGTTCCGACGCGGTGCTTTCATGGCGAGGGTGCTCGCACCGCAAGTTTCTGAAAAGCGAGGGCAATAACATACAAAGCCAAGAGTCGAATAAAGGAAGTAACGAGCAAACGTTGCCCGTAATAAAGTTATATTGCAAAAATAACTTATTGCGGCATCAAGCTAAATCGCTCTTTAAACTGAAATAACAGCGAAGAGGAGAAGAAGGGCGCGCCTGCACCCAAGCCCCGGCAAGCCAGAGTTGCCGGGGGCCGCGGCAAGCCAGAGTTGCCGGGGGCTGCGGCAAGCCAGAGTTGCCGGGGGCCGCGGCAAGCTAGAATTGCCGGGGGCTGCGATATCAGATAAGCTTTTCGTCCCTTTTCAAGCATCCCTTTTTCATTAAAAACATTCTACTCGGATACAATCCGTGGGGAATGAAAAACATGAAAGAGAGGATTACAAGCTTTAAATGCGGATAAGGCCGAAGGCTTACAAATTAAAAGATAAGATGCCCGTAATCCTTTTCCTGTCCCTCTTTAGGAGGTAGGTCAAGGAGGCGAGAAGGGCAAAAGAAACGCTTAGACGAGCTACAGTGCCGAAGGCACCAAGGGAACATCCCGGAGCTCCCGAGGGCTCGACGGAGATGGCAGCGCCGAAGCGGGGCTCAAGACGGGCGGCAGGAGTCAAGACGCTGTCGAGGGCACTACGCCCTCAGATTCCGACTTGACGGCCTTGTCGCCATCCCTCTTCCCTTTCGCAGCCTCCCCACGCCACCGCCCAAGGAGACGCACCCGGAGTTCAAGGAGCCGGGCGACGCGGATGATGGGGTCGCCGGTGACGCACGGCAGTGGCGCCTCGACAACTAATCGGGCCTGCCACCTCGCTGTCGCCGCCGCTCTCCTCATCGTCACTCGCCGAGGGGAATCTTCACCGTCGGAGGAGCTATCCACGCAGCACTTCGCCCGAAAGTACCAAGATCCTCAAGACCTTGACGGAGAGGAGATCACCCTCCATTAACTTAAAATGGAGGGTAAACCCCGCCTCGTGCTGTGGATGCGGGTGAACATCTTCCACCCACGATCGAGATACATCACATTAGGGGCTGGGAATACAACACGGACTCGCATGCCGCTGATCCCACAGCCCCTCATGTGCAATCTCAGTGTCTCGGGCGGATCCGACTCCATCGCGCTCGCAAACGGAGCTGGAAGCCGAAGGCGGCGACGAGGCGCCCGACGCAGCCTGACGAAGAACTCGCAAGGGTCGTCCCCTGTATGGACCGCCGCAGGGAGGGGAACCGCCGGCGGAAGCGGAGACGGCGCGCCGCCCCGTCCGCCTCTTCCCGAGCGCCTCGACCTCGTCCACGACCTCGCCCCCTCCCTCTTCCTCTTGTGGCTGGCTCTGCCACCCCGGGCGTGGGGTTGGAGGGGAGCGCTGTCTAGCGGCGACCCTCGCCGCCACCGATGAAGAACCAAGGTTCCTTTTCTCCATGAAGAATGAGAGAAAGGGGAGCAGAAACTGAGGAAAGGAGGAGGTGGGAGAGTGCGGCTTGGCGCTCCCCTTCCGCTCTTTTAAGGAAGCAAGGTGGGGCTCACCGCCTGGCCGACAAATCAGGGCATAGGAAGAGCAGGGAATCGGGGCCGACCTGCTGCCTCTGCCAGAACGGCCAGTTTTTCACTTCCACCGTCCATGACCCCAAGAGCATGGGACCCACGTGGCGGGATGCAGAATCGAGGCGACGGGTGGAGCGATTTCAAGACGCCGCCCACTTCCCCACGACGCTGCACTGACGCGGCGTGCTACGGGGACACGGCGGATACGGAGTGGGTTTGGTTTGGACTCAGGCCACGCATGACCGTGCCCAGTTTTGGGCCTGGCCCAACAGCTTCGACTGCATGTATGGCCTGCACCGGGCTCTGCCGGTGTACTAAAGTAGGGGTACCTTAGTACCCCGAACTTGTGCACGGGCAGTCGCAGCGTCCCCGTGGCAAGCCTCGCCGGGCGTCCGCCAAGGCCCTCCGCAGCCTTTCAGGAAACAAGACCCCGGCAAGGGGAGCTTGCCGGTGAGCCATTCAAGAACAAAGTATTTGATTGAGAAGACAAGGCCCCGACAAGAGGAGCTTGTCGGGAAGGCCACCTGTGCACGCAGAAGACAAGGCCCCGCAAGAGGAGCTTGCCGGAAGGCCCGGGCGCAAAAGCCTCCGGCGCGACAAGGATTCGCCGCTGCAAGGCGCTTGCCGCTGCATGCAACTTCTCTCCGCCTCCGCCCAGCTCACCCAGCGACGTGTCGCCATGGGACCGCTCCATGGGCGCGTGTCGAGCAAATTGCAGCCAGCGGAGAGCAGCGATGAGCGGCGCCGACAAAGCTCGCCATCGTGGCGAAGCGGAGGTGCACCGACGGTCTCTGTTGCCTTTGTTTGGGCGACAACGACGGCATTTATTGCTTTTGTCCCTTGCCGTTAGAGTTAGGTATTTTGCAATCGTGACATCGCTCAAGTAGGTGTACCAACTCCTGTTTTACATTTGTACCCCGCCTATGTTGCCACCGCCGGAGACCCCTTGAGCATATAAAAGGAGGCCCGAGTGCAACGAGAGGAGGTTCGCCTTCGCAAGGTTCGGTTCATTCGACCGCCATAGACTAGATACACTCACGCTAGGTTTTGTAGCTCGCATGGCTCCCTAGCAAGAACACAATAGATCAAACAAGCAGCAGTAAGAGTTTTATCTCTCCGGAGAGCTCCGAAGCTGGGTAAACCGCTCATGTGCATCGCCTCGATCCGCTCTTTGTGCGACCTCCACCCCCCTCCGAACCACAAGGGGCCTGCTCCGCCGGCCCCATAGGTGTCCGCGGGTACGATCAGCCTCCCCGACAGAAACACATTGGGTATATGAAATTTTGTCATTAAACGATGCTAGTTAATACCAACTGATCTATGTACAACTCAAAAAGGTACATATTTGAACCCTGGCCTACCACAAGTGTCAAAGAACCAAACCCAATCTTTGAAACAATCTAACTTGCAATTCTAAACTGCCAAAGTCGGTCAACTTTCAATTTTTCCTATCCTCAAACTAGTATTTGGTGAGTTGATGTGGTTTGGAACAATTGACCGCCTAGTCAGCTGTCGTGTCACTTAATATATTTGTGAATATGTATTTTATTGCATGTTGTAATCTGTTTGGCGGGATTGGCCCTATAGTTGAGAAAAACTCAGATAAAAGTAATGGGCATTTATTGACTACAACTTTGTATCCCAAAGATATAGGATCCGTGCTACCGTAGTAAACTTTTCTGTCCTAGCATTCAGAATAACGCTTCATGGTCTGCCTGTTGTTAGCCTCTCTTTGACTCACTCTCTGTGATCCTAGGTACCTGCAAGGACGAAGAACGCGGATGAGACAAGAGACATCTATGAAGCAATTTTATGTTACACATATGGGGCGTAAATTCAAAGTACTTCCATAGATCCCTCCAATAAATACATAGGGTTGTAGGGCTATGCCTCAACCCATGACGATACTTTAGATATGGAGAACAGATCACAAGTAGAAACCATCAAAGAACACATCATGAATATTGATTGATAATATGTCTTACAATAGTTGCCAGATGTGATAGACGATGACAAAGTATGGCTAGTTGGATGAGTGCTTGGTGGTGGAGATGGTGGCGGCTATCGAAATGAGATTGGAAATGGTGGCGGCTAGGGTTGCTTTGGACGATGAAGATGGGGGTTTTGGCGATGCTCTGTTGCTATTATGGGGTTGACCCATTCATGGTGTAAGTGCATCTAGTGCCACCCCTAGTTGGTTTTGGAGTATTGACGACAAATGTGGTTGAGGGACTAATGCGTTTGTGAGAATTGCAGGATAACGCAGGTAGTGTCCCCCATTGATTCGGTTTACCTACAGGAGATGACCCTAAAAATGTATGAAGACATTGACGACAATGGTGGCATGTGAAGATATTCACATTGAAGACTATGACATGAGAAGACATTGAGTGAAGACTATGGAGCGCGAAGACTGTGGTCGCTTCGTTGTTTCCTTTTCTTCTTTGTTGAGTCATAGGAACCACCGCATCGTTAAGTGGGGTCCAAGTGATCAAAGTCGAATGATCAAGTGATGCTCAACCCAAATCCTATGTCTTCGAGCGAAGACAATGAGAGCAAAACTTATCCAGAGCTGGATGAGTCAGCTTTGCTTGTAGCCCAAGTAAAGTTGCCGCAGGTGTGTTTGAAATCGACCGTTGGAACACGTGTCGGTTCCTTAGTGACCGAGGGTCATTTCGGACATATCAGGTCGGGTTGCCTAGTGGCTATAAATAGCTCACCCCTACACCATAAATTGGTGGCTGCTCAGAGTTAGTGCACGGCTTTTGTCGCTTGAGAGCAACCCACCTCAAGCCTTTGAGAGAGAGAAATCCTTATGAGGAAAAGCCCAAACACCCAGAGCCAAAGAGTGTTAGGCATCATCAAGTCTTTCTATCCGTGTGACCAAGACTTATTACACTTGAGGACCGTGAATCCTCCGGCCGGTTAGGCGTGTGCTCGAACATCCAAGAGTCATTGTGGATTGCCGGTGAACGCAGTCTGTGAAGGTTCGGAAGTCTACCTTGAAGACTTAACAGAGTGATTGGGCGAGGACTGTGTGTCCTTAGCTCAAGGGGAATTAGGTGAAGACGCGGTCTTCTGAGTTGAATCTCAGCCTGAGTTGAATCTCAGCCTCCCTAACCAGATGTATAGTTGTCACAGCAACTGGAACTGGTCCAACAAATCCTGTGTCTTCAACAAGTGACTGGTTCTATCTTCTCCCTCTCCTTACTTAGAGTTTGTCTTCGTGAAGTCATTGCCTATCTATCATACCTGTTTGACTTCATTGATTGACTACTTTTGTTGATTGGCTTCTCACTATCTTCCATCTTGATCCTTACTACCTAGCTGCTATTAGTCTTGTACTTTCACGTTATTGCATACTTAACTATGGTTTGCTTGTTGTAGTTTATCTTCCGCTGCATATCAATTAGGTCATTTCTATTGTTTGTCTTTGAAACATCCGTGTTTTGAAGACTTTCCTAAAAATCGCCTATTCACCCCCCCTCTAGTTGATAACTAGCACTTTCACATGGTATATGTAGGGTAGGTCGAGGAGACCTTTAGCAGTCCATACGACCGCTCATACGAGTGTATGCGGTCGTATGGAACATCATCTTGCTCTGTTCTTCCTGGCGTGCCTACCACTTGATCTCCTCTATATCCTCTTTACTCCCTTCCATGTATTACCTTGATTTCCTCCATATTTAACCCATTTACTCTGGAAATAAAATAAAGATCGGATATTTGGAATGCTTTTCATTGATTGGTTGTTTGTAGCAATATCAGAGCGAATATCTTGGTGTTTAATAAATATATCGATTTATGCTCTTGTATCATGAGTGCAAGTACAAAAATCGTCAACTCCACCAAGCTTAGACTTGATCGTCCTCGACAAACATAGAGGGAAATCCAAAACATAAGGAACTCAATTGTTCACACCAAATAAACGAGAAGATTTTGCTTCACTTATGATCATTACACCTAGTTAACTTTCCACTTCTTGATTTAAAGACTTAGTATAGCTATAGAAGTGACATGGTTATTATGAAAGTGTTAGTGAAGCAAAGATAAGCAACACAAAGCTATTGCTCAACTAGACAACATAACAAAGTACCTCTGGATTCTATGTTTTCTACTGAACACTTGCTTGCTGGGAATGCATGGAAGAGATTGCATTTCTAGAGCAATGAAAGCATATATTAGGGAGCGAAAGTTACGTAAAGACAACATCATTCTAGAGTAACTCTCTAACTCACCCATGAGTGTTTCATCATCAAGGCTCTCAGGAACTTTATTTAAATCATTGCTTGCTGAATCTTTTGTTTTCTGGTGATGGGATGCCAAAGAATTGATCAAAGATAAGGTTTTTCGGTGGCTTAAGTTTGTGTATTATGGACCAATATGTTGTCCCTTTCGAGCTCTTGTGATCGCACCAGGTTATAACAACATACACACACATTCAAGAGAAAGTTGAATAATATTGGAGGTAGTGTTGGCACTACGTGCAGTAATGCACTCATAGTCAAATCTGAGTCGAAACTCTAGTGGATGGTTCATTCTCAAGTGGACTTCTCAAAGATGACATCAAAAAAGGTGATACCACATTTACACGCCTACACATGCATAGAGTAGTAAGACAATAACACCAGTGTGAAGCTAAAGCGCCATGTATGAATATAGCAAAGAGTTTTGGCATCATCTCATTCACCTTTCAACTTAGTTTCTATGGAAATTTTTATCCACAAGGGCTATAGAGTCTATTAAAATTGACACTATGGGGTTAGGTATCTCTAACATCGTCTTGTCTAAAACTGTTTACAACACCCAAGTCTGGTGAGACTTTCTCTTGTGCATGGTTATTCTTTATTAACATCCCTTATTTTAATAGCTAGATTTTTATGGATTTCTTCAGAAATTTACAAATATATATTTTTTCTCTTAGTTTTGGAAAGTGGTTGCTTCGGAGCCCTGAGCCACTCAAATGGTCGTATTATTATATGAAATTTAATGTGCATGGAAATGGCCTCTAAGATGCAACTTTGGCCCATAATATTTTTGTTATGTAAGGATATAAGTAAATATGGCAATTAAATTATACCAAAATTCGGAAGAAACCATTAATCTGGAAAACGATAAAGGAGCAAGAATCATTGTGCATTCGCTCTTCTTTATAAACAGCGATGCTAGAAAGATATGTTTTGAGAAGGACAACAACAACAGAAAAAAAGTAATAGCAAGGCAGTCTTGATGATGACACTTATCAAGAACAAGACACACATTCTCTTTTGTCTTGCTCTTTTGTTGACGTGTACCACTTTTTCGTGGTTTCAAGGCAATGGGAGGGATGTAGGTAATTTCCAAATGAGTTTCCTGGATGAGTTTCTTGCTATTAAACAGACCCAAATGATTTTGTATGATGTATTCCATACGTATTAATTTGTATGTTGTAGTGCTTTCCTTCATTGTGTTTAGGTACCAACGCTGCATTTGGAATCCAATGTGTTACTTACTCGGTTTGCATGGACTCATATACTGCAACAAGGAGTGCAAAATACTTGGTTATGACGGCCAGAAAGGCTACTGCAAGAAGGAGAATCCTGGCGTGTGTTGTTGTGCCTAAAGTTAAAAGACATGTTATATTGTCATTTTGTAGAAAATCATTGCATGTATTTGCTAGTCAAAATACTAATTTATCTGGATTATACGAGAATTTCAATAAAGTATACAGATAGTTGCTTTTGAAGACCAACTGGTCTAGCCGATCAACTCTTTAGGTCATATGAATCAACAATGGGCGTGCTAAAAACTGGAAGTACTCATAAACTTAAAATATTAAATTGGGGTGTGAATTAATGGAGATATATGAGAAACATATAGGGTATATGAAATTTTGTCATTAAACGATGCTAGTTAATACCGACTGATCTATGTACAACTCAAAAAAGGTATATATTTGAACCCTGGCCTATCACAAATGTCTAAGAACCAACCCCAATATTTGAATCAATCTAACTTGCAATTATAAACTGTCAAAGTTGGTCAACTTTCAATTTTTCCCATCCTCAAACTAGTATTTGGTGAGTTGATGTTGTTTGGAACAATTGACTGCCTAGTCAGCTGTCGTGTCACTTAATATATTTGTGAATATGTATTTTATTGCATGTTGTAATCTGTTTGGCGGGATTGGCCCTATAGTTGAGAAAAACTCAAATAAAAGCAATGGGCATTTATTGACTACAACTCTTGTATCCCAAAGATATAGGATCCGTGCTACCGTAGTAAACTTTTCTGTCCTAGCATTTAGAATAACACTTCATGGTCTGCCTATCGTTAGCCTCTCTTAGACTCACTCTCTGTGAAACTAGGTACCTGCAAGGACGAAGAACGCAGATGAGACGAGATACATCTATGAAGCAATTTTATGTTACACATATGGGACGTAAATTCAAAGTACTTCCATAGATCCCTCCAATAAATACATAGGGTTGTAGGGCTATGCCTCAACCCATGACGATAGTTTAGATATGGAGAACAGATCGCAAGTAGAAACCATCAAAGAACACATCATGTATATTGATTGATTTATGTCTTACAATAGTTGCTAGATGTGATAGACGATTACAAAGTATGGCTAGTTGGATGAGTGCTTGGTGGTGGAGATGGTGGAGGCTATCGAAATGAGATGGGAAATGGCGGTGGCTAGGGTTGCTTTGGACGATGAAGATGGGGGTTTCAGCGATGATCTGTTGCTATTATGGGGTTGACCCATTCATGGTATATGTAGGGTAGGTCTAGGAGACCTTTAGCAGTCCATACGACCGCTCATACGAGTGTGTGCGGTCGTATGGAACATCATCTTGCTCTATTCTTCCTGGCGTGCCTACCACTTGATCTCCTCTATATCCTCTTTACTCCCTTTCATGTATTAGCTTGATTTCCTCCATATTTAACCCATTTACTATGGAAATAAAATAAAGAACGGATATTTGGAATCCTTTGAATTGATTGGTTGTTTGTAGCAATATCAGAGGGAATATCTTGGGTTTTAAGAAATATATCGGTTTATGCTCTTGTATCATGAGTGCAAGTACAACAATCGTCAACTCCACCAAGCTTAGACTTGATCGTCCTCGAAAAACATAGAGGGAAATCCAAAACATAAGGAACTCAATTGTTTACACCAAAGAAACGGGAAGATTTTGCTTCACTTATGATCATTACACCTAGATAACCCTCCATTTCTTGACTTAAAAACTTAGTATAGCTATAGAAGTGACATGGTTATTATGAAAGTGTTAGTGAAGCAAAGATAAGCAACACAAAGCTATTGCTCAACTAGACAACATAATAAAGTACCTCTGGATTCTATGTTTTCTACTGAACACTTGCTTGCCGGGAATGCATGGAAGAGATTGCATTTCTAGAGCAATGAAAGCATATATTAGGGAGTGAAAGTTACATAAAGACAACATCATTCTAGAGTAACTCTCTAACTCACCCAGGAGTGTCTCATCATCAAGGCTCTCAGGAACTTTATTTAAATCATTGCTTGCTGAATCTTTTGTTTTCTGGTGATGGGATGCCAAAGAATTGATCAAACATAAGGTTTTGCGGTGGCTTAAGTTTGAGTATTATGGACCAATATGTTGTCCCTTTCAAGCTCTTGTGATCAGTACCAGGTTATAACAACATACACACTCGTTCAAGAGAAAGTTGAATAATATTGGAGGTAGCGTTGGCACTACGTACGGTAACGGACTCATAGCCGAAATCTGAGTCGAAACTCTCGTGGATGGTTCATTCTCAAGTGGAGTTCTCAGTATGACATCAAAAAAGGTGACAGTCACATTTACACGCCTACATATGCGTAGAGTAGTAAGACAATAACACCAGTGTGAAGCTGAAGCGCCATGTATGAATATAGCAAAGAGTTTTGGCATCATCTCATTCACCTTTCAACTAAGTTTCTCTGGAAACTTTTATCCACAAGGGCTTTAGATTCTATTAAAATTGACACTATGGGGTTAGGTATCTCTAACATCGTCTTGTCTAAAACTATTTTCAACACCCAAGTCTTGTGAGACTTTCTCTTGTGCATGGTTATTCTTTATTAACATCCCTTTATTTTAATAGCCAGATTTTTATGGATTTCTTCAGAAATTTACAAATATATATTTTTTTCTCTTAGTTTTGGAAAGTGGTTGCTTCGGAGCCCTGAGCCACTCATGGTCGTATTATTATATGATATTTAATGTGCATGGAAATGACCTCTAAGATGCAACTTTAGCCCATAATATTTTTTTTATGTAAGGATACAAGTAAATATGGCAATTAAATTATACCAAAATTCAGAAGAAACCATTAATGTGGAAAATGATAAAGGGGCAAGAATCATTGTGCATTCGCTCTTCTTTATAAACAGTGGTGCTAGAAAGATATGTTCCAAGAAGGACAATAGCAAGAGAAAATAAGTAATAGCAAGGCAGTCTTGATGATGGCACTTATCAAGAACAAGACACACATTCTCTTTTGTCTTGCTCTTTTGTTGATGTGTACCACTTTTCTGTGTGGCCCTGCAGCAGCGGGGATGGATGTAGGTAATTTCCAAATGAGTTTCCTGGATGATTTTCTTGCTATTAAACAGACCCAAATGATGTTGTATCATGTATTCTATACGTATTAATGTGTATGTTGTGGTGCTTTCCTTCATTGTGTTTAGGTACCAACACTGCATTTGGAATCCAATGCTTTACTTACTCGGTGTGCATGGACTCATATTGGTATGCCGTTGATTACTGCAACAAGGAGTGCAAAATAGTTGGTTATGACGACCAGAAAGGCTACTGCAAGAAGGAGAATCCGGGCGTGTGTTGTTGTGCCTAAAGTTAAAAGACATGTTATATTGTCATTTTGTAGAAAATCATTGCATGTATTTGCTAGTCAGAATACTAATTTATCTGGATTATACGAGAATTTCAATAAAGTATACAGATAGTTGCTTTTCAAGACCAACTGGACTAGCCGATCAACTCTTCAGGTCATATGAATCAACAATGAGCGTGCTAAAAACTGGAAGTACTCATAAACTTAAAAATTAAATTGGGGAGTGGATTAATGGAGATATATGATAAACACATTGGGTATATGAAATTTTGTCATTAAACGATGCTAGTTAATACCAACTGATCTATGTACAACTCAAAAATGTCCATATTTGAACCCTGGCCTATCACAAATGTCTAAGAACCAACCCCAATCTTTGAAACAATCTAACTTGCAATTCTAAACTGTCAAAGTCGGTCAACTTTCAATTTTTCCTATCCTCAAACTAGTATTTGTTGAGTTGATGTGGTTTGGAACAATTGATTTGCCTAGTCACCGTCGTCGTGTCACTTAATATATTTGTGAATATGTATTTTATTGCATGTTGTAATCTGTTTGGCGGGATTAGCCCTATAGTTGAGAAAACTCAGATAAAAGCAATGGGCATTTAATGACTACAACTCTTGTATCCCAAAGATATATGATTCGTGCTACCGTAGTAAACTTTTCTGTCCTAGCATTTAGAATAACACTTCATGGTCTGCCTATCGTTAGCCTCTCTTCACTAGTAGAAAAGGGGGCAATGGGCCAGGCCAGTTCAGCCCATTAGTCCCGGTTCAATCCAGAACCGGGACCAATGGAGCTATTTGCCCCGGTTCGTGAGCCCAGGGGGCCGGCCGGGCCACGTGGGCCATTGGTCCCGGTTCGTCCGGACCTTTTGGTCCCGCTTGGTGGGACGAATCGGGACCAATGGGCGTGGCTCCTGGCCCACCACTATTGGTCCCGGTTGGTGGCATGAACCAGGACCAAAGGCTTCCCTTTAGTCCCGGTTCATGCCACGAACCGGGACCAATAGTGTTGCCTATATATACCCCTCGCTCGCGAGCGGAGCACTCCAAAGGTTGCTGTTTTTTCTCTTGCGGCTGACGGGGGGGCTTTGTGGTGCTCTAGCTCACCTCCTATGCACATGAGGTGTTCGATGAAATGCCCGAGCCACACTACTTAAGCTTTCTCCTCTCCAAGCTCTACCTCCAACCTCCATTTTCCTCAATATTTGTCTAGGTCTAGCGGTCCGTCACGCCCCATCCCCGTCTTCACCGCCGTCGATCACCCGCGCCGATCTCATCGCCAGCACCACCGTGGTGATCCTCTTGTTCTTATCTTCTTTCTGAAAGGAAAAATATTCTTACTTGTATTATTTTCTTACTTTTATTATTGCATCTTATATAGTGCGATGGTTTTGGTATCCGCCCGTCGGCCCTCGCCCCTGTCTATGATTCGGATGTGGTATATATTATCTTTTCATAACTATTGGTTCATTTATTGTTTATGAAAATTATGCCGACCAACGTGACATAGATTTTATTTATCTAGGAGGTTGTTGAACCGGAAATTCCAACCGACCCTATTGTCGAGAGGTTAAATTTAGTTGAAGAAGAAAACAATTTCTTGAAGGAAAAAATAAAAAACTTGAGGAGGAGAAGATGATATTGGAGTTGCATGTTGCGGATGTCGCCGATGATCACAAGATCAAGATGGATGCAATGCGCTTGAAGATGAGAAAGATTAGAAAATATGCCATTCATACCGAGGCTTGGTATCATTATGCCGTTGGATCAGTTGTTACCTTGGTTGCGATTATGATCGCATTTGTTTTCGCATTGAAATGTTTTACATAGTTTCAATGTATGGTTTAATTAATTTAGATGCTCTGCAGAGCTTTATGTTGTTAGATGAGAACTATGTATGTACTTTGGTTTTATGTGATGATGAACTTCTATTAATTTGGTCACTTAATTATCTATTCATGATGTTACGTAATGATTTTTGACACACTTAATTATATATAATGCACGCAGATGAACCGCAATGGATGTACGCGATGCATACACACCTCCGAGTACATTAAGGGCGTGCATGATTTTCTCGAAGTGGCTGAGGCAAACAAGCAGAATGGTTTTATGTGTTGTCCATGCCCTATATGTGGGAATACGAAGTCTTACTCGACCGGAAAATCCTTCACACCCACCGCTTTACAAGGGTTTCATGCCACACTATAATGTTTGGACGAGGCACGGAGAAGTAGGGGTTATGATGGAAGACGGTGAGGAAGAAGAGTACGATGACAACTATATGCCCCTGAATACGGTGATGCTCTTGAACATCAAGATGCACCAGACGATGTGCACGATGGTGCCGCAACGGTAAGGTTGCTGAAGATCAAGAGGAACCAGACGATGTGCCCGATGATGATGATCTCCGCTTGGGTCATTGTCGATGCAAGGACACAATGCGAAAGTCAAAAGGAGAAGCTGAAGTTCGATCGCATGTTAGAGGATCACAAAAGGGTTGTACACCAATTGCGAAGATGGCAACACAAAGCTCGGTACTGCACTCGAATTGCTGCGGTGGAAGGCAAAGAATGTCAGGTTCGATAAAGGATTTGAGAAGCTACCGAAAATAATGAAGAAGAAGCTTCCAAAGGATAACGAATTTCCGACAAAGACATACGCAGCAAAGAAGGTCGTATGCCCTCTAGGATTGGAGGTGGAGAAGATACATGCATGCCCTAATGATCGCATCCTCTACCGTGGTGCCTACAAGGATCTGAACGCATGCCCGGTATGCGGTGCATTGCGGTATAAGATCGACGAGATGACCTCGGTGATGTTGACGGCGAGCCTCCCAGAAGAGGGTTCTCGCGAAGGTGATGTGGTATGCTCCTATAATACCACGGTTGAAACGTCTGCTCGTAAACAGAGAGCATGCCAAGTTGATGCGATGGCACAGTGAGGACCGTAAGAAAGACGGGAAGTTGAGAGCACCCACGACGGATCGCAGTGGAGAAAAATCGAGAGAAAGTACTGGGATGAGTTTGCAAAGGACCCAAGGAACGTATGGTTTGCTTTAAGTGCGGATGGCATTAATCCTTTTGGGGAGCAGAGCAGCAATCACAGCACCTGGCCCGTGACTCTATGTATGTATAACGTTCCTCCTTGGATGTGCATGAAGCGGAAGTTCATTATGATGCCAGTTCTCATCCAAGGCCCTAAGCAACCCGGCAACGACATTGATGTGTACCTAAGGCCATTAGTTGAAGAACTTTTACAGCTGTGGAATGGAAACGGTGTACGACGTGGGATGAGCACAAAAGGAGGAATTTGACCTAAAGGCGTTGCTGTTCGTGACCATCAACTATTGGCCCACTCTCAAGTAACCTTCGTGATGCATAAACAAGGGATACCACGCATGCACGCACTGTTTACTTGATACCGATAGTATATACCTGGGAAGCTGCAGGAAGAATGTGTACTTGGGCCATCGTCGATTTCTTCCGACCAACCATCAATGTCGAAAGAAAGGCAAGCATTTCAAAGGCGAGGCAGATCACCGGAAGAAGCCCGCCATGCATCGGTGATCACGCACTTTGCTATGGTCAATGATTTACACGTAATCTTTGGAAAGGGTCCCGCGGACTAGCTGTTACGAATGACGCCGAGAATCACGCACCCATGTGGAAGAAGAAATCTATATTTTGGGACCTACCCTACCGGAAAGACCTTAGAGGTCCGCTCTCGATCGACGTGATGCACGTGACGAAGAACCTTTGCGTGAACCTGCTAGGCTTCTTGGGCCTGTATGGGAAGGCAAAAGATACACACGAGGCACGAGAGGACCTGCAACGCTTGCACGAAAAAGAGGGCATGCCTCGGAAGCGGTATGAAGGTCCTGCCAGCCTACGCTCTTACGAAGAAGAGAAAGAAATATTCTTTCAATGCCTGCCAAGATGAAGGTCCCGACCGCTTCTCGTCGAATATAAAGGGAATAATAAATATGCCAGAGAAAAAGTTCCGAACCTAAAGTCTCATGACTGCCACGTGATTATGACGCAATCGCTTACGGTTGCATTGAGGGGCTTCACCGGAAAACGTCCGATTAGCCATTGTGAAGCTATGTGCATTCCTCAATGCAATATCTCGAAGGTGATCGATCCGTAAATCGTATCAACGCTAAGGAGTGATGTTGCGCAATGTCTTGTCGGGCGAGCTGGTGTCCCCACCATCCTTCTTCAATATCATGACACACGCCCTAGTTCATCTAGTCGACGAGATTGTCATTCTGGGGCCCAGATTTCTACACAATATGTACCCCTTTGAGAGGTTCATGGAGTCCTAAAGAAATATGTTCAGAATCGCTAGGCGAAGGAAGCATCTCCACGGGCCATCAAACAGAGGATGTCATTGGGTTTTGTGTTGACTTCATTCCTGGCCTTAAGAAGATAGGTCTCCCTAAATCGCGGTATGAGGGGAGACTGACCGAAAAGGCACGCTTGGAAGGGACTCAATAATATGCAGGACGGATATTCTTGGTCTCAAGCACACTACAGCTTCTACAGAACTCTACCTTGGTGACCCCATATGTCGATGAACACAAGAACAGTCTGCGCTCCAAACACCTGGAGCAGTGCGACGACTGGATTACATATGAACACATCAGGACTTTCAGCAGTTGGTTGGAACACGTCTCAGAGGTGACATCACTGTTTGTGATGAGCTGTACTGTTTGTCTAGGGGACCATCTTCGACTGTAATGATTTGGAAAGGATACGAGATAAATGGGAATACATTTTACACGATTGACCAAGATGAAAAGAGCACCAACCAAAACAGCGGTGTCCGCTTTGATGCAGCAACCGACAAGGGAAATGACACATATTATGGTTACATAGTAGACATATGGGAACTTGACTACGGAGTAGATTTTAAGGTCCCTTTGTTTAAGTGCAAGTGGGTCAATCATCGGGAGGCGAAGTGCAGGTAGACCCATAGTGCGGAATGACAACAGTGGATCTGAAAAATCTTGGGTACATCGACGAACCGCTCGTCCTAGCCAATGATGTGGCACAGGTTATCTATGTGAAGGACATGTCTACCAGACCGAGGAAAAGAAAAGATAAGGAAGCGAATACATCATACAATGAGCCAAAGCGCCACATAGTTCTTTCAGTGGAAAAGGGACATCCCGGGAGTGGAGGGCAAGATGACATGTCTCAAGAGTATGAAAAGTTTCATGAAATTCCCCCTTCAAAGTCAAGGCTGACCCAAGCATCCTGATAAACGATGAAGATTATCCATGGTTACGGGCGCAATAAGCAAAGCGACACAAGCGAAGAAAAAGTGAAGACTTTCTCCGCAACTATTATGATGATACCATGCCAACTTTGTAATGCATTTGTATGATACCATTGTCCGCTTTTGTACATGCACATGCTATGCCAACTTTTTCAGAGTTCATTTGAAAACTATGAATTTGTAAACCTCGCCAAATCAAGGGCGCTCACACCGGTTTATAAGCCCGTCCCTCTACACGCCTTGTTGAGCTCACAAACTTGTGATTCACACAAATTTCAAAGAATTCAAATTTGAAAACTAATGGCACAAACAGAAAGTTTATAATTTTGCTGACCTAAAAGCAAAAAGAATTAAAAAATAAAGCAAAAAAACAAAAGAAAATAAATAATGCAGAAAACAAAACAAAAAAACTTGAAAAAATAAAACTAGCAACAATAAGTATTTTGTTGTAAGTAGAAACAAAATAAAATAAATAAAGCAACAAAGAAAACAAAAAAAGTGTTTTCAAATTTGAAAACTAATGGCACTAACAGAAAGTTTATAATTTTTCTAAAACTAAAAGCAAAAAGAATTAAAAAATAAAGCAAAAAACAACAAAAAATAAAAAATGCAGAAAGCAAAACAAAAAAACTGGAAAAAAATAAAAATAGCAACAATAAGTATTTTGTTGTAAGTAGAAACAAAATAAAATAAATAAAGCAACAAAGAAAACAAAAAAACAAAAAAAATGCCACCTACTGGGCCCCCACGGCCTGAATACGACTAGAAAACCTACCAAGGCCAGGATTGAGGCCCGCGGGAGGCCCAGTAGGCCCACAGGCACAGATTGTAGGTTTAGGCCCGAAAGCCCGCTTTAGAGAGGAGTTCGAGAGGGAAGGCGCACCGCACCTTATAAACAGGTGCGCCTCCCTCTCAACTAGCGAGGTGGGACTAAATATTTGGGTTTGGGGCAGCACAGGCCTTTGGTCCCGGTTCATGGCACCAACCGGGACTAAAGGCATTGGTCGGTTCATGGCACAAACGGGACTAATGCCCCTTTAGTGTTGGTGCCACCAACCGACCAAAGGCCGCCACGCCCTTTGGGCTGCTGAAAACAGAGCCTTTGGTCCCGGTTGGTGGCACCAACCGGGACTAAAAGGGTATTAGTCCCGGTTTGTGCCACGAACCGGACCAATGCACTTTCTATATATACAGGACTTTGCGAAAATTTCATTGATTCCTCATCCCGCCGCAGACGCCGCTTACGCCCGATGTTCGCTTTCCTCGTCGTCGCCGCCACAAGACGCTCGTCGCCGCGCCGTCGCCGCGCTTCGCCGCATACTGGCGTCGTCGCCATACATACCGACGTTGCCGCGCTCGACGTCGCCGCCGCTTGCCGCTTCGTCGCCGCCCGAGCCGTCCCTGCTGCCGCCCGAGCCCGCCGTCTCGCCCCCGAGCCCGCCGTCCTCGTCGCCTCGCTGCCGCCCGAGCCCGTCGTCGCCTCGAGCCCGCCTCGTCGCCCCCGCCTCGCCCGCCCACGCCGTCGCCTCGCCACGCCCGCGCCCGCGCCGCCCCGGCCGCCGCCGTTGTGAGAGCCGCCGAGCCTCTGCTCATATGTTGCAATATGTTTTTTATTTTTATTAGTTTATTTTTTTATTCATATGTGATGTATATGTGTATGTGGCTATAATGTATATGTCTTTTATTTTTATTAGTTTAGTTTTTTGTTCATATATAGAAAGTTGCAATTTTAATTAGGTTAGTGCAGGAAAAGGTTAGTGCATTTTAATTAGGTTAGTGTAGAGGAAAAAGTAAAATAAGGAAAAGGAAGAAAAGAGGAAGAAGGAAGAAGGCAGAAGAAGAAGAAAAAGAATGAGAGGAAAAGAAGAAAAAGAAGAGGAGAAGAAGAAAGGAATAGAGGAGAAGAAGAAAAAATAGAAAAAAAATTCTATTTTTTCTTCTTCTCCTCTATTCTTTTCTTCTTCTCCTCTTTTTTTTCTTCTTTTTTTTCTTCTTCTTCTTCCTTCTTCCTCTTTTCTTCCTTTTCCTTATTTTCCTTTCTCGAGGGATAAGAAGAAAAAGAAGAGGAGAAGAAGAAAGAAAGGAATAGAGGAGAAAGAAGAAACTTCAACACGAGGGGGGGGGTACCGATACCCCCTCCCCGATAACATTATTTTCCCATGTATATGTATGTCGCGTCATTGTCGATATAACGAGGGTGTCGAGGATCGCCGAGGGGTCGAGGGTCGGCAACTAGGGTAGAGGATCGAGGGTCATTAAGGGGTCAAGGGTCGAAGGTTTCAGGGTCGAGGGTTCCTATAGTGTCAAAGTATTGAAGAAATCCATGGCTTCATCATTAGACGGAAGTAACCATGGCATGATGTTACGAAGTCCTCCAAAGTTATTCTGGAATGGAGTCCGGATAGGATAATTTTCCTTTTTGTATGCAATTTCAGCAAAGGCCTTCCAAATAACGATATTCGGAAGGTTCTTGCTGAACTTTGTACCAAAAAGCTTAATTATCCTATCTCGACCTGCTCCAAAATAACTTTGGAGAGCTTGCACCATCATGCAATCAAGCATTTCGCCTAATGATGAAGACATGGTTTTGTTGAATCCTTTGACACTAGGCAACCTCCCGACCCTCGGCGATCCTCGACCCTTGACTCTCGACCGCTCGGCGATCCACGACCCTCTACCCCATCAGGCGTCGATGCCCACGTCACTTGTGGGGCATAGATGTAGTGTTCAACGCCGACCCTCCCGATAGCTTCAACACGTGGGGGGTCGATATTACCCTCCTTGAAGCGTTCTCGAGGCCACCCCTAACCCTTGAAGTGTTGTCGAGGCCACCCCAAACCCTAGAGAAGCAGCGTCGAGGCCACTAATATGATTCCTTATTGTGATTAGCTAGCTAGTTCTCGTTTGCCACTAATATATCCATATCTGTCATGTTTGAATAATAATTGCCATGTTGTAAATATTTGTAGAAACTATGGACACCCCGAGACGAAGCACAAGAAGCGTTGTTGAGGGACATAATCGCACAAGGAAGTGATGTAAATGCGCTTGTTGATGTTTCTCAACGACAACGATGGTCTGGAAGGAGAGGGTGAAGAAGCAGCTGGCTATGATTTACATGGCTCCGATGACCCAATGTCGGTGCAAGAAGGAGAGGGTGAAGAAGTAGACCGTGAGGACGGCTCCGGTGATCACCAAACCGAGTCCGCCAGGTATATATATTAGTTAAGCTTTGTCTTGACTAGCTAATTATGCATTCATTGTTTTGGTATGTACACATATTAATTAACTCTCGTCTTTGTTCTTTTTCTAGCCCTCCGGATCGAAAGCACAACTTCGGTAAAGAGACAAGGCCCAAGAAAAGTTGAGCTCGGATGAAAAGTTTGAGATCATACAAATCGCTTGTGACGGCCAACCGATTGAACCCTACCGGACAAAGAAGGCATTTGTTGCTCGGTGCGGGGTTACGGTTAGGGACAAGATCCCGATCAGCATCCACCAATGGTATAAGCCTAAGAACGAAGAACCTGAGGTGTCTTATGTCAATGATATGCGAAAAATGATCTTTGACCGAGCTGAAGTCAAATTTTACCCTACCGCTAGAGGATGATCCGGAGAAGCCAGTAATAGAGCCATTAATCAAGTCTTTTGCTCTTAAGAAGATGGCAGACCTATTCAGGCATTGGAAGAAAGAACTCAATATGTATGTCGAAAAAAATGAGACACCCGAATTCAAGGGCAAATATGAGAAGATCAGAGATAACTGGCCCGCATTTGTGGCCCACAAGACATCGGAAAAGAGTAAAAAGATGTCGGCGACAAACAAGAGAAATGCTGCGAAGAAGAAGCTTCACCATCGCACGGGGTCGGTGGCTACCTCGTAGCCCGGCCTAAGTGGGCCAAGGCTGAGAATGATCTGCTTGATAAAGGGATCGAACCGAGACAATGAATCGGCGGACCGTTTCCGGACTTGGTTCTTCGGGGCCGGCGGATCCTTGGACCCTATAACAGGGAAATGCATTTGGACGGATGAACAATTGGACATACCGGTCAAGAGGCTTCAGCAATATATCGAAGTAGCACAGCAAGGGAAGTTCGTTCCAGACAGGGAGAAGGACGAGCTCACAATGGCCCTCGGGAATCCTGAGCACCCTGGACGAACACGAGGCACGCCAGGCTCCGTTTCGTGGAAGGCTGGATTTCCGGACGCAGGGTTACAAAACCCATGAGAGGAGGAAGAAAGCGGAGCAGAGCCAAATGCAGCGCCGCACGAAAGGGTAATGGGGCTAGAGGAACGAGAAGCGGCAGATCGCAGCAAGCGACCTGCGAAGCTTCCCGGCTACCGTGCCATCTCGGCAGAGAAGCGGCATGGCCTCCACCGAGCTGCTTCAGGGAGCAAAGCATGCCTTGGCGGCTCCTCGCCAGCTATCCGTGGATGCTATCACGGATGCTGAAAATTGCCACCTTATGGCGCAATGGAGCAATTTGAAGGTCAAGGCGGCTATTGGCTCTGTTTATCCTACTAAATCCGACTCAACTTTTCACTGCCGGCCGATTCCAAATGGATATGCTAAGATGATGGTGGATGTAATAACGGAGGGATTTGAGGACCTCGGCTTGACCACCCTACCGGTGAAGGGGAGTATCGGCTGGGTTACGCTCAAGACTCCATGCCTATGGCGGAAGGATCTCATCAACCTTCCGAACTGGGCGCCTCCGCCTCCTCCTCCTCCTCCGTGAGTCAGGGCACTCCGCCTCCTCCACCGCCTCCTCTTCCGGGCGAGTGACGATCAGGGCACTCGGCCGGCTCCTTCTCCGTGGCGTGGCGGCACTCCGCCTCCTTCTCCGCTGCTGGCCCGGCGCCCGAGCAGCCAGCCTCCTCCTTCTCCGCCTCGTCGGCAAAGGGCGGAAGAGACCGCCGCTGCTCCGGCTGCTCGGCCGTCGTAGTCCTTCTCCTCCGCCTCGTAAGCAAGGAAAGAAGACATCCGCTCCGTCTCGCTCTGCCGGCGTCTAGCAGTACAGCCAAAGGCGGGAGGACATACAGATTTGGTCCTTCTCACGAAGACTCGGAGAAGTTACCGTCTGAGAGGAGCGAGGAGGAAAACGCGAAGATCGCAGATCAAGTTAATGACTGGTTTCAAGGATTGAAAGCAAAGAGACATCCACCTCCGGAGGAGAAGGTAGATCCGGTGAAAGCGGCGCACTCGCTGCCCCGACAAAACCACCCAAGTCTCCGCCGAATGGCAACTTTGAGTGCATTATTGGAAAGGCATTTGCCGAAGCGGAGAGGTCGGGAACTACTGTTAGTGATCAAAGGATGAAAGAACGACGAGCTGGGAAACAAATTTCCCAGCTCGGCGTAATCAAGCAATCGTGCCCCCGCTCAAGGTGCACGCTAGCGACATCGTCGATCCGAGGATGGTGCCGGTTATGGCAATCCTGCAGATTACACCTTAACGATGTACATTATGATTTCTTGGAGGTGCAGATACAAAGATACGAGTACGGGAAGCCTCTCGTCAAAGATGAAAGTTCTCTATCAACGATGATGCGAAGATTGCATGATTGGTACATGAAAACCTGCAAAGAGTCCGAGGGAGGAGTACTTTGTATGTGAGAGTTAAAAGGAGCATGACCTCCTTGGAATTGGTATTGCCTATTCCATTTGAGGAGTTCTATCAGTTTTCAATCAATTGGCCCTCGATAAAGCAACGGTCACACTGCTACTGTCGTAAGTAGTACTACTTACATCATTAAGTCTCTCTATATAACTCAGCCCTTTCATTGCATGTATTTATAATTATCCTCACGATATTATGCAGATTGAAGATCGCGAATTGAAGAAAAGACAAGTGGGTGATATTGGGTTCATTAACACATATCTCATAGATAAAACTGAGGTTGAATTTACGTAAAAGAAAATACCGAGGCCAACTTGCTACAATCGTTGGTAATAAATGAACACAAAGATATAATACTCTTTCCTTACAACTTCAAGTGAGTGTTCTTGTCTTGTGGCATATTCGGTGTCCTTATTAGTCCAGGTTATAGTAATGTAATATTGATGAGTTCTGCATGTGTGCGCAGCTACCACTATATTCTCCTAGAGATTAAGCTTGAGTAGGGAGTAGTAACTGTCTTAGACTCCAAGCGAAAAGATCCCAAGGAGTATGCGGACATGACTGAAATGCTCGAGAAGTAAGTTAAATCGATCATTATCCACCATATCAGCAACTTTGTTCATTTACGATATCATGTAATTGTTTTCTTTGTATGGCAGGGCTTGGAGAAAATTCACCAAAAAGCTCGGGACTACCGAAGAAGCTCCAATTAATCCACCCTAAAGTAAGTACTATATAGTAGCATATTCCACGCATCTCCTAGTGATTCAAGCGCTAGTTTCATAAATACCATTTAGCATGCTTGCTAATTATCAGTTTGATTGACCTCTATTTCTTGTAAAGTGGTTGTGGCAGGAACAAGGGAATGATTTATGTGGATACTACATTTGCGAGTCCATCCGCCACCACGACACGTGAGCGGGCTACTCCGACAAACAATATGAAGTGCGTAAATAAAAATATTCACAATTTTATTTTATTACCATCATTTGTGTTGAGTTGCATTCATTCATATATATATATATATATATATGTATTGACCCCTTCTTAAAGTTAGATGTTTCGGATGCGGGATGAACTCCTAGCACCAGATCGCATGCGAGCAATTCAAGAGGAATTGGCGGCATTATTTCTTGACCACGTGATCGCTGAAGACGGAGAATACTATGTGGACCACGCGTCCGTATGTTAGGAGATTATATATTTGTAAAAGATAATTATTGTATATATGTAGCGGTAGTGTCGGATAGATATACGAGAACTTGTTGTTCGACCAATCTCTCGAGAGAAGGAGAGGTGGTCGATATCACTTCTCTCTGTATGCATATATGTTCATGACGATCTTACATTTTGCTTAATTACTAGCTAGCTAGCGTGTCTAGCTAGTCCTCTCTATACGTATGTATAGTACGTAGCGTCGACCAAGCATGGACAAAAGAGATGACACTTTTCTCTATTAATTAGCTAGCTATAGCACAATATATGAAACACCTAAATTAACCCCCCAAAACCCCCCAAACCCCCTTTCAAAAAAAAACAAAAACCACAGCCATAGAAATCTTGTGGCGTGGGTGCCTATTGGTCCCGGTTGGTGCCACCAACCGGGACCAAAGGCCCTCCGCCTGAGCTCGTGGACAGGCCACGTGGAGGCCCATCTGTCCAGTTCGGATTGAACCGGGACTAAAGGGTGAGGGCATTAGTACCGACCCTTTAGTCCCGGTTCATGAACCGGGACTAAAGGCCCTCACCAACCGGGACTATAGGCCCTTTTTCTACTAGTGCTTTGACTCACTCTCCGTGATCCTAGGTACCTGCAAGGACGAAAAACGCTAATGAGACAAGAGACATCTATGAAGCAATTTTATGTTACACATATGGGGCGTAAATTCAAAGTACTTCCATAGATCCCTCCAATAAATACATAGGGTTGTAGGGCTATGCCTCAACCCATGACGATACTTTAGATATGGAGAACAGATCACAAGTAGAAACCATCAAAGAACACATCATGAATATTGATTGATAATGTCTTACAATACTTGCCAGATGTGATATACGATTACAAAGTATGGCTAGTTGGATGAGTGCTTGGTGGTGGAGATGGTGGCGGCTATCGAAATGAGATGGGAAATGGCGGCGACTAGGGTTGCTTTGGACGATGAAGATGGGGGTTTCGGCGATGCTCTGTTGCTATTATGGGGTTGACCCATTCATGGTATATGTAGGGTAGGTCCAAGAGACCTTTAGCAGCCCATACGACCGCTCATACGAGTGTGTGCGGTCGTATGGAACATCCTCTTGCCCTGTTCTTCCTGGCGTGCCTACCACGTGATCTCCTCTATATCCTCTTTACTCCCTTCCATGTATTAGCTTGATTTCCTCCATATTTAACCCATTTACTATGGAAATAAAATAAAGATCAGATATTTGGAATCCTTTGCATTGATTGGTTGTTTGTAGCAATATCAGAGCGAATATCTTGGTTTTTAAGAAATATATCGATTTATGCTCTTGTATCATGAGTGCAAGTACAACAATCGTCAACTCCACCAAGCTTAGACTTGATCGTCCTTGACAAACATAGAGGGAAATCCAAAACATAAGGAACTCAGTTGTTTACACCAAATAAACGGGAAGATTTTTCTTCACTTATGATCATTACACCTAGATAACCCTCCACTTCTTGACTTAAAAACTTAGTATAGCTATAGAAGTGACATGGTTATTATGAAAGTGTTAGTGAAGCAAGGAACACAAAGCTATTGCTCAACTAGACAACATAACAAAGTACCTCTGGATTCTATGTTTTCTACTGAACACTTGCTTGCCGGGAATGCATGGAAGAGATTGCATTTCTAGAGCAATGAAAGCATATATTAGGGAGTGAAAGTTACGTAAAGACAACATCATTCTAGAGTAACTCTCTAACTCACCCATGAGTGTCTCATCATCAAGGCTCTCAGGAACTTTATTTAAATCATTGCTTCACGAATCTTTTGTTTTTACGGTGATGGGATGCCAAAGAATTGATCAAACATAAGGTTTTGCGGTGGCTTAAGTTTGAGTATTATGGACCAATATGTTGTCCCTTTCGTGCTCTTGTGATCGATTGCAGGTTATAACAACATACACACACATTCAAGAGAAAGTTGAATAATATTGGAGGTAGTGTTGGCACTACGTACGGTAACAGACTCATAGCCGAAATCTGAGTCGAAACTCTAGTGGATGGTTCATTCTCAAGTGGAGTTTTCAGCATGACATGAAAAAAGGTGACAGTCACATTTACACACCTACACATGCATAGAGTAGTAAGACCATAACACCAGCGTGAAGCTGAAGCGCCATGTACGAATATAGCAAAGAGTTTTGGCATCATCTCATTCACCTTTCAACTAAGTTTCTCTGGAAACTTTTATCCACAAGGGCTTTAGAGTCTATTAAAATTGACACTATGGGGTTAGGTATCTCTAACATCGTCTTGTCTAAAACTATTTTCAACACCCAAGTCTTGTGAGACTTTCTCTTGTGCATGGTTATTCTTTATTAACATCCCTTTATTTTAATAGCCAGATTTTTATGGATTTCTCTAGAAATTTACAAATATATATTTTTTCTCTTAGTTTTGGAAACTGGTTGCTTCAGTGCCTTGAGCCACTCAAATAGTCGTATTATTATATGAAATTTAATGTGCATGGAAATGACCTCTAAGATGCAACTTTGGCCCATAATATTTTTGTTATGTAAGGATACAAGTAAATATGGCAATTAAATGATACCAAAATTCGGAAGAAACCATTAATGTGGAAAACGATAAAGGGGCAAGAATCATTGTGCATTCGCTCTTCTTTATAAACAGCGCTGCTGGAAAGATATGTTCAGAGAAGGACAACAGCAAGAGAAAATAAGTAATAGCAAGGCAGTCTTGATGATGGCACTTATCAAGAACAAGACACACATTCTCTTTTGTCTTGCTCTTTTGTTGACGTGTACCACTTTTACGTATTGGCCTGGCAATGCGGGAGGGATGTAGGTAATTTCCAAATGAGTTTCCTGGATGAGATTCTTGCTATTAAATAGACCCAAATGATTTTGTATCATGTATTCCATACGTATTTATTTGTATATTGTGGTGCTTTCCTTCATTGTGTCTAGGTACCAACGCTGCATTTGGAATCCAATGTTTTAATTACTCGGTGTGCATGGACTCATATCAGTATGCCGTTGATTACTGCAACAAGGAGTGCAAAATACTTGGTTATGACGGAAAAGGCTCGTAAGAAGGAGAATCCTGGCGTGTGTTGTTGTGCCTAAAGTTAAAAGACATGTTATATTGTCATTTTGTAGAAAATCATTGCATGTATTTGCTAGTCAGAATACTAATTTATCTGGATTATACGAGAATTTCAATAAAGTATCTGAGATAGTTGCTTTTGAAGACCAACTGGACTAGCCGATCAAATCTTCAGGTCATATGAATCAACAATGAGCGTGCTAAAAACTGGAAGTACTCATAAACTTAAAAAAATTAAATTGGGGAGTGAATTAAGGGAGATATATGAGAAACACATTGGGTATATGAAATTTTGTCATTAAACGATGCTAGTTAATACCAACTGATCTATGTACAACTCAAAAAGGTACATATTTGAACCCTGGCCTACCACAAGTGTCAAAGAACCAACCCCAATCTTTGAAACAATCTAACTTGCAATTCTAAACTGTCAAAGTCAGTCAACTTTCAATTTGTCCTATCCTCAAACTAGTATTTGGTGAGTTGATGTGGTTTGGAACAATTGACCGCCTAGTCAGATGTTGTGTCACTTAATATATTTGTGAATATGTATTTTATTGCTTGTTGTAATCTGTTTGGCGGGATTGGCCCTATAGTTGAGAAACACTCAGATAAAAGCAATGGGCATTTAATGACTACAACTCTTGTATCCCAAAGATATAGGATCCGTGCTACCGCAGTAAACTTTTCTGTCCTAGCATTCAGAATAACAATTCATGGTCTGCCTGTCGTTAGCCTCTCTTTGACTCACACTCTATGATCCTAGGTACCTGCAAGGACGAAGAACTCGGACGAGACAAGAGACATCTATGAAGCAATTTTATGTTACACATATGGGGCGTACATTCAAAGTACTTCCATAGATCCCTCGAATAAATACATAGGGTTGTAGGGCTATGCCTCAACCCATGAAGATACTTTAGATATGGAGAATAGATCACAAGTAGAAACCATCAAAGAACAGATCATGAATATTTGTTGATAATATGTCTTACAATAGTTGCCAGATGTGATAGACGATTACAAAGTATGGCTAGTTGGATGAGTGCTTGGTGGTGGAGATGATGGCGGCTATCGAAATGAGATGGGAAATGGCGGCGGCTAGGGTTGCTTTGGACGATGAAGATGGGGGTTTCAGCGATGCTCTGTCGCTATTATGGGGTTGACCCATTCATGGTATATGTAGGGTAGGTCCAGGAGACCTTTAGCAGTCCATACGACCGCTCATACGAGTGTGTGCAGTCGTATGGAACATCATCTTGCTCTGTTCTTCCTGGCGTGCCTACCACGTGATCTCCTCTATATCCTCTTTACTCCCTTTCATGTATTAGCTTGATTTCCTCCATATTTAACCCATTTGCTATGGAAATAAAATAAAGATCGGATATTTGGAATGCTTTGCATTGATTGGTTGTTTGTAGCAATATCAGAGCGAATAGCTTGGTTTTTAAGAAATATATCGGTTTATGCTCTTGTATCATTGAGGGAATCCTGGATTAGGGGGTATCCGGACAGCCGGACTATATACATCGTCCGGACTATTGAAGCGTGAAGATACAAGACTCAAGACTCTGTCCCGTGTCCGAATGGGACTCTCCTTGGCGTGGAAGGCAAGCTTGGCGATCCGGATATTATATTCCCTTCCTTGTAACCGACTCCATGTAAACCCTAGCCCTCTCCGGTGTCTATATAAACCGGAGAGGTTGGTCCTTAGAAGGCCAATCACAATTACAATCATACCATCATAGGCTAGCTCTTAGGGTTTAGCCTCTACGATCTCGTGGTAGATCTACTCTTGTACAACTCATACCGTCAATATTAATCAAGCAGGAAGTAGGGTATTACCTCCATCGAGAGGGGCCGAAACTGGGTAAACATTGTGTCCTTGCTTGCTGTTACCATCAGCCTAGACGCACAGATCAAGACCCCCTACCCGAGATCCGCCGGTTTTGACACCGACATTGGTGCTTTCATTGAGAGTTCCTCTGTGTCGTCGCTGCAAGGCTTGATGGCGCCTTCAATCGTCAACAACACGGTCCAGGGTGAGACTTTTCTCCCCAGACAGATCTTCGTGTTCAGTGGCTTCGCACTGCGGGCCAATTCGCTTGGCCATCTGGACCAGATCGACAGCGACGCCCCTGGCCACCAGGTCAGGTTCGGAAACTTGAACTACACGGCCGACATTCGCGGAGAATTGATCTTCGATGGATTCGGGGTTGTGCCCGGAGCACCGGACAATCACGATGAGCACGGCTTAGACCTGCTATCGGACAATGCTCGGGATATCACCCCTGCAGTAGCCCCGGACCTAAATCTGGAGCAGGCTACGTTGCCTAAGGACGGAGGGATGGACCCCGCCCCGCAGGCTGCACACTCATCGGTGTTGGAGCCGAACACAGGTCTCACCTCTGTAGAAGCCTGTGACTCCGGACCCCCGGACTCGTATCCGGTTGTGGGTTCCAGTCCGCGCGCTCCCGAGCCAGCCGAGCCAGGTTGGGCCCTGGTAATGGAGTTTACCGTTGCGGATATCTTTCAGCACTCGCCCTTCGGCGACATGCTGAACTCATTAAAGTCTCTCTCTTTGTCAGGAGGCTCTGGGCCGAACTATGTCCGGCTCAAGTGGGAAGCATGCGACGAAGGAATTCGCTGCCCACCCACTACCCACTTCATTGCCACGGTCGATGATCTAACTAACGTGCTTGACTTCGACTCCGAAGACATCGACGGTATGGACGACGATGCAGGAGAAGAACATGAACCACCGCTCATGGGGCGGTGGACAGCAACCTACTCCTATGATATATATATATATATATATATATATATATATATATATATATATATATATATGGTGGACACTCCAAAGGAAACCAATGGCGATGAGGCAACGGAGGATAACCCCTCGGGGAAAAAAAAGCATGGGCGCTGCCGACGCCGCCCAAGCTCCCGCCACAGTTACACCGGCCCAGGAGACGAAAACAATCCGGATGGAGCCGAAGGGGAATACAACCCTGATCAGCCCGCCTTCGAGCAGGCCGAGAAGGAAGATGAGCAGGTCAGCCCAGACGAACAGGTGACAGACGGATATCCGGAGGCGGACAACTACATGCCCCCCTCCGAAGACGAGATTAGCCTCGGCGACGACGAGTTCAGCGTGCCTGAGGATCCCGTAGAGCAGGAGCGCTTCAAGCGTTGGCTTATGGCCACCGCAAGGAGCCTGAAAAAGAAGCAGCAACAACTTCAAGCTGATCAAGACATGCTCACAGATAGATGGACTGAAGTCCTGGCAGCCGAGGAATATGGACTCGAGTGCCACACGGCTGACCGGCCACCTCGTGGCCGGGATAAAACGGCGTGTGCCTGAATACCAGCCCGTACCCCCACGCCAATACACTACGGCCCGGGGCAATAGGCAGGACCTGCAAGATATACTGGAAAACAAAGCAGAACAACCAAGATCGATCTACGGATCACGGGGGCGCCCAAGCTGCGTGACGACGGCATCACGCCGGACACACTATCAACAAGTCCGGCCGGGCCGAACACAGCCACCCAGAGCAATTCGAACTGCGTAGCCATATAGCCCGGCACAGAGGCGTCACGGGCCCCCTCTGCTTCACTGACGAAGTGATGGATCATGAATTCCCAAAAGGGTTCAAACCCGTAAACATTGAATCATACGATGGCACAACAGACCCCGCAGTATAGATTGAAGATTTCCTTCTCCACATTCACATGGCCCGCGGAGACGATCTACATGCCATCAAGTATCTTCCTCTTAAGCTCGAAGGACCCGCCCGGCACTGGCTAAGCAGTCTGCCAGCAAATTCCATTGGCAGTTGGGAAAACCTGGAAGACGCATTCCTCGACAACTTCCAGGGCACATATGTGCGACCACCGGACGCCGATGACTTGAGCCACATTACTCAACAGCCCGGAGAGTCATCCAGAAATGCGGACTTGGTTCCTAACTAAAAAGAACCAAATAGTCGACTGTCCGGACGCCGAAGCCCTGGCGGCTTTTAAGCATAATATCCGTGATGAGTGGCTCGCCCGACACCTCGGCCAGGAAAAACCCAAGTCCATGGCAGCTCTCACAACACTAATGACCCGCTTTTGCACGGGCGAGGACAGCTGGTTGGCTCGCAGCAGCACTACGCCACATTCTGGCACTTCGGATGGCCGCGACAATAACGGCAAGCCACGGCATAACAGACATAAGCGACGGAACAACGGCGACAGCAATGAAGACATGGCAGTCAACGCCGGATTCAGCGGATCCAAGTCTGGTCAGCGGAAGAAGCCGTTCAAAAGAAATAATCAGGGACCGTCCAGTCTGGACCGTATACTGGAGCTCTGATGCCAAATTCATGGCACCCCGGACAAGCCAGCCAACCACACAAACAGAGACTGCTGGGTGTTCAAACAGGCCGGCAAAATAAACTTCGAAAACAAGGACAAGGGGCTGCACAGCGACGATGACGAAGAGCCCCGGCATCCGAACACGGGGGGGATAGAAGAAATCCCCCCCCCCCCAGGTGAAAACGGTCAACATGATCTACGCCACTCACATTCCCAAGAGGGAACGGAAGCGAGCACTACGGGACGTCTATGCGATGGAGCTAGTCGCCCCCAAATTCAACCCATGGTCAGCTTGTCCAATCACCTTTGATCGTAGGGATCACCCTACTAGCATCCGTCACGGTGGCTCAGCCGCATTGGTCCTAGACCCAATCATCGACGAATTCCACTTCACGCGAGTCCTTATGGACGGCGGCAGAAGCCTGAACCTGCTTTATCAGGACACGGTCATAAAATGGGCATTGATCCATCAAGGATCAAGCCCACCAAAACCACCTTTAAAGGTGTGATTCCTGGAGTAGAGGCCCGTTGCACGGGCTCTATAACATTGGATCTCCAGATAACTTCCGAAGCGAAGAGTTAATCTTCGATATCGTCCCTTTCCGCATGATGGTTACCACGCCTTTGCTCGGACGAACCGCATTCGCTAGATTCAATGCGGTACCACACTACGCATACCTCAAGCTCAAGATGCCAGGACCACGCGGGTTCATAACAGTCAACGGAAACATGGACCGCTCTCTCCGAACAAAAGAGCATACTGCAGCCCTCGCGGCGGAAGTACAATGCGGCCTCCTCCGACAAACCAATCCGGTGACAACAACTTCGAGCACCTTCAAGCGAGTCCGGAGCACCCCGCAACAGGATCATCAGGCACGCCAAGAGCGCGACTAGCAGTCCGGCCTCCGCTCAAGCCCCATCAAAGCAGCATTCGCGCCACGCGTACATGATTACACACTCAAAATACCATGGGCGTAGGCGGAGGCGCAACAGTGACTCAGTCAACAGTGCGGTATAACCGCTACATACCTTCATAACCCATCCTTCTTATTTTTCAGGACATTGCTTTAGAGCAGCCTCTTCAGAAGAGCCGGATTGTCGGACTTACATAGGAGAGAAAACCAAGGAGGCAACAGGCTTTGCGTACAAAAGGAAATACCCAGGTGGAATTTGTTCACGATCGTTATACCTGTTTTACATACCTACATGCAGCCTGCCCTTGGATAGGACATGTTAAATAGTCCTATTTACTTCTGCTTAATGCTAACGTTGTAAATATACGCTTAAAAGTATTATTCATCAATGGGAAACAATATATAGCGTGAGCTTATTATTCCTATTTGCGCATATTTCTTGCAAATGTTTATATAATATTGCATCCGTACACCTTGGTGCGGTTAGTTTGCCAGGGGCTTCTTATGACACCTCATAATACGGCATAACAAGTCCGAACACTTTCAACAGTGCAGCACCCCGAACTTATAGCACTATATGCATCAGCTCCAAATCACGTCTTGGGTCAATAGTTGGGTTTGCCCGGCTCCCTTGTTTTGGTACCTTACGTTCCGTTATATCGGCTAAGGTAGCGCAGGGAGAACTACTGCGATTGTGTCCCGGTTCTTCCGGACGAGCACCTCAGTAGAGAAAGCCGAAAACTGATCGGCATGATGCGGCGCGAGCTGGTCGCTATTCGAGAGGTCTTAAAATCCTTAAAGATTTTTTCCGCTTTAGGCGATGAATCAGCCTCGTCCGATTTAGGCGTATATAGCGCCCCAATTTGGCCCTCCGAATTCTAGGGGCTTCGTCAAAATTTAAAATTGTATACTTCTATGGCTAAGTGAAAGTTATAAAGCCGCATAGTCCGATTGCCTTGTTCGCTGCGCCGGATACCTCCTTAAGGGACCAAAAATTTGGATAAAGAGTATCCGGGTTTTTCCAGGAACACCCCGGTACTAGTTACGTGGGGGCGGAAGCCGACGACTGGCCTACTTTCAGAATTCTACATAGCACAAGAAGGTAATATTTTAAATCAAATAGTGCTACATAGCACAAGTAACTTCGTCTTTATATTACAACAGTGATAGAGGTACATTTATTCAAAGATCTTGTCCTTGGTACATTCATCGGCCACGAGACGAGCGCCCTTCATAACGCCATCGTAATACTTCTCGGGATAGCGATGTGCCTTGCTCTCCGACGGCCCGTCCTTCACCAACTTCTCCGCATCCAGCTTGCCCCAATGCACCTTCGCACGGGCAAAGGCCCGACGGGCACCCTCAATGCAAACGAATCGCTTGATAACCTCAAGCCGCGGACATGCATTCACCATCTGCTTGATCAGGCTGAAGTAGCTACCGGGCAGGGGCTCACCAGGCCACATCCGGACTATGAAATCTTTCATAGCCACTTCGGCCGCCCTGTGGAGTTCGACCAACTGCTTCAGTTGGTCACTTAGAGGCATTGGCTGTCCGGCCCCAGTATATTGGGACCAGAACAGCTTCTCCGTGGAGCTCCCCTCCTCGGCACGGTAGAACTCTGCGGCGTCTGAGACGCTGCGTGGCAGATCTGTGAAAGCCCCTGGAGAGCTCCGAGTTCGGGTAAGTAAAAGAAACGCCTCCTCCACATGTTTGCTTTGCATAAAGAATGTCTTACCCACCGCTATCTTCTTGGCCACCTGGATTTCCTGCTGTGCATTGTCGGATTCGGCCTTGGCGTCTTTCATACTTGCAAGGGCCTTCACAAGCTCAGCCTCTTTCATCTTAAGCTCATGCTCCACGGACTAGAACTTCTTGCCGAGCTCATGGAGCTCTTGCCGTACCTCACCCACTCTAGCATCTTGCTTTTCGCTCTCCTTGCATTCCAAGGCCGCCTTGTTTTCGGCCTCGGACAACACTTTCTTCAGAGACGCCACTTCGATGGTGGCCCCTGTTACACAGTCACGACGCTTCGTCATTAGAATAACCAATTTTATCTATCCTTCATTACATGAGAGCGGGAATCACTCACCTTTGTTCTCTTCGAGCTGCCTCTTCGTGAGGTCGAGCTCCCCATGCGCCTGCTCCAGGTCCCGCTTTAGTCCGGCGACCTAGGCTGTGCAGACAGCAGCGGCAAGCAGCACAACCTGCTTATTCAAAATACATACTTACTATTAGACTCCTGCGGATTATAATTGACCCTCTGTTCGGCTTTTCCTTCCGAACACCGAACAGAGTATCAGGGGCTACTACCTATCGGGTGGTAATTTTACATATTCCCTACTTACCTCGAAGCCCGTCAGGAGGCTTGTGCAGGCTTCGGTTAGTCCGCTCCTGGCGGACAGAACCTTTTGAATCACCGCACTCATAACAATACGGTGCTCGTCATCCATGGAAGCACCTCGAAGCGCTTCCACCAGATTATCCGACACCTCTGGCGTGACGGAATTCCTCGGCATGGACGGCTCGCCCTCCCTAACGAGGGGCTGCCCGCCTGAGTCAAGGTTCCGAAACAGTGTTTGGCTGAGAGCCCGGCCTACTGCAGCTCTCATCGACACGATCCGCAGGAATCTTGAACCCCGCGTATCTGACATCTGGAATTCCGCCTTGGGGCATCTCCAGAGTCACCTCCCCCCGCTCTCGGAGCCTTCAGGACAACACCTCCGTGTCATCCGCGGGCTGTGGAGTAGTGGCCGTCGAGAGCGAGTTCCTCGCTGAATCGTTCAGGGACCCATCCGATGACGATACCTCGGGATGAGCCCTGGCCGGACTGCATATATGTTCGGCGTTATAAAAAGATTATGAAGTAAAATTAAGATAGAGTGCGGATACTTACGATCGCGCTAGGGGCTTCCTCAGGCAGCCACCCTCCTCGCTATGGGCGGCCGTGGCGGAAGTAGTCCGGAAGGACACCTTTCCCTTCTTGGGCGCCCCAGCCCTCCTCCGGGGCGGCTTTCCTCTTCTTCTCCTCCCCAGTGTGGGGAGGGAGAACTTCCTCATGTTTCCCCCCGCCTCCGCGGGAGGAATCTGTCTCGTCATCTTCGGACGACGTGGGTATGACGGCCTTGCGCCAGGGGCCTTTCCCGGCCCCCTGGTCTGCCTTCTCAGGCCCCCCATCCTCTTCGGACGGGGCGGCCCCTTCTTCTTCTTCCTCCCCTTTGGGGGAGGAGTTTGCCTCATCATCTTCGAACGAGGCTTCTGGTACAACCTTACGCCGGAGACCCTTCCTGGTCCCCGGGGCCTTCTTTTCGATCTTCTTCTCCGGTGCCTTGTAGGGCGCCGGGACCAGCATCTCCGTCAGGAGAGCATTAGCTGGGCCTTCTGGCAGCGGAGCCGGACAGTCAATCCGCTCCGCTGTCTCCACATAATCCTGATCAAATACACACAAATACTTAAGACTCCCCCAAGGATATATTAGGAAGAACTGAATCTGGTGGTAGTCATAAAACTCACCGGACGGCGTGGCATGAAGTCCGCGGTCCTCGGATGTGGGGGAGGTACTTCGGAGGCCTTGAACAACACCTTCCATGCGCCTTTGTGCATCATGTCGTAGAGCTTTCGAAGTGCCCGGTGTTCGGTCGGGACGTACTCCCACAGATTGAATACCCGTCTTTGGCACGGGAGAATCCGGTGGACGAGCATGACCTGCACCACGTTGACAAGCTTGATGTTCTTGTCGTTCATATTTTTGATGCAGTTTTGGAGTCAGGTCAGCTCTGCAGGTTCGCCCCAGGCCAGGCCCTTCCTTTCCTAGGAGGTGAGCCGCGTAGGGATTCCGGATCAGAATTCGGGGGCCGCCGCCCAGTTGGCGCCGCGCGGCTCGGTGATGTAGAACCACCCCGATTGCCACCCTTTCACAGTCTCCGCGAAGCAGCCGTCAAGCCAGGTGACGTTAGGCATCTTGCCCACCATGGCCCCTCCAAGACTTTCGCTTGCTGGCGCTCCACGATCTTGACTTCACGCAGAAGATATGCAGCCACAAGCCAAAGTGAGGCTTGATCCGGAGGAAGGCCTCGCATACGACGATGAACGCCGAGATGTTGAGGACGAAATTTGGGGCTAGATCATGGAAATCTAGCCCGTAGTAGAACATGACCCCGCGGACGAAGGGATGAAGTGGAAATCCCAGTCCACGGACGAAGTGGGTGACAAACACGACCCTCTCGTGGGGTAGCGGAGTTGGAATGACCTGCCCGTTGTCCGGTAGCCGATGCGCTATGTCTGCAGCCAAGTATCCGGCCGCCCGAAGATTCGCGATATGCTTCTCCTTCACAGTGGAAGCCACCAACTTGCCTCCTGCTCTGGACATGTTTAGCTGTGCGGAGAAAACTTGGGCTAGGGCGCTGGAGCTCGAGGGGGTAGGGGTCAGCAAGGGAGGCAGAAGGCGTGGGTAAAAATGGGGAACTCTTATCCCTTTATAGAGGCGACGAAAGCGGTGCGCCTCCCCACTTACCCGTTGAGGATCGCTTGCTTCCCAAGCGCCACGATTGATGGCGCGGTGGGATCACCCATACCCATATTGATGAGAATCCCGTGATAAGGGGACACGATCTCTGTTTTGACAAGACGTGTCAAGGAAACCGCCTCGCAATATGCGTTGTGGCCGGTTGTGGGAAAACGGTTCGAATAATGACCCGAACGTAATGACATGTCACGTTGTCTAAAAAGTTGTCAGCAGATCGCATTTGTGAAATACCATTCTCTCTACGGTGGTATGTGAAGATCATTTTGCAGATCCGGACACGGTCCAAGTGTTCGATAATTACTTTGGAGTATTCGGAGATGGAACCCGCCCTGCAATGCCAAAGACAAGACTGCGCGCCGGACTCGTCGTCATTGAAGCCTGGTTCAGGGGCTACTGAGGGAGTCCTCGATTAGGGGGTATCCGGACAGCCGGACTATATACATCGTCCGGACTATTGAAGCATGAAGATACAAGACTCAAGACTCCGTCCCGTGTCCGGATGGGACTCTCCTTGGCGTGGAAGGCAAGCTTGGTGATCCGGATATTATATTCCCTTCCTTGTAACCGACTCCATGTAAACCCTAGCCCTCTCCGGGGTCTATATAAACCGGAGAGGTTGGTCCTTAGAAGGCCGATCACAATTACAATCATACCATCATAGGCTAGCTCTTAGGGTTTAGCCTCTACGATCTCGTGGTAGATCTACTCTTGTACTACTCATATCATCAATATTAATCAAGCAGGAAGTAGGGTATTACCTCCATCGAGAGGGCCCAAACCTGGGTAAACATTGTGTCCCTTGCTTCCTGTTACCATCAGCCTAGACGCACAGATCGGGACCCCCTACCCGAGATCCGCCGGTTTTGACACCGACAATCATGAGTGCAAGTACAACAATCGTCAACTCCACCAAGCTTAGACTTGATCGTCCTCGACAAACATAGAGGGAAATCCAAATAATAAGGAACTCAGTGTTTTACACCAAATAAACGGGAAGATTTTTCTTCACTTATGATCATTACACCTAGATAACCCTCCAATTCTTGACTTAAAAACATAATATAGCTATAGAAGTGATATGGTTATTATGGAAGTGTTAGTGAAGCAAAGATAAGCAACACAAAGCTATTACTCAACTAGACAACATAACAAAGTACCTCTGGATTCTATGTTTTCTACTAAACACTTGCTTGCCGGGAATGCATGGAAGAGATTGCATTTCTAGAGCAATGAAAGCATATATTAGGGAGTGAAAGTTACGTAAAGACTACATCATTCTAGAGTAACTCTCTAACTCACCCATGAGTGTCTCATCATCAATGCTCTCAGGAACTTTATTTAAATCATTGCTTGCTGAATCTTTTGTTTTCTGGTGATGGGATGCCAAAGAATTGATCAAACATAAGGTTTTGCGGTGGCTTAAGTTTGAGTATTATGGACCAATATGTTGTCACTTTCGAGCTCTTGTGATCAGTACCAGGTTATAACAACATACACACACATTCAAGAGAAAGTTGAATAATATTGGAGGTAGTGTTGGTACTACGTACGGTAACAGACTCATAGCCGAAATCTGAGTCGAAACTCTAGTGGATGGTTCATTGCCAAGTGGAGTTCTCAGCATGACATCAAAAAAGGTGACAGTCACATTTAGACGCCTACACATGCATAGAGTAGTAAGACAATAACACCAGCGTGAAGCTGAAGCGCCATGTATGAATATAGCAAAGAGTTTTGGCATCATCTCATTCACCTTTCAACTAAGTTTCTCTGGAAACTTTTATCCACAAGGCTATAGAGTCTATTAAAATTGACACTATGGGGTTAGGTATCTGTAACATCGTCTTGTCTAAAACTATTTTCAACACCCAAGTCACGAAACAAGTCCGGATAGGTAACTAGGCGGATAGGAAGGATTTCTACGAGCTTCAGTTCATGAATTGAAATATGCATGCATTTCCAGTCAATTTCTCCTAGTTTTCCTTCTGGAATTCCAGTCAGAAAATCAATGAAATAGGATTTGGATCAGAAAATCAGGAGAAGAAAAGCAGCCCTCTTCTCATCTCAAAGCTCGACCTCTGCCACTACTACTGCTTCCCTAGCCAAGCCATACTTCTCATTCTTTGCTTGAATCCAAAAAAAACAAATTCTTATTTTCCTTCCCCACTCAAAAACAAGTGTTACAGAATGTTCTTCAATTCAAATAGGTATGATCCCGTCCATCCTTAGTGGATTTGCAGTATCTCAACAATCAGAACAGCGAATATTCCATCATCCAAACTAAGCTTCCTCAGATCCGTGAGACTTTCTCTTGTGCATGGTTATTCTTTATTAACATCCCTTTATTTTAATAGCCAGATTTTTATGGATTTCTTCAGAAATTTACAACTATATATTTTTTCTCTTAGTTTTGGAAAGTGGTTGCTTCGGTGCCCTGAGCCACTCAAATGGTTGTATTATTATATGAAATTTAATGTGCATGGAAATGACCTCTAAGATGCAACTTTGGCCCATAATATATTTGTTATGTAAGGATACAAGTAAATATGGCTTAAATTATACCAAAATTCGGAAGAAACCATTAAAGTGGAAACGATAAAGGGGCAAGAATCATTGTGCATTCGCTCTTCTTTATAAACAGCGGTGCTGGAAAGATATGTTCAGAGAAGGACAACATCAAGAGAAAATAAGTAATAGCAAGGCAGTCTTGATGATGGCACTTATCAAGAACAAGACACACATTCTCTTTGTCTTGCTCTTTTCTTTGGCGTGTACCACTTTTACGTGTGGCCTACGGCAATGAGAGGGATGTAGGTAATTTCCAAATGAGTTTCCTGGATGAGTTTCTTGCTATTAAACAGGCCCAAATGATTTTGTATCATGTATTCCATACGAATTAATTTGTATGTTGTGGTGCTTTCCTTCATTGTGTTTAGGTACCAATGCTGCATTTGGAATCCAATGTTTTACTTACTCGGTGTGCATGGACTCATATCAGTATGCCGTTGATTAATGCAACAAGGAGTGCAAAATACTTGGTTATGACAGCCAGAAAGGCTACTGCAAGAAGGAGAATCCTGGCGTGTGTTGTTGTGCCTAAAGTTAAAAGACATGTTATATTGTCATTTTGTAGAAAATCATTGCATGTATTTGCTAGTCAGAATACTAATTTATCTGGATTATACGAGAATTTCAATAAAGTATAAAGATAGTTGCTTTTGAAGACCAACTGGACTAGCCGATCAACTCTTCAGGTCATATGAATCAACAATGAGTGTGCTAAAAACTGGAAGTACTCATAAACTTAAAAAATTAAATTGGGGAGTGAATTAATGGAGATATATGAGAAACACATTGGGTATATTAAATTTTGTCATTAAACGATGCTAGTTAATACCAACTGGTCTATGTACAACACAAAAAGGTACATATTTGAACCCTGGCCTATCACAAATGTCTAAGAACCAACCCCAATCTTTGAAACAATCTAACTTGCAATTCTAATCTGTCAAAGGAGGTCAACTTTCAATTTTTCCTATCCTCAAACTAGTATTTGGTGAGTTGATGTGGTTTGGAACAATTGACCACCTAGTCAGCTGTCGTGTCACTTAATATATTTGTGAATATGTATTTTATTGCATGTTGTAATCGGTATGGCGGGATTGGCCCTATAGTTGAGAAAAACTCAGATAAAAGCAATGGGAATTTAATGACTACAACTCTTGTATCCCAAAGATATAGGATCCGTGCTACCGTAGTAAACTTTTCTGTCCTAGCATTCAGAATAACACTTCATGGTCTGCCTTTCGTTAGCCTCTCTTTGACTCACCCTCTGTGATCCTTGGTACCTGCAAGGACGAAGAATGCGGATGAGACAAGAGACATCTATGAAGCAATTTTATGTTACACATATGGGGCGTAAATTCAAAGTACTTCCATAGATCGCTCCAATAAATACATATGGTTGTAGGGCTATGCCTCAACCCATGACGATACTTTAGATATGGTGAATAGATCACAAGTAGAAACCATCAAAGAACACATCATGAGTATTGATTGATAATATGTCTTACAATAGTTGCCAGATGTGATAGACGATTACAAAGTATGGCTAGTTGGATGAGTGCTTGGTGGTGGAGATGGTGGTGGAGATGGTGGCGGCTATCGAAATGAGATGGGAAATGGCGGCGGCTCGGGTTGCTTTGTACGATCAAGATGGGGGTTTCGGCGATGCTCTGTTGCTATTATGGGGTTGACCCATTCAGGGTATATGCAGGGTAGGTCCAGGAGACCTTTAGCAGTCCATACGACTGCTCATACGAGTGTGTGCGGTCGTATGGAACATCATCTTGCTCTGTTCTACCTGGCGTGCTACCAATTGATCTCCTCTATATCCTCTTTACTCCCTTCCATGTATTATCTTGATTTCCTCCATATTTAACCCATTTACTATGGAAATAAAATAAAGATCGGATATTCGGAATCCTTTGCATTGATTGGTTGTTTGTAGCAATATCGAGGCGAATATCCTGGTTTTAAGAAATATATCGGTTTATGCTCTTGTATCATGAGTGCAAGTACAACAATAGTTAACTCCACCAAGCTTAGACTTGATCGTCCTCGACAAACATAGAGGGAAATCCAAAACATAAGGAACTCGATTGTTTACACGAAATAAGCGGGAAGATTTTGCTTCACTTATGATCGGTACACCTAGATAACCCTCCAATTCTTGACTTAAAAACTTAGTATAGCTATAGCAGTGACATGGTTATTATGCAAGTGTTAGTGAAGCAAAGATAAGCAACACAAAGCTCTTTCTCAACTAGACAACATAACAAAGTACCTCTTGATTCTATGTTTTCTACTGAACACTTGCTTGCCGGGAATGCATGGAAGAGATTGCATTTCTAGAGCACTGAAAGCATATATTAGGGAGTGAAAGTTATGTAAAGACAACAGCATTCTAGAGTAACTCTCTAACTCACCCATGAGTGTCTCACCATCAAGGCTCTCAGGAACTTTATTTAAATCATTGCTTGTTGAATCTTTTGTTTTCTGGTGATGGGATGCCAAAGAAATGATCAAACATAAGGTTTTGTGGTGTCTTAAGTTTGAGTATTATGGACCAATTTGTTGTCCCTTTCGAGCTCTTATGATCAGTACTAGGTTATAACAACATACACACACATTCAAGAGAAAGTTGAATAATATTGGAGGTAGTGTTGGCACTACGTACGGTAACAGACTCATATCCGAAATCTGAATCGAAACTCTAGTGGATGGTTCATTCTCAAGTGGAGTTTTCAGCATGACATGAAAAAAGGTGACAGACACATTTACACGCCTACACATGCATAGAGTAGTAAGACCATAACACCAGCGTGAAGCTGAAGCGCCATGTACGAATATAGCAAAGATTTTTGGCATCATCTCATTCACCATTCAACTAAGTTTCTCTAGAAACTTTTATCCACAAGGGCTATAGAGTCGATTAAAATTGACACTATGGGGTTAGGTATCTCTAACATCGTCTTGTCTAAAACTATTTTCAACACCCAAGTCTTGTGAGACTTTCTCTTGTGCATGGTTATTGTTTGTTAACATCTCTTTATTTTAATAGCCAGATTTTTATGGATTTCTTCAGAAATTTACAAATATATGTTTTTTCTCTAAGTTCTAGAAAGTGGTTGCTTCGGTGCCCTGAGCCACTCAAATGGTCGTATTATTATATGAAATTTAATATGCATGGAAATGACCTCTAAGATGTAACTTTTGCCCATAATATTTTTGTTAAGTAAGGATACAAGTAAATATGGCAATTAAATTATACCAAAACTTAGAAGAAACCATTAATGCGGAAAACGATAAAGGGGCAAGAATCATTGTGCATTTGCTCCTCTTTATAATCAGCAGTGCTGGAAAGATATGTTCAGAGAAGGACAACATCAAGAGAAAATAAGTAATAGCAAGGCAGTCTTGATGATGGCACTTATCAAGAGAACAAGATACACATTCTATTTTGTCTTGCTCTTTTGTTGACGTGTACCACTTTTCTGTGTGGCCTAAGGCGGCGGGAGTGATGTAGGTAATTCCCAAATGAGTTTCCTGGATGAGTTTCTTGATATTAAACAGACCTAAATGATTATGTATCATGTATTCAATACGTATTAATTTGTATGTTGTGGTGCTTCCTTCATTGTGTTTAGGTACCAACGCTGCATTTGGAATCCAATGTTTTACTTACTCGGTGTGCATGGACTCATATCAGTATGCCGTTGATTACTCCAACAAGGAGTGCAAAATACTTGGTTATGACGGCCAGAAAGGCTACTGCAAGAAGGAGAATCCTAGTGTGTGTTGTTGTGCCTAAAGTTAAAATACATGTTATATTGACATTTTGTGGAAAACCATTGCATGTATTTGCTAGTCATAATACTAATGTATCTGGATTATACGAGAATTTCAATAAAGTATACAGATAGTTGCTTTTGAAGACCAACTGGACTAGCCGATCAACTCTTCAGGTTATATGAATCAACAATGAGCGTGCTAAAAACAGTAAGTACTCATAAAGTTAAAAAATTAAATTGGGGAGTGAATTAATGGAAATATATGAGAAACACATTGGGTATATGAAATTTTGTCATTAAACGATGCTAGTTAATACCAACTGATCTATGTACAACTCAAAAAAAGTACATATTTGAACCCTGGCCTATCACAAATGTCTAAGAACCAACCCCAATCATTGAAACAATCTAACTTGTAATTCTAAACTGTCAAAGTCGGTCAAGTTTCAATTATTCCTATCCTCAAACTAGTATTTGGTGAGTTGATGTGGTTTGGAACAATTGACCACCTAGTCAGCTGTCGTGTCACTTATTATAATTGTGAATATGTATTTTATTGCATGTTGTAATCTGTTTAGCGGGATTGGCCCTATAGTTGAGAAAAACTCAGATAAAAGCAATGGGAATTTAATGACTACAACTCTTGTATCCCAAAGATATAGGATCCGTGCTACCGTAGTAAACTTTTCTGTCCTAGCATTCAGAATAACACTTCACGGTCTGCCTTTCATTAGCCTCTCTTTGACTCACCCTCTGTGATCCTAGGTACCTGCAAGGAAGAAGAACGCGGATGAGACAAGAGACATCTGTGAAGCAATTTTATGTTACACATATGGGGCGTAAATTCAAAGTATCCATAGATCGCTCCAATAAATACATAGGGTTGTAGGGCTATGCCTCAACCCATGACGATACTTTAGATATGGTGAATAGATCACAAGTAGAAACCATAAAAGAACACATCATGAGTATTGATTGATAATATGTCTTACAATAGTTGCGGATCGATGAAGACGATTACAAAGTATGGCTAGTTGGATGAGTGCTTGGTGGTGGAGATGGTGGCGGCTATCGAAATGAGATGGGAAATGGCGGCGGCTAGGGTTGCTTTGTACGATGAAGATGGGGGTTTCGGCGATGCACTGTTGCTATTATGGGGTTGACCCATTCACGGTATATGCAGGGTAGGTCCAGGAGACCTTTGGGAGTCCATACGACCGCTCATACGAGTGTGTGCGGTCGTATGGAACATCATCTTGCTCTGTTCTTCCTGGCGTGCTACCAATTGACCTCATCTATATCCTCTTTACTCCCTTCCATGTATTAGCTTGATTTCCTCCATATTTAACCCATTTACTATGGAAATAAAATAAAGATCGGATATTCGGAATCCTTTGCATTGATTGGTTGTTTGTAGCAATATCAGAGCGAATATCCTGGTTTTTAAGAAATATATCAGTTTATGCTCTTGTATCATGAGTGCAAGTACAACAATAGTTAACTCCACCAAGCTTAGACTTGATCGTCCTCGACAAACATAGAGGGAAATCCAAAACATAAGGAACTCAGTTGTTTACACGAAATAAACGGGAAGATTTTGCTTCACTTATGATCAGTACACCTAGATAACCCTCCAATTCTTGACTTAAAAACTTAGTATAGCTATAGCAGTGACATGGTTATTATGCAAGTGTTAGTGAAGCAAAGATAAGCAACACAAAGCTCTTTCTCAACTAGACAACATAACAAAGTACCTCTTGATTCTATGTTTTCATCTTTGAACACTTGCTTGCCGGGAATGCATGGAAGAGATTGCATTTCTAGAGCACTGAAAGCATATATTAGGGAGTGAAAGTTATGTAAAGACAACAGCATTCTAGAGTAACTCTCTAACTCACCCATGAGTGTCTCACCATCAAGGCTCTCAGGAATTTTATTTAAATCATTGCTTGCTGAATCTTTTGTTTTCTGGTGATGGGATGCCAAAGAAATGATCAAACATAAGGTTTTGTGGTGGCTTAAGTTTGAGTATTATGGACCAATTTGTTGTCCCTTTCGAGCTCTTGTGATCAGTACTAGGTTATAACAAGATACACACACATTCAAGAGAAAGTTGAATAATATTGGAGGTAGTGTTGGCACTACGTACGGTAACAGACTCATAGCCGAAATCTGAGTCGAAACTCTAGTGGATGGTTCATTCTCAAGTGGAGTTTTCAGCATGACATGAAAAAAGGTGACAGTCACATTTACACGCCTACACATGCATAGAGTACTAAGACCATAACACCAGCGTGAAGCTGAAGCGCCATGTACGAATATAGCAAAGATTTTTGGCATCATCTCATTCACCATTCAACTAAGTTTCTCTGGAAACTTTTATCCACAAGACTCTGAGTCTATTAAAATTGACACTATGGGGTTAGGTATCTCTAACATCATCTTGTCTAAAACTATTTTCAACACCCAAGTCTTGTGAGACTTTCTCTTGTGCATGGTTATTCTTTGTTAACATCCCTTTATTTTAATAGCCAGATTTTTATGGATTTCTTCAGAAATTTACAAATATATGTTTTTTTCTCTAAGTTCTAAAAAGTGGTTGCTTCGGTGCCCTGAGCCACTCAAATGGTCGTATTATTATATGAAATTTAATATGCATGGAAATGACCTCTAAGATGTAACTTTTGCCCATAATATTTTTGTTATGTAAGGATACAAGTAAATATGGCAATTAAATTATACCAAAACTCAGAAGAAACCATTAATGCGGAAAACGATAAAGGGGCAAGAATCATTGTGCATTCGCTCCTCTTTATAATCAGCAGTGCTGGAAAGATATGTTCAGAGAAGGACAACATCAAGAGAAAATAAGTAATAGCAAGGCAGTCTTGATGATGGCACTTATCAAGAGAACAAGATACACATTCTCTTTTGTCTTGCTCTTTTGTTGACGTGTACCACTTTTCTGTGTGGCCTACTTGGCGAGAGGATGTAGGTAATTCCCAAATGAGTTTCCTGGATGAGTTTCTTGATATTAAACAGACCTAAATGATTATGTATCATGTATTCCATACGTATTAATTTGTATGTTGTGGTGCTTCCTTCATTGTGTTTAGGTACCAACGCTGCATTTGGAATCCAATGTTTTACTTACTCGGTGTGCATGGACTCATATCAGTATGTCGTTGATTACTGCAACAAGGAGTGCAAAATACTTGGTTATGACGGCCAGAAAGGCTACTGCAAGAAGGAGAATCCTGGTGTGTGGTGTTGTGCCTAAAGTTAAAATACATGTTATATTGACATTTTGTGGAAAATCATTGCATGTATTTGCTAGTCAGAATACTAATGTATCTGGATTATACGAGAATTTCAATAAAGTATACAGATAGTTGCTTTTGAAGACCAACTGGACTAGCCGATCAACTCTTCAGGTCATTTGAATCAACAATGAGCGTGCTAAAAATAGGAAGTACTCATAAAGTTAAAAATTTAAATTGGGGAGTGAATTAATGGAAATATATGAGAAACACATTGGGTATATGAAATTTTGTCATTAAACGATGCTAGTTAATACCAACTGATCTATATACAACTCAAAAAAAGTACATATTTGAACCCTTTCCTATCACGAATGTCTAAGAACCAACCCCAATCATTGAAACAATCTAACTTGTAATTCTAAACTGTGAAAGTCGGTCAAGTTTCAATTATTCCTATCCTCAAACTAGTATTTGGTGAGTTGATGTGGTTTGGAACAATTGACCGCCTAGTCAGCTATCGTGTCACTTAATATAATTGTGAATATGTATTTTATTGCATGTTGTAATCTATTTGGCGGGATTGCCCCTATAGTTGAGAAAAACTCAGATAAAAGCAATGGGCATTTAATGACTACAACTCTTGTATCCCAAAGATATGGGATCCGTGCCACCGTAGTAAACTTTTCTGTCCTAGCATTCAGAATAACACTTCATGGTATGCCTGCCGTTAGCCTCTCTTTGACTCACTCTCTGTGATCCTAGGTACCTGCAAGGACGAAGAACACGGATGAGACAAGAGACATCTATGAAGCAATTTTATGTTACACATACGGGGCGTAAATTCAAAGTACTTCCATAGATCCCTCCAATAAATACATAGGGTTGTAGGGTTATGCCTCAACCCATGACGATACTTTAGATATGGAGAATAGATCACAATTACAAACCATCAAAGAGCACATCATGAATATTGATTGATAATATGTCTTACAATAGTTGCCGGATGTGATAGACAATTACAAAGTATGGCTAGTTGGATGAGTGCTTGGTGGTGGAGATGGTGGCAGCTATGGAAATGAGATGGGAAATGGCGGCGGCTAGGGTTGCTTTGGACGATCAAGATTGAGGTTTTGGCGATGCTCTGTTTCTATTACGGGGTTGACCACTTCATGGTATTTGTAGGGTTTGGTCCAGGGGACCTTCAGCAGTCCATACGGCCGCTCATACAAGCGTGTGCGGTCGTATGGAACACCGTCTTGCTATGTTCTTCCTGGCGTGCCTCCCTCTTGATCTCGTCTATATCCTCTTTACTCCCTTCCTTGCATTTGCTTGATTTCCTGCAAATTTAACCCATTTCCTATGGAAATAATATAAAGATCACATATTTGTAATCCTTTGCATTAATTAATCATTAGTAGCAATATCAGAGCGAATATCTAAGTTTTTAAGAAATATATTGGTTTATACTCATGTCTCATGAGTGCAAGAACAACAATCGTCAACTACACCAAGCTTAGACTTGATCGTCCTCGACCAATATAGAGGGAAATCCAAAACGTAAGGAACTCAGTTGTTTACACCAACTAAATGAGATCGTTTTGCTTCAGTTATGATTAGTACGCCTAGATAAACCTCCACTTCTTGACTTCAAAACTTAGTATAGCTATAGTGGTGACATGGTTATTATGCAAGTGTAAGTGAAGCTAAGATAATCAACACAAAGCTCTTGCTCAACTAGACAAAATAACAAAGTAACACTTGATCCTATTTTTTCTACTCAACACTTGCTTGCCGGGAATACACGGAAGAGATTGCATTTCTTGAGCGATGAAAGCAGATAGTAGGGAATGAAAGTTATGTAAATACAACATCATTCTACAGTAACTATCTAACTCACCCTCGAGTGTCTCATCATCAAGGCTCTAAAGAACTTTATTTAAATCATTGCTTGCTGAAACTTTTGTTGTCTGGTGATGGAATGCCAAAGAAATGATCAAGCATAAGGTTTCGTGGTGGCTTAAGTTTGAGTATTATGGACCAATATGTTGTCACTTTCGAGCTCTTGTGATCAGTACCAGGTTATAACCACATACACACACATTCAAGAGAAAGTTGAATAAAATTCGAGGTAGTTTTTCCACTACGTACGGTAACATACTCATAGCCAAAATCTCAGTCAAAACTCTAGTGGATCGTTCATTGTCCAGTGGAGTTCTCAGCATGACATCAAGAAAGGTGGCAGCCACATTTACACGCCTACACGTGCATAGAGTAGTAAGACCATAACACTAGCATGAAGCTGAAGCGACATGTACGAATATAAGAAAGATTGTTGGCATAATATCATTCACCTTTCAACTAAGTTTCTCTGGAAAATTTTACCCACAAGGGCTATAGATTCTATTAAAATTTACATTATGGGGTTGGGTATCTCCAACATCATCGTATCGACAAGTTTTTTCAACACCCAAGTCTTGTGAGACTTTCTGTTGTGCATGGTTATTCTTTGTTAACATCACTTTATTTTAATAGCCAGATTTTTATGGATTTCTTCAGAAAGTTACAAATATATGTTTTATCTCTAAGTTTTAGAAAGTGGTTGCTCCAGTGCCCTGAGCCATTCAAATGGCCGTATTATTATATGAAATTTAATGTGCATGGAAACGACCTCTAAAATGTAACTTTGGCCCATAATATTTTTGTTATGTATAAGGATACAAGAGAATATGGCAAATAAATTATACCAAAACTAGGAAGAAACCATTAATGCTAAAAATGATAAAGGGGCAAGAATCATTGTGCATTCGCTCCTCTTTATAAACACCGGTGAGGGAAAGATACGTTCAAAGAAGGACAACATCAAGAGAAAATAAGTAATAGCAAGGCAGTCTTGATGATGGCACTTATCAAGAACAAGACACACATTCTCTTTTGTGTTGCTCTTCTGTTGACATGTACCACTTTTCTGTGTGGCCCTGCGTCAGTGGGGAGGGACGTAGGTAATTTCCAAATGAGTTTCCTGGTTGAGTTTCTTGACATTAAACAGGCCCATATGATTATGTATCATGTATTCCATACATATTAATTTGTATGTTGTGGTGCTTCCTTCACTGTGTTTAGGTACCAACGCTGCATTTGGAATCCAATGGTTTACTTCCTCGGTGTGCATGGACTCATATTAGTATGTTGTTGATTACTGCAACAAGGAGTGAGAAATACTTGGTTATGACAGCCAGAAAGGCTACTGTAAGAAGGAGAATCGCGGCGTGTGTTGTTTTGCCTAAAGTTAAAGTTATGTTATATTGTCATTTTGCAGAAAATCATTGCATGTGTTTGCTAGCCACAATACTAGTTTTTCTGGATTATAGGAGAATTTCAATATAGTATACAGGTAGTCGTTTTCGAGGACCAACTTGACTAGCCGATCAATTCTTCAGGTCATATGAATCAACAATGAGCCAACTAAAATTAGAAGTACTGATAAACTTAAAAATGAAATCGTGGAGTGAATTAATGGAATTATATGAGAAACACATTGGGTATATCAAATTTTGTCATTAAACGATGCTAGTTAATACCAATTGATGGATGTACAACTCAAAAAAGGTCCATATTTGAACCCTGGACTATCACAAATGTCTAAGAACCAACCCCAATCTTTGAAACAGTCTAAGTTGCAATTCTAAATTGTCAAAGTCGATCAACTTTCAACTTTTCCTCTCCTCAAACCGGTATTTGTGAGTTGAAGTGGTTTTGAACAATTGACCGCCTAGTCGGCTGCCATTCTAGAGTAACTCTCTAACTCACCCACGAGTGTCTCATCATCAAGGCTCTCAAGAACTTAATTTAAATCATTGCTTGCTGAAACTTTTGTTGCCGGGTGATGGGATGCCAAAGAAATAATCAAGCATAAGGTTTTGTGGTGGCATAAGTTTGAGTAATATGGACCAATATGTTGTCCCATTTGAGATATTGTGATCAGTACCAGGCTATAACCAGATACGCACATATTCAAGAGAAAGTTGAATAATATTCGAGGTAGTGTTGCCAGTACGTACGATAACATACTCATAGCCAAAAACAGAATCGAAACTCTAGTGGATCGTTCATTGTCCAGCGGAGTTCTCAGCATGACATCAAGAAAGGTGACAATCACATTTACACGCCTACACGTGTATAGAGTAGTAATACCATAACACCAGCATGAAGTTGAAGCGCCATGTATGAATACATCAAAGATTTTTGGCATAATCGCATTCACCTTTCAACTAAGTTTCTCTAGATAATTTTATCCACAAGAGTTATAGAGTCTATTATACTTGACACTATGGGGTTCGATATCTCTAACATCGTCTTATCTACAAGTTTTTTCAACACCCAAGTCTTGTGAGCATTTTTGTTCCGCATGGTTATTCTTTGTTAAAATCACTTTATTTTAATAGCCTGATTTTTATGGAATTCTTCAAGAACAAGACACACATTCTCTTTTGTGTTGCTCTTTTGCTGACGTGTACCACATTTCTCTGTGGCCCTGCGGCGGCAGGGAGGAACGTATGTAATTTCCAAATGAGTTTCCTGGATAACTTTCTTGATATTAAACAGGCCCAAATGATTATGTATCGTGTATTCCATATGTATTAATTTGTATATTGTGGTGCTTCCTTCACTGTTTTGGTACCAACACTGCATTTGGAATACAATGTTTTACTTACTCAGTGTCCATGGTCTCATATGAGTATGCTATTGATTACTGGAACAAGGAGTGCAAAATACTTGGTGATGACGACCAGAAAGGCTACTGCAAGAAGGAGAATAGCAGTGTGTGTTGTTGAGCCTAAAGTTAAAGTCGGATTATATTGTCATTTTGTAGAAAATCATTGCATGTATTTGCTAGCCAGAATACTAATTTATCTGGATTATACGATAATTTCAATACAGTATACAGGTAGTTGCTTTTGAAGACCAACTTGACTAGCCGATCAATTCTTAAGGTCATATGAATCAACAATGAGCCAACTAATAATTGGTAGAACTGATAAACTTAAAAAAATAAATTGGGGAGTTAATTAATGGAAATATATGAGAAACACATTTGGTATATGAAATTTTGTAATTAAACGATGCTAGTTAATACCAACTGATGGATGTACAACTCAAAAAAGTCCATATTTTAAACCTGGACTATCACAAATGTCTAAGAACCAACCCCAAACTTTGAAACAATCTAACTTGCAATTCTAAACTGTGAAAGTCAATCAACTTTAAACTTTTCCTCTCCTCAAGCAAGTACTTGGTGAGTTGAAGTGGTTTTCAACAATTGGCCGCCTAGTCCGCTGCCATGTCACTTAATATGTATTTTATTGCATGTTGTAATCTGTTTGGTGGGATTTTCCCTGTAGTTGAGGAAAAAATCAGATAAAAGCATTAGGCATTTAATAACTACACCTCTTGTATCCCCAAGATATAGGATCCGCGCTACCGTACTAAACCTTTCTGTCACTATTGTTCAGAATAACACTTCGTGGTCTGCCTTCCGTTAGAGCCTCTCTGACTCACTCTCTGTCATACTAGGTACCTACAAGGACGAAGAATGAGGATCAGACAAGAGACATCTATGAAGCAATTTTATGTTACACATACATGACGTAAATTTAAAGTACTTCCATAGATCCCTCCAATAAATAGATAGGGTTGTAGGGCTATGTGTTGACCCATGACGATACTTTAGAAATGGAGAACAGATCACAAGGACAAATTATTGAAGAACACATCATGAATATTGATTGATAATATGTATTAAAATAGTTGCCGGATGTTGTTGGAAATATGCCATAGAGGCAATAATAAAGTGGTTATTATTATATTTCCTTGTTCATGATAATCGTTTATTATCCATGTTATAATTGTATTGACCGGAAACTCAAATACATGTGTGGATACATAGACAACAACATGTCCCTAGTAAGCCTCTACCGGATTAGCTCGTTGATCAAAGATGGCTATGTTTCCTAGCCACGGACATGAGTTGTCATTTGATAACGGGATCACATCATTAGGAGAATGATGTGATGGAAAAGACCCAAACTATGAATGTAGCATATGATCGTATCAAGTTTATTGCCATCATTTTTCTGCATGTCAAGTATATGTTCCTATGACCATGAGATCATGCAACTCATTGACATTGGAGGAGTGCCTTGTGTGTACCAAATGTCGCAACGTAACTGGGTGACTATAAAGGTGCTCTATAGGTATCTCCGAGGGTGTATGTTGAGTTGGCATGGATCAAGACTGGGACCTGTCACTCTGTATGACGGAGAGGTATCTCAGGGCCCACTCGGTAATACAATATCACAATAAGCTTGCAAGCAATGTGACCAATGAGTTAGTCATGGGATCTTGTATTACGGAACGAGTAAAGAGACTTGCCGGTAACGAGATTGAACTAGGTATGGAGATATCGACGATCGAATCTCGGGCAAGTAACGTACCGATAGGCAAAGGGAACTGCATATGGGATTAGCTGAATCCTTGACATCGAGGTTCTACCGATAAGATCTTCGTAGAATATGTAGGAACCAATATGGGCATCCAGGTCCCACTATTGGTTATTGACCGTAGAGGTGTCTCGGTCATGTCTGCATAGTTCTCGAACCCGCAGGGTCTACACGCTTAACTTTTGGTGATGATATAAGTATAGTTGAGTCATTATGTTGGTTAGTCCCGGATGAGATCCCGGACATGACAAGGAACTCCGGAATGGTACAGAGGTGAAGATTGATATATTGGACGAAGGGTATTGGAGTCCGGAATTGTTCCGGGGGTACCGGGTGATGACCAGCGTCACCGAAAGGGGTTTCAGGGGACCCCAGCAAGTGTTGGCAGGGCCGGCCCTGAGGGGGTGGCAGGGGGGCGGCCGCCTAGGGCCCCCGAAATCTAGGGGCCCCCTCCAGGGTTCGCAAGGAGCCCATGGCCCAGACCATAAGGAGGCAGCGACGTAGACGCACGTAGTCCACGAGTAGTCATGTTTTCCTTCTTTCCATCGCGAGTTCGCCGCTTTGCGGCGATACTATTCCCCCGAGGGCCCCGATCGTGAGACATGCTGCCGATGTAGATCGCTCTCCGCCATGCGGCCGGCTGGTCTTCCTCCAGGTCCCCGGGCCCGTTGTGTTATCCCGCGTTCGTGAGATGCCTCTCATGTGCAAGACGAAGCCACCCCACTTATAAGGTCATCCCTAACCTCCTCTTTCTAGTTGGTCACGTTCATATGGTGCAAAGAATTGTGAGATCTTACAAGGTCTCGCATATGATGCAGTACAAAATTTTGATTTCGTGTGCCCGTTGCTCTATTTCTTACTTCAATATGGACTTTGTCAACACAACACCAATCACCTTATCTATTGAAAAAATTGCCTGCTATGTGTTTGATTGTCGTTCCTTGCATTCTCTCTCCAAATCATCATGACTGCAAATTTAATTTAAAAATTGGAAGAAGGTCTCAGCTATTCTTACACACATAACTTCAATCCAAGCATGGTTATATAATAAAGCCACTCAGACTCCCGTAGCCATCGGGTTGGTAAATGATCTTTTATTGCTGCAAATGAAGCTTTTAAACTTCAAACCTTTCATCTTGATGTTTGCCCTCTATCAGGTATTCAATTTGTCTAATTAAGTAAAGGAATACACCATTTACAATTATATTTTTGGAACAATAGACAATAATGAGTTAAGTAAAGAAATGAACTAAAAAAATAAGATTATTATTTTGATCTTTATAGTAGGGGCCCTCGGTTGTAATTTCGCCCTGGGCCTCAGAAATATCAGGACCGGCCCTGAGTGTTGGGGGGGGGGCCATGGGCCAAGGGGAGGGGGCAAACCAGCGCACTAAGGGTCTGAGCGCCCCCCTCACCCCATCTCACATAACCAAGAGGGTTGGGGGTGCCCCCCCTAGGGCTTCCCACCTCCCGGCTTGGGGGAAAGTCACCCTAGGGGAGATTACATCTGCCCTGGCCGCCACCCACCCTAGGGTAAACCCTAGGGTCACCACCCCCTCCTCCCTTCCCCTATATATAGAGAGGTAGAGAGAGGGCAGCCACACCCCTTGAGCATATCTCCACGCTACGGTGCTGCCTCTCCTCTCCCTCGTATCCCTCTTCCTGTCTGTAGTGCTTAACGAATGTCTGCTGATATTCCGCCACCACCACTGCCACCACGCCGTCGTGCTATCGGAGGACTCAAGCTACTACTTCACCATCGCTCACTGGATCGAGGAGGTGAAGGCATCATCAAGCCGTACGTGTGTTGAACGTGGAGGTGCCGTTCGTTCGGCACTTGGATCGAGAGTTCACGGGACGGATTGTGACTGGATCGCGAAGACGTTCCACTACATCAACCGCGTTTCTTAACGCTTCTGCTTAGCGATCTACAAGGGTATGTAGATCCAATCTCTCCTCTCATAGATGGTCATCTCCTAGATTGGATCTTGGTGAGCGTAGGAAATTTTTTGTTTCCCATGCAACGTTCCCCCAACAGTGGTATCAGAGCTAGGTCTATGCGCAGATGACATCACGAGTAGAACACAAAGGAGTTTGTGGGCGTTAATATTCAGATTGCTTCCTTCCTTGGTATTTTATTGATTCGGCGGTATTGTGGGATGAAGCGGCCCGGACCAACTTTACATATCCACGTACATGAGACCGGTTCCATCGACAGACATGTGACTTTGTTGCATAAAGATGGCTAGCGGATGTTTGTCTCTCCCACCTTAGTTGAATCGGATTCAACAAAGGCAGTCCTTGTAGAAGGTTAAATAGCAACTTGCATATCACCATTGTGGTTTTGCGTAAGTAAGAATCATTCCTTCTAGATACCCATAGCAGCCACGTAAAACATGCAACAACAATTAGAGCATGTCTAACTTTTTTTCGCGGGGTATGTTGTGATATGATATGGCCAAAGACATGATGAGATATATTTGATGTATGAGATGATCATGTTTGTAATAGTTTATATCGACTTGCATGTCGATGCATACGGTAACCGTCAGGAGCCGTAGGGTTGTCTTTAATTATTGTATGACCTCCGTGTCAATCATTAAGTGCTATGTAATGCTTTACTTTATCGCTAAGCGGTAGCAATAGTAGTAGAAGCATGGTTGGCTTGGCAACCCCGATGGTGGCACGATGATGAAGATCATGGTGTCATGCCGGTGACGATGGAGATCATGCCGGTGCTTTGGATATGGAGATCAAAAGCACAAGTTGATGGCCATATCATGTCACTTATGATTTGCATGTGATGTTAATCCTTTTATGCATCTTATTTTTCTTAGGACGATGGTAGCACTATAAGGTGATCCCTCACTAAAATTTCAAGATAAAATTGTGTTCTCCCCAAGTGTGCACCGTTGTGAAAGTTCGTCGTTTCGAAGCACCACGTGATGATCGGGTGTGATAGACTCTACGTTCACATACAACGGGTGCAAGCCAGTTTTGCATATGTGGAACACTTGGGTTAAACTTGACGAGCCTAGCATGTACAAACATGGCCGCGGAACATAAGAGACCAAAAAGGTCGAACATGAGTCATATAGTAGATATGATCAACATGGATATGTTCACCATTGAAACCACCTCATCTCACGTGATGATCGGACTTGGGTTGGTGAATTTGGATCATGTTACACTCAGACGATCGAAGGGATGTCGATTTTAGTGGGAGTTCTTAAGTAATATGATTAATTGAACTCATTATCATGAACAATAGTCTAAAGTTGCCTTTGCAAATTTATGTTGTAGATTAATGGCTCGCGCAGTAGCTCCCCTGAATTTCAATGCTTTCCTAGAGAAAGCTAAGTTGAAAGATGATGGAAGTAACTTTGTAGACTGGGCCCGTAATCTAAGGATTATCCTCACGGCTTCCCATAAGTCTTATGTCCTTGATGCGCCGCTTGGTGCGCCACCCCCTCCAATGACCGTGGACGTTGTGAACGCCTGGCAATCGCGTGTTGATGACTACTCAATAGTTCAGTGTGTCATGTTGTATGGCTTAGAGCCGAGACTTCAAAGGCGTTTTGAACGTCATGGAGCATATGAGATGTTCCAGGAGTTGAAGTTTATCTTCCAGAAGAATGCCCGGATCGAGAGGTATGAGACCTCCGATAAGTTCTATGCCTGCAAGATGGAGGAGAACGGGTCTGTCAATGAGCACATACTTAGAATGTCTGGTTACTACAACCATCTGGCCAAGCTGGGAATTGAGCTCCCATTAGAGGCTGTCACTGACAGAGTTCTTCAATCGCTACCACCTAGCTATAAGAGCTTTGTGTTGAACTATAACATGCAAGGGATGAACAAGTCAGTCTCCGAGCTGTTCGCGATGCTGAAAGTCGCTAAGTCAGACATCCAGAAGGAACATCAAGTGTTGATGGTGAATAAAACCACTAGTTTCAAGAAGAGCAAGGGAAAGAAGGGTGGCAAAGCAGTTGCTCCTCCCGTGAAGAAACCCAAGGCTGGAACCAAGCCGGAAACTGAGTGCTTCTATTGCAAGGGAACTAGCTATTGGAAGCGGAACTGCCCCAAGTATCTGGCCGACAAGAAGGGGGCCAACATCAACAAAGGTATATATGATCTACATGTTATTGATGTGTACTTTACCAACTCTCGTTGTAGTGCCTAGGTATTTGATACCGGTTCGGTTGCTCACATTGGCAACTCAAAGCAAGAACTACGGAATAGAAGGAGGCTAGCAAAGGATGAAGTGACGATGCACGTGGGAAATGGTTCCAAGGTTGATGTGATCGCCGTCGGCACGCTCGCTCTTCGATTACCATCGAGATTAGTGATGAACCTGAATAATTTTTATTTAGTGCTTGCGTTGAGCATGAACATTATATCTGGATCTTCTTTAAAGCGAGAGGGTTACTCATTTAAATCAGAGAATAATGGTTGTTCTATTTATATGGGTAATATCTTTTATGGTCGTGCACCCATTGTGAGGGGTTTATACTTATTAAATCTCGATAGTGATGATACACATGTTCATAACATTGATGCCAAAAGATGTAGAGTTGATAATGATAGTACCACTTTCTTGTGGCACTGCCGCTTAGGTCATATTGGTGAAAAGCGCATGAAGAAACTCCATGTTGATGGACTTTTGGGGTCACTTGATTTTGAATCACTTGACACATGCGAACCATGCCTCATGGGCAAGATGACTACAACCCTGTTTTCCGGAACAATGGAACGGTCAAGTGACTTGTTGGAAATCATACATACTGATGTGTGCGGTCCGATGAGCGTTGACGCGCGCGGTGGATATCGTTACTTTATCACCTTCACGATGATTTGAGTAGATATGGGTATGTCTACTTAATGAAGCATAAGTCTGAAACGTTTGAAAAGTTCAAGCAATTTCAGAGTGAAGTTGAGAATCATCGCAACAAGAGGATTAAATTCCTACGATTTGATCGAGGGGGAGAATATCTGAGTTATGAGTTTAGCAATCACTTAAGACAATGTGGAATCGTTTCACAGTTGACGCCACCTGGAACACCACAGCGTAATGGTGTGTCCGAACATCGTAATCGTACCTTATTGGATATGGTGCATTCTATGATGTCCCTCTCTGATCTGCCACTCTCGTTTTGGGGTTATGCATTAGAGACAGTTGCATTCACTTTAAACAGGGCACCATCTAAGTCCATGGAGACGACACCGTATGAACTGTGGTTTGGCAATAAACCTAAGTTGTCGTTTCTTAAGGTTTGGGGCTGCGATGCTTATGTCAAAAGGCTTCAGCCAGAAAAGTTCGAACCCAAAGGGACAAATGCATCTTCATAGGATACCAAAAGGAGATAATTGGGTATACCTTCTATCTCACATATGATGGCAAAGTGTTTGTCACTAAGAACGGGTCCTTTCTCGAGAAAGAGTTTCTCTCAAAAGAATTGAGTGGGAGGAAGATAGAACTTGATGAGGTTCTTGAACCTTTACTTCAACCACTGAGTAGTGCAGCGCAGAAAGATGTTTCTGTGACACCTACGTCAGTTGAAGAGGAAGCTAATGATAGTGATCATGAAGCTTCGGATGAAGTTGCTATCGAACCTCGTAGGTCGACAAGGATACGTACTGCTCCTGAATGGTACGGTAACCCTGTCTTGGAGGTCATGTTGTGGGACAGCAACAACGATGAATCTACGAGCAATGAAGAAGCAGTGGTGGGCCCGGATTCCAAAAAATGGTTAGAGGCCATGAAATCCGAGATGGGAACCATGTATGAAAACAAAGTATGGACTTTGGAAGTCTTACCTAAAGGGCGAAAGGACATTCAGAATAAATGGATCTTCAAGAAGAAGATGGACGCGGACGGTAATATCACTATCTATAAAGCTCAACTTGTGGCAAAGGGTTTTTCACAAGTTCAAGGAGTTGACTGTGATGAGACTATCTCAACCGTAGTGATGCTTAAATCCGTCAGAATCATGTTAGCAATAGCTGCATTTTTTGATTATGAAATCTGGCAGATGGATGTCCAAACAGTGTTCCTTGATGGTTTCCTTAAGGAAGAGTTGTATATGATGCAACCAGAAGGTTTTGTCGATCCATAACACCAGCATGAAGCTGAAGCGCCATGTACGAATACAACGAAGATTTTTGGCTTAATCTCATTCACCTTTCAACTTAGTTTCTCTGGAACATTTTACCCACCAGGGCTATTGAGCCTATTAAAATTGACACAATGGGGTTGGGTATCTCTAACATCGTCTTCTCTACAAGTTTTTTCAACACCCAAGTCTTGTGAGACTTTCTGTTGGGCATGGTTATTCTTTGTTAACATCGCTTTATATGCATAGCCTGATTTTCACTAATTCCTTCATGAAGTTACAAATACATTTTTTTTCCTTCTCTAAGTTCTAGAAAGTGGTTACTCCGGTCCCCTGAGCCATTCAAATGGTCATATTATTATATGAAATTTAATGTGTATGGAGACGGCCTCTAAAATGTAATCTTGGCCCATAATATTTTTGTTTTGTAAGGATACAAGTCAATATGACAATTAAATTATACCAAAACTAGGAAGAAACCATGAATGCGGAAAAGCATAAATGTGCAAGAATCATTGTGCATTTGCTCCTCTTTATAAACACCGGTGCTGGAAAGATTCGTTCAGAGACGGACAACATCAAGAGAAAAAAAGTAATAGCAAGGCAGTCTTGATGATGGAACTTATCAAGAACAAGACACACATTCTCTATTGTGTTGCTCTTTTATTGACGTGTACTACTTTTCTGTGTGGCCCTGCGGTAGCAGGGAGGGACGTAAGTAATTTCCAAATGCGTTTCCTGGATGAGTTTCTTGATATAAAACATGCTCAAATGATTATGTATCATGTATTCCATATGTATTAATTTGTATGTTGTGGTGCTTCCTTCATTATGTTTAGGTACCAACACTGCATTTGGAATCCAATGTTTTACTTACTCGGTGTGCATGGACTCATATCAGTATGTTGTTGATTACCGCAACAAGGAGTGCAAAATATTTGGTTAGGACGGTCAGAAAGGTTACTGCAAGAAGGAGAATGGCGGCGTGTGTTGTTGTGCCTGAAGTGAAAGTCATGTTATATTGTCATTTTGTAGAAAATCATTGCATGTATTTGCTAGTCAGAATACTAATTTTTTTGGATTATACGGGAATTTCAATAAAGTATACATGTAGTTGCTTTTGAAGAGCAGCTTGAGTAGCCGGTCAATTATTCAGGTCATATGAATCAACAATGAGGCAGCTAAAAATTGGAAGTACTGATAAACTTTAAAAATTGAATTGGGAAGTGAATTAATGGAAATATATGAGGAACACATTGGGTATTTAAAATTTTGTCATTAAACGATTCTATTTAATACAAACTGATGGATGTATAACTCAATAAAAGTCCATATTTCAAAATGTCTAATAACCAACTGTCGATTCTATATCCAGCATATCTCATTGTGGGGGTCCTAAGCTAGGCGTATTGGAGTGATGGTAACATGGACACGGGATTTTACCCAGGTTCGGGCTCGCTCGAAGAGGTAATACCCTACGTCCTACTTTTCATTGTATTCATATGGGGTGTATTACAGAGTACATGTATCTACCACGAGATTGTTCTAATGAATATGAGTTGATCTATTGACTAACCTAGCCTCGGTTTATATATACCCAAAACTACAGAGGGCGTTTATACAAAATTCCTAACAGACGGACAAAAGCACTTGTGCCTTTGTTAGTAAGTATAGATATAGATTCACCAAAAGTACAAAGCATCTCAAACATAATAGAAAATTACATCGAGATTCCAAAACCACCGAACGACGACTACTGCCGCGAGAACATGCCGCCGATGCGCCGCTGCAGATGCTCCCCTACCGGAGTCGGCTTGACCTTGTCGATAACAACCGGGAAGTCTTCGTGCACATGCCCCTAAGGACCAGCGTCCTGAAGCCGCAGTCGACGCCATCTGAAGCACCTGATACCAAACCTTGCCACATCACTAATGCAATCTATACCTACTAATAAAGCAAGGTGTGTTTCTCTGATTTTTTCATCCGTTCACCGTCGAAAAGTTTTTTCCCTATTCGAGGTGGTACTAAATTTTTGTGCGTCCGTTTGCTAGAAAAGAAATTTTCGTACAGGGGTTGTGCATGTTGTGGCCCGTCAAAGCCAGCCCACCTATTTCCCAGCGCACACAGCTAATAAAACCCTATTTACCGCATGGGGCAATAAATAGTCTCACCTTCGCACGGGGCGAAGGCTGTCCCAGCCCATTTTTGTTTTCTTCTGTGTTTTATTTCTATTTTATTTTTTGATCCTTTCCCTATTCTTTTCTTTTTCCCTGCAAACTTTAGACTTTTACTTTTTTTCTTAAGTATAAAATAAATAAATAACAGAATTTTGATTTGTGTTTTCCATTTTTTAAATAATTATGAATTCTAATTTTTTATCTATTTTTAAAAATGTTCGAAATTGAAATTTTTCTTCGCATTCCAAATTAGTTCAAAAATTAAAAATTTTAAGAAATTTTTGTGTTTTCAAAAACAAATCGAGATATTCAGAATAAAATTGCATTTTAGAAAATATTCTGGTTTTTCTAAAAAATGTGTTCTTCAAAATAAATTGGGATTTTGAAAATAAAATTGGATTTCAAAATATGTTCTAGATTCTATAAATATTATTGTTTAGTGAAATGTTCACAAATTCAAAATGATGATCTTGGTTAAAATAAACACATTAAAAACATTATTTTAAATGTTTAAAACATGTAATTGTTTTGAAAAATTGTTCCCAAATTCAAAAAAAGATAGTGCTTTTTCAAAGGTCCATGTTCTTAATAAATGTATGTGAATTATAAAAAACCTCCCTATTTCAAATGTTGTTCATCTTTTTCCAAAATGAACGAAATTTTTGAAAAACTTTTCGGGATTTCTAATATTTTTCATGTTTTTAAAATATTTTGCAATTCATAAATACTAATTTATTTTTGGAAAATTTCAAAAAATAAAAAATGTTTGAATATGATGATGCATTATGTTCTTAGACGTTCGCGCCGGTCATTGGTAAGAAGGACCCGTTTATTCAAGCGGCCAGCACCCAGCGGTCAAGTTTTTAGGTCGTGAGTTTGATTCTTCAACTTGTCTTTTTTTGGATTTATATTCGTGCCTTACAAACACAGGTCCTTTTGGTGCCTGCCAGTGGTTGGCCCAGACGCGAACTATTGTGCGTCACATGCGCTATTTGACGATAAAAGAGTATGCTCTCTTGCTATAATTGAAAGAAATTGTGGGCACAAGCCAATAAAAGATAATATGCTGAATTGGCTCTAATGAAAAGAACTATAGGCACGTGACCGCTAAAATAATCAAAAATAATAAACCCTGATAAAGAAGGGACTGTCTGGTTATCCATGAGTTATGCTAATGAAACTTGATTTATGCACTGCAATTAGTAATCCATCCGGTTACCTCATAGTAGGAGAGAGTGGCGAAGCAACTGTGCCCTGAAGGTCGCCGCGTAGCCACCAAATGAGGAGGGAGCCACAACCCCCACACGAGGGCGACCCAAAGGAGAAAATAGCACGCGTTGGATGGTCGTCTCCACGCCGACTAACCCCGCCACTATCAAGATCTCACAGGCCAAACACGATCCGAGAGAATACCACAGCTTCTCGCTCTGTCGCCCCACTGCTGTGCTGACCTTTTTGGTGCACATATCAATTATCTCTCACGTTGCTTCTCAAAAGAATATCTCTACCGTTGCAACGCACGATCATATGTGCTAGTACTTACTAATGTGCCCTTTCATTTAGCCCCCGTACTCTTACTACAACTTAACTTTGTACCTCATTCCTTCTTAGTTCACCTTATTACATTCTTGAAGCAAATGACTAGATAGAAACTTTTGCTGACACTAAGAAAACAACAACGCCTAAAAACAACTTGAATGATAAGTGTCACACGTGTGGTGCGAAGTAACACCACCCTGACGTTTTTTACAACTAAAATTGCCATAAAAAAATCCCAAAAAAAGACTAAAACTTGTCATCCAAACAGAAGATTGTCATGTTTGACAACTAAAGTTGCCATCCTCGGGTAACTAAACTTGTCATTAAAAACGTCGGGTGTAATTACTTCGCACTACACGTGTGACACTTATTAGGGTCCGGAAACAATAGCGTAGGGAAGCGCGTGAACAAATCCCTTCTAGTAATGACTGACAACTATATAGCCAACAAATGGTTGTATTATTAGGAAGAGGGTTTGCAGCACCCGAGCTCCACTGCTCCCTATATTTAAACATTTTGAAATTTGTATTTTTGAAGTTTTAGAAAAATGTGAAATTTTTCACCGGGATGCATATACACATTCCGAATACCGTTGGCAAGTTTTGGTACAAATCTTGTTTTGTTTTGAGCTATAGAAAAAAAAAATCTGACACTATATAGGAGAAAAGGTGTGCCATTTTCTGTCACAAATTTCTCTTTTTTGTATTTCCCAAAATATGAAGTATTTCTTTTTCAGCCTTTTACCAGGCCTTAGTAATGTGTGTATGTATTCACGTATTTGATATAAGATTTTTTTTTTTAAGCAACGAAAATGTGTTTCTAAAAAATTTCAAATACCAGGAGCCCTGGAGCCCGGTAGCTGCAGCCACTTTTCCTGTACTAGTGGCTGGGGCGCGCCCTGGGCGCGCCACCTGAGGCGTTAATCTGCGTACTAATCTAGCTGCTGGAGCTGATAACGTGATTGTACAATACTAATGCGAGCCAACAGTTAAAGAAAAGAATGTATGGAGGAGAACTGCAGCAGCATATATCGTGTTTGGCTCAAGATATGCAAGCATCAGAAAGTTCAGGGAGGAATCGTAGCAGCAGCAGAGATAACAATATGTCAACTTTTGCCATGCAAAATGTAGCTGGTACAACATGTTTTCTTTCACCCACCTGTTCCACAATTTATTTTTCAAATCTCAAAGAAAAAAGGAAGTTTGCATGACCAGACATCAGAATAGCAAGATTATCTATCAAGATGCAAGAGTTCATCCTGGTAGATAGATTGAGAAAATGTGATATCTTCAACAGCCAAAGCAAAAAAGTTCTTGGTTGACACCATATGGCCTGGTTCAGCAAAATGTTTGAATTTTTAGTATTATAACTAATTAAAAATATTTGAAGTATGAGTCTTTTTACAGAAATGAGAACCTTACAAGTATTGTGTCTTCAGGATGTGAGAACCTCTAACATCAAAATGTTTTATGTTCCTCTTGTGGTCTAGACGTTCCAGCGTGGTATAGAGGGAACTTAAGGGCATAGTCCATCTGAAATTACAAAAGTACAGAATTAGACATAACTTGAACTACTAAGTAACATAGGACTAATATGCAGGTTCAGACTTTTCATAATTGATCTGCCAAGCAAGGTAGGTAAAATGTATAAAAATTTAGAACTCTAAACCAGAACTTACTAGTACAAACCTCTGCCATTTTCCCAACGGCTCAAAGATGAAGATTGGAAGTGTAATAACTGACATTACATCTGATCCTATGTACTTGTTCATCATCTTCCAGTAACAGCCGCGATCCTGCAAGTTAACTAAAGTTGGAAAAACAACATAAAGTGCAGCAATAATAGCATACAACTAAATTTTGAGGGCTTAAAAGTGCCTCATCACTTTAGTTCTCAGAGCAATAGTTTCCTCGAGGAAAAACACCATAAAAAAAGGTGAAACGTTTAGTGCACAACATCGCAGACATCACTGAATACTCATCAGCCATCCATGATGCAAATCATCACACGAGATATATCCAGATCTGGTTAACACACGAGATATACGCAGATCTGGTTAAGTAATAAGATTCACAGTGCAAAAGGAAGGATGCAAGGTGCCTGCTCGGATCTGCAGCGGGGTGTGCAATGAATACAAATCCTGGCAAGACAATTTTTAAAGCAGGTATGGGTGGAGCATAAGCACAAGCACCTGACGAGCGCCACCCCATCCACACAATAAACCAGTCAAACAACAACATTGAATCACTCATATGAACGGATAAAAGCATGAGGAGACACAATATCTCACCAGTGGTACGGCAGGAAGGAAGTAATGAAGAGAACAGGAAACAAGCGGTAGACTAACGATCAACAAATGTGTGCTCACTTCACACCAATCTGCAAAAACAGAACACATGTTAGCAAAGAGGGGTAGCAGCACGGTCGTTGCAAAGAAGGAAACAAGACTAAAATCCACCGCAGTCAGGACCACGTCCATGGAGCCATGAAGCAGACTAAGGAGGCGTCATCTCACCAGAAAATGACGAAGTTGGTCTGGCGCAGGAGGATGGAAAATGCTGCTTCCCATCTATCCTGCCGCAGTCACGACCATGTCGTTACGCTCTGAAATGCTGCTTCCCATCTGTCCTACCTGATAGCAGAATTTATCTAAAAAATTAATTTAGTGTAGCTAAAGTATCTATGTGCAAATACATTTCACCTATAATCATTAACGCATCTGGGTAGAGCATGCACAAATGAAAACAACACCTTTTTAATAAATAATGTGCATCTAATGATAAGCTACAACAGTATCTTTATTTAGTACAGGGAAGAAAATATTCTTACGAACACACAGGTCTCACCTATGTTGCCAAGATTTCAGTTTCTGTTATTGTCTTATGCCACAAATCTTAGAACACCTTTATTCTCTTCAGGGAAATTATCATGAAGACAATCAGAAGATAATAAACATGATGTATCCCTCCTTCACTAATTCCTTTTCCAATACTGAAGTGTATTAAAAAAATCACCTTTATGGTCAGAGCCTCAGAGGGTTTCATCCGCACTTAATTTGAGTCCAGACGGCTTGTTTCCCAAATTTTGATCCATGTCTTAGCCTTCCCCCTTGCAAAGCTTCAAAGAATGATAAATATTTTGGGACTCTGGTATACGTCACCATGTCCTTATTAGAGAAGAAATCCGTAGGAATCAACTAACCAGTCTGCCATTAAAACAAAAGGAAATTTGGTAGATGAAGTTACAGGGATGAAGTCGAGGGATCAGTACTTTAACCTCACTCCTAGTTGATTCTCAAATACTAACTATTTTTTAACTCTCCATGGTCTTATAATCAAAAGGAATTTAAGTATTTCTTTGGAATATTGTGCTAGAATTGTTGATAAGAGAAATATGTACCTCAAGGCGAACAAAGATAGTATGTAACAGTGAAAGGTAAAATTCCAACCAAAAAAAGAACAATGCAAGGAAAAACATGATAGTAAAAAGACCTATAATCAATATAGGATTTGATTCTTATGTAAGCTGCCCTAAATTTTTTTGACAACATATTTTCTTTTCTGAACTCATAAGTTTTTTTAGCAGATGTGCATTACAGAATCACAATTTCTGTTTTTGCTACTTTAGTTCCACTTTGCATGACAGAAGTGTCACCTTAAAACCTATGGCATACTTATCAGATGCAAAGCATCGAGAGGTGAGAACAGCAGGTGCCAAAATTTATTTGTCAATTCATGAAACATCTCTTTCCTATCACAATATATGTTGGTGAAAAACATATTACTACGAAGCGGAATAAAAAATGCATTTCTCAAAATACAGAGTTGGACTATGTACCCTTTAGTTATAGATCAAGCAGCAGCATAATCTGAAACAAAAGAAAACACACCATAGAGTGCACTTCACTATATCTATTCTTCTCTAAATCGGTAAGTCCTGGAAGAAGGGATGAACGTAATAGCAAAAGATAAAAAGAGCTCACTTGCCATTTGTAGGTTCATATAACTGAAGTAGTAGGCTAACTACAGCAGTACACTTGCCACTTCGCTAGGGCCAAGTTTAGCAATACTTGTGAAAATTCAGACATATAAAAGCATCATTCCGGGTATATAACGATTGCAGCCGCTCCATTTGGATATGTGGTAGATTCAGTCTTCTCAAAATTGGTTCCTACAAATTAACCAATGCATCCAAAGGAATTTGTTTAGATATGAGCATGTCCAAAATCTGAGCACATCTAAACACCTATTAGACCAGAGAGGAAGAAAAGGAAAAGCTCACCAACAAATCTTGCAGCCTCCTGCAAACGGCAGGCCAATCGAATCGGACACGAACGGCACCAGCAACAGCAGCAACCAACCCGCAGGAGAAGGAGGTGTGGCAGGGGGGCACGTCGACCTGGTCTGCCTTGTACTCGTCCTCCCGCGGCTTCCTCGGGACGAGAGCTCGCGTCGCCGCCCGCCTTGTCATCAACGCCATGGGGAAGAGCAGGGCCACGCCTTGCTACGAGGAAGAGGCCCCCGCCGGAGCATCTGACGCCGTGGTGGCTGCCCGAGCCCGGGCCCGCGCCGCCCTTGCAGCCATCTGTGTGCATTGAGACAAGGCGGAGAAGGAATGGGAAGATGTGAGAGATCAGGCTGACCTCAGATGCTTTCTTCCGTCCCTCCGGCGGCGCTGGTGACAGATCACAGATCGAAACCGCCGCCGCCGCCGACTTCTCTTCCCACCCGATCCGGACGGCCGGTGGCGTACTCGCAGCCGCGTCCCCTTATCCTTCTCTTCCGCCCCGGCCTTCCCATCCCCTGGCTGCCTCCTCCCGATGGCCAAGAATTGGAACGAGCAGATCGGGGGAAGAAGAGGAAGGAGAGGTTGCGTGTCATGGGAGAGGAAAGGAGAAAGGGGTGGGGGGCTCGAGGCGGCTTCTGTTTCGACTGTCTCTCTCCCTTCTCGACGAAGCAAACGAGAAGCGTCGGGCCAGTCAATACGCTACATCGATCTTTTTCGATGACGTGGACATGCCAGACATCAACCCTCTCTTCAATTGGCCATCTCAAATAGTAGTAACGTTTTCTCAAAAAAAAAAAATAGTAGTAACGTCCATACTGACGTGAACATCGTGAGGGACGGCCCTTGATGTACATCTTATTGTTTTGGATTATTAGCCTTGTTGTGAATTGTCAGACTCTCCTCCGAGTCTTCATGGTAGGCAGCAGCAGAAAACATCTTTGTCCTGAAGCATCTTTGTCGTAGACGTTGCCGGATCCGAACATTCTGCGTCACCATCATGACTGGATCCGTTGGTAAATTGACAAACCAGGCTACATGACACTGAGTCCTCTATGCTCAAGCGCGCGAACAGGGCCGCCCGCGGCGTACATGCCAACGGAGACGCCCGCACACGCGGACACGCCACCGCCTAGCAGCACGGCCAAACTAACCCACTTGGAAATGCCGACCATTCCCCGCTCACGTTTTCTTTTTTTTTCTTTTTTTTTTTTGCGATGGTAAAAGAGTTTTATTCCTCATTCATAGGGTTACAATCTAATGGCAACATCTCCTCCACACATGGAGGGCCCTGCCCAAGCCACACAGCGGTAGTTCTCTCTGTGCGACTATACATAGCCAAACGATCTGCTACCCTATTTTGTTCTCGCTTAATTTTCAAAGGAATAAACTCTCTTTCACCTAACAGATGGCGAATCTCCGCAATTAGGTGGCCATATGCCGACCGGGATAGACTCTCTCCTAACAAAGCTGAAAGAGCCTGGGAGGAATCCGATTGAACGATGATAGGAAGATTGCAGTGCTGAATTGCCAATGCCATTCCTTGCATTATTCCATGTAGTTCCACCTCGAGCGCATCATTGCAATTAAAGATATATCGGTAGGCTGCAAAGATCACCGACCCATCATGTCTTCTTAGTATCATGCCTGCTGCCACTGAATCATCCGGAGCTGAGAACGATCCATCGACCGAAAGCGCGAATTGGCCCTCCGCAGGACGTGGCCATGGTGCCTGGGCCGCCTCCCTGCGTGGCCTGATCGGGTCTTCACATTTCATTGGCATTTTCCCCTTGATGATCTCCTCAGTAGAGTACCTCCTAGCCAGCTGTAACGAGTGCATATAGCTTTGCAAGTAGTCAGCCGTTACTGCCGGAGACGGTACCTCTTTGCCATGCGCCAGATCAGACCGCAACGTCCAGATCCTCCAAATTAGCATGATAGTGCAATCCCGCATAGCATCATCACAGTGCATAAGGATATTCAGGAGCCATTCATTACCTGTATCTCGTAGCAGTATAGGATCAGGGAGGTTCCATGTGAGCGCATCTGCGTCCACACTGCTCGAGCATGATCACATGTAACCAGCGCATGGAAGCTGGTCTCTTTTTCCGTACCACAGAGAGGGCATGTATCACGCGTGGATATGTGCTTATATTTCTTGCATTGGTTGGTAGCTAATGCTCCTGACACCACCTTCCACGCCATGATCCTCATTTTAAGCGGCAGCCGAGCATCCTACACTCGCCGCCATATGGTTCTGTGTCCATTAGGGTTAGTGCTCGACGATCCACCAGCTTGTGCCCCATGGGTTTCTGCTGCTAGATGATAGGCGCTTTTGACAGTAAACAAGCCGCTCTTTTCTGGAAACCAAGCCAGAAAATCCTGGCCTTGGCGCGGTGACGTCCGGATCTTAGTGATTTCGCGGACGTCCATCTCCCAGAAGTATTGCCGTAGCATCTGCAAATTCCATGCACCTGCCTCATCAAGGAAGTCTGCAACCCAATTATATCTACAGTTCCTTTTGGGGGTGATTGGTTTGAAGTCATGCCTCCTCGGGATCCAAGGATCCCTCCAAGTCCTGATTAGCGACCCATCACCCACCCGCCAAATAAGGCCCTTCTTCAGCAGTTCAAGTCCAAACAAGATTCCCTTCCACACCGCAGACGAGCTAGAGGGGAAGACTGTATCGAGAAGATTTCCATTGGGATAATATTTAGCCCGGAGTATGCGTGCACATAAGCTGTCCGGGCTATCGAGCAATCTCCAAACTTGCTTTGCAAGTAAAGCCTGGTTAAACGCCCTCATATCTCTGAATCCTATGCCTTCCATGTCCTTGCCCTACGGCCAAACCAGGCTAGGCTGCCACGGCAAATTTCCGCCGCGCTCTGCCCTATTCGCTCCTCCCAAGGCAAAGCTAACCTTCTTCCGGCCTGTGGCGCTTGGAGCGCGAAGCGCATGCTGCTCCCTGGCCAGCGCGTCGACTTCTTCCGGCCGTCGGCGACGCTACGGTTCGGCGCTCGTGGCGCCGTCGGGAGCAGAGTGATCCTCTGCCCCGCGTCGGGAGGCGGTCGTCCGCGGGACGACGACGGCGAGTTGGAGCCCGCAGACTTGTCGTTGGACGGGCGGTACCGCATCTGCATGGTTGTGTACGGTACCGATGGACTTGTGCTTGCCTCGTCTCGTGCACGCGTTAGTTGTCCTTGTTCTGAGGGTGTATCAGTGGCGTTCGTTTTCTCAAATCCCAATGGACAAACAATCACATACGGAGGCACTCACCAAAAGTGGAAGAGCATTCTGAAACTTACCGTCCTCAAGGCCGTACGAGCACGCGAGGGTTCAATGTTCAAATGATCAAATCTGACACAAAATAACTATTTTGTCACCCCGCAAAAAAAAAACTATTTTGTCGCGCATGACTGATTTCACACCATCAAAATTGTTATAACCATTGGATTTGTTAGCTTAAGGACATGTGCATAAGTTCAGACGCCTGCCCGTCTAGAGTCAACTCATCATTTGACGAAATTATACAAGGGTAAGTTTCGACTCAACATACATGCACGTGTCTGATTTTTTTTGGATTTTTTCAAAAAGTTTCAAACGCATATTTTTTCCCCAAATTTTAGAAAGTGGTTACACCAGTACCCTGGATCATTCAAATGGTCATATTATTTTACAGAAATTTACATATGCAAGTTTTCGGGCATGTAAACAACCTCTAAAATGTAACTTTGGTACCACATGATCTTTTTTGTTATGTAAGGATACCAGTTAATACACTAATTATCCCCTAAAAAGTTAATATACTAATTAAAGTAAACCAAAACTAGGAAAGAACCATTAATGCAGAAAAGGATAAAGAGTACCTTCAGAAGGACAACATCAAAAGAAACGTACTAATAGCAAGCTAGTCCTGATAATTATTTCTTTTAGAAATGGAGAAGGACTCTCGGCCTCTGCATTGGATGATGCATGCAACCACTTTATTAATTATTCACATAAAACCTTACAAAATCACACAAAAATAAGACTAAAGTCATCGTCTAGACAACATCTGTCGCTGCTGCTATCCAGTTGATAAAGGAATGTTGATAGTCTGGGCCTAATGCCAAACAGACCTCGCAGTCAAACCTAACATCTAAGACCTGAGGTCTCATCCAGGACGCCTGTCGGGTATGGGGCACCCACCAGTCCGGCGTACTCCTTAACCTGGACGCCCGCCGGGTATGAGGCCGCCGCAATCACCTGCCACCAATCCATCTTTAGTGTTGTACTGCTGCATGTACCTTGCCCGGTCTAGCTGCCGTCGACGCCACCACGACGCCAGACAACGCCACCATCCTGCGCTCGTCCATCATCACATGCCCACCGGCGAGACCCCGCTGCTCCATGCCGCTAAGACCTGTCGTTGTCAACGTGTCAGATACCACGCGCTCCTCCTCTTGTCCCCTCCAGCCAAGACTTGCTCCAAAATGATGCCCCCAGGAGGGAGAACGACATCGAAACGTCGCCATCGTCCGATCCGGTAGATCCAGATTTAGGGTTTCCCCCGGAACCTTCCGATCAGGTTGACTTGACCTGCAACGACGATGCCTCGAGAAGGGAACGATGTCCGAGACGCCGCCATCGTCCGCCATGACCGTAGTCAGGCGCGATTTTCACTGGAAGACACGTCGTCCCGATCTCGCGGTTGGCTGTAACCGAGCGGAGTCTCACCACGAAGACGGACGCCGACGTCGGTAAACCAGCAGAGATCCAACATCTCCTCACCGGTCCCTCCACGCGCCGCCGGTCGGCTGAAGGCCACCCCGCGGCGGATCCGATCGGGGTTTGATCCGCAGTCGCCGCCGCCACCATCTCCGCGCAGATCAAGCCCCGTCGGATGAGGAGCTGCCACCGCCGCCGTCCATCTCAGGCCCTCTGCTCCGCCGGCTTATGGCGCGCCAGCCACCGCCGCACGGCAAGGGATCGCCGCCCCAGCCACCGCCTTCGGATCCCACGAGAAGGGCCACCCCTGCCGCCTCCGATGAGATCTCGCCGCGTCCACCCGCCCAGGTGCCTTCGGCGCCGGGCCCGCCGCCATTACGGCCCTCGTCGGCGGCAGCGACGGCAGAGGTAGGCGCGAGAGGAGGCCTGCGGCGCTAGGGTTCGGGGGCCCCTTGCATCACCTAGGGGGAGGCGACACGAGGGGATAATGGCACTTATTAAGAACAAGACACACATTGTCTGCTCTGTTGCTGACGTGTACTACCCTTTTGTGTCTTCCTGCAGCAGCAAGGGGGGGACATAGGTCATTTCCAAATATGTTTCTTGGACGAGCTTCTTGATATACAACATGCCCAAACGATTGTGGGTGTTCTATTCCACATGTACTAATTTGGATGTTGTGGTGCTTCCTTCACTCTGTAGGTACCAAGGCTGCATTTGGAAAGCTACTAGGGGCTGGGGCCCGCCAATGGCGGGCCTCCTGAGAGCGTTCTTGTGGCTCACTTGCCTTGTTGAAGCGCCTCATTACGCCCCCATACAGCCATTTTTACACACACACACACACACATATTTGTTCTCTAGTAACATTGAACTAATGGTTGTTAGCCTCAAGTTTTCTTGACAAGTACAAAGAACAACCATCAGTTAGCAAAGCATCACAATGTTTCAGCATAAATGATCCTCAGATACCAGAACCAAGCAATACAATCAATCCCTAGTGTCCCAGAGGTTTGCAAAGCAATGTTTTCCTTTGCGGGGGTTTGCAAAGCAATGTTGTCACTAGTAGAAAAAGGGTCAAACGTGAAGCACATTAGTGCCGGTTTGTATTAGAGCTGGCACAAATGTATACATTAGTGCCGGTTCCAACGGCTAGCCGGGCCGCTCTCATTAGTACCGGTTCGTGGCTAACCTTTAGCACCGGTTCGTGCCACGAACCGGTACTAATGAGGGTGGTGGCAGGATGTTGTCAATCTGGGCCCCTCCAAAGATTTTAGTACCGGTTCGTGCCACGAACCGGTACTATAGGTCCTCCTGCATATAAACCCTTCGTCCAGCTCGCCTGTTCTTCCCCCTTCCCTCTCCTCTCCTCTCCGTTCTTCCTCTTCTCCCCTCGAGCTCATCACACATTTTGCCCAAAATTTGTCAAGATTTGAAGGCCCCCATCCATTCAAGTGATCACAAAGGTTAGCAACTTTGTCCTTTCATCTCTCATTGCTAGATTAGCTCTTGCAATGCTTTATCTGATTATTAATTTGTGAGTTTAGTAATTTGGGAGGAAATATATATATATGTGCTAGTATTTGATTTATATGCAATTTGAGGTCAAAATAACACTTAGTTTGCATATGTAGGTGTGGTTTACTTAGTGCCTTCTAAATCTGTCGTAACCACCGTCGATCGCCCGCACCGTCCCGTCGCCGGCACCACCTTGTGGTGAGCCTCTTGTTCATGAAATTTTATATAAAAAATTGATGTTTGTGTGATTTGGATATATAGTTACTCGTATAATAATTATCTTACCCGTACGTTGTTTGTTATACATAGTGCCATGGTTTTGATAAAATTAACCGAACGCCCTCGTCCAAGTTATGATTCGGATGTGGAATATTCTCTTCTAAAACTAATTGTTGCATTTCTTGTTTATGACAAATTATGCCCATCAAGTTGACATAGATATTTTTATCTAGGAGGTATGTGAACCGAAATTCCAACCGACCCTATTGTCGAGAGGTTAAATTTAGTTGAAAGAGAAAGCGAGTACTTGAAAGAAAAATTGAAAAGAATTGAGGGGAGAAGATGGAATTGGAGTTGCATGTTGCCGATGTCGCCGATGATCACAAGATCAAGATGGAGAAAATGCGCTTGAAGATTAGAAAGATTAGAAAATATGCCATCGATAGTGAGGCTTGGTATCATTATGCTCGTTGGATCAATTGTTACCTTAGTTGCGATCTTGATCGCATTTGTTGTTGCATTTAAATGCTTTAGCTAGAGAGTTATTTGTTTGTTGCATTTAAGTGTTGTATGAACTTTATGTATGAACTTGTATTAATTTGGTCTATTCGGTGTTGTGTAATGAAGATGAGCCGGCAATGGATGTATGATGACCGATGCTCTCCCAGTTCGTTGAGGGCGTGCATACTTTTACGCTATGGCCGAGGCAAACAAGCGGGCGGATGGTTTTATGCCTTGTCCATGTCTGGCTGTAAGAATGGTCGCAATTACACTACGTCAAGAACCATTCACGTCCACTGCTTTGAGTCCGGTTTCATGCCCCACTATAATGTTTGGACCAAGCACGGAGAAAGAGGGGTTATGATGGAAGACAATGAAGAAGAAGAGGACGACGACAGCTATCCTGGCCATGGATTCCCTGAATACGATGATACATCAATGGGGGAAGAAGCTGAGCCGGTAATGGGGGAAGAAGCTGGGCCGGCAATGCGGGAAGAAGCTGAAGAAGAGGCATCAGATGAGCCCGTTGATGATCTAGGTCGGGCCATTGCCGATGCAAAGAGAAACTGCGCAAGTGATTTGGAGAAGAAGAAGTTGCAACGCATGTTAGAGGATCACAAAAATTGTTGTACCAATTGCGTAGGTGACAAGAAAAGCTGGGCACCACTGCTGGAATTGCTGCAATGGAAGGCGAGAATGGTGTATCGACAAGGGATTTGGAAAGTTGCTTTGGTAATGATAAAGAATATGCTTCCAAAGGACAACGAATTGCCCGAGAGTACGTCTGAAGAAAAGAAGGCTGTCGCCCTCTAGGGTTAGAGGTGCAGAAGATACATGCATGCCCTAATGATTGCATCCTCTACCGCGGTGAGTACGAGGATTTGAACGCTTGCCGGTATGTGGTGCATTGCGCTATAAGATCAGCCGCGATGAGCATGGTGATGTCGAGGGCGGCGCCCAGAAGAAGATTCCTGCCAAGGTGATGTGGTATTCTCCTATAATACCCTTTGTTGAAACGCTTGTTCCAAAACAAAGAGCATGCCAAGGCGATGCGATGGCACGAAGAAGACCGTAAGAAAGCCGGATAGTTGAGAGTACCAGCTGACGGGTCGCAGTGGAGAAAAATCGAAAGAAAGTACGGGAAGGAGTGTGCAGATGACGCAAGGAGCGTATGGTTTGGTCTAAGCGCAAATGGCATTAATCCTTTTGGGGAGCAGAGCAAAGAACCATAGCACGGCATGTGACTCTATGTTTGTATAACCTTCCTCCTTGGTTGTGCATGAAGCGGAAGTTCATTATGATGCCAGTGCTCATCCAAGGCCTTAAGCAACCCGGCAACGACATTGATGTGTACCTAAGGCCATTAGTTGAAGAACTCTTACAACTGTGGAATGGAGCAGGTGTACGTCGTGGGATGAGCACATGGGGAAGAATTTGACCTAAAGGCGTTCTTGTTCGTGACCATCAATGATTGGCTCGCTCTCAAGAACCTTTCGTGACAGACAAACAAGGGATACCGCGGATGCACGACCTTGTTTGGATGATACCGACAAGATATATATTTGAATAGTTGTATGAAGAATGTGTACCGGAACATCGCCGATTTCTTCCGAGCAGGCATCCCGTAAGAAAGAAAGGCAAGCATTTCAAAGGTGAGGCGGATCACCGGACGAAGCCTCGCCACCGCATCGGTGCTGATGTACATGATATGGTCAAGGATTTGAAGGTGATATTTGGAAAGGGTCTGGCGGACAACCTGTTCCAAAGGACGCTAACGGACGCGCACCCATGTGGAAGAAGAAATCTATATTTTGGGACCTGCCATATTGGAAAGACCTAGAGGTCCGCTCCGCAATCGACGTGATGCACGTGACGAAGAATCTTTGCGTGACCTTGCTTGGCTTCTTGGGCGTGTATGGGAAGACAAAAGATACACCTGAGGCACGGGAGGACCAGCAACGTATGCACGGAGAAGACGGCATATATCAGGGTCATGCAAACTTCGCTCTTACCAAAGAAGAGAAGGAAATCTTCTTTGAATGCCTGCTCAGTATTAAGGTACCGTCGGCTTCGTCGAATATAAAGGGAATAATAAACATGGCAGAGAAAAGTTCCAGAACCTAAAGTCTCATGACTGCCACATGATTATGACGAATCGCTTCCGGTTGCATTGAGGGGCTTCTATCGAAAAGCGTTCGATTAGCCATTGTGAAGCTATGTGCATTTCTCAATGCAATCTCTCGTAAGGTAATCGATCCAGAAATCGTACCAAGGTTACGTAATGATTTGGTGCAATGTCTTGTCGATTTCGAGTTGGTGTTCCCACCATCCTTCTTCAACATCATGACGCACGCCCCTAGTTCACCTACGCCAAGAGATTAACGTTTGGGTCCTCTATTTCTACACAATATGTTCCCTTTGAGAGGTTCATGGGAGTCTTAAAGAAATATGTTCATAACCGTGCTAGGCGAGAAGGAAGCATCTCCAAGGGCCATCAAAATGAGGAGGTCATTGAGTTTTATATTGACTTTATTCCTGATCTTAAGCCGATTGGTGTTCTGAATCATGCATAAGGGCGCATCGGATGGAAAAGGCACGCTTAGGAGGAACAAATAATATGTATGGACGGACATTCTCTCACCGAAGCACACTACGAGTTCTCTGAATTCCGCCTTGGTGGCTCCGTATATGGATGAACACAAGAATTTGCTACGCTCCAAACACGGAGCGGTCCGATGACCGGATTACACGTGAACAAACCAGGAGTTTCGCCACTGGTTGCGCATAAGTACCATGCATGACACCTCTATTGAAGATGACCTGTACTTGCTGTCCCAGTTACCATCTTGAATATAATGACTTTCAAAGGGTACGAGATAAATGGTAATACATTTAACACGATCGCCAAAGATAAGAAGAGCACCAACCAGAGGTGTCCGTTATGATGAATAAACAAAGACGGGAAAGGAAACATATTATGGTTATATACAGGACATATTGGAACTTGACTATCGACGTGGTTTAAAGGTCCCTTTGTTTCGGTGCAAATAGGTCAATATGACACGAGGCGGGGTAACGGAAGACCCACAGTACGGAATGACAACAGTGGATCTCAACAATCTTGCGTATGCAGACGAACCATTCGTCCTAGCCAATGATGTGGCACAGGTTTTCTATGTGAAGGACATGTCTACCAAGCCAAGAAAAAGAAAAGATAAGGAAGCGAATGCATCGTACGATGAGCCAAAGCGGCACATAGTTCTTTATGGGAAAAGAAACATCGTGGGAGTGGATGACAAGACAGACAAGTCGAAGATTATGAAAAGTTTGATGAAATTTCTCCATTCACGGTGAATATTGACCCGAGCATCCCGTTAAATGATGAAGATTTTCCATGGTTACGGCGCAAAGGGACACACGCTGAAGAAAAAGTTTCACACCCAAAGATCCGGGATGTGATCGGCTTCACTATCATCACTTTCTTCTATGTTTCACACCCAAAGGGGAATCTCTGTAATAGTTAGGGTAGTTATGTGTTTTGGCATTTGAAACGCGAAGAAATTTTATGTGCAAACAAATTCTTTCATGCCTTTAATGATTTTTAAATTTAAATTATTCACAAACTAGTGATTCACACTAATTTCAAATAATTCAAAATTTAAACTATTCAAATTTGAAAACTACAGGCACTAATGAAAGTTTGTAATTTTTTGTACCTAAAGCAAAAATATTCACAAAGAAACTCTAAATACACAAAAAACAACACAAAAATAAATAAAGCAAAAAAAAGCCCGCCTACTAGGCCAGAGCGGCCTGCATACGACTAGAAACCCAACCTGTTGTTGGGCCAGGATGCAGGCCCAAGAAAGGCCAAGTGGGCCTGAGACAACAAAGAACACGTAGGCCAAGAGGGCCTGCTTTGGAGAGGAGCTCGAGAGAGCGACCGCACGGGGTTTATAAACCCGGTGCGCCCCTCGGCTAGCGAGGTGGGACTAAACTTGTCAAGACCGCACTGCAAGGCCACCCTTTAGTACCGGGTCGTGGCACAAACCGGTACTAAAGGGGACCTTTAGTACCGGTTTGTGCCACCACCCGGTACTAAAGGGGTCGCTTCCCGCCGCTTAGGCTGGCCAAAACAGACCTTTAGTACCGGTTGGTGGCTCCAACCGGTACTAAAGGTGCCTTCTATATATACAACACTTGAAAAATTTCATTCTCCTCTGTTTCTTCCTCTGTTTCCCCATTGAACCGCCCGCCCGATCGATCGGCGCGTCACCGACCCGTCGCCGTCGCCGCCCAAATCCCGTCGCCGCCCGTCGCCGTTACCGCCCAATCCCGTCGCCGTCGCCGCCCGTCCCGTCGCCGCCCTCGTCTCCGTCGCCGCCCAGGCCCGTCCCGTCGCGCCCGTCCTGCGTCGCCGCCCAGCGTCACGCCTCGACCCGTCGCTGCCCGGCCGTTGCCTACGCCGTCGCCGTCGCCCGCTGTGAGCTCTCCCCTCTAACCCCTCTCCTCGCCCCAAGGGCCACCATGGGCGCCCCTCCCCGAGCCCATACACACACACAAGCATGATGAACACACACACACATACACGTATATATGTATGAATGCATGTATATATTAGTATATACGTATTTTGTATGTTTAATTAATTTAGATTTTTAGATTATTGTTTTTCACTAGTATATATGTATGAATGCATGTTAGATGGATATAATTAGTGTTTAATTAGTATGGTATTTTTTTATATAATGTTGTTTTTCTGTTTTTTAATGGATGTATAGAAATTGTTTTTTTCTGTTTTTAGTGTTAGATGCTTAATTAGTATGACATAGTATATAGATTTTTGAAATAGTAGAAATGTTAGAAATTTTAGTTATCAAAATTCAATCATTAAAAAAATATTATTTTTTGCGGGCATATAGCTAGTATTTGTTCTCGACGATGCCCGGCCCGCATCCTCGCCGTCGACCCGTCATGACGACGTCCAGCCGGCACATGTCCGGACTGGCTCACGGGCTGGCACTGGGAGGTGCTGCTGGAGGCGCGCCGCTTGATGAGGAACTCGCCCGGGTCCCGTCGTCGACCCTGATCTCGTTTGGTGGCGTTCGCGTGGGCCAGTTTCGGTGCGGAGGGACCCGGCCCGCCGGAGGATGCGTCGCCGTGTCGGGGAGGAGGAAAGCACGTCCATCGCTACATGGTTGCGTTAGAGGGCGACAGGTTCTCCAATACCGGCGGTATCTTGAGGATCTCACTTCAGCTATGATCCCGTGAGGGTTCCTTCTCTTTGGGTGTCCACCGCCATGACGCAGAACCGCGAGTGTCCTAGATTCTTCCGTAGTATTCGATCTTTAATTAGCTAGCCGGTTGATGTACTATTCAATATTATATATTATTCGAGACGATGTATTCGAGATTGTATCTATTATTCTAGACGAAGTATTCGAGATTATATCTATTATTCGAGACGATGTAATTTGAATACTAAATTGTTTTATATTTCTTTTGAATTAGTTAAATAAAAGCTATGGCGCATAATACCGATAGAGAGGAGAACAGACCATGTTCGATATGATCTGTGGGCCGATGATAATCAGAATGAAGAAGATTATGACGGCTCCGAATTTCTAAACAACACCGGAGAGGGTGATATGATATTCGATCGTGACGACCGAATTGATGAAGTCATGAACTACGATTATGGCGATGACAAAGAACATGTTGATCCTGAAACAACAAAGACCGGCGAGGTATATATATTTATATAAGCTGGTTTCGGTGATCATCACATGTTTTAAATGACTTGAAGATATATTAACGAATCGATCTTTGTTCTTTCAGCCATCCGGATCGAGCAAATCTTCGTGCAAAAGGACGAAACGAGGCCCGAACAAAAAGTTGAAGGAGGGCGTAAAGTACAATATCGAGGCGATCAGACCTATTGGCGAACCATTAGCGCCTAAGAAGATTGCGGATAAGTTCATTAAATCGGTGCGGAGTTCTTGTGAAGGACCAACTCGATCTCCCTTCAAGAATGGAGAGAGCCAGCAAAAGACAAAGGACAAAAGGCAAAGAGGACGCTGCTCCACGTCCGGATGTTACTTTTGTCGACAAGAATCAAAAAGATCTGCTTTGGGATACTCTCATGGAACATTTCACCCTACCAGATCATTTCACGAAGCGAGATGTGCGAGAAAGTCAAGGACGCTGCTCTTAGGAAGATGGCGGTTGCATTCAAGAACCACAAGAATCGTGAATGGGACAAGTACGCCAAGGGAGGAAGACTCGATTCGAGGGAACACTAGAGAACCAACGTGCTCATTGGGACGATTTCGTGAAATTCAAGGATTCGGAATTAGCTAAGGAACGGTCGAGAATAAACAAGAAGAATGCCGAAAAAGGATAAGTTCCATAAGCTGGGGCGGTGGCTATCACGGTGGCAATGCCTAAGTGGGATAAGTCCGAGAAAGAGATGGAGGATGCAGGTGTCACTCCGGATACTAAGAGCTGGCCCCAGTGCAGGACTTGGTTCTATGCGCATGGGGGAGTTGGACCAAGACAGGCAAAGTTTCGACGAAGGCATGTGCGAACGGAGCCGACGATGCGATACTTGTTGCAATAGAAGAGGCACGATCGGGGTGTTCCAGCCCAACAGAGAGAACGACGATCTTACGCGTGCCTGGGAAATCCACGAACACCGGGAAGAACACGAGGCAAGGGCGCTATTCCGTGGTATGAGGGGTTTTTGATGAAACACCGACTACGTAACCCGTGCGAGAAAGAAGATTGCGGAGGAGAAGAAGAGGAAGATGGAGGAGGAGCAGAGGAAGCGGGACTATGAACGCCTTCAAGGCCTAGAAGCAAGTCAAGCGGAATTGGCGGTCAAATTCCAGCGGCAGCGAGCAGATCGACTCACTTAGCCAGCAAAGGGGTCTCGGCAGGCTGCAGCAGCTAGCGGATGATCCATCATTGGATAGCACCGCCCCATCCATGCAGAGAAGCAGCGTGGGTTCCGCCCGGACGACGCAATCTTGGGTAGATACCCGTGGATGACATCACGGAGAACACTAGCTGCGAGCTACACGTCAAAATGAAGAACATATCCATGAAGGTGGCGGACGGCGTTGCTTTTCGATTACCCCCAAAGCAACCTACCATTGCATCCCGATTCCAGAGGGCTATGCTCGTGTCATGGTTGACGCAGGTGGTGCAGCCATATTCGGGCTAGAGCTTGACATTCCCGGAGGTGAGGACGAGCGCTTTTCGGAGACGCCAACCATCAGATCATCCTATGGAAAAAGGATTGCATCATCTTTGAAGGCCATCGACACGCGTCATCCGACTCCTCGTCGAAGTCCGCCACCAAGTCAGCAGTCTCCCGCCTGCAAGTCCACCAAGTCCGGCAAAGTGTCGAGCCACTCCTCCTCCAAGTCCGGCAAAGTGTCGCCACTCCTCCTCCTCCAAGTCCGCCACAGGTCGACGTCCTCCTCCTCCAAGTCCGCACAACCTCAGGCCACTCCTCCTCCAAGTCGGCACAGCTTGGGAGGCCACTCCTCCTCGTCCAACTCAGCCCGTCGGCTACCGGCGTCTCCGCCGCTTCAGCAATCGCAGAAGAGACACCCAGGTATGGTGCGTGTGATGCAGTCGAGGTAGTACATGAAGTACAGGTGAGGCAAGCGATATAAATATGGTCCAAGCCTCACGCCTCTTCCGCAGAGGTCTTATGACAGGTCCGAGGAGGAAATCGCAGCCATATCGAAGTCCGAGGTGGAAGCCCATTTTGCACCAAAACCGCCACCGCCGCCAGGGGAGAAAGTGCACGAGGAAGCGATTGACCACTTCATTCGTATGGCTCAACCACCAGCTCCCAAGCCTGTTGACACAGACTATGAGCGCCACATCAGGAAGTTAAATCGAGCACGTCTACGTAAGGAGGCGAGCTCGGGATCGAGCAAACAAGAAACAAATGTCAGAAAATGCGGGAAAACCATTCCTCAGCTGGGAGAACAGGCGGCGCAATCGATCCCCTCTCTTGTTGTGCCAACAACACGTGACAGTACGCGCGCCCAATATTATTGTGGGCAAACAGTTTACGTTCCTGAGGTGGGCAATGTGGTAATAACGGAGGACCATATAATGCAGGCTGAAGTTCTCAAAATCACTGTTGGACAACTCGTCGAGATCGAGCCCATGTACGTGCTTAGAGAGGATGAAATAAAACGGAAATATGTCCGGGCCAACCTTTGGTCGAGCCGGACAAGGTCAAGAACCTCCCAACGAGAATGTATGAATTGCATCAATGGTACATGAACATTACCAAGATTTCCGATCGATTGTCCCTCATGGTGAATGTCAAGGAGGAGCATTACTTCCATGAGAAAGCTGTGTCCGTTGAGTATTACGAACTGTTTCAGTTATACAATCAAGACGCACTTTCGACAAATCTATCGTCGATTGCTATTGTACGTAAGTGATTTCTTTCTCGTAATTTAAGTCTCAAGCTAGCTGTACTGATCCTTTTGATCAATCATTACCTGTAATTATCTTCACTATATTCTTTTACGTGGTATTATATGCAGGATGAAGATATATGAAATGAGAAAAGGTGGACGCTTTGGCATTGGGTTCATTGACCCAAACACCGTTAATGAATACACATGGAAACTAAATCCACGTTATCAAAAGGACGTGAGGACAACATGCTAGAGTTCTTGAAGTACCTCAAATACAATGAAGATATACTACTTCCTTACAACTTCGGTGAGTCACACTGTCTTGTACTACAAATTCTCTGTTTTTGCCTACTAGCTAGCTACATGTTTTTGCTTTACATATGCCCGCTTAATTAAGACATGCAAACGTGTGTGCATGCAGATTTCACTGGTCTTGTGTATCATTAAAATTGACGTCGGAACAGTTGAAATATTGGACTCACTACTCAAAGAAAAAACTGACTATAACATCTTGTTTGGGATAGTCAACAGGTAATTTCAATCATTATTAACTATATATCTCGGCCTATTTAGTTCGTCATTTTTCATGATATGAACTATTTAATAACCCCTTTATTCATTTTCTTTGTCGGCGGGCAGGGCTTGGGCAAGGTTCATCAGCGTCACGGAAGGCGAATGGAAACAAAAGCTTAAATGGTTTCGACCCAAGGTAAGTAATTAAGTAGTACTAGCTAGCTGCCATCTCTTTAATTATCATGCTTGATTAATTATTATTTGATCAAATTCCATTCTCGTAAAGGCCACAAAGCGGTAGCGAGGGGCTGATCTGTGTGCATTCTGCGTTTGCGAGAACATTCGCATGATGGCGTCCGAAAGGAGCAGATCTCAAAGACAGGAATGGGTACGCTTGTCAAAACATTATTCACAATTTTTACACCATTATCGATATCTAGTCACACAACTAATACACATGCATATTGATCTCCTTCTTAACAGTTCACAGAGGTGCGGGAGAAGCTCCTAGAAACGGAGCGCCAGAGAAGCACTTCAAGAGAAAATAAGCGGGTTTTTGCTCGACTAGGTCATAAATCCAAGGGAGAATACTATTACCCGCTACCGCCCCCATCGTGCTCAAGGCACCAATTAGTCTAATGCCACTGGCTCCAAGGCAACATGCATATGTAGGAGAAATTGTATATAGCTATACATGTGTGTATGTGTGAATTAATTAATATGATGGTTTGTGAGACATTGATGATATATATATATATATGCATGATTGGTTCTACTAAAAATTCTATTTATATATATATTTATATATATATATATATATATATATATATATATATATATTTATATATGCATAACATGTACAATGTGTAGTATCGTAAAATACCAGCAAGCGAAAAAGAATTAAATTGATAACACAAATTTAATTGAAAAATAAAAATAAAACAAAACCCACAAACATTTAGTACGGTTGATGTTACCAACCGGTACTAAAGGGCTCCTGCCCCGAGCTGCCTCGCGTTGACGTGTTGGCCTTTAGCACCGGTTCGTGCTGAACCGGTACTAAAGGGGCTTTAGTGACCACACTTTAGTGCCGCTTGTGGAACCGGCACTAAAGGCCTTACGAACCGGTGCTATTGCCCGGTTCTGCACTAGTGTGTGGACACTAAAGGATTCAATGTTTCGCCATCTAAGCAGCAACACGAGCATTAGGTAAACAAGAACCTAATCTCTAGGAGACACTGACATGGTCCTGAAAGATCATCATGTGAAATTCTAAAAATTAAATAACGATTAAGGAGAACTCACAAAATGAGAATGAATAGATTCTTACATGGATAATATATATTATGATATCCAGTTAGCATAAGTTCTACAGCGAAAATATCCATCATTAGGAGGTGGGTACCCTTGTAAGTGCCATCTTCTGTAACTACTAATAATAGTGCTTCATGCAAATAGCTTCGAGCGGCATGAACATTTTTGTACCATCTTCCAACATAGCCACATTTATGCTGATGGCAGCTGTACCTGGAAGTGAAAGCCCACAAGAAAATCTAAGTACATAAAAGCGCACAGTTGGCATACGTTCAGGAAGATATACCTTTAGGAATACAAGCCAACCAAAATAAATAACTGACAAAGTGGATGATGTGTGAAAGATGATTATTATCCAAAAAATAGGTAGGTTGCAGAACAATGATGCTTCTAAACAGACAACCATAGACTAATTATTCTAAGCAAAGAATGAGGCTGATCCATTCATCCCATGTGTACAATATTAATAAGCAAATATAAATAGCAAATGTCTAACGATGGACATGAAAGGGCATGATGTAGCTAACCTATATAAGGCAAGGCATATCTAACCTTAGAAGCACCTCAATCGGGACAATAACATAAAATAAGTTATAATTGTAGCTATCCATCACATATTGTTTGTTTTGGAAGAATTGATAAAAAAACTGCAAAAGTATATCTTTTCAGAGGGAATCATAGAAAAAATTAAGAGCCTACAAGGTGCCATTTGTTCATCCTACCAAGAAGAGGAACATCAAGTTAATATAACATTCTTTACTTTGAGAAGCAAACAAGAAATTACTACAATTTATTCCATTGAAATGTTATAATCCACTCCACTGGCATGTCACATAAAAATTTCTGAGAAAACGGCGGGCTAGTTTCAGCGTGCTAATGTGCACTATGTACTACAGCAGCATACTACTATCAGAGTATCATGCCTCCACCCCCAAAAAAGAAGTGAACACGGGAACTAAGACTGAATGTGGATGAAGTGATCACCTTGAAGATGCGCTACTTGAGGTGCTTGAGCAGATCCATCATGCGCGTGCCCCTTTCCTCTCACGGCTTCATCGCGACGAAGGCTCGAGAGAAGGAGAACGCATGTCCTCACAGGTTGTAAGCGCCCTTGACCACCATGTCGCCATGGTTGAGAAGAGATGGATCTAGGCGGTGGTCCTGGTGGCGAGCAAAATAGAAGTTGCACGTGCCCATAGTAGCTGTGTCAGCAGCGGCCATCACAATGAAATATAATCAGTGCTTGTTGTCCTGGGTTCCTGAAAGGTTTCACCCGGATTTTCCTGGACCAATGAAGCACAAGCATGCACAACTTCTCAAACAAGGATAGATGAAGTATGTGAATCAGATGCAGTATTAAGAGAACAAAAAATAGCACTGTCATCAAAGGATTCACTTACAATTTAAAGCATAAGCAGCAACACGATTTTTCTTGTTTCCATCGGATCTGGACCAGATACCGGCACCATAAAAGTACTCAGAAAATGATGGCACAAGAAGATTACCCAGCAATAGAAAAGAAAATTAAATGTAGACGACTGTATCCTTATTGTTAAAATTCATTTAACAGGAATTTCCCAACCATTATTTAAATGTGAACGAGAGAACATGAAGCAATGAATCGCAAGAAATTTTTCTTGATAACTAAAGTAGAAAGCTAACATCATAGCAGAATAAGGTGTGATGTTGCATATTTAGTCACATCCTATGATCTAGAATTCTAGATTCTAGAGAATAAGATTCACATGTCAATCCATCAGAGGTTCCATTTCTAATTCAAGTTTTTTTCTTTTGAAAACAGTCATCGTTCGTACATAAACCTGAGAAAACACAACTGACCTCAAAAGTAGTATATATGGATTACATTTGACCCAATCTATCCATTGGAATGCCCACTTCTTCGGCATAGGGGGTACATATAACATCAGTTGCCTCAACTTCAAAACATCCGCTACCAACAAAGATTAAAATTCAGTACAAAAAGTTCACCCAGAGGATGTGAAAAAAAAAACATCTAGAGGATGTAAAACATCAGGATGCAAAATACCCTCAGAGATTTAAGTAACTACAAATTTCAGTTATAATCATTTGAAATTTTCAATTCAATCAACATCAAGAGTCGGGAATATAACTTAACATAAGCTGAACTCACTTTTTGGTATATTTCTTAATCAACAACACTACATATCTCAAGAGCTTTGTACATCACCATACTCTAGGTGGAAAGATAAGAAAGACGGGTCAATGATTCAAAAATAATAATGGTATCACTAAGACGTGCCATTAATCTGAAATATACAATTTGATGTGTTGAGCACTATTACTCCATCAAGTAATTAGATATGACCTTCAAATCAAAATAAGCAAAAGATAATTACCATGCTATTGTATCAGTCTCCATATATATGAAGGGGAAATGTCAGAGTTCAATTGATATTAAGAGACAATGGTTAAGAAAGAACATATGATGCAATCTGTCAAACGCCTTGTGAGCAGAGTAGAATGAGATGGAGGGATTAGTAAGTGGATTGAAGTGCACAGTGGTGCGACAGGCAAAGAACTTCATCTACAGTGCTATACGCCATACAGGATCAGCAGCTGGCCCTACCATTCTGACATCACCACTGGACGCCATCTCCTAGAGATCTGATAGACTGTCGGCGACCTACATACAAGCACCAACAACATCAAGAATCAAGATCCAGTATTTCCACCACCTACCCATCAAAATATCAAGAACCATGTAACCCGATCGGAACAATGCAACAGTAGTACCAGCAACCTTATAGGACGACGGAGTAACCCAAGATGAGCCATCGCCACTGCTATGATAACATGGTCCTTTTATCGCCCTCCATCCCCAACCTGATCAATTTCTACATAAACAAAATTACCACATAATGAAATCCACGTCATTGGAGCTAAATTACGCAAATTTGCATAACACTCACGGGTAGAAGATAGCTATCAGTCGTAGTAGTATTGGAGGTTGTGGTCGTACCGGTGACACACCTCGATCTGTTCGGGTGGGAACCTTTGCGGCTGCTCACCTCATTGCTGCTGCCATGGATCTGGAGCTCGAGGGAGAGGCGGCACTGTTGCTTCCCATTTGCCTTGCCTGATCTCGGCTGCCGAGGCACGACACCATCGACCCAACGCCGATGGCGTGCTCGCAACCACTTCCCCTCCTTTGATAGGGAGTCGACGTTCGGCGCAGACCCTACTCTCTGCTGCTTGGATTGCTTCTCGGCGGGCGACAAGATCACCCTACAAAGAGGAAATACATAAATGATGACCCTTGGTAAGAATGGAATTTATCCAATCAAGCGAGTCAAGATGTAAATCTAATTATATGATCAAAATAGAACCATTAAAGAATAGGCGAGTCAACATGATTTTAACTGACCAAACTTCAAGCGGAACACAGTTTATATAATTATATAATTTAGTCATGAAAACTTCCAATTTTGCAAACATACTTCCTAGTTGTCTTCCTGGGAAATAATCAACCTTGCAAATATTCATCCTGCTGGCATGACTTGTCATACTAATCAAATTGTACTTAATTATCCAACTGAGTGCAGGTAAAATCTTGTCAACTCCAAGAAAATGACAAACTTAAACCAAGTATAATTACAGTGGAACTAAATTTTGAACATCCTTCTCAATATAATGAAGTTCAACTTACCCTTTTCCCCGGAAAATAAAACTCATCTTTCAAAATATGCCTACGTTAATACCTTTGATTTGATAATGTCCACAAAGCAGAGTCCAAACAACTGCACTGGACCAGAATGCCATCTATGTTGTTGTTTTCTGTATGCTTCGTATGACTCCGGCAATTCACACTGACACTAGAATGGAAATTCATGTAGCACAGTTTGAATGATCAGTAAAGGTATGATGCCATACAGAAAAGTCATAAACTATAAGAGACATTATTCAAGTACCTGAACATCGTTAAGAATTCCATACAGAAACTTCCATCCCTTTATATGTGCTCGGACAACAATATCCATGTCTTCAATTGTCGTTCTCTCCATCCATATTCCTGAGTCCTCGAATGCCTTAATTCTCCACACTCCTGCGTTTCCATTGAACCCCAAAAAAATTGAGGAATGCTCCCTTAACCTGTTGTTCAACCTCAAAGTGGAAGCACAGATTTATGTTTTGCAGCCTAAGTATTTGAAGTCTTATGAACAGAAGTAGAAACATCATGAACATACATGATTGAGAGCTTTAACTAAGTTACCACTTACCACTATTCAGTACAGGGGGAAATCAAGGAGTTGAAATTCTCAATGTGCATCCTCTTTGCCACCCAAATGAGTTCAAGTTCTCTCATGGTTGTAGTTATCGCAAAACCATCCATGGAGAACCCAACGCTTTGTGCATGGTTACACCCTAGCTACCTCCTGCACTTATATGAAAGCTTATCATAAACAGGTTATAAATAGTAAATTAACAACTAAATATGCAGGCATATAGTCATCAATTTTAGTACTTTAGCGAGTATGAGTTTTTGTAATTCATGGTGAGAATGTCATCCCTGTTTGGTCACAGAATTGACAGTGTGCATCAATTTAACTGATTTAGCTACCTTATCCATCAGATGTCAGATCGACGCAGGAGAGTGGAACTGTCGAACAAAGAAACCAAATCAAAGCCTTGACCGGACCCAAAGGCAAGCAAGCAACAAACCTGATGTAGCAGTGTAGGTGATTGAACTCGTGGAAGCTGACATCACCGTCGCGGCCGTCCATCGCCAGCCGCAGCAGCTCCACATCCACCTCCGCGGCGCCCGCGTCGGAGCTGCAGCCGTATCCGCTTGCCGTGTGCGCCGGCATGGCCCACCTCATCCCTTCGAGCCTTGAGCTTTAGATAAAGGTAGCCGGGGGAGATCACGTACGTTGGTGGCTACTACTGGAAAAGGATACGCTTGGGCATGGAGCTGAATCATGTACCACATTTTTTTTGCGCAGGGCACCCCTCCTGAAGCACGCCTTTTGCACTGCTTCCCATGCAGAAATAGTTCCTTGACCTTAAGGCAGTTAGGAAATTGGCAGATTCGAGAGCGGCATGTCGAGGCATGTACCAGAAGATCAAGCATTATTTTCCTTGGCTGCAGGATCATTATAAAAAGAAAATTGCAATGTGATACTATTAAGAAAATGGATTGTAGAGAGTGGAACACATAACTATTGAGTCTCTCCACACCAAAAAAACTGCAAATTGAAGCTGTCTTTGCACAATAACTACTTTACAAATTGCAACCGCAAAAATAAAAGATGCACTTGTTGATTATTTCCACAATATTGTACATCACCTGATCGTAAACAAAGAGTATATACTGAATGTTTGAGAATGCTGAAAGAATGCTTGTGCCTAAGCTGCAAACTGAAGCCATCTTTGCACAATAACTAATTTACAAATTGCAGCCTCAAAAATCAAAGATGCACAAGTTGATTGTTTCCACAATATTGTGTATCACCTGATCATAAAACACAGAGTTTATGTTGAACGTCTGAGAATTCTGAAAGAGTGCTTAATTATGCAATTCAATATGTGTCTAGCCAGCCTATTACATACAAATATTGAAGAATAATTGGACAGAATCACAATGGGCAGGCAGATCATGGTTCCATTTCCCAATTAGGGATGATATGGACCTATACAACAATGGCACAAACTGACTGTATACTACCTTATCTAAAACTTAATAACTCAATTTATGCAACAAGATACCATTATTTACCATAGATTTAGGGAAAAAAGTATTTAAGTTTGACAGCTATCAAGTTTCTGACAATGAAGCACCACAGTTTTTTTGGCACCTCCTTTTTTTATTAGAATAAGCGGAAAAACACGACCTCAGCAATGGCAGGTCAGGAACAAATTATTAGTGCGAACCATCTAGAAGAGCTTACCTGCTAAACACGCATTTGCCGTGCGTCCTTGTTTTTGGCATCATGGTCGGCAATAGATGGATGGTCTGTCAACTTGTGAGGATGATGCTGTGCAAGCTGCTGCCGCGTGCGCGCTTTGCTTGCCGCTGCTGCGTGCGCATGTTGCCGGCCGCCGCTGCTGCTTGCCCCTTTGCTGCCGGCTGGGAAGCTCTGTGGCCACCAGCTCGCGCCAGAAACCGCCAGGAGGCTCGGTGGCGTCGCCATGGCCTCCATCCCGCCTCCGAGTAGCCGTATGGGAGAAGCCGGATGCAGGCGTCCTCCGCCTCCTTGAGGGTGCGGGCTGATACGTCCCTGACGACGCCATGCCCCTGAGCGACACACGAGGAGGAAGGGGCAGAGCACGGGCAGGGGTTTGAGGAGGTGGAGCTCCGGGCGGACATCCGGCAGGCGGGAGATGGAGAGGACACGAGCGCAGGGCAACGGCGGCGGCGACCGCGGCGGCGGTGGCGGTAACCCTATCCGCGGGAGGAGCAGCGCTGTCCACGAAGAGGAGAAAAGGCCGCTGGCTCGCTGCCCAGTCCAGCTCTCGATCGTGTTTTTTTGGGGTCGATCATGCTTTGTTTTGTCGGCAACGTTTTTGTCCCTAGCTAGTCCGACGTGGACACGCCCAATGAATGCTTTTGATGCACACCTTATTGTTTTGGATGTTTCACTTTATCAGTGTGTGTGGACTCATATCAGTATGCCTTTGATGCCAGCAACAAAGAGTGCAGAAAACTTGGCTATGACTAGTACAAAGGCTATTGCAAGAAGGGGAATGGTGGCATGTGTTGCTGTCTTCCTCCCTCCCTAAAGTGGTAGTCGTGCTATACACTATCATGTTATATAAAATCATTGCAAGTAATTTCAATGAAATTTACTGGTAGTTGCTTGGGATGACCAACTTGGCTGGTCGATCAGTTTTTCAGGTCATATGAACCAACAATGGCACACCTAAAAATTGGAAGTACTAATAAACTTAAAAAGTTAAATCTCAGGTGTGAATTAATGGAAATATATCAGCAACACATTTATTATATGGAAGTTTGTAAGTAAAGGATGCTAGTAATACCAACTGACGAATGTGCACCTATCAAAAGTTTGCCAATGTAAATTCCAAGAAGATAACTAATGGAGGAAAGACCATCGCTCTGGTTAGTAGTTTATGTTAGGGTTTTTGAGTCCTCGCAGATGAGGCGCTCGGGCGGATGGTGGTGTTTCTTATTCGAGTTTGTCTTCCCGGCTTCGATCCTCCTCGAGTTTGTCTGACTGGACATAATCGACGGAGCTCCGGCATAGAATTGATTTTTATTATCTCCTTGGGATGGTGAGGTTAGAGTTTCTCGTCATATGGCGAGATTTGGTGTCAGGTGCTTCAGGTCTATGCAATGGTTCAACGATGACGACGACTGCGACTTCAGGGCGTTGGTCCTTAAAGGCACGTGCATGAAGACTTCTCGGATGTCATCAACAAGGTTAAGCTGGCTCTAGTAGAGGAGTGGCGTCAGCGGCGCGTCGGCGGCTCGTTCTGGTGGAAGTAGTGGTCGTTCGGTGGTGTCGGAATCTCGATGTAATTTTTATTATGTTTGAAATGCTTTATACTTCCAGTGGACTTTTATAATGGATCTGATCCTTTTCCCAAAGAAAAAGATCAAAATGGTGAGAACTAATCCTTCTAAATCGTGTGCATTCCTCTATATAAACAGCTGCATGAGAAACACAACTCTAGAGGTATTGACCCGAAATATAATAATAGCAGAAAAAAACACCAACTCCTTCCCCATTGCTCTTCTCAAGAATAACACAAAGTCCATGTGCTTGGTAGCTCTTGTAATAGCTACCACTTTCTTACCTAGGGATGCATCCTACAGGATCACAAGTACATCTCTTTCCTTGTATTCATATCTTTTTATCTTTTACACAATACACTTTCGAACAATTTTAGATAAGCAAACAAATACAAGCGGATCAAGTGATTGCGTGTAGTACATTTACATTTTGGGTGTGAATGATGTATTGGAGGCCCAAAAATTCGGGTTATATATGCTTGGGTTGGACAAAAATATTGTGTGGTTTGGGATAACTAGAGGACCCAGTGAACGGAATCCCTAGCTAGTGCCAGATTTACTATAAGTGTGCACCGGACAATGGAACCCCGAACGCCATGTGCTGCTGCTACAAGTGAATTAACGCCATCAAAACGATGTACACTTGTTTGTAAGAGTGAATAATTTACCTTATAAAGGATGAAGGAGGTGCTAGGCACAACCACAGCGTCCACGTCGGTTATGAACAACAGGGCTATGAACAGTGAGCAAGCGGGGCGAGAGCGGGATACCATTTACCCGGGTAAAGCGCTGCTGATTGGGCTGCCCTGGGTAAAAGGGAGGCTCCTTCGCGGGTGTGGACTGCAGCGTCGTTTCTCTGTGCGACGGTGGCTGCGGATGGACTGAGGTTGTTTTCAAGCCGGCATCTTATCCCTCCTTGTTTCCCTCACTGCATGTGGCCCCTGCGAATTCGGATCCCCACCCGTCGGTCGAACGGATAGAAGCGGCTTGGTTCCTTGAAAACTTACAGCGCTTGGGTGCTTGTCAGCCCCGCATGATCCTCGTCTGCTCACGTTCGTTGTACCGCGGTGGGTGACTGCGCCGGTCCTCCTCCACCCGGCTCCTCCCTTCTCAGCTCCTTCCGTTCAGCCCCTCACCGCCTCTCCATCGCTGCGCTCCACTTCCCATCCCCACCGGCGGAGCGCGAGAAAGGAGGGTGAGGGCGAGATGAGATCGGTCGTCCGTGAGGCTCGCCTGCGAGCTGTTGGACCGCGGTCGCGCGGTGCTATCCGGCCGGTCGGACGCGATATCGGCGTTGTCCGCAGCTGCAAGCGCCGCCGTCAACATCGCTTTCCTTTGCGCCTATTTAGCCCAACTGGTCTCCCTCGGCGCTATGAGGTCCATCTGCTCGCCTGCCGGTGTCGGCCAAGGGCGTGCGGTGTCGTTCATGGCGTGCTTCCGGTTCAAGGTGTGGTGGATGGCGCTTAGGATGGAGGACAAGGGCGGCGACATCCCGCACGAGACGGCGATGCCGTGAGAAGCGGCAAGGCGTGATGGAGACTTAAGCTGCCAGGCTATAGTACTGCATGATCAAGTTGAAACCAAGTATGTAGGAGGTTGAAGCCTGGCCGGTCAGACATTTAGCTGGAGTCAAGATATTTGGGTAATTAGTTACTGCATGCATGGCTGGGTCGTGTGGCAGTTGAGAATATGCTGCCCGCCCGCTGGTCATGGGGGTGCATGCTGGAGTTTGTTAGTGCTAGTGAGTAGTGGCCGATTGGCCTGGTCGTCCGCTTCGTGGAGTGACTCCAGGACGTGGCCGTTGTGGCGTGAGTGCATGGGTCCTTGTGTATATATGTTGCACTGAGTAAATGGAAAGAAGCCGAGAGGGCTGTGGAAAAGATGTAATCTCTCGTGTGAACCAAGGAGCAGACCTCTTGGCAAAGCTACTAGTAGGTTTCTCCCTTGGTCTATGCGTGCGCGTGTGTGTAGAGTTTCATGTGTGTATGTTCTTGTGTTCTTGTGAGAACACTACTAGAAAAAGGGCTATAGATGGAATTGACACTAATGGCGCACCAGACAAGCGGTACGTCATTAGTATATACTAATGGCGCACCACCTTCTGATACGCCAATAGAGTTGAAACTAGTAATGGCGCACCTGGCCCAAGGTGCGCCATTAGTATCAAAAAAAAATTTGAACTAGTGCTACCGTCCAAATGATACTAATGGCAAGATTCAGACTCGGCGCCATTACTAGTTGTAACTAGTAATGGCGCACCTGTCGGAAAGTGCGCCACTAATGTTGTTGTTTTTATTATATTTTTTATCTTTTTTTGCAAAACTACTAATGACGCACTGTTCCATCGTGCGCCATTACTAGTTTAAACTAGTAATGGCGCACTGTGAAATAGTGCGCCATTAGTATGTTTTTTTTGCAAAACTATTAATGGCGCACCACCAGAAGGTGCGCCATTAGTAACCTGGATTACTAATGGCGCATTTAGAGTTGGTGCGCCATTAGTAAGTGGGCAGCAACAAGATATTTTGGACAGCCTCTCCTACCCACACTCACTTTCTCCCCACTTCATTCTCTCCACCTCCTGTCTCGGGTGCCTCCTCTTTTTCACCTCATTTCCACCATAGATTCATTCAAATTAAGTGGTTAAATTACCTTGTTTTGATAGGTAAGTAAGGGGGGAAGCTATATTTATGTTGTTCTCCCTACAACAATGTGCACATGCACTTTTTATGGCCTAACTAGATTTATGTATGTTCGTGGTGTTGCATATGTTTGTGGTGTTGCATATGTGTTCGTGTTTGGAGGTGTACCGGTATTTGAAATGCGATAGTTGCCAATATTTTGCCGGAATGTTGATTCATTTCCGTTTCGGCGAGAATTTTGGCATTAAGCATTCTTTTGGTCCTATTTTAGGGAAAGTCATGCCAAATTTTTTCTTGGTTCTAAAATATCGCTTTTGCTCTACCACGCAGCGACCATGGTCCGCAGACGATGACCGAAGGCATCGTGAATAGGTTTTTGAGGTCCGCGAAGGCCGAGATGCTTCAAAAGAACGAGACGGAGATAAGATGTCCGTGTCGAAGATGCAAGCTGAAGAGCCTTATTGCGGACCCGGATTCCGGGCAGGTGCGGGACCACCTGCTCTTGCGTGGTTTCATGGATGGCTATCGGTGGCAAGGTGATGAAGATGACTACGAAGTTGTCCATGGGGGCCGGGCAAGAAATGAGGAAGGGCAACAAGACAACCACCGCGGCTCGGGAGGGCGAGAAGACGAAGAATCCCCAGGAGATGATCACGACGGTGATGCTGTACACAGTCATCATGTAGAAGATGCAGGACATGATGATGAGGACTATGTCGGAGCAGACGACGGGCATGATCATGAAGATGATGATGCCGGGCGGAGCGCATTTACGCTGGACCATCGATGGGCTGGGTGCAGGACCCTCATATTCAAGAGCTGCTTCTCAAGCTGCACGGATAACGCAAGAGCTGCCGCCGAGAGAAAGCCAATATGGATCAACTTGAGTTAGACGCGGTTACTCCATTGTATGAAGGATGCAGGCCGAGGATACCCGCTGAAAGTAACGCTCATGGCTCGGAGATGAAGGTAAAACACAAAATGACCGACGCATGCTTCGACGAGAACATGTCATTCTGGCACGAACGTCTTCCCAAGGGGAACAAGTGCCCGACCAGCTTGGAGGAGGCGAAGAAAATCGTGTGTCCTCTGGATTTACCGCACGTGAAATATCATGTGTGCATGAACAATTGCATCATTTATCGGGACGAGCACGCGGAGTCTACCATATGTCCGGTGTGCGGCGTCACTCGATACAAGAAGAGAAAGAAAGCTCCTCGAAAAGTGGTGTGGTACTTTCCGATCACTCCTCGTCTGCAGCGGTATTTCGCGGACCCTAAGGTAGCAAAGCTCCTGCGTTGGCACGCCGGATAGGGAGGAGAAGAAGCGAGAAGATGACGCAAATGATCCGGAGATAGATAAAAAGACAAGATGTCGAGTCACCCTAAGGATGCGAGCCGCTGGCAAGCGTTGAACTTCGAAGACCTAGAATTTGGGAACGATCCAAGGAACATCATGCTGGGCGCGAGCACCGATGGAGTCAATCCGTTTGGCAGCCAGAGAAGCACACATAGCACCTGGCCTGCGTTTGTGTGGATGTACAACCTTCCCCCCTGGTTGTGCATGAAGAGGAAGTACATTCACATGAGTATGCTAATTGAAGGACCGAAACAACCAGGAACGACATCAATCAGTATCTGGGGCTGCCGAAAGAGGAGCTTGACACGCTGTGGAAAACGCCAGCCAATACGTGGGACGCCGCAGAAAGAATATTTCCCTATGAGAGCCAAGATTGCTCACGACGGTGCACGACTATCTCGCTTACGGATATCTCGCGGGCAGGTAGTCCACGGATTTTCCGGATGCGTAAGGTGCATGGATGACACAACGTATCGCTACCTAGATAGAGATCCGGGTCTTCAAAACCGTGTTCATGGGACATCGAAGGTGGCTTCGCGACGATGACCCGTGGAGGAAACGCAAGGATCTGTTCGATGGTGAAACCGAACCCCGAAAATGCCCGTGTACGAGGAGCGGCGAGGAAATAGACAAGCTGTTGAAAAATTGGAAAGACTGCCCACTGCCGGGAAAGAAGCAAAAGGCGCCAGAGCCGGAAACAAGCGAAAGGCGCCAGAGTCATTGTTGAAGGTATGGAAAACAAGGTCTGTTTTCCGGGACTTGCCGTCTTGGAAGATCCACCGTGTGCCTCACAGCCTTGATGTCATGCATATCACGAAGAACGTGTGCAAGAGTCTGCTTGGTACCTGCTCAACATGCCGTAGAGGACCAAAGATGGGCGAAAGCAAGGGCAGACTTGAAATCAATGGGCATCGACAGAGCTTCACGCTAATGATGATGATGATGATGATGAGGCGGCAGACACGATGAAGTCGTCAAAAGGCGAAATGACTACCCTTCCGCGTGCTTCACTCTAAGTCGAGGAGATCGAGCAGTTTTTCACCGCCTCCTAGGAGTAAAACTTCCTTACGGTTACGCTGGGAAGATAAGCAGATACCTAGACCCAGTGAAGCGAAGTTCGATGGGATGAAGTCTCACGACCGTCACGCGCCGATGACGCAGATACTTCCAGTTGCAATCAGGGATCATGGACGCGCACGTCCGCGGAAACGCTATTTGGCCTATGCAACTTTTTCGACGTCATCTCTCGGAAGTCGATTGGCGTGAGGCAACTCGAAGGCTACAGAAGAGAACGTGGTGATACTATGCGAGCTTGAGATGTACTTCCCGCCCGCATTCTTCGACGTTATGGTGCATCCGCTGGTCCATATAGTGGAGGATATCATCCAACTCGGGCCGACGTTCTGCACAAAGATGATGCCGCTCGAAAGGATGAATGGTGTCATCAAAGGATACGCTCGCAACATGTCACGCCCAGAGGGAAGTATAGCCAGGGGCTTTCAATCAAGAGTGCATCTCCCATCGCATGAATTATCTAGGCATCGAGAACCCCGTTGGTCTGCCCGTCAACAGCACCTCGGCAGGCTCGCTGGATGGGGTCACCGTGAGGGTCGCCGCGAAATGCATGTCGACTTAGAGGGTCGACTTCGCCGACTTTGAAAGAGCAAACCTAGTCGCGCTTACAACACATAGACGTGATCGATCCTTGGGTGGTAGAGCACAAAACCTTTATTAAGAAGACGACAATGACCGAGGCCAACCGAGGACGGACGGAGATATAATCAAAGAGCACAACTCATGTTTCACGCGTTGGTTCAAGCGTAAGCTTCGCCGTACCCTTTACATGAGGATTCTTCCGCGGAAGAACAACTCATATTCGCCTTTGTCACAGTGGCCGAGCACAACCTGATGACCTATGAGGCGATACAATATCAACGGCTACACATTCTACACCGAGGCCAAGGACATGAAGAGCGATGGTTATCGAACTCCGGGTAACGATGGAATCCTACACCGGTAATGACAAGGACAGATACTACGGAAGGATCGAGGAGATCTGGGAGCTGAGCTACGCCGGAGAGAAGGTCCCGATGTTCCGTGTCGATGGGCGAAGAGCGCCCTAAAATAAGACCGGTATTTCACCACCATGGTTATACGAAGCCAAATCCAAGATCATGGCGCAAACATCATCGCTAAAAATGAGCCATGGGTACCGGCTTCCCAAGTTGACCAATGCTTCTTCATTCTTGACCCGTCAAAGCCTACCGTGGTTGTCGTGATGAGAGGCAAAAGGAAGATCATCGGAATGGATGGAGTAGCCAATGAGCAAGACTTCGACAAGTACGGGCGACGAGGATCGAACATGACGACGATGATGAAGAAGCAGCATACACCACAAGAAGAAGCAGGACCACACTACCTAAAGGACGTCTGCTCCACGTAAGAACTCCATTTGCGAAAAAGAAGGGCAAGAAGATTGTGAACAGATAGCTAGCTAAGATCGATTGTATTTAAATCGTAGCCTTCATTTCTAGATTGTATTTCATGGGCACTTTTGAACTATCATGAATATTTTTAAATTTCATGGACACTCGATCTCGATCCCCTCCATCTCGATCGCTATCCCACCTCGCCAGATCTGGTCCCTCGCCGAAAGCACCCGGTCCACCGGCCGCCACCGACCTCAAGACCTCGATTCCCTACTCAACCGCCGCCGACCCCGCACCCCTCCCTACTCAACCGCCGCCGACTCCTGCACCCCCGCACCTCCCCGCTCCACCGGCATTACTTTGTTTGATGATATTTTTAAAAAATTATTACTGTCTTATAAAAAATATTACTGTTATGATTTAAACAAGTTTGAACATATTTAAACACAAATAAGTATCAAACATCATTTTAAATGCATAAAAAATTGTGGAGCCTGGAATCGAACCCAGACCTCCTGGTGTGAGAACTGGTGCCGACTACCAAGCTAGTAGAGGGAACTTGATGTGGATCAGGTCGTGGAAGATAACCTGTTGGCTCGAAAAAAAAAAAATACTAATGGCGCACCAGGTGAGGTGCGCCATTAGTATGGATGTACTTATGGCGCACCGAGGGGTGGTGCGCCATTAGTATTGTGCCGCCCCATCCATATTTCCTCCCGGCCCAAACCTATCCCTCTCTCTCCTCGCCCTCGCCTCGATCCCTTCCCTCTCCTCTCCCGACGCTGCTGCCCGCCCGCCTCGGCCGCCCGCCCGCCCGCCTGACGCCTGACACTTAACGCCGCCTCGACGCCCCGACGCCCCATCCACCTCTACGACAGCAGCCCCTTCCACCTCTGCCCCATCGAGCTGGTGAGGAGCCTCGAGCTTCAAGGCTGTGTGTGTTTGGTGTGGGTTTTGACTTTCGGGGAGGCGCTGGGATGCTCACTGCTGTTTTGATTTGGTTCGCGCAGGAAGGGAAGAGCAGCGCCAACGGCTCCGCGTGGCCGGTGGCCAACCCGGTGCTCACTGCGCCTCCGCCACCGACGCCGGCTACCCCAAAGCAACTTGCCGTCAATTCTTCCTCTACCTCCAGGTACGGTCCGTCAACCCCGTGGAATTGCGCTCTACTGCCTTGTACATGTACATACATCTTGCAAAATTTACGGCATCAGGGCTGCAACAAATCCGTGAGCTGCGAAATTCAGGTTGACTGGGTGGATTTTGGTGGCGGTTGCGGTGTTCAATTCAGCTCCTCTGCAAGTGAGGATTGGGAAGGGCTTGCGGTTTGACTCTCGGATGCTTGGGACAGGATTTGGGACTGCGATGTCTAGTCGGGTAGCTGGATATGGTGTTCTGACGGTGTGTTATTAGTATGTGAAAGACATTGTATGAACTGCTCTAGCCGGGGATGCAAAATTAACTAGTAAGCCTGGTGCATACTGAATTGCCAGTGCACCATGAACAATTTGACTTGATAACTATACTTGGGGAGGACTGCTACCTTGTTTATACTGAAACATGTCTTCATGGCATAATTGAACACTTTAGCTATTAATCCTATAATTTGATTGTCAAACAGGCTAACTACCACTGGAACATGCTTGCATGAAAAAGAATTAGTGCGATTCTCAAATGTATTTTGAAGGAAATGTAGCTTCTGAAATGCTGCTGATTTGGTTGATGGTTTCAGACTTTCATGCACCAAAGTACCAAACAAAAGCACGTCATTAGCGTGCTTGTACACTCCATGACAACACAAGTGGATTTGCCCAACAAAATAGTTTTTATAAGGCCCAAAACCACAATTGAGGATATTTATTTGTGCAATTCTCTGTTTTAGATGATATTTATGTTGGATTTCATACAAGACACCTAAACCATGTTTCTTACTAATATTTTTTATCAATCTAGAAATGCAATTTTCATGGATTATATGCTTGGACTTATATTCATAGAATTGCATTCTTGAGTCGAGAAAGAACTTCATGCGATGTGCCTTCTGCATTCTTTTCTACTTACCATAATATGTGCCTTCGTGATTCTTTTCTACTTACCATAACTTGTTCCTTTGTGCACCATAAGTAAAACTAGCTAATTTTATGAAAATGTATCATGTTACTGTCCGTGACTCTCTCTTTTAAGTCCACATTCTGTTGGTGGCTCGGTTAACTCCTAGGGTTTTAGCAGTTATGTATAAAAAACATAGAAAAGCCCAAGTGAATTAACTTTGGATTTTCTGCATTTAACTAAAAAACCCATAAAGAGTACAGTTCATTATTGAATAAAATGAAATGGCAGTTTATTTAGAAATTTGGAGCAGTTGTTCTATGGTTTTTTAGCACAAAAAGTCTGATTATATAAGCAATTGTTAGCTTTTAGATGTTGTGGTGGTTCACTTGGGGGTATGTGTAGCAGTTAGCAAAAGCAGAGGACTAAAGTGCTCTGCTTTTGGCAAACCAAAGGCATGCATGCCTTTTTTCTTCTTCATTTTTTTGATCGACGCATTAATGTCGGTAACTCGACAGCAGCTAGCTAGCAGGTGTTCCTTTACAAGCATAGTAGAGCATAGTATGGATTCTAATGTTCAACTCTGACTAAACAGGTTCTGCAAACGGTCTTTTACTGCACTTGACTGAAGAAGTAGGTGCCTGCTATATCCTGCACTTGAGATGAGTTGCGTTCTCAGGTTTACATTGCAATGGGCACTCTTCTTGTAAACACAAATTCAGATTTATATACTATATGCTGGCATGACTGTTTTTATTAGGCAGGACAGTGCAGTAGTTGATGTATCTTGGGTTGATTATAAAGTTGCTTGGGTTTAATATTACCCAGCATGATGATGTATCAATGTAGCGTTAGCATATGATCCAAGTGCTAGTATTGCTAGTAAATAGCTAATACAGTTAATGAAGAAGAAAAAAAATGCTAGTACAGTTAATGAAGAAGAAAAAAACTGCTACTACTGCTAGTAAATAGCATGAGACTGAATGTCTTTTATATATGGTGCTGCTAGTAAATAGCTTCTTCTATATACTAATTTGCATCAAAGTGTAGAACAAAGCATCAGACTGAATAACTAATAGTGGATAATTAACCTAACTATTCATTTTTCCTTAGGTTAATATTAAAATGTCCAGTGTATATATATTTGAAAATGATTGCTGCTAGATGTTAATTTGCTGGTACTAGCTAGAATTTGGCACTGAAAAGCAAAAGCAAAATCTAATTAACTGCTGGGTAATAGCACTGGTACTAGGTAGCTAAAATATGTGTTCTAAAACACTCAGAGCAGAAACACTTACTACATACATATGCTCAAGAAACACTTACTAACCGTAAAAGGTTTTGACTTGAAATATTAATAGCACAGAGAGCACCACAAGTTAAACACCTCAATCTGTTAGTATTTGTCTGCATTTTCTCACATTCTTCTTGTATCTCGATCCAGTATTGCTTGTAGTGGTTTGTCCAAAATGTTGAATGATACTGCTTGGAGATGCATATATTGTTTCACCTCTTCACATGCCAATGTATTTTCCATGTTGTGATGGAGGCCTTTTTGCCTTGTCCACCCGAGAGGCCCTTGAGTTTGCTGGAATGTCGATTAACTTCCGTTCCAGCAAATTCGGGTACTCCATATGTCCTATTTTGAGCAAAGGTCATGCTGAAATTTTCCGTGAATTTTAGCATGACTTTGCTAAAAATAGGACATATGGGGTACTTTTGACTAATGCATGGGCCGGGGTACTTGTGACTAATGATGAAAGCTTAGGCTTTTAGGGTGCCTCGGCGTCGAAAAACCGTCAATGATAAAAGCTTAGCTTTTAGGATGCCTCGGTGTCGACAAACCCTAAATGATGAGACCATGATCTTGTTCCTTGACAATAACCAACTTTTGAACCAAACTTTGTTCCTATTTAGAGAGAAACATGGCCAACAACGATGACGCCGGGGGTTCGGGCGGCAAGGCATTCTGGGAGCTGTCCCAGGAGATGGAGGAACAACCTCACTTGTATGAGGACGCCGCCTTTCCCCACCGATCCCGAGACCACCGATGGTACCGCCGAGGATGACCCCAATCGATGTCACCACCGATGGTGCCGCCGAGGATGCCACCATCGATGATGGCGGCGCATTTACGATGGCAGCCAACCGAAGAGGCAACGGAAGGACTGGCGCCCGACCGGTGCTCCGCACCCTCAAGGAGGAAGTTATCAAGTGGACTCCGACGGAATCCAACGGCGCCGAATGAATAGTCAAGGGTACTCGCTTCAGCTCGGGTGCATTCTCCGAGCATCGCCTCGATCAACACCGAGAACCCGAGGCATCGACCGAGGGAATTTGGCGCAACCTCCTCTTCACGAAGCTGCATTTAACGATACAAGTTCCCGCTGAATTTGAAAACAAAAGCCTCAAAGGGAATAAAGTGAACAATGCTGCCCTCACGAAGATGAGCAAGGCCCTGTCTACTTGGAAAAGCAATGTGAAGAGAATGATCAAGAAAGGTGAGAGTTATGAGAAGATCAAGGAGAAAATTCCTTCGATCACCGAAGATGACTACAACGACTTCAAGATCAATTGATCGAGCACCGCAAACTCCGAATCAAGTCAGTGGGGGAAAGAAATGCGGGAGCTGAACTTAGGGGAACACACACTCGGTACCGACGGTTACAGAGTGGCGGAGCCTACATGGGACAAGGAGGAGGCGGACCGTGCCGAGCAAGGCCTACCGCCCCTCTTCGATAAATACGGTGACAAGCAGACCAGGAACTTTGTCAGGGCCAGGTACAAGAAGGACCCGAAAACAAAGGAGCTTACCACGGATCCGAAGACCAGGGCGCTTGAGCTTGTTCTGGTAAGGAATACACCCCCACGTAATTAGCTCCATATGATTGCATTCTAATTAATGAAGCCAAATTTCTAAATGGTTCACATTCCTTCCGCAGCGCATCGAAAAGCGAGAGCTGGGTCGACTAAGAGCAACCCTTGGGACACCACTCTAAATAGGGCGTTGAATGTAATGAAGAACAAGGATAAGCTCAAGAAGCCGACGCCACCTGGTCGTGGTGGCGGCAAAGGCTTGTCGACAAAATGGTCGCCATACTATAACACCGGTGGGCGAAAGGAGAAAAAGACCAGCTCGGAAAGCCAGCGCGAGGTTCAAGAACTCAAGGCATGTGGCGCGGATTCGGAGATTTTCCAAGAGCAAGTGCAACAACAACTCGGAGCGACGATCACCGCCATTGTGCCTACCTTGATCGAGGGGTTGAGTGCGTGGATTGCGGGCGCCAACAGTGGGGCCGCCCGATTCCTAGCTTCACGGCCAGCAACTCGCAGAACGATGGCGGGGGCCATTGGTGTCTCCGGCGGAGGCGGCATTGGTGTCTCCGACGCCGCACGGGAGCTTAATGCACCCGGTGTACGCCGCCGCCACCTCTGCAGCAAGCGCCCCTCCGTCAATCGCAGACGCCATTGCTGGCGGTGCTCGACATTAGCCGAGCTCGACGCCATCATCACGGTAACTAATTAAGCTTCTCTCGCCGAGGACTTCATCTCCTTGCCTCGATCGGGCATCCCCGACGCCCTACATGTTTTCGCAGGGCGCCGCCGACGCCTGCGTGCACTCTCCCCGCACTTCGTGAACAACGAGTTGGTCGATGTCGCCAAGGGCAAAATCATTCAACCGGCAACCCTTGTTCCACGGTACCCAGATGCCACCCAACTTGTTTAGGGTTCAACTGGTTCGGTGCCGCCAGTCGCGACGAGTTGTTACCTCCGATTCGACCCGGCCGGGGTCAGATGATGTGATGACCCTCGCCGCCTCGAGCTGGCCCTCGCTGGTCAAGAGCCAGATTCGTTTGGGGGCGGGGACACCACCCCAAAGACAACACCGCCATCGTGCCGGGCGCCAAGTCGGCCCCATGGCAAGACCGCCAGAACGGTGCCGGACATCCCTATGCCATCGATCCAAACATGCATATGGCACAGATCGTGAACGACGACGACGACGATACATTTGGCAACGCCGATCAAGATTTTGCAGATCTTGGGTACGGTGGCGACTTCTTGGGGCCTCCTTCTCAAGAAACCAACCCAACAAAAGACGCGGCGCGATCTAGCTGGTACCACGAAGAAGCCAAGTTGCAACAGCGCCGTTGCCTGCTCAGCTCTCGTGAGACGCCCACCTGCCGACTTCACCGAGCCTCGAGATAGGCGAGGTGTGAAATATTATCAGCCCCAACACACTCAAGAAGGCGGTCTGTGAGCGTAACTCGGTCCCATTACAGGAGAAGAAGAAGGCACGCAAAAGAAAGACTAACAAGGGTGCGGGCCAGCCGCACCGGCACGATCCGTGCTCGTGAAGGGCCACCTTCACCGAGGATATCTCGAGGAGGGTGCATGTGGCGGGTAGGGCGATGCTACCGACAAATATGCTCAATGCTGCAACCGGTGCTATGCGCGGAGTCTCGCATGATGTTGTTCTTTCTTTGGAGAAGCGACGCCTCGTAGAGAAGGATATGGCATACCCGGTTTTCGCGCCAAGGTGCCAGAGGGCAAGGGCTTTGTGGATAACTCCATCAGCGACGATCGTCTCCGCGGTTTGATGACATCCACGCTTATGTTGAACCTTCATCCGCTGCACTACACCTTCGCTCGGCTGTTTTCGCCGAGTATGGAGATGCGGATCATTCGCGACAAGACCCGGACATCGTGATAGTCGACCCTTCTACATGCGTGCCAAGATCTTGGGCAGTTGGGACCGCAAGTCGCGAAGTTCTTACCTCAAGGCGCCATTCGCAAACCAAGATAAGGATAACTTCCTCGTGCCTTACTTTCCCGAGTAAGTCCTCCCTCAACCGCCCGTAACATATGAATTCTTAGATTTCGATCGCTTTTTCTTTTAACATTCCGTGTTTTCTGCAAAGTGACACACATTGCACGCTCATCCTCCTAAGCCCCAAATATTCCATGGCCACGTATTTCGACCCGGACCGTCGATCGAACGTAGACTACACAAATGTCAAGAAGGTTCTTGATGATGTTCTCCTGCCACGCCAAATCTGGAGGCACCTTCACCAAGCCTATTCGTGGCACGGCAAGCACGTGTTCTCCCACAATACGACGCTGCTGGCGTCAAGCAGCCGCTGGCGGTCGAAGGGTGCCTACTACGCCATCCATCACATGCGGGCGATCGACGGGACCATCATCAACTTCGCTACCGAGTAAACTCAAAGATTGGGCCGCGGCGTGTCGGCAATCCAGACGCGGACATCGGACAAGAATTCTTTCGCATCCAAATGGAGTTTGCGGAAATCATCCATCAAGATGTCCTTCGTACCTCGGGGCAGTTCTACCTCAGAAATCAACCGTCCAACAGTGACATCGACACAATTCTACAAATGCAGGCTGACAACGCCCGTTATTTCATGACTCCCACGATAGACGATGGCTTCATCCACGCTCCGGTCCCTTGAGTCGAGTCGAAAACAGTGATGCTGTGTCTAGTTCTGAAACATCGACTGGCTCATGTTGTAATTAAACTTTAATGAACTTGTAGTATGTCTCTTTGGTTTCGAGAGTCGTTCAACTTAGATGTAATCGATGCTATTAATGTCTTGCTTTTCTCTTCCAATCGTTCTGTTGCATACTTATATATTGCTTATGTATTGTCTGTGAATTGGTACTAACGCTTCGCTTGGCTAGTGCATAGCGATGCCGTTGTATGTCGTGGTACAAGGGTAAGGTTCCTGAGTTCACGACGATCGGGAGGAGTGTCGGAGACAGGTTCACCGATTCAGCGGTAACAGCATTACAAAGGGTGCACCACTAGGGCCGAGGCCGAATCTAGATACGCCCGCTATCTAGCGGAGAGGGGAGGGAGCGTTGGAGGAACCGGATGAAGACGAAGTTTCATCGTGATGATGCTCATCGTGATGACCGCAGCTCTCTTCTATGTGATGGTAGTTTAGATGATCGATATCGACTTGTAATGTGAAGACAAACTCGCTACTCATGGTCTCGAGACTTGTAATATAATGTTCTATCTTTGTTCGGTCTTTTCAATTCGGAGACTAATATGATGAATTGTATTCGGAGACTAATATGATGAATTGTATTTAGAGACTAATCTTCTATTGTATTCGATGAATCTGTTGTTGATGTGTGCTGTCTATATTTTGTCCAATTATACATTTTGTAACCTGTGCAAAAAACAGAAAATAAAAAAATAAAAAACCTAATATTCATACTAATGGCGCATCACATCACAGTGCGCCATTAGTATGCCAAAGGATACTAATGGCGCATCATTAAACAGTGCGCCATTAGTATGCCGGGTTACTAATGGCGATCTTGTCATTGTGCGCCATTAGTATGCCAAAGCACCTGGTATACATGTTCCTCGGGAGGCATACTAATGGCGCCTTTGTTGTATATACTAATGACGCATCCGAGGTCCGCCATTAGTATACCAGATACTAATGGCGCACCAGTGGTGCGCCATTAGTAAAATATACTAATGGCGTGGCACTAATGGCGCACCACTAATGCGCCATTAATGGCCAAATTAGATGCGCCATTAGTAGGCCTTTTCCTAGTAGTGGAAGAAGAGAGAAACAACCAGAGAAAGAGAGAGGGAGCTGTGAGAGGCAACACCAACGTAGAAGAAGGGCGGCGCTGCGAGGAGCCGGCGCCAACACCGCCGCGGTTCGCTTTGAGCCGGGTTCGCCTCTGCTGTAGACAAAGGAGACTGGAGAATATTTTTTTCAGCAAATTAGTCAGTTTAAAGGATGAGCTCAGATCAGTAATGGAGGATTTTGAAGGAATAAAAGAAGAATTGTGTAAGCAGTCCTCCTTAATCAGTGAGGCAGAAATTGAAGTGTCAAGAGGAGATTGTGCATCTTAGTGCCTTGCAAGACAAGTCTTGAGGAGTATGTGATGGTTTGTGATCAGCAAAAGATGAGGCTGAAACGTGGAGGATATATCTGCCGACTACAAGAGAGATGCGAGCACAAAATATGGGTTTGCCAAAGAAGACTCATTCACCTCATGTGAGGATTAAAAGAATAAAGGAACAGTGAGATTTAAAGAAGGACAGGGTCACATTTCAAAATGTTGTCAAAGAAAGGTGCTGACATGCTGTGGAGCTCCATCAACATTATGTGGAGCTAAAAAGCTATTATTAATTCAGGTCCAGACAAAAGTATGGAGCATTACTATTACTACGTGCACAAATTTTATATACAGATCATCCAGATGAATCAGGTGACATCCATCTAAGTTTATTTTATTAGCACGTATTTTTTGTCAAAGAACAATTACTTTGACCTGTGTATTTTTATATACAGGACAATCATTCACTACAAATATGGTTTATACCATGGGTATGGAGCACGGGCTGACAATATTCTGCCCGGCGATAGTCCGTAACATATTACCCGATGAATGGACGCGCACAAGCCGCCGCCCGTACGACCAGGTCTACATCAACTAGCCGGGACTGCGCCTGTGATTGACTCGGGCGTCCGCACCGGCTTACAATGCAACAGACGACTCACCCGTCCGCTCTCGCGGCCGGTTCACGCGTCCGCGCCGGTTTACAACGAGGAGGACAATTTGCTTGTCCGCACCGGCATACAACGCCGTGGCCGACTCATCTATGTTGCCTCTGATGCTGCGGTCGTCTTTGTTGTCCGTCTCTCGCGGCCTGGTCTACATCAACATACCGGGCCACACCTGTCTGCATGAGCTGTTTATTGAGTATGAGCAAGTCACTGCTCGGGTAGCCCGGTTTTCTTTCAACAAATTGGAGGCAAATTATCATATATTATCAACTGTCGTCTGTACTGGATGACTCAATGAGCAGGTGCACAAGTCGCCGCCATTAAAGTGGTTAAACTTCAAACAACCAGTTGGAAGGAACCATTGGCCGAATTGCTGACACGGCTCAAACGGGATCATTTATAATCCGCCGCAGTCACCTCAACCTTCTGTGGATTCACATCGCGCTATCAACACCAATGATATACAAGTTATGCCGGTTTATATCACGGTCAAATATGGAAAGTCTCAAGCCAACTCCTCGAGTCACCTTTGAGACTTGGGGGTTACGATGACATGACTCAGCAAATCTTGTCAGTTTCAGCAAATTTAAGAACACCAGGACGATGGAGGGAAAGATAACCCGGTCCCGGAGGCTACTGTTATATTGATGAAAATTTAAAAGGCTGCCAGAAAATTTCTGGATTAGAAAGTATATAACAGTTACAAAATCCTGGCTCAATGAAGAAGTTCCGAGTCATCAGAGAGGATTCCGGTTTAAAATCCGGCTCAAGGGAAATCTGTTCTCCCACAAAACTCTGAAACTCTCAAATCCGGTTTAAAATTGTCCGGTTCAAAAAGGAATTAACTTCTCGCAAGTTCGAGCTGAAAGGTCGTCAGAAAATTTCCGGCTGAAAATGAAGGTTCCGGTTTAAAATCCGGTTCAAGGGAAAGATGTCTCCCATAAAACATTGAAGCTCTCAATATCTTGTTCAAAATCCCGGTTCAAGAAGAATTTATCTCTTGCAAAAAGTTAAAGGTAGCCAAAGAGGACCTGTTGCCATGATGTGCGGTTCAAACATGGGTATCCCGCCTTATTGGCCTGTCATATTATTGATCACATGGGGGCTTCTGCTTATAAAGCGGCGTCCGGTTTACCCCTTGATTCAGCTTATCAAAGCTTTCTACAATATCACTTGGGGGCTTGGTCGTATCCGAACCATAGCTACACCTCTTGATCGGCGCAATGCCACAACATCACTTTGGGGCTTGGTCGTCTCCAACCATAGTCACACCTCTTGATCGACTCAAAGCCAAATTACTCCGGGGCCAAAGAGAGTGTTGTAAAACAACAACTCAAACGTAGGCACCCACTGAGCACAGCTAAAATATTACTTGGGGATTCTTTGCTGTCGCAATGAACAAAGAATCTACACTTGTAATAGGCTATCAAGCCATGGCTTGGAAGCCTGGTGTATACACCTAAAACCCCGGGTTAGCCTGCCTATTTAAGTAAGTCACTCCGCCCAGGTAAACCTGGTATGACCCTTCGAACTTTGACAAGTTACTCCAAAAAAGGACCCTGAACTTGTCAAGTTAAAATGATGATTGGTTAAGGATTGAGGACCATCTTAAAAGGCTTTGTAAAATAGTTTAACTCAGTGGCCTGACAGCCCTTGAAAAGCCTCGAATTTGGGGCCTGGCAGCCCGTGAAAAGCCTCGACTACAAGGGTTTCATTTTCTTTTATTTGCTAAGTTTTTCTCCTTGGATGAGATTTCTACTGTTTTGATAAACCGGCGTTCATTAACCCGGCTTGACTTTCATCTACAAGTTGTCAGTATATGATCAGTCATAACCGGCGCTTATTAACCCGGTCTGGTTTGACTACAAGTCGCCAGTATTATATATGGTTAATCTGGTGTTTATCACGACCCGGCACGGTTTTATCATAAACCGGTACACTATGGAAGGAGTTATCAGTACTCAAGATTTGGGTTATCACCCTTACTACAACAAGTTGGTAAACCAACGATGTGATTCAATGTCACAGGTATGATATATTTCATATTTGATTATTCTTAAGTGCAGCCTTGGTTATAAACCTGGGTTATATGTTGGGCATTATGACCCGTCCGGCGGTAAACCGCCAGGACACTTTAAACTTGTTGTATGCAGAAACAGGTTGAATAAAGCATGATTATAAATCACCGGCGTTTATTAACCCGGCCTGGCTTTTGACTATAAGTCGTCAGTATGATGATAAATTATCCAATGTTTATTAACCCGGACTGGCTTGGGGTTATAAGTTGCTAGTATATATTTGGATTGCGCCATTGGAATCATGCGCTCATAAATCATTGGATTATATTATTCAAATCTTCAAATAGCCGACATGGCTGGATTTTATTATGGTTATCAGTAACCAGCATTATGATTAAGGTTTTCAAAGTCGCTTTAGCGCAGTGGATATTATTTTATTAATGAATATGATTTATTCTGCAATGGAAGAAATAGTCCCGAGTCACTGCAGGCTTACGACCCGGCACTTGGGGGCTACATTATTCAAAGTTGAGATTATATCAAATATGCAAGTCTCATGTCGCTGCAAGCATGCACCATGACACTTCGAGGCTAATGCCGGATCAAACTATTTGATATCCTCAAAAGCTAACAAAGCAGCCTTTAAATATTTCACGGAGGTACGTGCAATTAAAGATTTGGCATAAATATTGTTCAAGATGTTTCACAAGTGCATAGTAGTGTTTCATTGCATTGCTGCCTTTTTTTGAAAGACCCAGCACAACGACTGGCTTATCATTGATTTAGCAGAAGAAAGGCAGCAAACATGGGTAGATCAAGTATCACATGGAAAGGAAAATAGACAGAAAACACGGAAAAAGAGCCCCCCGCCTCCCTACGTGCCTCGGATACAATTTCACGTGATGTCCCCGAAGGGGCTCTGAATCTGCGTAGCTCCAGCAAGACACCATTGTTCCAAATTTATCCGAATTGCTCAATGATCTTGCTAACTATGGGAGATTTATTCCTGAATGTGGCCTTGTTTCGTTCCTACCAGATGTCCTAGTAGATCAACTGAATCATTGTTCTGATGCCCCTCTTCGCGTTTTGCCGGTTCTGTGGATGATCATTCTAACTATATCTGAGGTGTTCCTCTAGCATGCCCAACCCTCCTGCTTCAGCGACGCACACCTGCACCAACTAGCGGCCTGGTTCCAGACAGTTCATGCCATGCTGCATTCCCAGAACAATGATTCCAGATTACGCATGCAGAGGGTGCAGAAATAGCCGTTCACTGAAAAAGGGTTTCCTCCGCTTTGTATACAAAACAACCAACCGAACCATACAGAGATAGGTGCTGGGGCGGAAGCAGCACAGGCACGCCTAAAAAAAACGACAGAGAAAGAGCAAAAGAAACAAATGCCGACAACGGCGGATCAACAAAAACGAAGAAGCCTCGCGACCACTGCGCCCACCGGGAACTTCCACTAGGCTCCAAGACTCCGAAGCGTCGGCACCTATCAACACCTCCAAGAAGGATCGCGACGATGACAACGTTGCTGCCAAGGGTTTCCCCTGGTAGACGACGAGGCGAGAGGAAGGGTAGCCCCCGACACCCTCCCGGAAGGTCAGGTGGCACCCATAGGTGCCACTGCACCGGTGTCGGCCATGCCGACAGGGGTTTCCCCCGATCCCAACCCGCACCTCGGACGCTCCGGAGCCTGCCACCAAACCAACCACCACCCTTCGCCAACACGATCAAGAGGCCCCCACGCCGTCTCACCATGGCACCGCGAAGTGAGGACAACACGGCGAAGAATCAGAGCCGGGACTAGGGCATCGGCACCGTCGGCACGTGGGAGGGCCCCACCTCCACCGTCAGCGACGGTAGCCGTCCGGACGCAATAGTAGGAGCACATCAGGCCCGTAGGCCCACAGGTCCGGCCGAGCCCTCGTGGGCCCGTAAAGCTCCCGCCCTTGCGCTGCTGCCGGCACGCCGTCGGCACCACCGCCCCACATCCGAGCCGCTCCTCCTTCACACCGAGCTGCAGACAACGAGGCCACGCCGGGAGGCCGGCCCGCTAGGACCCAGATGGGGCCAGGAAAATTATAAGTTGGAAGCACAGGCCCATCCCCTCAAAGCGAGCATGTCGACCGAGAAAATTATAAGTTGGAAGCACGGGCCAACAAATGCATGTGAACGTGACTACTACTATATATTAAAATCTACAACACCAAATTATTTTTATTACTTGATTCATCATAGAACACATTTAAATACTGTATTTATTTCATGTGGTACACGTATGTATATATATATATATATATATATATATATACATATATATATAGACTTGGTCAAACTTTTTGTTGAAAATTACCCATGGCAAAACTAGAACTTCAACTAATTGTCGCAGATAACCAGAGTACTTCTTTTGGAATTTGGTGGCAAACAAATTGAAATTAATAAAATCTTGACCTTTCTCTTGTGAAGTTTTTTTTGTTCTGATAAACATCTCTTAGTTTCATTTATTTGAGGGGATAAATGTCTCTTTATTGAGTTTTTTTTTAATTTCCAAGATAAGATGTGACTGTGAATTAACATATTCTTGGAGACTCGTGCCTACAAATTTCATGTGAGAAAGCACATTTAAATAGTTAAGGGATTTTCGGAGTAATATAAAGGTAGGAGCACGGGGAGGCGGTGGAGGTGACTCATGTGGGACCCACACTCCCCTCCATGCAGCCAGACCCTAGGCCATGCTAACCTATCGTGTGGGACCGACAGGGGTGCCTCCAGATGAGTCCAGTGCCCTTCAGCTTCATCCTTTCTTAAAATTTCTTGAACTATTTTTATTATATTGTTTTTCCTTGAAAATTTGATTTTTCTAAAAAATTTAAAAACACCAATACAAATTTGGCAGTGAATTAATAAGTTACTCAAAAAAGATAAAAATTGATGCCAAAATATGTCTTTATAATATAAATATAACATGAAACAATAAAAATTATAGATACATGTATGATGTATCACTCCTCGAAAAGGACACTACATCATGGTCATCATTGTCATTTGAATCATTGTCGTCGTTCTTCTTCCTCGTCAGTTTCTCATCTGAGTTGGCAAAATTTTTAACTAGGGCCTCCTCGTTATCTTTGTTGTTCCTGTCGGCACCTGGATCATACAACACCTTCATATCCACTGCCGCCACATTCTCGGGGAGTGGAGGCATGGAGATGAAATGCTCTAGGCCCTGTAGAAAGGGCGGAACTTAAAGGCATACATCCCATAATGCAAAAAACAAGCATTTCACAAACAAGAAGGCATTCTGGTACATATGTTCGTGGGCGGATGGTGAAGGGAATACGGTCAGACAGTGGACTTAGTCGGGACGTCATTCGCCTTTTCTTTCACTATGATGGTCGTAACCATATGAAGTGGCTGATATCATAATTGATGGAAATCGAGCGAGTATCGTCTAATGGTCCGACGTACTCATACTTCGACTGTGACCTAACCAGGGGAGGTTGGATTTCCCTGTCTAGCCAGGTCATGAGAATCTCCAATGTGGTGAGGTCGACGTCGATGAGCCACTGCACTTTCTGGTGGAGCCGCTCAACGTCATGCATCTTGGAACCAGATGGTTTCATGCCCCAAGAACGGCGTTAATGAGGCCAACCAACTGAGTATGATAGGAGTCGTTTGACTCTATTGTATGTTGGGACATCCGGGCGGTAGAACCAACTCTGCGACTACTTCTTCACGGAGTTGGGTCATCCCAGCTTGAAATATTTGGCATTTTTCTTCGTCTGAATGTTGCCTCAGCCACACTCGTGGAGCTCATTGCCGTTCTTCAGCGACCTCACCTGGAAGTATATGTTCCATGGTCCAAAGTGGGGCTTCATCCCCAAGAATCATTCGTGCATCCAGAAATAAGAGAAGAAGGTCTCTACATGGCTCCTTAGAGATCAGCGACTCTCGGCCGTCCGATCAAAACGCTTGATGCATTTTTGACCGTTGGATCGAGACGTGGGAGGATCTGGGCCGTCGGATCTGGAAGAAACACTGCTGGAATGAATAGTAATGGCAACAAAATGTGTATACCATGCCCCCACCAGGGCATTTCGGTCATTTCGCGTAGTGGGGGTATAAAAGGGGGCCGCCATTTGACCGAGACCTAGCCGCTTCCTCCCCCGCTCGCCTCCGTGGTGCCCTAGCCGCTGCCTTCCTCCTCCCACACCCCCGTCTCCCTCTCCTCTTCCTCTCCCCATAGCGCCACTCGCACCCGTGCCTCCCTCTCATCCTCTCGCCCCTAGCGCCGCCACCATCGCCTTCCTTCCCGCCGCCGCCTCCTCCCCTCACGTTCCCCTCCTTCCACCCTTCCGATCTGGCGCCGCCCAAACCCTAATGCCCCGCCCCGGCCCCGGCTCCCACGGGAGGGAAGGAGGAATTGTGAGGCGAGGCAAAGGCGGCGGCGTATGGCACGCGGCGCGGGCAGCGTGGCTGTGGGGTCGGCGCGGCCATGCTTCGTCTCCGCCTCGCCGCCGATGCCCAGCTGCCGCCAAGACATCATGAGGTGGAATCGACCCATTCCCCCGTCGTCCGCTCGGCCCAGGCTACCCCTAGCGCCACGGTCGCCATGCCCCTGCCGTCTCCTCGACAGGAGGAAGAGCGAGGCCACAAACGGATCTGGAGATTGAATCGGGCTCCAATGGCTCCTGCGCGGCATGATGCCTGTTAAGGTGATCTTTTTGTACATCTGTTCTTCCTCTGTCCTAGGTTCTCCATGCTTTTCAATTCTGACACAGGGTGGTTGCTATCTCAGATATCTCCTCGTTCCTCTTCGTGTGCTGCTAGGTGAGCTTCTTCTCCTCTGATCTTGTGTGCTGCGGTCTACCTTGAGGAGCGGGATTAGCGATTTTTGTTTTCTTCTTGTGGGAGAGATTCTCAGGTTTAGCTAGGTTCCAAAGAAGAGATTTTTTTTCTTTATCTTTCTTGTTTTGCTTGTACCTTGCTGCCAAGGAAAGCCTTGGATCTAGCTAATATTTTACAGAGTACATGCTTCCTGCCTTGCTTGGTTGGTTGGCCATATTCTGACCTATGTTCGTGTATGCATAGTGTGCTAGGTAAGATATATCTGTATGTATATATGTGTGTGTTTTGTTTGCTTTGGCTGAAGATATACTGATTTTGCCCCAAACGAAACCATGCATATTGCAATTTGCTTGATTCCCACTTGTGTTACTGTTAAGCATGGTTTATTTTTTTCAGGAGCCTATATGTGATGTGTACCTGTGTTGGTGCCTTTACAGAAGATCCATTATGCCTTGCTCTCGGTAACCACAACAAGCTTTTACTTATACCCTGGAACATGGTGTGGATGCTGTCAATATAATGTATTTGGCAATTTTACCTTCTCTTCTTTTATATTACTACCATGTTCGTACAGAGTGACGCTTTGTGTTTCAAATGCTCTAATACTTCCATGTTACAGATATCTGTGGAGCTTAATTATGTATATCTCTCGTTGTAAGTTAATTTTGCCCATGGACCTTTTGTCACACATCTACTTTCTGCTGACATGAATAATGGAGTTCTGATGTTGATGTGATGATGTCAAGGATTATAGCTATGTTCACATATCTGTAGTGCTTGGAATTGTTGATAAACTGATATGTACCATAAATATTGGATGGCCAATAAAGCAGGGCACACGATGATTATAAATTTTATAGCTTGTGTATAGAATGGTAATGTTAAACTTTCATTTCTTAGGATATTACAATTGATTTAGTCTATTTGTGCTTGTCGTTCGTGTTGGTCTGCAGGTTGTAAATGAGTGAATCTGTTTATTGCCTTCTTATTGGTAGTGGCAAAGAGCACTATTCCCTGCTTGGATTTTTGTGGTCTCCTTTTCTTCCTTGCTTGTTTTATATGTTGTTTCTTTTTGGCCTTGTCATACCAATGACCTACTATTTTGTTTGTTTGTCCTGCTTGTAGGTGTGTGTTGTTGAGGCTATCAAACAAGCCAATGGCGTTGCATAAATGGTTTGTGAAGATTGTCATTGGAGTCTAGCTGGGGTAGTAGGCTGTCAAAAAGATGCGGTCGCTTGTAGAACGTGAGCTCAATCTGTGATGCATGTATTTTATGATTATTATATCTATGTGCAATTTAGTAAGTGGGTTTTAGGTTAATCTGGTTCATTTGGACGGTTGTGCTTAATCTGGTTTATTTGTTCTGTTTGTTTTAGGCTGCCATCTTTAGTTTTATTTACTATGCCAGGTGCCTAATTTAGTGCTTAATCTCCTTTGGTTTGCTTGGATTAACTGAATTGGCCTATTCATTCAGTTTATATTATATTCGTCTTCAGAATTAGGGTTCGTTAAAATGGATGTCTGGAAGCATAATTTAGCTCTCTGAAATGGTAGCGCTCAAATTCAGAATTTCTACTTCATGCTTCTTTGCGTCTGTGTTTTTATGTAAATTTGTGCTCTCTCCTTTTCGTCTAGCATACCGCTTGATGGTTTCCTATTCCTGGTTCTTGCTGGTTACTACAACTGCACTGGCTTCTCTTATATAGACAATGTTTCTTAGAGTTTGGTGGTAACTTCAGGTCTCCACGCACTATTGGAAACTGTTCTTTCCAGAGTGTTGTTGTTTTTTAAATGTGAAGTTAATTCACTATAATGTGTTGGCCTTGTATATTTCTACTCTATGAGATGTGTGACCGTGTCATCTTCTTGCTGCAGCTTGCATGTGCCGTTAGTGAGTGGTCTTGTGGAGTTGCAGGACTGGGCAGGAGGTTGAGCCATCGCCATTCATCTAGACGCCTGGTAGCAAAGATTTAGATAAAATCAGTGTTCATCTTTTTGTTTTTCATTGATTTATTTATACCCATTAATTTAATTTTTTAGTATATTTATTTCGTGTTGCTATGCTGCTCTAGGTTTGCATCCTGGTCGAAAGTGCATTGTAGATGACAGTAAGATTATACTAAATAAGTCTGTAGTTGGGATCATAATATCTAAAAAAAGTAAATGTTTTGGCAGCCATGCACAAGTCGACACATCTATAGAAATCTGGAGTTCGCCAAAGCTGGCCATGCTGTCGTAGATCGGTTCATGGTCGTGTGGGGCATCCTCTGGAGCTTCACTGAGGTTAGTGTTGTTCCCCATGGTGTATGCCTCTGTTCTTCTTGATACATGCATACCTGATCCCCTGTTTCCTCTGTTTTCTTGGTTGGCTCTTCAGACCAAGACACACATTCTGGAGAGCTCCTTGGTCATCAGTTGGTCCATCGCCGAGGTATGTAATTAAGTATGCAACTTCACTGATATCATGCATGCCCTCTTAAAATGGGCTCATCCCGATTATCTCATCGCTTGATTGTATGAATGATTGGTAAATTATGTAGCATTTGTGCGGTGCTGCAGTCTATGTTTAGGGAGGCTCACAAGGAGACCATAGACCATAGAGCAGCAGATTGTGTGCAATGATGGCATCAAGCCCAAATACAGCATGCTCTTTTAGTCAGAAGTAAGCATAATGGCCATATGTTTCTATTGGTTGAGTGGGCTGGACCATTTTTGCTGCCTTTGATCGTACTCATTGGATAGTTTTGTACTTTTGCCAGGTCATATGTACTGATCTGTACATGGTTCTTTTTAAATTCAGGGCCTTACACCATTGCCATTCCACAGGACTCAGAAGGAGGATGGCCGCCCGTAGACGAAAGAGGAGGTTGAGACATCTGTTGTGCCTGCTGCAGCGACCATGACTACTGCATCAAAAGAAAGGTACTACTGCATCAACTCAGGCCGCCCTGAACAACCATTAGATAATGATGCATTGTTTCGCCGTGTGAATTTAATTGGTAGCAGTGATTGATAAGCTGAGCCAGCCATGACTGTTGTGGCAAGAGAGTTTCAGATTTTTTGGTAGAGGCAAGGGAGAGCCCATAGGCTTTGTGTTCTGTGGAGGAACATCCTTTCATAATTCAGTGAACGCCATTTTTTATTTTTGATCATTTTCTATTTGCAAATTTACTTTTGCCAGGTTTGTATGCCATGCAAATTTCTTAAGCAGTAGTTTGGTGGAAGATGGATTTGTATTACTAATGTTGAGCTGGGTATTACATTTTCTTTCAAGGGAACAAACTAAACTAAGCTGCAATTTTACATGTAAATATAAAAAAAACATATTATGTCTCTTATGTGGTCTCGGAGCACTTTTACCTTCATTTTGAAAATGCCTTTGTCTTTATATGTGTTGTATAAAAGGAATACATGAAGGCACAAGCAATGAAAAGATACATTACCGATATTACATGAGAGACATAATTAGATTTTTTGAAGTATAAACAGAAGATAAAGTTCATATCACTTTTTCAGCCCCACTCAAAGCCTGAGCGATCTATAATTTTACACTATACACATCCCCAAAATCTCGAAAAAAATGGATGGCAATATCTCTTAAATTGCAAGCCTAATGCTAGAAAAAATGGACTTATATGATTTTCTTCAACTTCTCCAGGTTGACCGGCCGGTGCCATGAATATGGTACGACGAGGTCGTTGGCGACCTGCTGCGGTAGCGGGATAACGGGATCAGCTCCGGGAGGTCCAAGGCACGCTGCTGCCGCTCGTGCAGCAGAATGGCGGCTGCAGCGGCGATGCAAAAGTTCTTCGTCCACTTCCACGACCCCAAAGACAGTACGCCTGAAGGAAATATGCCCTAGAGGCAATAATAAAGTTATTATTTATTTCCTCATATCATGATAAATGTTTATTATTCATGCTAGAATTGTATTAACCGGAAACATGATACATGTGTGAATACATAGACAAACATATAGTCACTAGTATGCCTCTACTTGACTAGCTCATTAATCAAAGATGGTTATGTTTCCTAACCATAGACATGAGTTGTTATTTGATTAATGGGATCACATCATTAGGAGAATGATGTGATTGACATGACCCATTCCGTTAGCCTAGCACTTGATCGTTTAGTATATTGCTATTGCTTTCTTCATGACCTATACATGTTCCTGTAACTATGAGATTATGCAACTCCCATTTACTGGAGGAACACTTTGGATGCTACCAAACGTCACAACGTAACTGGGTGATTATAAAGGAGTACTACAGCTGTCTCCAAAGGTACATGTTGGGTTGGCGTATTTCGAGATTAGGTTTTGTCACTCCGATTGTCGGAGAGGTATCTCTGGGCCCTCTCGGTAATACACATCACATAAGCCTTGCAAGCATTGCAACTAATAAGTTAGTTGTGAGATGATGTATTACGGAACGAGTAAAGAGACTTGCCAGTAACGAGATTGAACTAGGTATTGGATACCGACGATCGAATCTCGGACAAGTAACATACCGATGACAAAGGGAACAACGTATATCGTTATGCGGTTTGACCGATAAAGATCTTCGTAGAATATGTAGGAACCAATATGGGCATCCAGGTTTCGCTATTGGTTATTGATCAAAAATAGTTCTAGGTCATGTCTGCATAGTTCTCGAACCCGTAGGGTCCGCACGCTTAAGATTACGATGACAGTTTTATTATGAGTTTATAAGTTTTGATGTACCGAAGTTTGTTCGGAGTCCCGGATGTGATCACGGACATGACGAGGAGTCTCGAAATGGTCGAGACATAAAGATTGATATATTGGAAGCCTATATTTGGATATCGGAATGGTTCCGGTGAAATCGGGATTTTACCGGAACACCGGGCTTACGGAACCTCCCGGGGATAATGGGCCTTAGTGGGCCATGAGGGAGAAGAGGAGGCCGGCCGGTGCAGGCCGCGCCCTCCCCTAGTCCGAATAGGACAAGGAAGGGGGCGGCGCCTTTCCTCTTTCCTCCCCTTTCCTTCTCCAACAAGGCAAGAGGGGGGAGTCCTACTCCCGGTGGGAGTAGGACTCCTCCAGGCGCACCCCTTGGGGGCCGGACGCACCTCCCCCTCCCTCCTTTATATACGGGGGCAGGGGGCACCCCATAAACACACAAGTTGATCTTCGTGATCGTTCCTTAGCTGCAGCGGTGCCCTCCTCCACCATATTCCACCTCGGTCATATCATCGCGGAGTTTAGGCGAAGCCCTGCGCCGGTAGAGCATCATCATCGTCACCACGCCGTCGTGCTGACGGAACTCATCCCCGACACTTTGCTGGATCGGAGTCCGGGGATCGTCATCGAGCTGAACGTGTGCTGAACTCGGAGGTGCCGTACGTTCGGTACTTGGATCGGTCGGATCGTGAAGACGTACGACTACATCAACTGCGTTGTCATAACGCTTCCGCTTACGGTCTACGAGGGTACGTGAACAACACTCTCCCCTCTCATTGCTATGCCATCACCATGATCTTGCGTGTGCGTAGGAAATTTTTTGAAAATTACTACGTTCCCCAACAGTGGCATCCGAGCCTGGTTTTATGCGTTGATGTTATATGCACGAGTAGAACACAAGTGAGTTGTGGGCGATACAAGTCATACTGCTTACCAGCATGTCATACTTTGGTTCGGGCGGTATTGTGAGATGAAGCGGCCCGGACCGACATTACGCCAGACGCTTACGCGAGACTGGTTTCACCGCTGCGAGCACTCGTTGCTTAAAGGTGACTGGCGAGTGTCTGTCTCTCTCACTTTAGTTGAATCGAGTGTGGCTATGCCCGGTCCTTGCGAAGGTTAAAACAGCACCAACTTGACAAACTATCGTTGTGGTTTTGATGCGTAGGTAAGAACGGTTCTTGCTCAGCCCGTAGCAGCCACGTAAAATTTGCAACAACAAAGTAGAGGACGTCTAACTTGTTTTTGCAGGGCATGTTGTGATGTGATATGATCAAGAGGTGATGCTATATTTTATTGTATGAGATGATCATGTTTTGTAACCGAGCTATCGGCAACTGGCAGGAGCCATATGGTTGTCGCTTTATTGTATGAAATGCAAACGCCATGTAATTGCTTTACTTTATCACTAAGCGGTAGCGATAGTCGTAGAAGCAATAGTTGGCGAAACGACAACGATGCTACGATGGAGATCAAGGTGTCGCTACCGGTGGCGATGGTGATCACGACGGTGCCGGAGATGGAGATCACAAGCACAAGATGATGATGGCCATATCATATCACTTATATTGATTGCATGTGATGTTTATCCTTTATGCATCTTCTCTTGCTTTGATTGACGGTAGCATCATAAGATGATCTCTCACTAAATAACAAGAAGTGTTCTCCCTGAGTATGCACCGTTGCGAAAGTTCTTCGTGCTGAGACACCACGTGATGATCGGGTGTGATAGGCTCTACGTTCAAATACAACGGGTGCAAAACAGTTGCACACGCGGAATACTCAGGTTAAACTTGGCGAGCCTAGCATATACAGATATGGCCTCGGAACACGGAGGCCGAAAGGTCGAATGTGAATCATATAGTAGATATGATCAACATAGTGATGTTCACCATTGAAACTACTCCATCTCACGTAATGATCGAACATGGTTTAGTTGATTTGGATCACGTAATCACTTAAATGACTAGAGAGATGTCTATCTAAGTGGGAGTTCTTAAGTAATATGATTAATTGAACTTAAATTTATCATGAACTTAGTACTGATAGTATTTTGCTTGTCTATGTTTCTGTAGATAGATGGCTCGTCTTTGTTGTTCCGTTGAATTTTAATGCGTTCCTTGAGAAAGCAAAGTTGAAAGATGATGGTAGCAATTACACGACTGGGTCCGTAACTGAGGATTATCCTCATTGCTGCACGGAAGAATTACGTCTGGAAGCACCGGGTGCTGTGCCCGCTTCTTGATGTAACCGACGGCGTTAAGAACGTCTGGCGAGCAAAGCTGATGACTACTCGATAGTTTGTGCCATGCTTTACGGCTTAGAACCGGGCCTTCAACGGCGTTTTGAGCGTCATGGAGCATATGAGATGTTCCAGGAGTTGAAGTTAATATTTCAAGCAAATGCCGGATTGAGAGATATGAAGTCTCCAATAAGTTCTATAGCTGCAAGATGGAGGAGAATAGTTACATTAGTGAACACATACTCAAAATGTATGGGTATAATAATCACTTGATTCAACCGGGAGTTAATCTTCACGATGATAGTGTCATTGATGTAATTCTTCAATCAACGCCACCAAGCTACAAGAGCTTCGTGATGAACTATAATATGCAAGGGATGGACAAGTCTATTCGAGCTCTTCGCAATGCTAAAAGCATGGAGGTAGAAATCAAAAGGAGCATCAAGTGTTGATGGTTAACAAGACCACCAGTTTCAAGAAAAGGGCAATGGGAAGAAGAAGGAACTTCAAGAAGAACAGCAAACAAGTTGCTGCTCAAGAGAAGAAACCCAAGTCTGGACCTAAGCACGAGATCGAGTGCTTCTCTGCAAGCGATCTGGACCTTTGGAAGCGGAACTGCCCCAAGTATTTGGCGGATAATAAGGATGGCAAAGTGAACAAAGGTATATGTGATATACATGTTATTGATGTGTACCTTACTAATACTCGCAGTAGTACCTGGGTATTTGATAATGGTTACATTGCTAATATTTGCAACTCAAAGCAGGAACTACGGATTAAGCGAAGATTGGCTAAGGACGAGGTGACGATCTTGGCGTGGGAAATGGTTCCAAAGTCGATGTGATCGCGGTCGGCACGCTACCTCTACATCTACCATCGGGATTAGTTTTAGACCTAAATAATTGTTATTTGGTGCCAGCGTTAAGCATGAACATTATATCTGGATCTTGTTTGATGCGAGACGGTTATTCATTTTAGTCAGAGAATAATGGTTGTTTTATTTATATGAATAGTATCTTTTATGGTCATGCACCCTTGAAGAGTGGTCTATTTTTATTAAATCTCGATAGTAGTAATACACATATTCATAATGTTGAAACCAAAAGATACAGAGTTGATAATGATAGTGCAACTTATTTGTGGCACTGCCGTTTGGGTCATATCAGTGTAAAACGCATGAAGAAACTCCATACTGATGGGCTTTTGGAATCACTTGATTATGAATCACTTGGTACTTGCGAACCGTGCCTCATGGGCAAGATGACTAAAACGCCGTTCTCCGGAACTATGGAGCGAGCAACTGATTTGTTGGAAATCATACATACCGATGTTTGTGGTCCAATAAATGTTGAAGCACGTATGGGTCTCGTTATTTTCTCACCTTCACAGATGATTTGAGCAGATATGGGTATATCTACTTAATGAAACACAAATCTGAAACATTTGAAAAGTTCAAAGAATTTCAGAGTGAAGTGGAAAATCATCGTAACAAGAAAATAAAATTTCTACGATCTGATCGTGGAGGAGAATATTTGAGTTACGAGTTTGGTTTACATTTGAAACAATGCGGAATAGTTTCAAGAATCACGCCACCCGAACACCACAACGTAATGGTGTGTATGAACGTCGTAATCGTACTTTACTAGATATGGTGCGATCTATGATGTCTCTTACTGATTTACCGCTATCGTTTTGGGGTTATGCTTTAGAGACGGACACATTCACGTTAAATAGGGCACCATCAAAATCCTTTGAAACGACGCCTTATGAACTATGGTTTGGCAAGAAACCAAAGTTGTCGTATCTTAAAGTTTGGGGCTGCGATGGTTATGTGAAGAAACTTCAACCAGATAAGCTCGAACCTAAATCGAGAAATGTGTCTTCATAGGATACCCAAAAGAGACTATTGGGTACACCTTCTATCACAGATCTGAAGGCAAGATTTTCGTTGCTAAATTCGGATCCTTTCTAGAAAAAGAGTTTCTCTCGAAAGAAGTGAGTGGGAGAAAAGTAGAACTTGATGAGATAATCAGATTCGCTCCCTTATTGGAAAGTAGTTCATCACAAGAACCAGTTCCTGTGACAACTGCACCAATTAGTGAGGAAGCTAATGATATTGATCATGAAACTTCAGAACAAGTTTCTACTGAAATACTTAGGTCAACCAGAGTAAGATCCACACCAGAGTGGTACGGTAATCCTATTCTGGAAGTCATGTTACTTGACCATGGCGAACCTACAAAATATGAAGAAGCGATGGTGAGCCCAGATTCCGCAAAATGGCTGGAATCCATGAAATATGAGATGGGATCCATGTATGAGAACAAAGTATGGACTTTGGTTGACTTGCCCGATGATCGGCAAGCCATTGAGAATAAATGGATCTTTAAGAAGAAGACTGACGCTGATGGTAATGTAACTGTCTATAAAGCTCGACTTGTTGCGAAAGGTTTTCGACAAGTTCAAGGGGTTGACTACGATGAGACTTTCTCACCCGTAGCTATGCTTAAGTCTGTCCGAATCATGTTAGCAATTGCTGCATTTTATGATTATGAAATTTGGCAAATGGATGTCAAAACTGCATTCTTGAATGGATTTCTAGAAGAAGAGTTGTATATGATGCAACCAGAAGGTTTTGTTGATCCAAAAGGAGCTAACAAAGTGTGCAAGCTCCAGCGATCAATTTATGGTGCAGTGCAAGCCTCTCGGAGTTGGAATAAACGCTTTGATAGTGTGATCAAAGCATTTGGTTTTATGAGACTTTTGGAGAAGCTTTGTATTTACAAGAAAGTGAGTGGGAGCTACTGTAGCATTTACGATATTATATGTGGACGACATATTATTGATTGGAAATGATATAGAATTTCTGGATAGCATAAAAGGATACTTGAATAAAAGTTTTTCAATGAAAGACCTCGGTGAAGCTGCTTACATATTGGGCATCAAGATCTATAGAGATAGATCAAGACGCTTGATTGGACTTTCACAAAGCACATACCTTGATAAAGTTTGGAAAAAGTTCAAAATGGATCGTGCAAAGAAAGGATTCTTACCAGACATTACAAGGTGTGAAATTGAGTCGGACTCAATGCCCGACCACGGCAGAAGATAGAGAGAAAATGAAAGATGTTCCCTGTGCTTCAGCCATAGGCTCTATCATGTATGCAATGCTGTGTACCAGACCTGACGCATGCTTAGCAATAAGCTTGGCAGGAAGGTACCAAAGTAATCCAGGAATGGATCACTGGACAGCGGTCAAGAACATCCTGAAATGCCTGTAAAGGACTAAGGATATGTTTCTCGTATATGGAGGTGACAAAGAGCTAGTCGTAAATGTTTACGTCGATGCAAGCTTTGACACTGATCCGGACGATTCTAAATCACAAACCGGATACGTGTTTTTATTAAGCGGTGGAGCTGTTAGTTGGTGCAGTTCTAAACAAAGCGCCGTGGCGGGATCTACATGTGAAGCGGAGTACATAGCTGCTTGAAGCAGCAAATGAAGGAGTTTGGATGAAAGAGTTCATTTCCGATCTAGGTGTCATACCTAGTGCATCAGGACCAATGAAGATCTTACGTGACAATCTTGGTGCAATTGCCTCGGCAAAGGAATCCAGATTTCACAAGAGGACCAAGCATATCAAGAGACGCTTCAATTCCATCCGGGACCAAGTCCGGTGGGAGACATAGAAATTTGCAAGATACATACGGATCTGAATATTGCGGACCCGTTGACTAAGCCTCTTCCACGAGCAAAACATGATCAGCACCAAGACTCCATGGGGTTAGAATCATTCTTGTGTAATCTAGATTATTGACTCTAGTGCAAGTGGGAGACTGAAGGAAATATGCCCTAGAGGCAATAATAAAGTTATTATTTATTTCCTCATATCATGATAAATGTTTATCATTCATGCTAGAATTGTATTAACGGAAACATGATACATGTGTGAATACATAGACAAACATATAGTCACTAGTATGCCTCTACTTGACTAGCTCATTAATCAAAGATGGTTATGTTTCCTAACCATAGACATGAGTTGTTATTTGATTAATGGGATCACATCATTAGGAGAATGATGTGATTGACATGACCCATTCCGTTAGCCTAGCACTTGATCGTTTAGTATATTGCTATTGCTTTCTTCATGACCTATACATGTTCTGTAACTATGAGATTATGCAACTCCTGCCATCGGAGGAACACTTTGGTGCTACCAAACGTCACAACGTAATCGGGTGATTATAAAGGAGTACTACAGCTGTCTCCAAAGGTACATGTTGGGTTGGCGTATTTCGAGATTAGGTTTTGTCACTCCGATTGTCGGAGAGGTATCTCTGAGCCCTCTCGGTAATACACATCACATAAGCCTTGCCAGCATTGCAACTAATAAGTTAGTTGTGAGATGATGTATCACAGAACGAGTAAAGAGACTTGCCGGTAACGAGATTGAACTAGGTATTGGATACCGACGATCGAATCTCGGACAAGTAACATACCGATGACAAAGGGAACAACGTATATCGTTATGCGGTTTGACCGATAAAGATCTTCGTAGAATATGTAGGAACCAATATGGGCATCCAGGTTCCGATATTGGTTATTGACCGAGAATAGTTCTAGGTCATGTCTACATAGTTCTCGAACCCGTAGGGTCCGCACGCTTAACGTTACGATGACAGTTTTATTATGAGTTTATAAGTTTTGATGTACCGAAGTTTGTTGGAGTCCGGATGTGATCACGGACATGACGAGGAGTCTCGAAATGGTCGAGACATAAAGATTGATATATTGGAAGCCTATATTTGGATATCGGAATGGTTCCGGTGAAATCGGGATTTTCTAACACCGGGGTTACCAGAACCTCCCGGGGATAATGGGCCTTAGTGGGCCATGAGGGAGAAGAGGAGGGCGGCCGGGGCAGGCCGCACGCCCTCCCCCTAGTCGAATAGGACAAGGAAGGGGGCGGCGCCTCTTCTCTTTCCCTCCCCTTTCCTTCTCCAACAAGGCAAGAGGGGGAGTCCTACTCGGTGGGAGTAGGACTCCTCCAGGCGCACCCCTTGGGGGCCGGACGCACCTCCCCCTCCCTCCTTTATATACGGGGGCAGGGGGCACCCCATAAACACACAAGTTGATCTTCGTGATCGTTCCTTAGCCGTGTGCGGTGCCCCCCTCCACCATATTCCACCTCGGTCATATCATCGCGGAGTTTAGGCGAAGCCCTGCGCCGGTAGAGCATCATCATCGTCACCACGCCGTCGTGCTGACGGAACTCATCCCCGACACTTTGCTGGATCGGAGTCCGGGGATCGTCATCGAGCTGAACGTGTGCTGAACTCGGAGGTGCCGTACGTTCGGTACTTGGATCGGTCGGATCGTGAATACGTACGACTACATCAAACCGCGTTGTCATAACGCTTCCGCTTACGGTCTATGAGGGTACGTGGACAACACTCTCCCCTCTCGTTGCTATGCCATCACCATGATCTTGCGTGTGCGTAGGAATTTTTTTGAAATTACTACGTTCCCCAACAACGCCTCCATCTCATCTAATGCTTAATTGTTTTGCTTCTTTTCATCAAGATCAGGGCTCTTATGGTTTGCTTATGTACCCTAGCGTTGTGTTGCACTGGGGTAGAATGCCTCTATGAAGGTGTTTTGAACCTCTATGAATGCTTCTTTTTATCTTGTATATTATCTGTAGTCGGTAATGCGGATGAGTACTCTAAACATGTACTATCCGGCAGACTGTGCCTGTCCAAAATTGTTGTTATGTGGCTATTGTAAGATATAGTAAATGTTAATCGTTAGATTCAATATGATGCTAATTCCCCGTGCACGACACTTGATTATGTTATTACAGAAATAGACATCATGAGTGGATTTCCTTTACCTGAACACTTGTCAATTCAGTGCTCGGAGAAGTCTGCTATGCCAACTTGTGGGTTCAGAACTTGAGATCCTTGTTATCGAGATCGTGTCACTCTTTCCGGTCCAAAACTGATGAGCTACGGAAAGCGGTATATCTCCGCAGTCTCCTGTTCCTAGCACTACTCATTTATGAAACAATTCATTCCCTATACCGCATTTAAATATCTAGCATTTGCACACAATTTGTATTAGTAATTCGTGGCTTTTATGTAATAAGGTGAAACCTACTCTTGCAGGCTCCTGATTGTGTGTGTATATTTCGTAGCTTCATAATTATTTTATTTTTCTCCTTATGGCATCAAGATGCAGCTGCTCATATGATTTCATAGTTTGGCAAGTACCACAAAATTTGTGGTTGACTGCTTACATACAAAATCATCGTGTTAGTACTTAGTACTGAAGTTAAATTCTACATTGTTATTAGAGTTGCCTTGATGTTTCCCGTACTATAAAGATCTATCTATATTGTTTTGAACCATCTAAAACTGTAGTCATTTATACTCCAAGCAGCAACAGTATATGTTGTTGTCGGTTTGCTGATTCATATTTATCTCTCCCAACTTGTTTTTATGTGTCTGCTTAGATTGCACAAGAAGCTGACATGTAAATGTAGATTGTGTAGCTTTATGGGCATGCATCAGATTCATATTATAATAAAGTTTTTCATTCATACTATAAATCCATTAATTGGAGCTATATATCATATGCCGTACCATTTAGTCCGGTTCATGAGTAAAATGTTGTTTCAATAAATTTAAGATCATTCTTTGTTTGCTTGCTGTTTGCTAGCACTAATGCTGATGTATGAACAAATATAGAGCTTGGAAGAAAACAAAGTATAGTTCATACTTTTAATCATTTATGTCCATATCATGTGATGCTAATGTATGAACTTGATATGGTTTGGTTTAAACAATATAAAATAAAAGAATATACATTCTGGAAATTAAATAAACCCTACAAATCAAATTAGGAAAATATTGTTACTGGCAAAATGAATTTATAGAATTAGGGATTTGCAAGGCTTTCATTTGCGGCTGGAAATACTTTCACTAAGCACTATATGAGTATTTTGATTTTTGTACATTTCCTGATATTTTTAAGAATTTGCGATCATCAATTGAAAGTCAATTATTAATTTGTGTGGTTCATTAAATAGTCAAGATAACACACGGATGCCCATTCGTCTTTGGGCCAGCAGCCTTCTCACCAATTAAGGCATTTCTACTCGGTCCTTTTCTTTTAGCCTGCTGCAGGGACCAAACACTATACCTTCTTCTTCGGTGAGCTCTTCTTCTCTTGCCTTTCTCCTCGCTACCGCTTATTCGGTCGTGGTTGATCTCTCCTTAGACCCTTTTCTCTTTTGCCTGACTATTCTATCCTTTCCTAGGTCTTCAATCTGTTTTTTTCTTCAATGAAGCTAACCACGACATCCTGCACGTACTGCACCGCTCCCAGAGGTATCTTTCTCTCTTCCGGATCCATTTATACTATGGAGAGATATTTACTAAGGAAATGTTGCATGTATCATATTCTGTTATTATATTTTGTAACGCCCCGGATTCGATGCGCCAGGTGTCCGTCAGTTATTCGTCGTCTTTGCCATGTCATGTGCTTGCGTGTTGCACTTTGCCGTGTCATCATCTGCATTTCATATCATGTCATCATGTGCATTTCATTTTGCATACATGTTCGTCTCATGCATCCGAGCATTTTCCCCGTTGTCCGTTTTGCAATCCGGCACTCCTATGTCTCCCGGCGCCCCCTTTTACCTCTTTTCGTGTGCGGGTGTTAAACAGTCTCGGAATGGAACGAGGTTTGTCAAGCGGCCTTGGTATAGCACCGGTAGACCGCCTGTCAAGTTTCGTGCCATTTGGAGGTCGTTTGATACTCCAACGGTTAACCGCGTAGCTCGAAACCCATCCTTCTCTTTGCAGCCCAACACCCGTCCAAACTGGCCCAAAACCCAGCAAACTCCCCTCCATGCTCTCGGTCGTTCGATCACGATCGTGTGGGCGAAAACCGCACCTCATTTGGACTCTCCTAGCTCCCTCTACCTATAAATATGTCTTCCTACCCGAAATCGCAGTCCAAATTCCCCGAAACCCTAAAATTTCCCTCGCGCGCGGCGGGCGTATCCACCGGCAGACGGCGTCTCTACCGCCAGCGGCCCTTGAAACCCATCCGAACCCTTGGCAGGCCCATCGCGCCCGCCGCGCCATCGCGCCGCCGCCGCCGTCGGCGCCTCCGCCCGCCCGGCCTCAGCGCTCATCTCCTCGGCCGCGCCGTGGCAGCGTCGCCTCCAGCGGCCGGAGCTCCGCCTCCGATGCGCCGCCAGCGCGCCTCCGTGCCCTCGGCCGCCCGGCGCCGCCCAGCTGGCGGCTCCCTCGCCGCCCGCTCCGCCCGACCTCCGCGGCCCCCTCGACGCCCTCGCCTCCCGCGGCCATGGCGCAGTCCGGCCCGCCTCATGCCGACCCGTGCCACCTCGCCCGGCCCTCGCTACTCCGGCGCCTCGCCAACTCCGGCCATCCTCCGTGAGATCCGCCCGGGTGGATGAGATCCACCCGTTCGTGGTTCCAAACGCCCTCGTCCCCGTCCTGTACCGCGCCGTCCCGAATCCCTCCGTCCCGGGTTGACTTCCCGGAGGTGAAATTCCACTAAGTCCCCGAAATTGTTGCATTCTGGTGCATACTTTGTCATGACGTATCTCTGCATCCGCAGCTCCGTTTCGTGCGTGTAATATGTCGAATTGTTCACCCCGAAGAGTAGATCATTTCATCTCATTGCATCATTTTCATTTCATTTGAGCTCATCTTGATGCCCTAAATGCTGTTGGAAGAGTGCTATGTGATGTTAGTTTCTGTTTCTTAACAGAACTTGCACTTTTGTCTTTTTTGCCATGATTGTTGTGTGCACCCTATGAACTTGAGTCCTACATGTGTTTTGTAATATGCCATGCCATCTTTCCAGTGGTGCTTGCTATGTATTTTTGTGATCTATGTGGTGACTAGCACAAGCATGCAAACTAGGTGTCTTGATGTTGCTGATTTCAGCCATGTTTGCTGTTATTTTTATGCCATGTTAACTTGATGCTACCGAGAGATCCATGCATATTTTGAGATACTTCAGTAAGGATGTTTTGTTATACATGTCTTGCTATATCCATCCATGCCCTTGTTTGCAATTATGTAGTGCCATAGCTTGAGTCAATCGAGCTCTACTTTTGCTATAAAATGTTTCCTGGCAGATTGTTTACATGTTATACAATTTTGCCAAGGTTGGTGTAGTTGATCCGTGTATGCTATGATGTTGTTCTTGCCATGTATAGCTTCTATAATATGTCTTATTACTGTTGGTTGCCTTGCCATGCCATGTATTGCTCTGTGGTGAGTGGTTCAAGCTCACCAACATGCCTACTCATTGTTGTTCCTGCCATGTTCAAATCTGTAATATAACTTGCCATGTTTACATGGGTGCCATCATATCTTCTGATCCTTTTTGGCTTATGGTCAGTAAGGGACTTTTGTTCTATGCAATTAGTAGATTCATGCCATGCCTTTGTTTGCCATGTTAAGTTCCTGTAACATGTTGTTTGATAGCTCTGAACATTGCAACCTGATGTTATTTCCTGATAAGTCTGAAACTGTTATTATTTGCAATCTTGCCATGTGTTTTTGAGCATGTTCTAGTGATTTCTGGAGTTAGCTCAGTGTTCATGTTTTGTCATGCTTTACCTTTACATCATGCCCATGCCTTTTGTTATTGTGTTGATGTCCTGTAGGATGTTGTTTTGATGCTTGCAATATGCCTAGTTGCTGTTTTGGACAGATTGTTGCTATGACTTGTATAGGGTGTATGTGTTGCACCGTTGCTCGCTTTTGAGTGTGCTCTATATGAAACTTGCTTGATTTTGCATGTAGTTTCATATTATCATGTTGCATCCTTGTTTTGAGGTGTTTGCTTGACGTTTGTATGCTTTTTGCATCAATGCCATGTTTAACTTGTTTTGCTCATATCTTTTAGGCCGTAGCTCCGAATCTAATGAACTTTATATGTAACTTTACTAGAATTTCGTGTAGATCATCGTGGTGCATCTTAACTTGCTGTTTAAAAACTTGAACATAAGGTTTATTCAGATCTGGACCAATTTCAAAATTTGCATATGAGGACTTACCGGAATTGTCCTATGTTGTCTCCGGCCTCATTTAAACTTGCCTTGGTGTGTTGCTCTTGTTTGCATCATCTCTTGCCATGAGTAGCTTCATGTAGCTTTGTCATGCATCATGCTTGTTGTGCATCACGTCTTGTTCATGTGTGGAGTGTTTACTTTGTTGTGTGCTTCTTCTTGTTAGTTCCCGTTTCGCTATGCGATCGTGAGGATTCGTTCGTCACGCTTGGTTCGGCTTCATCCGCTCGTCTTCTTCATGGACTCGTTCTTCTTCCTTGCGGGATTTCAGGCAAGATGACCGCTACCCTGGATCTCACTACTATCATTGCTATGCTAGTTGATTCGTTCTATCGCTATGCTGCACTACCTATTACCTGTTTATCAAGCCATCCCAAATTGCCATGTCAGCCTCTAACCTTTTGCACCCTTCCTAGCAAACCGTTGTTTGGCTATGTTACCGCTTTGCTCAGCCCCTCTTATAGCGTTGTTAGTTGAAGGTGAAGATGAAGTTTTGTTCCTTGTTGGAACATGGAGATGTTGTTCCTTGTTGGAACATGTTTACTTGTTGGGATATCACAATATCTATTATTTAATTAATGCATCTATATACTTGGTAAAGGGTGGAAGGCTCGGCCTTATGCCTGGTGTTTTGTTCCACTCTTGACGCCTCTAGTTTCCGTCATATCGGTATTATGTTCCCGGATTTTGCGTCCCTAACGCGGTCGGGTGATTTATGGGACCCCTTGACAGTTCGCTTTGAATAAGACTTTTCCAAAGAAGGCCCAACCTTGGTTTTACCATTTGCCTCACCACCACCTATATTTCCCTTGGGAGTAATTAACCCAAGGGTCATCTTTATTCAGCCCCGGCCAATGCTTGTCTAAGTGTTGGTCCAAACTAGAGCACCGTATGGGACCATCCCTTGGCAACATGGGTTACGTCGGTTCTCAGACGCTCGCTTATCCGGTGTTGCCACGAGAACGAGATATGTGCAGCTCCTATCGGGATTGTCGGCGCATCGGGCGGCTTTGCTGGTCTTGTTTTTATTCTGTCGAAATGTCTTGTAGCCGGATTCCGAGACCGATCGGGTCTTCCCGGGAGAAGGAATATCCTTCGTTGATCGCGAGAGCTTATCATGGGCTAAGTTGGGACACCCCCGGGGTATAAACTTTTCGAGAGCCGTGCCCGCGGTTATGTGGCAGATGGGAATTTGTTAATGTCCGGTTGTAGTAAACTTGAAGCAAACTCTTCTAAAATACACCAACCGTGTGCGTAACCGTGAGTGTCTCTTTTCGGGGTTGATCGAGAGGAGAACACGGTTTCTGGATTATGTCTGACATAAGTAGGAGTTCAGGATCACTTCTTGATCATTACTAGTTGACGACCGTTCCTTTGAATCTCTTCTCGCTCTCATTTGCGTATGTTAGCCACCATATATGCTTAGTCGCTGCTGCAACCTCACCACTTTACCCCTTCTTTTCCCATTAAGCTTTGCTAGTCTTGATACCCATGGTAATGGGATTGTTGAGTCCTCGTGGCTCACAGATTACTACACCACCAGTTGCAGGTACAGGTTTGCGATGATCATGACGTGAGAGCGATGTTTGCTTGTGTTGGAGTTCTTCTTCTGCTTCTTCTTCGATCAGGGGATAGGTTCTGTGTCGGCACTGGGCTAAAGGTGGTGGATGTCGTTTGAGTTTTGTTTATGTTTCTTCCGTAGTCGGATGTTGATCTCTTGTATGATGTTGATGTATTCTTGTGGCATTTGTGCCTTATGTATGTATCCCTATGTATTACGTAATGTTGATGTAATGATATCCACCTTGCAAAAGCGTTTCAATATGCGGGTCTATCCTTGGTGGGACCGTCGAGTTCCTTTTGGATAGGGTCGCATATTGGGCGTGACATATTTGTATTAGTATTTTCTGATCTGTCATGCCATTTCTCCCCTAACTCTAGGTGAACAGAGTCATAAAAATCAACTTAGCATCGGACTAATGGGTGAACAGAGTTGTAGAAACCAGAACAGAGTCCCACAATCTCAATGGTGGCAAGTTATTATATTAAATCTTGCTAGACAGTTGCTCACATCGGTACTATGTATGCATGATTCTTTAACTTGAAGATTAGAGGATTATAAGAACCGAGAACATTGCATGGAAATCAGCTTAGCACCATAATAATGAGGTAGTGTATCATGCAGTCCGGGCAGGATCACCACTGACTGGCATCTATCTTTTGTTTATTTGTGTTATATCAATGAATGGGAAGCATCATGATGCTATTCCCCGTTCCATGTTCTGAATATGCACTAATCGAGCATCTATTTTTGTTTCATATATGCATATGCATTTATTGTATCATTCAGCTCCGTCACCACATTTTACAGTTCTTGTTTCCAGTGTCCACGGCGCGGCGGCTCGAACTGACGCTCTCAGCCACAGAGCGCCTGGATCAATCAGGTCGATCGAGGGACAATACTGGCAACCGCTCGTCCGTGCTGATCTTCGACCGAGATAGGTAAGATATCCTCTCCCATCTGTTTCTCCTCTCTTGGTCTCTTCTACATCTACGTCATGGAAATCAGGCAAAGTACATGGGCATTGAGAACACCGGCCGCTCCCATTTGGTTGACAGTAGAGGTTTTCTTCATCCTTGCGACATCCAAACTCTAGTCCCCAAGCAAACTCGCTTGACACTCCCCACCCCACCCCCTCTTCTTGACTATTTATGGCTTTATGTTTTCATATCATGCTAATAAACCATGTCTTCGATACTTTCCTGCTAGTATGCCATTGGCACAAGAGTGGTGATACGCCTGGGCATGATGTTGTTATTGATCGGGTGTATGAACGTGCCTATAACTGCTATGCTTGCTACTATTTGTTTGTGAAAAGAGTGATAACAATAAGATTACTGCTTGATGTACAGAGTTCAGGTTATCACACCATATGAAGTGAAAGCGCCGTTGGGACTGCTCACGGTGCATAGAACTTCCATGGCAGCACGGGCGATTCCAAGGCCCACTTGAGCTCCTCCTGGTGATGTCAGACGGTGAGGTTTCTCAACCTCCACTCTATTAGCCATGTAAGATTGCTTTGCTAGAGATCATTTATTTCTTGCTATCCATTGGTTATAAACTTGATTCTTCATCACGAATGGATCCTTAATTATGTGTGTCATGTTGTTTCCCTGAAAACGGACGATCGAGTCACATTTCTTATTTTCTGTTGTGAGTTGAGGAGCTTGCGGTTTTAAAAGTATGTCTCAGATGTAAGAATGTGGAAATGATGGACAGGTAGCAGTTTTTTATATTTGCTGTTTATATCCAATATTAAGTAGTTATTAACTCCATGGCACAGGACTGTACTTTTTGTAGATGTAGTAGCTTTTGATTTCCATTTAGTTATGGCTTTATCTCTGCTTTTACATACTGATTAGGATTTCCATTTAGTCAGGGTCACAAAGACTTTGTGCCAGGATTCTTCCCTTTGTAAATGTGAAAGCAGCTTGTACGATCTATTCACAGACTTGCTCTGCTGCTTTGTAGCCCAACTGATTATGTACTCTTGATCGTCTTCATGGCATCTGTCAACTCCATTGTGAATCGTCTCTTTATCTTAAGGTTGTACTCGCTATGCTAGAATGATAGATGATATAGTAAATACATCTTTTCTTTTTACAAGGCTCATATCGTAAGGAATGTCGTGTATTGTGAACCAAGTTCAGTACGTTGTCTATTAAATATATTCTTGTTTCTTCTTCAAAATATGATGCTCCAGTTCCAATAATCAGTAATGCATATTTTGGCTGATATTTCTACTACAAAGCACTTGGTGGTGATGGATAAGTGTCGGACGGGTTGGGTTTCTTGTTTGAAGAGACTTGCATTGTTGACTATTATAGCCTTTTTCTGTGTAACTTAACAAGTGTTAACATATTTTTAAAATATTACTATAATTTTGAAATTTGTTAACATGTTTCAAAAATGTTCGTTCACTTTTAGAAGTGTCCGCACATCTATGTCCCGCTCCTATCATATTCTTCACTGCATGTTATCCATTATGATTGCATATATTAAATTTGGGTTAATACTGACTTAGCATTACCTGTTTTGAAAATGTTGGGACCGGCACCCTCGCGCCAGGGCGTGAACCTGATCTAGTTACTATGAAACAAACTAGTAATGTGAAGCACTCCGTTCAGAGTATGGTGGTGGGGTTGGATGTCATAGTAGAATAGAAAGCGCGAAAAAATCCCCCGCATCACAAACGACAATAATAGCACCCTCTCGTATTTGAGCAATGTGGGGTCCATGTCCTGAGTTGGCACACCTTCCTAGATCGACGTTCACCAGCTAACCTCCTCACATCTCGGGAGGAGGTAGTGGTTGGCGAGCCATTTCAATTGTCCACCAGGGATGTCGTAAGATATCCACCACCCTTCATTAGGGTTCAATGTTGTGCTGGCATGACCGATGATGTCACCCCGCCTTGTCGCGCCACCTATCCGATGTGATATGCCGTGCACCATTAACTTTGCATGTGCCAAAACGTCGGTAATGATCAGGAGAGGGGCCACGATCCGAGATTTGTTTTAGAAATAATGGCAGATTGACCATCTAGAACAAGGAGATAAAAAAGCATAGATAAAGTACAATACACTTCAGCCGGCCTGACCTCTTAGAGAAAGTACAATAAACTTATGTAAGCAGGCTATAAGATTAAAATATTATCTTTCTGCTGACATGGAGGGGAGAGAAGAGAAGAAAGAAAAGGAGCCGGCTACAGAATAAGAGCCAGCTGCAGCACGCACTCCTAGGCACTATGTGAGAGTGGGAGGTAGGCCATGTATTAATGAAGCAGCAAAAATTTTGTATCTTACTATTGTACTTGCCGGCTACAAGGTTGGCTTGGCTATAGATGACATGGCAATATCATATAGTCATCAGCTGGCTGTACTATTAACCACGCTCTTATAACTCAGACGCAAGACATTGCTACATGGCGCCAGATTGACATGTGTCAGGTTAACAACAACATATGTCAACCATATATATACTATCTTAGAGCACCTTTAGAGCATCTCTAGCAGATCCCGTAAAACGGGCCATCTGAAATAATAACTGCCCATATAGCGGACGAGGGTGTTTTTCCGGCCCCGAACAGATCCTGTAAAATCAGTCATCCCATAATTTTTATTTGCGGTATCTTGCATCGCCTCGACCATTTTCGTCATATCTACGGGAGCCGCCCCTCTTTTTGCCGTTTCCCATATCCTTGGCGCGAAGGCCCTTTCTGCTAACTTCCGTTCCCGCCTCACTCGCCGCTACTGCAACCGTATCTCCCCACCGGTTCTTGGTGCCCCTGTCTGCCTCATGCCGTCCATTTGCTCCGCCGCCCCGCGTCACTTATATTCCACCAAATTTGGAGGCCGGGGGTGCCCATTTGTCTCCGTGGGCTAGCGGCCACCGCCGACACGATGGATCCGCCTGGAGCTTGGCGCGCGGCCTTGTAGCTGGCAGATCCAGTTGTTTCCGGTGCCGGCGAGCCTCGCAATCACCCGAGGGACAACCGTGCGCGCGGAAGAAGGGATTTCGGCCGGCTTTGCTTCGGCCGTAGGGGGAGAAGAAAAGGGTTTTGTCTGCTTTGCTTCGGCCGTCAGGAGAAAAGAAAGGGGCGGTCGGCTTTGCTCTGGGGAAATGTATGTTCAATGCCCACTGATCTTTCGATTCAATTTCGACCTGTGAGATTTGGGAGACCACGGGCGTGCAATTTTCTAGATGGATTGGAGTTCATCGTCGTCTTCGTCGGATGATTCGGGCATGGAAGAGATGATCTTGGACGATAATGTCGACAACTTAGTGTTGTTGCATCTCGTGAACAAGTTTGAGAAGGGCCCGAAGAAAAAGCGCCACACTCCAATGTATTGAAATTGAGCTTCACTCAAGATTATTTGCCCGCGGTAATTACTACGCACAGTAGTAAAAGAAACAGCACACGTTTTCCTCTAAAAAGGAAAAAGAAACATCACACGTTGGGCAACACCACCGCTCCTCCGAGGAGATCCTCAGACAACCTCTTCACCGAAGCGCAAGAGGACCCACCATGGTCCACTGCCTTGCGGCACACCACCATCATTTCCATGGCCTTCTCCTTCGCCTTCCTCCCTTCCTCGCCACCGCCCATCAGGGACCTCACCGCTCGCTCCAGCTCCGCCGCCTCCACGAAGTTGTCCCGTTTCCTGTCCACCGTCAGCGGCACGGCCACGCCCATGTCGCAGACCAACGTGAAGGCGTTGAAATGCTGCTCCGCGCCCAGCGGCCATGGCAGCATCGGCACGCCGAACCACAGACTCTCCAGAATGGAGTTCCAGCCGCAGTGGGTGACGAAGCCCCCCACGGAGGCGTGCGCCAGTATCTCCTTCTGTGGCGCCCTCTTCGGCCACACGAGCCCTCTTTCCTTTGTCGCCCCCAAGAAACCCTCCGGGAGAAGCTCCGCGAGGTTCGCGTCGCTGGGGTGTCCCGCGCCGCGCGAGGTGTCCGCTGGCAGCCCACGGAGCACCCACAGGAAGCGGTGGCCGCTGCGCTCCAGGCCCCGCGCTATCTCGTGCGCCTGCGGCTTGGAGAGGAATCCTTTGCTCCCGAAGCATAGGAACAGCACGGACGCCGGAGGCTGCGCGTCGAGCCACCGCAGGCACTCGTGCGGCTGCTCCTCGGCGTGAGCGGGTGGCGCCAGCGCCAGCACTGGGCCGATCGGGTACACGGCCGGGGCGCGGGCTCCACGGGTGCACCGACCTTCAGCGATGGCTGCAAGGACGCGCGGCTCCAGCTCGTCTGCCGTGTTGACGATGATGCCGCTGGCTTCCACGTAGCGCCTGCCGGTGTACACGAACCACTTGTAGGTCGGATTCTTCCGCTCCAGCAAGGTCCCCGGGAGGACGGAAGGCGGCACCGGGGGGAGGCCGGGCAAGTCCAGAGCGCCTTCCATGTCCTCGAACTCAACGACCACCTCGTCGTCCAGAGCGGGCGAGCGCAAGAGGAGCGACAGCATCGCAGCGCTGGAGGTAAAGTACACGTACGCCGGCACGGCGAGCTCACGGGACACGTCTAGCGCCGGCGTGCAGAATATGTCGACGACGAGCGCGGCCACCGGACAGGTCAAGCCAATTATAGCTGCGGGGAGATGGGGCACGTGGAGCTGCACTGCGCGGGAGATGAACTCCTCGACGCCCGAGTGGTCCGTCGGCAGCTTCACGTCCGGGAGATGGTGGAAGCGGATGTCCACGGCGCCTGCCGCTTCCTCCCGGTGTATGTGCTCGGAGATGTCGGACGCAGACTGCGCTGTCGGCGCCGGCATGAGGAGCACCGTGAGCGACAGGGGCCGGCTGCTGCTGGCCAGCAGCTGCTTCCCGGCCTGTATCATGGGCATGAAGTGGCCGGCGCCCCAGACCGGCAGTAGCACAATGGTCGGATTCGCCATTGTCGGTCTTCGGCTGGCTACTCGATCTGTCTCTAGCTAGCGCCTTTTTCTTTTTCGATGGAAAAATAGTTGCATCAGTGTCCCATGAGTTGGTCTTTCTTATAGCCATTGCAGATGAGTGGTATTGGTACGGAACAAAAAAGAGGTGACAACGATGTGAGTCCTTGTTGGATTTCTTTTTTAAAAGAAATTGGCATGGGTCCATGTTGGAAACTTGGAATAACGGTGAATTCGTGATCAACACCAAAGTCACCTAACTTCCTGTATTTCTACGGAACAAAAGGACTATCTAATTGCCATGCAAAGCATAATTGCAATCGGCACCTAGTACGGCCCATCGTAATCGGCAACTACCTTGTGCAGCCGATCGTACTAAAATTAATGCAATTTAAAGGGTAAATTATAGGCATAGGTACAGGCATCACATCGGAAAACAGTAGGGAGGCGTGGATCCACATCCACCTTGTTCGGCGGGTCGTACTAAAATTGATGCAATCTAAACGAGAATGATGTTTTGGATCTCGGTCTTCATGGACACCCAAATTTAAAAGAAATCAAAATTTGAAATTTCTGGTGTAAAAAAATCTAATTTTTTTGTATAAGTAAACAAGTATGCGAGGTGTATGTGTGTAAAATTTGAGGATGACATACATTGAATGAGACCTATACAAAAAAGATAAATTTATGGTCTGGAAGGATGAATAGTATCATGTGTTAAAAAGCTTCAGATTTGTCTTTTTTGCACAACCCTCATTTCAATGTATTTTGTTTTAAAAATTTACACACTTGTGCATTATGCCTTCATATATATCTGTATTTTTTCAAAAAACATTAAAATGTAAAAATATGAATTTGCATGATTTTTAAATTTTGCTTTTGGAGACCTCCATGGAGCTCGGCCTCCAAAAACAATTTCCTAATCTGAACGTGCATCATAGGCATAACAACAAGTGACGCCCCCGTTTATCATGATGCACTAACCATACACGCATCATGCACGATCAGGAACGGTGACTCACGTTAATATCACAACATAACCTTACGACACAAATGATAAGCAACAAATTTCACTGGGAAAAACTACAGTCTCCTGACAAAGTTATAGATGCTTTGTTTAACTTGATGATCCATAAATAAACAAGATATAAACTGCAGCTCACTAGAATTCAACTTTTTTGCCTGCTGCTTATCGTCCATGGCATTTTTATGGTTGCATTAGCATGTCCAGAACTGGTTTGACCATCTCATGTATGGTTTGTATGCCGTATGTGTATGATTGGTGTGCCCAGAAATCACATGCATGATAGTTTAACACAGATCCATCTGAACTAAGACTGGGTGTACCTAGGGCTGGGGCGACTTGGTTAGGGTATAAATAAATAGGGTTTCTATTATTTATGCCACTAGTTGTGTCTCATTGCTCAGTTTTACCATTAAAAGTTACAACTACTCAAAAATGCCATCGATCCGTGAGATGCTTGCACAAAAATGCCATTAGATATGTTTGTGCAGTTGAAATTCCTAGTGGAAAAAGTGAATAGTGGGACACAAACGGTGGAATAAATGATAAAAATCCAAATAAATATGTTTCTCTTCTTTCCTTTTGCTGATTTTTCCTTACCATCTCTCTATGTTTGTCCAGCTAGGGAATCACGAGGTTTTTCATGTCCAACGGAACTCAACCCTTTTTTAAATACATGTTACTTCAGGCACTGCGTTTCAGATCGACGCTGCTTTACTCATGTGCTGGGTTGCCTATTTAATATAAAATTTATTATCCGGCTGGTAAATTTTTGTTTGTGTTTGTATCACAGGCTGCAAAGAATCTTGTAGTTGCGACGACGGCGGCACCTTAAGTTCGTGCTTTGAGGGGCACCTACTACAAATATAACCTTTTGGATCAGGTATGTCACATATGGCTGCTTGTCTCCTAGCACACGTGAAGTATAGCATTAATCCTGTGTAATAACATGCTATGTCCCATTTTGGCACTGCCGTCGTCCTCGCACCATCGTGCGTGACGTCGAAGACACGGACGAGGTCGAGCAGTCTGTGCCTTCGTGCTCTTCCCTCCATAATTTTCTTCTTCTTTCTTTCTCTATCTATATATAGAACCCTCGTGTCATTTCTTCTTTTTAGTCTCATATAATTAAGGAATTATATACATACACTTTTTTTCTTTTTATCAATGCAATGGGTTTGAGAGCCAGTTCCAATAAACTTATGGAATGTTCCCGTTCGGCGTGTGGAGCCGAGGATATGGATGAGTGTCCCATGAGTTCATGAGTGTCCCATGAGTTCGTCTTTCTTATAGCCACTACAGATAATAGTTGCATGAGTGTCCCATGAGTTGGTCTTTCTTATAGCCACTACAGATAAGTACAGTATGATAACGATGTGAATCCATCTTGGGAACTTGAATAACGGTGACTTCCTATAGTTGCATGAGTGTCCCATGAGTTCAGGACGCTCTGTGCAAATGACGAATCTACCCACAATACCCCTATATGTATGCTAGCGACAAAAATATATAATACATCATCACTAACGTTGGTAGGTTTCATATATGTTATATGAACGTCCACGTACGTCCTCTTCTAATTATCATTAGCATTGGTAGTTTTGCCTCTTCATCTCCGATTTAATCAGGTCCTCTCATCGGATCTTTTTCTCCCATGAATTTCACCCTAAAGTCTTCATCGGGTCCCTTTCCCCTGATAAAGATGCCACCTTCTTAATTGTAATTCTCAAGTTATTTTTTATGCGAGAAATTTCCAATTTATTCATCATCAATCATGGAAGTACAAAAAACAACTGAAGTAATAAAAATTACAACCATGTCCGTGGACCACCGAGCGACGATTACAAGCACTGGAGCGAGCCGAAGGCACGTCGCTGTCATCGCCCCTTCCTCACCAGAGTCGGGCAAACTTTGTTGTAGTAGACAATCGGAAAGTCGTCGTGCTAAGGCCCCATAGGACCAGCGCACCAGAGTAGAAACCATCGCCAATGAAGAAAGTCGTAGATCAGAAAGATCAAACCTGTAAACATCCAAACAAAGACGAATAAAGACCGGATTCAAACAGATCCACCGAAGACCAGCACCGGCCGAATCCCGCGAGATTTGACGGAGACGAACCATCGGGATGGGGATAGTACGTGGGAGACATTATTCCTACTAAGAAACATCGCCGCCGCCACACAACCTCAATCAAGACGCTGAATCTAACAAGAATAAGAACGGAGCCCCTAACCCATGAGAGTTTAAGTCTTAAATTTGATACAGATGCTTGCATTTTCCTAGAGTCCATGTTGGAAACTTGGAATAACGGTGAACGAATTCGTGACCATCACCAAAGTCACGTAACTCCTTGTATTTGTAGGCAACAAAATGACTGTCTAAGTGCTGATCATCATCATCATCGTAAAAGTTATTGTAATTGGCACCTACCTTGCCGATCGTACTAAAATTGTAATAGGCGTCACATCAAAAAATAGTATAGTTGTTGAAGATTGGGATTTAGGCGTGGATCCACCTCCACCTTGTTCGGCGGCTCGTACTAAAATCGATGCAATCTAAACGTGCATCATAGGCATAGCATCACATCGGTAAATAGTTGTTGTAGCTTGGCATCACATCAGAAAATAGTTGTGTAGGCGAAATATCATACTTTTTACGAAGTTGTAGTTAATGTTCTCACTGAAAAGTTAGGAAACCGGCAGTTTAGCAGTTTGTCTTTTTTATCATGAATAATTTGAGAGTTAAAATTTTCGACCGCTGCCAAGCTGGCAACAACTGGTTGTTGAGCCTGTCCCATCTGATGGCCATATCTAACAAACTGAAAGACGAAAATATATCATAAATGACTTCAATTTTGTTACCTGCTTTTCTCGGGGCTGGATCCAGGATGAACAACGCCGGCGGGCGACGGGCAAGGGGGCGCGGTGGCAGCATCATGATGCGGCACAGCCTAGGAACGAATTGCAGCAGATCTTGAAAGAAGACGACGAGGTAGAGAGCTAATAGTTCGACACAATGAATTAACTACGATACTCCACTCTATCTATTGTGTTTGAATACACACAATAGAAAAAACAAAAAATCACTCTTGGAACTTTGACTACGGTACATAACAATGATTATATGCGCGAATCACAACGAAATCAGACGACTACGCACCGGCGCCGCTTGATTTTCGTTTCACGACGTAGTATCCAAATATGAGACATACATGACATAATAAAGTTATGGATATGGATGAAGAATACACGATATTTGATTGAAGGCGAATTTGTTCCTGCTGATAAATTAGGTACTCCATAAAGTATTTCTTGTAATAAATTCTACAAAGGTAGAAAATGATTAGGTCTGTAATTTTGTTATCGCTATTTGTAAGGACGCCACATATTCTGGCTTTCACACTAAGCTGCAGGAGTGATATCTTTTCCTCCTAATCTTTACCTAATAATAAAGCAAATTGGATTTCTTTCGTCCGTCATGGCTTTTTTTTTAGAAAAGTTCCTCTATTTCAGAGAATTCAACCCGCAGTCATGTTTTAAGTTAAAACGAATCGTTATTTTCGTGTTTTACATAAAAGTCCCTGTCTTTTCTTGAAATCAACCCGCCGTCTGGATTTAAGTCACACCCGAACCGTTATTTTACATTTTTTGAAAAAACCCCCCTGATGTTTTATGTAATTCATCCGCGGATCATATTTAAGTCAAACAAATGCTTTTTAAAATCATCCATATCTTTTAAACCGTAACTCTGATTTGAACATGTTATATATGAAATTTGATTAGAAAAATATGTAGAATATGAATATGAGATTATTTTTACCTGTTAAGTATTTTTAAATATTATTTTGGAATATATTTGGGTCAAACCAAATGATTTTCTAAATTATCTATATCTTTTAAACCATAACTTCGATTTTAACATATTATATATGAAATTTTATTAGAAAAATGTGTGGAATCTATATATGATGTTAATTTTACCTGCTAAATATTTTTTAAATATTTTTATGGAAACAAACTTATAATTTATAGCGCAAGATCCGTTTTTTTCATACCGGCGGCGATCCTGATTGCAAATAAACACCCCACTATAACCATATACGGAAAAGAAAACATCGATAACTACACGTGCATACCTCTGAAAAATGTCGCAAGGAAAACAACAGATTTCTCATCGCGAGAGTGAGAGAAAGCGAGCGAGAGAGAGAGAGAGAGAGGGAGAGGGAGGAGAGAGGGAGAGACGCCTTAGGATTAACCATATTCAACACATGTTTTTGTTGTTTTGTGTGAACACCGAGGCCATCGCCAGCGAAGGTGAGAAGGAGGATAAGCGGCAACACAAATATGATGCCTTGCAAAAATAAAGGAGATGGACCTATTTGTGGTCTTGAGTGATGGTTGTTGATTTAAGAGTGTGTGTTATGTTTCTATAAGATTCTGCCTTGCGACTCTTTCTTAGTAATAATAAAGGGGCTATTGCTTTTGACGGTACGCCACTGAAATTGCCCCCAAAGTTGCAAAATATTACCCACCGATGCCACCTATAAGTGATAAAAAAAACGTTTCACACAGGGGAATCTGTATCTGGGCCGGCCCATGCAGTAGGAATCTTCTATACGACGCTTAGTGCGCTGAGAGAAGACACGGTGCGCTTGTTTGGGCCGGCCCATGTCCGGACGGCCTGTTTTTTAAATTTCGCCTGTTACTTTTTGTTTCGTTGTCCTGTCTTGTTTTCTAGTTTAAACAATTTGGCACTTCAAAATCATTTCGAAGAGTAAAAAATTGAAAATTTTGAAAACAAATGATTATTAATTCATAATGTTTATGGATTCATAAAATGTTTCTGATTTTAAAAAATTGTTTACATATTTTAAAAATGTTCACAATTTTGAAAACAAATGTCTGAGAAATGAAAAAAAGTTCATGATTTTCTTAAAAAGTGCGTGTATTAACATATGTTATTGAAATTGAACAAAATTTCGCCAATTCAAAAATATTCATGAATTGAAAACTATCTTAAAAATTCAAAAAACTTTTGTGACTAACAAATTAGTTTAGCGATTCATAAAATGTTTCCTGATTCGAAAATTGATCACACATTTTTAAAAATGTTCGTTAAATCAATATAATGTTCATGATTTTCGAAAATTGTTCCAGAAAATTCCAAAGAAATATTCATCGATTCTAGACATGTATGCCTATTCAAGAAAAATATTTTTTAAAATTTCACATTTTTCTAAAACAATGTTTGCAAATACTATAAAATTTTCATGAATTAAAAAAATACTCATGATTTTATAAAATATTGGAAAATCTGTACAAATGTTCACGAATTTAAAAAATGTTCACGATTTCAGTTTCAAGTATATGTACGAGTTTAAAAAAGTTCATGATTTCACGAAAATATGTATGATAGTGTATCTCGGTGATGCAGCAAAATGTGGTCATGGACATTGGAGATTATGATTTTTTTCTTCAGTTGCAACACACGGGCTGTTTGTTATTTTATAAAATGTGTTTGCTTATTCAAAAAATGTTCAAAATTTTGAAAACAAATGTCTAGGAAATCAGAAAATGTTCATGATTTTTTAAAAAGCTTGTGTATTAGAAAATGTTCACGAAATTGAACAAAATTTGGCTAATTCAGAAAAAAATCATGAACGAAAAAAAATCCTGAAAATTCAACAACTATTCATTACTTGCAAAATAGTTTATTCATTCATAAAATGTTCGCTGGTTCAAAAAATGATCATGCATTTGAAAAAATGTTCGTTAAATCACAAAAATGTTCATGAATTTCAAAAATGGCCCCACCAATTTCAAAATCAATGTCTGTCCATTCTAGAAATGTTCGCCGGTTAAATAAAATTGTTAAAAAAATATATTCACATTTTTTTGCAAATAGTATAAAATGTTCATGAATTAAATAAATATTCAAAAATTGGTAAAAGTGTTCATGAATTTGAAAAATGTTCACGAGTTGAAAAAATGTTTGTGATTTCACGAAATTGAGAGTGATAGTATATCTCTGTGACGCAGTAAAATGTGATCATAGCCATTAGAGGTTATGCCTCCCGTTGCAATGCATGAGTCTTTTTGCTAGTACGGACGGAGTAATAAATAATTTTGATCTGACGGCTGAAAATGAAAAGGATACAGGGTACGCCATCTGCTGGTTCACAGGGCTACGAATTTCCTTCAGCTTCCTACTCGGGGGCTCTCTTCTCCGTCCGATTGCGTCTCTCCGGGCTCCGGCCGCTCAACCTGCCGGCGGCGACGACAGATAAGGTAAGACCTGGCCTGTAATTCCCCTTTAATTACCCCTGTTCTCGCGGCCCGACACCACGCTTACCGCCTGTCGATCCTTGTCCCGCAGCGCTGCCCGCAGCCCATTCGGTGAAATGGCTGCGAGCGGCGTTGACCTCATCGGCGCCCTCCCGGACGAATCCTCCACCACCTCCAGACTCCTCTCCTTCCTCCCGGCGCAGGAGTCCGTGCGGACGTGCGTGCTCGCCAGGCGCTGGCGCCACCTCTGGAGGTTCACCACGGCCCTGCACATCGTCAGCGCGGACCGCCCAGGGTCCGTGAAGCAGCTCCTGCCATTCATGCACCACCTCCTCGTCCTCCGTGAGCACACGAACATGGACTCTTTTGAGATCAAGTTGAGGGAATTCTCTGTAGCAGATCAGCCCTATGTCAGCCTTTGGATCCGTTATGCCCGTACGCTCACCGTTCATCTCTACCACAACACCCGTTATGGTTGGTCTTTCTGTCCAGACTTCAAGCTCCTTGTCTCTCGGCGTCTCAAGATACTAGACCTTCATGGCGTGGGCCTCTATGGAAACGACGCTGAGTTCTCTAGCTGCCCGACATTGGAAAATCTCAAAGATAAGTTGCTCCGATATCGCTGTCAACCTCTATGGAAACAACACTTTGACATTTGAGCATCACCAGTTCCACCATCAATCTGGATTCCTGGCCCCGTGTGTCTGATCCATCTCGTGTCTTTGGACCTAGATACAGTTTCGGATGGAACCCTTTTGTTTGGAAGCATGCCATTGTTGAAGACTGTGTTTGTCAACGACCCTGGGAGTTTCTGTGGTGTGAACGATACAAGATGTAGCTCTTGTGCTGATCTCAGACGCCAATGTCAGCTTTTCTGTGCTACTCCCTCCGTTTTTTTTTTGAAAGTGACTACTCCCTCCGTTCATTTTGTAAGACGTTTTGGACAGTGAACGGAGGGAGCATTTCAAATGCTAAACATCTGGAGTTGATGTCTTCCACTACAATGGTATGGCTGCACTTTTTGCCATTTTAACTCCCTTTTCGAAAAGAACTCCTTTACAATGTACCATTATTTCTGGTGCATGTCTAGAGTCTAGACATAGACCATAGATGCTTGCACACCTAGACCATGGACCGGTGTTTTTCATATGCATTGCAGTCCTTACATCATTATGTTCACACATCCGCACTTCACATAACAGAGGATCACTTGATCCTTTTGGTTTGTATGCTTTTTAGTTTGTTTCCAAAAGGGATTTGAATCTGTGGCCCACATTCAGCAAGTTGAAGATTTGATTACTCAATGACAATTGGTGTATAGCTCCTCACTTCAGTGCAATAACTTGCATTCTCGAACACTCACCAGTTCTTCTCTATATATGAACAATTGCCAGATTGTTAAAAGCTCTTATTTTAATTTTCGTCTTGGTTAAATGACTCTCTTTACACAGGGACGTAAACATAAGCTGGAAATGAGTGGATGCTATGGTTCAACGGAGACATCATCTGCAATATCAGAACACCTTCAGATAGTTGAAGTCAAGTGCAGAGTGGTTGATGAGGGGGTTCTCGAAGTTTTGAGGTTCTTGTGTACATTAAACATATACGTAAGCTAACTAGTTCCACTCCTCATGCTATCGATTCTGAAATTTGCCTTCATATGTGGAATGGAAGCAATCAATGAACATAGTTTCAAGTTATTTATAAAGAAAACAGTATATTACGAACATTGAGTTGTTTTTGAGACATGACAACTGTGGATGGCATTCGGTTAGGCGATAAAGGAAAAACAATTTAACCTATCTGATGCCCACAAGTCTAGAGGCTCGATTGTAAACCATTCTAATGGGTAGAGTGTCGAACCAGGAAGAGCAAAGGAAGTATAAAGGTTCAAGTTCTGCAGTAGCAGTAATCATTGCAAAGGCAATATTTGGTAGCAATATAATGGCGGCAGTAATGACAGTAGTAGCCATTTTATAGTAACCAGAGCAGTAGCGTAATTGTAGCAGTAATAACGATGATAACAGTATCAGCCGTTTACTGAACAATGCAGAAATGTACTCCCTCCGTCCCATAATGTAAGACGTTTTTTGGCACTAATTTAGTGCCAAAAAACGTCTTACATTATGGGACGGAGGGAGTAGGTTTTTGTACAAGGCGTTCAAATATGCCATAATAACCTGCGCTTTAACCATCTAATTTTTGCAGATGACTCGCTCGTCCCGTTGAAGGTTTCAGAAGAGAGTGTGCACCATCTGCAGCAATATTCTAAATCTTCACGAGGTATGTTTGGGGCAAGTTATTAATGTTGATAAGGCATCTATCATGTTTACTAAAAACAGAAGCACTCAGGATAGGTTGTCTATGATGCAGAGTTTGGGTCAACATGGTGAGGGGAGACATGAGAAGTATCTGGGATTGCCGGTGTATGCGAGCAAGTGAGAAAACAAAAACATTCGCCTATTTGAAGGACTTGAGGTGCGATGTTTTGCTGCTTTCTGAGATCGACATTGTCAGTGCTGGGAAGGACTCAAGGGAGATGCTTTGCTGTTGGACTGTTGTTGTGTTCTGTGTGTGTTGCCTGTATGCAGGTCTGGGGTGTGTGTTGGTCCGGGCATCCCCTGGAGGTTGGCTACTTTGTACTGAACCTTGAGCCTGGGTGGAATGCCTCTCTTCTGGAAAGGTAATGTCGCAACATTTATCTGACCCCTGCCCTCAGATTATCCACACTTCACCAATGCGGATTGCAAGATAGATCTCAAGTGCAGAATGAGGATTTTTGGCTCCCAGGCTCCCTAGAGCCTGAAATTTTGCAAAGACTGAAAATTAATTAAGTTCCAAATAATTCGGAAAATAAAATAAACATATACATATGAGTGCATACTTCATATCTGCAAATTTTCATGACGAAATATGTTTTGATGCGATCTACCAAAAAACAACACTTTTACTAATTTTCAGTCGTCTGAAAATGAATTGGTCTCAGGTCGTTTTTTAGTCCGTCCGATTTTGCACAAATCTCATCGCCTAGTTTGTCTTCAGTATCGCGTCCCCGGGGTGGTTCTGTCGGCTTTCGGGTTCGCGGGTCTGCAACGGGTATAGCCTTTTCGAATTTTCTATTCAGTCTTGTGGGGCGGTGGCTAGGAGGGGATCAGTGGGGGTTGGCCGAGGTGGGGCGGAGACGGCGGAGGGAAGGCGAGGGGATCCTCGGTGATTAGTAGTGGAGATGGCGCGCGGCGAGTCTCCCCAGGGGGCTGCAGGTGGGAGAGATGCTGGCCTGGAGAGGAGCTTGGCGGAGCTGCCCCGTTGTGCGCGCCACAAGCAAGCTCCAGTCGGTGGAGGCGGCAGTAGTCGGCGGCGCCGGTGGGGCTCATCCGCGCATGGTATTTATTCGCCCCCCGCTATCCTCGCTCTGTGAATTCCATCCCATGTGTATTTACCCTCCTGTGCTGGGCGGATTCAGTTCGTCGTGATTGTAGCCGGGTCATGGACGTTCATCGCAGGGGCGGTTCAGTTCGCTTATTTTGTGTGTCACAGCTTAGGCCATTCCAGTCAAGTTTTTGAGTGGTTCATCAGAAATGCCCCTGAATTTGCTGCAGGCACCTCTCCGCTCGTTTCCCCCAATTTTCCCCTCACCAAAATTTCCGCCTTGGTGTTGTCTTGGATGTAGTATGTAGATCTCCTTTTTCAGTCTGATTGAAATTTCACTGTAGTATGTTTATTGTAAGAATCTAGAGGCCCGAGGCATGTTTGCGCGGATTTTTTTCTCAGTTAGTCCCTGATCCATCATCAGGATTAGTGTAGGCATGTGCATCGATCAGTCCATTAGTTCACAGTTGCAGCTGCAAAGGTTGCTGGGGCATAATTGTTGAGAAGAAGATTAACATGGGCGGGCTGAAGCTCCATGGGTAACAAGAAGATTTAACTATAAGAAGATCAGAGAATTACAGAGAGTATGCTCTGTTTTATGTATGTAACCCTGCCTACTGCACCTGTTTTTTGCGCAGTGGCAATATCCAAATATGAAACCCAACAAGGGAACAAGGGATTTAGGGTTGTACTCCCTCCGTCCCATAATATAAGAACGTTTTTAACACTACACTAGTGTCAAAAATGTTCTTATATTACGGGACGGAGGGAGTACTTCTGAATGTGTCATGTCCGATCATTTTTTTGGATCTGAACATCAGAATTGGGACTGACTTTTTGTCTCTGTCCTAACTTAGGTGTGTGTGGATGTAGATGATCAGAGGCCCCTCTTTTTGTCTTGGATGTAGTTCTCCTTTTAGTCTGAGTGCAATTTCACTATTGTATGTTTTATTGTAAGAATCTAGAGAGCCGGAGGCATGTTGTAGATGATGAGAGGCAGGTAACTGATTGAATGTGTTTTTCTCTCTGTAAGAGTACTATCGTGAAGAAACTGTAGAGTATCATTTTGCCAGCTTAATTTTGCTTTCTTACGTTAGATTAGTAATGGTTGTGATATATTTTTTCTGTAGATCTTTTTTGTTTGATGTATATCTCTTTTTTAGTCTGAGTGTAATTTCACTATAGTATGTTTATTGTAAGAATTTAGAGGCCCGAGTTATGTTATTATTTCACTATAGTATGTTTATTCTAGTGTTTCTAGTGATATGATATTATTCCATTTTTATGCTTAATTTTAGAAGTGCTACTAGTAGGCAAGTTGTAACATATTTCATTTTTATACTTCTACCATTTGTCAGTCTAGATTGTCATTTTGATCATGTTTTATAATTTTTGGTCAGGCATAGTCGATTTTTTTCCATCGTGTTCTAGTGGATGTTTTTCTTAGTGTGTGAAGACAGATTTTTTAGGTATGCTTTGCTTCAGATTTTTTATGGTATACCCAGCAATCAGATTTCTTAGGGTCAGCCTAGGTTATGTATACGCAGTCTAGTTTTTTTTCTCTGGGAATTGGAAAGCCAGCTCTGTTTGTTCATTTTTTAGTTGTCGATAGCTGGAAAAAATTATGTTCTAACCCAAAGAAAAGGCCTCCGTGATTTCCTCTTGTTGGTCAGATTTAGTCAGTCGATCAGATCCATTAATGTTTCACCCAGAGCCATCTGATAAAGCTTTCAATGCATTTTTTGTTTTTTGTTTCTATAGTTGAACATTTTTTAGCCATGTTTCCCTATAAAGCAAAACTTCTTCAAGTTAAGTTCATTGTTGAGTTTAAGTTCAATCATTCTTATTTCAGTATACTGACAAACAATTTTTCCCTATTCACCATGTGCCTTATAGATGGAGTACCAAATCTGCATGTCTGACAACTATAGAGGCCACAAAGCAACTGGCAGATCATTTTGGGAATATGTTTTGGGAGCAGGGGGCATCATCACTGCTGTTTACATGGCCTCCAAGGACGGCGTATCAGCTTCAACAATGGTTGAAGGAATTTCTCATGGAGAAGAACCTAAGGGTCGACACCTCTATGAAGATTACTATCAGGCCCAGCGACTCTGGAGAACTTGTTAGTATCAGTATTAGTCTTCAGGAGGAGCATAGAAGAGTCCTTGGGAGCTTTCCCTAGTGCTTAAGTTTTCCATCTTTAGCAGATCGTTTATTCTGCATATGTCTTATAGATTCATTTATAAGTCTAGCAATAAACACACACACACACAAACACACACACACACACACACACACACACAAGAGAAGTTTGGCTCTTTCACTCACATAAATATTTCTCTATCAGTTTTGACACAAGTTTCAAGGTATAAAAAATATGAATCAATTTTTCATCCCTCCCTTTGACCTGCATGAACACATCTTCTTGGCTTCCAATGCATATCCTCATTCGCACTGCTATTCACCTGTAAAATTCAGTCTTTTCAGATATAGTATGAACTCAAGAACATATATGTGATGAAGAAGCAGCAAGCATGAAACCAAGAAGATATAACAACTTTAGTTTTATTCTGTAGCTTTCTCCTGGTACTCATTTCTTTAGTGTTAGGTTTGTTAGCTATTTAGTATTGTTTTTAGTCCAAAGTCTCCATGTATTCTCTATTCTCAGCCTGCGTGGTTTCAGTATTTCAGTGATTACTCTTCATTCTTCATTGATTTATTCTCTATTGTCTCATGTTTTCTTAGTCATCCTTTTTCTTAGTCATTCTGATATTCAGTTTTGAGTTCTCAGACTTCATTTAGTCTTCTTGTCAATCATCCATTATTTTTTTTCCAGATTGTCTAGTTATTATGTCCAGTTATTTCATTGATTAGTCTTCATTTTATCAGTTTTTCTAGGACGAGTTTGTCTATGTATTTTCATTTTCATTGTTTATTCTTTAGTATCTCAGTTCTAGTTTCAGTTATCATTGTTATTATCATTAGGCTCCAGCCACTCAGTCTTTGCTCGGGTTTAAGTTTATTAAACTCACTTCTCAGTCTTGTGTTTCAGTTATCAGTGTTTCATTTTACTTGTCATTCAGAATTTCTTTGTGTGCTAGTTGTTGTCTGTCTTGAGACATTGTATGGGTAGATTCGGTCCTTCATTTTTTGTTCTCCACTCTTACTCATTCCTTTTAGTTATCTTTGTCTTTCATCCCAAAGTCTTCAGTTATCATTCATGCTGTTATTTCAGTCAGTCATTATTGTGAATTCTCAGTTCTCATTTTTTTTCTTCAGTCCTCATTGTTAGCTGATTTGTTCAGCCTCAAGGCATAGCTACCTTTGTTTCAGTCTATCTACTCCCTCCGTCCCATAATGTAAGACGATTTTTGACACTAGTGTAGTATCAGAAAGCGTCTTACATTATGGGACGGAGGGAGTACCTTTTTAGGTTTCTATCGCTCATTCCTTAGTGTTTGAGTTTCTTTGTTGATTTGTAGACAATTTTCTTATTTAACAGCCAGGGTTTTGTGTTTTGTGTTTTTCATTCTTTGTATCTCATTATTTTCAGTCCTTTCTCCATTTTGTCATTGTTCACTTAATGTCCATTGATCATTTCATCATTTCTCGTTGTTTAGTTTTTGTATCTCATTATTTATATACGTCATTATTTCTCAGTGAGGGGCGCAAATTTCTCAGTTTTTGTATGCCAGTACTCGGTTATTTGTCCTCTGTATTTTGCTGATCCATTTATATTCATTTAATATTCCTTAGTGTTTGTATCTCATAATTTATATAAGCTTACAGTTTCTCTAGTATTTCAGTCTTGAAGTTCATATTCCTCACTCACTGTGCGGTTTTTATTCAGCATTGATTCATCATCTTTTAGTTTTAAGTAAAGTTATTTAGTCCATGTTTTGTATTGAGCAGCTTGAGCAAGTGATGTACTGTGAAGACTAAGTAGTTTCTTCAGTTACTTTTTGTCATTGTCTAGCATGATCAGTTGTTCCTTTCTATAAGTCAAAATTCATTTTACTTGTTGCATTTTCGTCAGTCTCTGTTTTTTTCATTTACTTCTTAGTTTATGTTCAGCTCTTTTTAGTATTACCTTTTACCAAGGGAAGTTGCTTCTAGCCTGGACACCGGAGAGAAGGGGCTTGTGGAATGTGATCTACAGTATAGCTGCATATGACACCGCCCCTAATGACCGCATCGTCTTCAAGAGTGGATGGAGAGAGTTTCCAGCAAGAATAAGTGTTGTTGATGTTGGAACAGCTGTACTATTCACTTTCAAGATCAGTGCTCATGAGGATATTGGAGATGATAGTCGTTGTCCATGTCCTCACGGCGGGTGCCTGAGTCTACTAGTTGACAAGCTTCAGTCGAGTTGGATCTCAATTTTCATTAGCTTTGCACTATCGTAGCCTTTCTCTATCATGTCACTTTTTGTGTGTTTATCTGCATGTACTGAATCTATATAATGTGTGCTTTGCACATGTGGCATGATACCACCAGAACCTACTGCATATGTACCTATGTTGCATTGGTTCCAGCTTTTTGGGTTGGCAGTTATATAAGTTATTGCATGTCTATTTTAGTGCTCATTCACTCTCACCATTTTCTTTAGATAACTAGCATTTTTACAGTAATGCAGTGTGTTTTTCTGAGAATATATGTGTAGGTATGTTCAGGTTTGTCATCCAAAATGTAGAGTTTTTGACCGTATAGAGGACCTTTCTCAGGTATGTTCAGTGGTCATCTAAATCTTTGGGTATTCTTCCTCATCTGACATCTGTCTCCCTTTTTTCCCCTGCTCTATGATCTCCTTTTCTTCTCGCTGCTCCGAAGCCTGTCTTAGGGCATGGCCAACGCTCCACTGTGGACCGCTGCCCCAACACTATACGTCACTCTCAAATGTCCAGCTAGGCTCAACCTACTGCTTGTAGACTAAAGTGGGATCTTGCAGAGGAGGTAAGCTCTTGGCTGCCAAAAGTATGAGAGAGGGCAAAAGCAAGGGAAATGAGAGGAGCCAGACCTGCTCGTGACTGTGAAGTACAGCAAAAAGATGATGTATATGTCATACAATGGGGCTCCTGTTTAGTCTTTTCTTCTTCTTAGCTGTAGGTTAGACTCCTTTTTTTGTAGTTTCTCTCTTGTTCTTCTTTTTCTTTCCTTTTGCTTGGGCTTACCTCAAGCCCACAAGACTTCTGTTGTTTGTTTCTTTGTTTTAATAAAAGTTGCAGTGGGGTGTTTACCCTACTGTTTATAGTCTAAAAAATGGGGCTCCTGGGGCAGCTGTATGTGTTGAGTATTTGCGAAACTAAATAGTGCCCCATCTATCTTTACTTATGTGGAAAGAGTGAGGCACTAGGAAGGTGATGCCTCCATTGTACATGCCCTTATCTTCCTTTGAGTGTGTAGCCTTGGTGTCACAGAAAAGCAGACCGAAGATGCAGGAGTGTGTATGGTACTGGAGACAGACTTTTGTGTGTGGGCGACCGTAATCGGGTCAGAATCTGTTTACCCGGTCTGTTAGCGATGTGGCTGGTTTGGTGTGGGGTAGCGGGCCAGCAGGAGGAAATTCGATTGAATGTACTCAAGAAATCAGTCGTTTTTTTCTAGCAAAACTGACCCGTTCCTCGTAAAAAGCAAAACTGACTCAAGACCTGAGTATTTAGCAAAACTGACTCAGATCTGAGCTCGCCCACGTGTAAACACACAATTGGCTGAAAATTCGACCTAAAACAAAATAGAAAACAGACGTCTGTTGATTAGACAGTCCCAAAAACAAAATCATGGACTTTTATGGTGAATGGTACAAAGTGCTAGAAATACATCATAACACTTTACAAACATGTAGTATACACCACTATGTACATGCATGTTTTTTTAAAGATTTTTTTAACACTTAAAAGGTTAGTTTTTGAGTTTTTGCTCCATTAGCAATTTCCGTCAAGTATCTCACTACATCAGTCAGTCTTCAGTATTATACAACAAAGAGTGAGTACACGGCTGCATCCATGGACACAAACCTCAACCAGCACCCAATTGTACAAGCTAATAGGTGACTACATCAGCAAAATATGATCTGCCAAGAGGACTAGCCGTGACATAGTAAACCAGGAACTCCATCATGTCGAACATCGACGGTCATTACAGCTGCTCCAGGAAGCTAGAGTCATCTGTGACACTCCCTCGACCGCGCCTCCTGAATCCTGATGGACCTGATTGAGCTATGTTTAGACACCAGCAGATCAAGCGAAATTGGTGCTGCTGCAGCCAAGTCAAGCGAAATTGAACAGATTCCATACGTGATTACATCCAAGGTCTTGAGCTGTTGTAAGATCCAGCAAAATAGAAGGAAAATGTGATACGGGGAATCCGGCGTAGGCCCCGGCGGCGCGTGACCCCAACGGGAGGGGGCGGGCAACAGCGGCGTCCCAGGCGGAGTCAACGGAGCCTCGCGTCCTCAGTAGGGCGGGGATTTCCGTCGGGGGCCCGGTGGGCAATCTCGATTGGGAAGAAATCAAGGCCACGTCAAGGCGGATCCTCCGGCAATCTCTAAACCGGAAACGGTGCTGGAAGCGGATGAAGAGGAGGGCGGAGGAGATGATGCGCATGAAGCCAGAGAGGAGCTCCACTGATCTGGCGGGGAGTGTGAAGCCGGCGGCGACAACGGCGACATATCGGAGGTACTTCCATATAATAGGGACATAGTTTCTCAGGATTTGACCACCCCGTTTGGGGTAGGGGGTCCGATTTTGGATGCTACTAGTATGGAAACTACTGTGATTGCGTTGGATTACAGAGAGATTCTTTCCCTGAGAGATAAAAAAGAGAAAGAGGGAAATCAGGGGATGAACGTTATCTGTATTTTGAAGGAAAAAAGAGAAATTAGTGCCTCTTTATTTTGGAAACTGCGCATTTATGATCTTTTATTTTTTTGATAAATGCACAATTCTCATCATGCTGGTGGCATATTTGGGTGAGGGGAGGAACTATATCTACAGCAGAGGGGGTCTCGAGTTTTTCTGTTTTCCTTTTTGAGTTCCTTCCCTGTACGAGTTGTTTTAGTGAGTAAGGGAGAGATAGAGATGGAGAGAAAGGGGGAGGCGGAGAGGGAGGTGGGTCAGGGATCGGGGAGTGTGCCGGCGACCATGGGGGGGCGGTCTCGAGTTTTTCTGTTTTCCTTTTTGAGTTCCTTCCACAGACGAGTTGTTTTAGTGAGTATGGGTGAGATAGAGATGGAGAGAAAGGGGGAGGCGGAGAGGTTGGTGGGTCAGGGATCGGGGAGTGTGCCGGCGACCATGGGGGGCGGTCTCGAGTTTTTCTGTTTTCCTTTTGAGTTCCTTCCTGTCTGACGAGTTGTTTTAGTGAGTAAGGAGAGATAGAGATGGAGAGAAAGGGGGAGGTGGAGAGGGAGGTGGGTCAGGGATCGGGGAGTGTGCCGGCGACCATGGGGGGGGTGTCTCGAGTTTTTCTGTTTTCCTTTTTGAGTTCCTTCCCTGTACGAGTTGTTTTAGTGAGTAAGGGAGAGATAGAGATGGAGAGAAAGGGGGAGGCGGAGAGGGAGGTGGGTGGGGATCGGGAGTGTGCTTGGCGACCATGGGGAGCGGTTCTCTGACTACTTCACTGGGGCGAGAAGATGAAGGTGTCCAGGCAGCCTTGTGGGGATGGCTCACCGCTGGTCATTGATTTGGAGGCTGCCAGGAGGGTTGTGAGGGGTTTCTTGGTGGTGGGGCGATTTTTGTCGCCTTTCCAAGTTCACCCGCAGGTCCTAGTTGATGACTTTCGTGCTTCGTCGGCTTGGAGGCTGCAAGGCGAGGTCACCGTCCTGGAGGTGGACAGCGACGACGGGAGGTTCATCCTGAACTTCTCCACCGACGTGGACAAACGCTTTGTGTTGAAGGCACAACCGTGGCACCATAAGCGGGATGGGATCGTCTTCCCCGAGTTCAACGGCAAGGGTAACCCGGCGGAGGTGGATCTTGGAACCATGGCTATTTGGGCCCAGGTTCGTGATCTACCATTTGAGCTTAAAACTGGAGATGTGGGTTCGTCTCTAGGGGGCCAAATTGGGGAGGTGATAACCGTCTCACACCAGAATCACATGATAGTAGAAAAGCTTTTGTGTGTTCGTGTGAAAGTCCCGCTACACGAGCCAATTAAGAGTAGAGTAGAATTCACTACTCTAGGCAGCAAAGAAAAACGTTACTTTGATGTTCGTTATGAAAAGTTGCCGTCATATTGTGAGTGTTGTGGGCTTGTAGGCCATATGTCGGAAAGGTTATGTAGGATTCCTAAAGAGAGTAGAGTAGCTGTTTTTGCAAAAAACCTCAGTGTAGAGGCCTACTGGAAGGGAAATACAACTAGTAGAAGAGCTCTTGTGTACTCGGGCTATAGTAGAAAAAACATCTCAAAGGCTACTGAAGGTATGGTGGTCAAAGTCACCAAAGCTGTGAGTGATCTCACTGTGAAAGAGAAAGGTGCTGCATCGTCTATCTGGCATGGATGTCGATCCAGGGAGGCCACTTGCTCGGTCGGAGGACCGGGGCAGGTACCTTCTCTGCCGGGTGCCCGTAGGAGCTGCCTCGGGTCAGTGGACTCGAGCGCGGCCACTGAAGGCTGCTTAGCCTTGGCCAGGAGGGCCAAGGACTGGCGGCCAGAAGGGCGCCCAACAAGGGGGCGCTGCAGGTCGGCCAGGAGGGTTGTCTCCCTGTAGCGTCCCAACACTCCATGCGGGGTGGTGATCATGGTCAGGAGGACCAGAATGCATCAACATACACCCCTGCATCCCCTACTAGCGAAGGCCAGGAGGGCCAATCGCTGGTGGGGGGATCGGCTCCCACCAAGACTGCTGTACCTGGCCAGGCGGGCCAGGTCATGTTGCATCAGGGGAATAGTACTTCCCCCATCAGGTCTGTTGCGGCTATGGCGGCATACCAGCCTAACCCGGTCGGCCAGGAGAGTAGGGCGGCTCTGCAATGGGGTGATCAACTCCTCTTTCGCCCGGGGGTGCTGGAGGCGCTGTCGGGGGCTGTTGCTGCAAGACTTGCTACAAAAAATACCACTTACACCCCTATTTACACTTTCAATGCTACAAAGAAATCCGTGCAGGGAAAGACAAAAGAAAAGGGCAGGAAAGGAAAGAAGGGAGGAGTAGTTGGGAGTTCAAAGGGAGCACGCAAGAACATTATAGGTAAAAAAAGAAGCCTCTATGAAGCTCCAGCAACTGGTAGTGAGCTAGATTTCTCTTTTGAGAAAACCATGGATAGCTATGAGCGTATTCTATATGGGGACATAAATGTTTCTTCTAAACGTGTATGTATGGGTAGAGTGGAAGCTGTGAGAGATGGGAATGGGGTGGTTACACACGTATCAAAAGAAGTTGAGGAGAAAGAAGAGGCTCCAGGGCAGCAGAGAAGGGAGTCGGTTGGAGATGATGGCGCATCGGCGGCCTCCGAAGAGGAGGTACGCCGGGCCAAATGAGAATCATCGGATGGAACTGCCGTGGGATGCTCTCTCCCACGGCGGTTCGCGAGCTCTTGGATCTACAGGAGCGTACCAAAGCAGAGCTAATTTTCATTTCAGAATCTCACTTAAAATAAATGTAAAGCCGATGAGCTTCGTCGAGTTTTAAATTTCGATTCAATGTTTGTAGTTGAGAGCGATGGCCGGGCGGGTGGTCTTGTCTTGTTTTATCAGAATATGAATAAAGTTGAGTTGAACTATGTGTCAAATAATTTTATTGATGTTGTTTTTATGAATGGGAATACTGTACAGTGGCATTTAACAGGCTTTTATGGGCACCCCAACTGGAGTGACCGTGCTTTGTCATGGGATGATATTCGAAATTTGTATAAGAAGGGTGATCACCCATGGGTAGTTTTAGGAGATTTTAATGAAATTTTGTTATCATCAGAGAAAGAGGGAGGGAATGTGAGACCAAATGTGATGATGAGAGATTTTCGTAATTGTTTGGGAGATTGTGGACTAGCAGATATGGGATGTATGGGTGACTTATTTACATGGAGGAGGGGCGAAATAAGGGAAAGACTAGATCGAGTGGTCTGTAATGTGGACTGGGCGAATAAATTCCCTCGAGCGGTAGTTATTAACGAAGAACATGTACACTCAGACCATCGCCCTACTATTTTATACACGGAATATTTTGACGATAATATTTTTGACCGCTCAAAAAGTCGAAGGAAACATTTTGAAGATCGATGGCTGAAAGAAGAGACGGTTACGGAAGTTGTACGTACAGCTTGGGAAAAAGCGAAGATGTTGGGCATAGGGCCGTCTCTCGCTGATCGTACAAGAGCAGTACATGCAGATTTGCACACTTGGGATCGTGATATCCTTAAGGGTCCGAAAAAAAGAATCAACAAACTAAAAAAAGATTTAGAAAAATTACGGAGAGGGCCTGTGAATGCTACCTCTCTTGCACGTCAAAAGGAGACTATTGTATTGATTGAAAATTTATTGAAACAAGAGGAGATACACTGGCTACAACGGGGTCGAGCAAACTGGTTATTGCATGGTGACCGCAATACTTCTTTTTTCCATAACGCCGCAACAGCTAGAAAGAAGAGGAATCGGATAAAAAAATTGCTTGACGATAATGGGGTTTGGGTAAAAGACACGGAGATGAAGAATCATATTCTGGGATATTTTTCTAACCTGTTTACTTCAGAAGTTAATCAACCGAACCATGAGGTCCTCTCCCTTGTAAAAAGAAAAGTAACGAATGAGATGAATATGGCTCTCCTTGCCCCCTACACGGCTGAAGAGGTTAGGAAGGCACTTTTTGACATTGATGATTTAAAGGCGCCGGGGCCAGATGGCCTTCATGCCATTTTTTATAAGAGATTTTGGGCTATGTTAGGGGATGATTTGACTGAAGAGGTTCTCCAAGCAGTGAATACCTGTACTATACCTGATGGTTGGAATGATACTACAATAGTAATGATCCCAAAAGTTAACTCCCCGGAAAAGGTAACTCAATTTAGACCAATCAGTTTGTGCAATGTGGTGTATAAAGTCATTTCAAAGATGATTGCTGCTCGTCTGAAGACAATCCTCCCAGATATTATTAGCCCTACCCAAAGTGCTTTTGTGCCTGGAAGAATGATTACAGATAACATCTTAGTGGCTTATGAATGTTTCCATAAAATTAAAAATAAAAGGACCGGTAAAGAGGGCCTGTGTGCAATCAAACTGGACATGCACAAAGCATATGACCGAGTGGAGTGGCCTTTTTTAAAGGAAATCATGTTGAGACTAGGCTTTCAGCAGGATTGGGTGAATTTAATTATGCAATGTGTGACCTCGATGGAATATCGGGTTCGTTTTAACACGGAAGAAACAGAGAGCTTCAAACCATCTAGAGGACTGAGGCAGGGGGACCCTCTCTCCCCATATTTATTTTTGTTATGTACGAAAGGCCTGACTGCGCTCTTAGCTAATGCAGAGGAGAATAGAAGTATTTCCGGAATTAAAGTTAGCAGAGATGCCCCAACATCTATTTCAAATCTCCTTTTCGCGGATGATTCATTAATCCCGATGCAAGCTAATTCCATGAACGCGGAGGCGCTGAAAGCAGTTTTGGATGCTTATTGTGCTGCATCGGGGCAAATGGTGAGTGTTAAAAAATCTAGTGTATTTTTTAGTCCCAACACGAAAGTGGAAGATAAGGCGCATATATGTACTATTCTGAACATTATGACTGAAGCTCTCAATGACAAATATTTGGGTCTGCCTTCAAATGTGGGTATGGACAAAAGTGATTGTTTCCAATTCTTAATAGACCGAATTGTTATGAAAATCAGTGGTTGGAAGGAAAAGTTGCTATCAGCAGGAGGAAAGGAAATCCTTCTCAAATCGGTTGTACAAGCTATCCCAACTTATGCAATGTCCGTCTTTAAAATTCCTAAAAAGATTTGTAAAGGAATCATTGACGCGACGTCGCATTTTTGGTGGGGTGACGAAGACAATCAGAAGAGAATGCATTGGATGGCATGGTGGAAGATGTGTGTATCAAAAGACCAAGGAGGAATGGGTTTTCGAGACATACATTGTTTCAATTTGGCCTTGTTAGCCAAACAAGCGTGGCGCCTGCTTGATAACCCTGATTCACTATGTGCTACAATTTTGAGAGCTAAATATTTTCCAGATGGAGATTTAATGAATGCGAGTCTGAAAAAAGGATCCTCTTTCATGTGGCAAAGCATTATGGCCGGAGTGGATTCTCTCAAAAAAGGTTATATTTGGAGAGTTGGTAATGGACAGAATATTGATATCTGGAGAGATGCATGGATCTCGAATGGGGCAAATAGGAAAATTATCACTCCTAGAAGGGGGCAGCTTCTAACAAAAGTTGCTGATCTTATAGATCCAATCAACAATTGCTGGGATGAAGATTTGGTAAGACAAATGTTGTGGCCAATTGATGTCCAGAGAGTGCTTACGATCCCCCTCCCCACGTATGACATGTCGGATTTCATAGCTTGGAGCTTTACAAAGAATGGACTGTTCACGGTTCGTTCTGCTTATCTGGAGGAATGGAAAACCCAACATGGGAGGAAATTGCAACACTCAGATGGCATTGGAGGAATAAATGTCAATACTATTTGGAGCAAGATTTGGAAATTATCTTGTCCAGCAAAAGTGAAGATGTTTATTTGGCGTACCTTACATGGAACCCTCCCATGTCATGTTACACTTGCTAATAGACATATGAAAGTTTCGCCCATCTGCCCATCATGTTCGAACGGGCATGAAGATACTAAACACTTATTATTTTTATGTCAAAAGGCAAAAGAGGTGTGGGAGAAACTGGGATTGCACGAAGCCATTAAAAAAGCCTGTGCAGTCGATCGTGCGGGAGAGGCAGTACTTGAATTTCTAATTTTTATGCCAGAACATGAGCTATCTATATTGGGCACACAGAATGTTCGCGAACTGATCGCTATAACAGCCTGGTATTTATGGTGGGAAAGACGTTCGCTAGTTCATCAGGGGAAGACCCAAGATGCATACCAATTTTCGATGGGAGCCCGTGCTATAACGACGAACTATGTTATTGCCCAATCCTCCAAGGCAACAAATAAAATAGAGGGATGGACAAGACCCCCTCTAGGTTTTGTGAAATTAAATGTCGATGCTTCTTTCGATCAAGACATGCTTAGAGGCACAGCGGGACCTGTACTTAGAGATGATAAAGGAAGATTTATTGTTGGAGGGAATTGGAAGATGGATTGGTGTGCAGTTGTTTTAACAGCAGAAGCCATGTCACTACATTTTGGCTTATTACTTGCACAAAAGGCGGGAAGTAACCGACTTGTTGTTAACTCCGACAATATGGAAGTAATTGACACGATGAAGAATGGAGGACATATAGCGGGAGCGGCGGCAACTGTGTTTGATGATTGTTATTTTTTGGCTTGTGATTTTTCGTTAGTTAGATTTGAACACTGTAATAGGAAGGCAAATATAGTAGCTCATGAAGTTGCTAGGGTAGCCAAATTTTCTGAGACAAGGGACTAGTTTGAGGAACCTATGAACGATATTGTAAATTTTCTTATAGACAATGTAACCATTATTACTAATAAATAAAGAGGATCTTTTATTTCAAAAAAAAGAAGAACCTAAGCAACGCTAACTCGAGACGAGAACTCCTTTCCGCCATGGGCGGAGCCACAAGGGGACATGGGCGTACATATGTACACCCACTAATCTAGGTAACAAGGCATGAACTAAATAGATCAAATATGTACACATTGAAAAATAGCTAGGAAACTTGTCAAATTGTGAACTTTGTGCACCCATTTAGAAAAACCTTGCTCCGCCAATGCTTTCCGCTAAAGTAAATAGCATAAGCTGCAGTTCAGTTTAGACTTTGATTAATCCAAAAAATATGCGTCGGTCTAACATACATTTCTTGTCTATTTAACGATTTCCTGCTTTTTGCAGATGGTTGATACGTTCATGGCTGTGAGGCCTCTTCCTATAATATGTTTAACTGAGCATCGTGTCGAGACATGAAGAAATTCGTACATTCCGGGAGCAAACGTATAGTGTCATTCATGATTTAGTTGTCTTGATTGGTGTGAACCTGGCCAGGTTATCCGGTATGATGGCAACTCTATCACAAGATACTAGTTTGGGGCCTAATGTGCTTATAAAGAGATAGATTAGCTAGTACGTTCCGTTGTATATTCCCACTCATATGGCGATCTGGCGATGTCCCAAACAAATACAAGATCTGGCGATGGCCATTACCTGGAGCTATATATCCTATTGTCCCCTTCAATCCGATTGAGCTGTTTGAACTTGATTATCCGACTGTTGCGGACCCAGATTGAATAAGAGTTTTGCAATGACAAAGTCACCCAAATGCGCATTCATACCAATATCTAGGTGGATATTGCTAGGCTTCATATCACGATGGACAATGGATCTTCTAGATTCATGGTGCAAGTAGGCCAATGCATCGGCTATATTAACAACCATAGGTTCTCCTTTGCCCCAAGCCCAATGCCATAGGTTCTTCACCAGCATGCTTTTCATGTAACCATGTGTCCAAATGCCCATTTGGCATGAATACATAAATCAGGAGTCAGAGCCTTGAAAGCATTACCTGAATTATATATCTATCGACGGACAAGTTGTAAGGATTGGAATAATGTACCGATTGAGGGGGTCCTGGATTATGGGGTCCTCGGGGAGCCGGCTTATGTGACATGGGCCGGACTAACGGGCCGTGAAGATACAAGAACAGAAGGCCTCCTCCCGTGTCCGGATGGGACTCTCCTTTGTGTGGATGGAAAACTTGGCGTCCGGATGTATAGTTTCCTTCCTTTGTAAACCGACTTTGTACACCCCTGGTCCCCTCCGGTGCCTATATAAACCGAAGGGTTTAGTCCATAGAGGAAATCACAATCATACATGCTAGACATCTAGGGTTTAGCCATCACGATCTCAAGGTAGATCAACTCTTGTAAACCCCTATACTCATCATAGTTAATCAAGCAGGAAGTAGGGTATTACCTCCATTAAGAGCCCGAACCTGGGTAAACATCCTATCCCCTGCCTCCTTGTTACCTTCAATCCTTAGACGCATAGTTCGGGACCCCCTACCCGAGATCTGTCGGTTATGACAACGACACTGGTGCTTTCATTGAGAGTTCCTCTGCGCCGTTGACAGAAGGATTGATGGCTCGTCTTGTCATCAGAGACATCATCACTTCCGGAGAGGCCCTGGCTTCAGGGCAAACTCTCCGAATCGGCAACTTCATTATGGGCGCTCGCCCGGCCGTTAAGCCAGAAGCAGCCCAACTCATCGCCAAAAATCGCCTCCGCGTCGGCCCTGAATACTCCGACAAGATGGATACGGCAGATGTTTCGGCCTTAAACGAACCGCTAGATCGCATCGCTGCCCTGGGGGTCGCAAC